>CM029921.1:69185871-70452746 GCA_017639245.1 Myiopsitta monachus | reverse complement strand
TATTTACATTATGTTGTAAGACTGCTTTTTGGAGTTTGAAACTTATTTGGTTTGTCTTTAGGTATTTGAGCTAAAGTATTTACCAAACTGCATGTTTTGCAATATTCATAACTATGTCTCTAAATGCTCCTCTAGGAAGTCATATGTACAATATCCAATTGAAATACAGCTTACACTTACAAAAGTATGACAAATGTAAATTTTCATATAAAGGCATTTTATTAAATATACAGCTACCATATTGAAATCTTGGCAAGTTTATGTCTTATTATTGTACTCTGGAGAATCTTAGCCATGCAACCCACTACATGCTAAGAGATTGAGTTACATAGAGTCATACAATAGTTAAGGTTGGAAAGGACCTTAAGATCATCTAGATGGTATGGCCCGGCACAAACAATCCAGGAAGTTCCTCAATTGTGTGGAAGACACAACTTTCTTCTGCAAGTAATAGAGGAGCCGACAGGGAGAGGTGCCATGCTTGACCTCCTCCTCACTAACGGGGAAGGGCTGGTTGGAAAGGCAATCCTCCAGGGCAGGGTTGATTGCAGCAATCATGAGATGGTTGAATTCGAGATCCTCAGGACAGTGAGAAGAGTGTGCAGCAAGATCACTGCCCTGGACTTCAAGAGAGCAGACTTTGGCCTCTTCAGGAACCTGCTCAGTAAGATTCCATGGGATATAGCCCTAGAGGGCAGGGTGGCCCAAGACTGTTGGTTGATATTCAAGGATCAACTGCTGCAAGCTCAGGAGCAATACATGCCTACTAGAAAGAAGTACTGCAGGAGGGCCAGGAGACCTCTTTGGATGGATAAGTAGCTGCAGAGGAAAATACAAAGGAAAAAAGAGGCTTCTAAAAGGTGGAAGCAAGGAGAGGCGGCCAGGGAAGAATACAGGGATGTTGTCTGGGAAGCTAGGGACCATATTAGGAAAGCTAAGGACAGTTAGAACTAAACTTGGCTAGAGATGTTAAGGGTAACAGAAAGGGATTCTATAGGTACATTGCAAATAAAAGACAGACTAAGGACAACGTGGGGGCCCTCTCCAGAAGCTATCAGGAGAACTGGCTACCCTGGATTTGGAGAAGGCTGAGGTTCTTAATGACTTCTTTCCCTCTGTCTTCACTGGCAAATGCTCTTACCACAGCACCCAAGTCTTGGAAGGCAGATGAAGGGACAGTGAGAATGAAGACCCTAGGCCCGCTGTAGGAGAGGATCTGGTTCGAGACCATCTTAGGAACCTGAACGTATACAAGTCCATGGGACCTGATGAAATCCATGTGCAGGTCCTGAAGGAGCTGGCAAATGAAGTTGCTAAGCCACTGTCCATCATATTTGAAAGATCATGGCAGTCAGATGAAGTTCCCGATGACTGGAAAAAGGGGAATATAACAGGGGTAGAGCACTTGATGTCATCTACCTGGACTTGAGCAAAGCGTTTGACACTGTCTCACATGACATCCTTGTCTCTAAGTTGGAGAGACATCAATTTGATAGATGGACCACTCAGTGGATAAAGAACTGGCTGGATGGCTGCACGCAAAGAGTAGTGCTCAATGGCTCAATGTCCAACTGGAGACTAGTAACGAGTGGTGTCCCTCAGGGATGGGTGTTGGGACTGGTGGTGTTCAATATCTTTGTTGGCCACATGGACAGTGGGATTGAGTGTGCCCTCAGCAAGTTTGCCCATGACACCAAGCCTTGTGGTTCGGTTGATACCCTGGAGCGAAGGAATGCCATTCAGAGGGACCTTGACACACTTGTGAGGTGGGCTGATGCCAACCTGATGAAGTTTAACCATGACAAGTGCAATCCCAGGCACAGGTACAGGTTGGTCAGAGAAGTGATTCAGAGCAGCCCTGTGGAGAAGGACTTGGGGGTGTTAGTCGATGAGAAAATGAACATGAGCCGGCACTGTGCGCTCGCAGCCCAGAAAGGGAACAGTCTCCTGGGCTGCATCAAAAGGAGCATGACCTGCAGGTCGAGGGAGATGTTCCTGCCCCCCTACTCTGCTCTCATGAGACCTCACTTGGAGTCTTGTGTGCAATTCTGGTGTCCTCAACATCAAAAGGACATGGAACTGTTGGAACAAGTCCAAAGGAGGGCCACGAGGATGATTCTGTATGAAGATAGGCTGAGAAAGCTGGGGCTGTTCAGCCTGGAGAAGAGAAGGCTGCATGGAGACCTCCTAGCAGCCTTCCAGTATCTGAAGGGGGCCTATAGGGATGCTGGGGAGGGACTCTTCATGAGAGACTGTAGTGATAGGACAAGGGGTAACAGGTTCAAACTTAAACAGGAGAAGTTTAGATTGGATATGAGGAAGAATTTCTTTGCTGTAAGGGTGGTGAGGCACTGGAATGGGTTGCCCAGGGAAGCTGTGAATGCTCCATCGCTGGCGGTGTTCAAGGCTGGGTTGGACAGAGCCTTGGGTGGCATGGTTTAGTGGGAGGTGTCCAAAGCATTAATAGCTCTAGTTCTGTACATAGGAAAGGCAATGTTTTTGGACTTATTTATTGAGATTAATTTTCCTTATGAATTTGCTAATTATATCCATGTCCAAACAGACCTTAAGAGTTCATTAAAAATCAATTAATTAAAATTCACTAGTAAGAAAAGATTGAACAGGTAAGAATTACTACACAGACCTGATAATAGTGTAAGATGGAGTTTTGTTAGATATTTCAAGGGCTGGAGCCTAAGCCTCGTATTCTGTCTGTGTTTGGCCTTAAGCTGTAGGGCAAGCTAATACCTGTCAGATTATTCATCAGTCTCCACTTACAGATTCTTCATTAGCTGCAATTTTTCATACGTGAAGGATAACTCACCATACCAATGATGGCTTCAGTTTTGTCACTTGCACCAATCTGAAGAGCACATTGTAGCCAAAGCAGAACAGAATACATTTCAAAATTAGCTGCCTCTTACTTATCCTCCAAAACAGTGCAGAAAAAGCTTCTAACAGAAAATAAATGCAGGCTTAGAGGCAAGGTGATATTGATACGGGGCCACAGACTTGAAAAGACACTATTTCAAGTC
Source organism: Myiopsitta monachus (assembly GCA_017639245.1). Lineage (NCBI taxonomy): Eukaryota > Metazoa > Chordata > Aves > Psittaciformes > Psittacidae > Myiopsitta > Myiopsitta monachus. The sequence continues at coordinate 70,449,711 of CM029921.1, read as the reverse complement.
CTTGTACAAGTTGTTCCTCTTGAATATGAAAAAATAAAATAAAAAAAAAAATCCATATGTGGCTTCCTTGCCTATGTTATACCTTTTCCATGGTGCCAGTTGTAATTTGGTGGCATAAATATAGGGAGTTTAATTTTAAAATATTTAATTTCTCATTAAAAATACAAAACCAGGGACATTCTTATTCTATTGGATTAATTTTAGTCTTTAAAGCTTCAACTCTAAATTTAGCAATGAAACCAACAGTAATTTGGCGATTTATATTTTTTCAAGTTCTGTAACTGCAACTCTTTGGTTTTAATACAGTCACAAAAGAGGTAGAGCAGTCTACTTCTAAAAGAATGCATTTGAGGTACTTTCTCTGTAGTTTGTTAGGCTGCCATGTTTATCATAAATCAAATATGACAGATTTGGGTTGATTTAATTTCATTGTTGATGTTTATATTTTATGTGGATTTGTAAATTAGCTTGTCATCCAAGGTAACAAAAACATAGTTGGTTTGTCATTGTCAGCTCTTTCATTTTTTTCTTGGAACTCTTAATTTAGTTTTTTGTTTGTTTGCATTTATTCTAAAGGAACTTGACTTACTTTGTATCTTTTTCATACAGTGCAGGATCTAATTAGCTTATTCTTACTAACATATAATTAGGAATTATTTTAATAGATACATAAATATGTGGGAGGAAAATATTACAAGAGCTTTTTGTATAATACTTTAACATGGAAGCAAACCTGATTCCTCTTGGTAATAGGCATGTATGAGTAATTTCATCATCTCTTATAATAAAATTTAAACTGTATTTATCTCTGTAATAGGGCTGGTTCAGTTTCTCTACTCAGCCTATAGAATTAGGTTTTTTCTTGTTTTCCCTTGTATAATATGATATTTTTGTAGTAGATAGTACACCCTCAGGCTTTTAACAAAAGGAAGGTTATACATTGACATGTCATGCTAAATATTTGGACATAGGAAAAAATGTTATCTGCTTTTAGGAACGCCATTAACAGTCCTGTAACGAGAAGATAAGGAGCTGACACTGAGTGCTGGCATGTGCTTTTGAATTCAGCAGAGATCAGATCCTTGGAGTTTGCTGTGGTTAGTAGTAGCAAAGCACTGGTCTATGAGTCAACATCTTTTTCCACATTTGTCTATGGCAGTTTACATGGTTCAGTTTATAACGCAGAGTGAATAAACGTAGAGTGAATATATGTAGGAGCATTGGCTTTTCAGGCCCATAGGTTTTCTGGCAAAATTGCTGACTACCAGTCCTCCTGGAGTTTGAGAGCAAAGTCCACCCTTGTGAATAAGAGAACCCATCATCAGGAGACGTGCTGGTGCACCACCTTTCCTGCTAATGCATGATATACTCAGATCAAGTAAAGCTGGATTGTTTGTCTGTGCCTCTTCCCAGTCACAGACCTTGGACTGACTGATGTGCCTTTGAATACCCACGTGTTTATAAAGCAAATGAGGACAGTAGATACCAAAACTAAAAATGAAGATGATATCTTTCTTAAATCTTTTAGAGTGTACTCAGAATAATCGTTGTATTATTTTTATTCTTCTTACAAGAAAGCTATGCGAAACTAGAGATTTTCCTGTTTCTTTTATTCATGCAGAAGATGAGAAGCTGGAAGTTATATTTTGTGTTAATACCAGGTTCTTGCACCTTATGCTACTGTTGAGGTCGTGATAAGATTGCATAACATCCCCCTGGCTGCCAGTGTGTGGTGGCTGTGGTGATGTTGGAAATGTGGCTTTCACACAACAGGGCAGGCGGGAGAGGGGGGGAGACAGGACACTATCTGTATGTTGTGATGTTTTTTCCTTGAAGGATGGCCACACATGATTATGATTATAATATGTAGCTACAATATATGATTAGCTATACAATTACAGTGTGATATCTTTCATGTATTTATATTACATCAGTGAGGTGACAGGATAAAATACAGTCATGAATGATTTTCCATAACAAAGCAGTCTTGAAACATTTTCCTCTAAGTAATTTAATCTTATGTTTCAGGATACTGAACGGAATGGTTTAACCATGTATTTTCTTATTCTTACAGTGTTAGGAATTATCCCAACTTTCTCTTTATGACTGTACGTTTTGCTCTTGACAGGAGGAAGCACTCTTATTTACAGCAGGAAACTGTTATGGAACTTTTTGTCATGGCATTTCAGATTAAACTCTAAAGCAGCCTGAAAAACTAAAACATCCTGTGCTTAAGTCTTAGATGCATATGTAGAGTCCCCAGGGTATCCAAGAGTTACGTATCTCTAAAAATTAAATTTGACCCTTAAATATTTTGCTATCTTCTTTTTTCTGCTCTATTCTGTATACCAGGATGCATGAACTTTTTTTTTCCCCTTAATTTTAAAATTATCTGAAAAGAACAGCCCTTTAAAATGATTTCTGAGTCATTAATCTCAGTTATTGTGATGAAAAATTACTGTAAATCACTCTACACTGTGGAGTGTAACCCTTACAGCTATTCTTTAACTAGTATTACTTAGAGAAATGTCCCATTTTGTTTTTTTTTCATTTGCAGGTTACCAATGGGACTTCCTGCTCAAGATTAGTTATTATAGATGTAGAGCTATTGGGAAATCATGAGTTTATAAATTTCATAATACTGTACTGCCACATGCTGTTTCTATATGTGGAAGTGTATTGATTAGGCATGTTTTATGGTCGGTGTTATGTGCCCCTGATCTCCTAAAGCAATCTTATATCTTTTAAAATGCCTTATGAATTCTGATCTAACAATTTTGGTAAAGATAAGAAAATGTGTATGTTTTGTTAGAGTAGATGATGGTGGTAAGTGTGAGGAAAGAGTGAAAAGTATAGACAAGATTGGAGAAAAAGAGTTGTGGAAAAGGAGAGGAGTAAAGAAAAGCAGACTAAATCAGAAAAAGAAAAAAGACAAAAATTACACTGTCAAAATGGATTAAAAAAAATCTTTTAATGTTTTCATTGCATGTCAGGCAATATTGCTTCTTTAGGGAAAGGATGTAACTAAGTGATTCCCTGAGCATGCTTACAGGCCTTTATGATGTCTTGACATTATATTCCATTTGTCACTTAGATAACACTAGCAAAAGAAAATTAAATTATTTAGTGTTCCAGTATATAAATTATAAATTTAATTTGTGTTCTTCAGAAGCTGTAGGCAACTGAATAAAAGGCTTCATTGAATAAAGCTGAAGAGGGCAAGACGAGTCACTTGAGCAAGAATTAGTATGAAAGTTCAGTGTACATGTAATCCAATCCTATACAATGGAAAACAGGGGCGATCTTGGCTACTGTGGAGTACTGTCTTCTAAATGTGTTCTCAACATTGCTAAAGTGTTTAAAAAAGTTATTTATTCTGTTCTTTTGTGTTGGCTTTCCTAGTCTAAGATTCTGTGGTTATCTAGAAGGGAAGATTATTTTGTAAAAAACAGAACTATATATAATGGAATTAAAGTGTTTTGTTTTGCTTTCGGGAATGAATTTTTGTCTGGTTTCCATTTGAGAATTGCTTAGAATGTTGTAGATAATGTGTAGCAATGCTGAGAAATTATACCTGTTGGATATTGAAAGGAATCTGGGAACTCATTGAGCAGGACTACTGGAAGGGTATAATGTAAGACTGGAGGCAATAGTTCTGAGAAGAAAGCAGGTACAGTGTTATGCATAAAACTGAGAGCAGGTGGGTGACTTTTTCACATGTGATATTTATTTTCCCTACCACTGATGCTAAAACTTTCAGATTCATTTTCACAGCTTTGGTATAAACTGAGGCTCTTAAACTCTCTTGATTTGGCAGAAGAGTACTGAGATTTTAAACATCAGTCCTCAGAAGCACTAGAGCTGCCTCTCATGGCCAGAACAAATTGTCATGGGACACTTTCATCTGTCAGTGTGGAAACCTCAGTAGAGCTCCCCTTACAGAGTCTATATCAGACTTTTGAATGGAAACTTGATCATCATGAAAAATGACTTTTTACTATTTTTTTTTTCACTGGCTGGAGTTTTCCAAAGTTCTGGTTTAAATTTTAATTGAACAGTTGATAAAACATCATGTTTCCAGTTTGGGTGGAAAATATTTCCCCCTTACCTACTTTTGAGGGCAAAAGAAAGAGAGGCAGGTAAGTGAAACAGAGTTAAATCATATAAATTCATATGAACTGTAGGGGTTTTCTTACTGTTCACTTCCTTGACTTGCACATATTTGTGAAATTTTACCCTTTGTAAAAAGATGAGCAGGAAAATGTCTATGTATAAAGAAGGCCTATGCATCAAGTCAGATTTCAGGGCTTAGGCAGTATTTAGAAAAAAATGTGTATCACGAACTCTGTTTTCTAGAGAAAATTTCATCCAACACCAAGAGATTCTTCCTTAATTTTCCTTTCCTTATTCACTTGTGTTAAGACTCTGAAAGAGCAGCTATATAATGTAAGTTACCTTTAGCGTTCAGCCATCTCTATATATTGTATTGAATACATGAATTTGGGAGATGATTAGAGTAATAATTGTCCATAATTTGTATTTTTCCTAGAATTCTAGCAGTAGGATAAGCCACAAAGAAGTGACAGAAAATTTTTTTCTAATGTGAATGCAACTACTATGTGTCATATATTTCAGAATTTGACAGTACACTTACCCATTTTATTCATTTTAACAGTATAGTGTGCCTGCGTTGCATACCAACATCTTCTGGGATATGAGATTAAAAATACATTGTCAAAACATATTTTTATAACTCCATTTCTAAAAATTGAAGGAGACACAGCTGTAACTTTTGTGTATGTGGTATGATATTGCAGTTCTGTTTTTCATAGAAAGAAATGTAAAGTGACAAGAAACATATTCACTGTTTCGTTTGATAGCCTGTAAGAACAAACCTCTGCATAGAATGAAGAGTTTTTATAAGAAGTTACACCTTAGACCTTAGCTAAAAAGATATGTATGTAAACTCCTTCAGTGTTCTCTATCAAAATAAGTGTGCAGGGGTTTGAAATATGTGTTTTTCCCAGTGAAAAGCTGTGCGTGTCCTATATAATATTAAAGTTTTAAATTTCAGTATCTGTTTCTGCTACCAAAAAGCCCATCACTAAAAAGTATATAGAAATGTGAACAAAAAGTATTCCTTTTATGCAAATAAATTTTAATGCTGACTAAAGTCAGTAAGCTTCTTGCTGTTATAGGACAGATTTAGAAATATTAGGCTTCATATTCTGATTACTTTCATAAACCTGTTCTGGGCAAAACTAGATGTGTTTGTTCCAAGTGGAATGTGTTTGAATATTAATTAGTATGTCCATGTGAAGTAATTAAGTATGTAGCACATTCACAGGTACGTGCACCCAAAAAACCTATTTCTCACATAGTATTTTGACTTACGAGTTACATGAGACCCAGCACAGTGCTTCAAAAGCTTTTGGCCCAAGTATTAGATATATTTTTCATATCCCAGTGAAAATGAATTTAGATTGTGACTTGAGGAGTCTTTAAAACTATAGTCCTTAAAATTTTCTATTGCATTATTGAAGTACAATGCAAGATCATTCCTTTAATTCTGATACAATATCAGAGAAGTATTTGTCGACTGCTAGACTATATATACCATGAAAAATAAGTGCATCAATGTTGAGATCTTTCTCTTCTTAGAGAAACTGGCATTCTCTGTTCTGTTCTATTCTGCTAACAGTATTGAGGAAAGCCAATGACTCAAAATGCTATTTGATTATAACTGAAACTAGTCTCCATTCTAAAATTGTTAGTTCCCAGTAAAATCCCAGGAAATGGGCTGGTCAGTTGCAGAAGACAGAAGGAGATGCTGCCTGACTGCAAAGAAGCAGTTTTGGCTTACACATCTTCTGCCTTTCTCTCACGACTGACTTTCACAGTTGTCGTGGTTTAAGCCTCTAAACCAGTTCGCTCACTCACTTCCCCTCTTTCTTTCCCCTCTTTCTTTCCCCTCTTTCTTTCCCCTCTTTCTTTCCCCTCTTTCTTTCCCCTCTTTCTTTCCCCTCTTTCTTTCCCCTCTTTCTTTCCCCTCTTTCTTTCCCCTCTTTCTTTCCCCTCTTTCTTTCCCCTCTTTCTTTCCCCTCTTTCTTTCCCCTCTTTCTTTCCCCTCTTTCTTTCCCCTCTTTCTTTCCCCTCTTTCTTTCCCCTCTTTCTTTCCCCTCTTTCTTTCCCCTCTTTCTTTCCCCAGTCCCAGGGGGATGGGGAGAAGAATCAAAAGAATGCAACTCCCACAGGTTGAGATAAGAACAGTTTAGTAACTAAGGTATAACACAAACCAGTACTGCTACCACCAATAATAGTAATGACAAGGCAAATACAAGGAAAGAATGCAATCGCTCACCACCCAGCCCAGCCAAGCAGTGTGCCCCCACCTTCCGGGTCCCTGCCCTCAGTTTTTACATCCTGGGCATGACATGCTTTGGCATGGAATACCTCTTTGTCAGTTTGGGTCAGGTATCCTGTCTCTGCTTCCTGCCGGCTTCTCTTCCTCTCTGGCAGAGTGTGAGACTCAGAACTTCCTTGGTCAGACCAAAACATTCTAAGCCGTAACTATAAACATTGGTGTTATCAGCACTACTACCAAGCTGAAAAGTCAAAAACATGACACTGCACCAGCTACTGCGAAGGAGAAAAATGACTGGTGGTGCTGAACCCATGACAAAAGTTACCAGATAGAAATTTACTAGGAAGTGGATTAAAACTTGAAAACTTGGGGTTTGGATCTGTGTGTTCCCCCATCTTCCCAGTATCCACTTCCTGAAATTATTTTTTAAATGTATGTTCCAGAAATCCTACAGGCCTATGCACAGTGTCAATGCACTACTTATGGGACCTTTTCAAAAATACTAAGTAGACTTGCTGTACTGCTCTTTACACACTTTAGAAGCAAGGAGTGGAAAAAAATAGAACAGATTTTAATTTTCAATGATTCCTACCTCATTTCTCTTTGATATAATAAACCCTTGGTTGAATAACTCAATATCAACTGTTGATGCATCTGGTTTACTACTTTTTTGCTGTCTGGGAACAACTTGATCCTTCTCAGTTTTTGTTGATTAAAATATAACCTTATCCAGTCACATAATCTATAGGAGAGTAAAGTCAGCCAACCACTTCTGGCTATCCTCAGCTCCTTGAGACTTTCCATTTCATGGTTGACTTAATGCCATTCTTTTATACTTTTTCTCACTCCGCATTGCCTCTTTGGCCCCAATACTCTGCTCCTGCTGTTCTGTATACAGAAATTAAGTTGTGACTACTTACAGCTGTTCAGAAAGTCTACCCTCTTTAAAAGGTGACATTTGTAATTACGTCTCGGCCAAAAATCTTCTGAAGTATCCAGAAGCCAGTAGGTCACAGATAATAGTGTAGCAGTAAGACTTGAAATGTCAGCTGATAAATGATTTTTGTGATGTTGATTTCTATTCACTCACTAGCATGTCAGATTGGCAAAACTGTGTATCTGTATTTTCATATTATGAACACTGAGTCCTTATGTGTTGCGTATCATAGTCTAGATAAGCATTTTATAAGGCACAGAAGTAATCTCCTTAATGTTGACCTAAGCTTTAGAAAAAACATCAATACAGAGATCTGGTTGCCAGTCATAGCAACAAAAGTGGGTAATAATGAGCAAGCACTTAATTCAAGGGAGACCCAAACCAATTTTTCTTTGAAGGCTGACCAGTAAGGAAAGAAAGATGGTTTTGTTTCAAGAAAGAAGTAGATGATGGGCTCACTTGTCTTGAAATGCATATTAGTAGTTTGAGTCACCATGTACTTTTTAATTACACAGGAAAAGTCAGTTTGAAATACTCTTAAATTGAATGACTAGAGCAGTCATATGCTAATGCTGGAAAGTATTACCTGCTTACTATGTCTTGCTGTACTTAAAGATTAAACTTATGTCAGTATTACTAGAATATCTTTTCCTACTTACTGTTTAATCACTTGTGTTATTTTGAGGTCATTGCGGTCTATGATATCCCTTGTTACCATTTTTCTTAGTACTATAGTGTTTCCTAAAGAGCAGTATGCTTTTGTACTAGGTGCTGTTCAAGAACTTGTATATTTATCTAAGACTAACTTCTTTTTATTTCATTATACAACTAACAATTAAAGCCAAATAGGTAACTAAAAGGAGCAATAAAAAATAGCACCACAGTCCTCCAGAAATCTAATGTTCCGTTGTTAGCTTTTTCTTTAGGCATATGGCAGAAAGGTTTAGTTAAAATCAAAGGAAAAGAGGCAGATTTTTTTTGCAAATATATATCCTAAACCTATTGTAAATAACACAACACTTTCTGGCATGTTACTACTTACCTAGGTTTAGGTTAGGTTTTGGGTTTTTTTTTAATAAATCATGGAATCACAGAATGGTTTGTGATGAAGGGATCTTGAACATCACCTAGTTCAAACATCCCTGCCATGGGCAGGGACTCCTTCCACTAGACCAGTTTCCTCAAAGCCCCATCGAAACTGGCCTTGAACTCGTCCAAGGATGGGGCATCTGCAGGTTCTCTGGGCAATCTGCTTTAGTGCCTCTCATAGTAAAGATTTTTTCCAATCTAAATACTCAAGATGGCATAATCTAGAACTGTGGTAAAAGTAGATGCGTTTATGCTGTCTATATAACATAGCTAAGCAATGCATTTATGGGTCTTCTAATGTAAGGACCAGTGCAGTTGAAACAGTACCAGGGTCAAAGCAATGAATGATCTTGGTGGTTACATTTTCTTAGTTACATAAACTCTGGAAGTCAGCATAAATAGAGAAAGAAGTGCTGTGCTGCAGGATGGAGGTGAAGTGGAGCAGGAATGAACACAAAGCTTGATGTTGCTTAGGAAAAGATCACAGAACAGAGCCCTGTGAAGTAGAAGCACTTATCCTTGTTACTGTGTTAGGTGGAAAAAGCCTTCTGGAATCAAAGTGATATTCTATATGGAGTTGTGGGTGCAATACAGAGCTTCTGCATATTTGAGATGTGATGCTGTATGGCATTGTTGGTTGTGGCGCATGCTACATGCAGAGGTAATACAGAAGAAGATTCTATGAGTCTTCTATGTCTATGAAGATTCTGAATACAAAACTGCATTTCTGTAGAGTTTGGTGAATAACAAGTGTGCATGTGTGGGTATAGAGAGGGGATATGCTTCAGCTGTTGTGTCTGTCAAAAAATATCCTAAGTCCAGTTCAGTCCTTAGAGAGCTTAAGCATTCTCCAGACCACAGAACTGTGAAACCAGAAGAAGTGAGGTCGTAGTTCTTCAGTCTGTGAGATAGTTGCCACTGCTTCAATAAGTACTTTGCTTCCTTAAATTTTTATAATTTTTACATGGTAAATGTTGAATGGAAGAATACCAACTTATAGCATTATTTGCCTACATTGTTGTGCTTTTTTTTGGGGGGTGCAGGGTTGTTTTGTATGTTCGTTTGTTTCTTGATACCTCAGGTAGTAATTCTAGCCTCCAGGTACTTAGTATGGTATATAAATAACTTGCTAAAGTAACTGGCAAAAGTCACTAACAACCTTCAAAAATAAAAATAATAACAAAACCAGCAAGGCTGTATACCAGTAGCCCAATAATGAATAGACTTTTGAGTGATTTTTTAAATACTTACAAGCCATTTTGATGTATCTTATTAGGCTGACCTAGAGGAGCTGGTTCAAACAGATTCCTCATTAATAATTAATTCATCCTGGGAAGAAATAAAAAATGAACTGTAATGCACAAAGAACTTTGAATCCTGGTTTGGCTGATAATCTTGTAGGCCAACATTCTGATTTCCATAAGATCATTGTGTTCTACTATCAGCAATTCTATTAATTTTAATAGTTATAAAGTATTGGTGGCTGTAAATAGATTCAACCTGGGTTTAAAAGTAATTCTGATGGCTGTTTAGATTATAAAAGTAACTACGGGGCCTCTGTTTAAAAGCGAATATGAGTTGCTTGCAATACCTCAAACATTATTATCTGTTGTGTTTGTCTATATTGCTCACCTTACAGAAGTACATAAAGTCACCATTCTAACCAGTGTGTTAGGTATATGAAGTGGCAATATCTGCTTCAAGGAATTTGTAATCTGTATAAAGACAAAGAGGTCAAAAAAATGCAGAAATATAGTGAATTCGCTCCTTGACAATATGCAGCAGGCCAGTATTAGAGCTGGAAGAAGAGCTTCAGTTATTTCAATGTTTCTTTAAATTAAACTAGGCAACATTGAGAGATATGACTTTGCTGTAAGACACTAGAACAATGGATTGTTTGGTTGTTTGTTTGGGGGGTTATGGGTGTTTTGTTTGTTTGTTTGCTAGTTTCCCCATGCTAATGATGAAAGGATTGCATGAAGTATATTCTCGCATGGAAAAAAGTGACTAAGCTTTAATCTTTTTCTCATCAGAAAGCAGTAAAACACACCAACGTTAACTTGAAAGAATCATGTTGGATGAGGTTTTGAAATGGCATTAGTTTGATTAAATATATTTAAATCTTATGCTCACTCTTCCTGATGTCAGTTTCTGCTTCTGCTTATCACCTTTTTCATTCATCTTCAAACTACTGAAAAATCCTAAAGCAGACTAGAGAAAGATCTAGTTAAAAAAAAAACAACCCCAAAAACCCCAACAAACCAACAACAAAACCACACTCCCTTAAAAACAAAACAAAAAACCAACAAAAAATCAAAACCAACAAAAACCAACCACCAAAACAGTAGTGATTTGCCCATGAAAATAAAGAGTCACTTAATTGAAATATTTGGAATGCATTCTGTAAATAGCTGAAGCATTTAGCCCTTGATGTTTGAGTGGTTATTGAGTATTTTATAGGAATTGTTAGAGATTTCCTGGTCAATACAACGAGGGCAGGTTTAGCAGTGTATCCCTGGAGACAAATATAGAGCAATCAGGACTTATGTTCTATGTATTTTTTGTAATTTTTTTCAGAACTTATTGTGTACTCATAAGTGCATATTTCATGTATATTTTATAATATGTGTATTTTATAGATGTCTGAAACTGTAAAAGATAAATATTCAGCAAGTTTTTTCATATATAATATTAATAGAAGTGTATTATGCAGTCTACTTGTACAAAAAATGTCCAACAGTACTTTTGTTCATTTCTTAGGTGCCTGTTGAGTGATAAACAGAAACTGATTGTGCTCTGTTCCTGTATGTGTTCAGATGTCGCTAAAATATAATAGATCTTAGCTACATTTTCTTTTTTCATTATCAGGGGTGTTATACAGTAACACTAGCATAATCTTTCTACAGGATGTTCATGTGCCCACTTAGCAATAATCAGAGGTCACTTTTCATCTGTTTTCTGATTCCTTAGATATCTGTCATCTGACTTAAGATTCCCTGCTAGATGGATAGAGGATGTAATAAAAAGTACAAAATTACTGTTAGGCATGTCTGTATTTCTTTCTAATAATTTCTGGTTTATAGTTGATGTAGCGTTGTTTCTAACACCAGCTGTACTGCTTCAGAAATGAGATACTTCATCCCCCAAGGTTTCCCATGATTTATCAAGTAAGCATACAAAAGAACTTTCAGAAGAGACTGAAATGTAAATGATAATATATTGTCTTTGATCATTTCAGTTTGCCTCATCATTTCAGCGCATACAATTCCTCATCTCAGGATACTCACAATATGAAATAGCATTATGTAACAGCATAAATTTTCGGTTTTTAACCTAGGATGGATTAATAGCAAGGCATTTTTAGAATTTATTAAAATCTTAGAGCTGCACAATTTTATTTACCAGTATCTGGAAAAGAGAATAAAAGTTGCATGAAAAACTGAGACTGAAAAATCCAAGATCTTAAAGGTTTAAAGTTGAAGAATGAAAATTATTTGCATTATGTTGCAGATTTATTCTGAACTCTTATAACTTAGTCCTTGTCCATCACTTCTACCACTGTTCTGCTACCATCTTTCTTCAGGAAATGGAGACATTTACTTAATTTTACATCAGAAAATAAATCCTTTTTTTTTTTTTTTGTTGTTGCTGTTGTATTGAAAGTCATCCCTCTATTTTTCAAATTATTCAGTTTTCTGTTTCTTACATTCAAACCAAAGCTGTCTCTCAGCTTCAGCAAATCATCTTTTTCCTTTAATGACAGGTATAAGATGCAAGCCCATCACCATATAAGCCTCCACAGTAGATGAAACTAAAAAGAATATTAGTTTCCATTGTACAAATACAGGATTTTCTGAAGACAGAAAACTATTTTTTCTCCTACTTGTCTCTGTAAGAAAATAGAGACCCGAAAACTATCAGGAAAGTGCAGGTATTCCCCAAAAGGGAGGAAGTTTGCAAATATACTGAAAACTTGGTGCTTTTTCTAATTTTCAGAGTATGTTCCCTTGACTTTCTGTTGAACGTCATTGATCATTACTACAATAGGTATGTGCTGAAGCATAAGAAGTTTGTAACTACGTAAGTGTCACATAGGTAGTCTGCTTGTGTGTGTATAGTTTCATTAGTAAATGGGGCAAGTACCACTTTGAGTAAAAGAAACAAACAAAAAAACCTAGGAGTATTCTTACAGCTGCTGATTAGTTTTTATAAACTTATTGGAGGACAATTCAGAGGCAGTGAAAAGGTAACTAGAAGCTTTTCCATTTTTCAGATAGACTGAGACATTCTTAATAACAAAGACCCCCACGTACTGCTTGTATTTGTAATTACCTATGTATCTTTACAGTATAGGAGTGCATACTTTAATTCAAGGACTTCTGTCTAACCTAAAATACTGAGGCATGATGGTGGTGCTTGACTTGTTTCTTTTCCCCTTTTTCTGGACTGAGATATGAACTACATGATTTGCTACAAGACAGGAAAATTAATCAGTGAATTTTCTGTAAGAATTTGTCAGCATGCTGGAAGTAGAGCAGACCCAGTAATTCAAGAAGCTCAATCTCCAAAAGACTGGGAGTATAGACCTAGTTGCTCGTGAGATCCTGATAGCAAAAGAAATACAAATCTGAAAGACCTGCCAGCTTCTTTCTTTTGTTTCCATTCTTTCCTTTCGTTCTTATTGCAGAAAACCATTTTGTAATTGATGCCTTTATTAGACCTTAGTTTGCTTTATCCACCACCAGACAAATCAACTGGAATAACAAATAGCATTAAAGTCTTCAGACTTGTAACTATGTTAGATAACACTCAGTTTCATATAGTTTTGGACCAAGCATTTGTAGAAACAAGATCTTTCTATCTTTATGTGGTTTTGAACTCTTAAATAGCTATTAGTCACTCAGGAGTAATTACTTTCTTTTAATATCTGTATTTATAGATGGCTGAATCAAAAAGTTATATATCTGAGGTCCTGAAGTTGCTGCATCTAGTCAGCTGATTATTTTCAGTACTTTAAAACAAGCAGAAAGATGCATTTTTCAAAAGCTGCTAAGGCATAAGTGTGTATTAATTTTACAGCTGGTCTTTCATATAACTTTTAAAATGTTGTTTCATTATTTTCAAGATGAACAGTGCAGGACGATGAAAATAAAATAATGATTGCAATAGGCCCGGTAGGCGGGGAAGGGGGAGTTGCTATTCATGTTAGGGATAGGCTGAAGAGTATGGAACTCTGTCTGGGGACAGGTGAGCAGTCAATAGAGAGTTTCTGGGTAAGGGTTAAAGGGAGAACAGCGATGGGAGACATTATTGTGGGGAATCTGTTACAGACCCCCTGACCAAGAGGACTCGGTGGATAAAGAACTCTATAGACAGATAGGAACAGCCTCACACTCGCAGGCCCTTGTTCTCATGGGGGACTTCAACCACCCTGATATCTGTTGGAGGGATGGTACTGCCCAGCACAAGCACTCCAGGAAGTTCCTCTATTGTGTGGAAGACACAACTTTCTTCTGCAAGTAATAGAGGAGCCGACAGGGAGAGGTGCCATGCTTGACCTTCGTGCTCACCAATGTGGAAGGGCTGGTTGGAAAGGCAATGCCTCCAGGGCAGCCTTGATTGCAGCGATCATGAGATGGTTGAATTCGAGATCCTCAGGACAGTGAGAAGAGTGTGCAGCAAGATCACTGCCCTGGACTTCAAGAGAGCAGACTTTGGCCTCTTCAGGAACCTGCTCAGTAAGGTTCCATGGGATATAGCCCTTGAGGGCAGGGGGGGCCCAAGACTGTTGGTTGATATTCAAGGATCACCTGCTGCAAGCTCAGGAGTATTGCATCCCAACTAGAAGGAAGTGCAGCAGGAGAGCCAGGAGACCTCCTTGGATGCATAAGGAGCAGCTGAGGAAAATACAAAGGAAAAAAGAGGCTTCTAAAAGGTGGAAGCAAGGACAGGCAGCCAGGGAAGAATACAGGGATGTTATCTGGGAAGCTAGGGACCATGTTAGGAAAGCTAAGGACAGTTAGAAGTAAACTTGGCTAGAGATGTTAAGGGTAACAGGAAGGGATTCTATAGGTACATTGCAAATAAAAAACAGACTAGGGACAATGTGGGCCCTCTCCAGAAGCTATCAGGAGAACTGACTACCCTGGATTTGGAGAAGGCTGAGGCTTTTAACTACTTCTTTGTCTCAGTCTTCACTGGCAAATGCTCTGACCACAGCACCCAAGTCTTGGAAGGCAGATGCAGGGACAGTGCGAAGGAAGACCCTGGGCCCGCTGTAGGAGAGGATCTGGTTCGAGACCATCTTAGGAACCTGAACGTATACAAGTCCATGGGACCTGATGAAATCCATGTGCAGGTCCTGAAGGAGCTGGCAAATGAAGTTGCTAAGCCACTGTCCATCATATTTGAAAGATCATGGCAGTCAGGTGAAGTTCCCGATGACTGGAAAAAGGGGAATATAACAGGGGTAGAGCACTTGATGTCATCTACCTGGACTTGAGCAAAGCGTTTGACACTGTCTCACATGACATCCTTGTCTCTAAGTTGGAGAGACATCAATTTGATAGGTGGACCACTCAGTGGATAAAGAACTGGCTGGATGGCTGCACGCAAAGAGTAGTGCTCGATGGCTCAATGTCCAACTGGAGACTAGTAACGAGTGGTGTCCCTCAGGGATGGGTGTTGGTTTGAGTGTTGGGATCGGTCTTGTTCAATATCTTTATTGGCCACATGGACAGTGGGATGGAGTGCGCCCTCAGCAAGTTGGCCGATGAAACCAAGCTGTGTGATTCAGTTGATGTGTTGGAGGGAAGCAATGCCATCCAGAGGGACCTTGACAAGCTTGTGAGGTGGGCTGATGCCAACCTGATGAAGTTTAACCATGCCATGTGCAAGGTCCTACAGCTGGTCGGTGCAATCCCAGGCACAGCTACAGGTTGTCCAGAGAAGAGGTTCACAGCAGCCCTGTGGAGAAGGACTTGGGGGTGTTGGTCGATGAGAAAATGAGCATGAGCCGGCACTGTGCACTCGCAGCCCAGAAAGGGAACGGTCTCCTGGGCTGCATCAAAAGGAGCATGACTAGCAGGTCAAGGGAGGAGATCCTGCCCCTACTCTGCTCTCATGAGACCTCACTTGGAGTCTTGTGTGCAATTCTGGTGTCCTCAACATAAAAAGGATATGGAACTGTTGGAACAAGTCCAGAGAGGGGCCACGAGGATGATCAGGGAACTGGCGCACCTCCCGTATGAAGATAGGCTGAGAAAGTTGAGTCTGTTCAGCCTGGAGAAGAGAAGGCTGTGTGGAGATCTCCTAGCAGCCTTCCAGTATCTGAAGGTGGCCTATAGGGATGCTGGGGAGGGACTCGTCATTAGAGACTGTAGTGATAGGACAAGGGGTAACGGATTCAAACTTAAACAGGGGAAGTTTAGATTGGATATGAGAAAGAAGTTCTTTCCTGTAAGGGTGGTGAGACACTGGAATGTGTTGCCCAGGGAAGTTGTGAATGCTCCATCGCTGGTGGTGTTCAAGGGCAGGTTGGACAGAGCCTTGGGTGGCATGGTTTAGTGGGCGGTGTCTCTGCTGATGGCAGGGGGGTTGGAACTGGATGATCTTAAGGTCTTTCCAACCTTAACTGTTCTATGATTCTATGATTCTATGCCTGATTCACATTTCATTATTTCACTGTCGCCTGAAAAAAGAAGCTATGCTTCTACAACTGGCATAGAAGAGACCTTGCACCGTGTATTAATATCTTATGTAGATCAGGATCCATATCTAATGCAGGGCACATTTTTCATTGAGTGAAAAACTCACTGTGTCTCAATCTGCCAAAATGGAAAGTGAAAATATGCTACTTAGTAAAGTGCCTTTGAGATTGCTAATGTTGTGACTTGAGTATTTTCTGGTTACATATCGCTCTTTCGGTTTGTTAGACCTAAGAAATAGCAAAGGTGATGTAGCGTGTAATGTTCCTACGCATGTGCAATAATTGTTTCTACCTGATGTAATAAAACCTGGTGTTTTGCCAAGACTTCTGTAGTAGCAGATAGGTTTGTTGTCAGAAAAGCCGGTACTCTGTAACAGCATTAATAGTAATTTAAAAGGAGAGGCTTCATAGTGTGTGAAACCTTAATTCTGAAGAGTCTCTTGAAGATTTCTGAATCTGTGGGATGGCTCTATGATAGAAACCACAAAGAAAGAAATTTAACTCTCTGTTCAAATAAAGAAACTTCTGTACGCACCTGGCAGATAAACTCAGCTGGAATGTTGATTAGTCTCACAATCAGAGCATGAGAGTTCTTGACTACTGAGCTATGAAACTGTGCAAGAAATAAGATAGAAGACTGATGGTGATTTAAATTTTAGGTGAGGGGAAAAAACCTCTACTTATAGAATTGAGGCAGAAATGAGACTTTAGCCTCTGAATTCCAAAGCAATGTATATACACTGTTTGCACAGCAACATGTGTATGTAATCACTGATAACAAAGTAAAAACTGAAGTCATATATGTCAGAGGAGTAATATGGCATGTAAATGGAGCGGACTTGAGGCTCTGAATTGAAGTGTGTCCCTATAGACAAACAGTACATAGATGGGCATGTATCTTGATGTAATGTGATCCTTCTGACCTTAGTGTCTATTTATCAAATGATTAAAGGTATTTAGGAACTTGAATCCCATGTGAGTGGGATTTTAATAAGAATTTTTGCATATTAGTAATTTTTGTCAAGATGAGGCTCAATGTCTTTGCTGCACTTCATAATGTACTACTTAAAAGAACTTGCCTTCCATTAGTAGTAATAAAACTTAAGGGTTCACTCTACTCAAATAGCATCTTGATTCTGTGAGTATGTAACTTATAAAGCAGGTGTTTTTTCACTTGGAATAAAGAAAGGACAAAGTTGTTGGGTTTACACCATGTAATGGTTGAAGAATATTAAAACCCCTAGAATGCAGAATTTACATAACCTATATAATAAACTACCATGTGCAGTTCTTTCAATAGGAGTGGATTAAAAAAAAGGAGCCGATTCTTTCAGCTTTTCTTTTCAAAGATGAAAGTGATAGTGTGTATCTCAACTGCCCCACGTATATTTTTTCTTGTCAACCTCTTGATGACTCCTACTACTAAACATTTACTAAATGCGCATATCCCAGTGCCCAGTGAACGTTTTTTCAGACCTAACTTGTTTTAGATCCAGAAGGGTTTGAAACAACCTTGAGCAAACTGATGATCTATTGCCGTTGTTTTTTTCCAGAATTGGCTCCTAATTTTGAGTGTCTTTTCCCATGTGGAAGGTAGTAAGATGAAGATTGTTAGTGAATAGTCCTATCACTCTTGACCACTACTTCTGCTAGAATAAGGCCCAGCAGACAGACAGAAATGCGGAGTAGTCAGCACCCAATTTAATCGTTCAGCTAAGATCTATCCAAATCTAACAATAAAAATAAAAATGTGAAAAGCAAACTAACAAAAACAACAACAACAAGCAAAAAAATCCCCAAGCACCTACAAAAAAAAGTCAAAATCTTTAGCTAAGTATTTTTTATTCACCTAGCTGAAACTCTGTCCACAGCATTTCATGAATAACTGTGTCTAGAAGTGTTTAGGTGTTACAAGGCTGCGCATTTCTCTTTATTTCTTTCCTGAGGAAAAGTACAAAAAAGTTTTCTTCTTCAAAATATTTTGTGGATATGGCACTAGACATTTCAGAACTAAAAATCACTGAAACACAGGTGAACATTTTTTAATCTGTAGGACAAATGTTTCCAAACCAAAGTACCTGTGGAAACAGACTACATTAAAGAGGAGAAATACAAGATTGCCACACAAACCAAAAGGCACAGGCAAGTAATTCAGGTCATTTAACAGAGCTGCAGAGCTTAAAGCTACTTTTAGATACTCTGTCCTGAAATATTACATATTAGTGGAACGGTGCTACTTCAGTTTTTAACTTTGAAAATGGAAATATCAGGGGTTCTTCTTACCCTCCCATTGCCTTTAGAGGAGTCCTTAAAATGTTTGTAAGATGTATTTTTTTCTCTATAAACTCTATAATATATTGATTATTGATTAAATCTATATATATACAGGTTTATTTCTCTAAGATGACATATGTCATAATCAAGAGAATCTGATAGTTTTGGATGACTTTGCTGTATTGGTGGATCCAAAGATCCATATTCTGGAGTTTAATGGCAATGAGGAACATTGAAAAACACAAAATAAAATGAAAAATTAGTGTGGAGTGGTAACAGTTTCTGTACAGGAAGACATGTTACACATCAGTTTTCATTGGGGAATAAAACTACTGATACCAGACTTTGTTTCATAATAAAGGATAGCAGTGGGTTGTGTATGGTTCCAGAATGACAATTCGGAAGACACATGATCATTATTACTGTTCCTATAACATTCCATGTCAAAAAAGAGAGGTTTTGATTTGTATATGATTATATCTAACATCTCACTAAGTAAGCTTTATAATTATTTTTGCACATATGGGTGTAATTTTGGCAACAACTAAAGCATGACAGTCTAACACAGATTTTTTTTCTTTCATATCTGATATAGGCACTTATCTAAAAACCAGTACACAGATTTTATCTTATTTTTATTTTTAGTGCCCACAAAATAAGCATAAGCCCATGAAAATTTGTGCATAGTCAAGTAGAATGATAACTGTGGAGACTGAAGGAACTCCTCCAAAGCGAAATGTGATGTGATTTTCAGCTGTTGTAGGAAGGAGGTTTTCACATATGAGTTGGGCATGGGGTAAAAGATTAGCACTTACCTATGTCTTCTCAATAACCGTCTTATTTAGACTTTCCTATTCCTCAATGGCAGGAAGTTGAATGTAGTTACGTTCTCTTTCAGTGAGTGAAGAATTTTTATTCACCTTGTACTTGCTGCATCGGTAAAAAAATGTGAAAACACATATGCTACAGAGCTTTCAAGTATTCCATAACTAAGGCATTAGAAATTGTTTTTCTATCATTTCAAAGCAAGATTTTTAGGTGAGGCCTAATTAGCAATAGTCTAAGACTTTAAGCAAAAGACGCTTTAATTTTCTGTAGACCTTAATGTCATGCTATGATATTAAGCTAGACATGACTGTAGAAAATTATTTAGGCATTTAATCAGAAATTAATGTAAAGATATCATTATAATATTTAGCAGTAATGGATATATTTTTACAGCAAACAATTGGTTCTATGTATTATGAAAGCATCTTTAATGTTTCTTCCTCCAAATTGCTTGATAAAACCTTCCCTGTACAATAGCATGGGTCTATTACACTGGTCTTGTATAGAAACAGTTACCGTTGTTATGTGAGACACATTTGTTTCTCACTTATCATTTAAAATATTAAACATAATCTATTTGTTACTTCAAGGGACAGAAGCTCCTGTGTTGTTTGCCAATGAATTTATTCTGGTTTTAACTCACTTCAAATATTCATGTTTACAATATCATTAGTAGGTTTGAACTGTCTTCCTTTTACTTTAAATAACATGCACCAAGTGCATGAAGCCTTTTTGACTATGACTTCTTAGAAAGTTGCTACTTACTTTTCACACTTCGAGTCCATGACCTTTTAGTGTGTTTTTTGGACATTAAATGTATTTTAATGTATCACATTTAACTACAGTCCACTAGACAATATAAACTTCTAATGTTTTGTTTTGTTTGTCATTTACTTTGTATTTCCAGATTTGCATTACTGCTTTTGGATACTTAATTGGTTTTGCATATAGGCTTCCAATTACTTCTACTTTGCATAGCATTTCATTGCCTACAGCCATACCAAAATGGATTTTTAGAGGTTTGACAAATAAAGGTGTGCATGACAGCTAAAGCCAGGGCTTTGAAACAATGTGGTTGACATTGTGATGTTTTGACTGTCTAACAGTGTTCCAATGGTTAAATGTCTCTTCATCTGTCCCTGAAGCTTGATCTGTCCTGTAAGTTTACTGTAGGTAAACTACTTTTTTGGCTACCAGAATAGGAGGGAAATGCTTGTGGGTCACAACAAAGAGCATGAAGGTCAGTTTGTCACTCATCTCACTGTACTTAGAACTTGGACACATATATGATAAAAGAAGGCAAATGATGTTTTGGGACAGGGAGGAAAGGTTATTCTAGAGGACTGCTATGTATCCAGAGCAACACCTACTGCCAGGCTCTATTGTCGCCAACTTGTGACAGTAAAATGAGGGAATTTTAAAGGGTGCAGAATCAAGTGGGACCTCATGATGTCTGTCCTTAGAGCAAGCTGACATTCCCTGAGTAGTGTTTATTCTTCATATCTTCAGAGAAGTTCTGAAATTAGGGCCAGAAAACTTGTCCCGTGATTTTAAGAAATTAAGCATGGAGTACAAAACCCCAATAAATTAGAAATGTAAATGCATTCACAAAAAAAATAACGTTACTTGTAACATTAGGCAGGTTTTCTTTCTGAAGAGCATCTGGGATTGTCGTAGAGAGTTGCTATGAATGGGCACATAGATCAGGCTACTCACCAATGTATAATTAAAAAAAAAAAAAGTGCAGACTAATATTAAGAAAGTATGCTTGAAACTGTACTAGTTGTCTTAATCTACTGTCAAAGAAGTTTGCATATTGTTCATTGAAATACATTTGCACATTTTAGGCTCTTATTAGCATTTTAGGCATATCAGCATTTATCCTAATTTCCCTACTGAGACAAAGTCATAACACCAGTTGCTCACGTTTGAGAGATCAGATACTGACAGATTTTTCTGCTTTTTATAGGTGAGACTTCAGATTGGTTGTTTTCCTTTTGGGAGATCACAATCCTGACAAAGGGGAGACAAAAATGGGTGACATGAAATGTAATAGAATTCATAATACAAAGGCAAGACTAAGGTATAACACTTGGTAAAAATAGGTATGATGACTGGGTCAGTGTGCAACAAGGAACAGAGGAAGTGTAAGTCTTGTGTTACAAAAATAATTTTTTGAAAATATAATGTAAAGAGAAACAAAAGAAAATAGAAACAGAAGGAATATCTGCATAGCAGAGATATCCCCAGAATATTCTTGCTAATTAGGTTATATTAAAAAAATGAATAAACCAAGTCTTCAAGCAAATGTTTAATCAAATTTTTGCAAAAGTTACAAATTTTTGCCAATGTTCTTGGTTCGGGTTTTTTTGTTTTGTTTTTTTTTTTTTTTTTTTTTTTTTTTTTTGACTGTGTCTTATTTTTAGTATTATTCTTGGAACCTGTACTTGTTGCCATTCTGTCTCACTGTAAAAAGTTACACTTCTTTTAAAGGGCTGTATTCTGCCTGTCAGAATGCATGTGTTGCTCCTTGTTCCTAGTGCAAAGCATACAAAGTTTATTTCAGCTGAGGTGGATATGCAGGAAAGGTCTTCTAAAACAAACTAACATCTGTACCTGGTAAAATAACAGATGGCTCTTCTCTGGCTCCTTCATTTTTATAGAGAGAATCTGGTGGGAAAGAACATTGCTGTTGCTAGCCTTTGATCTTAATGCCTAGCGTAAACCAGTACAACAAGGAATGTCTATCTGTGTATCTCTCCATAGTAACTGACAAGTAAGCGGATGTGTGTGAAACCTGCTTAACATCAAAACTGGCTGGACAAAAATGGTGGAGAATGTAGAGTCTCACATTCTGATTTAAGTTTACTTGCCTTTATTTTTTTTTTATTTGTAGTTGAGAAATGTTTTCCTTCTCCCCCTGTGCACCCTAGATTTTAGAAATAGTACAAGAATTTGTGTGTACTTTAATTATTAAATTACAAAATTGTGTCTTATTATCTGTACTGTAAAGGTCAGGATACAAAAATATGTAGAAATCACATGCATTAAGGTAAGAATCACTCACAGCATTTTACATCTTGTTGGTTTTATTCAAAACAATTATTTTATTTTTCTTATTTCTACTGTGGCTAGTCTCTTGATCATTCTCTCTCAGAAAGCAGTCTTCTATCTGCAGTCACTGCTGGCAAATAGGTCTTAAACTGTGATAGAATTAGTCCTCAGAATAGTATGCTAGTTTTTCTGTTAGAAGGATGCATAACCAGTGATAAGCTAACCAGATAATAAATGCATGTAAAAAGTCATTAAAAAAATTATCAAACCAACTTGTATCTGATTTAAATTAATGCCTTATCTAAAAAAGCCAGTTTAGCTTTTACCCATATTTTCAAGGCAATTTGGCTTATTCTGAAGTGTGCTTTGAGAACTTTAGCATATTTTGGTATGCACACTGTATACCTTTGTTTTCTTGGTTGCCTTTAAACATTTATAAAATTTAAACATCTATCAAGAATATATGTGATTGTAGTTTAGTGCTATCCTATACATACTTAACATTTTTTTGGACTCAATATTTTTTTTCCTCTCATTTTTCATTTCATCATTCTGCTGGACGGAAATTGCTAAGAAGCAAAAACTGTTTAGAAAAATGAAAATAATTAATGTGTGGCAGATAGTATGAAGATACGATGACAATGTTTAAATTCAGGCAGCCTCAGTAGATTTTACTCCTTTCATGAATTTCCAGAGGTGGGAGGAATGTAAATGTAATTTGTGGATGGCTAATAATAATTGCGATATCAGAATGTATTGAAATGGGGAGCAGAGAAGATTTTATTAAGCTTATAAATATACTAATTCTGCTTATGTACTAGAATCTTCTATGAAGAAGAAAGCGTCATTTGTCTCAGCTTTGCAAATACTCGTTACAAAATATTTGTATCAAAACAAGACCGCATCTTGGTGGGGGATTTACCTTATCAGTATAGTCTTTTCTTTTTTCTTTCTTTTTTTCTTTTTTTTTTTCTTAGGAAAAGATTTTTATAGTATCTCTAAAAATGCATTAAGAAAAGTAATTATTCAAACTGTTAAATTTTGGGAACCTTTCTCAAGATAATTGAATCATTCACTGCAAAATACTTCATCTAACTATGACACTACATAAATCTCCAAATATTTCAGTCCCTTTAGGGTCCAGTGCAATTGGAAATTACTTATTGTACTGTAGCAGAATATGGAATTCAATGGCAAGTTATCACTTTGTGAATTTATTTATTTATTTTTTTTTTTTTTAACCATTTGGCTTCTCATGTGACTAGATTCATAAATTAAATACGTTGGAACTGAGAAAGACTAGAAAATGTCAGCAATACCAGACTTTAAAACGACTAGATATGCAACCAATCATTGTTACTTTTTACCTTGAAAGTATTTGAAAGTTTTTCTCTGCTTAAACATAATCATCTTGGTTCTAAATAAGGGAATGTCTGTGGCATACAGAGCTGCTCAAAGGCACCTTGATAACTTGCCCACTTGTGTATATATAAATATGCACTTGTGGCTGAGTTTGAAAACTGATCTCCCAAGTTTTCACGTTGTGTCTTTGAGATATCATGTAGCAAGGGTCTTGCTGAAGTAAGGAAAAGGGGATGTCTCTGTAGGAGAATAATGGCTTCTATAACCTTGATATGCTTTGCGCTTACCATAAGGTAAGCCTCAGTTTGTCCCTGCAAATTGCATTTAATTTCAGCTTTGTGGAGGACTATATTTTTAGTTTTATTTTCCCATGTTCCTTTCCCTTCTTTGCTCCACTGTATTTTTTTTTTCTAATATATGCCCAGATGAAATGAAATTAAATTATTTTAATGGAATTTGAACCTGGTTATCTTAGCAGAATTTGTGGGTACTGCTCTTAAGAAACTCGCAAGAAAGAAAGGCTCCTCAGGCTTGATTGAATACACTCATATATTGAAGATTGGATAGCTAGGGCATCAAGCAGAGAGTCACACACACATTTGATAAAAAAGGCCTTTATAAAATGGTATGAAAAGTATTTTTCATGGTGGGGCTGCTAAGTCTAAGTTATATGTTGGACTTCTGTAACTTGTCTTCAAAAAAACATCAGTTCACTTATACAGGGATGAAAATATAGAGATATTTAGTAATTAATGACACATAACTGAATTAGAGAGAAGTTTCTAAAACTCCCTTTCCCACATTTTGTTTAGTCATATACCAGACTGAAAATAAGCTTAAATATAAACTAACCTCTTACCATGTATCTCGTTTCTGTATGGAATTACTGGGAAAGTAGGAAGTCTGCTCCACTATATAGAAGCTACAGAAAAAACATGTTTACCAAAAAGATTAATCTCTTAAGAGGTGGTAGTGATATTGCCAAAAAGAAAGGATTATTTGAAATAGCTACTGCTCTGAATTCTTAGGTAAGCTATATAAGATGTTGAAAGATCACTGATGGGATATATTCCCCAGGAAAATATATAATGATACAGACAAAACCATTTTGTGCTAGTGGGGTATGTGCATAGGGATCAAATCAACTTAAGGGACCCCAGTGGTGAAACTACAGAAGTCCATAAATTGCTTGTATGCAGAAAATCAAGAGACACTTTGCTTTCCTTAGAGACTTGGTGACCATAAGTTGCAAACAAATACAAGGGAGAGATGGCAATATAAAGAGAAACCATAAAATATGCTTGCATGCTTCAGTTAGTTTTGTTCTTCTGTATTCCTCCCTGTAAGGTCAGAAGAAATAACTTCTGTAGAATAACAATGCTGATTCTGGACTATACTGTTCTTTCTGTATCTTTGATCCATATTTCTTCAAGCTGTATATATTAGACTGCTAAATAATCTGTGACAGCCTGTGATGTCTTGTGAGGACTTGTGTTTTGGATCACTTTCAGTCTCTGTTCACCAAGCCTGTTGTTCCAAGCCACAAGGACAACAGAGATAATATTTTCTATAATATTTATTCCAGAACAAACCAAAAGGCAAGATAAAGTTCTTATTATACCAAGGATTATAATGTGAAGGTAAATCCACAAGTCTGTATCAAAATCTTTGCTTCTAAATATAACGTAGGAGGAATGAAAACAATGTAATTTTGTACATCTGTCTGTCTTGCAGATAGACTATAAGACCATGACGTTTGTTCTTGGTTTTACTGCAGTCTTGCTGCACGACCTTGTGACAGCTACTTCATGATTCTGTCTAAACTTCCCTGTCTGTCAAATGACTCTTATAAAACATTTTGAGGTGCTGTGGTGAATTATGTCATAGGAATTAATACTTTTCAATTCGTGGAAAAAAGAGGCATATAAACTTTGAAAGTGAAAGCTGTACTGAAATAGTGTGCATGTGTACGTGACAATATGTTACTAGGACACATAATGTGTGGAGTGTATAAATATACATATATATAAAAGAGAACAGGCATCTACTGTATAATTTCAACTACACTTTTTGAGGTTACTTGAAATTTTAAGTTTTTTAAAGCTGTGCTCACTGAAAGATTTGCTTGCTAAAATATTTAAATGTCTGTTGATATTTTCCAGTATATGTTTGCTTATAACTCTCTGCTTTTACTTTTTTTTTTAACTTAAAATCCTGAATTCTAGTTCTAATAACCACATTAAAACTTGCTTTAAAATAATGTATCATGAGTTTGCATTTCCCTTGAGAATATTTTATGTAACATTATCAGCAATTCCTAGTTGAAATAATTGCTGCCAACACTTTGCTTCTGGACTTGTGGATTCTGTTAGATTTGACAAAGAAAAAAAAAAGTTTCTCTTTTACATTGCTAAAAGTCGCTGATATGAAAATTACCATTAAAAAGTTTGTGAATTGCCTTCTTTTTCTTAATTAAATGTTTTGTAAATAACCTTTTTGTGTATCTGGAACATAAGATGATAACTGGCTAGACTTTGCTGAGATACTTCCATTCATTATCAAAATAGCAACACTAGAAGTCTTTTTTTTAACAGATTTTATTTTAATAGATTAGAGTCATGATAAAAGGTATTCTTTCATAAGTTTTATCTGGTTCAAATAAATAATTTTTTCTCCTTTAAAAGCAACTCAAATTCATTTTTTATAGTGTTTAGTTTCTGCTAATTTGCTGCAGTCATAGTAGCTCAATCAGCCTTATTGGTTATTAGCTTTCTGAAGTAATTTAGAAGTTAATTTTTCTTACTTGTGAGAGAAACATAATCACTGTATACATGATTATAAAATTATTTAGTGCTAGTAGAAGTAGAAAAACCTTGAACAGAAAAAAGAAATAATTACTTAACCGTGAACCTGTAGTGTTTCTCAGTGCTCGGAGGGTAAGCTTAAAAACAAATGCTATTGGGATTTTCAAATCAGTCCCATGTAGCATCCTTGTATCATAGTTAGGATGTTATAGTCTGGATGGGTGGACAATCAGATGAGTAAAAAAAATAGAAGTGTTTGGAGGAGGCATGTAATCTACCTGGATGCCAGTAAGACATGCAGTAAAACAGGGGTCTGTCATGGGACTGATCCTGTCTAACTTTCTTACCAACAATGCAGATGAGGTGAGGCAGGTCTGCAGGTGACACCAAACTGGGAGAAGCAGTTGATCTGCTCTAGAGCAGGGCTGCTATTCAGACCTAGACAGGTATAAGAATGGGCTGATGGGAACCATATGAAACACAAGGACAAATGCAAAGTCCTGCCCTGGTAAGGAAGAGTCCCTGCTAAAAAGGCAGGCCAGATACTGACTGGCTGTAGAGGTCCTGGTAGCCAGCAAGCGGGACATCAACAAGGAATGTGCCATCACAGCAAAACTGGCCAGCAGCATTTTGGTCTGTATGAGCAGGACCCCAACTGGTAGAGCAAGGAAAGGGATTATTCCACTCTATTTAGCATGCTTTAGATGACACCTGGGATAGTGTACCCAATTGAGTCCTCCATTACAAAAAAGGTAAACCAGAGTGAGTGGAGGGCCACCAACATTGTTGAGGACTGGAGCAATTGCCCTACTTCCAAAACGTTAATGCTTCTACCTCTAACTTTCCATACAGACTGCTCAGATTCAACTGTATGTTAATATTACATGGAGGTACGGGCCTCCACAGAATTACTGGGATTTTGTTGGGTTTTTTGTTTGTTTGTTTTATTTTGGGTTGTTGGTTCTTCTTTTTTGGGGGGGGGGTGTTGGTTTGGGTGGGTGGTTTGTTTCAAGGAGGCTTTGGAAGCAGTGCTTTGATGTGGAAGAAAAAAAGAAAAAGATGGTGTTTGGCAGTCACATGTTTAGATCCCAATTTAGATATGGATTTTCCAAGAATGTTGCTGAATGTTATGCTTTAGGTGACTGAATAGTGAGTGGTATCCTGGTTTCTGCTGGAACAGTACAGCATGTTATGTGGACTATGGTTGTATATTTTCCTCTGAATGCAGAAAGAGTTTATATATATTCTGTAATTTCTCATGGAAATCACAACAAAGTGACTCAGTTTTGTCAGTACAGAGAGTTAACATAGATAAAAAGTACCTCCTTAGTAAACAAGCATGGATACATTGGATGTAGTACAGATTCAGCTAATTCAGGATCCCAGTGGTCATTAACAGATTCTTGAGAAAGGTAGTAAGAACAGGACAAAAATAAAACCGCATTTCCTTATTCTTCCAGGCTGCAACATCTTGTACCTTGAGGTTTAAGGCTTGCTTTTTTTTCCACCCCCATCCCCCCCTTTTTTTTAAATGGTGGGTATATTTAACAGTGGAAACATTCTTTTTTCCCCCTTTTCCCTGCAAAATTCATATCTAGCAAATCAGGTCTATTAGCTGTAACCCACTGAAAAGCAAGTTGGGAGGAGAACTGTTTCTCTGGACTGCAACCATCTTGCTAAGTTTTTAAGTTCAGATAGGAGTACATGTATGCATTGTGTCTTGCCAGTGACTAAAGCAAAAATTTTGAATTGTCCTGGTACACCATTACCATTCTCAGACCTGCCATTGCTGGCAGATGCAAAACCAGCACATCCAGTGCCTCCTGCACATCTAATAGTCTCTGCTCACAGTGGCTCTAATCTTTTGGGCATAACAGAATTGCCCTATGGTACTAATACAGAGTTGGCCATTTTCCATTTCTTTGGGACATCCAGCAATGTGTCAACAGAAGTCTGGAAAGCAGCACTTCTCATTGGCAAAAGAACCTGGGCATACCTGATGATGGAGTGAAAAAGTGAAGTGCAAAACAGATTTCAAGAATTGAAATGGTAGGCTTTGTACTGTAATGGATATAAAATGTTTAAAGTATATACTAATGCATTTCTATTTCCCTAAAGAATCATACTGCTAATTATGTTATTACCCAACCACAGACAAAAAGTCAAAGAAAACTTCCTTTGCATCCTCAAATCATCTTGTATGTTTTCACACACTTCTGTAGCCTTTTCTGCATCTTAATTAGATACATCAATGCCCCATAAAATGCAAATAGAAGCTTTTTCACTCAGTCTATCGGTCTGAAAATTCAAAGTTCAAGAAGCACTGTGAAATATCTTATAATTTAAGAAAACCCTTCTGCTTCCTAAACTAATTTCCACCTCAGTTTCTGAGTATATTAGTGGAAAATTATTAACTTGTGGACTTTCGATTGCTGTACTGATCAAAAAGGGAAGAGTATTTTTTTTAAGTTTTTGAAGAATAATGAAAGCAAATGAAAGATGAAGCAATTGAATAACATCAAAAAGAATTATAATTTGATGCTGACATGTCTCTATGCTCCTGGTCAATTTCCTGTTCAAGATTGTATGTTCTCAAGCATACTTTGGACAGGTAGATCCAAACTACAGCCGTAGATCTAGATGCAGAATAAGAGTGAGAATTCAAACCCAAATTCCTGTAAAACTTTGAAGTTAGCATTTCCCTGATGAGTGAAACGTACATTCTGAGTTAATGTCAGGATGCCTCTAATTGTTAGTCTTGAGTTTAATTTCTTGAGTTTGCTGCATAGCTGCAATATGAAATACTATCATGAGTTTGTTTTATATTATAGTATGACTATATGCAATATATAGGTTCTAGTAAGTTCAGATGTCTGTATTTACTGCAGAAAAATATTTAAGTGAATGTTTTAATGGCAGTATCATCTTTTTTGGAGTGCTCATTTATGGTAGACTGTTAGATGTCTCAGTTTGAATCTTCAGTGACAGGAGACCAGGATTATCTCTGCCATGGTACAGTTGTTGGTTAAAGAATTTTCTGATGGTAGGGTCTAATGAATTGTTCAATCCCAGGCACAGCTCAGTAACTGTGTTGCACTAGCAGGTACGAAGTACTATTAAAAAGGCTTTTTTTGGTTTCTGTGCTGCTCATGCTGACCAGAAATTTAATGGGCTGCGAATCCAGAGTTGCTTAGCAACAATGAGTAAAATACTGTGTTTCCTTTTAATGGTTTTATTTTTTTTATCATAGTTCTCTTGCAATGGTTATATATGAAACATAATATTGAATGTTTTTAACATCAGAAAGGGCAAAGGGATCCATAACTCTTTAGACCAGAGCTATCCATGGCACAGATGTATCAAATGCGTCCAGAACAAATTCTTCATGCTTGCCTTTTTTTTTCTGTGTGTGTGTGTGTGTGTGTTTTTGGTTTGTGTTTTTGTTGGTTTTGTTGTTGTTGTTGTATTTTGGGTTTTTTGGGGGGGGGTTGCAGGGGTTTTTTTTGGTTGGTTGTTTGGTTGTTTTGGTTTGTTTTTTACAAAACAGTAGGCAATTTATTCTCTTGCTTCTCCTGGTTTTCTTGGGGAATCCTGGCATGTAAAACTGCTTTCATCTCCTTCATTCAGTAATGACCTTGTGGTATTGATATGCTAATGTATTCAAATGAGACATTATGTTTCAAAACCCACTAACAGAGGTTAAAAAATGCCAATATACTAAAAATAGAAATACTTTTGGAAGGGGGGATATAAATTTAACTGTGTTCACTAACTTAGCAGTCAGGTTCTGAAAATAAATATTTTGTCAAAGGCAAACAGCAATAATGGAGGATTGGTGCCACAAATATTTCAGCAATAACTGCACTGATTTCTTCAGTAGAAGAGTGTTAGATAAGCTTTGTTAGAGTAAAACTAGAGAAGCCTGGGTCATTCTAAATGACCAGCCACGCAGCCTGAGCATTGCTGGAAGGCTGTCATGAACAGTATAGGTGGGCAGAGCTGTAGAGGTACATTTTTTGCCTCCAAAGGCCCACCTAATCCATATTTCTCTGTCTGCACCGTGCTCTCTATGCATTACGGACCCCTTTCAGCTGTTTTCAGGGCATATGCATCTGCCTGCACCAAATCTACACTCTTTCTGAGCAGCAGCACAGGGTGCAAAACACTTGCCCAGATTTTGTGCACCCCTGGGTGAGTTTTCTAGCAGTTGCTGTTTTCCTTGAGTGGTTTAGTGTGAGAGTCTTTACAAAAAATAGTAGTAAATTGGTCTCAGAACAAACACTTGTAGTCCCAGCACTGACCGTATATCTTAATAATGTTTTTTTGTTAATTATGGCCAGATATAATATCTTTTAGGGCTGAAGACTGGATAACTTTTTTAAATCAAGGTAGCATTATCACCAATAGTTAACAAGAAGGACATTGTGATCTTGCAATATTTGGTAATTATGGAATACTTTCTGTTTTACCCATTGGAAATAATGTTCAGAGGAGATCTGGCTTGGGTGGGGAGAAGAAAGATATAGGCATAACAATTTCTGTCTTTTTCATCTTGGACAAAAATGAGATATTTTTAGATCAGGCAGTTCTTGTGTTGGTTATCATAGGTTAACAAATGGAATTAAACTTGCAATTTGCTAATATATTGCCCTGTAAGAAATACCACCAATGGCTAAGTGTAAGTAGTAGTAGGTCAACACCAGTACTTGAAAGAAAAACCTGCCAGCGTTCAATTATAATTTGCTTTTTTCCAAATTATGTCAGTTTCTCTAAATCAGCCCATTCATAGACAGTGTATAGGTCAAAGATTTTTGTTGAAAGGATAGATTTGAATTTTTCTTTATTTACCCTTTAGCTTACTACTGATATTGAGGCTCTTGACTTTTCTTCATACCAGGACTTCCTGATTAAAACTCTGTATTAAGATGAAATTGAACTATACTTTTAGATAGCTGAAGGGTAGATAAACACAGATGGAAATTTGAAGAACAGTAATTTGGAGCAGCTTGTTTACACATTCCCTTCATACTTTGAATTTAATGCAGCTTAATAAAATCAATTCTCTGTGTTTATTCTTTACCTATTTTGATTTGTTAGGGATAAATAAAGAACACCTTTCACCATCACTGAATTGTTGGGATTTTTTATATCAGATATAAACATTCATTGATTCCTTTATAAAGAGTAATTAGTTAGTGCCTCAGCTTCAATCAAAATAGTATATTATAGCAAAAATTGTTTCCATTATTGTACAGAATATCTTAATCTTTAATCTCTTGAGGAATAATTCACTTTACAGGAGATAAGTGTGTATTCCTTTAAAAAGCTGCACCCTCTCTCTAGTGTCAATGTTTTTTGTATTTTGTCATCTATCAAAATCAGTCATATTGATATGCCAAGAAATAAAACATTTGGATATAGCTGAGAAGCGCGATTATTCGGATATGGGTTTTATCAAATTATTTTTTTAGTTCTTGTTGCCTAAACACCGGATGACTCAATACAGAGTCAACAGAAGTAGTTGAAACATTACAAACATGCTTTTTAATTGCCTCTTTGTTTTGACAAGAAAATAAGGGAAAAAAATGTTTACTAAGTTTTCTTGCCTGTTTAAATGTGTCGCCTGAGTACTTTCTGTGTGGCAAACAGTAGTCAAATTTCTCCATGAACTCGCTAAGAAACTATGAGTAATACCCAGATGGCATTATTGTGGCTTTTCTTGTCTCTACGTTCAATAATGTGAAAATAAACTTACTTAGTAGTTAGAATATTATTGTGTATAAATTCTTCTCATACTCTCTTGAAGTTCGAAATATGCCATATAGCTCTCTTATAAGAGCATTTTATGTAGGAATTAATGTGTAATTTTATGTAAGAATTAATATTAACTAGATATAGTTTAAGAGTGGTAACTAATTAAGTTACTCATGAAGGATTGTTTTCATACAATCACTAATTAATAATTCTGCACTCAATTTCAGTTTTGTGTTTGGTATACCTGGAGACTCTGGAGAGTCTTCTGTGGCTGTTTTGTAGTGTCCCTTTCTTAAATATCAAGCTCAATGGTATGGTGTTTTGTACCACATCATCTGTTTCTGTGCTGCTTTGTCACTTAACATAAAACAGTGGTCTTCCCAATTCTGCCTCCCCCAAAGTTTACCTATCCAATCAATTTATAGGCAGAAATTTCATCTTCTCTTAGGTTTTTATATTACCATGCAAAGTAGGTTAAAATTTCTTTTCCCCTCTGATATGTTACCTCCTGTAATTTCTTACTGGTAGGAGTATGTGAGTCTTTGGGACTTTTTTTCTTCTACCTGTCTGATTCATGTCTCCTGAACATACATTTTATGCAATATTGCAGATGTAATTTGTCTGATGCTATAGACTTTTCCTCTTCTTAATGTCTTCTCTTCCCAAACTTGTATTGTTTTGACTCTTTTTACCAAGTAGCATGTGTGAGCTTTTCCTCCCCATCATTCTCAGATGATGAGCTTCCCACTTAATAACAGAAATGAGTCCTTGCCCTTCATATGACTATATTAATCCCAATACTATTTTGTCTCTTCTCTAGGCCAATCAGGCTTTCTTTGTAAAATCCTAATCCATTTTTATCTTAAAATGCCACATAATTGCATGTCAGCAATGACTGTCATTAATGCATTTCTACTTTGTGTTAGTTAATATAAACATGGAATAATATCAATCTTCATTTCAGTCCTTCAAGAACTGATGACCTCCTTGTGGCCTGATAGTTTATCTTTTAGCAATACCTGTTATCTTTTCATTAAATAACACTTTATCCACGGTTCTTCAATGATACTCCTCCTCCAGCATAGCTATTATGTGCAATCATATAAAAATCATTACTAAAATTGAGATTCATAAAATCTGTCTCATAATCAGTTGCCTTTTCAATGAAAGAGGGGTTTGATGAAATATTATGTCTATTTTTTATAACTTATGCAACATTTGTTGCATCTTTTTCTTACCTCCATATCATTCATGGGAATAATGGTTTTCATCTGTTTTAAATATAATGCTTGTACCTGTTTCTTACTGTTCTTAAATACAGATATCCCAGCTGAATTTTTTGTTTTTAAACATGTGCCTGAATTGTATCTCATAAACATACTCTGGAGGGTGAAAAGTCACAGTGGACTTACATAGTTCCATCACTTAGCTGCTCTTCATGCTCGGACACAGCATCTAAATGAAACAAGATTATTTCATTCACGTGCACCCCCTTCTCCCCGTTTTTGGGATAGGGCTGGTGTTTGTTTTGTGTTTGTTGAAGCCTACGACTGGAAGAAGCTAAACCCAACCCTACTGAAGTAGGTAGGATTAAACGAGCTTTAAACTAAGCTGTGAACAGATAATTATGACTGTGGCATCAGAAAAGAGTTTCATTTCTTTTACCTTCAGGCTAATGTTTTTGGGTTGGTTTGTTTTTTTTTTTTTTTAGCAAAAAAAAAAAAATGAAGGATTTTGCAGCTTTGATTTAAACACTTGCACTTTTAATTCAAGAACTAAGAAAATTGGAGATCATTCAACTATGTTTACACAATGCATAACCATTTATCTGATTTGCAGTATAAACTTATCTTAAAGATTTATTAGCAGATGGGGAAATTCTAACTTTGGAGTTGAGATCACAATATATATATTTGGTACTGGTACTTGCTACTTATAAATAAACTTCAAATTCTTGTGCTTTATCAAAGAGTAGCACACAAGTTGTAGTATCTAAGTATAATCTGTCTCCCTTGGGCTGTGCACTGCATTGGCAGAAATGTTTGCCTGTCACCCAGAACCACACTGGAGTAGAAACCATTCTGGCTGTTAAACACATGCACTAGAAACAGTTGTCTTCTATACTCTTTAAACTCAAATACCTGTGTTCCATCAAAAAAAAAAAAAAAAAAGTCTGGTTTTGTTCTTTGGACTTTTCTCCCAATGTGAATACCTAAGAAGGAATTTTTTTTAGATAGTAGATAGGAATTTTAGATAGGAATTTTTTTTTCATAGTTAGGTCTTTTATAGAGAGTGTCAAAGCTGCATATGGCAAAAACCACTAGAATTAGCTGAGTACTTGGCAGGCCATGGAGAACCAGGAAGTCACTTCTGCAGCGGAATGCAGGTGGGGGGATAGTGTAGGGAAAGAGAAAGAGAAATGGGGCCAAACAATATTACTTCAACTGTTCTCCTATAAACACCTCCCTGTATGAATTTATTCTGATCATAGATGAAGTCTGTTTCTTTACCTAAGGAACCTGGGTAAACAGCCTAGGTAAGCAGAGTTAAACCATCTTCATTTCAAGATTTGACCTTAAATCTACTCTTGGCTATGGAACACATAGGCAAAGTTGATAAGCATAATCACTTAGCTGAAACTATGTCAGACAGCTATGGTAGCATGTCTAATAAACACACAATTCCTGAGAAAAAGGGATCCTCCTTTTGTGGGAAGGGGAAGAGTTACCCTTGTTGACATTGCAATTACAAAGTTGACTTTGCCACCTTTAAAAGAGAAATTTTACTGCCTTAAATTCCTGTGACACCTACTGAAAAAGACCTTTTATAAGTTAGTCTAGAAAGCAGAAACCATGCTGATAAAAGAATAATAATTTTGCTGTAATTGTCCTGAAAGTACAAGAAGATGTGGCTTTTAATCCATTATGCTCATATGATTTATTAATGGAAAAAGTACATGAAACTTTTACTACAGGAAGCCTGCCATATTTTTTACCTCTTTCAGCTATTTTCTTTGATAGTGACACAAGGAATGGGGCATATTAACCTGTTAATCTTTCCAGCAGTATTAAGTGGGTGACTATGGTATTATGCATTTTAGTGTATTGTGCAACAATATAACATACAGCTACTGTAAGTCAGACACAAGGTCACTTTCTTCACCGTTAGTACCTTAGTTACAGTTGAATTAGAATTGAAACCTGCCTTTTCACCTTCTCCAGTTCTCACACAAGAAATCATTATTAAAACTGCACAAACCTTAATAACATGAGGAGTCCTTATTCTCTTCTCTCCCAGCAACTCTACTACAAGCGTATCAAACAGTAGTAATGAGGTAAGAGCATACAAGGACACTTGTAAACACTACCCAAGCGCTTGGTAGAAAATTATTTTTCTACAAATATCCATACAAGTGAAATGTCTGAAAGAGGTATTGTCACCACCAATAGATTATACTCCTTTGAAATTCATATAATTTTTATCTGTGGCAAAACTGAATTAGGAATTCCATTGTGAATATTTTGGGCAAGGGAGGTAAAGGACTATAGCCTATCTGTTGACACCTCTTGATGTTGTGCATATATGTAGCAGTGACGTGATATATTGGTGACTGATCTCCAGTATTTATACTGCAGATGAGTATGTTATTGAAAACAAAGTTAGTGTTATGAATTTCACTGAAAAGGACTGTACTGATCAGAGATGATGAACAAATTGCAGTTCTTCAATTTTTCACTGAAGTGAAAATGATGAATAAGCTCAACTTTTGAGTAACATAAACTTGTATTAAATATTTTCTGCATTTAGATGGACTAATTTTCTGTATTGGTTACAAATAATTATCACAGTATCAAAATGCAGAGCATTTGTGCATATGAGATTACAGCAGCCATTTTTGTATGCAGGTAGAATTTGAGTGTGTACAAATAAGTTTGCTCGTGGAGTTTGTATGAACAGCTTATATTACCCAAAGAGCAATTGCATGTATGCAGCTCACAAAGTGAGCTCCAAATTCTCTTTGAGTTTCCCTAAGAGAATTAGCCTGTTAATTCAAGAAGTTTGACTACATGCCAGGAATTTTGGAGTGAAATCCTTCTCTGTTGAAAATCCAGTGGGAATCTTGCTATTAACTTAAATAGATGCAGGCTCAGGCGGTGTATTCCTATGTGAGTTCAGTGCCACATTTTGCCTGTGTGGGGAGTACCATTGTGAAATTAGGGATGTTTATTTCATCCATTCACTCAAATTGTACCAGAATTAGGGTTAAATAAATACTGTAAGTAAGCATGGCAGTGTTTATTAACATAAGTAAGCATAGCAGTGTTTATTAACAAAGTGTAATGTTAAAATTAGGTAAAAATACTGGTTGAATCTGGCCTAGTGATGAGAGTATAAAAGCAAGTAACCAATTTTTATTCTTTCTACTGTATTCTCATATTTATGGATATATTTTTAAAATCTTCTGTATAGCCATCTGTATCACAAAGGTCTCGGTAGTGTTTGTTTCTCTTCTTTTCATAATAAATAAATGAGTAAAAATAATCCTCTGTATCTTTTACAGTCCCTCTGCAAAGGGGTCTAAGATGTTTTATATGTTCATGTTTGCTCTGCAAAGCTTTATTTGAGTGCATCTAATTAAATAATGTCTGCTACATTTCCTCTGCAGTTTCTCTGGCATATTGAAAGTTGCATAGAGTGCCAAAGAAACACTTTTTTATGCAGTATAATTGTATACAAGTATCATTGATACTATCAAACCTGTAAAATATTTACTCAGCTTGTAAAGCATTGAGTGTTGAAAATATGAAATCCAACTTTGAAAAAAGAGAAAAATCTTTAATCTGACAAAAATGTTTTTGAAAATAATTTAAGATTGTTTATTGGATTGAGGTGAGTGGAAATCAATTTCTTTCCAAAAATGTGATGCTGCAGTTTGGCTTATTTTTTATTTAGATGAATCTGACTTCAGTAAAAAAGCATTTTTGAGTAATATGAATAGAATTTCCATTTTAAACAATTTACAGGTGATTTGTGCTTAGCCATAAGGTATAGATATTTTTCTTTTTTTAGACAATGGAACGTTTATCTCTTCTCCGTCAGGTCTATTTGTTTATGGATATATAAAACTTCATAGACATATTGCTTGCTGAATCAAATCTGAAATCATGATGCAAAATTCCAGGAGTTTTCTCCACTAAGCACTTTCCAAAATGTGGCTTTGCCATATGCTGAACCAATTTGGCAGGCTTGAAGAGTATACAAAAACCAGCCGAAAAGAAATATTTACCAGTTTCTGTGCAATGTCCTTTAAGCTGTGACTCTTTTCAGACTTGTTCATCATTTTCCTATGTGTATCTTGAGAAAGAACTAAAACAGACCTCTGGGCAACATTCAAAGATAGTGTAATTTACAAATAATTTTCATAACAAAGTACTTTAAAGTTTCAAGTAAAGACAGTCAACCTTTATACTTCACTTTGGTTCAGTTTTGTTGGGTTGTTTTGATTTGATTTTTTTTTAAAATATACTTTATTTTACTTGTCAGTGTAAATTCACAAGACAGATGAAATCCTTTCCTTGTTCTGCCTATCTACAGGAAGAAAGAGAAGGAATCAACGCTGAATTTATATTCAGCTCAACCAAGGGCAAAGTGAGAAAGGAAAAGTACCATGCTGCAAAGTGAGGGAAGCTATGGGCAGATATGAACCTGGAATAAATCAGAACAGTTTAGGAGGTTCTCTATGAGTCTCAAATGATGGACCTTTGTACCAGCTAAAAATGTGAAAAAGTGCCATATGAACACTTAAGTCTGATGGGGTTTTGCATGCAAACTATACGATTACCAGGAGATCTCAGTTTTTGCAGAGGCAGCCTGCTCAGCCGATCCTGTGAGAATTGTACTGCAGCTATTAACATTAAGCCTTTACAGTGTGAACATATCTGAAGCAATTTAATTAGTGCCTATTTGTTGGGCAAGCAAGGATCTTCTATATATCGCCGTATCATTAGATATCGGATATGTGCCAGCTGTCAACATTAATTTCTTGGAATTTGCTTGATTTCCCATTGACTAACTGAGGTGAGTTAAATTTATCCACAAAATTAACAGAAAATAAAACCTAATTTTTAAGAAAAGTTTTAAAATTTTACCAGAAATTGTAAATATTTTTAGTAAATGTCATTGCTCCCTGGATACCAAAATCCTTCATATTAACTCACTCCAAGCATACCATCTTTTTGTTCAAAGGACACTTATTTAAAAAGCACTGCACCTGTTTCTCTTTCACATATTACTGCTGGATGCAGGGATTGCATGCCAAGGGCTTATATAGAATGGAGAAGGTGTTCTAGGTAAGAAGTTCTCTATTTAGACTCATATAATTATAGAATAGTTAGGGTTGGAAAGGACCTTAAGATCATCTAGTTCCAGTCCCCTACCATGGGCAGGGACACCTCCCACTAAACCATGTCACCCAAGGCTCTGTTCCAACCCGGCCTTGAACACCTCCAGGGATGCAGCA
The DNA here is from genome assembly GCA_017639245.1 of Myiopsitta monachus. Lineage (NCBI taxonomy): Eukaryota > Metazoa > Chordata > Aves > Psittaciformes > Psittacidae > Myiopsitta > Myiopsitta monachus. Next base: position 70,411,017 of record CM029921.1, on the reverse strand, counting down.
TTCACAGCTTCCCTGGACAACCCATTCCAGTGCCTCACCATCCTTAAAATAAAGAACTTCCTTATATCCAATCTAAACTCCCCTGTTTAAGTTTGAACCCATTACCCTTCATCCTTTCATTACAGTCCCTAATGAAGAGTCCCTCCCCAGCATCCCTATAGGCCCTGCTTCAGATACTGGAAGGCTGCTATGAGGTCTCCACACAGCCTTCTCTTCTCCAGGCTGAACAGCCCCAACTTTCTCAGCCTATCTTCATACGGGAGGTGCTCCAGTCCCCTGATCATCCTCGTGACCCTCCTCTGCACTTGTTCCAACAATTCCATGTCCTTTTGATGTTGAGGACACCAGAACTTGCACACAATACTCCAAGTGAGGTCTCACAAGAGCAGAGTAGAGGGGCAGGATCACTTCCCTTGACCCACTGGTCACACTCCTTTTGATGCAGCCCTGGATATGGTTGGCTTTCTGGATAGCAAGTGCACACTGCCGTCTCATGTTCATTTTTTCATCGACCAGCATCCCCAAGTCCTTCTGCACAGGGCTGCTCTGAATCTCTTCCCTGCCCAACCTGTAGCTGTGCCTGGGATTGATCTGATCCAGGTATAGGACCTTGCACATGGCATGGTTAAACTTCATCAGGTTGGCATCTGCTCACCTCACAAGTGTGTCAAGGTCCCTCTGGATGGCATTCCTTCCCTCCAGTGTATCAACCAAACAACACAGCTTCGTGTCATTGGAAAACTAATCTGATGTCATTTCCCATGTTACCTATGCTACAGTGTAGTAAACTGGTGTCTCTCTAGGGGAACTAAAAGGAAATCTCATGAGAAGCTTGAGTGAGGACAAAGCTACATGGCTGAAAGGCTGATATTTCATAGACAAAGAAAGGAATTTTATGCCATTCTTTAAAATGAAACTGAATCAGGTATATTTTAGCTGTCAGCTTTGTGCTCAAGCAGTGGTAGAGCAGAAATATGTTACAGACTTCAAGTCCTACAGCCTAGTTCTGTGTAGGAAAGATCATAGTTTCTATTCTCTTGTGGGGAGAGGAGGGGTTCTCTTGCTACCTACAGTATTGTTTGCATGCCTCTGACTTTCTGACTCTATACTTACTACACTTTTATATCTATCCAGCAAGCTGGCTCTGCCACTGACTGGAGTTTTTAAGTGCTTATTTTTTGGCCATAACCATTACCATGCTGAAGTACTAGATGCTGCAGAGTTGTAAGCAGACTCACCTTCTGGTTTTGCCACAAGTGGAGCCAAAAGACTCCAATGCAAACAGGGCCCTGGGTTTTCACACTGCCTGTCTGTGCAAAGGATGATTAGTTTTATTTTTCATAATGGCAAGATTGACACATTTCTCCTTTCTTTCTTTCTTTACTGCATCATTTGCTTTCCTTTAATTTACTTCAACAGAACAAAGAACAGGCAGTTATTTGCATCTTTCAATCATCCAGTCTAAGAATTTTGTAATGAAAAGACCAGGAAAAGACCTGTACTGTGATCTCTAGAATTCCGAAGTAGTCTATGCTTCAATTTTATGGCATTTTCTGAATTTATGTGGAAGGCATATACTGTGTTCTGTTGTTTTATTAAAATTCCAGAAATCACCTCTTTTAGTGAAATCTTAAATTAAATTACTCCCATGTGTAGAAATTCTTTTTTTCAATGTAGCTGTTGACTGAAGACTCACAGTACTGTGCTGGGTTTATTATTCTTTCCATGAGGGTTCCATTTAGATTTAAATCTGAGGCTGACTTGCAGAAGAGAACATATATCATAAAAGACAGGTAGATCCATGAGGAGGAGAGAAGAGGGGTATGGAGCAACAGATTTCACACTTCATTGTAATTTGGGCCATAGCATTTAAGTCCTTGGGAATGCCAAAGCAAACGTAGCGCAAGTTATTAAAATTACGAATCTAATTAAAAAATCAAAGCAAGTTGAAGGATAAGTTGCGCTTGCATCTGCTCTAGTCTTTGATAGTATATTTAAACTTTTTTTTTTCTTTTTCTGGATTTTTAGGACTTAAAATGCCCCAATGCTTAAGTTAAAAAAAAAAAAAATTCTTACCCACATAGAAATGCATACTTGCACTGATATTTTTTTTTTTTATGGTACAAAAAAAGGAAAAGATATGTATGCCTCAGGAAATAAATAATTTTCCTGATATGACAGGGTAAATAATTCCTGTAGTGGTCACTCATGTGATTTGGATAACAGACTCAATAACTTGATTCCTTTATTCATTATAATAAATCCTATAAATCCACAGCGATGAAGAAAAGCCTCTCAAAAAGACTGACAGGAATTAATGCAAAAATATCCTTTGTACTCACAACACTGGACAGAATTCCTCATTAAGTATATCAGCAGAGAATACAGAAACAGAACTCATCTGCATACTCTAAAGAGTTTAATTTTATTCAACGGATTTAATTGTTGTACAGGCAGACAAAAGTTAATCTGTCACATGGCACATAAACTTTGCAGTGGGAAATTCACTTTAAATTGCTTTGCTATTGAATCCAATTTGCATCCTCACTGAGGGAGAAAATATTTTTTGTTATGAATGGATGGCTATATATTTTAACTACTTCACCTTTACCTCTAAGAATAGCCCTGAGTTCCTCATTTTCCACATAGTGCTCATAGCTGTTTCTCAGATACCTCTGTCTATTCAGAATTGTTCTGAATTACTGAGGATTACTGCCAGTTTGAGAAATAGAGCTTAAGTATGGCAGCCATTCTGATTTTCAAGTACGATTCTGCAGTTTGGTCATATCTCATCCTAGAACTCAGTGAAGTTCCACAAGGAATGGATTAAATGTATCCTCTGTATTTCTTTGAATACCTGTGTAGAATAAGTAGCTTTTTCTGTTTCCCTGTTGATATACAGGAAGTGATTTGGCAAAGCTGAGGAAATTGTATTTGACCAAAATTGGAGTTGAGGAATACCTGTCTCTTTTGCAGCTTCTGAAAACATACTTCTGTCACTGTATAACAGATTTGCATTTAGCACTGTCCTATACATGATAATAATCTGGCAGCCCTGAAGAAAAACTGTTCTTTTGCACAGAAATTTCAGTCTGTTGGAACCTCCCACCTTTTAGAGCATTAGGGGCACCTAGGGACTAGAGAATAAACGCAGGTAGGAAGTGTCCTTGGCTCAATTGTGAACAGGATGAAACTCCTGAAGTACAAGAATATTATCTGCAATCATGTAAACTGTTACTCTATCATAGGATGAATAATTATTAAAAAGGAAGCTTGTAGTGTATGGGGAGGTGTGTGTGTAAAGTTGTTTACCTTTTAAGTTGTGTTTGGTTTAGACTAAAGGGTGGACCTATTCTTTTATTTCTTTTTTTTTTTTTTTTACTTGAGGGCAGAATGGAGATCTTTGATCTTTTTCTTTACTTGAGGGTAGAAAACGTTGGAGCTTTTGGGGTTTTTTTTGTTTGTTTGTGTTTTGTTTTGTTTCACTTTAAGAGTGGTTCTTTGGTTGTGGTGTTGATGTAAACCTCAATGTATGACAATTTTTCTCTCCCCATTTCCCCATCTCCCATCCTAGCCTTACAAACGCACACACACACACACACATATAAAATAATGAGTAGTCAAGTAGGATTGTACCTATTGCTATAGTACCCATACCTCTACAGGGCAATCACTAAGAAGAGCATTGTGAGGTAATTTTTTAGAGTTCCAGTGAAAACAGATCTGGAATCTAATATTTACTGTGTTAGAAATCAGTTTTAGAGATGAACAGATCTGCATTAGCCATGTCAGATTATGCCCAAGCCGAGAAATTTCTGTGTCTATGACATTTTAAAAAGTTGTGTTCTTTCCATAACTGTAGCTAATTACATATTGCTCAGCATAATTTCGATATTGTTTAAATTTCTACTCCATCTTTAAAAGAAATTGTGGAAAAAAAAGTGACTGCGCCACATTATTTTTGAATGCTTCTGTAGTTTCTTAGACTGCAAAGGGGAAAAGGAAGGGGTAAAGCAAGAAAGTTGCATGAGACCAAAGCACTCAGCCAAGCAGTTTTGGAAACAACAGGCCTGATAAAGCATGATCCACCATTTTTGCCTTCATATAACTGTAGCTTATTATTAAAAAAAAAAATAAAAATAAATCTGTGTGTATCAGAGGCTCATAAAGAAAATTAATATGCAGATTCTGAAACTATCCAGTATATTAACTTGCATGCAGGTATCCAGAGGATCTGTCATGCTTTATACACAGAAATTTAGAACAGTAGCCAGAACCTTATTACAGAATAATAATAAACTCGAAAGCCCATTTCCACCATGAAAACAATCAGTTTATTTTTTTGAAGGAATTTTGGGTACCAAAGTCTAGTTAGAGTTTCCATGTTTAAAATTTTTCCCTGTCATTTTGATAAGACCTGGGTGTGTAAAATTAAACCTCATTTTTCTTCATTACAGTTCCAGGGTTTTCCCAGTCTGAAAGATAATTGTAATGCATTTTGATTAGCTAGTTGTAGAAACAATTGCTGTACTCCCACACTGTCATTAGTGATACTTTCTTCTCTTTCCCTTATGATACCCGAAGAACTAAAATTGTGTTATTCTTTTTAGGTCTCCTAAGCTGATGTCATTTTGTGCTCAAATCAGTGGAATTTGGAACAGCTCTTTGTGCTCTGATTATATTCAGGGGGGAATTTTTTCACATGAGAATTTTCCTCTGATAGAGTAGAGCTGCTGCTGTGTGTCTTGGGCTGTAACTATCCCCTTGATATTACTTCAGCTGTCTGGGAAAGAGTTATTTAATTAAAGAATTAACTATACTTGAATACAGAGAAACGTAAGTGCATACATCTAAGAGAGAAATGTAGGCCACACTTTCATGGTAGATGTGATGGTTTGGGAAAAAGCAGCTGAAAAAAAATTTTCTACTGGGCAAATAAATTTCTGATAGTTTAGGACCGAGAGAAAATGTAAATAGGAGCCTTAGGTGTAGAAAGAACAGACTGCTGAGCACCAACAACATTCTGTATATGGCAAAGATGAGTTTGCTACAGGAATGATGTTTATTGTTCTATCAATTATTTTATAACACAGCAAATTGCAGAAAATGTTTCTTAGAACAGAAATCTAAATATATCTTAAGATAAGACTCAAGGGATTAGTAGGACTAGTATGTAGCTTGCTCATGGTCTAGAACTGCACATTTATGAAGGGAAAAGAGATTTGATTTTAAAGAACTTGTTAACCTAGAAGGCAAAAATACAACAAGATCCCATGGAATCGAATTTAAGGTAGAAAAGAGGAAATAACAATGCAACAATTTCAAAGTGAAAATGTGTAACCACTGAAATAGATGTCCAAGGAAAAAAGGAAATTCCTCATCATGTGAAATTTTTAAATCAGCTTCTTTTAAGTACTATGTTTTAGATGAAGCTCTAGTAACCAGTCCTGGCAGTGCTTGCATGTCTACTTCAGAAATTGTAGGTGAAATTTGATGGCCAATTTTAATGAAAACCTTGGGCTGTACTGATCATTCCTATCTGAAAAAGTGAACTGGGATCTTCCCTGCTCTCCTGCAGCAGCAATTTTTGCTAAACATGTTAAAGAACTAGATTTCAATTTTTTATCGTCTATTTTGCTGCCTGCTTGCACTTAACCTCATAGAAATACAGAGTAGTGAGCTTATGTGCCATAACACACAAGGAACGAAACCCAAGAGTCTATTTAAAAGATGAAAGGATGAAGATCAGAATCTCCTAGCTATTATATCACATCCCTTCTGAATGCATGGTTTAATTTCTTTTGGGTCAAAGGAATGCTTTGTAAAATAGATGCATCCAAATCCCAGGAAAGCGATGATGTGAAGGAAATGAAAAGAACTGTAGAAGCTATTTTTAATATCTCTAAACAGCTTTAACTTACTTAACATATATTTACTGTGACTGTAACCAAAACCAAAATAGCATGCTTTGAACTGTGATCACAGCTAACCCTCTCTAAAGCTACAGAGTTTAGTCTGATGAGGGAAAAAACCCACCAGTCACATATTTTACCTCTCATTCAGAATTTCAGTAATAGAATCATAAAATGGTTTGGGTTGGAAGGGACCTTTAAAGATCATCTAAGTCCAGCCCCTCTGCTATGGGCAAGGACACCTGGTATAAAAATCTTCAGCACTAGATTTTAACATCATCATCTTTTCACTTCTGCAAGCCAAATTGCATCATTTGCTCTCTTTGAAAATTATGAAGGTTCTCATTACTGAATATTATTTTGCTTGTGTCTGTGTTATTGTGTTCTCTCCAAAATAATGTTTTTGAAACCAGATGTAGCTTTTGAATGGAGGAGGGCACTTAGGGGTTGTGTAGGGTTTGAGCCTTATTTATCTTGTTATCCATGAGGTTTCATGCTTATTTAAAGGTTTGGAGGTGATTTGCTGAGATTCCTCTCCCTCTCCTCTCCCTCCGTCCATTCATTGAAGTGTTTATTTTTCTCTGTCTGTCAGGAGGACTTACTTAAAATGTCTCTTCCTACCTCTTTTAGTAGAGTGTGACAAAAGGATGGCCTTATCAACATTATTATGTTTGGTGGTTTGTTGTTTGTTTTGGTGTTTGGTTTATTTTTGGTTGTTTTTGTGGTTTTTTTTTTTGTTTGTTTGTTTGTTTCTGTGGGTATTTTTTTAACAGGGTAAACTATTGTTCCAGTTTATGGCTTTTGAAATTTCATTTGCTAGTGCATAATGAAGCAGCATCATGTAGTAAATGAATTTATACTGTTACATTTTGCTCATGTTCGACTGTGACATGAGAATGCATTATGCATTTGGATTTTATTCAGCCTGTTGTTATTGTTCACCTGTGATAATATGAGAAGATTAGCGCTTTTTCTCTCTTAAGTCTTTATTTCCCTGCATTGTAGACATGAAAAAAATGATGGTGTAAGTTCATTTGTTCTAAGATTATTTAATGCAGTAACAGAAACAACACGGACAGCATGAACAACTAAGCATTGATTCATCTTGTAACTTCTGGGAGATTTACAGTTAGGTGCTACAATATTTGTAGACATTTCTCATATTTTTCATGATGGTTTTGGTTTGTTTGTTCGTTTTTTTTTTACATAAAAAATATTTATACCTATATTTATCCCTTTTGTAAATTACAATCTTGATGTTGAACTATGGCTATGTAGAGCTATGTGAAAAAAAAATTCCATCACTCAGAAACCCAAAATACCTAGTATCACATGCCAAATGCTGATCACATGGTAATTTTCTTCTTCAACACCTACTTCATAGAATCATAGAGTAGTTAGGGTTGGAAAGGACCTTAAGATCATCTAGTTCCAACACCCCTGCCATCAGCAGGGACACCTCCCACTAAACCAGGGCACCCAAGGCTCTGTCCAACACAGCCTTGAATACTGCCAGGGATGGAGCATTCACAACTTCCCTGGGCAACCTATTCCAGTGCCTCACCACCCTTACAGGAAAGAATTTCTTCCTCATGTCCAATGTAAACTTCCCCTGGTTAAGTTTGAACCCGTTACCCCTTGTCCTCTCACTACAGTCCCTCATGAATAGTCCCTCCCCTGCATCCGTATAAACCCCCTTCAGGTACTGGAAGGCTGCTAGGAGATCTCCACACAGCCTTCTCTTCTCCAGGCTCAACAGCCCCAACTTTCTCAGCCTATCTTCATACAGGAGGTGCTCCAGTCCCCTGATCATCCTCGTGGCCCCTCTCTGGACTTGTTCCAACAGTTCCATGTCCTTTTGATGTGGAGGACACCAGAATTGCATGCAATACTCCAAGTGAGGTCTCATGAGAGCAGAGTAGAGGGGCAGGATCACCTCCCTTGACCTGCTGGTCATGCTCCTTTTGATGCAGCCCAGGATACGGTTCCCTTTCTGGGCTGTGAGAGTACACTGCCTGTCTCATGTTCATTTTCTCATCGACCAACACCCCCAAGTACTTCTGCACAGGGCTGCTCTGAATCTCTTCCCTGCCCAACCTGTAGCTGTGCCTGGGATTGATCTGATCCAGCTGTAGGACCTTGCACATGGCATGGTCAAACTTCATCAGGTTGGTGTCAGCCTACCTCGCAAGTGTGTCAAGGTCCCTCTGGATGGCATTCCTTCACTCCAGGGTATCAACCGAACCACACAGCTTGGTGTCATGGGCCAACTTGCTGAGGGCACACTCAATCCCACTGTCCATGTCACCGACAGAGGCGTTGAACAAGACCGGTCCCAACACCCATCCCTGAGGGACACCACTGGTTACTGGTCTCCAGCTGGACATTGAGCCATTGAGCACTTCTCTTTGTGTGCAGCCATCCAGCCAGTTCTTTATCCACTGAGTTGTCCACCTATCAAATTGTTATCTCCCCAACTTAGAGAGAAGGATGTCATGTGAGACAGCATCAAACCCTTTGCACAAGTCCAGGTAGATGACATCAACTGCCCTACCCCTGTCCATCAGTTCTGTAGCCCCATCATAGAAGGCCACCAGATTGGTCAGGCAGAATTTCCCCTTAGTGAAGCCATGTTGGCTGTCACCAGGCACCTTGTTGTTTTTCATGTGCCTCAGCATGCCTTCCAGGAGAATTTGCTCCAAGATTTTGCCAGGCACAGAGGTGGGGCTGACTGGTCTGTAGTTCCCCGGCTCGTCCATTTTCCCCTTCTTGAAAATGGGGGTTATATTTCCCTTTTTCCAGTCATCAGGAACTTTACCTGACTGCCATGATCAACATTTACAGTGACCAATGTCAGTAAATAAAAATTTACAGTAAAAATGTACAGTAAGTAAAAAACATACAGTAAGTAAAGATAAAACTTTATTACTTCACTATTAAATCTGTTATAAATCAATAGAAATTATATTTTAATGATTACAAGAGTGCATTACTTTAGAAATAGCATGCGAACATTAATATTGCTGTGACTTTTGTTTGATTTTTCAGATTAAAATACAAACCTATAAAAATACAAAGCTGAAACTGTTATTGGTCTAGTGTATCTGCAGCTTTTATTTTAGATGTTAGGACAACTTCCTAACATCTGTCTCCTCCTGGCAGTGCGGTGGACTTCAGTTTCTATTAATTTTTTACTAAACATTTTCAATAAATTTCCTATGTCATTATTATTAGAAATAATGTTTAATTCAGACTGTGGGACATAATGTTCGTAGCAAGCACTAGAACTAGTGGCAAGCCTGTACTTCAAGAAGACCAGGAGAACTACAGGTATTGTTGGTGTATTCTTGAGAAGACTAGGCTGGCTGTTGCTTGAATAATGGATGACTTGATCCATTTCTCTCTGGGTTCTGTATTGGAAAGACAATTTGTTGTTATTAGCACAATCCATAAAGTTTTTATATTTCTTTACACATCCTGCTGCTTTTCTATTATACTTTTCTCTGCTGCTCAGATGTACACCCACCAGTGTACAAACAGGTGTCATTCATGATCTGTCTTATCTGATTTGTTTTGTGCACTCTTTGGGGGTTTCTCTCTTAATATCACAGCTGAGTTTGACATTCAGGCTCTCTTCCTGTGCTGATTATCTAGAGATAATGAATGCTGCTTGTATATGCATGTATTTTCACCTGAATATAAAAAAGTTTTGACATTCAAAAAATAACACATCCATCATAGACTTCTAAAAATAAATAGATTAATCAATGCTACCTTGCCTACTCACTGCTTCATTCAAATTATGTTCATTTGTGAATCTTAGTTTCTAAAGAGTATAATTACCTACATGATATTAAATCTTTATGGATTCTGACTATACCTTTTGGCTACCATGGCAAAGTATTTCAACTTGAAGAAAAACAAATAATGAGAGAAAAAGCAGATATTTTTTAATAATTTATCCTTTTGGTAATCATTGCGATATTGCCATATGGAGCTTCAGATGAAAGAATAATTTTGCAATTAATTTCAGGTGGACCTTTTGCCAATTTCTGCAGCAGTCCCAGGGAGCAGGACCTGCAGCAGCTGTGGCAGTCAGTGAAATAGCTAGTGGAAGTTAAAGCCACAAGAGGATGTGGGGAATGTCATGCCTAAGGTGTTACTTTACAGTATGGCAGTAATGGCTGGGAACAAAGGTTCCTTATCTTTTATGTCATTATAAAGATCAAAGTTGGTCAAAAGTATTGGAAAAGATACAGGTTCCATCCAGGCATGATGCAAAACCTAGAGGACACAATGCAATGCTTTCAGGCTCACAAGTCACATTCAATATCATGGATATGCTTTTTCTGAACTGCACAATAAAACTGATAGGTAGAGTTTAAATATAGTGAACAACTCTGTCTTGCTCTGTTATTATCTATTTTAAAACTAATTTTGATACTGTTTCTTCTTAAGTATTCTTAAGTTTTGTCATGAATAAATTGATATAAAGTAGCTGATCATAGGAATATTCAAATGCTTCTAGTGGGGAGATACACAGAATAATCTTTTAACTCTTTAGGGAGCTAATGTTTGTAAATGGCATTTGACATCAAATACATACTCCTTTCAAAGCTAGTTATGTCTATGTCATGTAATATGTACATCCATTCAGACTTTACACTAATGTGTGACAATAGATCCTTCCTTGGATCCATGTACATAATGTGATGAGGAAAGGTGAGGTAAAGAAATTTAATTTTAAGAACCTGGCCCATAAAGGATCCATGCCGACTGGAAAAAGGGAAATATAACCCCATTTTCAAGAAGGGGAAAATGGATGACCCAGGGAACTACAGACTAGTCAGCCCCACCTCTGCGCCTGGCAAAATCTTGGAGCAGATTCTCCTGGAAGGCATGCTGAGGCACATGAAAAACAGCAAGGTGGTTGGTGACAGCCAGCATGGCTTCACTGAGGGGAAATTCTGCCTGACCAATCTGGTGGCCTTCTGTGATGGGGCTACAGAACTGATGGACAGGGGTAGGGCAGTTGATGTCATCTACCTGGACTTGTGCAAAAGGTTTGATGCTGTCTCACATGACATCCTTCTCTCTAAGTTGGGGAGATAACAATTTGATAGGTGGACAACTCAGTGGATAAAGAACTGGCTGGATGGCTGCACACAAAGAGAAGTGCTCAATGGCTCAATGTCCAGCTGGAGACCAGTAACCAGTGGTGTCCCTCAGGGATGGGTGTTGGGACCGGTCTTGTTCAACGCCTCTGTCGGTGACATGGACAGTGGGATTGAGTGTGCCCTCAGCAAGTTGGCCCATGACACCAAGCTGTGTGGTTCGGTTGATACCCTGGAGTGAAGGAATGCCATCCAGAGGGACCTTGACACACTTGCGAGGTAGGCTGACACCAACCTGATGAAGTTTGACCATGCCATGTGCAAGGTCCTACAGCTGGATCAGATCAATCCCAGGCACAGCTACAGGTTGGGCAGGGAAGAGATTCAGAGCAGCCCTGTGCAGAAGTACTTGGGGGTGTTGGTCGATGAGAAAATGAACATGAGATGGCACTGTGCACTTGCTATCCAGAAAGCCAACTGTATCCTGGGCTGTATCAAGAGTAGCGTGACCAGCAGGTTGAGGGAGATGATCCTGCCCCTCTATTCGCCACTTGTGAGACCTCACTTGGAGTATTGCATGCAGTTCTGGTGTCCTCAACATCAAAAGGACATGGAACTGTTGGAACAAGTGCAGAGGAGGGCCACAAGGATGATCAGGGGACTGGAGCACCTCCTGTATGAAGATAGGCTGAGAAAGTTGGGGCTGTTGAGCCTGGAGAAGAGAAGGCTGTGTGGAGATCTCCTAGCAGCCTTCCAGTACCTGAAGGGGGCTTATACGGATGCTGGGGAGGGACTATTCATGAGGGACTGTAGTGAGAGGACAAGGGGTAACGGGTTCAAACTTAACCAGGGGAAGTTTACATTGGATATGAGGAAGAAATTCTTTCCTGTTAGGGTGGTGAGGCACTGGAATGGGTTGCCCAGGGAAGTTGTGAATGCTCCATCGCTGGCGGTGTTCAAGGCTGTGTTGGACAGAGCCTTGGGTGCCCTGGTTTAGTGGGAGGTGTCCCTGCTGATGGCAGGGGTGTTGGAACTGGATGATCTTAAGGTCCTTTCCAACCCTCACTGCTCTATGATTCTATGATCTTTAGGTCCTTTCCAACCCTAACTACTCTATGATTCTGTGATTCTATGAATCCCAGCTCATAGTCGAATAAGACAAAATATATTCAGCCTGGACATCATGCTATAGTTTGTGTTGCTTTAAGTAGATGACTGTATTATCCTTAACTTATGTACCAGTAACAAATTGGCTTTTGGATACTGGCATAGTGCTATTATCTTCAGTGGCACTGATCCACTTATGCCAGCGAAGAATAAATTCCAAAAGGAGGAAATTATTCAGGCATGTCAGGCATGTGTTTATGTATAAGGCCTACTGGGATTCCATACAACTCCAATTAAGTGTTTGCTTTAAGGTAAATCATGGATACTTGCTAAAATCTTTTGAAGTGAATTAGAAACTTCTGTTAAAAGCACACTTAGATGAAAAATGAGAGCAAAACAAAAATGAAGCTGTAGCAAAAGTGATAATCAGAGGCACACATGGAAAGTATCAAACAAGGCAGCAAATACACTGAATTTTGCAGGCAGTATCTACCATCAGTACTCATAAGGCAAGTGAAGCAGTCATGGCTGAGCAGCTGGGAAAGCCTGGAAATACTTGTATCTGGAAGAAGCTGAATATAAGGATGATTTGCTAGGTGTTCCAAGAACAATAGCATCATAGTATTAGACTGTGTAAAATTATGTAGGATTTTTGGAATTTAATTCCTAACTGAATAAAAAAAAATGTGACAGCTATGTAAAAACGGGCATCTGGCAAAATGTTGAACGCTGGAGCTGGAGTTTCAAGAGATGATTGAAAACAGGGAGTTGCTTGTGCTCAGTTCACACTGAGATGCTTCTGAAGCCTCCCTTCATGAAATTTGTTCCCTTCCCTTTTCTTAGCTATTAACTGCCAAGTACTGCACCAGTCCTGTACATTCAGGTATGAGGGCAGAGTTGGGAGAATTTCCCCTGCTACCAGAAATCACAGGCTTCCAGCCTCTCCTGTCCTGGGAGGTGTCACCACTACTTATTCAAGCAGTTTCCGGCCGTTCCTTCTTCCATGCATCACTGGTTTCTTCCTAAAACCATGTCACTTTCCAATTCATCCTTCTTGATGCTACAGTTTGCTGACTTTCTCCTGTAACGCTTATGCCTGTCAACTCAATTGGAGCACACTCCCCTTAGGTGAGGCTACTGTAACTCCCAGCCCAAGGCCAAGGCACCCCTTCTACCTTGGCCTTGGGCCACAACTTCCACCATCCATCCATGACTCTCTCATAGCATCCAATTATCAAACCACTTTCTCCAGCTGGAGCTAGGGGATTGTGGTGGGTTGACCCTGGCTGGACACCAGGTGCCCACCAAAGCCACTTTTTAACTCCCCTCCTCAGCCGGACAGGGGGAAAGAAAATAGAACGAAAGGTTCATGGATTGACATAAGGACAGGAAGAGATCATTCACCAATTACTGTCACAATAATTGACACCTGCTCCAGTGTGGGCTCCTTTCTCCATGGAGTAGGTCCTGCCAGGACCCTGCTCCAGTGCAGGCTTCCCAAAGGTTATAACCTCCCTCAGGCATCCCCCCTGCTCCACTGTGGGGTCTTCCATGGGCTGCAAGTGGAGATCTGCTCCCCTATTAACCTCCATGGGTTGCAGGGACAGCCTTCCTCACCATGGGCTGCACCATGGGCTGCAGGGGAATCTCTGCTCCAGCTCCTGGAGAACCTCCTCCCCCTCCTTCTCCACTGACCCTGGTGTCTGCAGAGCTCTTTCTCTCACATACTCTCACTCCTCTCTCTCTCTTTTCCCTTTCCTAACCATGTTATCCCAGAGGCACTACCACTGTTGCTGATGGGCTCAGTCTCGGCCAGCAGTGGGTCTGTCTTGGAGCTCTCTGGCATTGCCTTCATCAGACATGAGTGAAGCTTCTGGCAGCTTCTCACAGAAGCCACCCCTGTAACCCTCCCTTCCCCTCCAATACTAAAACCTTGCTATGCAAACCCAATACAGGGCCTAAGTCCTATAGCACGGCACCAGCATGCAGCTAAAGGCATAGCTCAGTGTAATTCAGTGATGCAGTTCATTGTGTGTGCCACTGTCTCTTGAACTTGAGACACATAATTAGCTATAATAGTCAGCAGAATGAATTTAAGTGCCCAACATAAATGACAAGGTATAGAATATTCTAAAGCATTTAATGCATGTTGGTTCTTCATTATTTTCAATCAAGGCTTCAAATGAGCTGTGTAAGGAGAGTCTATCAGTGGAGATTGCTGTGTAGTTGAAGTGCATGTGAGGACAATTTCATAGGTGCCACTTTCTGTCTGCTGAGCTGTATTTTCCAGTCAGAGAGAGAGAAAAAGCTGGTAGAACATACACTGACAATTTGTGCTTGAATTTTCTGGAAAGTAACCATTGTGACTGTTCATCAAAAATCAGCATGCAAGATTCAAAGTGGGTACAGTTCTAAGTGTGATTTGCAGTAGTAGTGGGCTGTGCATCAAATTTCTGTCAAAGCATTTCTAAATGGCCTTTCTAAAATACTTCTGGAAATGTAATTGGAACGTTAATTGGAAAAAGTTGAGCTCTGTAACATTCTCATAAATCTGGGTAAAGTGCAACAACTTTGCATTTATACTACTCTAATGAAAAACATCAGTACAGAGTCTAATGAAAAATACCAAGGCAGAATCTTAAAACATTAATGGTGCCAAATTTCTTTGCAAACTCAATTTGAATTCTCACTGATGTGGGTTAAAGCTGAAACTAGCTTCCTCCCTTTCTAATCCACACAGTAAAATTCTTTCCTGGAGTATAAACAGGATATAAAGATCCCAAACAGAATTTCATCCATAGGAAAAGACAAATTGTCTTGTTACAAGTAGGTAGAATTCCACAGAAAACCCTATATCTCAGTTTAAGGTTTATTTTAACTGTTCGTACAAAAAGAAAAACTGTTTGTGTTTTTCTTTTTAAAAAAAGAATAAAAAGCCAAAAAAACCTTCTGAAATTAATTTCCTTAATAAGAAGGAAAAAAAGAAAAAAAACACAGAAATCTCTTTCGTTTTAACTGAAACTACTGGTTTAAAGCCAAATAAAAGTTACAAAATGTTCACAATAGCACAGGACAAACAAGTTTTCAAGCCATGTTTTACTGTCAGTGCCTTTGCTTACAACATAGTATTGGCCATCTATCAGATTAGACCGCAAGAGCTATTCACAACATTCACAGTAAAGACCCACGCTAACAAGTACAGCACTACATTGCAACTCTAAGAGCACGTTTCTGATAACGAGGTGCCTTTGATCAGAGCATTTGATTCCAGAACAACAGGCTGCACATGGGGCAGAACAGATTACATTGTTTCTTGAAGGACAGCTGCTTTACAAATAAAGCCTACTCTAAACAATGCAAAATGCCAGCCTGTTCAGGCTGCAGTCACTATAAATACAGCAGTATATCACACACAGAAAAGCTACACTGGGGTCACACCGTTATATTTTTCTGAAATACAACTGAAATTTTGCTTTGAAAACTGGAATGAATTTATCTACACTAAATGTTTTCAAAAATTTAAGTAAAATTAAACTATCTTAGGAAACCATGGCTAACATGAAATCAAAACGTAAACTGGAGCCAAAAGTGAAAGAGCAAGCTAAAATCCGTGTTTAGGATGTTTAAGACAAATTCTGGAAATGCTGTCACAAAATATATAGCTTATTTAAAAAGCTGGTCACAACTGCACAAATCATAGCAGGAGAATTATGCTGGAAACAAAGACAAAAAAGTTCTCAGTGCTGCAAAAGAACTGTACAAATTCAAAGGCAAGAAAGCCTGTAAATTTTGCAGTGAAATAGCCTAAAGAAGTGGAACCAGAAGAAAAAGTGTAATTTAACAAAATTTGTAAGAGCATATCTGTGGAGTAAAACGTTGATTATAATGGCAGCTGAAAAGTTCAAATAGATCTTTTTTTTTAGATAGGAGGTGAATATTTAGAAATGCCGATAAATTATTTCCCCAACTGCTCTCTAAGGAGATGGCAACTAATGCCAGTGAGAAGCAGATTTCCCATGAGAAAGTTGTCATGGGTTCAGCAGCAGCAGTCATTTTTCTCCTTCTTGGTAGCTGGTGCAGCACTGTGTTTTTCGTTTTGGGCCTGGGAGCAGCGCTGATAACACCAGTGTTTTCAGTTACTGCTTGGCAATGTTTTGGTCTGGCCAAGGACTTTTCTGAGTTTCATGCTATGCCAGGGAGGAGGGAAGCCGGGAGGAAGTAGAGACAGGACACCTGACCCAAACTGACCAAAGAGGTTATTCCATATCACAGCACGTCATGGCCAGGAGGGGAACACGGAGGGCAGAGAACTGGAAGGGTGTGGTGGTGGACTGGGGGGTGCACTGGCTGGGTCGGGCTTGGTGAGCAGTTGTATTCTCTTTCCTTGTATTTCTCTTGTATTATTACTGGTGGTAGCAGTAGTGATTTGTGTTATGCCTTAGTTATGGGACTGTTCTTATCTCAACCTGTGGGAGTTGCCTTCTTTCGATTCTCCTCCCCATCCCCCCGGGACTGGGGGAAGATAGAAGGGGAGTGAGTGAGCGAGTGAGTAAAACTGCGTGGGTTTGGGGGCTTAAACCACGACAAAAGTGTATCCTTCAGAGAGCATTTAGCTCATGGAAAAAAAAAAAAAAAAACAACCAACAAACAAACAAACAAACAAACAGTTAAGGAATTGGCTGGCAAAGTGCCCGGGTTAAGAGTGATAGCTATCTGAGTTTTGAAGGAAGTGGCCAGAGGGATGGGGAAGTGCTTCAGTATTTTTGTGGAGAACACAAAATGGCTTAATAGCCCATTATAATCTCATATTTCTTAAACTGGAAACAGAGACTGTCCTTCTAGGTTTACCAGTTATCACTGTTATTCTGCTGGACAAAGTAAAATATAAGGAGAAACTGCAAGAAAGAAGATAAAAAAGAAATACAGTGGCATTAGGGAAAATTGTAGAATCTATAGATTGAATCTTGTGTTGAGTGTAGCAACGTGCACTAGAAACAGTAACTAGACAAAGAATAGGAAATTGGCAGGAGGCCTATGATTTAATTAAGGTGAGTGAGGCTGGATTCCCTAAATGAGAGATCAAGTCTAACAAATGTTTCTGTTAATTGGGTCAACAGAGCCAATCCTATGGACCCTACTGTTTTCTGCACCGAGTTCCATAAGCACTGGTAATGGTTCCAATATCTCATGTCTCCTTTCAAGGGGGATTTCCATATTTGGAAGGGACTTAGCTTTGCGCTGAAGTCTCTAACTTGCAATTTCTTTGTAACCCTCTCCTAAAGGATGTAGGAAAAAAATAGCAGAATGTTTCCCTGATGTTGTTCCCTGGAGGCAACTCTAGCTCCTCCTTCCAGCCGTTTTGGCTTGCATCTGCAGGGCACAGCTGTCCCTTACCCCCTGTATGGTGAGGTACTGACTGTCCACATCACCATACCCTGAAAAATTATGGCTGGTGGTGAAATAGAAAGGCAGTTCAGGAAAGTAGTATTTGCCTTTGTTATGCAACTGCAATTACTGTTGGAAGTTTAGAGAATTGTGAGGTTTTCATTATCAAAAAGAAAAATTTGCTTTGTCTCCTGTAACTTTTTATAAGTTTGTAATGGCCGCAAAATTATGTGTATAGTACATTTACTGAAGTGGAGCAGTAATAACAGTTATACTAATGTAATCTATTCTGACTTTATTTTATTATGAATTATTTTAATTATTATAATGCTAAAAATATTTGAATTGAACATTTTGGATTTTGGCTAATTGCTGGATTTGTGTCTGTTGTAACCTGATAAATATTTTTATAAACAGATTTTGTTTTTTTCCAGGCATTACAAGTCATATATGGTGGAAATAAAAGTCTGACACCCAAACAGTTTGAGTATAAGCATTTAATTTGGGATCTTCTGCCCTACATTCAAAAAGATACAAAATCATATAAAAAAAAACACTACTCAATTGAACCTTTATCCCAAAATTTGGGAGATATTTGGCTTTGGTCATGTTTCTTAGTCTTGATTCCCCAATTTAACATCACAAAAAATAAAATAATATATCTGGGAGATACTATAGAGAAATTCACATTAATTAATTTATATTAAATGTTTGGAATTACAGCAATAAGAAATTATAGAAATATCTGCAAATTCTGTCTGGAATATAAATTGGTTTAAATAGATGTCAAAGACATCAACATTGAAATATTAATAAGACTGTATTTATTGCTGATGGTTTCATTTATGTTAGGTACTGCAATAACATCTTGGATAATAGAGTCCCCAGAGGATGTTAGGTTTGCACAAATACAGTTTTGAAGAAAATGAATTGTTTATTCAAAAAAGGATGACCAGTTAAACAAAGCTATAATTCTCATTAAAAGTTAAAAAAGTCACTGAATATCTTCCATGTATATTGATGTTTCCGAACAGTATGGCCGTCTAGAGAGCAAGTTAGAGATTCTGGCCGTGTTCAAAGAGTGCTGCCTCCCATCACAGTGGCTTCTGTCACATTCAGGGGAGAACTGATTTCTGTTTTCCCTCTAGAAACATATCTGCTGCTTTACCTGAAGTTGACTGCTCTGTGCCAATGGACATCTGGCCTAGTGTGTTCTGTATGTAGATAAGAGAAGTTCATAGTACTAATATGCTCCCTGTGACTGACACTTACTTTTCAGTAATATCATTTAATATTAATTACTATACAGAAGGAGGTCTGTATGAATGTATGCAACAACATACACAGCTTGCTTTCAAACTGCTTTTCTCTTTATACTTGGAACATGTCAGAATCCAGTCAGTATATTTTGTGAGCATAGTCGTATGTTTTTCCCTCTGCACCCATGTCAGGACCAATATGTTTCCCTGAGTTTGTTTTCTTTGTATACTCTACAGTTTTTCTGTGGCACTGTCTCTTTATTTTTTTCTGCAAATAACTTAGCTTCAGTTTTGAGCTGACATTAGTGCAAGGAAACAATTATTTTCTAATGAAGTATACATTAACCCCACTGGAAGACTAAGCTTTTTTAAAACACCAGGATAGTAGTTTTGCTACAGCAAATCCTGTATCACTTAAAAGATGCAAAATAAATTCTTCCCTAGTTAAATATTTTTAGTTTTATAAAGTTATATGTTGCCGTGATGATTTTGTGCTTAACAGTTTGTGGACTGATAAAGAACCTATAGCAGGTAACCACTTGCAGGCAAAAAGATACACTGTTCATGAGAAATTAGTCAGAATTTCAAGCAAGTAACTAAAATGTTCAACACCCATCTCATATAGCTAGTTCAAAAGAGTTATCCAACTAGATAAGGACTGTATCTGTTAGAAAAGGCTTCTGCTGTGACTGCTCTAGCGCTATATCTTGTTTTCTGATTTATGAAGGTATAAAATTAGAATTATACATAATACCTGCCATAGAAATAGTATTGTAACTTTTCTAACTACTGCAAGTAAATTCCTAGAACTTTACATAAGCATGGGATTGTAGCAGTAAGAAAAGTCTTGAATCCAGCAGTTTCAGTCATGGAGTTAAGCAAACCAGCCTGCAACTTGTAAGTCGCTGGAGTAGTCAATAGTATCTGCAAGTAAATCAAGCTTATCTAGTTTTATGTGGAACAGCATCAAATTTAGCTGCTTTTGCATGGCTCTAGGAGGCAAAATATGTCAGTTTATCTGTTTGAAAAATTAAACACACTCTGGAAGAAAACCATGAAAACGAATGAGTGTATCCTGTGTTGCCTTAGTTGAGAATTGGACTCTGAGAAGAAAATTCCTATTTGCCCTTACTTCTGATGCATTACTTTCTATTTTTGAGTAATCTTTCCAGATATTAATATTTTCTATAAGATTAATTTCCCTAAAACTGCACCCTTCCCAAATAGACTATTTGCATATCTGTTCTAACTAGTAATGCTTAGAAAATTTTGTCATTATAGTTACACCATGTCAATCACTACTAAGATGTCAGTCTTAGGGGCATTGCATTCTTCATGTTATCCCAAAAGAGTAAAATGGCTTACCTTCAGATATCAGTGCATCAGGGGAGTGAGTAAAGCCAACTATGCTCTAATCTATTGTTGTCCTTTGCCTTTTTTAGAACATCCTTTGCAACAATGAATTTCCACTTAACAATTGAAAATGCATATTGTTTATTGTCATTATTCAGATGGTAATTCTGATTTTCCTAATATATTTAAATTAGTCTATAAAGAAAAAGGTAAAAGCTTATTTCTCGTTTGTCCTAGTCTTTGTTCAAGTTTCTTGTATGGAAATGGAATTTATTTACACAAAAATTAATTTTGTGGCCTCAGGGCAAAAGTGATTTAGGGAAAATAGTGGTAAAAAGGGAATTTATTGGTCTGTGAACAAACTCTGAACTGATTAAGGATAGACAAAAAAAATCAGTCATATTAATCTTGATCAAGGAATTCATAAAGTCAAGGGATTTTTAATTATTATCTGTCAAGGAATGGGCATAAAATGAGTTCATAATCATAACAGGGATTCAATATTATTATTGTTATTGGACTTTTTTCACCCTCAGAATATGTTCATTAAGTTCTAAGTTGTTAATTAACAGTGAGTTTTATTTTGGCAACTGTATTATAAAACACAGCAACAAGACCATTTTTGTCTCAGTTGTTTTTCCCTTCCTTTTCTTTGCCTCTTTAAAATTCCATTTTTAAAAGTTAATATTTTCTCAAGACTGAGCTTCACAGTAAACTGTATTAACTGAAAAGTAAAAGAACTTTTATGTGTGAAACCATGAATGAATGAATGAAGCTAATGAATGAAGCTTCCTATGAAGCAAATGGCTTAACCCCTCAGAACCAGTCATACTCTGGAGAGACCTTTTGCAGCTACAGGGTATTTTTACCACAACTTCAGTGGTAAGTTTACCCAGAAGTTAATTAAAAATAGCCCAGATTTCTATCTGAATCAGAATATTCTTCACTTTCACTAGAAGCTCTCTGTGCAAAGCGGTACTTCTGAGTAATAGCATTGGTAGTTATTTTGTTGTTTTTAGTAAACCATTAGCCAAGTGCTAAGATAATTTAGCAGCTACAGGGTAGGAAACCTTTAATCATGAGGCTCTTACTATCAGCTCCAGCCCAAAGTAATTACGGCCAGTGGCTGTTGTCTCATGGTCTGTAAGTAAATTGCTGAGAACAGCAATAAAAATAAATAAAAAAAACCCTCCCCAAACTGTCTTCTCCGCTGCTTTGAACTTTGTACAAAATATACACCACTATTCTACGGATTTGTAGTTTTCAGATGAAAAGTGTGTTTTGTGCCCTTTTAGCATGATATTAGCCAATTTACAATGTTGTCACATCTAATATGGACAAAACCAGTTTACATGGATGAAAATGCAGAGCAGTATGAGAAGAAATTACTTACGGTTTAAACTGAACAGAAATTTATTTAATGATTTATTATGTGTAATAATAAAGGGAAGTAAGAACGAAGTCTTGATAAGTATTACAAGATACTAATCCAAAGCATGAGATTCAAGATAACAGGTAATTATTATCAGATTTTGTCATTTCACCTTCATCTAAGGATCTGGGACGGGTAGTTAGCATGGTACAGTGCAAATGAAGACCAAATTTTATCATGTGAAATGTTTCAATGATGACTAGATCCCCTAGATCTCAAAGAGTTTCATCTGCTGGCTCCTAAAGCACATTCATTGATGTGGGTGCTTTGGACTAATTTCCAGAGTGTGGCTTGTAAAGATTAACAGGGATTTGACTCAGAGTAGCTGAGTGGGTGAGAAGAAGAGAGAGAGGACGTTTTCAGCCAGCCTTAAGGAGATAAAAATGAAGGAAAGCTGTCCGCTTTAGTGACATTTGTGGACATTGATGGATGTAAACCAGCCATAAGTTTGTGTTTTCAAGACATTACTAGCAAACCTAGAGTAAATCCAACAAAATCAGTGGGATCACTAAGAATGAATTCAAGAACCAAGCCTCAGGAAATCTGGACCTGCAACAGCTTTCAGGAAATGGGTTTCCCAGTCAACATGTGGGACTTTTATGAGTAGAGAGAGTTTGAAAGTAACTTTAGGTTTTTTACTTTTGCATTTCTTTAATGAGACTTATCTGCCCTTTAATGCAAGTGTCCTGGGTTCAGCAGTAACAGTCATTTTTCTCTCCTTCTTGGTAGATGGTGAAGCGCTGTGTTTTCGACTTTCAGCCTGGGAGCAGCGCTGATAACCCCAGTGTTTTCAGTTACTGCTTGGTAATGTTTTGGTCTGACCAAGGACTTTCTGAGTGACATGCCCTGCCGGGGAGGAGGGGAAGCCAGGAGGAAGCAGAGACAGGACATCTGACCCAAACTGACCAAAGAGCTATTCCATACCACAGCACGTCATGCCCAGGATGTAAATAACTGGGGGCAGGAACCCGGAAATTTCTCTCTCTCAGTTCGGTCAAGTGGTGAGTGGTTGTATCCTTTTCCCTTGTATTTCCCTGGTCATTATTATTATTGGTGGTAGCAGCAGTAATTTGTGTTATACCTTAGTTACTGGACTGTTCTTATATCAACTAGTGGGAGTTATATTCTTTCGATTCTTCTCCCTATTCTCCCCCCCCCCCCCCCATCAGAGTGGGGGGGAAAGAAAGAGGAAAAGTGAGTGAACGGCTGCGTGATTTACAACTTAAACCACGACAGTTCCTTTTGGTGCCCAACGTGGGACTCGAAGGGTTGAGATAATGACAGGATTAATAGTCACTCATCACAATGCTGATTTATTGGCTCTCAAAGTTGTTGCTCTGGTTCTCACAGGTTCAGCGTATTATATTTACTTACAGCTGGTATTTTTTATCTTAACATTTTTCAGATCTGGGTTTTGGGTTAAGGATCTTGTTACATTGTACTTTATTGCACTGATTTTTAATACAATAGACTCAGTGATCATGAAACTGGCCCGGTTTGTGTTTCCAATGTGGTCACCAACTCTATACTTTGGGAGGTATATAGTAGTACTGTTTAGCAATTACACATCTCTTTTCACCCCCTCGGGTGGTCAGCCTGTGAAGGAGACATTCTTTTGTGCTCCCAGCTCCCCCACCAGGCCATTTACAACACTATTTGAGAATTCTGAAGGTTTTGAATGGCCTTTAGGTACCCTTGAGACCTGCCTGCTGGTGGTGATGGGAATCGCCATGTTGGCGCGCATACTGAGTATGTTTTACTCACAACCATTTTTTCTGGTCCCGAGAGTTCTGCAGAGTCGGGTTTGGGTCTTGTCTAGGGTTAAACGACAATATAGGAGGTCCAAGAGATTTTCCCTGAGGCTGGACAGTCATGAGTGGCAGGGTGTGTGAGATAGTATGGGCAAGTATCTAGGCCAGTGGGCCCCTCCAGTGCTTTGGAACTTCACCAATGAACAAATGCAAAACCCAGAAAAACTAGTAAAACCTTTAAAGGAGGTATGTTGTCATTCTGGTCACACCAGAGTGGGACAAATCATGGCAACGTGCTGGGGCTTGGCTTATGCTTACAGAGCCCTGTTCAACACTGTCCAGCATCTTCAAAAGGAAAAAAGTGTCCCTGGATCTGAGGGTGGAGTAATGGACAGTGCAGCTACTCCAGCTCCAAGCACAGCAACTACACCACCCCCAGGGACAAGTACAGCTGCTACTCAAACTTCAATAGTAATGGGCAGCGCAGCTACTCCAGCTCCAAGCACAGCAGCTACAGCACCCCCAGGGACAAGTACAGCAGCTACTCAAACTTCAACAGTAATGGGCAGCGCAGCTACTCCAAGTACAGCAGCTACACCACCACCAGCGACAGGTACAGCCACTACTCAAACCCCAGTGATAAGTACAGCAGCTACCCAAACCACAGTGATAATCACCACAGCTAAACCAGAGGACCAACTCGTACCAGTATTGGTTGCCCCTGTATGCAAGAGAAAAAGAAAAAAAGAGGCAAGAAAGATGAAGCAAGATGAAAAAACAACATACTCACTACCTGGGACAGCATCTGACCAGGAGTCATCATCACATGATGAAGAAGAAGAAGAAGCAGAGGTGACTTCCTGATCTCGGACCTCAACCGAGCTACGGAATATGCGAAAAGATTTTACCCGTCAGCCAGGGGAGCACATCATCACCTGGTTGCTCCGATGCTGGGACAATGGGGCCAATGGTCATGAACTAGAAGGTAGTGAAGCCAAACAGCTGGGATCACTTGCCAGGGAAGGGGGAATTGACAAAGCAATTGCAAGAGAGAAAAAGTCCCTCAGCCTTTGGAAACGGCTCTTGGCAGCTATGAAAGATAGGTTTCCATACAAGGATGATGTTATGAGTCATTCAGCCAAGTGGACTACTCTAAAGAAAGGCATCCAGTCTCTGAGGGAATCAGCCATTGTAGATATGATCTATACTATCAAGCCGAATGTTGGGGATATACCCATAGATCCAGATGAAGTCGAATGTACCTGACCCATGTGGCAGAAATTTACACGGAATGCACCCTCATCATATACCCACTCACTGGCAACAGTAACCTGGAATGACATAGTACCACCAACAGTGGATGAAATGATTCATAAACTCCGAGAGTTTGAAGACAATCTCACCCCTTCCATCATCTCAGCTGTGGAAAAAATGTCCCAGAACCTCCAACAATTGAGAGACAATCTACCCAGCACCTCACATGTACCAACACACGTCTCATCTATTAACAGAAGGCGTCCTACTGTTTGAGAGAGAAGATATAGAAAGATATAGAAGTTATACACCACGGGCCACCCTATGGTTTTACCTGCGGGATCACGGAGAAGATATGATGGAGTGGGATGGAAAGCCTACTTCAGTTTTGGAGGAACGGGTGCGAGAATTGCAGAGGAGAGCAAAGGTCCAGTCGGATCACCCCATGAAGGCTGCGGCTTCAGTCTCTGGTGAGCAGGTTCCCAGACGGAGTGGAAGAGCCGATTTTACTTCAGCTCCTGTGATAAAGAAGAATAATTCGTTTCTACAAGACGTGAGTGACCAATGTGATGACTATTAGAGGGGCCCTGCCTCCAGCCAGGTGGAGGTAGGGGACAATAGGATTTACTGGACTGTGTGGATCAAATGGCCTGGCACATCAGTCCCAAAGAAGTATAAGGCTCTAGTAGACACCGGTGCACAGTGTATCCTGATGCCATCAAGCTATCGAGGGGTGGAACCTATTTCTATTTCTGGAGTGACAGGAGGATCCCAAGAGTTGACTGTACTGGAGGCTGAAATCAGCCTGACTGGGAGGGAATGGCAGAACCACCCCATTGTGACTGGTCCAGAGGCTCCATGTATCCTTGGCATAGATTACCTCAGGAGAGGGTACTTCAAAGACCCAAAAGGGTACCAATGGGCTTTTGGTATTGCTGCTTTGGAGACAGAGGAAATGGAGCAGCTGTCCACCTTGCCTGGTCTCTCAGAGGATCCTTCTGTTGTGGGGTTGCTGAAGGTCGAAGAACAACAAGTGCCAATCGCGACCACAACAGTGCACCGGCGGTAATATCGCACCAACCGAGACTCTCTGATTCCCATCCATAAGCTGATCCGTAGATTGAAGAGTCAAGGAGAGATCAGTAGGACCCACTCACCCTTTAATAGCCCCATATGGCCAATGTGAAAGTCTAACGGAGAGTGGAGACTAACAGTAGACTATCGTGGCCTGAGCAAAGTTACACTATCCTTGAGTGCTGCCATACCAGACATGCTAGAGCTTCTGTATGAACTGGAGTCAAAGGCAGCCAAGTGGTATGCCATGATTGATATTGCCAGTGCCTTTTTCTCAATTCCTCTGGCAGCAGAGTGCAGGACACAGTTCGCTTTTACTTGGAGGGGCGTCCAGTACACTTGGAACCGACTGCTCCAGGGGTGGCAACACAGCCCTACCATCTGCCATGGACTGATCCAGACTGCACTGGAACAGTGTCAAGCTCCAGAACACCTGCAATACATTGATGACATCATTGTGTGGGGTGATACAGCAGAAGTCTTTGAGAAAGGGAGGAAAGTAATCCAAATCCTGCTGACAGCTGGTTTTGCCATAAAATGGAGTAAGGTCAAGGGACCTGCACAGGAGATTCAATTTTTGGGAATAAAATGGCAAGATGGACGCTGCCAGATCCCCACAGATGTGATCAACAAGATAACAGCAATGTCGCCACCAACTAATAAGAAAGAAACACAAGCTTTCTTGGGTGCTGTGGGGTTCTGGGGAATGCACATCCCGAATTACAGTTTGATTGTAAGCCCTCTCTATTATGTGACCCAGAAGTATGATTTTAAATGGGGCCCTGAGCAACAACAAGCCTTTGAGCAAATTAAACGAGAGATAATTAATACAGTAGCACTCAGATCAGTCCAGACCGGGTCAGATGTTAAAAATGTACTGTACACTGCAGCTGGGGAGAATGGTCCTACCTGGAGCCTCTGGCAGAAAGCTCCAGGGGAGACTCAAGGTCAACCCCTCGGCTTTTGGAGTCGGGGATACAAGGGATCTGAGGCCAGCTATACCCCAACTGAAAAAAAGATATTGGCAGCCTATGAAGGGGTTTGAGCTGCTTTGGAAGTGATTGGCACTGAAGCACAGCTCCTCCTGGCACCCCGATTGCCCATGTTGGGCTGGGTGTCCAAAGGCAGCATCTCCTCTACACATCATGCAACTGATGCTACATGGAGTAAGTGGGCCGCATTAATTACACAATGAGCTTGAATAGGAAATCCCAGTCGTCCGGGAATTCTAGAAGTCATCATGGACTGGCCAGAGGGTAAAGATTTTGGAAGGTCACCAGAGGAGGAAGGAGTGATGTGTGCTGAAGAGGCCCCACCATAGAATGAACTGTCAGAAAGTGAAAAGCAATATGCCTTGTTTACTGATGGGTCTTGTTGCATTGTGGGAGAGCACCGTAGATGGAAAGCAGCAGTACGGAGGCATCAACGACAAGTTGCAGAAACTGCTGAAGGAGAGGGTGAATCGAGTCAGTTTGCCGAGGTGAAAGCCATCCAGCTGGCCTTGGACATTGCTGAACGAGAAAAGTGGCCAGTACTTTATACTGACTCATGGATGGTGGCGAATGCCCTGTGGGGGTGGTTGCAGCAATGGAAGCAGAGCAACTGGCAACGCAGAGGTAAACCCATCTGGGCTGCTGCACTGTGGCAAGATATTGCTGCCCGAGTGCAAAACCTAGTGGTGAAGGTACGCCACGTAGATAGATGCTCATGCACCCAAGAGTCGGGCCACTGAGGAGCACCAGAACAACCAACAAGTGGATCAAGCTGCTAAGACTGAAGTGGCTCAGATGGACTTAGATTGGCAACATAACATAAGGGTGAATTATTTTTGGTCCAGTGGACCCATGACACTTCAGGCCATCAGGGCACAGATGCAACATACAGATGGGCTCATGATTGAGGGGTGGACTTAACAATGGACACTATTGCTCAGGTTATACATGACTGTGAAACGTGCTGCAATTAAGCAAGCTAAATGGTTAAAGCCTCTTTGGTATGGAGGACGATGGCTGAAGTACAAATATGGGGAGGCCTGGCAGATTGATTATATTACACTCCCACCAACCAGCCAAGGCATGTGCTTACCATGGTGGTAGCAACCACCGGATGGTTGGAAACATGCACTGTGCCCCACACCACTGCCCAGAGCACTATCCAGGGCCTTGAGAAACATATTTTGTGGCGACACGGCACCCCAGAGAGAAGTGAGTCAGACAATGGGACTCATTTCCGGAACAGCCTTATAGACACTTGGGCCAAAGAGCATGGCATTGAATGGATATATCACATCCCCTACCATGCACCAGCCTCTGGGAAAATCAAATGGTACAATGGGCTGTTAAAAACTACACTGAGAGCAATGGGTGGTGGGACTTTCAAACCTTGGGATACACATTTACCAAAGGCCGCTTGGCTGGTCAACGCCACAGGATCTGCCAACAGAGCTGGTCCAGCAGGTGAGAACTTCTACATATTGTGGAGGGGGACAACGTTCCTGTGGTGCACATAAAAAATTTGTTGTGGAAGACAGTCTGGGTTATTCCTGCTTCAGGTAAAGGCAAACCCACTTGTGGGATTGCTTTTGCTCAGGGACCTGGATGTACTTGGTGGGTAATGCGGGAAGATGGGGAAGTCTGATGTGTACCTCAAGGGGATTTGATTTTAGGAGAAAACAGCCAGTGAACTCAATTGCATGCTGTTGCCTGCTCTGTAATATTTTTATAGACCACCAACTAGACGTCTTCAAGTCATCAGCGACTGACCCTCTGACCGTCATCCCAACAAAGAACGAACTTTAATGAAACCGGACGAGTTCTGCAGCAAAGGAACGATCAGCATCAGCAGGCAACGATCCAACACTGCACATGGCCTCCCCTGCTCTGAAGGACTGTTGCAGGACATGGAGCTTGACGTCACGGACTGAAAGGACTCAGCAGTTTTATAGGGATTGGTCCATGCACTGAGGGATGATATCTCTCTCTATGTGTGTGTGTGTGGGTGCATACATATACATGTGATGATATATTGAAAATGTGGGATCTGAGCATGACATGAATGGTATGGAATAAGGGGTGGATACTGTCCTCGGTTCAGCAGTAACAGTCATTTTTCTCTCCTTCTTGGTAGCTGGTGCAGCGCTGTGTTTTTGACTTTCAGCCTGGGAACAGCTCTGATAACACCAGTGTTTTCAGTTACTGCTTGGTAATGTTTTGGTCTGACCAAGGACTTTCTGAGTCTCACACTCTGCCGAGGAGGAGGGGAAGCCGGGAGGAAGCAGAGACAGGACACCTGACCCAAACTAGCCAAAGAGGTATTCCATGCCATAGCACGTCATGCCCAGGATGTAAAAACCTGGGGGCAGGAGCCTGGAAGCTTCTCTTGGCTCGGTCGAGTGGTAAGCAGTTGTATCCTCTTCCCTTGTATTTCCCCGGTCATCATTATTATTGGTGGTAGCAGCAGTGATTTGTGTTATACCTTAGTTACTGGACTGTTCTTATCTCAACTAGTGGGAGTTATATTGTTTCGATTCTTCTCCCCATTCTCCCCCCCGCCCCCATCAGAGTGGGGGGGGAAGAAAGAGGGAGAAGTGAGTGAACAGGCTGCATGATTTACAGCTTAAACCACGACAGCAAGCTATAATTTTGTTAGTGTATTCAGGCGTGTCCTAGTCAAATAAATATTAGTGGTTACTTTATTGAATGTTATGCTAGCTAAAATGAACACAGCAGCAGTGGAGGCAAAATAAAGGAGACACTGCTGTCTATCAGCTCTGCCAGTTAAGAATATAGGACCTACTGCCAAAATGCTTGAGTTGAAGCTTGTAATGGTCTTTTGAGTTTAACCCAGGTTATCTATCAAGATAGATAACATGAATAGCACAGCTTTCCAAACTAAAAATCTCTAGAAGTGCAGATGGTGGTTACTCCAAAGAATAATGTTTCCTTTTTATGTTTTTTTTTCTGTCAGAGATCCTTGCACTGCATTAAGAGCTGCCATCAGCTCTGCCCTAAGGGCTGGGGAAGATCCAGCTGGCCTGCATAAACACAATTGTGCAAAGCCATACTGTTGCACTGATAAACAAAGTGGATTGGATAAAAGCTACAGTTGTGGCCTGGGGGTTTTCGAAGCCCTTGTCATTATTCTCTAGAAATATGAGCGGGTTCTGACAAAAGATATTTTTCTTCTGACCTTCTAATTCTGTTAACTGCAGGTTTTTAAAATTTTGTTTACATCTTTCTTTTTCAAAGGTGTGCTTGCTTATTGTGGGTGCACGTGATAGTTTCTGCATATCACAGACTTTTTAAGCTTAACTTACTTTTGTTCCCTGGAACTTTAAGGATTTTTTGGTCACAGTCTTCAGAATGTTTTGTCTGGAAAAATACTAATTGAAATGAATAACCTTTTAAAGAGTGTTCAGAATACCCTAATTTCTCTTTCCTCCTCCCTTTTTTTTTTTCCCTAGCAATTCTGATGCTAAGGTGTCCTCTGTCTAGTTGGCCTTTCCAATTTTTACAGTCTGCATTGAAGCCAAATGATGTGATATATTTAGAATATTAATGGAGGTACAATCAACTCTGCAGTTAAGACTTTATGGAAATCTGTGGCTTTTGCTTACTCAAATTGCTGTCATTCATTGTTCTGCATGAAGCTCCTCTTTATTTATATAAGTGTGATCAAAAGGAGAGAAATGTGCCTTTTTCTCTCAGTTTTCTACCGTCGTAAATTGCAAGAGGATCACATGCTATGTTGGGGAGATTGTGGCCACTTATGAGCTAACCCCATCTGGATCAGTGGCTAAATTTCCACTGAATCATTGGCTGTCATATCTCCCTTACAAAAGTAGAGAAATTGTAGACTTAAAGTATGACTTCAGTGGTATTTCATACAACCGTGGTATTTCTTCCCTCTTCAGATCTTCCTTTTTGTCACATTTCCAATTATTTAGGATGAAGTGTAATTTATCATAGCTATTTATCATCTGTTACCTCACCCTTCTTAGCATTGTGTGTATTTCAGTGATATGTAGGAGGATAGTATTATGGTAGTAGACAAGAACCGAATGATTCTAAACTGATTATAAATTAATAGAACAGTTTTAGCCATTAAAGCTTCTGCAATGGATATTTGCTAAATATGCATTATTTTACCCATATTGCTTATTTTAATATATTTATATGGTTCATACTATATAGAGGGACAGCTTTGGAAAACTGGAGGAAGGCTTTATTTTAAATTCATCACGAATGGCAGTAAATAGTGTCTCTGGAGTTTTTTCTTACACTTTCCTTTAGCTGATCCCCTCAGCAGCTTGTATTTAAGAACATAAGCTTTAAAGTGCTTCTCTGATATGGAGGGATTTGAATGTCTGAATCGTAAATGTCTGTCTGTAGCCACATATGTCTAACCATGAAATTAATGCACAAAAAATAGATGTCTGTTTTACTAAATATTTTCATGACAAATTCTGGAAACAAGTTTAAAGGGTTCATAATATAATAGTAAGCAGTTAAATGAAACATCAACATTTACATTTATCAGGGGTGGGAACAAAGGATTTAGCCTTCGTTACTGACCATACACAACTTTTGAATTTCGTAATTCTACAATGTTTTGGAAAACATGCTGTACATCACGTCTGCCATCTAGTTTATTACAGAGTGAGACCAAGTGTCTTCTAAAATATCAGGATATAGAATACAAAGTCAATTTGGGAAAAAACCCACCTTTTATCCAGGGTATTTGTATCTGTTGCTTCAGCCAGTCTCTCAGTCAAATTCAGTTTCCTCCTTGCCTAAAATGGCAGCAGCATCTCTGGCAGGATCTGGTGGCTAGATGAGTGGTGGCTACTGAAAACTGCCCCATCCATTACTGCCTCGTGGTAGATGCCTGTCTTCCATGATGTTTCCTGTTGCTGCAGGGGCAAGGGAATGTCTTTAAAGAAATTTTACAAGGATTGGTGTGTTGATGCTGTATTCCAGATAAATTGTCTTTAGATAATATAGAAAATAGTCTCTACTATGCAGTACAATTAGTGTAGGCAATACTTTCTACTATAGATTAATAGACAATAGTAAACGGATGAACTGTTTGCATGTGAAAAACATAGCGGTTAGTAGACACTGAAGTGGAAGGACTTAACTTTGGAAAGAGACTGAAAATGCCTCACCTTTATTCTTAATTTACTAATTTTAAATGAAAACATAGAACTGCCTGGAGCAGAGAAGGCTGCATGGAGACCTCATAGCAGTCTTCCAGTATCTGAAGAGGGCCTACAAGGATGCTGGGGAGCGACTCTTCATCAGGGACTCTAGTGATAGGATAAGGGGTAATTGGTTTAAACTGAAACAGGGGAGATTTAGCTTAAATAAAAGGAAAAGAATATTTGCTGTGAGAATGGTGAGGCACATAAACAGGCTGCACAAGGAAATTGTGGCTGCTCCATCCCTGGAAGTGTTCAGGGTCAGGTTGAACAGGACCTTGAGGAATCTGGTCTAGTGCAAGGTGTCCCTGCCCATAGCAGGAGGGTTAGAAATAGATGACCTTAAGGTCCTTTCCAACCAAAACCATTCTATGCTTCTGTAACTGACCAAATTTAAATTATATCAGCCACTGGGGGGAATTCCATATTATCACTATGAAGAAATAAAATCTTCTAGAAAGCCATTGTTGCCACAGTCCACTTTAGATTTGGAGGCTGTGAGTGAAGTCCAGAATATCTTAACTGTTTTGCAATACAGTAATACAAAACTAAATCCCTTCTGCTGTATCAGAATTTTATACTCTATTCTACCTAAAACAAAACTATGGATCTGCCCTGATATATTAGCAATCTTTTAAAATTGAGTTTATTATAATAGTTTAAGAATGATGTGACTTCAAAATTTATATTTTTTGTCCCCAAAATTTGTTTGCAAGTAATTGAAGTAATTATTTTCTGGCCATATGCGTTGTTTACTGAGCTATTTTTGAACAAGCTACTCAATTAAGCATCACTTTCATGTTCTTCAATGCTCAACCTGAGCATTGTGTTTAGGAAATAATAAGAACCCAAATCACAGCCTACTTTATTTCAAGTCTTCATTCTCCTGCTCATAAAAGAAATGTAATTTTTAAGCTTACTTAATTTCCCATCTAAGGTGTTACCAATGTTTGTAGAGTATTAGTAGCTAGGTGTTACAAGTAAAAAGACTGTCATCTTACTAGTTCTACTCAGTAGTGTACAGAAGAATCTGAACAGCTGTCACTGTTCTCTTCATTGGTATCATACTGTCTAAAAACTAAGTATTTCTGAGTGCTTGATCACTGAAGTGTTGAAATTTGAAAATTGAGATTTTTCAGGAGAAAATTTATTTGAATCAACTGCACTGTAAAAAATTTGCTATGAAGAATGGGAGGCCTTTAAAAGGTAATGGTGAGAAATGTCTTCTCCTATAATGCTGAAATCCATGAACAAAGCTAAAGCCAGTGGGAGGAGTAAACAGTGGTAGCCTGGTAGCTGTTTCTAGAGAAATGATTTTATAACAAACAGGTAAAGATATTAGCTGATTAGAAGGAAATGTTTCTTCTTTTTTAACTGCATTTAAAATTTTGATAACAACTACGCAGAAGAAAAAAAATCCATGTATGTGTTTTCAAATACAATCAAAAACATGACATGGGACAAATACACAGAAACTAACCCAGGTAACTGCGGTGTTTAAAATACTATGAAAGTATGCAAATTATACAAGATTAGAAAGAGCAAAGAAGTAGAAACCCCTTATTGTCTGGTAGATCTAGAATCTGAGAGCTGTTTCAAACAGTGGGATTGCTGCAGGGTTACAAAAGTAACTGGATCCAGTGTCCCGTCATTAAGCAATTTCAAACTTTACTGTTAGGAATGGATTAAGTTGTGCATTGTTTTCTCATATTTTTTCAGGTGGCTGATACATTCTGCCCTAAATTCACTGCTTTCAGCTCTCTGTGCCCTCTCATCTGGACAACACTAACAAAGTGGTGCCTTTTCTGCCTTTTCCCCACTTTCTACTCCAACCCTACTCCCCTTCTTGATTAAATGTGTACTGCAGACTTCTCTCTTTCCAAACTTTCTGAAGTCTTTAAACATAAGAAATGGAAATGAGCAACACTAACATGACAGCACCACGCACCCACCACAACTGCCCAGCCTCAGGTGCATAATAGTGGTTTGATGCATGAGTTGCCAGCTCACTTCCGTGGTCTTACTCTAATGTTAGTTCTAAAGATAATGTTTAATTGCCTTGATGATTAAAGACTTAGCACCACAATTTCCTTCTCTGTAATAGGGACCAAATGCCAGAGTCCTTATTTATGTGAGTCAATGAATCAGTGTGAGGTTAAAGATTATTGTTTATTTTCTTTTTATGCCATTTTCCCCTCTGTTCTTCTCTATTATGGCTTCTTCTATCTCAAGAGGCATTGTAACTGGCAGTCAGGGTTGTATATGGAGTGTCAGTGGAAAAACAGTGCTTATAGAAATGCACACCTAATTTAGCAAATACTGTATGAAAAAAGTGTCAATTCTATGTAAGTGATGAGACCATACTGAAATACACAGATAGAAATCTCTGAAAAAAAAAAAAATCCGATTTTTTTTTTTTAATAGTTCAGTGGATTTTAGTAGAGAATCCTAGCTACTTCTAAAATATTAGCATGCCTGGTCTTCCTCTCCTCCACATTGGTGTGATTGAAGCCCAAGCTGCATGTTTTAGGAAATTAATTTTGTCTTTGAAGTGGTAGAGAAGCTGAAGTGGAAAAATTACAGGTAATGGTGCAAGGCTCACAAACACAGTTGTTGTAGCTTTAAATACTTCCAGATCAGCTTGCAGTCCAGTATTGGGAAGAATAATTTTCTGGCATAACACTGAGTAATATCAAATTTGGAAGATGCCTATTGTACTTAAAACACAATACCACTAGTCCTGTTTCAGTGGTATTTGCCCCTATTTAAACTTGAATTTTCAATTCAAAAAAAAAATAAACTTTTTTTGCTTGGGAAAGCAAACATTATTTAAAATAAAAAATGTTTAACTTATATCGAGTTTTTGATTGGGGAACACCTCTTTCTGGAGAAATTTCTTCCGTTATTTATTGCAGTAATAAAACTGCTAATTGCTTTCCTATTAAAATCCTTTTGGATTAAAAATAAATATGTTACCACATGTTATCATATACCTATTTACTAATTTGTTTTCATAGGAAAGGTAAGTGGAAATATATGGAAATATGTGTATTTAATTGAGCATTTAAGATGAAATAGCCTTTTGTAACCATAGTAAATAGTCACTTACTTACCTGCAGGAGTGGGAAGTCAGTGTATAGTATGAGTGTGTTAAAAGGAAGACAGGAAAAGTCCTTGATAATTAATGCAGTGTCTTGTGTCATGGATATGTTTGCAGGATTATAAACAAAGATGTAAATGTTATGCATGGATTAGCATATAGAAATAAATTCAATGTAAGCCCTTTGCTTATAACAATTGCTTCTCTTGAGCTCTGAGGTCTGGTTGATAACTAAGCAACAGTCAGATTATAACATAGAAAGAAGCCACTAATGAATTTGGGAACATTTATTTTTCACACACCCACAGATGCATTGGAGTTCTTACAGATTATTTCTTTCTCATATGCTATTCTGCCCACTCGCTATCACCTTCTCTTGTATATATCCTGCTGTTTCCAAAGTCCTTAGCATAGTTGTCATTTGAGCAAACAGTGTTCTAAACTCTGTATTAGTGTTTTGACTAATGTAATGTATCAAGCTCTAAGTGCAGAAATATTATGTCCTTTGAGTTTTTCAGAATCATAAGGTATTTGTATAAAGTTTGCCTTCCCTCAATTTAAGCCTTATTCTAGCTGATTGTTAATGCATCTGTATGTTACATATTGTATATTACAGCTATTACTATGAATAAGCATTTACAAAACCTGTAGGCTTACAAGGCCTTTTAGATGGGTGGAACATTCTCTGCTTCAAGACAGTCAGGATCTGTATTAGACAAGACAAACTCTGAGGCTCAGGAGAAACATTTAGGAAGTGCAAAGGGTTAGGATAATTTAAGAGGTGCTGAGGAGAAGTCCTGGCACTAATAGCTTGGGACAGGGAAAAAAATTCCTGGCAGATGAAGGCAAAGAGGGCATTCTCAGTATGGGAAGCTAATGTGAAAAAAACTTAGGGGAAATATTCAAATAAAATAAAAGGTTTGGGAAAGTCTAAAGGAAACTTGTAGAAAACTGTGGTGGAACTGAAAGCAAAAGGATTTATATGATGGAAAAGGCTTATACACAAAATTTTATACTGTGAAGGTAGTTTTGAATTTGATGCTAGCAGAGATAGAAAGACAATGGAAGTTTCAAGAGATAAATTATTGCTTTTATGCTGTGCTGCAGAATCCGTGCTGTATGCATACTCCCAAGATAGCTGATATGAAGAGCTAATATGGTAAGGTGCTGTACACTTTTACTTGAATAAATACACTTATTTCTGGATCACTATACAACATAGACAATTTGTATGAATACAAAATATATATACATAATGGAGGAGAAGTGAATGCAATAGATTTACATTCTGAAAAAATGTCAGTCCTATTGACAAGATAGTTGTATGGTGTGCAACAATTACAGAATATGCATATATTCAGCATAAAAGCTAATGTAGCTCATTTGTCTGTTTATACTATATGAGTCAAAACAACAGTGTAGCTCTTGAAAGGCAGTTGTTCTAACATGAGCTTTGTAGACAGTTGCCACATGAAGAAATGGAAAAGGAAATAATCAAAGTATTCTCACATACATCATATAAGCTTTGTTGACCAGTAGAAAGTATTGCATAGATGAATCATACAGATTCACATAAATTCAGCACAAAATCCTTTGAAACATCGCTTACTGTTGATTTATTGTTGCTTTAACTTCCCAGGCAAATGTACACTTGCATCTGCCGTTGTTGATTTTCCTCCACTCTGCTTTATCACTTGGCCAGGCCCACCTGTTAAACTCGGGATTTATGGGTAAAGTTCTTACTTGTTACCCTTACCCATCATCACCACGATCATATCCAATGGCATCCTCAAAGTTTAAAAAAATACCAAACAAACCAAAGCACTTCCTTCTTGTGTTTTTTTTCATGCATCACAGTTTTTCCTAGACACGGACACAATACTTCACAAAAGCATTCCTACAGAAATAAGTATTGATTGTCATACTGTGTGGCTTTGATATACTGGTGTTTGTTCAGTAACTGTTGTATAATGTAGTATCTGGTTTGCTCAAATTGATTTGATCAAAATTATATTTTGTTCATCTATTAGCCCTATCTCCCATTTCTACTGGTATAATCACTTATTATCCATCAAATGAGCTGGTCTGTCAACGTCTCAAGTTGTTCAATATACATACCAGTGTATACTCTGTCATGCCTTGCTCAGTAGTGAGAACAATGTCTATCCAGCTTCTCCCAACCTGGGAACTGTTACATATTCTGAACCTTTTGTTGGCACCTTTTATTTATTTTTTTTTTAATTTTTATGTAACAAATTATGTCCTTTATTTCACATTTCCTTGAAATGGGGATGATAATCTTTTGAATGTCACATGCTTTCACAGTTATTCAAGTTATAAACTCTTTGGGACCTTTTCTTCTTTCTGGTTTTCAAGTAATATGAGGTACTTTTCAACTGGGGCCTCTCAGAGTGTAAGTGGGTTCAGTTCTCTTGAACTCCTGAAACTTCAGCAGTATCTGATTTACATATTTTCATCAAGGATTTTTCATTAAGTGAAGTACAGCTTCCAACATTGTTTCATGTAATCCTTGTACTCCACAATTTCACAGTGCTTACTGAAAACAAAATTAGAATTTTTAGAGAGAAATAGTGTAACTTGGTTATAAGTGCCACAAACATGAAACCAGTCCTCATGGGTGGTTAACCTTACTTTTGAGTTTCCTGATGTTTGTGGGTGTTGGTAATCTTTAAGTCAGCATCATTCTAATGGTGTGCTTCATAGTAGGTAGCCTGTCACCTTTCGAATGTAAATGTTCTTACTCAATAGAAATTGCATTTTGCGTTGGAAACTGTTACCTTTCATGATGATTGGCATCATTATGCAACAATACCGTGTATATGAAAGAAATTTTTGTCTCGAATTCAAGATCTTGGAACAGTCTTTCATGTTTAGAAAAGCAACAGAATCTTAAGAAAAGTGAGAATGATAACACCTTGAGTTGTTTGCATGTGCCAACTGTCTTTACTGTTCAGTTTCTGAAATAAAGGATGAATCTCCTTTTGGAAGGACAGTATCAATATTGTAGTGTGAGAATAAAGGCCGTGAGTAGCCAATGTTAGGATTACACTACCAGGATGTAATTTACCTTTACATCCTGGCTTTCCAAGCTCTGTGAAATTGTCTATGATGCCACAAAGCCCAACTTTTACTACCTACTAGCTATGTGATACATACGTGAAAATCATAATCTTAAATGAGAGCAGCTTGCTAGCAAACCTCAGCAAAGGATCTGCTTTCACCCACCTTTAAAATATTTACTTACTAAAACATCTGTGCTGTTCTTTCCTATTGTCTTTTCTTTAAATTTCTATTTTGAAAGCCCCAACCAAACCCAATGCAATCAGGACACTGCTGCACAGGTACTGGACAAAACATCCTCCCAAAATGGTGTCATTTGTGTCTGATAGTCTAAGCAGGTCAAATAGAAAATATAAGCAACAAGAGGAGACAAGAAATGTTATCTTGCTTCACAAGTGGAAAGAGAAACACGAACAGATCTGAGTTAATGATATAGACAGTACCTCACCTTACCACTGAGAGTAGTTCAAACAGCCTTAAATTGTCACTGACTGAGCCCTGTAACACTGGCATGGGTTAGCTCATCAGTACTGCTGAGAGAGATGCTGCAATACAGATTTTCTGTATTAGACACAGGAATTGGAACT
Organism: Myiopsitta monachus; assembly: GCA_017639245.1. Classification (NCBI taxonomy): domain Eukaryota; kingdom Metazoa; phylum Chordata; class Aves; order Psittaciformes; family Psittacidae; genus Myiopsitta; species Myiopsitta monachus. Next base: position 70,372,409 of record CM029921.1, on the reverse strand, counting down.
TGCTGCATACTTGATTTGGCCAGTCTAGTTTAAGACACTGCACTACTCTCTGGTGAGCTGTTTAGACATGCTCAGAGGCTGCATAAATAAGTCTATGACAAAGATACGAGTTCTCCCTAGATACCCCAATGTCGTATTCATTGCCAAATGCATCTGTTTGATACTCTTGCTGCTGAATTTTACTTTTGTATTTTTCTGTTGATCATATTATCTGCCATCTATCAAACGTATGCAGAGTGTGCTAACACAGAATGACAAAAGCAATGGTCTTATTTTATTGGAAATGGAATAAAGAAGATATGATGAGATAAAGTCTCGTTTCAAAGTCACAAATATATTTTCATCTTATCCATCTGTGTTCTGTCTCTACAAGCCGAATAACCTATTTTTAGCAAAATTCAGATGATTTGGATTGCATTTTGCTTACTAGGCTAATCTCTATCTGACTACTTATTGATCATTTTCTGTCTGTTTCTACCTGCATGCTGGCTGCCTGCTTCTTTTTCTGAATACTGTTATTTCCATTTGCTATTTAAATATGTATAATAAAAGAGTTGTTGTTGTTGTTGTTGTTTTCTTTTTAAACTACGTTTCCTGATGCAGGTAGCTATTGCTTGTTTGTTCAAATCGCTGCTGTTGTTCTAAAGGGAGAATCAGAAACAGTAAAGCCGCGATCAGCTCACTCTAGGTGGCACTAGCAGACGCAGCAAATGCCTGTAATTCACTGTAAGATGAAGTTGATATAGCATTGCAATTTCACTGCAGCGGTATATGTCAGACAGTGCAAATTTCAGGTAGGCAAGCACTGACCTGTCTCTATCTAACCACAGTCTTTAGCACCTACAGGACACCAGCTAAAAATGTTCTGGAAATGGTGATAGCTGCTTGATGCAGCACTGGGCATATGCATACCTGCATTACTATTTTTATTGTAAGGTAACTGTATAATTTACTTTTCTGCCTCTTTTGTGTAACACTTCTATTTTATGATTAAATTTGGCTTTTCTATTGCACTCGCATAATGCCCTTATCTTTTAATACCTCATCTATTCTGAACCTCCTTCTTGAGAATATCAGATTCCATATAAGGAAAGGAGGAAAGAAATTATCTTTAAAATGACAATAACAATAAACCAGGGAGAGATGTCAGCTCAAAAACCCAAACCTGGCATTTTCTTTCGTCTTCATATTCTGCAGTCTTCTTTGACTTAAGATCACAGACTGGATTCTGCTGCAAGGAGAATATTGTCTCTGGTTCTTTGTTGTTGTTGCTATCATAACACCTTTCTGCAATGGTAGCAAATCAACTGAAATACTGAACAAGCATTTTAAAGCACTGTATTTTATTGCTTTTCTGCCCAATTCTTTTTGCTGCTTCTATAAGGAAAAACATACTAGCTTTGATCTCTTTCACCTCAATGAAATAAGGTAATACTGGGCTGTGTACAGGGCTTTACAAGGCCAGGCTGATACTATGTAATCTGTTCATGTGCCTTCAAAAGGGAAAGCATGTCAAGTATTAAGTGCATAGGTTCGGTAGGATAGTGATGATTGGGGCAGGAACTGTAAAAACATGAACATGACTCACTAGTTGACCAGTTACCCATGCAGCTACTGAGGGGATGTTGAGAAAATTCCTTTAACAATCTTGTTAAAGCCACTTAGATAGTAAAGGATGAATATTGCATTTTACCTCCCTGAGGAAAAAGTGTGCAATTTTACAGGAGAATATAGAGTCATAAAAATAAATTAATCATGCATGATTTTTCATGCTAACAGATGCTAAAGTATTGATGAACTATTTTCATAGAATCACAGAATCCAGGACCCCATGGAGATCATCTGGTCCAACCCCTCTGCCAAGGCAGAGCCACTTAGAGCAGGTTACGCAGGAATGCATGTCTCCAGATGCATTTTGTGCATGCTGAAATGGCTTTTCCAAATAATTTGGCCATAATTTGTCACTTCTCACCTGAGTATGTAAAATAATGTACAGAAATACAACCTGTTGCTCTTAAAGGCACAATAATTTCGTTAGTCATCTGTTGTTGTATTTGAACTAGGGCTTCTGAAGTTTCTTCAGCATCTGCAGTTAGGCACTTATTATGCAGTACACATTGGGATTTTTTTTTTAAATATGCTACTATAACCAGATTAAGGGGAACTTCAAATGGCCAATGTCATAAAAGCCAACAGAAAATCTCCCAAGAAGTCTGAGATCATTCAGCTGATGTTCACTTTAGACAACAAACATGGGGAGAAATTAACACTAACTTTGCATGTAAAAGGAGAGGTTCTGAAATGACCCTTAACATTAAATATGACACCTTAAGGTTTTCACAGACAGTTCTGGGAAAACCTTAAGTCAGGGTCTTATTAGTAATTAAATTATAACCAACTTAAAAGTTAAGAATTCCTGGAATTTCTAGTTTGTATTTTATATATTATTCATATAGGATTTCCTATATGGAATAAACTAGATCTCATTGTTGTTTTACTTGGTAAATTCATGGTGTGACTATGTCTTGTATGCTGTATAGTTATTATTTCAACTCTAAATAATATATCTAAAAGCTTGAACAAAGGGGTAAAGAAGGATGCATAAGGAATGGCATCTGTGTGAGGGAAAACTAAGTAAAGAAGGATTTCCTAAGATTAAAAAAAAAAACAAACACAAAAAACAAACATATGTTTTAACTGAAAAAATATATATGTATCAGGGATATAGGATATATTGCTATGATGGAAATGTTTAGAGGACTGGCAAATCCAAATTGCTATCAGCAGCTCTCTATCAGATTTCAGTAGGCTACTGAGAAAGATTCAGCTGGAACTTGACTAGGGTCCAAAATTTTCTTTTAATGATACAGCAGGGATAATTTTAAAAACCACAGACAATGCCCAAAGCTTGACAAAATAATGTCTTGGGGTTTGGTTTTGTTTGGATTTTTTTTTAATGTAGGCAATTTTGTGATGGTGAATATGTAGTTACAGATTTAGCAATGGTCACCTGCCCAAATATAATATTGACTATGACTGAGTGCGTAATTTTTCTAAAGACAAAGGTCTGGTTATGTATCAGCTATGATTTCTCACTGAAAAAAAGGACCAAAGTAATTCTGAGATGCATAAACAAAAGTATAATTGGTAAAATATTATTCAATGCAGCTGTTTAACCCTTGTAAATTCTGAGAGAATTGTGGTGCGTTTACATTCATCACAAAGTGGAACAATTGCAGAAGTACCGGACAAACCAATGAAAATAGCTACATTTCCAGAAAACAGGACTTGTAAGGAAAGGTTGTAGAAATTGGTGCCAAGGGGACTGAGAGAAGGTGTAATAATTAAGCATATAAACACTATTTAGGAAATAATTTTTTTTCACTACTTATCCAAAGTTATATACCCCCATTATGCAGGTTAGTTTGAACTAGGGCAGTAGATCTCCGCCTTAAAGAAGGTTAATAAATTAGACACCTTGTCTTCAGCACCAGTTCCAATATTCATATCTTTGATATACCTGAACCACTATTAGCAGCTGCAGGAATGGTTAAAGCTAAGGTAAAGCTAAAATGTCACTGATAAAAATTCAGTTCATTGGTTATTTTCCATGAACAAGTACAATCTCTCCTGTCAAGATTCTGTCAGCTCTTATACAGTTTCATGGTTTCAGTTGGCTGTGCTGGTCACAGGTTTCAAAACCTAATTTTGTCTGCTTTTGCAATAACCATCACCAGCTTCAGAAGCAGGCAAGCACAGGGCAAGTCAGGTGCAACAAGGGTCACACAAGCCGCAGGGGCACCACTGCTTGGGCGTACAGGGGAAACCCTCTTTGAGCAATGAGGCAGTTGAATTTTTCCCACATTAAGCAGCGTTCAGCTGGGCTTTGGGAAGGATCTTCATTCATGGTCCCATCATTCACATCAATAGAAGTTAATAGCTCACGTTTGCTTGCACAGGATGTTGCTGAGAAGCAAGTTTGTTGTTAGGATATGAATGTGTAGGCTGCCACACTGTAAACGTTTTAACAATTTCTATTTCTGACGTCTGCTTATTTTCATGTGAGTATTACACATGCCTTGGAGAATGTTAAAATAGTACAGAGAAGGGAGGAATTACTTTCACTAATTCCAAGTCCAGGTTTTCTAATTCTGCAAGATTACACTAATAATTTTCTGTGTCTGCTATTTTATGGTCCATGCTAGAATTCTAGATGACTGTTGAAATACTGGCTTCCTTTATCAGGCAATGTCCTGTGTGTTATGTAGATCATTACTGTACCACAGCTCCACTACCAGAAGTTTATTTCTGCTTCTTTTGGCAAACCTGAACTTTTTAGATCTAATCCTACCTGTGATTTCCTGTGTGCATAGTAGACACACATATATATAAGGTGATAAATGCTTTTGGCCAACTAATAGCATACTTTGTTTCACTTACTATTGCAACATGATAATTTTTACTAGACTGGAATCTGCCAAAGGCTAGGCATGGTTTTCAGGGGACCTGCAAGTGTCATTTCTGTATGGCTTTTATATGAAAGGAAGGTGTTTGCACTATGAATTGTACCAAAGGCAAGAATGAGCAATGAAATTGTGTTATTTCTATTCTTTGCAGTTTTCATGCTTTGTAGGACAGGATTACAGAGCTGAAGAATATTCCTGTCTATGTGAGGTGCAGGGCAGTCTGTGAAGTTGATGTTCAATGCACTGGAACTGAGGCATAGCTATATATCTGGAGTATAGATATTGCCTATCTTCAAATCGGTGGTAAATAGGGTTCTAACTATTTTTGTAGCTATAGACTTCAGTATTTTGGATGAATGGCCAAATATTTTAGCATTTCTTTTCCTTGAAATTGCTAATGCTTCATTCAGAATTCCATATCCACTTATCCTCAGGAATGAATTTGTATAGTTGCAGGAGGTTTATGCACAGGACTGGATGATGTTGTGTCTGAAAAAAAGGATTACTGATAGGAAAATGAACTGTAGCTGTGTCTTAGCTGTCAGGAATAAGTCAAGTACAATAAGAAGCTTTTGAGGCAGCATGGGAATCGAATCCCTCCTCCTACTGTGTTGTTTGTGTAGATGGTATGTACAAGGCTTTGAAAGCAGAATTTATTTGTGGGACAGAATTTATTACTGGATAAGGAAGCACCTGTGTATCATCTGCCTTTTGGCAATTTGCAACAAAATCGTAATTTAAGGTGCTGTTTTCAGAAGCTCCTATGAATACCCAGCAATTTCCATTAATTTCCCTTAAAGCTCTGTGAAGTCAACAGGGTCCCATCGGACCCTTGCTCAATGCATGCTCAGGTCCCTCATCAACGATGTAAGTTAGAATGGAGCTGGCATACTTCAGTTAACCCAGGTTCAAGTAAAACCAATAACCCTTACTAGTTTGTTCATCTATAGTTGCTTGCATACGCTTAGATTTCATTTTCGGCACTTAACATGCTGGACTGGTCCAACTAAGTCTTACTAAAAAAATTGCAAACACACACCAGAGAAAACAAGGAAAACATGTAAATATGTTACAAAACACTAAGGAAAACTGAGAGAAGAATAAATCTTATATGAATCGAATCAGAGTATGAAAGGATTTTTCACTAAGAATCTAAAGAAGACGATGTGCTGAGATAGCTAGCCGAGTATGTGGGCAAGTTAGTGTTTATTGTGATAAATGTTGTTTACGTACACACCAGCAGGAAGTAAACTGAGATTGCCTTTTCTTCATTTAAATCCTAGTAGTGAAGTATGTGACCAATTGCTGATCTTAAAGTATTGAGATTAATAAGGTTAATTTTTCCTCTCTAAAAAAAAAAAAAAAAAAAAAAAAAAGACAAATACCCCCTCACCCAAACATTCATGAGTCCACTAATGAAGGAATAAAGACCCAGGCCATATCTAAGGATAGAAACGAGCTCTTCAGAAGTGACTAACAGTGAATTATTTTGTCCTATCTTACACTAGCAGTAGATTTTGTACGGTTGTGAACTAACGGGTCGATATTATAAATGAGCTCCATAAGCTCATGAGCTAATCATAAAATTAACAGTTTGACTAGATATCTTAAAATTAATGTGTTTTTCTTTTTTCTATATACAATGTAAGTATGATGAACCTAACTTAAGTTTTCATGTAGTTTTTTCAAGTGGCAATCTGTAGGATTCTAATGAAACATTTTAAAACTGACATTAAGTTTCAGTTCATAATAATAAAAATTACAGATTTCTTAATCTGGTGTTAGCATAATCTTAACCTAGATCTTCTTGGAGACTCTCTCTGTCATTTGTCATTATTCCTTCATTTATATTTCTTTCATAGTTCTACAGTGAGAGTTATGAAGGTCATTCTGACCAAATGGCCTGTAATATCTCTTTTTGTATTTGGCAGTTCTTCCAAATGGCTGTTTGATTTTAGCCATTTACTACAGATGTATTCCCACTTAGAATAAGCTGCAACTGGCTGCATGACTGATATACATAAGTCTGAGTGTATTTAGGCTTCTGATAAAAGTGTCCAATAAAACTTTGGGTCTGTCATAATAGCGAGCTGAAGTACCATTCTTTCCATTGTCTTCTTTTGGGACCAGTATTAGCAAAATTATTTTTCTAGGGCTTAGCTGGAATTAAATCCTATACATTGCTGTAGGTATCTATGCTTTTCTGTCCCTGATTTTATGCAATGTTAATTAATATTAACATAAATATAAACCCAAGATATTTTATTTAAAGAACATGACAAGACTTTATTTCCCATGTTCATAAAGAATAGTCTAGTACTTCGTGTTGAACAGTATATGCTGTTGCTTCCTGTGCAGTTCTTTTTAATGTTTGCATTTACATTTCTTACCTGAAGGCAAAATGGCAGTTAAGGAAAGACAAATCAAAAAATAAAATCAAACATATTTTTCATTATTGAAAAACAAATGTATAGAGTCTCTTTGAAAATAATATATTTCAGATGTATTCTTTGACAGAATATCATTTAGGCAAATGTGTATGCTGTTACCACAGACACAAAATGATTGTAAAATTCCACAGATATAAGACTTTTACTGTCTTGTCTTTTACTGCAATAATTACATGTAAAGAATATATACAAAGAGTTACAGGCTGTTATTTGTACACAGTATGTTTGTACAGTTACTAATTTGTGGAGTATTGCTATATCTGATGAAGTTGTATCTACAAATACTATCATATACTTGTCTGATATTTGATTAACATTCTTAGAATTAAGCATAAAATGTAGACTGTTGTCTACTTTTATGTCCAAAACCTTAGATTAATAGGTAAGTAAAAATGAAGGCTCAGCTATTTTTGGTACTCTCAGATTCTGTGAGAATAATGAGCCAGAGTCTAAACAAAGTTTTACCCAATTTTTGTTCATTCAGGTTTGGAAAGTGGACCGAAAAGCATGAACACTTTCAAGAATACTCTTTGGCATAGAACTCCTTTCCTTCTTTTTTTTTTTTTTTTTTTTTACCCCAGGTTTGGGTGTTAATTTTGTAACTACCATATTGATATATAATTTGAATATTTCAGAATAGAATCATGGAATACCAGGTTGAAGGGATCTCAAGGATCATCTGGTCCAACCTGTCTTGTCAAAGGCACAGTTTAGACACAAATGGCCTGGCACCCCGTACAGTTGAATCATGAAAGTGTCCAACGTTGGGAAATCCACCACTTCCCTTATGAGATTATTCCAAATGGAGTAACTTGTGCCCATTCCCCCTTGTTTTTTCCATGTGACTCTAGGTAAAAGGGGTTCTCCACCTTCTTTGTAGCCACCCCTTAAATCCTGGAACGTGGTGAAAAGATCTCCCCTGAGACTTCTTTTATCAAGGCTGAACAAACCCTGTTCTCTCAGCCTTTCTTCACATGGCAGGCTTCCTGGTCCTTTGGTCATCTTTGTGGCCTTTCTCTGGACCCTCTCCAGCCTGTCCACATTGTTTTTGTAGAGTGGGGACCAAACCTGAACCCAGTATTTCAGGTGTGGCCTGACTAAGCGCTGAGTAGAGTATGATAATGACTACTTTATCTCTGCTGGTGATGCCCTTGATGTAACCCAGCATCCTGTTGGCTTTCTTTGCTGCAGCTGCACACTGTTTACTCATATTGAGCTTGTTGTCCACCAGGACCCCCATGACCTTTTCCACAGAGCTGCTCCCCAGCTGGGTAGATCCCAGCCTGTGATGTGCTCCTGGATTGTGTTTTCCCAGGTGCAAGACCTTATGCTTGTCCTTGTTGCATTTCATGAGGTTCTTGTTAGCCCAGTCTTCCAGTCTGTTCAGGTATTCCTGGAGGGTGGCTCTCCCTTCTGAAGTGCCCACTTTCCCATTCAGTTTTCTATCACTGGAAAACTTGTTCAGGGTACATTTGATCCCATCTTCCATATCTCTTGTGAAGATATTAAATAGAGTTGGCCCAATATTGATCCCTGGGGGACACTACTAGTATCAAGTCACCAGTTTGAAAATGAGCTATTTACCAGCACCCCCTGGGGCAGCCTGTCAGCCAGTTCCCCACCCACCACACAGACCTCTTGTCTGCTCTGTAATACATCAGCTACTCAAGATGGTGGCTGTGGGAAACCATATCAAGAGCCCTGAAAAAATCCAGGTGAACAGTGTTCACTGCTTGCCCTGCATGAATCAAGCAGGTTGCTCTGTTGTAGAAGGCATCAGGTTTATCAGGCACAATTTGCCTCTGGCAAATCTGTGTTGTTTTATTCCAACCCCATGCTTCATTTGACCTATGATAGCCCCTAGGAGGATTTGCTCCATAACTTTCCCAGGTACTCAGGTAAGACTGATGGGCCTGTAATTTCCTGGATCCTCTTTTAAGCCTGTCTTGTAGATTGTGTTGGTGTTAGCCTTCTAGTCTTCTGGGACATCCCCTAATCTTCTCAAAGATTTATGGAGAGCAGCTTTGCAGTGATGTAAGCCAGCTCTCTTAACGCCCTCAGGTGGATATTGCCAGGGCCCATCAATTCGTAGGGGTCAAGCTCCTGTACTAGTTCATGTACCAACTCTTCCTTGACTGACGGTAGGTCTCTGTGTCAATCTGGATTTTAGTTCCCAAGGCTTGGGGGTCAACAGTGCTGGTACAGACAGAGATGAAGAAAGGTATTTGGAGTCTTGGAATCACATGTAGAATGATGAAAGATTAGCTGAAACATTGGAATGCTGTTCAGCAGGAGGATTATGACTATTACTTGATTCCTTGGTTTAGGTTCAGGTTGTTTTTGCTTTAGCCTGAGATGATATTGATTTGCAAGGACTTTTTTCCTCCTTGTTGTGCACACTGAATTATCTGGACAAATAACTGTTCCTTACAGTACTGTGCTGCTGAGAACTCAGTTGCTAGTAAAGTATGCAATAAAGCTGCCTTTCAACATGGTCTTGCAAAGTTCCATAGAAGACAAAAATCTAGTGTTCAGTGTCTTTCGAAACATAAAGATTCCTTTAGCCCATCTGTCCTGAAAAACACAGCTGAAAGTTGTAAGTGCCATATTTATTATCTGTAAAGTCTTTTTACATGCTGCTGGTCGAAACCAGAGACTAACATAACAGAATCAAAGGTAAAATAAGAAAAAAGATGGACAGGAATGACATCTGAATAGGTAATATAAATGAAGACATCTCCAACAGGACTTATCATACTGCTGCTTCCTTTTTTTCTTTTTGGTCAGGCTGGCATTATATTGATTATCACATTACTCTGAGCTAGGAGGTCATTTCCTTTTGAAAAACCTCCTTTTGAGGTTTTTCCTTTTGAAAAGCAGAGTGTACGTGTAGTCATTTTTAGAAGTTACAATTGTTAAAATAATTTCAAACTCGAATCTCTAAAATGTTTGTGGATGGTGCACATATGGTATTAGGAAAGCTCATTAATCAGTTATTCTAATAACCTGAAGGTGGCTCTGTAAATTTCTAGCTAATGCATTCTGTGAATACTACTATGTATATTCATTTCACTGCATATGAGTTGTTATAAAATGATTTGTTCCCCAGACATATCCTTGTAAGTGAGAAGCAGTAGCTCAACTGATCTTGCCAAGAAGGAAAGGTTAAATTACTGCTTCAGTCAGTCTTTTGTCCTTCATTAGCAGTGAATTAATTTCTTAAAGAAATAAACAATCATCTTGAGTTATTTAAAGTGTAAATTTAATTTTAAACCTGCATCAGTCCTCATTTATTTGCAGAATAACACATTAATAGTGAAGCTGAAAAAAAATATATGTCCTTCACAAATGGCTAGTCATGTTAAATTGCAAGACCTTCACTCTGTTGTGGATTCATAGTAAAAACTGTAAACATGCACAGGTTAGCAAATGGTTTTAACAAGGAGCCACTCTACATGGAGTAAACATTTTCTATGTTACTAAAGTATAAATAGGATATAGTATTTGTAATTAATTTATACAACCAGCATTTCAGTGTTTCAGTGACAGTGATAGGCCTAGAAATTATTACTGTGGTTTTACTTGCGAAGTACTGGAGAATAAGAGTTCTAGTCTACTTCCATAATAAATGCAGAAAGAATGCTTTCCATACAAAAAAATATTTTTTAATCTGTTGAAATATTTTAATAAATGTATGCAACCTCAAATGGTACTCTTGTGAATAGGATAAGATCAAACATCAAGGGAAGAGGTCTTGGAGGTATTTATGTTTCCTTAAATGGTACTTGTGACTCACTAGGTCATCCTTCTTTCAAATCAGTTTTGAACCAATGTTTCATAAAGTACTAGTGGGAAGGCAGTGTGGGAAGTGCTCTTTCAGATGAGACCATATGCAGCCATGAAAGTTTTCCCTTTTCTCTCTGCAAAAGTAAGATTCAGAGGTTTTGATTTTTGTTTTGCCTTGGTTCATTTCATTCCACCTACTGCATCTAAAAATGACTCCTGTAAGTTTGATTACAGTAGCCGTTCCTTTATTTAAAAAATGAACAAAACCAAAGTGTTGATTAGTGTTTTGTCATGTGAGGTCCATTGAATTATCTCCTTAAAATGTTTGCAGTATTATAAAATGAAACTACAATCCATAATTCAGCCTGCAAAATTATTTTCTTTCTTTATGAATAGCAAGAGGCTATTATTATTATTATCATTATTATTAAATGCATGTAGGCCAGGTGATAGTCTTTCTTATATTTTAAATTATGGCAGGTATGTAAAGGTATTTTTGGTTTGTTTTTTTTTCCAGTAGCATTTGTTACTTTGATCAGATGAGGATTTTTTGATAGTAAGATGATTCTATCTTTATAATTTTTTAATTTAGCGTGTGAAAGGTAACATAAAGAACATGCTGATTATTCTTTTTTTTTTTTTTATTGGATCAAATATGCATATGTCATTCCCTTAAGGTGTCTTAATAGATAAAAATGTGTGGAATGGCGCATTTACCTGGTAAAAATTCAGCTACTCTGCATAGCAGTTTGTTCTGTTCAACACCATCCGGCAGCTGCAAGGAGGAAAAACAATAGCCAGCTATACCTGCAGGTAACCTTCCTGGTACTTCACTATCCAGTTCATCAAGGCTGAAATATTGTTCATAATTGCTTTATTGACAACCCACAGAATGCATGCAATTTCTTTCAGTTGTTACTGTTGAAATAATTGTGAGATCCTTGATTTGGTAGCAGAATCATGAAAGTGAACAAATATGTCAGCCTTCCTACTGAAGTCATTCATATTAGTGCTGTGATTAAAGAAAAGGTGCTAAGCAGATGAGGCCTTTGGTATGGTTTCTACAGTCTAAATATAGACATTGAAAAAGCAAGAAACAAGCTTTTGAAAAAGACTTGGAAGGAGCAATGAAGCATTCAGGAAACCTGAAAATTTTTAGGTATATCTTAGGATTAGATATTGTTGGTTTTATGCTGCTCCATCTGTTTTTATATTAGAGAGCTGAAATGAGACAGGAAGGAAAGAAAAATCTTTAAATGTTTATTGATATTTTCAACTGATGTGTTCAAGTGTGTTTGTATACTGCCTAATTTCTATGAACATTTGTGTACTCCAGTTATACCAAGTAATGAGTTTACAGGCAACCATTTTGAATGGAAACTTATGAAAATATGAAACTTTGAAAAAGAGTTAAAAACCAAAAAGCTGACTCTTTTAAGAATTTCATCACGGTACGTGTCGTGGTTTTAGTCCAGTTAACCACGAAGTTTTCTCAGTCCTTCTCTCCCCTCTCTTTCTTCCCCCAGTCCCGGGGGGATGGGGAGGAGAATCGAAAGAAGGCAACTCCCACAGGTTGAGATAAGAACAGTCCAGTAACTAAGGCATAACACAAATCACTACTGCTACCACCAGTAATAATACAAGAGAAATACAAGGAAAGAGAATACAACTGCTCACCAAGCCCGACCCAGCCAGTGCACCCCCCAGCAGCAAAGCCCCCAGTGCACCACCACACCCTTACAGGTCTCTCCATTTTCTCATCCTGGACATGACATGCTGTGGCATGGAATAACCTCTTTGGTCCGTTTGGGTCAGGTGTTCTGTCTCTGCTTCCTCCGAGCTCCCCCTCCTCCCTGGCATAGCATGAGGCTCAGAAAGTCCTTGGTCAAACCAAAACATTGCCAAGCAGTAACTGAAAACACTGGTGTTGTCAGCGCTGTTCCCAGGCCCAAAATCAAAAAACACAGCCCTGCACCAGCTACCAAGAAGGAGAGAAAAATGACTGCTACTGCTGAACCCAGGACAGTACATTAAATCAATTTCACTATCAGATTGCTGAAATGTTTATGTATTTCCCTAACTGCTGTTACATATTAAAAGTCCATTGATACTGAATCTAGCTTGTGAAGTTTCTCACAAACATAATATGCCGTTCAGCAAGGAATAGAGAAGGAAGAATATGGAAGCAGCATGTCAGGGTACGTTACAGATTTGAACTGTATACCCTTCTTTGCCTAATGTGGGGGGTTTATGCAACCTTAATTGGAATGAAATGTTTATAACAAATATTTAATCAGGATTCAACGATTAAATAGGCAAATTTAATTTTGCTGTCATTATTTTTTCCTAGGTAATCAATGCAGGTGTGCTTTAATGACAAAGTCTAATTGAGTACTTTCATTTTGTGAAAAGAAGATTAAAAGGAGAACATTCACTTTTTAAACTAGAAGTAATGACAGAGCCACAGGACAATTCCTGGGTATTAATGACTATCTGAGAAACATGAAGGCTCAAGGCTTAGCCATGGGCTGTTAACCTCAGGTGGTCATTAACTCTTCAAGTAATGCTCCATGCCCTGATCATTATTGCAAATGAACAGTGGTGAAGTAGCAAGCTTCAGCAATTAAACCACCAGCAATATTTTTAAATGCATATTTTTCTCTCCCATTTGGATATCCTGACACAAAGCAAAGAATGAATCAAACCACTGATAGTATCCAGTCAAACCTTCATGTTTTTCTTAATTTTATGATCTATCATTGAGGACATGCCACATTATTTCACTGCATCTGTTGAGCAAAACATTGTTGCCCTGGTGGCTGTGCCCTGCACATGTTATGTATATGGCTGGATGTATATGCCTCCAGGGAGCCTTGAAACTTACACAGATTCTTGTTCTTGCAGTAATGATGCAGATGCTTGACTGGCATCAGAATTACAGTGTAAGCAGCATTCTCTTGTCTTCACCATTCTGTATGCTAATTTTCCTATCTTTCTACAATTAAATATGTAGCTAAACCTTATTTTGCTAGGTTTTTGAGGTTCTTTTATAGCCTTATTAGTCAAAGGAGAAGCAAGACAAATTTCCCTACAAGCTAAAGCTAAAACTTGTTAAAACAGTGCAAGAACTTGCACCAACATATAGCTGGTTTGATACAGTTTCTTTATACAGATTCATGCAATCAGTCCTGATGATCTGCAGCTAGAGCTTTACTCAATTCTGTGAAGAGTCAAAAGATCTCCTGCTTTTGATTTGAGAGGGACACAGTTATCTGATGCCACCATATTGAGTTAAGTTTTCCTGTACCTAAGCATTACATAATTTAATATATTATTTATACACAATATATACTTGGTTCACACACAGAATGCCTATATATTCTGTCTACACAGAATACCCTCAAGTCTTGGCAAAACATACAGTCTTCTCCAATTTCAGTCACTAAGTGGTTCAGAAACACCTGTTGGAATGCTTCACAATTCTACTGCTGATATGTTTTAGGCTATGTGTCAAGGGCAGATTAACAGATAAAAGCAGCTAATCCAAAAATCAGCAGTTTATGCCTGACTGGAGCAAACAAACTAATGAAGCATATAGAGTTAGACAGGTCTCAGTAAGACAGTTAATAACCCATGTGCAAAGAGGTGAGTGAGCTAGTCACAGCAAGTCACTTTGTAAAGTGACTTTAGTTAAGAAAAGGATCAAGGATTGCTGGAAGCATACCCTAATTAGCAAAATCATCACAGTGTCATTGTGGGCATAGATAGCACACATAGCATAGGTAGCAGGTCAGAGCATTTTGATGTCATCTGCTGGTTTCAAGTGCAGCATATATGAGAATGCATGGCTTGCAGAATAGGCAAATAAAGGTTAAAATGTGTTATGTTCCTCATTTTACATAACTTACTGTTTTAACATTAATTTCATCTACATAACTGAAAATGTGAGTATAATAAGATAAATTATTTTCAAGCTAATGTAAAACAATAAAAACACTAAGGCAGTTTTAATTATTTAAAGTTGATTTGACAAGATAATGCATTCACCAATTATTCCACTGAATAATCAATCTTTAGTTGCAATTCTCCTCTTGTCAAAATACTGCTCTCTATTTTAAAATAGGCTCTGTGGTTGTTATCTCCCATAGCTACTGGAAGGAGAAATAAATTGTATGCTTGCTCTTTTTGCCAGTCCATCAGCAGGTTGGTAAAGCACTTCGTATACAACATAAACATTAATGGCAGTAAAGTTAGAGTTATGGCTGCTACTATCCTCCCTGCCTGCATGGTCCATCTTTGTTCTGTGTCAGTCATAATATATGGGAGTTTTAAAATTTCCTCCTGAACCAGTGTTTAATAGAATTCTCCTTATTATAGCTCTAGCATAGTCATTAGTGAGAAAATGACAGCTGCCCTTTAGTGATTACTGTAAGATCCCAGCATACTGGGCTTGAGGGAAAGGGAAATAACTTCATGTGTGTGAATCTGTGGCAATAAAAGTATGGTTTAAAATGAAAAAGCCTAAACCTACTTCTGATCCATCTATTTCACAAGTATTTTCACAGATTTTTATCTCATACCCTCATTTGATCTTGCTCCTATGGGCAGCATAGCATAGTGTGGACAGCAGGACTGAGTGGAGTTGAAAATCTTGCTACAATAAATGACAAGATTATTCAATACCTCATTTCTGTGTTGGAGTTCTAGTAAGGCACTACTAATTGCCTACTTATTGCATAAAAATGTAAGCAGCTTCCAAGTAATACTTCAGATGGTGTATGTGAAGAACAGTGGTTTACAGAATCACTGTTGAAAGACTAGAACATTAGTTTGCACCAGCAGTGGATACTGGATATCTTAGTTTCTGGCTAAGCGTTTGAAATTTATTATAAAATATCAAAGTATATCAGATGTGTCTGTAACATGAAAATAATAAACATTTCAAAATTCATTCTCTTAGTGTTGAACTCTGAATATTTGAATTTCACAAGGGGTCTTCTTTTTACTCTTTTTAAGTGAAATATTATTTACCAAAACAAATTTCAATCACCAAAAGCTCAACTTTTATGGTTTCAAATATTTTTTTGCTAGATCATTCTCTATGGGGTAAAATTTTCTTTTTCTCCACAGACAGTATGTTTGATAATGTAGCCAAGCAGAGCATCTGATACTCTATCAAGTGTTTTTTAGTGGGTGAGTGTGGTAACAAGAGATTTGGGGTTTCCAGCTCTTTAAAAAGTCCTGAGTTTCAAGAAGCACTGAAGTCTATCCTCCAGAAATGAAGCTATTCAAGAGAGATTAAATAAACCTCCACTGCCTTCTTCCTCTTTCATTCTGTGAACTTTATAAAAATCATCTTGGTCATCTGAGTGTATGCCAAGTCACACAATGATTAAAGCAGGTTGAGATGCTGCAATCAGTCCTTACACTTCCAATAAAATATGTTTTATTGGCAGTTGAGGCATCTTAGTCAGTTGTTTCTGCTTATATATCTAGTGCTCTGCTGTTCTTCCCAAGTGTTCAGTAGGTTTCAATAGTAGTTTAGATTTGTGCATTTGTGCTTCTGATAAAATCTAATTTTATGTTTGTGATTATAGCTAAAATTCTCTGTAAATTGACTGTGTCACTCAAGGTCAAACTTAAATAAAAACATCAGGCTTGATGGCTGTGCAATACTTTCTAAAACATTGTAACAAAAAAGTATTTTTTTTCAGTTTAAACTTCTGATTTAAGCCTGTTTTCTTGAAACTTATTTATTTGATTATTTCCCAACAACAAGTAAATTCCATTTTCTGTGTATAATCAAACATATATTTTATAGTTTGCATTATAATTTAGAAGTTATTAGATTAATTTAAAATAAGTATTCAGTTTGATAGCTTCATAAAATAAAGTAAAACAAATATTCATTTTTAGAATCATAGAATAGTTAGGGTTGGAAAGGACCTTAAGATCATCTAGTTCCAACCCCCTGCCATCAGCAGGGACACCTCACACTAAACCATGCCACCCAAGGCTCTGTCCAACACAGCCTTGAACACCGCCAGCAATGGAGCATTCACAGCTTCCCTGGGCAGCCCATTCCAGTGCCTCACCACCCTTACAGGAAAGAATTTCTTCCTCATATCCAGTCTAAACTTCCCGTTTAAGTTTGAACCCGTTACCCCTTGTCCTCTCACTACAGTCCCTAATGACGAGTCCCTCCCCAGCATCCCTACAGGCCTCTTGAGATATTGTAAGGCTGCTAGGAGGTCTCCACACAGCCTTCTCTTCTCCAGGCTGAACAGACTCAACTTTCTCATCCTATCTTCATACGGGAGGTGCTCCAGTCCCTGATCATCCTCGTGGCCCTCCTTTGGACTTGTTCCAACAGCTCCATATCCTTTTTGTGTTGAGGACACCAGAACTGCACACAATATTCCAAGTGCGAGGTCTCACTGAGAGCAGAGTAGAAGGGCAGGATCACCTCCCTCGACCTGCTGGTCATGCTCCTTTGATGCAAGCCCAGGATACTGTTGGCTTTCTGGGCTGCAAGTGCACACTGCCAGTTCATGTTCCTTTTCTCATCGATCAGAACACCCAAGTCCTTCTCCGCAGGGCTGCTCTGATTTTTACAATTATTGAAAAAAAAAAAAAAGGGAAAAAGAATTTCTATCTGTGTTCTTCAATCCCTCAGAATTATTAAGAAGAAGTGCTCAATTTTTAAAAAATATCCACAAGATTTTGGGTGCTATGAATGACCTTTATTACATAAATTGAATAAAATCCAACGGGGAGCACATTCCGGTTAATACATGGAGAAAAATCCTAATATGTCTCTATATAGCAGAGCTATGCATTATTTTATATTCTGAAGAGTATATAATAAAACCCTTCCTGAGATTGGCTTTACTTTCATGTTCACGAGTTTGCCACTCTTCATGGCTCTCATTCAAAAAAAATAATCCTTTATTGCTTTGATTCTTGTCCTTGTATCTTGATTCAAAGTCTGCCAACACCAACAGAAAAATCTATTATTAGTTTAAATGAGTTGGGTTGGGTGCGTCTCTGCAGATCTTCAGCAGCTTCTGTGGATTTCAGACTTCATTCACAAGCAGAAAAATATGACTGATAGTAGTTTGCTGGGTGCTGATAATACAAAATGCAGCGGAAATTAGGAGCTTTCAAACATACGTTACGTCAGTACTGAAGGTAAGCTATCTGTCTGGATGCCACTGCAGCTATACAGATGTGCTTTTGATCTTGTTAGCTTGGGGTAACAGTAAATATGACAGAGACATTGGCTGAAGCAGCTGTCAGTGTCTTTTAAGGTGCCAGGGGCCAGTTTCTGCAGCTGTGACTATTTTTCGCAGCAGGGTAAAAAGCAGCTTCATTTTGTCATCAAAAACTTTTCAACAGTGAGAACTGGGAAAAAAGTAATTCCAAAGATTAGTTTACCAAAAGCATATAAGAGCAAGCAATAAATCCTGGATAGATTTAATGAAATATGTTCCCACAGATGTGGAAGTAACTTAAATAAGGGCGTGTGTGGCCTCTCATACCTAACATGCTAAGTCTATTGTGTTTTATATGCATTTGTTTGTTTCTAGAATAACTGGTATTGAGTGTCCTAATTAAATTTATAAACTGAGTAGAGCAGAAGTCACTTTATAATAACTGATGGAAATACTCTATTTGTTTTTTCTTTTCATTCTGTTGCAGATAAAGATTAGATGTGGAAAGGAGAAGGCAAAGGAATTCAAATGGTCCGAGTTCCTCACAGTGTTTCCAGATGCAGCTGACAGAGATGTATTGACTTCAACTCGTTTTGACTCAACAAAATAGTGAGTTGCATAGCCAATGAATATACTTGTGCCCAAGAATCATCAGTTAAGGCTCATGAATGTCAATTCATAAGATTAGAATCTGACTTTAAGCTGTTGTTCATGATATTAAGACTACAGAGGGGTGTTTTCCCTCTCATAAAATGAACCCAAACAGGAATGATTACAAAGTAGTGTGGGAGACATTATCCTAAGTTCAGTTTTTACTATCCTGCAGATAGGTGGAGTGTAGGGCTATAATTTCATGATACTTTATCTCTTACAGGGTTTCAAGTAGCATCACCTGAACTTGACTTTCTCTGTTTTATGCACTGGGAATATAAGAAATGACAATATGTGTATTCATTATAAACGCAGAAAGTAGTTCCCAGCAACACCTGAGCTTGACTTTCTCTGTTTTATGCACTGGGAATATAAGAAATGACAGTATGTGTATTGATTATAAATGCAGAAAGTAGTTCCCAGCAGTAGCTTCTCATTCCATAAGGCAGCTCTGCATCCTCCATTTCCTTCTTAATCCTGTACAGGGATACTTCTCTGCCCTGTGCAAAAAAAATTCCTTTATTCCTTTACTTATTAATTAAAAATAATGCTGAAAGTTGTATAATCATATAAGGTAAAAGACTGAAGCTTTTGACCAAAATATTTTGTTGCCAAATTCTGTTTAGTCATTGTGGAGCTTATTAATTAACAGAAATCTTCATCAGAAAATCAAATTAACCAATAAAATATATTTAGTTGATTCATTTTCAGGCACTTAAAAGATGGATTATGTTGAACATAGAATGGGTTACACTGGGGAGAGCTCACTTGAATTTCTATATAGTGAAATTTGGAATATGACAGTATTTACTAATGCCCTTTTTGTAAGACTATCTCAACTTATAGTGGATGATACAGAACACATTCCTCCTTCTCCTCCTTTATTTGTTATCTTTATCTTCATTAAAATACAGAGTCAGATTCTTATCCTCCTTCTTTATCTCTATTAAACCATTGTCACTTAAGACAAATTTTTTCTCCCTTTGGGTTGTTTTTCGCAGTGTTATTATGCTTTTCTAGTGTAGAGGAGTATGTGAAATTTTCAGCCTTCAACTTTTCAAACAGGTAGTTTGATTGGAAAATCCTGTGATAATTTTGTGCAGAGAAATTGAGTCTTCTCTTTTTTCACTTATTCTACCTCCACAGTACAACAGTCATCTTTTCCTCTGACCTCTGATCTCTTCCCAAGAAATTGCAAATTTATAAAATATTATGCCATTCACTCAGCTTTTTTCAGTGTGGTTTCTTAGGAAACATGGAATTTCTTCTCACGCAATATATGGAATGTACTTCATATTGTGTGTTTCAGCCAGCAGTTTAAACATGCTTCTTGACTGGTAAAACATGAATGTCAGTCTCACTGGCCCATCTGTTTAAAGTATTTTTGAAGTGCTATAGCACAAGACATAATATTTATGAAATTTCATATTCATTTGGATAGTGACAGCATTTTTAACTCTTACTTTGTTTCTGGGTTTACTGCCATAAAGATGAAATGCTTCAAAAAGGAAAACATACTGGAGCCTAATTCTGTGGGCAAAATCAACACTTTTCATTGAATAAGCAATTGTTTGTGCTTTTTCCTTTATATTTTCCTGCAAAAAAATAACATATGCCCTGAAAATTTTTGGAGCAATTTTCATACCTTTAGAAGCATAAAGTCTAAGTCTGCCTAGCTGAGTCATTGAAGCTGAGTGCAAACCTACAAAAACCAATACAGCTCCAGCAACATGCAGCATTTAGCAGTATGTAACCAATGTAAGAGAGCTTGGAGTTGGGCTTAGTGGTGTAGTGGTCATTCTCTACAAATTAGTTTATAAACTGTGCCAAAAAAAATATTGAAAATCAGATGAGCCTACAGCATAATGAATATTTTACTGAGCCAAATATTCATTGTGTAAAACCAAGTTATTCTAGCTTCCATACCTGTATCTAAAATAAGTGCCAAGCAACCAAACCTGTCTTTGAATAAATCTATCAAAATATGATTAAAAGTACAGTAATAAGTAGGTTATTTAGTTCTCATTAGCTTTCCTTTTTCTATCATCATATTCTTCCTAATAGGCCTTCAGGTTCTTCTTAGCAAAATGCATTTTTAATTTCTATACATGCTTTCTTCAGCTTGCATCATGCAATATAGTTTGTGCTTATATGAATGCAGAAATTAATGTGACCTGTTTGTACATATATCAGCTTATATCTACCACATTAGTTTCCATAATGGCTAAGCAGTGGTTCCTTGTGTATCTGCTCTGCTGACCTCATTTGTCAGTGAGCCCACAATGGAAAGATTCTCCTGTTCCATATAATGTAAATTAGCATTTATGCCTCTGAATTAATATAATGGTATCATTATGGAGGGTAGCACTGGTCACTTTCTGTCACTAGTTTACTGGTTCATAGGATAATGGAATGTTTTTTCCTGTGGTTTAAACAGATTGAATATTTTTTAGATATATTTCAGCTGCTTGTATGACAGATTAGAATGAATGCTGTTAAGCTCTGTGATTTTGTTCTGTTCTGTCTTAGGAGCTATGAGGTAAAATGTACTCAGGGGACAAATAACGGCTTTGCTATGCAGTGAATAGCTAACTCTTTTCATGATGGCTACTAGACATATCAAACCACTCTTTGGAGGTAACTATGACATCCAGATATTAAAAAAGTGTCAACTGAGTATTCTTTTTTTCATCATCCCACTTTAACTCCTTATACGTTCAATTACAAAAAGGTAGACTGTCTTATATCCTCTTCATATACTCTCCTACTGTCTTGGGGACCTGTGGCATCTGAGGGCAGTAATATATGTGAGTACATTTCGGAAGAGCTGTTTTGCGAAGTAGCTGGAATGAGAGGCCCCATTCAGTGTTTTGCAAATAACTTTGGATTCTTTGCATTTGGGGCACCTTTTCCAGAGGGCAAAATGACTGCTTTAAAGTAAGCATCTTCACATGACAGTGACAGTGATAAACCCACTTCCCAGTGGCCTCTGGTTAGTGTCAGACCCCATTCCTACTATGCTTCTTTAGGCAATGTTCAAAGCCAGATGTAGCTGATTGATGACAACATAACTGACTAATGTTTCTCATAGTTCAAATCCTGTCAGTAGTATGGATGTCATGCATCACCTTAGGTATGTGTAGTGGTGAACTAAACTGTAAGACCTGTGCCTGCTCTTCAACACTAACTGCTTAGCCACCAGAAATGATTCCGTACTAAGAAAGCTGGTTTTATCAAAAAAAGTCATAAAACATGTTTGTGATTAGGAATTCAGAATGGTGTTTTTTTTCACTTTGAGAAAAAAATAATACTTATAAAAAACATTTTCAACCAGTATAGGAAGAGGATAAGAGCAAAGCTTGAGATCATGTGATTTATGTTGAGAGGAGAATTGAGGGGTTATTTTTTAATTTATCCTAAGTTCTTATTTTTATAGCTATCATGCCTGGTCCTTCTCCACTGACACATCTGGCACCTCTGACTTTTTCTGGCATCAACAACTGACTCTGTTAGTGTACAAAAGAAGCCTGTAACTGTCTCATGCCACCCCTACAAATTAAGAATCCTGAGCCAAGACTTCCTCAAGCCAGAGGAGAATGTCTATACTAAGAAAGTCCTCAAGAATTAGTTTTAAGGAACGTCTACAGTAAGTGAAGTCTTGTCATGGAATCAGCTGAAATAAAGCATGCTGGTACCCCTCTTAACTCCTACATTGTATAGTGATAGTTTTTAATTGTTGTTTTTTATAGTTTATGGTAGATTGTTTCTAGATTGTGTACTATGATAGCAACTCCTTGTGTCTTGTTTACTTTTTGCTATTTGAAGGGCATCATTCAATATAGTATCCATAAGTCTTCATTAAAGGGCTATTTGAAGTGAAATTTTCTACAGCATGTTATGCTGCTGAGTTAGAACAATGCTTCACATTACCTATCAGACAATATTTATTTTCAAATCAGAATAATCTTTAAAAGTATGTCAAGTTTGACTTGATCACTTTGGCAAAGGATTGCATTTGGTAAATATTGATAAAATCTGAGGATTAACTTAAACAATTTAAGATTAAAGTTACCGGTATGACATAGGGAAGCCTAGCATGAGATGTGTTTAGTGTCTATGTTTTGTATCTTCATCAAGAGTCACTGCAGATGGCGCTAGCCTTTCTTTGAGAGTTTAAAATACTATTTTACTTACTGTAGCAGTTAACTGATTCTTGGATGTCAGAATTAGGTAATCCTCCTATTCTGCTTAATTTATATAAAGGTATGTAAAGCAACATGACAGTTTTACAGAGAACTTTAAATATGATAAGTATGGTTGTCTTACTGACCATGAAGGTGAAGCGTGATTGCTGTTGTGTAGGAAGCATGCTTCTTACTTTCATTCAAAACTGAGTTTAAGAAAAGAAGAGGTAAACAAATGAAAGATGGTTCCAGAAGGAAAATACAGCTCCTACAGCTACCAGTAATAAAAACTGTCTTACAAGATTTCAGAAATTTCAGAAATATTAGCTGTTGAAGGAATGTGTAACAGAACATAGGACGATAGATTAAGCAATCATTCATCATTTAACATCTGAATCATTTCTTGCTGACTAAAGGGAAATACGCATCCGAGAAGTTAAATAGTCCCTTCCCGTTATTATGTACGATTCATTAATTCCAGATAAACCATTAATCTAAAAGGAACTAGCATTTGTAAAAAAGGCATTTAAATAATGTTTAAAATAACATTTTAAATTTTGTGAAAGTAACAGTGAATTTTTTTCAATGTGTTTACAATGTCCACACTCACTACCACCCTTTCAGCGCTTTCAGACAATATTAATATTTTTGTAATGTAACTGGCATACAAATAGATATTGTTGGAACCTTCTCTACACTTGTCACGGTTTAGACCCAGCCAGTGGCTAAGTCCCACATGGCCGCTCACTCACACCCCTCGTCTTCCCTCCCAAGGCAGGTAGGGAGAAAACGTCAAAGAATGTAAATCTCATGGGTTGAGATAAAAGCAATTTAATAACTAAAGTAAAATACACTACTACTACTAATAATAATAATAATGATAAGGGAAATAACAATGGGAGAAAATATAACACTCAAAGGGGAAAAGAAAAAAACAACAATAAGCACAAGTGATGCACAATACAATTGCTCACCACCTGCCAACAGATACCCAGCCTGACCCCAGCAGTGATCAGTCCCTTCCAGGTAACTCCCCCCAGTTTACATACTTGGCACGACGTGCTGTGTTATGGAATACCCTTTCTCTAGTTTGGGTCAGGTGTCCTGTCTCTGCTCCCTCCCAACTTCTCGTGCCCCTCCTCACTGGCAGAGCATGAGGCTGAAAAGTCCTTGATCAGGGTAAGTACTAATTAGCAACAACTAAAAAACTGGTGTGTTATCAGCATTGTCCTCAGACTGAAGCCGGAACACAGCCCTGTTCCACCTACTTGGAAGAAAATTAACTCTATCCTAGCTTAAACCAGGATAGTACTTCTCTATATGTTTGTGTTTCTGCTACGGAATAAAAACCACACAATCTGATACTAAAGATGGACAAATTTCATAATTGTCAGAAGAAATTGACATGAAATCATTTTTGTTGCACCTGCAATCACCCTTATTTATTTAATGCCTATATATTCATAGTTTTAAACTGAAAGATACATGATATATGTGCAAGATTTTTTTAGATGTTTGCAAAAACTGTTGTTGATACTAAAGGAATTAAATTAATTTATGAAGTCTCCAACTGTCTTGTTTACTCATGGCACCTTTGAAAGTGAAAGAAGACTTTAGCATCTTCTCACTAATAAGTTCCTCACAGCTGACCCTGCTTTCAGCAGAAAACAGCACTTGATGACCTATTGAGGTCAAGCTGATTTTTCCTCTTTTTGGTACCTAGTTAGGAGTGAAGGAAAAAAGTTCTGGGATGAATGATGATGCAGTTTCATATCCTTAAGTGTCCTAAGAGGGGTTTCTTTTTATGTGCTTTAGAAGCTTTCTAGATCATCCAGAGAAACAATTTTGCCATGTAGAAAGTAATTTATGTAGTTGTTTGGTAGACAGCTTTAACCTTGTGGTTTGCTCATATTGTGCAAAAGAGCAAAAGTAGTCACTGTCAAGCCATTGGAATAAAGCCATTTGAAGAAAAGGTGATTGAAGGGTTTGTGAGGATATAATGAATTGTTATGTTATCTAATCATAAGAAATATTTATTTTCTTACTGGGGAAGTATGAGACAGAATTTGAAGCACATGCTTCCTGACTTGATCTTAGTCCTTGCCTTTGAGCAAGGTGTGTTCAAAAGACAGAGAAACAGTTTTTGACTGGACTTTGGAATTATCTTGATGCCATGTGTAATCATTTCGAAGCATGCCATAGAAATTAATGGGATTTTTTATTGTCACTAGATCTGAATGTAATACAATGCAGCTCTGATTTGATACCTAATATTATGCTTCTGGGTTTAAAAAGGTTAGCGAAACTTCCAGCTTTGCACCCAAATGTATCAGTACATTTGTGTTCACAGAATTGAATCTTGAGGTTTCTTTCCTTCTCTTGGAAGTAAGCATTTGATTCCCACCACTGCAGTTTTCCATCTGAAATTGAAAACATTGTTTTTCTTTTTCAAAGGCATTAAGAAAATATGTATTAATCATGTTTGAGATATTAAGGTGTAATGTTGATAGGTGGCTACTGAAAGTTAGGTTTATGTATGTAAATTGCTTTACTTGGTAATTCCTTTAGGAAGTTCCTATTAAAAAGCAATCCAAAGAAAAATTCAACATCTTAACTCTAAAAATATTCCTGATTTAACAGCAGAAAACAAAATGAGGAATACCTTTAGTCTTACATCTACTTGTTAAGTTCACAGTATGTCTAAAAGCAAGTTAATTTCAGGAAATAAATCATGAAACTGATGGTTTGGAATTCAAAAATTAGTGAAAACCAGCTGTCATCATCTTAACTCTCAACCGAATGTTCTTATGTAATGTTTATATTGTAAAGGTAAAGAGGCAATACTTATCCAGTTACCTGCATTATTAATGCAAGTAATATTTATGATATTGCTTGTATCAGAACTACTGTACTATTTGTGCTACAAGCATTATAGCTTCTAGGTCTCTCAGTGGCTCAAGCAGGAGAAACTTATTTAAAGTCTGTCATGGGTTCAGCAGCAGCAGTCATTTTTCTTCTTCTTGGTAGCTGGTGCAGTGCTGTGTTTTTGATTTTGGGCTTAGGAACAGCGCTGATAACGCCAGTGTTTTCAGTTACTGTGTCATGGGTTCATCAGTAGCAGTCATTTTTCTCCCTCTTGGTAGCTGGTGCAGTGCTGTGTTTTCAATTTTGGGCCTGGGAGCAGCGCTGATAACACCAGTGTTTATAGTTACTGCTTGGCAATGTTTTGGTTTGATCAAGGACTTTCTGAGCCTCATGCTATGCCAGGGAGGAGGAGAGCTGGGAGGAAGCAGAGACAGGACACCTGACCCGAACTGACCAAAGAGGTTATTCCATACCCCAGCACATCATGTCCAGGATGGGAAAACAGAGGGCAGAGACCAGGAAGGTTGTGGTGGTGGACTGGGTGTGCATGGCATGGTCAGGTTTTTGGGACTGGGGGGTTCGCTGCTGGGGGGTGCACTGGCTGGGTCGGGCTTGGTGAGCAGTTGTATTTCTTTCCTTGTATTTCTCTTGTATTATTATTGGTGGTAGCAGTAGTGATTTGTGTTATACTTTAGTTACTAAACTGTTCTTATCTCAACCTGTGCGAGTTGTATTTTTTTTTTTTCTTTTGATTCTCCTCCCCATCCCCCCGGGACTGGGGGAAGAAGAAAGAGGGGGTGTGAGTGAGTGAGTGAGTAAAACTGCGTCAGTGGGGGGCTTAAACCATGACATACTGCTTAGTCATGTTTTGGTCTGACCAAGGACTTTCTGAGTCTCATGCTACGCCAGGGAGGAGGGGAAGCCGGGAGGAAGCAGAGACAGGACACCTGACCCAAACTGACCAAAGAGGTTATTCCATACCACAGCACGTCATGTCCAGGATGAGAAAACGGAGAGCAGAGGTCCAGGAGGGTGTGGTGGTGCACTGGGGGGTTCACTGCTGAGGGGTGCACTGGCTGGGTCGGGCTTGGTGAGCAGTTGTATTCTCTTTCTTTGTACTTCTCTTGTATTATTACTGGTGGTAGCAGTAGTGATTTGTGTTATACCTTAGTTACTAAACTCTTCTTATCTCAACCTGTGGGAGTTGCATTCTTTCGATTCTCTTTCCCATCCGCTCGGGACTGGGGTAAGAAAGAGAGTGGACTGAGTGAGTGAGAAATTTTCGTTGGTTGACTGGACTTAAACCACGATAAAGTCCCAGTATCAGTGGTGCAAATAAACTTGTTATCCTATATTCTGATTTATAGATTTATGAACTTCCCCAGGTTTTAGTGGGTTTTAAGAACTCTTCTCCAGTATTCATCTATTTGTTGATCTTGCAGAGGCTTGTAAGTGAAACTTGCTGGCACTGAAATGCTGCTTACAAATTTGCTGAAGCCATGGTTTTACTATTGCTCTCCTGCTGTGCTTGAAATTCACCCTTTTATGTTTTATGTATGACAGTATGAAACAAGCAGAAATAACCAGTATTTGTTTTATCATGTCTCTGGGACAAATTTGTCAACCTTTCGTCAAGCAAGACTTCTATTGTTCTCAGCAGGATTTCTGTGTGATGAAGGACTGCTGCATTTAGTGCTGTGAGTTTTTAAATCTTACACTCTGTGCATGAGTATTGACAAATGCCGTACTCTAACGCCTTATTCATGTTTTATTGAAAGCAAAACTTGCTTTGCCTCCCTCTTCTCAATTCTTGTTGATGTCAGACAAATTTACATGGATGATTGCTCCCTTAGCATG
The DNA here is from genome assembly GCA_017639245.1 of Myiopsitta monachus. Taxonomy (NCBI): domain Eukaryota; kingdom Metazoa; phylum Chordata; class Aves; order Psittaciformes; family Psittacidae; genus Myiopsitta; species Myiopsitta monachus. The sequence continues at coordinate 70,344,936 of CM029921.1, read as the reverse complement.
CTTATCTATCATCATAACTGTGAGATATCACTGTCAGTGCAAACAAGAAGAGAAGAGGTCACCCAAATTCTGATATTTATTTAAAGGACACATTAAACTTCAAAATCTGATTTATTCTCTATTTACACATACATGGACTCCCAAGCATTTGTCATGTTTTTATATATACTGTTCCCATGAAGCAGGTGACAACATTAGTTCTAACGCCTCATTTCTCTGAGTATCTGAATCTTGTTGCTGCTATGTCTAGCTTGCTGAATTTCTGGGTTTGTAGGGAGAAGTGCAAGCAAAGCATAGATGTCTCTATATACAATTAGGTTAAATGCTTAAGACACCTGTGTGGAAGAGATCTCATGGGAGATTAGGAACCATTTATGTTACTACAGAATTTTTTTTCTTATTTCCTTAATTATTGAGGGGTTTTGGTTTGTTTGCATCTTTCTCCTTCTGCACCCAAAGCATTTCTTAAACTGCAGCATTCAGTTACAGGTCTGATAAGGGTTCTGACTGTGTAATATTGTCAGATGGTCCACAGGAGGTTCCTGTTTCGTTCATGCGATGAGAGGTCACCTAAGCATCAGAATCTGTGCAGAAATTGCTCATCATGATCATTCCCATTCTTGTAGGAATTCTCCTTATTGCTCCCTCCCACGTCCTGCATGACACAGTATGATGGCACTCTATAGTCTTTCAGAGTTAGCTGTCATCTCCTATTTATCATTCTTGTTCATGTAATTTCAAATAGGTTTGTGCATATGACTGATGCACATTCCCATGGGATGTGAATACACTGCAGAACCTTCCTCATATCGATCAGTCTGAACCCTGTGCATGTTCTTAGTGAGCACTCTTGATATTATTGTCATCCGAGTTTAAAACTTAGAGATCGAATAAGTTTCTTCATGCTGTTGAGGTTAGTTTCTACTTACCTGTTTTCAAAGGCTAAATAGGTATACAAGCAAAAGAAATAGATCTAAATAAATAGAGTGCCATCGATATATATATATATTTGATATACAAAATTCACAGAAGTCTTAATGGTAAGAGTTTGAAAGGAATTTTAAATATCCAGCTCCCATTTGAGTTTTTGAAGAGTCTCCCTTCTATCTTTAACCATTATAATATTCTTAAATCCCATGTTTATTCCCCACTTCCTGAAGGCAGTCAGCACATCAAACAGTTGAAAATATGGTACAGCTTCAAATACAGTGACATAATTGTTGCAAGTTGACCCAGTCAGCATCTGTTTTGGCATCCTGTTCACAAATAGTCTTGCAAAGCTGCATCACTGCATAGACTATGAACTGGAGAATCTGTTTAAGGAATGACAATTTATTTGGTGACAGCATTGAGGTTTCTGGACTATTTTTTTTTTGCATGATTCGGTGAAAACAAAACATTCTGAATGGCTCCATGTACCTGAAATTTAATTAATTGAAAAAGTTAGATTTTCAACTTAAGTCTCCTCTGCATATAAATTGAAAAAGAATGCATCCTGGACCAATTATACTGATATTGCTTTATGGCACTTTTCTGTTTGGCTGAAAGAGCAGTATTCAATTTAAAAAACTTTAGTTTAAACCACTTTGGCCAGCTTTTAAAGGTAGTCACTTTGCCATCTATTTTAATAAGTAATTTTCAATAGATTTTATAAAATATATGGATAAAAGGGTTGTCCTCTAAAAGAAGAGCCCAAACTAACCCTAATAGTAGAGCAGATTCAAAATGGAGACTTAGAAGACCATAACTGTCCCTAGTAAAACTAAATACTTCAGCATTTTACAAAATATACAGAGAAATGTTAGACCCTTATCAATGGCATTTATACAAGCCAGTGCACAAACCAAATGTTTAGTGTTATGCTCTTTTTTCCAAGGAATTCAGGTGCTCATCTAACTTTACTCAAAGCCCTAAACCCTCTCATGGAATCGGATATTCAAAGGAAAAAAGGTCTTTCCTTCAGAAAATCTGTTTTAGCATTAAATTTCCCCTAAACTTCATTCAAAATCTTAGTGGCTAGGATATTTTCATATGCTATGAGGCTAAACTCTTTAAGTTACTTAACAGGGCTTTCTTGTTCATCTACATTCTAAAACAGTCTTCAATTTTCCACGATATACAGTAACCCAGGTAAGATATCTCCAAGATTTAACAGTGAAGCAGTTGACTATGTATCAACCTCATCCACCCACAACCCAAATGTTTGCATAGATCACTGGACCATAAAATTTTCTGGCTCTAATTGTCACACCTTCTCCATCTTGCTGCAGATACAGCTGTTGGACTACAAAGGATGAAAGATGTTGCAATCAGTAGCTTACTGTGCTTTGAGTGGTATCAAAGAGACAGATCAGATTTTAAAACCATCATCATTCTAAACATATTTTCTATATATAGAAAAAAAGAGGGAAAAAAGACAGACAAGGGACAAAGTGGGCCCTCTCAGGAAGCTATCAGGAGAACTGGCTTCCCTGGATTTGGAGAAGGCTGAGGTTCTTAATGACTTCTTTCCCTCTGTCTTCACTGGCAAATGTTCTGACCACACCATCCAAGACTTGAAGGCAGATGCAGGAACAGTGAGAATGAAGACCCTGGGCCCACTGTAGGAGAGGATCTGGTTTGAGACCATCTTAGGGACCTGAGTGTATACAAGTCCATGGGACCTGATGAAACCCATCCGCGGGTCCTGAAGGAGCTGGCAAATGAAGTTGCTAAGCCACTGCCCATCATATTTGAAAGATCATGGCAGTCAGGTGAAGTTCCCAATGACTGGAAAAAGGGAAATATAACCCCCATTTTCAAGAAGGGGAAAATGGACGAGCCGGGGAACTACAGCCCAGTCAGCCTCACCTCTGTGCCTGGCAAAATCTTGGAGCAGATTCTCCTGGAAGGCATGCTGAGGCACATGAAAAACAAGGTGGTTGGTGACAGTCAGCATAGCTTCACTAAGGGGAAATCCTGCCTGACCAATCTGGTGGCCTTCTGTGATGGGGCTGTGGAACTGATGGACAGGGGTAGAGCAGTTGATGTCATCTACCTGGACTTGTGCAAAGCGTTTGACACTGTCTCACATGACATCCTTGTCTCTAAGTTGGAGAGATATCAATTTGATAGGTGGACAACTCAGTGGATAAAGAACTGGCTGGATGGCCGTATGCAAAGAGCTGTGGTCAATGTCTCAATGTCAGCTAGTGCGCCCTCAGCAAGTTTGCTGATGACACAAGCTGTGTGGTTCAGTTGATATGTTGGAGGGAAAGGATGCCATCCAGAGGGACCTTGACACACTTGTGAGGTGGGCTGATGCCAACCTGATGAAGTTTAAACCATGCCAAGTGCAAGGTCCTACACGTGGGTGGGAACAATCCCAGCGCAGCTACAGGTTGGTCAGAGAAGAGATTCAGAGCATCCCTGCAGAGAAGGACTTGGGGGTGTTGGTCGATGAGGAAATGAACATGAGCTGGCAGTGTGCACTTGCAGCCCAGAAAGCCAACCGTCTCCTGGGCTGCATCAAAAGGAGTGTGACCAGAAGGTGGAGGGAGGTGATCCTGCCCCTCTCTACTCTGCTCTTGGGAGACCTCACTTGGAGTTTCGTGTGCAGTTCTGTTGTCCTTAACATCAAAAGGACATGGAACTGTTGGAAGGAGTGCAGAGGAGGGCCACGAGGATGGTAAGGGGACTGGAGCACCTCCCTTATGAAGATAGGCTAAGAAAATTGGGGCTGTTCAGACTGGAGAAGAGAAGGCTGCATGGAGTCCTCATAGCAGCCTTCCAGTATCTGAAGGGGGCCTATAGTGATGCTGGGGAGAGACTCATCATTAGGGACTGTAGTGAGAGGATAAGGGGTAACGGGTTCAAACTTAAACAGGGGAAGTTTAGATTGGCTAGGAGGAAGAAATCCTTTCCTGTAAGGGTGGTGAGGCACTGGAATGGGTTGCTCAGGGAAGTTGTGAATGCTCCATCACTGGCAGTGTTCAAGGCTGGGTTGGAGAGAGCCTTGGGTGGCATGGTTTAGTGTGAGGTGTCCCTGCTGATGACGGGGGGGTTGGAACTAGATGATCTTAAAGTCCTTTCCAACACTAACTATTCTATGATTCTATGATTCTATGATTCTGTGATTACCTTTCAGAGTCAGTTTAATGTCTTTGATTTGATCCAAGCACTTTCTTAGAAATGTGATAGTTCATTTTATACCATGATAGAATATAGCTGCTGGCACCTTCTTAGCAGAAGATAAAATTGGAAATTGCTGATCTGATTTTGAAAATAATTCAAAACTTGTTAGCTTTTCTGGAGTAATATGGTGCTTTTCTTTGAGCTGTTCATGTGAAAATCTTTGGTTGCCATTTTAGCAAGGACACCCAAGGAATTTTCTGATGGTAGCCAGCTGAGTCTCTTTCCATATCTTTCTCTTCACTCTGGGGATAAGGCACCTCCAGAGTTTTTATTAATCTCAGAACAGAGAATACCAGTGAAGGGCTGCCAGATGAGTGACAGATGACAGATCAACGCTTTAAATGCATAGTCAAATCAAATATGTTTTCCAAAAGAAGAAACAGGAATAAAACCTCAGACATCTTTGGATTGGATCTCTATAATTAATTTAATGTATATTATCTTGAAATGACGGGTATAATTTAACATAAGTAGAGTTGGAATATCTGACTGACTAGGAGCAGAAGCAAAACTTTTAGAATAAGGCTGAACTTCAAAAGCCTACATCACATTTGTACTTAACAGGTATTTTGAATCCCTCATTGTCAGCAGAATCAGAATTAATGGTGTTTCAGGAGTTCTTAAGTGCTACTTCTTGATTTGGTGGTAGGTAAAAAAAAGGTTTTCCTGTTATTGTCAAAACAAATACTGATATTTAAAGTAATTAGCTACTGTCATATAATAGCATGCGTTTTAGGCTTATAAAAGTGCATAATTAATTATCATTTTCTTGAACTCCACAGTCACTTATAAGGTTCTAATAATGGATTGTAAAATCCCTCCAAAAATGCTCTTGATTTTTCAAGAATGTGTTCTCTGTCTATTTTCAGTTTGTTTTCTGGCTGAAGGAAATCTAGATTTTGAATGAGGCTCTAGCATGGATCAAGAACTTTTAACAATGTGTATTGGTCATTTAACACTAACACAGATGATGAAAAATACCCTAGTATCTTGGTTTTGGAAGGTTTCAGGAGAGTCTGTGTTCAGAAGTGGCCGTAATTTAGAATCATAATTAAATGTGCCAATAACAAATCTGTAATTCAGACATAACATTTATCTTACTGGCAAACTAACCCAAGCGATTGGAAATCTCAGTTAAGGCAAAGTAACAACTAAAAGATGATTAGTTTTTATTATAAAGTGAGGCAAATGGAAGATCACCTACATTATCTACTGCATAATTAAGGTGCAGAGTGTTGTTATGGGAAAGCTTTTAAAATACTATTTTAGTGACTACATTTGGGTTAAAAGTTAAATTCACTCTTTAACATTTGTCAGCAAGCCCTTGAGTGTCATTAGCATCATTGAAAGTATTAAAGATCACTATTGTGTTTTTCCTTCAGAAAATGTGGTGCAGCTCAGCTGGTGTTCTAATTTCTGTTACTCCCATTTCTTTGAATAACTGCCTACTCTTAAATGATAGTTTCTTTTAAAAGAAAATTTAAAATGAGTGTTTTAATTGAAGGCAGAATGTTACAAAATATATAGATCAAAATATAAACATGAGTGAAACTAATTCATAAATCCTGTTTTGGAGTAACACCTTTATGATTCTGCTATTACTGTGCTGAAAATCAGTTATAGCATATCATGCCTTACTTTCCTCTTTAGAGTGTTTTTTTAGCTTAGCATATAGAAAGTTCTTTGTAGTTATTTTGGGTTGGATTTTGTAGGAGTATGCTTCCGTAGCCTAAAGTAAAATCTCTTAATTGCTGGGAGGGCAAAATGTGTAATGTGTTTTATATATTGAATCTTAATTATTCCATCCATATGTATAGTCCCATCTGCTTAAGCACACTGCACTCAAAGAACAGGGGCCTTCTTCTTCCACCATGAAGATGATTTCAACAAAGCAGCATAATTTGTTTCAAAGAAATGCAATTCATTCTTTGTTGTAATAGCTCCAGGTGGAGTGATCAGGGGTTAGCTGTAATTGCCAATGCTCCCTAGTATGGTACGGTTTAATTCTATTATTTATAGTGACACATATCTACCAGTAGGATTTACAGCCCTACTGGATGCATCCCAATACTAAATACAGTATAGGAGTTTGAAGCTCTGAAATTTCCCTCCTAAAACAACTTTGTGGACCAAAACCTAAAGCCGCTCTGGGAAAATACATGAGTTCTTCCAGGAAAATATTGAATAATGAGATTGCTTGGTATGTGTTATACCTATAATATTCAAATCTATTCATTGGGCTTCTTAGAGTGTGCTGGGTGGGTCATTAATTTTTAAGCTTTTCTGCTGAGATAATTATTCATGAGATTTGCATAGGAGTGTGTGAAGATGATGGTGATATAAGATTGTATTTATGGGAGTTTAGTAAATTTAGATGTTAGGAATTTTGTGTGTGCTTGTGCATAGAATTTCAGATAGGGATTTTGAACGAATTAATAAATATTAATTAATATATTGTAGGGACTGTAGCGATAGGACAAGGGTCAATGGGTTAAAAATTAAATAGGGAGGTTCAGGTTACATATAAGGAAGAATGTGAGGGTGGTGAGGCACTGGAACAGGTTGCCCAGTGAAGTTGTAAAAGCTCCATCCCTGGCAGCGTTCAAGGCTACATTGGACAGGGCTTCGGGCGACATGATCTAGTGTGAGGTGTCCCTGCCCACACCTCCCCTAGCTGGGGAGTTGGAATTAGATGACCTTAAGGTCCTTTCCAACCCTAACCACTCTATGATTCCATGATTCCATATTGTGAAAACCCCCAGATGAATGTGTTTTTCTATGGAAACCTGAGAATTTCCTTGAAATTTATGTAAGCAATATAAAATGTTTTACCATTTTTATCCTGTGGTGATATTGTTGGTGAGACATGTGGTTTATGGCATGCTATTTAGAAGGTATGAGGGAAACAGAAAGAGCTTTCTACATTCTTAAATATTGAATGGATTGATAAAGAAATTTTAAGCTGCTTATGCATTCAAGTACAGCTGCAGAACTTAAGCAATGACTGTAACAATTGTACAAAAAGTACTGAACAACAGCAGTGTTCCACACTGATTTGGCCTTAATGTGCTCTTCTAAGGAAACACAAACAGTGGATTCTTTGGGGTGGGGGGGAAGTGTTGGGAAAAGGTTGATTGTAAGAAATTACTTTTTTTTTAAGAAAAGAATATTTTGCTAACCTGCAGTCTGAATTCACTAATCAGGTTAAATCCCTGGGCATTTGACTGTAACCACCAGCATGAAGTTACATATTCCAGAACCTTCAAGATTTTTCTTAAACAACAGTGTTAAATCCCCTTTTACTGAAAAGGACATTGAAGTACAGTAATTTACCAATCTCGTAAGTTAATTGTAGAAATAAATAACAAATGATTTTCTAATTCTTCTCCATATTTTTGTTGATTGTTGATTTTCTATATATCTAAAACCAGGCCATAAATATCACAGAATTTATTTTTTTCCAAGTTTATAGCAACCTTTGCTCAGACTGGAAGTATATATAAAAAATATGCTTTTATATGGTATTTTGATTGTGATTTCTATTTCTGATTATATTAATACTTATGCAGGAAGCTGAAAATGGGTAGGGGGAATGAAAATGGGTTTTTTCTTTCTTGAGGAAAGAAAATGGTTTGTTTTGAGTAGAGGCTGTCATTTTCAATCAGCTTTTACTTTTTTTAATAGAGTTGGACCTTCGGAATTAAAGAACATACTTGCTTTTCATCGTAAGTATGAATACTTTATTTCTCTTCTATTTCCAGAAAGACAAAAATGCTTTTTTATTTTCTTAGAGTCAAGGTAACTGTTTTGAAAGATAAGGCAGGAACATTTTGATTACTTTCAAAAGGTTGCCAGTTCAATTTTGTCATATTTTATCTTTTTTGGAGGATGTGCTCCTGAATTTGTTTTCTTCCAAAGCTCAGGAACAAAATAGCACTCATGTTCTCCTAACTCTTCAGAAACGTGTGCACATATCTTAGACTCCTTAGCAAAATGCAGAAGACTGTATACCTCATCATGCATGTTCTAATGGTGGTGTAGAAAAAAACCTCTCATACAGAAATGATGTAACATGAACACAGCACAAAGTTATGAAAACAAAAACAAGTGACATTCTCAGAAAAAAAATTAAAATAGAGTTTTTCTAGAAAAAGAAAAGAGAAGAGAAGAAAAGAAAAGAAAAGAAAAGAAAAGAAAAGAAAAGAAAAGAAAAGAAAAGTAAAGAAAAGAAAAGGAAAGAAAAGAAAAGAAAATTGCAGTGGTGTGAGAAATTTCTTAGATTTTTTCAATGAGAAATAGAATCCAAGGTCTCAAATAGAAAATCAAGTAAAAGATAACCACTGAAGAAGTCAAATTGTATTCTAAACTAGCATTATTGAAAACTTTTACTTTGTTGGAAGGACCTGCAAGTGAAAATCATAATTCTTCTTTGTTATTCTACCACAATTTGGCTGTTATTAGGAGTACTGAAGATCAGTAGAAGAACTGAAAGTCATTAAAAGACACAGAAAAAAAATATTTTTCTCTATTTTCAAAAAGAGAATGTCTTAAGGTCTTTGTAATTTCTCTCATATTCTGTCAAACACAGAAATTAGAATAAAAAAGAAACACTAAATTATTTATTTTAAAAATCCAGTACATGGGTTTTATAGCGTAACCTGGTTTTGAGATGGTGTTCTGGAGTTAATAAGGTTAAGAATAGAGACACACAAACACACACAAATGTATCACTTTATCATCCTAAATCAGCTTTAAAAATATATAGCATATTATTCTCTTAGTCATTCAGCCTAAATATTATTGGGGTATTTAATATAAAATTTACTAAAATTAAAAAAAAACCTTATTGTTAAAAGTCTTTGTATTCATGTGAAGCAAAATTAATATTTATATAAAGACTTCTCTAATTCCTCTTGCTCTACTATCTGAAAGGTCATGCCTGAGCAAGGATGTGTTCTCAGAATAACTAGTAATGCTGTCATGCGTCACCAGAATAACAAGTGTAAATTATTCTTTTTTTAAAGATTCAATGACTAGCTGTTGCCATGCATTCAAATAGTTTTTCTACCAATAAACAGGAGAGACACCCTAACACATTATGGCAGGTCAAATTACATGCTTGCCCATACTGTGTTGCTGAGAGAATGGTTGGTTTTGCAACCAGACAATAAGGATAGCACATCTTTCACATCTTAGTTCACATAATTAGACTCTAACCCTTGAGTTTCTTGCCTGACTCCCTGCTTAGTTCACATAGTCCTGATGTCTTGAAACTATTTACAGAGAGAACTATTGGATAGCTTAGCTGCTCTCCAGGTGTTGGATACCTGTGATTTAGTCCAAATGACAGCGTAGTTTAAACAAAATCTTCTCAAATGACTAATCTTGCTTTTCTTTTCCACCTGCCACCTAGATGATTCTATAACCAGCCTTCAAAAGGAGCTTTCAGCATCCACTATATAGAAAAAGAGCTTCCGTCAGGATTGAGGCTGTACCACAGATTCAGGTAGAGTGTAATAAAAGTCTAGCTCATCAGGTTTTTCTGCTTCCTGGTCTCTAAACATGCCAGAAAAATGTCTATTTTGTTACTAGCTGCTGCCTCGTAAATCTTACATGCTGTAAGTAATTTCTTTTAAAATCTTTGTAGTGTAATTTCTTTTTCTTTTGGACCTGGCCTTGAGTAAAAAGGCATGAAAAGACAGTTGCACTAATAAGTGGAAGGGAAAGCATAGCAAGAAATGAAAAATTTTGGCACAGATAAATTACAGGAATAATAAAGATAAAGCATGAATCTGCATACCTTTTTTTACGATTTTGAAACACAGAAGGTAAGGGGTGTATTGTCCTGGATTAAAAGGAGCTTTCAACAGTTGCCCCTCTGGTAAAAGTAAAATAGCACTCTGTAAAATAATAAAAATTACAAACTACAATGCAGAGAAAGCAAAAAGGACATTTTTATTTAATGGAAAAGAAATTCAAGTCCTTGTATAGAGCCTTGTTGTTTCCTGAATCATCAAATAACCTTGTACACTATCAGATGACATAATTTAATTGCATATACTTTTCTATTAAAATTTTACTTGACTGTGTAGGAAAATATACCACTATGCTAAGGATAACTGCATTTTATTATTTCTCTCTGAAAACGCAGTTACAGCTTCCTGAGCTTTATAAACCTGTGACTTGGTGCCAGTGCGCATATCACAGTTTACCATAGAGTAGGCAATACTCTAGTTCAAGCACTGCTCTAATAATGTGACGAAAATCCTTTGGAGATAATAGCAAGAAGCAAAACATGATAGAGAACTTGGCAGAGGAGTAATTCAGAGCAGCCCTGTAGAGAAGAACTTGGGGGTGTTGGTCAGTGAGCAACTGAACATGAACAGGCAGTGTGTGGTCACAGCCCAGGAAGCCAACCATGTGCTGGGCTGCATCAAAGGAAGCATGACCAGCAGGTCAAAGGAAGTGATCCTGACCCTCTACTTTGCTCTTGTAAGACCCCACTTGGAGTACTGCATGCAGTTCAGAGGAGGGCCACGAGGATGATCAGGGGGCTTGAGCACCTGCTGTACAAAGACAGGCTGAGAAAATTGGGGCTGTTCAGCCTGGAGAAGAGAAGGCTGCGTGGAGACCTCATAGCGGCCTTCCAGTATCTGAAAGGGGCCTATAAGGATGCTGGAAAGGGACTCTTCATCACGGACTTCCTCATGACAGGTAAGTAATAGGAGGAAGGGGAATGGTTTTAAACAGCAGAGGAAGTTCCCGTTAGATACAAGGAAGAAGTTATTTACTGTGAGGGTGGTGAGGCACTGCAACAGGTTGCCCAAAGAAGTGGTAAATGCTCCATCTCTGGCAGTGTTCAAGGCCAGGTTGTATGACATGGTTTAGTGTGAGGTGTCCCTGCTGATGACAGGGGAGTTGGAACTAGATGATCTTAAGGTCCTTTCCAACCCTAACCATTCTATGATTCTGCGACTTACAAGTGTGAAAATAGTTACAATATAGTGAGGACTAATCAGTGATTTTTAATTTAGAAGTAACTAAATACATTTGAATTTTAAAGCTTTAAGATACAGACATGATTTCTTCCAGCTGTATACATAACTTGCTGCATTTTTCCTACATTGTCCTTGAATCATAACCTCAAAACCATCAGAAATTATACATTTTTACATCTAAATCCTAATATCTACTGGGGAAACTTCATCTTCATCTTGCTATATTTCTTTGGAACATGGCCCCACTCACACGCAAAATTACAGTTGACACTCATTTGTGATCTGTTTGCTGTTGATTTGCAGTGTGGGAACTTATGAACTTAGTAGGAAAACTTTATTCCACTTTCTGTCTTTTTTTTAATAAAAAAATTAACTGCTTGCATGGGCCAGACCAGTGCCCACTGTTCCTTTCTTAAAGCTTCCACAGACCTCACATCTTCCTTCAGCCATCAGGTGTCTAAAGTAAAATTATAATGTGAAAGAAAATGCTGTTATAATTATAATGTCATATTTAAAGTAATTGGAACAGCAATAGATAGGGAGTGAAGTAAATAACTGTCTTGTGTGGTTTGCTGGGGGGCAGAGGGAATTTGTTCACCAGCTTTAATGAAAAAATTATTTTTTGATGACATGAACTTTCACAGTTTTGGTTTTAGATCTGGAATAAAATTAATAGGAATAAACTATGCTATCCATTCTGTTGGAGAGGTATTTATATCTAAACTTTCATTTATTTATTTATTTCATAAATCTGTTAAACATTAATTTGTGATTATACATTTTTATTTATACTTATAGGCAGGTAGCTAAGTATACTATGATTATGGAAGAACTAGAAAGGAGATATTGGAAAGTGCCAAAGATATTGTGATATAAGGTAACATGATAGATATTGCTCAAAATATAAAAATATTATTGTTAATAAAGTCTTGAATATATATGTACAAACTTATATACTTTTAGTCTGATATTTTTCAATACTTTTTGTAAAATATGCATAATACTTCATTGTGAAAGCACAGTTGAAAAGTAGCATTTTCATATGTCATAGAAGTCCTAAAACAAAGATGTTACAAGATATAGCATATGTTTTACGTGATACTTGACACTTTAAATTTTCAATCCTCACTGAAAAGATAAATTTATTTTTAACAATCCACTAATTTCAGGAAAGTCAGGAATTTGTAAAATGTTAATTATGACTAGAAAAAAAACTGCAATGGGGCTTCTTTCTGATATATTTGAAAAATAGTTAAATACTTGTTCTTCCTTAATGGGGGAAGGTGGAAGGAAAGGTCAATTTTAATAGTCTTGGGAGGCACTCACTTGTTACCACCCTTTCTCTAGCTGTCTGTTGTTTTCTGTTCCATCAATCCAACTTTCCCTTTCTTTCTGCTTCAGTTTTTCTGAAATACTTCATACTTTTCTCTGTTTGATTGAAAATTTTATAGCAAATTTTATCGGCGCAACAACAGTGAAGGCGCTGAACAAAACACTGAATCAAGGGGTTTTGTAAAGCATCTGAATTGCCTACAGCAATAACACCCAAGGCTGTTGTCTTTCTTGATTTTTTTTCCAGTTTTTTCATGAGAATAAGAGGAAAGTAACAAAAAAAATGTGAAAAATTTTGCAAGTTCAGAGATGGTTGCAAATATGGATAGATGAATTTTACAAAGTATAAGGCGGCAATGTTTCATCTTTCTTTGATTTGAAGTTGCCTTCACAATCTTAATGACTGAAGCGCTGCCATGTGGCTACATCCAGCACTTCCACTCTGTGGTGGTTGCATAGTTGTTGATTTAAGTGGCAAGTCAGCATTTTATCATATGAGTCTTTTTCCTCTGGCAGACGAATAAACTGGAAACTAAAATTTTTCATCCTTTTTTATTTGAATATAGATTTTCCTTTTTTTTATCTGAGGAAAAAAGTATATGAACCTTGAGAGCATAAAATGTTTAAAAAAAATCACTTTCACAACCCCAAATTCTCTAACTCCTAACAGTACGAAGTAAACTTGGATAGACATATTGATTTTTTGATTGGTTTATTTTATTTCCATGTTAATTTTTTTACCTTTGTTTCTTATTCATCATGCATTCTTTAGATGTCTTAATGATCTCTTATTTTTTTCTATTTCCATCTCTTCACTATATCTATTATGAGCTCTGGGTTTGGTTTGTGTTCTGGTATCCATCCCACTTACTAAAGAAAGCAACTCGACAGTCACAATTTCCAACTTAATAGTACAGCAATGATGACAGACTAATGAAATATCTAAGTGCAGTATGCTGGATGTGTTTAAATTTTAATTGATTCTTGAGTTAAAAAAATAATGCAGCTACTATCCCATTTCCATAAATGTGTGCATAAGAAAAATAGCACCTACAAGAATATTAACATTCTTGAAAGAACTGCAAATGATTCCCAGCATGCACAGCTTTACAAGTTATGCTAATTCTCATCTCACATGCATATCTCAGATAAATAATTTTGCCAAGTATTGTTTGCTGAAATTCAGAACTTCCTATTCTTCTGCAGAAACACTGACAACTGAGTTATAAATGCATTCGAATAATTTCTCCCAATTTCTATCTATTGCATAAATCAAGACTAACACCTTGCAGATTTCTGGAATTTGTCTTTGTCCAAATTACAGACTTATTTTATTGCAAATAGTTTGCATGTTTAATGAATATTTTCAGAAAGTTTATTGAAAACAAATTATACATTGAAATAAGACATCTGATGCTCAATTCACAAAGTAACATATTGATACATTCTTATTGTGTTACTATGTTGTATGTATAAATATTATAATGTCCCCAGCATAGTATAATTTTCATTTCATAGTATTAGACCTACACATGCATTATTTTCATTTCTAGGTTGCAAAAAATATTTAGCATTTAATTTAATATAGCAGTGTAAGAACAGCAATGTTGATTCAGCTCAAAGGCATTGACAGCAAGTTGTTAACAAGAAAAATAATTCTAACATTGAAATATTGAATAGCTTAAATACTATACATACATAATCATAAGATTTAAACTTGAGTTTCCAAAGATTTTTAAAAAGCATATATGTTGCATCAATTACCAAATGAGAAAACTTCTGCAAATCTTGATTTCTACTCATTTTCTTGTGGTTAATATGGAAGCTTAATTGCAGCTATCACACACAGGACTTATCTGGAGGTCCTCAGTATTCAGGTATAATCCACAGTGCTGTGCAACATGCCAGACAGATGTTCTAGTGACAACATTCCACATTATTTCTTTAGTCCATGACACCACGTCTAATGCAAGTCTGCACAAGTATGCTAGTGTACATGGTCACAAAAGCAGAGCATACCTTTCTATGTGCCAGGTCATTCATAAACACTATTGTAACTAGACAAGATTAAAGGATAAAATAATGTCCTTTTGCAATAACAGAATAATGTTATAGAAGGAAAAAAACATAACATGTATTACAATATATGCAATAGTCATGTATAATTCCTAATATTAGCTTCAGGAATGCCATATCAAAGGTAGTTCCCTCTTCTTTCCTTACAGTAAGCCAAAATCTCTTTCTCTGTTTTTTTTCTCCAGTGTCTTTCATGCCTCTTATCTAAGATGTTACTGGCTTCTCCTGTTCCTCCTTCCATATAATTTTTCCTGTTTGGAAAAGATAGGATCACAGATACGTTGAATCTCTGTTCTTTTTAGTGTTCATTCTAGTGTGGAACACAGCCTCATTTTTCTAGTTTCTTTTGACAGACATGGAGTACTACATTGGTGTGCATTGCTTGTTTTTCCTTTCTTCTGTATGCTTTTGTTGCATATTCATAAGGATTTCCCAGTTGCAGCTTGCTAAAATGCTTAATAAAAGACCCTTGGACTTTTGAAAACTCTCAGTAAAATGATGTGCATAATATTATGAAAATTAATAACTGCACACTTCTCAGTAGATGCAGAACTGTGCTTTTCTGCACATCATAATGTGATTTCATGTGATATCCTGAGTGCTGACACTTGCAGAATAGCTGCTTACACTGAGTTCACATTTCCCTTCTGTTTGCCTGGCTTTGAGATACTGATGGTTTTATAGAATGTCCTCTGGGAGCAGTGTCACAATAAAATACATTTTCAAAATCTGCCATAGTTGCGTGTAACCACTGGTTAAAGCGGTACTAAGGTAGTGCAGCATTCTATCTATTCTGCCCAAGAAGAGATATAAATTAGAGACAGGTGATTGATTACAACATCAAAAATGGATAAGGAGTTGACCTCAGCTACAAACAGGGGTAAGGAAGATGAAAAGGCATATGTTATGCCCTGTTACATTAGGTAAACACAATAGCTATTTCTCCCTTCAAATGTCATTTATTTAGCAATAACCTTTACCATTTTCAATAATGGCTTTATCTGTGCAAGAAAATAATTCTCTCTGGTCTGTGCTACTACCATCATCCCTCCTACTGATGAAAGCTTTTACTTCTTCATTTTCATTGACTTCAGTGCAGCCTTTAGCGTCATGCCACTTTCTAAGACACATAGAGATTTCTTCCTTTACTGTTTAGTTTCAATTTTTTGTCAATGTCCTGGGTTCAGCAGTAGCAGTCATTTTTCTCTTTCTTAGTAGCTGGTGCAGTGCTGTGTTTTTGACTTTTGGCCTGGGAACAGCGCTGATAACACCAATGTTTTTAGTTGTTGCAGTAATGTTTAGTCTGACCAAGGACTTTCTGAGCCTCATGCTCTGCCAGGGAGGAGAGGAAGCCGGGAGGAAGCTGAGACAGGACACCTGACACAAACTGACCAAAGATGTATTCTATACCACAGCACGTCATGCCCAGGATGTAAAAACAGGAGCAGGGGACCCAGAAGGGTTGAGTTCACGGCTCGGTGGTTGAGTGGTGAGCAGTTGTATTCTCTTTCCTTGTATTTCCCTTGTCATTATTATCATTGGTGGTAGCAGCAGTGGTTTGTGTTATGCCTCAGTTACTAAACTGTTCTTATCTCCTACCGGTTGAGATAAGAACAGTCCCGTAACTAACCTTTGAATCTAGCTGTTTGGGTTGGGGTTTTTTTTGTTTTTATTTCATGTGTTCCAGGAGCATACTTTAAGCTTTAATGTTAGCTAAAAAAATGGTTGGGAAGTCCAGCCTTGCTCCAAGGTATGCTGTGCAAGCTGACCAACACCCAAACAACTAGGGCAGTCTGTTTGCAACTATAGATGCAGGTTTTGGACCAGGATGATCTTACATGGAAAGCAGATGTAATACTGAATATAAATTCTTAGGTATCCCTCAAAGTTTGTCTAAAATATTGTCTTGGAGACAGTTTTAGCTGTCCCAGATGGCATGAGAACGAAACCAGTAGTTAAGCAGTGTAAATGACGGGGTCCAATACTTTACTTTCTTCTTAGCTCACTTTTATTTATCAGTATTCATGGAGCCAGAGCATCTACTTTTCACAATCCAGTTCTTGTAGTCAGTGAACCAGCTTTTTGTGAGATATTTAAGGATGCAAACCCATTGATTTGTTTATCTTGCTGAATAGATATGATCCATACAGGAACTAGTCCGTAATGAAGTTGCGAAGTTTCCATCAGCATAGTCTTAAAGCATATGGATAACTAAACAGGATATAAATAAGTGTATAGATATTACTATCTTGTAGTGAAATACAATACAAAATATGTGTGGTTATGCTTTCTAAGGAATAAAAGGATAATATAATGCCCACTCTGCATTTTGTCCTTGCTGCCTAGAGCATAGTTATTATAGTAACTAAGTACTCATCCAAAGCACCTGTCATTCACCAGCTAGAAAAAATTAATACCTATTTTCTGGGCTTGGTATTTTTTTTTTCTATTTTTCTATCATATGATTTGCAGATATGTAAAAGATCTTTTTTCACCTAAGTAACTTCCACTATATTTAAGCTCTGTGTAAAGATTTCTTAAGGATAAGCTATATGGATTTTAGGAGCTAAACAGATTTTTCTATCAAGATTTTAAAGATTCCACACAATGAAACACACATTGAGGGGGCGATTGGTGTGTGTGTGTATTTGTTCTGGAATGGACTTTGGTTTATATGAGGCATTTCCAGTTGGTTACATATTCTTTATTTATCAATTATTGGCTCAACTGATCTTTTAGAGCCCTTCTTGCCTATTCTGTGATTTGTGTATTCAATTAACCTATTTATTTTGTTTTGTTCCATCACAAAAGGCATTTTTGCATTCCTTAAAGTCTTCAAGATATTAAGTTTCTCTGAAATTGTTTTGGGAAAAAATATTACATAAATGGAAAAGGCAATTTCATTGAATGTCTCTATATGAGGTAAATCAGCTGGTATATGAGTACCAATTCTTTTCATGTCTACATAAATGCTTGTCAAATTCTTAGGTTGTCTGCATAGGTGTGCATGGGATTGTTCTGTGGTGTACAAGACCAATGTTTCTTGATAGATATAAATGAAAGACATTCCCTTGACTGCCTTATAAACAGAGGTATTTATGAGGGGCGTGGATCCAGAATATTCAGATATGCTGAAACCTGAAGTTTCTTTTCTAGGATGTATCTCAGCACATATTAGAAGGAATCACAAGTCCATGAGCCCCAAACAGATTTTCTGTTTATAGTACATTAGTTGCTCATGCTTGAAAAAGTGCAGTGAAACAAGGTTACCTTACAAACAATTGTCCCAACCTTTAATTTATGGCAGCAATAGTGGAAGGATGCTGATACAAAACCCTGTAGTGTTTTCTTTAAGTTAGTATTTCTCCCCTCTAGCTTAGTAGTTGTCGTGTCATGAGGATTTGTCCTTCTTTTCTACTCTCATCTAATGTATTAGGCATGCAGGGAACAAGAATTAATTTGCAAGTAACTGTAAATAAAATTTAACAAAGCATGCAACTCTCAGACAATCTACTTTAACTGTGATGTTGTGGTATTAAATTACTGTGTATATGTAGCATTTTAAATTATGTTATACATTGTTATATCCAGGCTGGATATAAGCTTATAGAAAGGTGGGTACTTATGAATATAGACCAGGCAAGTAATTACTGGGGCAAATGCTGCACTCTGCTAAGAACATCCTAGTTATATAAGAAGGCCTACATGGGTTCACTGTCTTTTCCAGAAGTGGCACCATGTGTGTAAGATGTGTAATTTCAAGGATGGAGTGACAAATAAGCACTTGGCTGATTACTAATACGGTAATTTTAGATTCTCTAATTGTGATGAGTAATAGTCACCCAACCTCACCTCTTGCGAAAAATCTGTCTCTGGCAGTTAATTTATTTCCATTGTTTTTTGTCACTGATGTAAGTAATCCCACTGGATAGTCTCTTGATACAAAGTAGTCCAGGTCAATGTGGCACGACAAGAAGTAAGGGCAAAAGACAGTGGTGACAAGGAATGTCAATCCATTGAGAATCCCCTTCACGTTCATAAAGCTCTGTATCTAAGTTACTTGTCTCTTTGCTTTTCCAGCACTCTTTCATAGCTACAGTATCTCACAATTTGGAGGGATTGGCTTTTTCCTCCTTCATTTCCTGTACTTTTGAACAATATGAACAGTTTTGATAAACTGAGGAAATGAGTAAGCAAGAGGCATACTGTTAAAGAAGCACATGATGATTGAAATCAAGTGGAAGGAGAGGACAGAAAAGGATGGCACCCTGATGCTCATGGGAAACTAGAGAGGATCCATAAAACAGTTATATGCCTGTGAGCAACAAATATACAGAGTGATGTGAGAAGATGCTCTTACATCACTGTCATTCTGCCAGAAAGAATGGGACCAACTGTGCTAATCTTTAACATCATGACTTCCTTGAAAGGGTATTTTACCTTGTTCTGTCAGAAAAGATTCATATTTTATAAGATATTGCATTTCAGATGACATTTTAAAAAGTATAATTTGAAACAGTATTTTTTTATTTCATATAGCAGAGCATGCAAATAAATTTAGCAGGTGTTATTAGAGCTGGTAGGGGGTGGAAGGTAAATAAAAATTGCTGATAGGGATCTTCTCAGTGTGCCTGCTGCTGGGACCCCGCAGAGACTAGACAGTCTTAGTTAAAGCTGCAGTATGCTTGTTCTTTATGGGAAATCTTTCACTTTTTATATTATCTCATCTGTGAAATCTATTTACAGAAATGGAATTTTCTATTCACCTTTCCTAAGAACATTTTATTTTGTTACTGAAAGTGGAAGGACAGTCTGCAGCTATGTATGGTAAACCAGTGTGATTCATTATTAGGAATATAAATGAAATGTTTTCCTAGAAGCTCCCTTTTTTCATTTTCTATGAAGGTCTAAAAAGTTCATTGATTGGACTATTCACGCACTACCAGCTATTACACTTTGTCGCTTTTAGCTTGGTTTCATTTTCTTTTCTTTTTCCTTAGCACGTTTGCCTAAAAGTACGCCAGCATGACAGATTGATTGTGGACTAAAATACTTTTATAATACTGTGTTCTGGACTTTCCAGCTTTAAAAGCACTCTGAAAAATACTGTGCTTACAAGAAAACTGGCATACTCAATTTGTTGTTTTCTACTGTCTTCAGTAGAGTTTATTTTGAAAAATAAGAAATAGTTCATGGAACAGGAAAAAATCAGTCTTGATTTCCATTCAAGTTCTTTTGCAAATTCATTATTTTCTGGGAATGGAAGAAGGGTGTTTGTTCTCAGAAAATAAGCACATCTTGATAGTAGTGCTATAATGAAATAGGGTAACTATTATAGAATGAATTTGACACTGTGGCAATGACATGACTTTTCCCAGCTAGGATATGTTTTTTAGATCCGTTTCTCTTCTGATGATTAAATTCCCATTCTGCTCTCCTAAAAGGTAAGAAAATGAGTCCCCCTATACATATTTTTTTCCATCTTTTTGCTGCAGTTTGGGTTTTTTTTTTTTCCCTGAAGCTTTTTTCTACTTTTCCGGAGCAAATCCATCTCCTGCTGTTTGTGCCTTAATCAAGATATCTCTTAGAACAGGTACTTGACTAGAATTTCTGTGGAGACCATGAAGCCTTGAATGAACAAGGAGCTCCTGGAAAAACTCACACACAAAAAGGAAGCCTACAGAGGGTAGAAGCAAGGACAGGTAGACTGAGAGGAATACAGAGAAATTGTCCAAGCAGCCAGGGTTCAGGTTAGGAAAGCTAAAGCCCTGATAGAATTAAATCTGGCCAGGAACATCAAGGGCAATAATAAAGCCTCTGTAGGTATGTCTGTGATGAAAGGAAAATGAGGGAAAATGTGGACCCTGTCCGAAAGGAAGTGGGAGACCTGGTTACCCAGGACATGGAGACGGCTGAGATATTCAATGACTTTTTTGCCTCAGTCTTCATTGGCAATTGCTATAGCCATACTGCCCGAGACACAGAAGGCAAGGGTGGAGACTAGAAGAAGGAAGAACTACCAGTTTCAGAAGGTCATGAAGGAACTGGTGGATGAACTGGCTAAGCCATTATCCCTATGTTGTGGTTTAAGCCTAGCTAGCAACCCAAAACCATGCAGCCACTCGCTCACTCCTCCTGCTTCCTTTCTCCTCTCCCAGAGGGATGGAGAATTGAAAAGAATGTAACTCCCACAGGTTGAGATAAGAACAGTCCAGCAACTAAGGTATAACACAAAACTACTACTGCTACCACCAGTAATAATAATGATAAGGGAAATAACAAGGGAAGAGAATGCAACTGCTCACCAACTGCTGACCGATACCCAGCCTGACCCGAGAAGTGATCTAGCCCTTTGTCGTGGTTTAAGCCCAGCCTGTAATTCAGAAACCACGCAGCCATTCGCTCACTCTCTGCATTGCTCCCCCTGCTCCCGGAGGGATGGGAAGGAGAATCGAAAGAATGTGACTCCCACAGGTTTAGATAAGAACAGTCCAGTAATGAAGATATAACACAAACCACTACTGCTACCACCAATAATAATAATGAGAAGGGAAATAACAAAGGAAGACAGTGCAACCACTCACCACCCGCCCACCAATACCCAGCTCGACCGAGCAGTGATGTAACCCTTCCAGGTAACTGCCCTCAGTTTGTATAGTGGGCATGACCTGCTGTGGTATGGAATACCTCTTTGGTTAGTTTGGGTCAGGTGTCCTGTTTCTGCTTCCTCCTGGCTTCCCCTCCTCCCTGGCAGAGGCTCAGAAAGTCCTTGGTCAGAGTAAACATTACTGTGCAGCAACTAAAAGCATCAGTGTTATCAATGTTGTTTTCAGGCTGAGTCAAAACTGCAGCACTGCACCAGCTACTAAGAAGGAGAAAAATCACCGCTACTGCTGAACCCAGGGCACCCTTCTGGGTCCCCTGCCCCCAGTTTATATAGTGGGCATGATGTGCTGTGGTATGGAACACCTCTTTGGCTAGTTTGGGTCAGATGTCCTGTTCCTGCTTCCTCCCAGCTTGCCCTCCTTCTTGGCAGAGCATGCGACTCAGAAAGTCCTTGGTCAGGATAAACATTACTGAGCAGTAACTGAAAACATTGGTGTTATCAGAGCTGTTCCCAGGCTGAAAGTCAAAACCACAGCACTGCACCAGCTACTAAGAAGGAGAAAGATGCCTGCTACTGCTGAACCCATGACACCATAACATTTGAAAAGTTATGGCATTTTTTAATAACCCCCATTTTTTAAAAGCAACAAAAAGTAAGACCTGGGGGACTACAGGTCAGTCAGTCGCACCGTGGTGCCTGGCAGGATAATGGATCCTACTGGAAACTATGCTAAGGTACATGGAAAATAAGGAGGTGATTGATAACACCCAACATGACTTCACTGAGAGCAAATCATGCTTGATAAATCTGGTGGCCTTCTATGTCAGGGTAACAATTTTGGTGAATAAGGGAAAAACAACTGATATTATCTACCTGGATTTGTGCAAGGCAACTTGTGTTGGGCATCTTGGGATTGAGTGAAGTTTGCCGACAACAGCAAGATGCGTGATGCAGTCGACACTCTGGAGGGAAGGAATACTCCCTAAAAGAGGGTAGATTTAGATTAGATAATAGAGAATAAATTCTTTACTGCGAGGGTGGTGAGGCACTGGTACAGGTTGCCCAGAGACATTGTGGATGCTCCAGCCCTGGAAGTGTTCAAGGCCAGGTTGGATGCAGCTTTGAGCAACTTGCCCTAGTGGAAAATATTGGAACTAGATGATCTTCAAGGTTTCTTCCAACCCAAACCATTCTATGGTTGTAGGATGACCATTCTATGATACTGAATTGTTTTCCACGAACATCATCTTGAATACTGAGCTTGCCAGTACAGACACCAAAGTTATTTTCCTAGCAAGACAAGAGAATACTGGCAGGCAGGGATAAATTTTCTAACTCTAAATTCACTTTGTGCCTTAATAATTTTGTGCAGTGATGACTTTTTAGTATTTTGACTGAGAAAGGGGTTGAACTGTTTGTAAACCTCTGTGTATTCCCTGTCTTCTCTACTGCACACCACAACTTTTCTGACACTGCCAGAAACTTCTGCAAGGTGCAAGGGAAATTTAACAAGCCTTGCCCTTTATGTCAGGCTGCTGCATGTCGCAAATTGCTATGCCATGACCAGAGACATCTGTGTGCTTGCAGGTTAGGGAAGAGCACATTGCTATTGCTGGTCAGTAATTTAACAGCCAGCAATTGTTGAATCTGACAAGCAGAAGCTAAATGTGCACTTGTTATCTTTGGGGTTTGATTTGTTTTGGTTTTAATTATGCAACAGTAAATGCAAATTACATTGCCTGTAGGCATTTTGGCTAGTGTCAATGGGACCACATTTTGTGCAGAACATATATAGTTTTTTAACAAGCCTCGTATGCCCTTACTTTTGATTTTTTCCCTTTCTTTCCTGGATATAGGAGAGAATTATGAACGACTGATTATGCCTCTCATATTTATAGTGTTCATATAATCTGTATCCAAAATAGTTAGCTTTATGAGCAAAAGTGAGAGGGTTTTTCTTCCTCCTTACTATGAAAACACTTTTTATGAAATCTGAGTTATTTTCTGCCCTGATATCACACTGCTTAAGTGACACAGAGAGCAGGGACTAAAATTGCCAAGTGAGGAAACATTAAAAACAGAAATTAAACCAACTAGTCTGTAAGTTACTTTGGCCTTGGCTTCTCTTTGGCTCATTGTATCACTTTTCTGGAATTGCTGTTAAGGAACAAACAAATAGGCAATACTGAGCAATCCATTTACAGGCAGAAATAATTAAGAATTGTAAAATATCTTGTTTCTTTTCCTACTCACAGATCTTTAGCATCCCATATAGATTAAAACATGGAATCAAATAAGCAAAATTCAAATTATTTTCATGCCCTACAAGATGTTTTAAAGATATTTTTGGTTATGAACCCACTCTTCACAAATTACTCTGTATTATGCTGTTAAACTTTTAAAATCAATGCTATTCAATCTTAAATCTTGAAATTCATATTTGCATAAATAGAATTGGACCATTTTTTCTATTTTAGGGCCTGTCCTGGTAGGATTAAATTACACAATGTTATGCAGAATTACAGCACTGATTTCATCCTGTTTCAAATTTGTTTCTAAAAACTAAAGAAACCTTAATAAGGGAATGATAAAGTGGAAAAACATAATACCTTTAATAGAAATTCAGGGGGTTATATACTCACCAGTACAGATAGTACTGTGCATTTTTGCAGGAAAAGAAAAGAAAGGAAAAAGAAGTATAAATTTTGCCCACCTTGGACATCTCCATATTTCTTCTATTCCTTACAGAACTGCAACATCACAAAGATAAATATTGATGCATCCACATGTTTCCATTGAAATGTCTTTGAAGATTTCCAAATACAAAATAAATGTCCTTTATCAATGAAAAATATTTCTAAATCAGTGGTTTAGAATATTTGTTGGTTTATTTATTGATACTTGCAATTGCCAGTGGAGCCAGTTGGTATAGATATGCTATCTTTAACTTTCTAAAACATTTTCATTCTAAATAAACTATAAACATGCATGCTTTTTAAACCTGCGTGCCTTTTATTTACAGCCTTCAGTTTCACTTTACACCTTGCTGTGATAATTAGACTATACTGAATGTGTGATAGTCAAAACTACTTTTTCTATGACTGAAGTTGAAGTTCACATGAGTATTATTGGAAAGCTTCCTTCTTGATATTCATAGGTAGTATCAGGGTTGTAATATGAGTTTGCAGTTACAATAATTCAGATACTCCTTTTTATTTTTTCTCCTTTGATACTGTTACATAAGGATAAAACACACCTCATATTAACCTACTTTTAGGCCTGCACACATTTTAAAAAAGTTGCTATTAGAAGACACCACTAGAATGCTTGAAATACGTTAAAGAGATTAATATGTACCTCAAGCCAGTCTCTCAAGTGGCATAAAGCTGCCTAACTCAATGGAGTTATTCCAAATATCTGGCCCTTCAAATTTAATCCCAGTCATTTGATCTGTCCTAGAGAGATTTCCATTTTTCACACTCCTGCGTGATGTGAAAATTGGTATTCACACAAGGTCCCAACTGGTAATGAGAATTCTGTGGGTTGTATGCTTAGCAGTACAGAAGTTGAAAGTCCTGCCTCACAAGACTTCGGTGTCTGTTTGGAGTGTACTCAACCTCGGTGTCTTTCTAAGGACAGAATGGTGAGCATTCTGGAAAATTAGTAGCGTGTATACTTATATTTCTTCATTTCATATTTACTTTGTCAGAATCTGTCTATGACATGCCTATTTCCCTTTCATCCTGACTCCAAATAATACTATCTTTCCTACCTCTTAGATGCATTCACTCTCAGGAAGCTCTGTCATTTTAAAGAACAAAAGGGAGTAAAAACCCAGCTGAGATTGTCAAATTTATAGATCTCAGCCTCTATGTTTAGAGGTGGGGTTATGTTTTAAAAGAAGATTTAGAAATCAGAGAAGGATTTCAATGCTGAGTTATTCAGCAGTCTAGTGAAACTTTCAACTATTTAGCACATTACCGCATTAACTATCAGGCTAAACATTATTTTCTTTATTTTTTTTCAGAGGAAATTATTTTAGGAACTTAATAACAAGAACTGTGTGTCATAAATTCTTTGAGCTAGAGTTAAAGAAAGTCTACAGACTACATGGGCTGGCTTCCTGGTGTTATGAACAACAAAGAAATATATTGGTATTACCTTGCCAGAAGTGTTTTGCACCATTTTAGGTTCCTGTCTCTTTTGCCGTTGGATTTTAGCAGTTGTATTTAACAAAGTATTTCTTGCTGCTGCAGCTTTGCAGTGACATCCCTGAGGGAAGAAACAGACTGTTTAATGCACTCTTGTCCTAGTATCATGAAAACATCAAAGGCATTATGCTGCTCATCCTCATTAAAATATACTTCTGGTGAAGAATTTAGAAATGTTAAATTTTTGGTCTGTGCATAATGCCATGCTGTTCAAGGATATCCTCCAAATACTCAGGGAGCTACTTGTCTTTTAAATACATTTTTCAAAACTGTGTTCCTAGTACTTTATTGATTTTGATAAGGAAGTAATATATGTTAGATAAATGCTAAACATCATTTATAAATAAACTTCAAGCTTTTAATAGTTATAATAAACCAATCATATATATATAGTTTCAACTCAAATTTTGTCACGCTATATCCAGTACCTGTATGTGCTTTAAAGTTCTGAAAAGCTGTTCTCAGGACAGTAGGAGCCTGTTCTTATTTGAGATAGTCTGCTGCATGTAATACTGCACATCTTTGTTTAATCAACTAATGTATATATTTGTGCAAGCATAGCGGGTGACTTTTGGAGACAGGTGGGAGCACAGCTACACCTCAGATTTTAATGGTGGAGAGGAGAGAAAGAGTTTTTTGTTTTTTGAATTTGTGAAAATGTATATATTTTGAGGTTTAGAGTGGTTTCTAGTACCAAGAACAAAGTGCTCTCTCTGATTTTTGAGTTAGCGATGCTTGCTATAATTTTATTTACTCAGATTTTGAAAATACCATCATGAAATATTTATTATTTAGAAATTGTCAGAATTTTCAGCTAAAACTATTTCTCAAAGTTTTGACAAAATTAAAGGATATCAATAATTTCAGCATCCTGTCATCAAATATTTTGCGTAACTTAAACAACAGTCAGTACTTGTGACACTGTCCTTTACTTCACTAGTTTCAAATGTTCTAATATCTTTTGGGGGGTAAGTAAATCCATACCAGTTGTTGCCAGCAAATATTACAATTGGGCACAAAAAGGGGCAGGCCAGTTTAGACATCAGGCTAGACAGATGTTTGTACTTCATTTAATACTCAAATAGGAAGTTATAAAATAATTTCTATTTCACTTTATTAAGACACTGGCAACCATATTTGGGAGATCTTTGTTTAGAAGCATTATCAAAACTCTACCATAAAATTGTGGCAAGAATTGTACAGATGATATGGAAGGTGTCCTTCCACCTTTTTGCCTTATCACCTATTAAACTGACAGAACGGAACAGTTGCTGACAGCTAACAATAGGTTTTTGAAGATTTTTGAAGCTTGTTGCCGTTATCAATGTGATACATGAATTGGTCCTTTTCTCCAGCTGTTGCATTTTATTAGCTGTTTCAATTCACTTGGCTTGCACAAGGTGTTTTTTCTTTGTAGTTTTGACACAGTTCTGTTATTTTAGAATCACACCAAACTGTGAACTTGTAGTAAATGGTAACACATGAAAGATATTACCTGCAAAATGCGATACTGATTTATTAGTGCAACAGATTGCAAAAATGTGTTTTGGTGTTTTCAAAATAGGCCTCCCACTTTGAAGATGGGATTTAAATGACGTTCTTTAAGATTTCCCTTTGCAATAGGAATTCCAGTACAGATTAAGCTGAAATACAAGAAAAGCAAATGACAAGGAGACAGATTAAATAGGCATTTTTAAAAGTGCTGTGTGTGCTGTAAGTTTAACTTTTATGTTGCATTTGTTACAATAATGGAATGTGTTGGATAGGTGTCGGCTGGTACAAGACATTTAATTGTCTGGACGGTACTCTCACTAACTCCTTTTGTACTGTGGTTCAGTTTACTGAAAATGTGTACCCTATCTTCTATGCATGTGCTATTCAGACTTTTCTATTTGGGCCACAAAAATTCCGCCACTTTAGGGGACATTCACATTGCTGGAATACTTTGTTCTCTTTACACATGAGCAGAGAGTCTGGGTAGAAAACATACAAGTCAACTAATCTGATAAGAACTGTAACAGGTGATGGAACCTCTGTGACTCTAGACCCCAGTGTTGCCAGTGAAATGAGTATTTGTTCTGTCAACTGCTGACCAAAAGATTGTCAAGGCTTTTTGGAAAATTTCAGTCTTTCCCTGGGGAGCTTTTTCTATGTGTGTATGCTCATATTAACTGGGGAGCCTGAATCAGAGAATGATGGAAAGAAATGCTTTTATATTTTTAGATTTTAGCTGCAAGTTAAGCAGTCATGTGTCTATGCAAAACACACACACTGTGGGATTATAATCCATAATTAGGACTTCTATAAACGAAATGCCTGTTAATACACTGATGAATTATGCTGGCATTGCATGTGTATCTAGAAATGTATACAGTAAAACAACAGTAGGTGGGGCTCTATCATTTATGCAATAATTAACTTTTTTACTTTTCTGAGATGAATGAAATGCTGTTTCTGGGGAGGACTCAAGATGTAGTCACGAATGCGTAACATTAACTGAATGGCTGGGTTATCTAAGATTTTGCACCCTGACCACCCACACTTCCCAGTCGTGTGTGGCTGCTGTCTGCCCTTTTCTTATTTCCTACTGGGGAGGAGCAAGGAAAACAGCCTTCAAAAAGCTGTTTCTTACTTTATTTGCTCTATAAAATACTACAGGAGACTTCTTACTAAGAAGTATGAGATTTGCCAGAGAAAACAGAGTAAGCAGTGCTTTCCTTGTGAGTAGCAATAAGCTTTCCAAGCAGCAGCCTGTTCCTTTCCATGCTCCCTTCTTGGCTGATTCACTCTATTAAGTCTTCTTACCAGGAAGACTTCTCCCTAGCCTGTTCCCAAGATCTGCATCCTGTTTACCAGAAATATTAAACAGTACAAAATCCAGCATTTTCCAAAGAGGCTGCAAAGCCTCCAAAATTTAATATATCTTTTAGATCTTTCTTTACACCTCACAGAGCTGTAACAGTTGTGTTTAATGGGGAAGGACTAGGTGAAGAGGGGATTCCAAAGGGTTTTTAATCTCTTAAAGCAACTGACAACCTACAGTGTCAAGAGGCTACTACTGCCCTTATGTATATTCACACATTATTCCTTGATCAAATTGTTGGAGGGGTGTATATTCATCCTTCCAGAAAGTTTTGCCCAGCACCTTGCTGTTGTGTCTGCATGGGAGCTCAAAGCCCAGGAACTGAAAACCATGAATATGGGTTTGTTCAGAGACATATACCCAAACTCCTGCCTTTCTTAGCTCTTTTAATATCTTAATCCTTCCAGTGCTTTCAAATCCCTGTTTTAATAAGACATTTTTTCTAATTTTTAAGCTCAGATATGCAATAAGCTTAACTAATTAATATGATTTCCCCTATTAAGAAGCATTACAGCAATACTTTGTAATAAAGGAATATTGTTCTGATCCCATGTCAAGTCCGTCATGAAATGAGGGGATTTTGCTGTTGGAAATGATCATTTTAACATGAAAACATTGAACATTCCCTCTGACAGTTGCAAATCTATGGAAATTCGCACCTGTGCTCTGAAGGTGGAATTTCATAATTCTTACAATGAATCACAGAATCATAGAATCATAGGTTAGTTAGGGTTGGAAAGGACCTTAAGATCATCTAGTTCCAATCCCCCTGCCATGGGCAGGGACATCTGCCACTAAACCATGCCACCCAAGGCTCTGTCCAACACAGCCTTGAACACCGCCAGCGATGGAGCATTCACAACTTCCCTGGGCAGCCCATTCCAGTGCCTCACCACCCTTACAGGAAAGAACTTCTTCCTCATATCCAATCTAAACTTCCCCTGTTTAAGTTTGAACCTGTTACCCCTTGTCCTCTCACTACAGTCCCTAATGATGGAGTCCCTCCCCAGCATCCCTATAGGCCCCCTTGGAATATCTGCTTTCTCTGACAGAAATAATGAGTGTTTCACCCTGGAGAAATTACACAAGTGCCCATGAAAATACCAGTTTTCACACACGTGTTCACAAAGGGAAAACTGGAGGTATAGTTTGAATGCTAGTCAAGTGAAGCAGTAGTATGAGGCTGTGCATGGAAATAGAATACTTCATTCTTTCTTGTTAAAGGACTGTACTTCTCAAAGACAGGATACATAGGGTACTGTGTATCAGCCATTCACTAAAAGTAAAAAGTATGTATTACTGTAAGCATCTTCCTATATTTCCCTAACTATATTAGATGACACCACTGCAACTGTGCTTTGGCTAAAAATATGGTTTTACATCTAGAGTTCCATCTGTGTTGTTGTAATGTAATTCAGCTGCAGAATGCAAACTCCTGTTTCACTGACTTCCTGTGTCTTTATACTGAGTAATGTCAATGAAGCAGGGCACAATTTTGTCCATATATGAAATATTCTTACGTGATATCCTACTCTGGAAGTCATCTTTGTTGAACAAGGGAAAAGGCCTAAAAAGTGAGGGGGAAAAAAACTCCAGTGACTAAAAAATTTAGCTCAGGAGGGCCAATTTGATATTTTTCTTTAACATTTCATTGAGCATTTCAATCTGGGTAGAGAAAAGCAGTTCCATTTTAAGGAAGCTTTCAAAAATTTGGTTGCCTTCCAATTTGAAACAAATGCTCAAATCTTAACATTTTCTACCGAGCCCAATTAGAATTGTAGGGTGAGGCTGTACTTTAACACAGGAACTAAAAGGCTGGAAATTCCAGACTTCAAAAATGCCTATGTGACTTCAAGTGAGGTAGCTCAGAGCAGCTGGCTCTAAGAATAGGAGCAAGCTAAAACTTGCTGCCTGCCAGCATGTCTCATTCTGCTCTGCTCCATCTGACCCTGTGAGTGTTCATTGTTGACTAATAGATACAAGACAGTGTCAGCTGGTACAAACTCTTCTAAATCTCTTGGTCTTTCCAGTTTTCTGTGTGAATATGTGGATTTCAATTTGGTTAAACACATTTTTTACTTCAGTTGAATTGCCAATTCATTTCAGAAAACAAATATAAAAATTACTGTGGTTACCACAGTCTTCTAAGCTTTTAGATGCTACAGTCTTCTAAGATATTAGACTTGGTCCCGAATTTTCTGCATGGATTCAGAAAACAATATTCATTAAGGTTTCTCATTTCTGTTGGGTACTAATTTCTTGGTAGATGCTGTTACTTCATGAATATATTAGGTGAGATTAGCAGTTATAATAACTTCTAAAGCAAGGTACCATGAGTGATTTGGCAATTGGTATTTGTAAAATACTACATGGCTACTTGAAGACCTCAATACAGATGTGCTATCCTATTCCTTACACAGACTTAAATGGGATAATTTGTCCTTATTATATTATTAAATGATAATCAGTATATTATTATATTATTAAATATATTTATTATTGATTATCCCTTCTAAGAATCATACGTGTTCTGTGTTCACAATTTACATTTCCCTTTGAGAACTTTTCCTGTAGCTTTAGATACTACAACTTTATTAAGTTGTATAATTTTTCCGGCTTTTTTTTTTTTAACTTGCATGATATGCAAATACCCAATTACTACTGCTACTCTGTTGTGCTTCAAGCTGTAGGCTTTTTTTTAATTAAATTCAGCAGGTGAAAACATCCGCATTGTATAAAAACTCACTTGCTTTCTCATACATTTAAACAATAATCATGTAAACAAAGCAGAAGTTAGTGACTATAAGAGCGTTTAAGGATGGATCCTGCTCTGCTGGAATAATACTGAAATGACATCCACTGTCGTATACATCATTCTTCTGAAAAAGAAAGTTATGCATGCATTTAGTCTATTGTTGTCCCTTCTATGACAAAGCAATAGCATTTAAGAGGTTCCCAAACTCCTAGCCAAGGCCTATTATACTCCTGAAAAGAAGCATAGCAAGTATAAACAAACAAAACATTACATACATCTTAGTTTTCTATTAAATTGGGGAAAAACTGGGTCTTTAGGCCAGACACTTAAAAACCAAACAAAGACAAAAAAAGGAGAAAGGGAAAGGGGAAAAGAGAGGGAAAGGAAGGAAAACATTAAATACTTTCTGAAGAGTCTGCGTCTCTGCCAAACAAAGGCCTTCATTGTTAGATGCAACCCACCAGGTAGGTATTTGACACTATGAAAAATGTGTTGGCAGTGTACGATAAATAACATTATAGATCTGATAGGGATACTGCAAAACCTACAGGAAAAGTTATCTTCACATTTCATATCACTCTGACACTGCTAACACACTTAGCAGCAAAATTGTACTTTGCATCACCTCTTGAAAATGTATGCCTCACTGAAGAGTCAACGGGGGAAATGCTAGTAGTTGCTGCTGGGTGCAGTGTATGATGAAGCTATGCACAATGACATACTCCTGAACCTACACATTACACGTCCCCTCTGCATTTTGGTCTGTCTGAGCACAGTTAAATCTTTAGCAACTGGAGGGACTGTTAATAGGCCAAACAGATTGCAGTATCACACTGCCCCAGCTCATTGTTTGGGCTTGTTGCATTAGAGACATGGTACTGGGTAGAAGATTCACAAGCTGTATCCTCAGAGCAGAGAAGCCTTACCCCTGGTTCTGTGAGAGCATTGAAAGCTCTATCAAAATGTGTAAGACAGCAATGTTTTCCAGATTATTACAACAGCATTTAACATGGGCACTGTGATTATAAGCCAAAACTCTACTTGTCTGGGGGGATAAAAGGTTGCAAGCAGAATGATAGTTTTGTCTTCCTATATAGAAAGCACATATGATGTGCAGTTAGGTGTCTTTTAGGATTGCTCTGGTAAACATGTCTGCTTCATGTGTTAAAACAATGCTGACACAAATGGCTTAAGAAAAATGAGTAGCACTGGCTAAAATCTAGACAGCTTGGATACAGCTGCTCAGGATGATATGGATCTATGTGTTTGTGGCTGCATAATGGATGTGTAAATTATGCAATGTCCCATGGTGGCACACTGTACATCAATACTTTTACATTTATGCATTGATATAAAACTAAAATTTACAGCCTGTCAGGATGATAATGTAACAATTTAAGTACAGAGGCCTCATACAGCAAAGCAATTAGGTAAATTAAGTACATAAGCTTGAGTTTAATTTCAAGCCTGGGACCAATTACAATGAAGTCAAGAAAACTGTTTCCATGCTAAATTCTAGTCACTGTCGAGCCATAGAAGTATGCTACCAACAGCACTGCAGTAATACTGTACCTGTCTGTAATGTCTGTGACAGTTTTCTGATGTGAAGCCTACCACAGCTACTCAAGTAATATGCACTAGGTTAAGCTCTTCTGTGACCTAGCACTTGTTGCTACCAGTAACCAGACTGACTTTTGTAGGTTAGTGGGAAAGCACTCCATCTAGATTTTCCAAACTCATGTTGGATTGTAGACAAGAGTTTCTGCAGGGCTGTTATTTGGCAGTTTTGTTTCCCAAAGGATCTCTCATTTACTACCATTATCAGAAGCTTTTCAGTATGAGATTAAAAAAAATCCCACCCTAAACAAACACCACCACAACCAAAAAGCGTTATGAATTGTAAATTTAGCAACACAGTGCCAAAAGCAAACTGTAAAAGAATAGGAAACTCATATGAAATCTTTTGTTAACTTCTTGTCCTACCTATTCAGCAGTATCCCATCTCTGTTATAACAGCCACCATCTTTCAGGGCATTCTATCATTAGGTTTCCTTCCTTTAATTTTTGTTTTCTACTGATTGATAGTGCTCTCTAAATAGCTAAAACATCCTTCTGATTACATGGAGCTCTAGGTCTGCTGTAATATTTTTAAAAGTATTAATCATAAAAATTATTATTGTCCTTAACATGGCACACTTTCATTTTTCTTTTGTTTTGTAGTATTGCTTGGGGTATCACATCCATGATGTATTTATCAACAGTTGTGCTTTTAAGGTTAGTATGTCACACAATACTGCAGAAATACTGATTTAACTCAGTGCCCATTATAGGTTGAGATTTGGTTGACTAGATATTACAGTTCCAACACCATCATTTTTATAGGAAAGAAATGCTATTTTATATACAGATGGTGAGAGAATGTTACAGTATTTTTTTTAATCCATTACCCATGCAAAAAGGCAGTTATTCCATAGATTTCCAACTTTCCTTAAAACACACAATGCTGTCTACAATTCTACTGGAAGCCCGAGTTTTCCACCAGTTGTGCAGATACCAAAATGTTAATTTGGTCAGCTTACTAGCCTTCAGCTGGACATGCAGTATGAGTGGACCATATGAGCATTCAGGCAGCAGCTATGTGGTGAAACAGAGCTTATCAAGAAAGGTATGGCTATTAGAAAGTATTTATAGTGCTTTTCAGCTGCATCTCACTGAAAGCTATTCAAGTGTTAACCCCCTGGAGTCTTTTATTACTGGCAGGAATTATTAAGAAATGAAAGTAAAGGTATATGGGCAAAGTACTGTATATAATGTCTGCAGTCTACAAGCCACAGAATATTTAAAACTAAAGAAAGTGCTATAGTGGATACAAGAAATGCACAAGTGGTGGAAGTGATTACTTGTCTCTCATTGCCGCACCCACTCATACACAGACTGTGCCTGACCTAATCCATTATCCTGTCATCAATGGCAAATAACAACAGAATACAATTTTTTTTATTAAAAGACAGAAATTTAAACTTTAGAGGAAACAGAATGAAAATGCATAATTTAAAATCTCTGCCACTAGCTAGATTTGTGTTTTGTTCCTAGGGAAAAACCATAGACAGTAATTTAGCTTTAGAAAAATTGCACGTGAATAATGGGCCAGAACTCAGTTAATTTCTGCTATAATAACACATATCTGTAAAATACTATCTGAAATATATCCATTATAAGTAGAATCTAGTTAAAAGTTTTAAAATTGCCATTTCTTGTACATTAAGTGGCCTTTTCTTTTCCTACAATTTTAATTTAGCCATAAATATTATGTTGAAATGCTTCATTCTGAACATACAGACTTAGAGAGTTGTGCAATCCTCAAATATTTAACTCTGTAAGAGAATATGTTAGGAACTAGGAGGCAGGTTTCATCACTGTTTATACAGCTTATTCTTCCTAAGGTTGAAATGGATAGATAATGGTAACTGCTGAAGTGCAAGCAGCACTAGCTTCAGGGAAAAACTTTGCCTCCTGGAGGCCACTGCTGCACCACCATGGTCTGATGACAAGTAATGTGACATTTGTGTTGCTCCCTTTCTGTATGGCAGCGAGTACTGTCAGAATGCAAAAACAATGACATCATATGATGTGCAGTACAAGTCTGTCTTACTATTGCTCTTTTGTTTTGCCTCAGAACTGAGCTAGTAGCATGCAATGTCCTACAGACAAGTAATCTCAACAGTTTCTCTTTAAACTTGAGTCAGTTCTCTACTTGCCCTGTGAAGATTTTAAGTAAAATTATGTTGCTATTGAAATATAGAGAAGCTCTGCTGTTGACCACAGCTGGGGCTGGATTTCACCCTATGATGCTGTGAAGTTTTTGACATTTATATGCCATCCTCAGTTCTTGAATCTTATGATTGTAACTGAAAGTAGCAATGTTTAAAAAGAAGGAATGTGGTTTTCCATTTGCATAACTTTAATGATTGAACTGATTGAGCTTAACATTTCCTTCAAAGTTCCCACTTTGGCTGGTATTGCTAGTGTTGAAATTGCAAACATATATCTCAAAAGGAACATATTTTTAGAAAATTTTGTGATAGGAAACAGGGTCTTAACATGAAAAGTGCTTTTCTTCTTAGCAGTAATTTTTATCTCACTTGTGTGTGTAAGCAATGTGCTGTGGAGGAAGTCAGATTGTGTGTATGTTATTAGCTATATGTACACATTTGCCTGCTTGATTTTATTCTAACTCAATCAAAAAGAGCTTTTAGGTTGAATAAGTAGATGAGGCTAGGACCAGAGGCACTACACACTTCTGTACATTACCTCCTAAGAATTAATGGTTAGACTATTACTGGGGAAGTAATTAAAATTATATCACTCTTTGTCAAAAGAATGCTTAATCATTAAAAGCTTCACCATTTTAGAATAGAAAGGCAGCTCAGTATTTAAGATCTTCACAAAAACAGTAAATGAAGATAGTGACTCTGAAGGATAGATTTAAAACAATTAGGATATTCCAATGTTTATGAATGCAACAGGCTTTCTGAGACTAAAGGTTATAGATTTTCTGTTCTTTTTATACATGGCTATGTATACTTCTGAATTTATATGCAATATATTTATTTTTAGGGACAGTTTTAATTTAAAAAGCTGTTTGTCACAAGCTGCTAGAGGAGAGTTTCTTGTAGGTGCCAGTATAGTTTGGCCTATTGCACAGCAAGGCTGAGAAATGGGCTGAATTTGAGGACTCCGTTTAGATCAGCTGAAGCTTGGACATATCCTCCAGAACACAGAAGTAATGAAATCCATAACCTGAACTTTCCCTGCCTTCAGAAGGAGGGCAGAAGCATCTACAGTACAGGTTCTTCTTTATTCATGGCATGAACTCACTTACATAAGGTAAATTTATACCATGCATTTTGCTTGCCTCCTCATCATGCCGAGGATAAACCACGTTTATCACCTAAAGCATGCCTCTGTCTCTCCTGATAGCAGGTCTGGTCTTAGCTCAAAGTATATGCAAGAATACAGTATGTATGATAGATAACAATGCATCTTGACCTTTAAAGTTATAGAAATTCAGTTAAACTTTCAGGCACCTGAGTTTGAGTATCAGATTTATACAGAATTCATGCAATTGACTGGTGATTTTAATGGAAGAGATGATGTGCAGCACTTTTGACATTGGTGCTTTATGTCAGATGTCCAAATAAACATTGAAAATGAACATTTAAAGCACTCAGTTTTGCACAGTGTTTTGCTGCATTGTGGATGTTGTTATTTTATGCTACATTCTAATGTAGAAATGCAGGAAGTGAAGAAATAACAATAGAAACTTACACAGAGACCTTGAGGACACTCGTGATTCCCTGATCACAGGTTTGGGTGATCAGGATGCTAGAGCAACAAATTTTGAAAAGTTAATTTCTGGCTTCTGAGTACTGAGTACAGATTTACCATTCTGCTGAGGCTGATTCGCTGATTATAGACAGATTGACTGGAGAGGTTGTCCATTACAGTAGGTTAATTATCCCAAAAGAGATGAAGGGAAACATGGATGACCGTAGAACAAATGAATAGCTGAGCAGTGTGTGAAGTCTAGCCACTTAGCCTTTGCTGACAGCTGTTTTAAATAAAAATCTTCATTTTGTGCAGAGAAGAGATACAAAAATTCTGATGCTGCTTCGTTCTTGAAAGCCCCATTTTGTAGGTGTCTTGTTTAGGGATTCTTCCATGCATCCCAGCTGATGCTGAGAGACTTGCTTCAATTTCTGTCTGCTAGAATAGTCTGGTGGTTCATGAATGTCTAATTCAACCATAATATACAATTCAATAAAGTGTTTCTGTATTATATTGCTTCTAAAACCAGGAATATTTGTACGTGTGTGTGTATTTGTATGCAAAACTGAGCCCTGTGACTTTGTTTAGCAGCTGTTTGGTGGCTGCTTTGGTACCAAATGGGAAAAATTCATAGAGGTTTGCTCCACAGCCAGGGTACGTATTCTTCTGTTTTCTCCACAACTTTAACATCTTTCTCCTCAAATATATATCTACACACACACACATGCATGTCTACATTTATATACATGCATACATATTTGTTTAAAAAGGCTTTGCTACTCTCCTTTCACATATGCTAGTGACACTGAAAATGTAATTTTATAGGAAAATAAAGAGTTTAAAATGAAGAGAGCCTTGTGTGACTGAAGGCTTGTTTTCTTTAGCCAAGTAGCTCAGCTGGCCTAGTAAAAAAAACCCCACAAAACGAAACACAAAAGCAAACAAACTCTCAATAAACCTTACATCTCTTTGTTTATCATTCTTACTATTATTAAAACATCAGATTATGCAAGGCATATTGCTATTGGTATAACATTGTTTGTTAAATATTATATCACTGATTATTGAACTATAGAGAATAACCACCATGATGAGGGCTTTGCAACTATGTATTCACAATAAACACAAAGAAATATAGTATTATGATTCAGAATTACTAACTGGAATTTTGGTTTAACTAGTTCATCTCTATTTTCCCATTGGACAAATTAATGTTAACACCTACAGTGTTTGTAAGTGGAAACATAGACTTGTGTGTTGGTACTTAATTAGTTTAAGGTTGAATACTAGGTTTGGGGCTTTCTCTAAGTCTACTATTTTTAAAATTCTGAGGTTGAAAGTTGGGCTAAGTGCTGGTAATTCTATTGCTTTCAAACTCCTAACATTTTCAAAGTACATTCTTTCCCCCCCCCCCCCTTTTTTATCACAGCTTTTAATACAGTAGATTCTGTATAGAAAAATATATGAGGTAGGTATTTACCAATTAACATTCCATTTCTTGTTCTCTTTGAAATATTTATTCAGCATCTGTCTTGCTTTAAGCATTGTTTTACTTCTTATTGTCCCTCCCTAGTGTCTTGCCATTTACAGTTAAATCGAAATCATAGAATCATAGATTGGTTTGGGTTGGAAAGAACCTCCAAAGCTCACCTATTCTAAGTCCCCTGCAATGAGCAGGGAAATCTTCAACTAGATGAGGTTGTTCAGAGCCCTACCCAACCTGATCTTGACTGTTTCCAGGCATGAGGCATCTACCACCTCTCTGGGTAGCGTGTTCCAGAGCCTCCACCTGGGGTAATGTATTCAGCTCTGGGGCCCCAACATAAGAAAGATGTGGACTTATTGGAATAAGTCCAGAGGACGGCCACAAAGATTATCAGAGGTCTGGAGCACCTCTCCTGTGAAAACAGGCTCTGGGGAGACATTACTACAGCCTTTCAGGACTTAAAGGGGCTTATAAGAAAGATGCGAACAAACTTTTTAGCAGGACCTGTTGTGATAGGACAAGGCATAATAGTTTTAAACTAAAGAGAGTAGATTTGGAAT
The DNA here is from genome assembly GCA_017639245.1 of Myiopsitta monachus. NCBI lineage: Eukaryota > Metazoa > Chordata > Aves > Psittaciformes > Psittacidae > Myiopsitta > Myiopsitta monachus. The sequence continues at coordinate 70,306,547 of CM029921.1, read as the reverse complement.
AGGTATAGGGAAGAATTTTTTTAGGATGAGGGTGATGAAAAACTGGACTTCGCCTGACTACTACGGCTTCTCAAATGTCATGAAGAATGGCTTGGCAGCTACATCAGCCAATTCCCTCAGGACCCTGGAATACATCTTATTAGGTCCCATAGACTTATATTTGTATACATAAGTAATACATAAATATATATGTATATAAATGCACAATAGTGATAAACCCAGAATTCTCATCTGCTTTATTTTTCAAAATTCTTCATGCTGTTTTAGGCTAAGTATAAAAATGGTCCTTGCAGTTCCACAGGGGTACTAAAACCCAGTTTATTCTGACCCCTGTGTTGAAGGAAAAGAAAAAAAAAAAAGTTTTTTTTTCTACATGGTTGAAATTCACCAAGAGATGAAGTCCCTGAAAAATGTGAATGGTTTCATATATGTCTCAAAGCTTTAAAAATGAGAGATCCAGCTTTTCCTCCTGATTAAGCTATGAGAATGATGTGATACTGTGGGCTTTTTCTACTTCAAAGGGTCATTCAGATATAACTCTCAGGATGGATGCCACAGAACTATTTCTATGCATTCCTTTTGTATTGTGTGGAACACTAAGACTACTCCCCTTGGCTTGCTCTACTTGTTGCTCTTCTGGACATTCAAGGTTTTAAAGAGGTACCTGCTAAGCCAATGAACCTCCTAAGTAGAAGGTGCCTGACATCCAGTAACATATTAATAGAACTCATTACTTGTGATATAATTCTCCTGAGCAATTGACTTACTTTTGATATCAATTAGGTCATATCAGGAATAAGTGCTGCTTAACTGATGCATTAGGGTATGAAAATATGACCTCCGTGCTACAGATTCTGTCTTGGAACATCTGGGACCAACTTCCACTGGCTATGGGAGAGACAGCCTGTTACAGCAGGGAAAACATGGGTCACCATTGTTCCGCATTGCTGTCTTTGAACAGTTCAAGGTAAAACCCATGAATTTCCAAATTTTTCACGTACAGGTTTCAATGTCAATGGCTGATTTTGACATTTCAAATACAAGAAGCACTCTTTCACGTCGAACTCACACAAACCCAAACAAAACACTGATAACAGAGCTATGAAAAATACCATTACAGGGCTTTACCAAAATGAAGTGAAGGGACTCACAACCACAAAGTAATTTGGAAAACATTGCTCAGAATATAAGAAAATAGTGGTAAAAGAAATTATCCAAGACTTAAAAGCACATCCATAGCTGGAATGGCTTACTCAGTGTTGGCACCTGGTCTATACTACAATAAATCATTCTGTAAAAAGAAATTTCTAGCAAAATGCGAATACTATGAAGAAAATAATAATTCCTAGTTAATATATCTAGGATCTACACAAAATTAATTGGTTGTAGCAGTTTCTTTTGTTGCTGTTTTTCTATGTGTTAAAATTGACAGCAATATTTGGCTTGATCAGGTTTTTATTTGGTCATTCTTGGCAGAGAAGACAGTCTTTTTGGATGTAGTCTAATTTCTGGGACTGATGAGAAAGTTTCAGTCTATCTCTGCTCCTATCCACTTTGGTCTTCCTGAGAGAGTTAAATTTATTTTAAGTTCTTCTTTTTCCACCACTATTTTATTCCTCCATCTGACATAGATTTCTGGTGCTTCTAGTCTTTGATCAGTGCAATCACTTTACAAAATAATTGAGGTCATTTATTTAAATACAGAATCTCTAATGTAACAGCTATGATGGATGTACTATTTATCTAAAGACTGAGACAGAAGGTAATTTTATTTACCATCAAGACTGAAAAGTCAATATGAGTAAATAATTGTAGTTTTAGAGAAAACAATGATTTAAGGCTTAGTTTAAAGTCATCTGGGGATGCACTATTTGCCCTGTATTGTTACCCTTGCAGGGTAACAATTTTAAATTTAATTTACCATTTTAAAAAGCATTCATCTCTGAAACTGAAATAGGTGAAACTAATTTAGGGTCTGGATGCCTCATGCTCTTCTTAAATTTGACAGTCTCTGTTACTTTGTGTTAATTTCCAAGGGAAACTCAGAAAGAATATGTTAGATGTTTCAGACGTGTTACTGGAGGAATTTCCGGGGCTGCACCTCATTAGCAGAGCTACTACCGGAGCATCCATCACCTGAAGGCTGCTGCCCATCCCTGAGACTCCTGGGGAGAGCAGGACTCTCCTTTCTCTCAGGTACATTTTGAAAGTGTATATCTTAGCCTCTTTGCCCCTATATGGAAATCACTGCAGAAGCAATTTCTTCATCACCTCTCTGCAAAGACTAAAGCTTCTGCACTGGACAGTGGAACTAAAGGTATCTGGATCTTTGTCCATTATTCCTTGTGACAGACTGCTAAAAATGCAAGCATTTCCACAATGTCTCTAACCTCATGTTGTGTGACAGTACCTACAGGCACATAATGCACCAAGCAACGCCTGCCAACTGTGTTCTCTGCACTGGGCAGAAGTTATATGGGACAATAAACAATTCTGAACAGAAAAACAAAAGATGCCAAACTCTGAAATATAGCATATATTCCCTTTCTGCCTGATTAATTGAGATCAAGTGTACAAATTGGGATGGAAAAAGTGTAGATTTTCAGGAAAAAAAATGGAAGGGAATTATAATAGTAAATAATTGTAACTTGCTTGTCTGCTGATGACTGATTTCTTCACAGACTTTCTCACTTGCTCTTGTAATAATTTTGCCCTAAATCTTAGAAAGGTTTGAATTTTGATTTAGGGCTTAGTGCAAGATAGAGAGCTACGTACCAAAAGATTTCTGCTGACTCCATCGTGCTTCAGAGCAAGCTCTTTTGATAGCATTTTTCATATTTGCCTTCAAATATTTCTTCTTCTGACATCCTAAATTTAAGTTCCTGATAAAAATCTCAGGGGGTTACAAGAGCTTGAAGAGTAATGCATGCATTTCTGTTATGTTGCAGTGACTTCAGTGTGTTGCAAGGGCAATATTAAGACTAGTCACTATATTTCTCAGTCTGAAATCATTATTGTGTTCTTAAGGGCCTGATACAACACCACTAAAATCAGAATTAATGAATTACTTTGATTTTACTCTTGCAGAACAGAATTTCTCCTAAAGAAATCCTTAGAATTTATGGTCAGCTGAAAGAGGAGAAATATTGAGAATTTGGCTTGATAAAAAATGAGCCAGAACTTTAGGATTCCAGTTACTTAGTAATAAAACTTCCTCTAAGAAAAGTTTTCAGTTTGTTGATATTTCCTGATTTGAACATGTTTTGTAGGGTTTGGGGTGTGGGATTTTTTGCTAATGTATGACATATTTTAATTAATCATTACAAACCATACAAAGATAAATATTTTAATTGTATATATTCATTGGCATACATTCAAGTGTAATTCTAAATATTTAGTGGCAGCCCTGGAATTTGCAAATAGGTTGCACAAGATTGAAAAAACTGAGGACGTGCTGACTGTTGAGGAATCAGCATACTTCACTGTTTGCAATAATAGGTGTATTTTATCCAATTAATTTAGTCATGTGATTGTTATTCAGAGTTTATATTGCAGTGAGAGAGAGCAGATACTTCTCCTTATCCTAAAATTAACTGTCATTCATCTCACACCTGTCCAGCTGACATAATGCTAACGGGTAGCTTGTCAATGTTTCAAATGGGTGCTACGCATTTGAACTCTGTGGTGGATTTCTCCCTTGTTGCGAGTTGCACTGTTCCTCCTTCATACCAGGAATTTTCATTAGATATTGTGTAAAAATCCAAGGAGGAATACTTTGGGCTCTACATTATGCACAGATTCATAGCCCAAGTCTCTCGACAGCATTAGCTGAATAAAGCTTAGTCTGTTTGTCTTGCCTAATGACTATTTTAGCAATCGGAGTGGGAAAGACTACTTTGGCTCTGCGCACCGGTTAATGGGATCAGTGGAGCGCCATGTTTCACATGGAAGTAGGAATAGAGCTACATAGTTACATGCAGTCCTCAGACAAAAAGCAAGGTTTTTCATGACGGGGAACCAGCCATAAGGGACGTTGAGCTGGGGATGAAGGCTAAGAGAAAGAATGAAGTAAAGAATATTCAAGTGCCCTAGTTTGAGAAAATACGCCAGTAGCGTAACACCAATTGGTATAACCAGCCCCAATTCCAGCGTCCTTTGTGAATTTCTGATTTGCTTGCCACATCCAACTGCCTGACAAGTGAGGTGGATGCTGGAGGAGCTCACAAATTTGGGAGACTGTTTATACTGTCAGCGGCTGATAGCACCATAGAGCAAAGTGGCTGAAGAGGGTTTGTTGTTCAGAGAATATTTGCATGAATTAACAACGAATGTCTTCAGGCATTTTGTGAAGATGGGAGGAAAGAAAGGCTTCTAACTGTGTGCGCATATGGAACTGGAGGAGAAGTATCTCACTGGCATATTGGTTTGTTCCTGAAATGGACATGGTTCCAAAATGATCTTATTTCCCAATTTCAGATTTCTTTTCTTGGCTATTTTGAGAACAGTTATTGAACTGATTCCATGATAACAGTTAAACCAAATCTAAGTCCTTTAACTAGCTTATTAAATTACACTATTTGATGACCATGTGGGTGTACATGGTTCTGCTGTACAGAAGCATGTGTGAAGCTGGTCAGGAACAGCAGCCTTGTAACAAAAACATTTACCTACTGCACCGCCAAAATGTAACCCCACTGTTACAAAGTAATGTAATTATAGTGTATCCAGTATGTGCACATCACCAGTCCTTCAGAAAATGCCACGACTGACTCCAGTGTAGATAAACAACTTTATTCCATCCTAGTCACAGATATCCTGAAGGAGATACTAAAGACTTCTTTGATTATTATTAAGAATAGTCAAGGAAAATAAACTACATGCTTTCGGATCACGATAAACATATTTCCAGAAAAAGTAAAAGAATTGGGCTATGATACAGACTGAGTAGGAAGAAATGCAAGTGAAATTTACCAAATACCTACGTAAATTAGAATTAATGCACTGAACAGATTCAGTTTAACAAGAGTGGGCTGATTTGAGAAACTGATTATGATTTGAATAATAATTTTTGAGGACAGAGCAATAATCTGGAAATATTCAGAGAATGAGTTTTTCATACATTATAGACTTTTAACAAATGAGTAAATTATTACAGGAAGAGGCTTCCATACATTGCCTGCATGGCATTATTTTTTTATTATTATTATTTATTTATTTATTTTTAACTGAAGGATGAGCTATTTAAAACACATTTGCATTTACTGTGGGGTTAAGGGAAAGCTGCTTTGAGCTTCCTGTATCAAGGTCTATGCCATTTCATATTTTTAGACCAAAGAACTTTCTTCAAAGAGGCTAATAGTCAACGGTAAGATCTTCATTAACTTATCAGGATAATACCTGTTTTTAAGTGATTTACTTAAGTATGACATACTGAAAGCATTCCACGGTCAATTTCAAGAACACTCTCAACCCTCAATGATAAGAATGGGACATTGTAAGATAAGAAGCCTGAAAGTCTTTACTCATAATTCAGGAAGTCTTTCAATATTAAACAATGAAGTGGCTATACTTCTGTCATCTTAATGGTATCACATCCTGATGTCTTCCATTAGAACCATTGCAAAATTTAGGAGACGACAGCTTGAAAACCTTACTAGGGGGAAGAAGTGCAGTAAAGGCAGATGAAAGACTGAAAGACTTCAGGACACAATCGTGAGGAAAATAAAAGCTCTCTATTTTGTGAGGGCTGTAAAATATTTTTGTTGTGTTTTCCAGGAAGCATGTACAAATTGTTTGAGAATGAATACAAAGAATTATTCATATTGAGTTTAGTGAACAACAATATGGTTGTGAGAGAAGCAAGAGCTAAAGGATGTTTGTGCAACACATAGCCCAGGGCAGGACAAAGGTAGTCATAGTTTCCAAGGAAGGTGATGACAGTGCAGAACAGGCACTCACAGCTGAATGAACCTGATTCTAGATTTCCATAAGAAATCCTGGATTCCATAAAATCAGCAACGAAGCCTCCCTGGATTCTCAGGACTTTCTGTCTTGTTCATTTGTTTGCTTTACTGGGCATCATTCGTGTACTGGGCAATACTCATGCGGCCATTTCTAAGTGCTCTCTCCGAATCTTTCTGCCTCTTCATCAAAGGAGTAGAAGTCCAGATATTTGTGTTTTCCAGTGCTAAAGTGCTTTTTTAATGAGAAAGTGTTTGAATAGTACACTTACTTGATAAGCCACTTCTACAGATTTTCCTGATGGCTGTTAGCATTAACCTCTCTTAGGGAAGCTGCCAAACTCCAGTTGGATTGCTTGAAATGACAACAATCTAGATGTGTATTTAATGTAACTCTGATATTATAAATACTATTAACATTCATTTGTAAGAAAAATTAAAGCAGATACATTTCAACTGCAACAATTTTCTGTATTTGTCCGTGTATATACAGAACAAATGTATTTCATAGTTTGTTTCTGACTATTCTGCTCAATTACTCTTTATAAATATTAATATACTTTTAAATACATTGCAAAGGAAATTATGTGTCCGTAGCAAGAAATTACACCACTGAGGCAACAGTTCAGAAAAAAATGGGTTAAGACCATCTGTACGTACATAATTTTATAGATAATTTTCTAAAATTTTGAAACTGGTGATAAGACCACCCTGTGGTATGCTGCTGTTAACCCTTCAGTGACCAATCTAGCTGTTGAAACGTTTATCTAGTAAGTAGATGGATAGTGGTTGACCACATTCAACTTGGAGTTCAACGCTGGAGTACATAAAAAAGCTGGAGTAGTTTCAATATCAAAACTTTCCCATCAATGTCCTGAAATCTGAACCTCAACACATGCCTGTGCCATTAGTTGCCCCCCCCCTCCCCCCCCCCCAGTTGCTGAAAAGGCCTATCCTCTTGTCGCAGGTGTCTGCTGTTTTTTGGTTTTCCTTTAGGGAATCCCTTTCAAAAACAAGAATAAAATGCTGCTTAGTTATCGGATAGCGCCAGAGCTGGAGTACCTCTTCTCGCCCTGAGCCCTTGTCTTTGGCCGGGAATCCTCTCGGAAGGAGTCTCCACCTCCCCCCCGCACCTGCACACCCCTCGCCGCCCCTCTCCCCCCTTCCCCCGCCAGTGTCTGGCACTGAGCAGCAACCCATGGCACTGCGGCCACAGGATGGGGCCAGGCGCCCCCCCCCCCCCGCCCTTTATTCTCTTTTCTCTCCTTTCCTAGGCTTCGCTTGCCGTCGCATGCACGCTCCCGTGGGGTTTGCCTCGATCATTTATTTATCTTGTGCGCATTAAGAAACCACCATTAGGCTTTGGTGGGAGGCGCCTTACTTTCTGCGCGCTAGCCTGCCTCCCCTGCGCTGCGATAGGAATACACAATTGAACAGAAGCTGCAAGCTTGGCAGGAGCTGCCTTCTGCGTGTCTATTTATTTGCCGGATCCGTATTTTTTGCCGACTGGGTCATTGTCGCCCCCTCTCTAGGGTTTCATCTTATTTTTTAATTATTATTATTATCGTGTGTGTGGATTTTTATTATTTTTTTCTTTTTTTTTTTTTCCTTTTTTTCCCGGGAACCCTTGCCGGAGTTTCGATGCCGGGCCGGACTTAGTGCTGGCGCGGAGAAGCTGCGCGGAGCCGTACCTTCTGCCCCGGGCCCCGCCCGCGGATCGTTCTCCCTGGCCCGGCGCCGCGGAGTGGCCAGTGCGCTACGCCGCGCCGCCGCCTCCCCGCGGAGCAGCCGAGGGATGCTGCTGCGCCGCGGCCGGGCATCGGTAGGAGTCTAGTGGGCGGGGGAGGGAGCGGAGGGAAGCAAGGAAGGAAGCAAGGAAAAACGGAAAGAAAAGATCCCCCAGTACCAAGGGGAGAGGAAAAAGAGAAGAGACGAGAAGGAGCGTGAATGCGAAGGAATGTGCCTGCCCGCCGCCGGAGCCGCACGGTTGGGATAAAAAAAAATAAAATAAAAAACCCAGGAGGCTGATTCTTGCGACTTATCACCTGAAAAAAAAACCAAACAACAACCAACCAAAAAAAAAAAAAAGAAAAAGAAAAGAGAGGGAAGAAAACCCCTGCGAGAGAAGAGGTTGGAGCGAGCAGCGCAAGAGGAAGGCACCCGGCGGATGGCGCGGCCGTACCGCTGACTCCGCGGCCGCGGGAGGCTGCGCGGAGCATGCCGTGCTGGCGGCGTGACTGAGCGGGGCGCTCCCGCCGCCCGCGCCGCCCTCCCCTCCGCCCCCCTCCGCCGCATGCCGCCGGCAGCCGCGGCTCGCTGATGCCCCGGGGCCGCGGCGGCGCTGCGGACGGCCCCTAGGATGAGCGAGGGGGCTGCCGGCGCCGCGGCGCCCGGAGCGGCGGAGGCTGCGGCGGCGGGGGGCCCGGGCGGGGATGGGGCCGGGGGTCCGCCGCGGGAGCTGCGTTGCAGCGACTGCATCGTCTGGAACCGGCAGCAGACGTGGCTGTGCGTGGTGCCTCTCTTCATCGGCTTCATCGGCCTGGGGCTCAGCCTCATGCTGCTCAAGTGGATCGTGGTGGGCTCCGTCAAGGAGTACGTCCCTACCGAGCTGATGGACGCCAAGGGCGTGGGGCAGGACCCCTTCTTTCTCTCCAAGCCCACCACCCCGCCCCGCGGCGCGGAGACCACCGCCGCCGCCACGCCGCGGCCGCCCAGCCGCGTCAGCCCCCGCCTCACCACGATGAGTCGGGCCCCCCCGCGGCCCCCCGGCACCCGCGGACCAGCGCGGGGCGGCCCGCGGCCCACAGCGGCGCGGCACCCCGCCGCGCCCCATACGGCACCGCCCGCCAGTGGTTCCCCCGGCACCGCCGGCCGCGGCGCCCGGCCGCCGCCCGCCGCCCCCAGCACCCCGCCGCTGCCCGCCTGGCCCACTGCGGCACACGCTACCTCCTCCTACAAGATCTATGTCCACGACTCGGCGCCGTCCTGGACCTTGTCTCCCTTTCAGGAGTCAACCACCACCACGCCGGAGGCCAGCACGACCCCCAAAATCCGTAAGTACAGCTCGCCGCTCAGCGCCCTCGGGGTGCCCGCCCCACCTGCTTGCGAGTCCCCGTCAAAACCCGGTGTTTGCTTAGTGTCGGCGGAGTCGGGTCGGGGTGATGCCTCGGTTGGAGGCTGCTGCCGGTACATCTCCGGCAGACGCCGGGCTCCCGTGCGGCTCCTGCCCTGCGGGAGCCCGAATTACTCCGAAGTTGGCGGTTCTTTTTTCTCCCTCCCCCGCTTACGCCCCCTTCCCCACCGGCAAGTTCCTCGCCGGCGTGAGGTGATAGATGGTGTGGCAGGAGCAGCCATTTGAAAGGGGACTAGATTTCACTGTGTTTTTTAGGAAAGGTGCAGACCCTCCTCTTGTCTTCAAGGCTGGTCTGCGGAAGGTATTTGAGATGCTGGGAGCTGTCTCAGTGAGAGGAACAATTGACGACCGGCGGCTCCGGAAGGAGCAGTGGGGAGAGCGGCCCCAGGGAGGTGCTGCGCCCGCGCCTCTGTGCCGGTGAGGGAGTTTGACTTTCCACACAGTCATCTCCCTCGAAAGAGATTTGAGAGCAGGCTCTGGAAGAATGCTTCCTCCGTCCCAGCACTCGGCTCTTGAGAGAGCCGCTGCCAGGTCTACCGGGAAGGAGCTCAGGGCACCCCATGAATATGCAGAAGCAGTCAAACGCTTTTGAGGCTCCTGTGTGTAGACACCGCACCGTCTTGCCGTAACTGACTGGTTTTGGTGGTGTTTTTTTTTTTTTTTTTTTTTTTTTTTTATGTGGTTTGTGTTTTTTTTTTTTTTTTATAAGCAGGGGAGGGGGCTAGCTCCCCGATTGATGCTCGGAGCTGGCTCTTCCCACCCCCCGAGGCACAAACCTAAGAATTCGGGCTGAATCTGAAATTCATTTGCTTTGGGTGCATCAACTTCCATCTTCTGGTAAAGGTTATCTAGGACAAACGCAATCCGTGCCAAAAGAACTCCAGTGTGATGTTATTTAGTGAAATGATCAATTATACCGTATTATAGTCATCTTTGCGTTTTCTTGGATGCGGTAGAGGAAACAAGGAGCCGTGTGTCCTCCATTAACTCTTGCTTGCTTCTGCTAGGAACGTCAATTCAGTTGAATGCTGCCACCTGAATTGCTTTTACAGCCCGCGGCTCCCCTTTTGAATGCTAACGTATGGCTATTCAGCTCAAGGATTTTGCTAGCGCGTCATTTGAACTTTATTTTGTCCATTAAATCTATTTGCTGATGAGCCATGGGACTGTGAGTACATGCAGGGCGAACTGCTCTTGTGAATTGACAAAATCGGGAGAACAGCAAATTGGGCGTGTGGGTGGATGTGCATGTGATGGATGGCTGAGAATGATTACGAATAAAACTATCACTAAATCAAAAGAGCAAACAAGGCAGTAACTCACTTCCCCAGTGTCTGCTGCAGTGATTGAGAGAGAACCTTCCCTTACAGGTGTGTCTGTGGATACAACCTAAGGAAATCGGCTCTTACCAGAAGGAAAATCTTATGTGGAGTTGAACCCTACCCATTTTACTTGGGTGTAGAAAGCCGTATAGGGCACTTAAAAACAAACGAGCAAAGGGAGTTTAATTCTCAACCAGTGTCTCTGTTTTCAAGCCTTGTATGAACCAGACATGTTGTGTGATGTTTCAGACTGCTGTGACCTGCGTGAGTTTGAAATGCTGCCTGGCCTTGTTAGGTAGGATCTCTTGGGGTCTAAATGCTCCTTTGCTATCTATCTATTTCTCCTCATGTCATGGTTATATTTTTGGGGGCGTGTGAGAAATCCACAGCAATTTCCACCCCTCTATGCTGTCTCCTTGCAAGGCACAGAAAGCAAGAATATCCTGATTAATAAATAATGTTTATCTGGCAGGACTCTCCCCCATGCAAGACATATAAAGGAAGAAGAAAACCCAGAATCTTGAAATGTTCCTGGCAGTTGCAGAGTCTTGTAACTATTATTTGTTTTAGGGAGACTGCTAATACCTTTTACAGCAGGGTGTTTCCTCTCATTAAATACAGCTCAGTTATAGGATGAAATGCAAGAAGTGCAAATCCAGCAGAAATTGACCCTGTTTGGGCACATTGATAGCAGAGATTATCATTAATGGAAGATTAAATAGATTACATAAAAAAGGATTTGAATTTGTAGGGCATGTGGAATATTTTTTTTTTTTTTAAACCTACAGCTGTACTTTTCTGATACATATAAGCACCTCTGAGGATATATGTAAAACTCTCTGAGGCTGCAGTATCCACTGGAGGAGAGACGAAGAAGAAATGTTATCTTTCTGCTGAAAAATGCTGACATGGTGTGACCCCAAAACCAAGTATCTGCATCAGCCACTAGCAGCTCTTAGGAAGAAGGATTTTTTTTTTAAAACAGAATTCAGCCTCATTTCCGAGGTTGAGCTGTGTGTTCCTTCTGTGCCTGCTGCTCCAGCTGCTTTTGAAATGGAAGTCATGTATTCCATTGTACCATGTGAATACAAATCTGACATGATAAATCTTACACCCAGCTTTCAAAATAGTGCACACCCTTGTGTGATCCTCTGGCTGGGCAAGGCACATATGTGGGCAGGAGTCATAGGTTATTTAGCATTTCACAGCTTTTGAGAAAAAAAGCAGCTGTGTTTATGTGTACTGGTTCATGTTGTAGTTTATTCTTTTGTTTTAACATGTTAGAATGAGCTCAAAATATGACTTAGGAAAATGGAAGGCAAATCAGGAGCTATTTTTCTATAAAGCCAGATGATTGCCCACCTGAAGCAAATGTTGGTAAAGCCTTTTCTCTGTGTGTGCATTCATCTGAGGAGATGTTGTGAAATCTCTCTTTTTTTGTGGGTGTACATAATGACAATAATTCTTGGTTGTGTTTCACTCAAAGTCAAGCTATCTGTTAGGTGTTTTGAAAGTTCTTGATGAAGATCCTTCAGGTTCTGACTAAGCAAACGCCAATTACTCATCAGATCTCTCTCTGTCTTTTGTGACTGCCTGTGTTTGTCATGATCATGTGTGGACTGTCGCTTTTCAGCATGAGCCTCTTTATCCAGTGCTCAATGTAAAATTCAGTCATTGATTTAAAAGGATAGTCCAGCCTGCAGATCAGAAAAATCAACCAACTGACTGGAACACACCAGTGAGATTTTATTTTTATCAAGCCATTGGCTTCATTTTTAAAGAGTCATGCCCTGATTTTTCCAATATGCATTTTTCATGGTGTTCTGGGTTCTTCAGTAATATTATCTTTAAATTGAGATACTGTACTTATAAGAATTCCTGTGTGAATTCAGCTATGAAATAGCCCTGTGGTTTCTCTTGTGTTCATATGACCAAAAGTTAATGCAGAGAGCTGAGGTCAGGCAGGTGGGGCTTGACTAATCCATGGTAACCAAGGAAAGAGATGTTGCAGATCTCTTAATCAATGTATCTTGTGAAGTCCAGTTGTGACCTTTTTTTATGACTCCAGATTGCAACCTGAGTATTCATTGATTTCCTGCTAAAGATTTTCTGGTCCAGTCATTTATCCTAGTCATGCCTCTGTCTGTTTGATATGCATGGCATAGGTTTAAGTAACAAGCTTCTGGCAGATGAACTGTTACCAACACTGACATTTTGGTAAAAGCTCTTTGTTTTATTTTGCACTGACTCAAATATCTTTTTCACATTAAGGATGACACTTAGATGGAACTGCGGGGTTTTCACCAACTGGAGGGTGTTGTGGGAGGTGCCAAACCGTAGTAAAACCAGACCTACTCTTCCTAGAGCTCTAAAACATTCTGCCAACAAATGACATGTATCTGTGAACACTTCACATTATGATCATGAGCTGTCATTGAAATCAAGGGGAGCATGTATGACTGTAAAGCACATGCCTTTAGCATTGACTAAGATTAATATGTCAGTTATTTATCAATCTGTAATAGAACAAAAGCTGTTGAATTAGGAAAAAAACCATACTGAAGCGAACAACTGGGTGTTCTAAAAGCATTTGCTTTTTCTCTTTCCCACTTACTTTCTATTCACAAATCATGAGTCAATGTACCACAGACATGATTAGGTTTGTGTTTCCCATCTTAAATGCTTGAAGGCTGTCAAGATAAAAGGAATACAGAATTGTAGTCACACCACTGAAGTGGACGTTATTATAGCTTTATTTTATTTTTTCTTATTTTACAGCTATATTTTGCTTCATGTTTTTCAATTAAGTTGTATGGCACTGGACTTAATACCATTTCCCGTATATAATCCTCTTTAGAGTTAAGGACTAGCACAGTTATCACTGAGTTCATAAGGAAGTGGAATGTTTAAGTGAGGCCCGCTCACAGACACATACATTGATTCTATTTGGGTATATTTCCTTTACGTTCCACTTAAGTGTTTATTGGAATCCATGACCTAGGAGAGCTTTCACAGCACTGGTATGATGAGAGGAAGGAATGTTGCTGAAATTGCTCCATGCTGCCTTTTAACCCAGAAGAAAACTCTTTTGGGGGTTATAAGGATTCTCGTTAAGTCAGTTTAACCTGTGATCACTGGTAAAAGCCAAGTCTTGCATTTTATTTACCCTATTTTTTTAGCATCTATACAACAATGTTATGTGATATATTATATGTTGACAACAGAATACCATTATTAAATTAAAGTATTGATTCATTGCAGAGTATTATACTAAAGTGATGTCAGTGGTTTGTCTAAACCCACAGAAAATGGAAATTAAAAATTAAAGCAAAAGACCTGTCTCTATCTACAGTATTGTTTCTAGTGTTGCAGTACATTTACCATCTGACTCAGTGCTTTGAAATCTCCTGCAAAGCCCAGTAAATACATGATTGGTATGGATTTGGCTTTGACTTTATCTTTAAATTCAGTAGCTCCTGTAACTTTCAGGAAGTACCTAAAACACACTAGCGTTTGGCTTTTGCTGATTTCTCCATGACTTGCTTGGAAGCACAAGGAAAAGTGCCTAGTAAAATTGTGTAGGACCACCTGGCCTCAAATAAATATGTTTGAGGAGACTTTTGTATGTTTCTGAGCCTGCTGATTTCTTTTTTGAGATTCTCTGTGGTTTGAACAAGTTTGCAAAGCTCCAGTCTCAACAGCTTGTGTGTGTGTGCATGCACAAAATGCAGGCAGGTGTTTGTGCATTTGCACAGTACTTGTTTTTGAGGAGGATCAGGACCTCACAGACTGTAGTACTCTCAGGATCAGTGTTTGCTAATCAGGACAGCTACTTTGGTTGCAGTGCTTGTCCTTGCAGTGTAGTTCAGAAAAGAAACCTGGAGGTTTAATACCGAATGCCAAGTTGAAGCGCTTTTTTTAACTTGGAACTCTGTTTCAGGTTCTGCTGTGTGCTAAGGATTCATTGTCACTGTTACTATTAAGCTTAGGTGCATTTCCTTTTTTTTTTTTTTTTTTTTTTTGGCATTACAAGAGTAGACAAAACTCAGTAAGGAAAACCACCAAGATGCTTTGTGTAATGGAGATGATTTCTTACTCTAAGGGTCTTGGTTCTTGGATCAGTATGGTGAGGGTTAGAAGTATCATTCAATAAGGTGCTGTGCTCCAAATCATTTCTGGCACTATGTTTTCTCATTGCTCAGACCTAATTTCGAAGGCAGCTATTAAACCTGCTTCCATACTTCTACCTTCCCCTTCATACCTAATCTCAAGTCACTTCACTGAGTAAAGTCTATCTTCAGTGAAGAAAAGCAGCTCCCTGTGAAGGCTGAGCAGATAGCCAAGTGAGGGCACTTTTGACCAGGACAAGGGGAGACGGATGAGCATTCAAATGGCTTCTAAGTAACACACAGAGAAAGTGAATGTGTCCAGGTGGATGAGTGGGTTTTGAGTAGGTTTTTACTTTTTGTCACACAGATTTCTGGGGCCCCTTGGTAAAATGCATTCAAGAGGAGAAAAATGAACAAAGCAGGCACAAGGAAAATTAAAATAGCAACTGCATTTATAAATCTTAGTGTCCTTTTCACAGAAGAAATACCTGATGGGATGAAGTCTTCCTGGTGCAATTTTGTGATAGTAGTTGGGGAAAATACATTTACTAAATGCTTATTGCTAAGTATTCAAATATTTATTTCTGGAACTTGATCACCATACTCAGTACTGCTCTAGTAGTATTTAAAACTGTAGATAAAATAAGTAAGCCCTAGAAAATTCTTCCAGTATTCCACCATTTCTGCCCTCCAAGGGCAATATTTTGATTTCCAAAGTTGTGTAGCCTGTAAACAGGAGGATTCTGTCTTTTTTACAATGTATTACTCCTGATACTATTCAATATCTTGATACATTTCCTATCATGTTTAGCAACAGATTTATTCATGCTTTTTTTTCCTTGGAGTGGCTTGATTTTTTGTATTTCTGCAAGAGCTAAACCTTTGGGAAAAGGTCAGGTAGAATGGAGAGTCCAATAAAAACATAACTGGGTGAAAGAATAAAAAACTTTGGGCTGAAATACCAGAAGAAATTCCTGCTTTAGTCACTGTAAAATAAGCCCAGCAACTTGCAAATTCTCCTCTTTTTGTTTTAACATCTTCTTTTTGTTTGTTATTTTTTGTTTTTATGGCTTTTCTTTTTTAGTTTTGAATTAATCTCTTGGCAATTCTAAGGGACCTATAGTTGAGTCCCGTCCCTGACCCCCATTTGCATTTTACAGGGAAGATGCACATTAGTAATGTATATATATTGGTAGTGTGGTAGTTATTCTTTGTAGAAAAATTAATTCCTATTTTAATCTGTATGAGAAGACCTTTCACTGAAGCATTTTGCACTGAGGCATAACTTTCTTTGTAAAGAATTGAGGAAAAAACATCTTGATAGTATTCCATATGGAAGTTATGCTGAATTAAGTAGTTTAGACTCTTTGGTTTTTATAATGACATTGCTTTATGGAAAACTTTTGCAAACTTATAGGCCCAGTTTAGGGTGTGCCAGTGATGCCTTTTCTCTTTTTAGAGATACACATCTGCAGAATCAGGGTCAATTTTTTGTGAACATCTGTGTGATTAAATCTGTTACTGTATCTTAGATGGTACTATGAATGCTTACAAAATGTGCCTGTGTAAATAAGTGTACATCAGCTTTAAAATGCTTTTTGAAAGTTGCCAGAATTATTTAAATGTACTTGCTAGAACTGAGATTCCAGGATTGCATTTTCTTTTTTGTGTGTGTGTGTTTAGCACTGTCTTGAAAAATACAGCATTATCATGTTTATTCTTTGCCCAAAATAAGTCATGTGGTAAAATCTTTCTGTTCTGGGGGACTGTAGTTGCTTAGCTATAGACTTGTCACAGGTCCTGTGGGTCATGAATTGTTTTGCACATCACTTTTAAATTATTTCCTTACCTGATTTTTTGTTTTATTGTTCCAGAAAATAATACTTCCAGTTTTGTACAGGTTTTCTCTGTATTCCTCAGCTAGATGTATGTCAACACTGACTTTTTCCTAAAGGTTATAGAGGAAAAATATTTTCTAAAATGTTAGAGATGGCAAGTTATGTTTTAAGATTTTGTTATTTTCTGAAATAGAAATTCTGAAGTTATCTTCACGTTGTTCATTTCACAGCATTATTACTGTTAAAGTTCAAGATTCTAGTTCAGTAGGAACTGTGCCTTGATTGCTGGTTGTTACCAGATAGAGGGGCTATAGCACTGTGTAACAGCAAACCATTAAATTAGTATTAATAGCAAATAGCCTCTTTTCCAGATCTGATTATTCTCGCTGATGTCAGAACTTGTAAAGCAAGCATTTGAGATAAGATGTGGGTATTCTCTTGGAAGGGCTTTGGTGGTCTGTTTTTACTGTAGTGACAAGTTTGGTTTTTTTTTTCCTAATGTGGTTGACAAGGAAAGTAGAAAATGTACAGTCTAACCTGCAGCTGCTGTGCTGCTTCTAAATGCAATCTTTATTTTAACAAAACAAACCAAAAACAAACCCTTGCATCAGAAACTGTTGCTAACCTGCAAAATTGTGCTGTATTGTGCAATGGTAATGTTTACTTTTGTCTCCCACTTTAAAACATAATAAAATTATTAATACATAATATGCTGAGAGTGGCTGAGTGTTGTAGGTAGCTAACCTTCTCAGTGTCAGACAGATACTGAATATAAAAGAAATGATGTAGGGGATATTTGTCTCCTCTCCCCCTGGTGAATTACAGTACAAGTGGTCACAGGGTTATCATTAAACGCTATCCCAGAAGTTTTGACTTGGGATTGTTTGCATAATATTTGCTAAAAAAGAAAAAAAAAAAGAATCTACTAACTATCTTCCAAAGGGGTGTACTTTGTAAGTATTTTGTGGAGAAGAAATTAATTTTCTTTTGCAATCTCTTAGTGAATTTACAAATTAGGAGCAGGGGTTTTGCTTGAAACCTAGAGTTAACCCATACTGAAATAGGGGTGATTTTCCTGCCACTTAGGAGTATCAAATATCAAGACTTTGTACTGCTAAGGTTCTGTAGACAGCAGGTTCAGGAACTTAATGGAGGGGATTATTCTGATTTCTGATGAGTGTCAAGGCTCCTGATTTAGAAGGGTAGAGATTCTTTTGTAATTATTTTGTAAGTAGCTATACTACGTTAGCCTGTAACCTGAAATCTGGCTGAGCTACCTAAGGGTCATAGAGTTAAAGTTCAATCTTCTTCTTTTTTTTTTTTAAAGAAAGGAAACAAAACAGCAAAAGCACACAGAAACCTAAAAAGCCTAAATGCCACACAGAAATACAGACAACAGAGACTTTTTCCTCAAACAGTTTGGGTTTCTTTTGCTTTTAGATTTCAATCTTTATTTCATAACATGTTAATAGGGCATACCGTACTTTTCAGGGGGTTTGTTGCTTATTTATAAAGACTGTAATAATGTAATGATGTTGATTGCAATTTGTTTCAATCAATCAAAAATGTTAGTGAGAAAGTTGCAAGCTAAAACAATTTATGAATTGTAGTATTGAACAGGTGAAAATATTCATTGAATGCTTTTTCTGGGTTTATAACATTCACACTTTTAAATTCATTGATTATCTCAAAGCAATTATAAAGCCTGCTACTGAACTGAGATTGTATACTGCAGCAGGTTTTCATAGTGCACGCAGATTCTCTTTCTGCCAAAGCTGTTCTGTTAGGAGGTTGTACCTTTGCCTCATCTAATTACCTTCTGAGCTGTGAAGATGATGACATTGATGCTCATAATGATAATAAAAGCAACACAGAAAATTCACAGGATAGTTTTAGAATCATAGGTTCGAAGGCTCATTTGTAACTGGAAAGTGGACATTTGCCACTTGGTGACTGCTGTCGCCTTGCCTTAGAGAAGAAAGGTGTTGGATGGGCAGTGGAGATGACGGCATGAGCTGTACCCATCCTGCACTTCTGCACAAGGAGCTCTTCAGCACCGTTTGGCCTGATCTGGGAAGACACAGCCTTTGCCTTGGCTCTGTCAGCATTAACTATCCTGACTTGCTCTCTACAAAAGCACAGAGGGAAAGAAGTGTTGCCAGTACCTTTTTGTATCTGGAGCACATTCGTTACAGAAGCTTACTTAGTCCTAAATGAAAAGCAAGAATAGTAACTTAATGTGTAGATTGGCTTCAGAAATATCTGCCTGCAGTAGGGAATTGTTACAGGTTTTAGGTCTTTGATGGCTGGATTTAATCTGAAGATATGAATCTCAAATGTTACTGTGTGATACGTTTAAGAGGGGAAGAAGAGTCAGATATTGTAATCGTTATTTTATAGGAGATTGAAGAGATCACTTGCATCTGCTGAATTTTAGCAATTGGCTACACTACAAGGCTTGATTACACCTTGTGTTCACATACACTTGGAAAGTTGTCCTCTACTACCTTGGCAGATGTAGGGGATGTGTAGCCAGCTACCACTGAAGCCAGCTATCAGTAGAGTACCCTGAATCAAGCACAGTTTGAGGAGCTACTGAGTAACAGCTCCTCATTCCTTGTTTGTTTGTGGTGCATATTTTAGCAACATGAACAGGTATTTATTCAAGTTAGATAATAATTAAAATACATTTATCCCTGATTTTAACAGTGATCCTGGCTGCTAGTGGACAGACCTAGGCTAAAAGCCCTTAGTGTAAATAGGTTATAATGGGTAGAGTCCTGCGGTGAGGATGAGGTATGCTAGGTGTCAGAAGGATTAATGATTTTTGTGATATGTTTTATTTGCATACTGTGAGAATTTTGTCAGTTTAAAAGTAGTGTAGGTTTATTAGGGAGCTTATTTTTTAAAATCTTTTTAAGAAGATACTGTAAAATTATATCTAATTCTATACATTTGAATTATTTAGAGGTTATTTTTCAACCATCCCTTTACATTCTAACAATCTTAATTTTTTTTCAGGTTTGTAATTCTGTTTATGAATCCAATCTATATGACAGTATAGACTTTTGAACTTTTTCATTAACAAATACTAAAAAATAAATCTAGTATATTTTGTGTAATGGAATAGAATTACAAACTGAGGAACTCATACGCAACTGGGTATTCAATGGGAACTGTAGGCTGCTCTGCAGTCCTGTAAGAATCACAGCAAGAAGCAGAATAAACCACAGACAGGCAATAGACTGAATGGTTTACATGAGAACTAATAATTCAAACTTATTAAACAATATAGAGCTCAAATGTAATGAAGCTCTTCTAATTATCACCAGATTTTGGTCCATCTCTGCATTGGCAAGAGGTAATCGAAAGCTTCTAAGTTCAGTTCAGCTCTGCATAAATGAAGGTTGGGGTAATCAAAACAGAAATCAAGGGCATATGAGGATATTAGATTAAATGTACGTGATGTGCAATTTCAGTAGTAGTTATGGAAAACAAATTGATGTAAAAAAACCCAACAAATCCTAAACCCAAAATGTAGTATCAGAGATTCAGTGTTATTTCATGTCTTTGTTAGTTACTTTATGATTTCCTACATAACAGGACAAAATAACTTTTCTCGCTAGGTAATGAAAAGTGTATCTTATAGTGCATGCATTGAGATACTTTGTGTGAAGACAGTGCTCAGCGTTTGGCACAGTTCTGTGCTGCACTGTCATCTTCGGAGTTTTGCCCTTTGTTACAACTGAATGAAATTACCTTGTTGTTTCACTTTCACCAAAAGAAGGGCAACTTTGACATTGTAGAGCTGTTATAATAGACAGCTGCTATAGAATGACTTAATTTCCATAATTTTGGCTTGCTTATTAGACTGCAGTTCATCCCCCAAAGTTGTTCAGACCTCAGTGAAAATAACAGACCACAGATCATTGGTTACTGGAAGTTAGGAGACCAGGACGATCACTTCTCCTTAAGCTCAGGTTTTCTTATTTGTGAAATAAGAAGTCTCATGGTAAAGAGACACAGATGAGAAGTGAGAGGTGTGTTACAATGAATGTTCAAAAAATAATAAGGAAATACACTTCAAAAGTCTTATTTTAAATTTCAGAAAGTACCTGATATCTTTGATTGTGCTATTGGTTGTGTGTGTGATCATTTTCAATAATTTTCTGTTAGCGATATATATTAGACTTTAGAATTAAAGAGGAAGGGACGGAAGCTTTTATTTTGTGGGGTTTTTTTGTTTGGTTGGTTTTTTTTAGGTGATTTAAAAGCAGATCTCCAAGTATAGCCAAGATATGTCTCTGAGTAATGGGGCTGTATGTGAGACACCCTAAGAAGCCAGTTACTCTAGTTCGTAAGTCTTTAGTTTTCGTCCTGCAGTGAGTTGAAACAGGTTTGAACTTAGGATACAAGTTAGGCCAAAACCTGTCATTATGACAGCCCCATTTAAATCTTTTAAACTTAGTTTTATAGTCAGTTGTCACTAGGAATTTTAGTAACTACTATGCTTTCTATTGCTGTCTTGTTATATTTTAGAACTGAAGTGTTATTGTTGCCGTATCTCACATCAAAAGGAAGAAACACTTTCAGTATGAGGTAGTCTTCTATAGATAGAGTCAAAATGCTCTCTGAGTAGGCGGGATCCTTAGCCAAATCCAAAACCAGTGAGATAAGTGAGAATAAGTGGGCTCTAGGTAACATTTAAAATAAACAATTACAAAGGAGTGACTTGCTTATCTTTGTCTGTTGTTCTGCATTCGCTCATAGCTGGCTTTTATTAAATGTAGCTATGCTAATCTCATAAGAAAAGAACAATCTCTTCTAACAATAATAATGTATTTATGACAGTGGATCTCAAATGGAGAATAAGACAATGTTTGTAGGACAGGTATTCCAATAGATCAATACAACAGGAGAAAAACTGGCAAATATTTTTTCTCTTTGGTGAGGTAACTGATTTCCTTTTTGCTTTTCAGCCTCCTTCCAGTGGTAGAATTCTAACACCAACAAAGGTTTATGTATTTTTTTTTTAATTAACTGAAAATGTTTTTCATAACTTGAACTGATATGCTTAGCTTTGAAGTATAAATAAGTAAGTATAAACCTTGCTAAGTGTTGTCCTATTTGCTTATTTATCCTGCTGTTAGGTTTGGGGTTTAAAAACAATACCTATATCAGGGAAACTTACCAAAGGTGGGTGAGAAACTCTTTATCATCTTAAAATTCTCACATAGTCAGATCATCTTAGTAGTCTGGAGAAAGGTTTAGTATCAGTAGTTATTACTGAAGATTAATATTATGTTAACACCTAGATGCACGACTCCAACAGAGACATTCACATTGAAGGTGCACTCATGAATTTCAGAGCCTGTATAAAATGGTTTATTCTGCTGTTTGAAAACATGTTTTGGTAATAGCTTTTTTAATGCCTTTAGGCCATTTAATTGTCATTAGGTGGCATATGCTATATAGAATGGAGAGCTGGGAGTATTTTGGTTGCAAATAGGATAATGAAAAGGATTGAAAACAAGAAGTAAAAAACAAATGGATTTGTATTAATAACAGCTACCTGAGGCTCCACATCCTATTTATGACCCAAGTATACCATGTGCACGGTCTAAGGTGGAATGTCTTTTTCACTTGGCAATCATGGAGTTTACTACAGGTAGTAGTCTGTCTGGGACTGATCCTGCCCCTGCTGAAGTACTACTAAAGCTATGTTAATTGTAATAGCAGTGGATTAAGCCTTTGGACCATCATTTGTTACTATGAAAGTCAGTGAAAGCTCTGCATGTGGCCTGGCATGGGACACAATCAAACACAATGTCTGGCACAGCTGTGCCCGACATCCATTTTACTGAATGGTGGGCTGGTATCAGCGTAGAAGGTTTTTGACAGAGCTTTTATGTTCTGCATAAAATCATAGAATCATAGAACAATTATGGTTAGAAAGGACCCTAAGATCATCTATTTCCAATGCCCCTGCCATGGACAGGGACACCTCATGCTAAACCATGTCACTCAAGACTCTGTCCAGCCTGGCCTTGAGCACTGCCAGGGGTGGAGCATTCACAGCTTCCTTGGGCAGCCTGTTCCAGTGCCTTACCACCCTCACAGTAAAGAACTTCTTCCTTATATCTAACCTAAACTTTCCCTGTTTAAGTTTGAACCCCTTGCCCTATCACTATAGTCCCTGATAAAGAGTCCCTCTTCAGCATCCTTGTAGGTCCCGTTCAGATACTGAAAGGCTGCTATGAGGTCTCCACACAGCTTCTCCAGGCTGAACATATTTCAGTTGTGATCGTGTGGCAGGGTGCTCAGTTGGTAGTCAGAGAAGCATTAGCAGAAATTAAATGATTTTTTTCTTTTTTTTTTTTTGGGGGGGGGGGGGGCATGTCTTGACTTGAAGTGGTTGCCTTGCCTTGGAATTTTCTTGGGGTCCCACAAGTGAAGCTTTGTTAATGACATAAGTCATTTGTAAAGAAACCTGCACTGTAAGCTTCAGGTCTTAAAAGGAAACACTATTTAAAAAATAAAATATTAAGTTTGTGAGATAAATTGTTGAAGTAAGGTAATATTTATCCATTCTGTCAATTAAGACAGCATTTATAACCAAAACAACTACTGCACTAATCCTGGAGAACTGAAGACCTCTTCAGTAATCCAGTATTTATTCTAGTATGAAGCAAATGGCTAATGTAGGTAGACTCCTGGTATCCCAAACAGTCCTGCTTGCCTCTAGTATTTTTTTGAGCTTCATGGAAGAAGTGTGAGTAGTTAGTCCATTCAGAAGTCTTCATTTGAGAAAAGTGTCTGTTCTTCAGAAAGCGAAGTCATATTGTGGGAACTGAACCGCCAGGGATTTCAAGGCCATTGCTTAATAAGAGTTTACATTTAAAAAGGTAGAAGTCTCAAACTCCTTTTTCAGAAGAGAAAAGCCCAGCAACCATAGTTCTCTAAAGTCCCAGATACTTTCTCTGTAAACCATGTGAAGCTCTACCAAATGACCGACTTTTTATAGAGACAAGCAGTTGATTGCATAACTGGTATGCATAGTCACTGTGAAATGCATCATAGAAAGTGTTATTTTTTAGATGATATTGTAAACACACCTAAAAATAAAACAGAAAACTAAATCACACTGTATATTTGGAGATTTTTACATTAAATCAAGATATAATCAAAGGAGTATTTGATACTGCACATTTTTAAAATTAACTGTAGTTTTTTGCTGAGTCTTGTAATAGGCATGAAATCTCATCTATTCTGCTATACTTGCTTCTTAAAACATAGACTGTAATAGCTATATAGAAATTTCATTGATGGCTCCTGTAGAATGTTAAATAGGGACAAGTCCCGAGGGATGCATTATTTGGAGGACATGTACATGATAAACCTAACAGAAACTGTCTTTCCTCATTTGATTTTCTCAATATATGCTATGCTACCTGTGCTTTACTGATGCAGTGAAACTGTGAATGCTGGTTCCAGTGTTCTGTGCTGATTCTTCCATTGTTGCTTTTCAGTTAAGCTTTCCCAGAAACACAGAGAGAACAGAACAGTAGAGGTAGGAGCAGAGGTCTTGTGCTCAGAGGGAATGAGAAAGACTGATTTATATGCTTGGGAGATCATAAAGCTGATGGAATCGTATGTATTGTGAAGATTTAACCTGCTTTCTTGTAGGCCTAATTTATTATGATGAAACTCCTGCCAGCAGGTGGATTATTGAAGAGCTAAGAAGGAAATTGCCCCAAGATGATGTCCTGTGTTCACAATCAGGTAATACTGTCTGTGATCAGTTCCTGCTGTGCTCTCCAGCAGCATCCTGTTGCATTTCCACAGGAATTCTCCTCGGATGGGGGCACTCAGGAAGAGAAGGAAAATAGAAGCTGGAGAAAGAATTCCACATATTGTGGGCCATTTTGGTGGATCTTTTCAGTTTTCCCAGCAGAAAGATTTCCTAAGCAGTTGAAGCTGTTGTTCTGTCCATACTGCTTCTGTACGCTTGAGTTTAATGAATATTTCATCATGACCTGAGTGTGTTATGGTGCACCACCCCTGCCTGACCCTTGCTGAAAAGCTGCTATAAGTCTCAATGAGCAGAGAATCATGCCCCAGGAGCTAATGCTCCCTGTAATGGTGCTCACAACATTCTTAATTTCCTTTTAGTATTATTTAATCCCAAATCTAGTTTTCAAAAAAATATACCATGGAGAGCAGCCAGGTCTTTTAAAATTCTACCTAAGAAGAAAAGCATTCTAAATTCAGAGTGTCTTGTGTAACTGCTGTGGAAGCCCAATGATGGCATTGTCTTGCTTGTTTCTTGCCCTGTACCATCTGCGTTAGTTTCCATTTCTCTGCTGATTGATGCATTAGAGTCAGAAATACTGATGTAGGCAACTGCAAAACATAAATTCAGTACTTCCTGTTAAGAAAAGTATAACTCTTCTGCATTCAAAGCTCCTTTAAGTTTGAGTTATTCTTATAGTTCTTTTCT
Source organism: Myiopsitta monachus (assembly GCA_017639245.1). Taxonomy (NCBI): domain Eukaryota; kingdom Metazoa; phylum Chordata; class Aves; order Psittaciformes; family Psittacidae; genus Myiopsitta; species Myiopsitta monachus. The sequence goes on along the minus strand of CM029921.1, from coordinate 70,281,685 downwards.
AGTCTCCAAAAATCCTCCAAAAGTTTTTGTAGGGAGATATATTTGGAATATCTTGGCCCACCTTTGTAATAGTTAAAGGTGTAGCTTGATATCTGCATATCTGTTTGTGATTATTTATTTGTTCTGTTCTAGAAACTTTTGCTGATGCTTCTTTTATATAAGTGCTTCATTTTGTCTATAAGTAGTTCCTACTGGAAATATGAAGTTTGTAGGAGGTATTTATCCGTCATATTCCGTGGTAAAGATCAATGCACAGAAGTAATTTATTTTATATGCAGTATCCATAATTGATGCCTGATCTTTTAGCAGAACATCTGATTCTTTCATAGCCTTCCTGTGACTGATGCACTTAAATGCCTTATTTATTGCCTTTACCTAAGAGCTTTTAAAATTCTCTTGGTTTCCTGAATAATTTGCTCTGGCTAGATTTTAGTTTTGACAGGATGTGCTGTCATTTAACTTGCTGTCTTCTGCTGCGTTCTAACTTTTAGGAAGAGGAGTAATTTCATACCTTCCTGATTAGATTGCAGTGTAATTTGAAATTCTGGTATTTTATGTTCTCAGGTTTTTCCCCTTCCATTTAATTTCCTTCCTTTTTAATTTTTTTCCAGCTTCCCAAGTGTTTTGAAAAACTTTACCTGTTACTTGCTAATTCTGTTGTCTTCTTTGTCATCTCCCTTTTCAGTCATAACTAAGCTGCATCATATGCTCATGTTTTGAATCAGCTTCTGTTTTTCCTTGAGAACTGAGTCAAAACTGGTTGCTCAATATCGTTTTCTTGCTGTTCCAAGAAGCAGCTGTTCAACATGCTGAAGATCTGCTGCTAGAAATATCAAAATAATAGACTATAGGGATAGAATCACATTTTAACCTGTTTACTGTGTTCTGTGATCTTTTAAGTGACCACAGTGGAGTAGAATTTTCTGTATTTGCTTATATCCATTGGATGGAAAGTTGTCAAGTTATCCACTCTCCTCCTGAGTCTTTTCTTACCTTACTTCATGAGAAAGAGTTTGAGGACTTTTTTCAGCTGTAACAATGCTCAAGTTCCTCTCTACTGGAGTTTTTACATGATCATTGCATTTAAGTGAGTAATTTTTATATTTTCTTTATGTGTTGAGAATGTTACCCATGGGGATAATGTTTTCTTATTGCAATATATATCTATATTCCAAATTCTGTATTGTGATTCCTTAAATTACGTTCTTGGTGTTGGATATGCTGCATAAATGTGGCATTTTCTTAAGCATTGTGTAGAGCTCAAGTGGATGAATTCATGCAGTGGGCCCTCCCAATAAGCAGATCCTTATCTTTCATGTTCCCTGCCGGTTCACATCTGGCTGTGGAACTTTGGGTTTGTTTTTTTTTATTTCATCTCTCTGATGGACCGAGAGCTGCAGTTCCAATTACATGGGTTATTTGTTGACTAAGGAACAATCAGAGCAGTGTGACTGATAAAAGATCAGTTTCCTGTTGGTTTCTTCCTTCGGAAGACAGGATGCTCATCTGGGGAGAATTCCAAGGATGCTTTGACAGGGTTTCCCATTCTTTGGCACTTCTGCATTCCTTTTCTTTACAATATATTTGGTTTGCAGCTGCCAGATTTGTCTTCAAAGGACAAATACATCACTGAGAAGGCAGACTAAATCATTCTATCCTCTCCTCAACATATGGGATAGTTTCTGTCTTGTTTCACCTCTAACTGCTTCTTGGTTATATATAACCACTTTTGCATATGCATGCTGCTGCACTTTTGCTTTAGAAAGTTGTGTTTGTGGGTGTATGTTTCTAATTTTGATAGAGAAAAAAGTTGGGTTTTTTATTTTATTGAAGTTATCTAGCTAATTTCTGAACGACTTTTCTACACTTCAGGTCATTATCGGGTACCATAAAAATCCAGCATAATATTAAATTTGGGTGGGAGGATGTGTATTCTGAATGACAGATGTCTTAAAAAAAACATTCCATAATTTTAAAAGAGGCCAGTTTTCCACTTAAAAGTAAGTTTTCTGGGGTTTATGATTCCTTTTTGCTTCCCAAGGAACAATTTCGACTTCCCAGAGTATTTCTTTTTAAATTTAGTGCCTTTTTGACACTTTCCATTTTTGCACTTAATATTCTTGCTGTTTTCCAGAAATTATTAAAGTGAAAAGAACTTTCATATAGTCTGTTGGTTTTACTCCTTAGACACGGTTCTAACTAAGCTTTATTTTGATCAGTAAATTTGTAGTGGCTTTTATTGTATTCCTGAGCAGGATATTGAGTGAAGAATAAAACAATTTTGAAAGAAAAAGCCTTTACATTTTGTTCACATTCCTCAACATTTAGAAGAAGATACAGCAATACTAAATTTAAAAGGACAATCAGAATATTTAAAAATATTCCATTTTATTGCATGTTAGGTAACACCACACTCTGTTTAATATTGTAGTGGGATCCTTTTTTATTGGCAGATGTGTAACATGATCCAAGATGTATGAATGCATTTGTTTTTTAAAAGGTCACATGCAGTAAAACTTCTACTGTACATCAGTGAGAGAATTAAGCTAAATTCTGTTTCATACTGTCCTTAACCACTTTTCTTGGTCATGCAATTAAAATGTATCACCACAAATCGTGTACAGCCTTAATAGTGGTTCTGTAGAACTCAACAGAAGCATTTATCAAGTAAAATAGTCCCTTGCATATAAGGTCATGAGTTAGAACAGTTAAAATGGTAGCATAAAAAGTATGCAATTAGTTGTTTAAACACGTGCCCTAATCTGTTAAAAAATTCTAAGCAAACAGCAATTTGTATAACATGTAACCCCAGCTGTTCAACAGTAATCCTTGCTGCTAAAAGTGCCATTTGGACTTAGTATCCATTCCTTTTCTTTATTGGAAACATTGGGATATTTTTGCTTCTGACTTACAGCCACCAAATATTATACTGTACTTCTTGATTTGTAATGGACTCGGGTGACGTCATAAGGATACTTATATCAAAACCTCTAACAACTTGCCCAAAGTGAGCTCTGAAAATGCAGAGTATTGGAAATATGTTTATCTAATATGATAAATGTTGGTCTAGATATAACCCCCAATTTCAAGAAGGGGAAAATGGTTGAGCCGGGGAACTACCGAGCAGTCAGTCTCGCCTCTGTGCCTGGTAAAATCTTGGAGCAGATTCTCCTGGAAGGCATGCTGAGGCACATGCAAAACAACAAGGTGGTTGGTGACAGCCAGCATGGCTTCACTAAGGGGAAATCCTGCCTGACCAATCTGGTGGCCTTCTGTGATGGGGCTACGGAACTAATGGACAGGGGTAGAGCAGTTGATGACATCTACCAGGACTAGCGCAAAGCATTTGACACTGTCTCACATGACATCCTTGTCTCTAAGTTGGACAGGCATCAATTTGATTAGGTGAACCACTCGGTGGGTAAAGAACTAGCTGGATGGCTGCACGCAAAGAGTAGTGCTGAATAGCTCAATGTCCAGCTGGAGACCAGTAACGAGTGGTGTCCCTCAGGGATGGGTGTTGGGACCGGTCTTGTTCACCATCTTTGTCGGTGACATGGACAGTGGGATTGAGTGCACCCTCAGAAAGTTTGCTGATGACACCACAGCTGTGTGGTTCGGTTGATACCCTGGAGTGAAGGAATGCCATCCAGAGGGACCTTGACACACTTGTGAGGTGGGCAGATGCCAGCCTGATGAAGTTTAACCATGCCAAGTGCAAGGTCCTACACCTGGGTTGGTGCAGTGCCAGGCACAGGCTACAGGTTGGTCAGAGAAGAGATTGAGAGCAGCCCTGTGCAGAAGGACTTGGGGGTGTCGGTTGATGAGGAAAATGAACATGAGCCAGCAGCGTGCACTTGCAGCCCAGAAAGCCAACCGTCTCCTGGGCTGCATCAAGAGGAGTGTGACCAGCAGGTTGAGGGAGGTGATCCTGCCCCTCTACTCCGCTCTCGTGAGACCTCACTTGGAGTATCGTGTGCAGTTCTGGTGTCCTCTACATGTAAAGGACATGGAACTGTTGGAAGGAGTGCAGAGGAGGGCCACGAGGATGATCAGGGGACTGGAGCACCTCCCGTATGAAGATAGGCTGAGAAAGTTGGGTCTGTTCAGCCTGGAGAAGAGAAGGCTGCATGGAGACCTCCTAGCAGCCTTCCAATATCTGAAGGGGGCCTATAGGGATGCTGGAGAGGGACTCTTCATGAGGGACTGTAGTGATAGGACAAGGGGTGAGGGGTTCAAATTTAAACAGGGAAGTTTAGATTGGATATGAGGAAGAAATTCTTTCCTGTAAGGGTGGTGAGACACTGGAATGGGTTTCCCAGGGAAGTTGTGAATGCTCCATTGCTGGTAGTGTTCAAGGCTGTGTTGGACAGAGCCTTGGATGGCATGGTTTAGTGTGAGGTGTCCTTGCTGATGGCAGGGGGGTTGGAACTAGATGATCTTAAGGTCCTTTCCAACCCTAACTGATCTATGATTCTGTGATTATAATTTGCCTATTGAAAAGTTATTTTTGTCAACCAATTTATATGTCCACTAATTTTTTTACTGATTATTTACACTTATTATTTTACTGTGTAAGCTTTATAATCCATTGCTTTTTATAGGCTAAAAAATGTTATTTTCAGAATTACTCTGACATGAGTTTTCAGTTTCCATGGTGTGTCCTTGATAAAAAGTGTGTGGGCCTCCAACTTTTCTTCTTATCATCACAGACCTCGTTGATCCACTTGGGTTATACCAGTGCATTTTTTTTTTTTCCCCAGAACATTTGTGAGACGTCTAGTGTGGGGAGTGTGTTGGTTTGGGATTTTTCTATATTTGCCTCTTTCTATTTTGGAGATCAGTATTTATGAATTCACACAATCTCAAAAGGAGAACCTACTAACTGGTCCCTTAATTTGTCTTCTCACAGTTTCCCCTTCAGTGCAATTTCAAGTATAATCTGCGGATTTTAACGCCGTGTTGTCCAGTCTTTGAGCTGCACAAAGTTTTATTCTAGTGTTTTGCGATGCTTACCTTTGGAAATTTTTTCTGACATCCCATATGACACCACTTTTGGTGATCTTCCTGAGGTGCATAGGTAGAATTGCATGAGTTTGGCGTTCTTTCTTTTTTGTCATTTATGATTTGTTTGTTTGTTTTCTGTGCTGTGAGGTTGATAATTTCTGCTTAAGCATCATACCTTGTGTTTGTCCTAGTTGAAGATCTTAGAGTTTTGCAGAGCTGGTAATTTTTACCGCTTTGATCTAACCATAACTCTTACTTGAAATACTTGAAGTGAAATACTTCTGTGTTGCAGACAAGCAAGAATTGTTTACTTTTACATAATGTGGAGACATTAATGTCTTTACAGATATTCCATGACATTAATATCCCTATTCTATATTTTTTTTCATGCTCCATCACTGTTTTCTCCTTTCCTAAAATGCAGAGTTAGTCTTGGAACCATTATTAATTTACATCAGCTTCATACTGGTTTAACTTTATCCATTTTAGTGGTTGCATCTCATATAGTTCTGGATGAGACAATCAAGATTTTAAGAAGGTGAGAAAAATGAATGTATTTTTATTTTTCTGTTTATCTGGTATGATATAACTACTGAAATTTTAATGAATCTATCTACACCACTTAATAAGAGTGGTTTATACCCTTTTATAATAGATCATATTGTGAAGAAAGTTGAAACACAAGAGTAGTCCCTTAATTTTTATGAGTCTTAAGAGGATTTTTTTTTAAGTTATTATTATTATAATGATCCATTTTCGTGTGTTGTGTTTTGGCTTTTTTTCTTCTCGCCCATTTTTCTCCCTTTTCTCCCTCACCACATAGCACACAAAGCACAGGAAGGTTTAGACCTGCAGTTGATAATATCCATCTGATTTATTTAAGTGGATTTGAAAGTTTTACTACTTTGTGTGGTCTCTAATGGGTTACAGGTTGAATAACTCTTGAGGAGCATTAAAAATCTGATTTGATGACTAGTTTAATGATTCTTCCAAGAAGGGTTTGTAGAGATTATTGTTGGGAGGTACTGTTACTGTTGGAGGATTAGCAATTGCTTCTTAAGGTGTTCTGAGTTGACAGCTAGTGGACAGCTTTCCCTGATAGCTCTTTTATAGTCCACTGCAGCTGGATAAAAATCAATGAGAAAGTGAACTTGTTTGTTTATCCATTAATCTGGGTTTTAACAGATGAGTTTGGCTTCCATAGTAAGTTGTTTAATATGTCATCCCCATCTATCATGATCTAGATAACCTCAGTTAACACACTGATTAATCCTCAGATTCTTCTTCAGTAGTTCCCTTCTTTGTTGCACAATGTGAAGGGAAGTGTTCCTGGTACGTCTGAATAGATAGCACACATGCTGCTCAACACCCAGATTAATACAGCCTGAAGAAAAGGAACCCTCTTTTTCCTCCTATTTCCTGCCTTCCCTATGTGCAAAATAAAGCTGTAGTTATATTAGTTTATGGTTTGTTTTTTTTTTCTTAATGTTACACATTTTGCTGTTATTTGAATTTAAAACTAGTAGTTGTCCTGAACTTCATTATCAATAGCTGTAATGCCCAAAACACATTTCTAATCTCATCATAGAAATAGCAAACATGGTGTAAAATAGCTTTATTTTTAAGGACTTTTTGTGAAGAAACCACGACCCTTATATTGAATCTAGTAGTATTCCCACAGTTGTAATCTTAATTTAAGCACTCTCTGTCTTAACTTAGCTGTTGTATATGTTGAATATTGGATGTGGGACAGTTCTTCCCTTTAAAGTTTAGTTTCATGGAATAAATACAAACATATTTCAGTTGCAATATTTTCACCATTTATGTGGAAAGAAGCATTTATTTTATGCCTTCACTTTTGAAGTGTGAAAAAAGTCTGATACATTTGTGAAAACTCTGAAAAAAATGTTTGGTGGTTTTTTGGTGTTTTTTGTTTGTTTTTTTTTTTTTTGGGGGGGGGGAGGTGTGTGTTTGGTTAGTTTTTGTTTGGTTTGTTTGGGGTTTTTTTGGCAGGTTTTTTCTTTTCCTTCCTTAGCAGGAACTTAACTACAGAGCTTTCTCTGAAGTGGGCAGGAGTGAAGAATAAAAATTTTAGTAAGGAACTTATGAAGAAATGAAATGTGTATGTTAAGTGAATAATATTTAGGAAGAAACTGCATGGAAAATGATCTAGACACCATTTTTATAAATTCAGTAAATTAACGTATGGGCAAGCTATTACAGAAATTACTGTACAAAATAAGCAATTCTGTACTATAAAAATAATCCATTTTGCACTTTTAAAACTTTGCTTTAACTAATAATGAAGAGCTTTACATTATAACCAAACAAAAGCCTCTAGGCTGTTGTTGCAAGAAACATTTCCGTTCCTGCCATGCCTGTGGTAGGATACAGCTGTGGCTGTGTTAGCGGTGCCACATCTGACAAACTCTTCTAGAAAGAGAATGGAATTTTGCAATTTTTTTTTGTAGGATTTATGGTGCCATTTCATTTGTACTTTCATTTGTTTCCTAATGCAGGTGGTGGATTCTCTTTGGAATACAGCATGAACTAGATGGCAAACATATATTTCTGAGATGTGAGGTGAATGTCAGAATGTATATCTTCTTGTTTAGAAGTAATTTTTCCTGGTGGACATAGGTTAGTTTATAGTTTTATGTTCTTATGCTTAAAATCTTGAAACAAGTTACAGTATATAATCTTCTTAAGTAAACGTGTTATAACTAAATGTAGTTTTAAGTGTCTAATCTTAGTTTTCTACAAAAGCAAATATTAATTCTTACTAAGCCAGAAAATGAGTAAACATAAGTCTTTCCTGTCTTTGGCAGTATTTGCCTGAGTGGTTTCTTTCGTGTGTCTCTGCAACTTCTTATAGTACAGATGAAAACTATTACTCAGTTTTAAATGTGGAAGACCAGCATGGTACTCTCATACATCCCTATCTTTTGATCCTGCAGCCAGGGGGATGCTTCAAGGTTCACAACTCCTGCTGACATCCCCAGGGCTTCCTGCAGCACTGGCCCACTTGAGCATCAAGTGCCAACTGAAATTTTTAATGTCATTTGGACATCTCTCTGCCATTGTGATTTCACCTGTGGCTCTGCTGATGGCAGAAACCTTTTAAGAGCATGTTAATGCTAGAAGTAGTTTATAATTTTTAAAACAAATTATTAATCTACTGTTAGTAGTAGAAGAATATTTGGCTTTAAGCACAAACTAGGCATCATTGCTATATCAGTTAGAAAAGGAGTTTAAGCAGTGTTAGTTTATCCCTAACAACAGAGAAACATGTCTGGAGCTTCTTCACAGTAGTGGTCTTAACTTTTGCAGCACTATGGCTGTCTCAGAGCTCTGCTAACCCAGGGGCATGTGATTTAAATAGGACACAGAAGACCAGCTTCTGAACAGGGAGATAGCAGTACATGGGTGATAACACATATCAAGTGTGTTGACATAGTTTTGCCTCCAGGAGTTGACGACACCGAGTTCAGACTGTGTAGCTTCCCTTGCAGAACTTCTCTTAACTCATCAGTTGAGAGTATTTGTTAGTCTCAATCTTCTGTACTGGAAATATTCTTTAATAATCACACCCCTGTTGCCATAGAGGCCTATTTATTCAGTGATCTTAATGCTGACGTAGCATATTGAAGCAAAAACTTCTGTTAAATCTTTTGAGTATAGCACTGAATTAAAAAGCCTGCAGAATGCAAGGAAGATGATCAAACATTTCTTTATAGGCAACAACTTTCAGTCTATCTGGGGGAAGTCCTCCTTACAGTGCCATTTGATTTCTTCTTGAATAGGAGAGTACAGCTTAGCCTGGAAGACTGTAACAGCTGGGCTGCCATCCTGCTCTGCTGCATAGGGTATCACCTTGATTTTATGCTGCTCATTTTGTTGGTGTTAAGATCTTTTGCTTTTAAAGCAACTGGGGAAGGGTCTTACCCTGTTGTGGCTGAAATTTTTGGTAGTAGATGATTCTTTGATGTAGTAGACCAAGTGAAGACATTATGCAAGAGTGGAGGCTGAAATGCTCAATGGTCAGATCGGAAACAGTTTACTGAGTCATACATAGGTATTTGAAAGTGGGGACTTGTTATAGGACCCAACCTAGTACTTGGTAGTATACAAAACTTATCTTCAGCAGTCTTTAAAATAAATACTTAAAGTTGAGTGTTTTCAGTAGTGTTTATCAGCTTCAAGACAGTCTTTAAATTTCTACAACACTGTTGATAACATCTAATGTCAAAGGGATATATGAAAAGAACAAACTTTGTGCTTCAATCTCAACCCCTTTTTTTAAAGATGTGCTGTAGATTTCTGCGACAGTCACAGTAGCCTTCAGTGCTATGTACAGATACACATAAAGAGCAAAGTTTGTGCTTAAGTCTCAGACCATTGTAAAAATTCTGTTGCAGGGTTGATCGCTATGTGTGGTGCTCCAGTAGTAAAAGTCTCTGTTCAGGAATGAGAATTTTCAGAAGTATTGGGATTACTCTTTGAGTCTACTCTTACAAACAAGTCTTTAGTCAGGCTGGAGTGTCATCTTAAGTATGGCATGGTTGAATGCTGTCTTTGGAAAAAACTTTCTCAGCTCTCACTTATAAATTCAGACTTTTGCTGATGTTTTTTACTTGAGATGTGTGAGCTGTCTTTGTTTGTCATAAGTCTGCCCTAATTCAGGTAGTGTAATTCAGTCTAAACTATAATTGTACTCTGTATGTAATTGATACTTCATTTTCCCCTGAAAATGGTGAACTTTGAGTTCATAATTTATTTCTAATCAATATAAACACAGGCCATTTTTTCTAAAGAAAATAATCATACAGATCTTCAAATTTATCATAAGGGATAGGGTTTGACTTTCACCCCAGATAGTAATATTTTTTTTATTCCACCATTCATAACTAACGAAGAGAAGATGCTAGTCACTTCTATAAATGCTTTAAGGAAATCAGAAGCACTTATAAAACCTTTTTTTGCTGATCAAGTGTTCATATCTGTCTAAATAATCCTTCACTGACCAGTCACTCTGGTATAAAATTTCAGCTTTCCAGCTGCCTTTCCTCCTATCGCTCTGCAGATTTAGAAGACTTGGGAAAAGAGGTGGCTCATTTATGGCCAGTGTTTAGTCAATTAACAGAGATGGTATTTCTCTTGATATGCTTTTTAAAAATCCAAGTCACTGAAGGCTCTTTCTCGTATGGCTGCTGCTGATACACAGTTGTGTTTTCTAACTCCTCTTCCTGCTTTCCTGGGAAGAACTCAGGCTTGCTGTTGCTAACGCAGGTCAGAGGCTGCAGACTTGATGTTCTTTCTTACTGTAGTCCCTTGATATTGGTCATTACCCGGAGATTAGTTTCAGGTCATTAGCCCAGAGATAGCCAAGCATCCCATCCCTTCAGGTTTCCTATCACTTTGGTAATTTGGTAGTTTCATTATGTGTTCTAAGGAGTACTCTCTCTGGAGTTTTATTTTTCTTATTTGCTTGTGACAGTATCAATAATACTTACTAATTTAATCTCTTTCCTTTAACAATTCTCAGCCCAACAGTGATCATTTTTAGGATTATCTAATTGTATATTCAAAACATACTACTTATTACAGGACTTAATTTCGTTATATCTACATATAAGTCCATCATGACTACTACCATAACGCTTTAATTTGATTTTTTTTTAATAAGGGCTTTGATCCTGAAAATAATTACAAGCATTCAGTTATAATTGTGTATTATCAATGTATATTATGTATATGTAGTATTATGCAGAGAGCTTACTCACATGCAAGTTACTGATGTACAAGTACTTGCATAGCTGAATACTTATTTTACCACCTTTTGAAACACACTGTTATTGCCATATATGCAGTAACCTTTTTCAAGGCCACCCAATTTTGTTTTCAGTAGTGATTAAGACACTTGAAAGTCTAGCCCTAGAAGGGTAATATTTATCCTCCTAAGTGTGCGTAAATGATTCTGGTATTAAGCTTATAAGTCCCTTTCAACCTAATGTTTGTAAAATTGACTAATTGATTGCTAATATACATGCATGCACGCACATTTTGCTTTCTTCATTACTGAGGTGTAGCCTTTGCTGGCAGAACATAGACTTTGTAACAATGTGCAAAACAGGATCTAGCATCTGAAGAACAGAGAACCTAAGATATACAACATTTTTCCTCATTGCAAATTAAAAAGGTCCCTTGAAATATATCAACATACCTGTGACTTTAGGAGAGTGTGAAGTACAAGTAGGAGAACTTTCCTGTCTGGTAGTTGGTTTGTTGGGTTTTTTTTCTTTTTTTTCCCTTGGTGTTGTGGGGGTTTGTGGTTTTTTGGGTGGTTTTTTTTTTGGTTTTTTTTTTTTTTGCGTGTTTTTTTTTTTTTTTGGGGGGGGTGTTTGGTTTTTGGTTTGGTTTGCTTTGGTTCTTTTTCTTTTGACCTAGAGCATGCATTTATGTTTGGGGAGTATCCAAGAAGAATATTTATATTATGTTATCTCAGCTCTCAAAACATGAAAAGATGTTTCTGGTTCAGCTCACTATTTGGCTCCTGGGGAGTCTTGTTTCCTCAGCTTGACTTTTAAGTTAGGTGTTATTCCTCATGGACCACAGGATTTTCCTCTTCCCCCTATCCTGCCTAGGAAGATGAGCACAAGTAAATGTAGCACACTTCTTCACATACTGTTTCCTCTTTATTTATCCCTTTTGGGAATGAGGAAAATACTTGTACTGTCCTGTGAATTCTTTAGTTGGTGTTCTATGCAAAATACTGTGGTTACCTTAGATTACGCAGAAGACACTAATTCTGCTCTGCTACTGTTAATCTTAAGGCAGTGATCACTGAACCAAAAGTGATTATGATAATTTTCTTTGTATGTAAAAAACACAGTGTAGTCAGTGTTCCAGAGTAAATGTGCTATACTTGCCACTTAAGTAAATAAATATATATGTGAAACTGAAAGCAGTTAGGAGCAAATGGAGTGGGAGGTAATACTGAAACATAAGAATATCAGTGATAACTGGGAACTGTGCAAGTCTGGTTTGTTAGATGCCAAAGAATAGAACTCATTAATCATGAAAGAGAACTTCTTGAATTAAAAAAAAAAGTGATTAAAAGGGAAGTTAATCAAGAAAGGAATAATAAGGATGAACAATAAATAAATAAAAATAGAAAAGCTGAAAGTGCTGCATGTTAGGAAACAGGCAAGTGCTAAATGATACCATGAGTGTAACTAGAAAAAAATATGAATTAATGTAGTTTACAAACTATTTGGCAGGAGAGAAATTCTAAAAATGGCGTAGGTCTAATAATAGCTAGGTTGGTAAAGAATAGTGGAAACAAGGCTAAGAATATAATTTAAGAAATACTTCAGAAGAGAGAATGTGTGTATCATACAGAGCTTGGTAAATGTTCTTGTTTTTTGCAAGTAACTAATGCATTTAATAATTTGGTATAAATTTTGAACTGCAGGTCTAGGTCACTTATACTAAAAAAGAATATTCCATCTCTGGATAAGGAGCTTTCTGAATGTCTGGTATGGATTTTTAAGCAGTTAAGGTATCTTACATAGGTTCAAAAAGTATTGTGAATGATTGCTAATATTTAGAAACCATAAATGTATTGAACAGGATAAGTATAGTTGAGGTAAAGTGACAGCCATTCTGGATAAAATCATGGTAAAGCTCATATGGGAAGCATCTTGTAGTTAATTAGCAGTAATCTGATTTGTAGTAGTGAAGAGGAAGTCTTGTCTGATTTTTAATATTCTGAGAGTATCTTATGTCCAGCTGATTTACACCTTTGCCCTGGTATCATTCACTTAATTTCAACACATAACACTGCAAGAAAAGGGAGATAATAGTTTTGATTGAACAAATGGTGTATAAAATCAATGTATGTATGTATCATGTAAAATATTAAATGGACCAGAAAATAAAAACCAGAACAATTGATCTGTAAAAGGTCTTAAGGGGCAGTCTCAGCATGGTGCTTGCTCTGGTGTATAAATGGAAGTCCAGGTCTTTGTTTCTAATGAGGGGATTAGAGATGTTCAGATGAATGTTATATTTGCATGCTTGAGTTCTTATCACATACAAGTATCCTCCAGGTTTGAATCTTGACCTCTTTGCACATTTTCAGTTCTTATCCTGCTCAGACCTACTCAGCTAATGAGGTATAAGATCGTTGCCTGAGGTGGAAAGACTATGGCACATCAGAATTCACAGTGATGTTGTTTTACGCTTGAGTAGAAGTAGCAGTGAAGGAGTTGCCAAATATGCTTCACTTTACAATTAGTATATTAAGTAGGTATTGAAGATGAAAACACTACTCTCACTGTATGATGTACCAAATAAAGGGTAATAAAATATTTTTTTCAGGTATAAGTAAAAATCTGTTGTGCTGCAGGTTGCACTTCACTGTTTTGCAGATGGCTGTAACTGTAATGGCTAAAGATTTTTAGTTGTGCTTGGCAATAAATTGAGTTTTGTTTTTTTTTTTTTAATGAAAACCCTTACTCAATGTTTTTCCTTATCTTGAGTCAGCGTGTGTGACGATCTCAAACCTACATGATAACTTCTAGGGTAAAAGCTGTGCTAATACCTGGTATAGTCAGTCTAAATTGTGTTGGTACTTTTAAAATGCTTTTTCTCTATATAAAATAATGTCCACTTAAGACGGAATTATCTTCACTTACAATCCGTTATATGTATTTCTGCTGGTTCTTATCATTGGAACATACATCTTACCATTGATGTTGCTGGTTACTTTAAATTTTGATTTTTGGCGGTAAGTAGAATGAACCAAATGAAATCTGTGCTCTTTACAGCAAAAGGAAATATACAAGTGGTGCAGCATCCATAGTTCTTTATTATGTCTCAAGGCAGTACTGCGCTGATACTGAATAAACATGTTATCCCTGTTGTACTGCGGTAAGCAGAACCTTCTGTTTCTTTGTGTAGATTGCTTTAAGAGTGATGAATCCATAACAGAAGCAGGGAGCATGGTGCTTCAGCTGGAAGTGTGGTCTGTGTGCAGTTGATATGTCAGTTCCTTTCAGTTGTACCACAGCGTACACGATAAAAGCATGCTGCTTGCTACTGAATGGTGCTCCCTGCAAATCACTTCTGCAATCAAGTGCTTAGTCCTACTAGTGGCAGTATGGGGCATTCTGTGCCGTGACCCTGATGGATGTACATTTTGCTGCTAGAGCAAAAAATGTTAGGTGAGTGTATGTAATTTTAGACAACGTAGTTGAAATTCAAGTGCCACTTCATTCAGAACTCCGTTATATGTACCAAACATGGGACAGCATAAATCGGTAGTAATTTAAACTGTACTGCAGTCAGTGTAGTATATTCTAGAGGATATACAGATAGCTGGAACTTCCCCATTGCATGACTTCATTACATTGTTGAGTATGCACCTACAATTTCTTCGGGCAACCTGTTGATTCAGAGAAAACTCCAGGAACAAACTTGCCAATGAAGTTTTCAAGTTGATAAGCAGGTACTCTTTATTGCAGCACTGGGAGACATGGGGGATAGCTCCTCCTAACGTGTGTCTCCCTGTATTGCTACACAGGCCATCCTTATATAGACACTTGGGCACGCATACATATTCACGAGGGTACACATGAATTACATCATTTTCCAGAAAGTTTCCTGCATGCATACAAAAATGTGGTGATGGTCTTTGAGAGTTGTTTACTTCTTCTAACAATCTTCATAACTTTTGACAGTCTTTGAAGCACCAGCTTAATTAACATTACAGACATCGCAATCACCCTGTGTTTCTACTTATCAGTTAGTTTAACTGCTCTCCTGGACATCTGCTGGTCCCAGATGCACCCTATCCCCAGGTTCTGTTTTTCTATTCTGTTTTTCTTGCACTTTTTGTACAAGGTTGTAAGAACCTAAAACTATGTCAACTACCTTCAAGCACCTCAGTTATTTTCCATTACAAAGCCATCAGACTTAAGGTTACTTAGAACTGATTACGTTTTGTACTTGTGCACCTCCTTGTCTCACTGTTCAAGTGCCTCACCACCCTCACAGTAATATTGGAATCGGTGGTAATGCTGAGCGTTCCAGCTCATGAAATGAACAACTGAGAGGTTTCCACTTACCAGAATGATTCATTAGTTAGTACCTGAAAATTACCAGTCTCAGGGGAAAGGAATAATTAATAATTTTCATGTAATTAACAGAAAATGCTACAAACCCTATTTCTTTCTAGATGTCAAGGCAAGTCAAGTGGTGTGTGTTGCTATGGAGCATTGTGGCTATGAGTAACTGGGGTTAATAATTAGATTACTGGTTTAAACCTGATTTAGAAATACCACTTTTCTCATAACTTTTAAGTGCCTTTCTTGATTCGATTCACCCAATAAAACTTGTCCTTCAAATACCACTGCTGATGGCACAGGGCACAGACCCCTTGCCTTCTATGTCAAGAGCAAGTAATTCAGTCAGAGGAAGGCCTCCTGTATTTCAGCCCTACCTCATTCTGATTTCAGGGAGTGGCATTGACGGCTTTGTTCCTGTGCTTTTAGTTAGCTTTTTTCCCCAGGTATACTTCAGTACTTTAGCTGGATTCCCCACATATTAGGCTTCTTTTACACAGGAATTGTTTGGAATACTTCTCTAGAGTATCTTTAAAACAGAGAACTTCCTTTTTTATATCATTAATTTCTCTGAAATCTCAAACTAAGAACAGCTTTTCAAATAAAACTTGGTATGGAGTCATGGCCAAGTGCTGTGTTTGTTACCTGGATCTGGAAGTCAGGAAGTGCTAGGTACTCTGCAAAACCAACAGGTTTGGCCTTGCTGGGAAGTCTTTTAAACTGAATAAGGAAGATGCAGAAACCTCTTAACTGGAATCTCATCTTCTGTCTGGAGAATGATGTGCAAAACCCCCCACAACTTCAGTTACGCAAATTGCAGTTTTGGGCTAGGGACTAGAAATAGAGGAATTGCATTCATGTGGATAGGTATATGTGATGGGAGATACGATAAAAATACTAGGCATTGGGCTTCCCTTTTTTCCATATCCTACATTCCCTGATGTGTGTTGTTAGAGGCTTGCAGACAAAGTACAGAACCCTTATAAAATCTTCAATATTGCCATGTCCTCAACTATTTTCTGTTTGTCTTTCATCAGTCTTTGAGTTTTCCTGTTATTTGTCATTTATTAGGTGGTCCATTAGGTCTGCTTCCATCTGAGATCTGTTTTATAATACATCCATTTTATTGATGGAGAGACTTAGTCACAGTTAAGTTCTGGTGGGTTATTGGCATGTAAAGAACAGAGACTGTTTTGTTTACAAAACCACAAATGCAAATTGGTTTTCTGTGATAAATCTGGGAGCAGGATGAACTTGGCAAATTTATCCTCATCTGACTAGAGGGAAATCTATTCTTGTTTGCTCTGCGCCTGTTGCTCCTCCCTGCACTTACCTGTGTAGGGATGCTGCTGGGGTGAGTATTAGCCAAGCATAGAGAAGGGGTTGTAAGTGGCCAGGGACACAGCAGTCATGCTGTTTTCCAGAATCCAAGCTCTGAAAGCAGAGACTGGATTCAGATTGTTCAGAAATACTTGACTTCCTTAAGAAGTGATAGAACTTGAGTCAAAACATCTCTGGTTAGTATAGGACAATACTGCAAATTGTGGTACCTGCATTAATAATTTAAGATCAAGTTCTGAAATTGGATAATAATTTAATGAAAACAAGGATAATATATTTCAGTGGGAATTTCTAAATGAGTGATATCTTTAAAGGCCAGAACAAATAATAATAATAATAAAAATATAGAAGTTCTGATGTTTGAGTATTTTCAGCTGTTAGGAGAGCTCCTTGTAGTTTGTTTTTACTTGTCCTCACAGTCTCTTGCCATTGGTAGCTTAATAATAAAAGGAACAAATGAAAGGACAGTAAGAACTTCAAATTTAGTTTCTATGATTGCATATTACCAATATGTTAGAAGATCATAGCATTATGATTATCATAGCATTATAGACCTGCAGGTCTGTTGCCCAAAAGTTAACTTGGGTATTGCTTTCAATCTGCTCTGGAGTAGTAATTGATTGCTGTTTGTTGTCACTGGGGGCCTATAGGGATGCTGGGGAGGGACTTTCCATTAGGGACTGTAGTGAGAGGACAAGGGGTAAGGGGTTCAAACTTAAATAGGGAAAGTTTAGATTGGATATGAGGAAGAAATTCTTTCCTGTAAGGATGGTGAGACACTGGAATGGGTTTCCCAGGGAAGTTGTGAATGCTCCATCGCTGGTGGTGTTGAAGGCCAGGCTGGACAGAGCCTTGGGTGGCATGGTTTAGTGGGAGGTGTTCCTGCCCATGTCAGGGGGGTTGGAAAGGACCCTAAGATCATCTACTTCCAACCTGCCTGCCTAACTGTTCTATGATTCTATGATTCTGTCCGACATAGACGTGCAAATAGGGATAAGAGATATTGTTGTGGAGCTTCAAGAAGTGACAGTTACTAATGCAATGCTCAGGATAAGTGCCTCATTTTTCACTCAGTGTTAAGATATAATAATAATAATTGCTCAAGACAATTATTGCACAATCTGTGATCTGAAACAACTGTTTTTTCACTTTTTTTGTCAAAGAGCTAATATGAAGCTCTTTTTTCACAGAATCCCATTCAGTGTATAAGGAAGGGCTTCTCTGTGCAGACTTTATATAAACAGTAATATCTTTTCTTATAACATTCCCAGAATGTTACAACAGAATTTGCAGTGAATTTAACATACACAAAAAATAGCATATGCAATTGTTAAGAAAGGAAAATTAATTCTAATTTTTCATGTTGAAGAACTGGTTTTCCTTACAAAAATGCTTATAATAATGATAATGATCAGGAATTTAGGTCAGTGGGCAGTGTAAGGAAGTTGGCATCAACCATATCCAAGGTTGTTCCTGTACACAGTGAGTAATATGGTTATATTCTAAAACAGTAAGGCAGTTGTCGCGTTCTTTTTGACCTCCCATATTGGTTGTTACTTTATTTAGTTGGGAAAAACAAGCAAACTAGAAGTATCTTTGAGATTTAAGGTCAAACCTGAAAGCTTTCTTAGGTCACTAAAGAGCCAGACATGCATGGAAATATTAGTTAATATTATAGCTAAGACAGTGGTAATCTGTCACATATTTGAAAAGGGTAAAGATATTAGGTACTCTGAAAATCTCTCTGAGTGCTCATTCAAACGCTCACTGAGTTACAGAGGTAAAAATGGTGCAGAATAATCTAGCTAAAATGCAAGTAGCAGAAGCTTGTTCTTCGCACCTTTTGTGGGGACCTTGTAGAATATATAGGGCAGCACTCTGCCTGGCATGAGAAATTGCAGGGATCGATATAGTACTGCTTTGCTAGGAGACGAGGAGTCTGCTGAGGATTAAAAAGGAATGGTCTCCATTGCTCCATGTCCTGCTCTAGGAATGTGGTATTGAGGTCTTTAGAGCATTAAAGTCAAGATGTGTTATTTTAGGAGATTAGAAACTGCAAGAATAAATTGAGCCATAGTAGCACTCCAGTAGCTGTAGTGAAATCCAGCTTTATGTTTGCCTGTGTCTGCATCTCCTGATTCACATTCAGCAGAGGCTCCAAGAAGACTGAAATGCCCTTCTCCTGTGTTGCTAATTTTCGTGATTACATTCCAGTTTATCTGGTCCTTAGAACATTTTTCAGGGTTCCTGGGTTCTTATTTTTATTTGAAAATCTATGCTTTCTTTCTTATTTTCTCTTTTCTTTCCCCCCACCTTCCACCCCCGACAGTTGTTATCATGGTAACTGTAGTCAAGTAAATGTTGACCCCCTCCCCCTCCCCGTTCAAAGAGAGAAATAGCTACATAAATGTTAACACTTCATCATCAAGTGCTATAAAAATCCACATGAGTAGTTGAAGAATGTGTTGAGTTGCTGTTAGGGAGGGCAACTTAGTGGAAAAGATTAAATTATATTAACAAAACCCTAGTTAAGAATTTGTAGATTTAAAATCACCTGAAATTTTTGTGATGTTCTATGCTGACCTCAGGTCTAGAGAGGCATAGAAATTCATCCTGTAATTTGTTCTTGCTGGATCAAAATACATATTTATTACAAGCCATCTTGCGGAAGTTTTCCAAATCATTTGGCCCATAAATCCTAGTAACTTTTTAGGAAACTTGTATCTTTACTACAAGAGCACTTTTGGTGTTAATCAGGTCCTGATTGAAAAGGTTCCAAAGTTGATTTTAGCCATATTACCTGTAATCTTGAGTTAAAGATTTCATGTGCTGGAGGTTGGGTAAATGTCTAAAAATTTGCCCGCTGAAGCTCATAATTGCCTGCTTTTGTGTCATCTTAAATAGAGCTGAGGATGTTATTCTGTTCATATTTAAAGGAAGACACACTTACAAAGTTCAGTGAGAATCCATCCCTGAGGTGTTTGTTTTTGTTTTATGAAATTCTGAGAAAAGGGTGACTACCTTCATTAAGTAAATCACAAGGAGCCTTTCTTTTCATATTGACTCATGCTGTAATCAAATTAATCTGTTATATGTGCCATTATTTGAAGAATATTTCCAGTAACTTAATACTTTCAGTTGCATTTTATTTTCTTGTATTTTTAAGCATAAAACCTTTTCCTAAAGTTCTTGTAATAGTTTTTAATTTCTTTCCCTGTGTGTTAAATTACTCTTATTCCTTACTAATTCCAGAAGTTTAGGGGAACTGTTTTCTTTTTCTTTATTTTTCCTCTAGGCTATCTGGTGATCAGGTCCCTGAGCAATCTGATCTAATTAAACCTGGTCTGAGCAGGTGCTTGGATTAGATGACCTCCAAGGAAGTCCCTTCTAATTGTAACTGCTCTATCACTCTTTCATATAGGAAACATTGATTCTGTAATGCAGTAAAACCTTTTATGAGCTGGTAGCTTGTTGTGGTTTAATCCCCTCAATAGCTCACGCAGTTGCTCTCTCACTCACTCCCCCTCTTTCTTCCCCCCCACTCCAATGGGGGGGAGAGGGGGGAATGGGGAGAAGAATCGAAATAATATAACTCCCAGACGTTGAGATAAGAACAGTTTAGTAACTAAGGTATAACACAAATCACTACTGCTGCCACCAATAATAATACAAGAGAAATACAAGGAAAGAGAATACAACTGCTCACCAAGCCTGACCCAGCCAGTGCAACCCCCAGCAGTGAACCCCCAGCGTGCACCACCACACCCTTCCGGGTCTCTACTGTCTGTTTTTACATCCTGGACATGATGTGCTGTGGTATGGAATAACCTCTTTGGTCAGTTTGGGTCAGGTGTCCTGTCTCTGCTTCCTCATGTCTCCCCTCCTCCTTGGCAGAGCATGAGACTCAGAAAGTCCTTGGTCAGACCAAAACATGACCAAACAGTAACTGAAAACACTGGTGTTATCAGCGCTGCTCCCAGGCCCAAAATCAAAAACACAGAGTTGCACCAGCTACCAAGAAGGAGAAAAATGACTGCTGCTGCTGAACCCAGGAGATAGCTATATAGGGGAATTATGGATTGGTCATTTATGATTTGTGAATGGCTACGCTAGGTTGTCATTACAGGGCTAGTAGGGACAAGAATTTTCAGGAAGCAAGGATACAAATCAGCGCCTTCAACATGTTTGGGGAAAACTTTTCATTTTGGTAATTTTTTTTAACAGCTATTGGCATATATTGGCATATATTTATTTTGAGTCTGCTTTAGCAGTAATCTTATCACTCTATGAGTGATTAAAAGTGTAAAAATACACGGGCTGCTGAAGTAATTAACTGTGTGAAGTGGTTAGTAATTTTGAATAAGTATAATATTTATTTTCAGTTACTTCCTTAACACATCACACATTTCTTCTGAGTTATAAGGGATCTAGAAGATGAGTTCTTGAGCTCCAGGGGAAAACCACAGTTTTCCCTGACACTCAGAGTACTGGTAATTAATTTTGACCTGGAACTCACATATTTATTTTCTTTACATATATATGTTATATATTTTTTAAATAAAGGACAAATTAGTGTGTTCAAGTAGTATTTTAACTATTGAAAGGAGCAAATACATCTTGTCCTTTCAGTAGGTATCTGTTTACCTTTACTTATCCCATTGGTCATCAAAATAAAACCTTCAATAAGGTACTTATGTTTCTAAAGAGTTCTCTTTGTAGTGTTGTTGCACAGAGTTGTTCTAAATTATGGGATGTTTTCTAAACCTAAGAGTGTAAAACTGAAAGGGGAGGCTTTTCTTCTTCTAACTTGACCCTGTTTGCAGTGGGTCAGAATGCTATACATAGTAGAGTTTGGCCAAGTACATCCATATATTTCCAGGGCAGCTGATTTTTTACCTTGCCATGATCTTCAACATAAATGTGGCGGCTTCGCCATCAGATTGGATGGACTCAGGGCTGGATTCAGCCAGCTGTTAAAACGGGGGTCAAAATCTATTCATGCTATTATTTAAGCTGTCCTTATTGTTTCATGACACTTGTTTTTTATTTCATTAATAAAGACAATGTGACCTTTTAAAAAGAGAACAATGTCTTCAGCCCCACATCCTCAAATTAGCTTGGGGACAACTTGCCCCTGAAAGTTTGATTTCCATTAAAACCATTGAATGAGGTTACAGTATGTTACAATAAAATATATATGCATTCACCATTCTCACATTCACTATGGGTGAGATAATTTTGTTATGTCTGGAAGCTGTTTTCTTTGATTCCCTACTAGATTAATATTTCATAAACTTACAAGGTTGTTACTTAATTTTGTTAATAGACTTCTGTCATAGGCCAGAAGTATGGCATGTAAGTCTGTGCAAAAAACAATTTATTCAGTGCTCACTATTTATCTTGAATTAATTTTTCATGTATATGAAATGTATCCATGGGATTTCATCAGTATTGCTGGTGCTTGCATCTTGTTCCTTGCTGAGTATTTTTTTTTGTTGTTTCAAAAAAAAATATTTACAAAGACAATTTTAAAATGTGATGGTGTTTAAGGTCGTTTGTAATTCAGAGGGAGCGCTAAGAAATAGTTTGAAAATGCTATTAAGATTTATAAAAGAGTCTTCTTCAGAAAAGAGGATTCTAAGTGTTTCCTAAGCATTTAAAATATAAAGAAAATTACTTGGTTTTTAAAATTATACGTAGTCCAAGAGATCAGGCCATAACGCTTGTTGTATTGAAGTTAGTTGTGGAAACCTGTAATGTTAAAAATGACTGTTTTTAGAGGTCCGAATGTGAATGAAAGGAAACAAACTTTCAATAAAGATTTGTTGATTTATTTCCAGTCCCCAGTTGTTGTGGATATGTGGATATCTCTATAAACTGGTAGAAAGCAGTAAATATCAAATTAGGCACAAATCATTATTCGCAACAGAGAACACTGGAGAAAAGAGTCTAAAGCCACCCTACCTGACAATTTCTGTTTCTTATCTTTTCCAGTTCAGAATGAAGAGAGGTGTTGAGGAAGCCTCATGCTGCTGCTTTCTGTTTGGTGGGGAGACAGGAGGGCTTTTTCTTACTGCTGTCCTTGCAGCATGTTGCATGATTATCTTAGTACTAAGGTTATAATTGCATGACACATGGTGACTATGAATTTCCTTCCTTAGCTAGAAGTGTGATCTGTCTATCTGCCAAAAGCTTAGGCAATAAACACATGGAGTTATGCTGTTATTAAACAAATTTTATAATTTGTTATAAAATGAGAAGCTTTTCTGTTTAATCCATCTAAAAAGTGAATTAAAAAAACAAACAAACAAAAAAAAAAAAAAACCCAAATCTTGATTTCATGTGACCTTAGGAATGATTCTAATCAGGGAACCTTTAACAAAGTTCTCCCTCATTTTCAGAGAGTGCAAAGGACCCTATTGGGCACAGCTGAGATAACTGGTGCAAGAGACAAATTCCAGCTATTGTAACCAAGGAGGAGTCGGGTGTGATTTATATGGAGAGTGTCATTTACAATGGAAGGAGTTGCTGTTAGTCCCTATCTATGGGACAGCAGGGTCATCCTGGCAATGGAACCACGCTGACAAGGGGGAGTGCGGGTGATGGCGCACTGAAACTGTTTGGCAGTGAGGAGATGGACTTGTCACTTTGCCATACAACTCACTGGTGAACACCTGTCTCATGTCAGCTGATCAGTTCACAGACTGGGGTCATCACCTTGCTTTCTTCTCCTGTCCTTGAGCTGACTGTTAGAAACTGCAAATTTAAAACTCAATCTTAGCTCTGTGCCAAGGAAGGGGGATCAGCATTTGTGTGTCTACTTTTTTAAGTGGAAAACCTTAAACTTTTGGGAAACTTGCTAAACATATGGCTAAGTTCTCCCCTGAAGCTAATTAAACTCATAACATGTCTGCTCTCAGAAAAATTGCAATAGCTTGGGTATGTGCATTTTGGTTTTTCAAGATGTATAATCAGGTAAAGCTCTCCACTTTATTAGAGAGTTAAAATGAATTCATAAAGTTGAGTCTTATAAATATTCTCTATTTTGACTGGCTAGATATTTCACCTTTTTCCTGCAGGCTGTAAACAGGAGGAAATAGGAATTGCCAACAAATCAAATTACAGAACATTGAAAGTGTCACAGTGGTAGTGTTCATTATGCTCGTTCACAGAATATATGAGTCATTAAAATTCTGATATTGCTTCAGAAAGACAGAGTTTATAATGGCAATAAAAAAAAAAAAAAGGCCATTACTTGCACTTCTGTTTCTGGCAGTGATTGTTGGGAAAATTAAGGATAATATCAAAATGGTTGCCTGTTTCTCATGCAGTCTTAGGTTTTCAACCCTAAACACCCTGCCTAACTGAAGTGCTGGATACAGAGCACTGCAGAGTTGCAGAGAAGTTCTAATCTTTTCAGAATTCAAGTTTCTTTTTTCTCAGAAGTGGTTCTTTTTAAGAAAAATATGGTTTGAAATGTTTTTAATGTTTTCCATGTAGAATAGAAAGGGATTTTTTTGGTTGGTTGGATTTTTTAAAATATGAGATTATCTAAGCTTATGCTAGGTTGTGCTGGATGCTCTGTTTTGTTACAAAGGTAATGTGCATGCACACTCAGGCCCCTTTAGGAATCATAGAGTCAGATGAAATTCATCTGGCCCTTTTTTTCTTCACAAGCTACTGCAGACCAACAGCACAAGTAATTAACAAAAAAATTACCATCCTTGTGATAGTGATGCTCATATTGTCACGTTGGTTATGAATGCAAGGCTGCCCTCCCAGTTGTCTTTGCACCTCTGAGATCCATTTGTATGGCGCTTTTAAGTGGTGCTTGAAATAACTGCTGCTTTACCTGCTTCTCTTGTACCAAAAAGAGATTAAATGACTTGTTCTGGCCTTGCCTGTGGTGTCACTGAGCTATTCCATACTTCACACACATTATGCAACTTCACAGGATCTGCTGGTCTGTGCAAGAGGTGAATCAGAACCAGCAATTCTGTGTAACTTCTGAGTCTACAAGCATAGCTGGCAAAATGTGTAAGCATTTTAAACACTTCTTACTGGTCTGTTCATGGATGCTTTTTTGTTCTGTCCAGGTTTCTGAAGTGCAGCTTTCTACCTCTGGCTTTGTATCTAAAGTGTCAATAAAGTATTCACATCCCTTTTATAATCTTGTCTGTATTAAACAGTCTAAAATCCTGGAGTCACGGCTCTGGGAATATTTCCTAAGTCTTAATGGAGAAGAAATACCACAACAATAGCCATTTTCATGGTTTTCTGGAGTGGTCTAATAATTTTCCAGGACTGTCAAGATATTATGCAAACCATGGAACTGTTGTGTTTCTGTTGTGCAGAAGAATCCCTACGTGAGGCCATCAACTGTTTCACCTTACTGCACATGTCCCCATTGTATCAAGTTCCCCAGTGCGCCATGCATTTAATTTATTGTTTGAAAACATGTCTTGCAATTCTCTCAAGATGGTGCTATGTTCAGACTTCAGCTGTAGATTGTTGCAAGAGTGCTTAAGTTAATATTGTAAAATAACACAGCAGGTAACTTGAGGGGTAGGAGAGCCACTTGCTGGCTAATACTAAAAGAATGGTAGCCACTCTTCATGAGTCCTGACTCTTTAACAAACTACTGGGTAGTGAAAGAGCTGGATAAGTGCTATTATTCCCTACACCTCTCCAGATATAATCCGTGATACAAGTTGTGAAGTTCAAACTAATTACAGCTGCAAATTGGTCTGTGATTGATTTTAACTAGGTCTGTAAAATAAAAATTAATTATGTTTAGAGAAAAGTGCAATCTAAGAGATTTTTCTTATTTAATAGATGTCCAGTCATTGTAATTTGATGCATCAGATATCCAACTCTAATACGATTTTGGTTTTTATTTCAGAATTTTGAAGTGTTTATTTTCAAATTTTTTTATTTACATCAACCAGAAATTTCAAATAGCCTTTTATTCAAACAAACCAGAGCATAAGCATTAGAGATGATGTCTGGGCATCTTTAAAGTGAGAAAGTAAAATAAGACTGCTTAGACTACATTGTATTTGTAGATGGGATGAACACAGCTCTTGAAATGGAATATAATCACTGGAGAAAAAGGCATGTGTATGTTTGCTGATCTGAAGCTCACTGATCTGTCGTAAAGATTTAGCGATCTTTAGCAATGTTGTAAAAATAAGGTTTTTTTATTTTTTTTTTAAGCCTAAGGTATTCGGGGAATGAAATTATTACTACAGTATGTCAGCAAAAAATACAGATATCCTTTAAAAATGTGCTTGTGTAGATGAGTAGGAAGAAAAAAAAATGCAGTTTTGCACAGTGCATCCCTAAATAAAAGCAATTGAAATCTAGTGTAACTTGAAAACAGTTAAATTCAATCTCTACAAAGCTTGCTGCTTACTGTCTCTTTGTGTCAGATTTCTAAATTTTTGTCATAATAAGTATGTTGTGTAGCATGACCTTCAAGATCCAAGAACCCAGAAGAAAAGGGACCATTTAAGGAGTAAGGAGTAGGAGCATAGGCACATGGTAATAATTTTGCTTTCTGATCACTGACCATGATGACTGCCGGACACCAAGGTGCCTGAGGCATTTCTGCTTCAGGAGAACGCATTTAGAAACCACCATATGTAAATGTAGCTTTATATTTTAATGAAATGTAGCATTATGATTGATTTCTGTGATTCTGGGAGAAGGAAATGTGGATTGTGGCAGTGTCATGCATTTCAAGAAAATCATGATTTTTATTTGGGCCTTAATAATTTACTTAGCAGAAGATGTTTTCTGTATCTATTTGTCTAGGATGTATTGTGACAAAGTGCCTGTAAATATATGACTTGAAAAAGTTCAGCGTTAGCCTACATCAAATTCTGGAGAAGGGGGAAGAAGCAGCAAAAGGGAGTAGGAGAGGTAACTGAAGTATGATGAATGTGTGAAGTTTTAATGTGACTCATTTTCTCTCATCTCCTTCTAAAACATTTTCTCATCTCAGTCTAAAAGTTTAGAGTGATTATTGCATATACATTCCTAGGTCCTTTCATTGACAAGCGACAAAGCTTAGTAGACTAGTTGAGATATAGATGTGTACACAGCAGGTGTTGATTAGAGGAATCTTGTGCCCTTTTTAAAGTCTTGGTTCCAACTTACAAGCAAGTCCTGTGTGTGAGGCACACAGATAAAGTGGTGGCAGGTAACTAAGTGAGGGATGAGGCAGAGGGATGCTTTGCGTCATTTGGGATGTCTTAGTTTCTTATCGATATGCACTTTGTAACCCAGATATATAGAACCCTTTAGTCAGTTGTGCCAAGTAGTAGTCATTTATAAACTGATGGTGATTGACATGTCAGGCCTGAAGAATTATGAATTAATGTTCTCAAATTTTCTGTTTCTTTTTTGTTTGTCCTACTAACTACATTACAAAATATTTACAATTTTATAGGCAAATAATATACACT
The DNA here is from genome assembly GCA_017639245.1 of Myiopsitta monachus. Taxonomy (NCBI): domain Eukaryota; kingdom Metazoa; phylum Chordata; class Aves; order Psittaciformes; family Psittacidae; genus Myiopsitta; species Myiopsitta monachus. The sequence continues at coordinate 70,254,741 of CM029921.1, read as the reverse complement.
ACTACAGAAGGTAAAGAAAAATCCATCAGCTACTTTCCTTGGGAATTTCAGCATATTGTGATGGAAGTGATCCAGTTTGTTTCTAAGTATTGAGTATAAGATTAAGTTCATTCTGGACATAAATACATTCCAGTTAGTGGCTGAATTTGGCTTCCACTGTCTGAGGGAGTCACCAATTTTATCATAAATAATAGTCTAGAGTAGATGAGAAGCAGAAATGAAAGTTAAAAGGCAAGAGATAAAAGAAAACTTAAAAATAAATCTGTATCTGTAGTATTTCAGTCTACTTACTTTCTCTTAATAGAGTGTTAATCCTGTCAAATTTTGCTGGATTATGTGTGATAGTTCCAGGATACGTTTTTTTAATCTGATGAGGACACATAAGCCACTGTCCATCATATTTGAAAAATCATGGCAGTCAGGTGAAGTTCCCAATTACTGGAAAAAGGGAAATATAGCCCCCATTTTCAAGAAGGGGAAAATGGATGAGCCGGGGAATTACAGACCAGTCAGCCTCACCGCTGTGCCTGGCAAAATCTTGGAGCGGATTCTCCTGGAAGGCATGCTGAGGCACATGCAAAACAACAAGGTGGTTGGTGACAGCCAGCATGGCTTCACTAAGGGGAAATCCTGCCTGACCAATCTGGTGGCCTTCTGTGATGGAGCTATGGAACTGATGGAGAGGGGTAGAGCAGTTGATGTCATCTACCTGGACTTGTGCAAAGGGTTTGACACTGTCTCACATGACATCCTTGTCTCTAAATTGGAGAGACATCAATTTGATAGGTGGACCACTCGGTGGATAAAGAGCTGGCTGGATGGCCGCACACAAAGAGAAGTGCTCAATGGCTCAATGTCCAGCTGGAGACCAGCAATGAGTGGTGTCCCTCAGGGATCGGTGTTGGGACTGGGGGTGTTCAACGTCTTTGTCGGTGACATGGACATTGGGATTGAGTGCACCCTCAGCAAGTTTGCCGATGACACCAAGCTGTGTGGTTCGGTTGATACCCTGGAGGGAAGGAATGCCATCCAGAGGGACCTTGACATGCTTGTGAGGTGGGCTGATGCCAACCTGATGAAGTTTAACCATGCCAAGTGCAAGGTCCTCCACCTGGGTGGGAGCAATCCCAGGCACAGCTCCAGGTTGGGCAGAGAAGAGATTCAGAGCAGCCCTGCAGAGAAGGACTTGGGGGTGCTGGTCGATGAGAAACTGAACATGAGCTGGCAGTGTGCACTTGCAGCCCAGAAAGCCAACCATATCCTGGGCTGCTTCAAAAGGAGCGTGATCAGCAGGTTGAGGGAGGTGATCCTGCCCCTCTACTCTGCTCTTGTGAGACCTCACTTGGAGTATCATGTGCAGTTCTGGTGTCCTCAACATCAAAAGGACATGGAAAAGGACATGGAACTGTTGGAACAAGTCCAGAGGAGGGCCACAAGGATGATCAGGGGACTGGAGCACCTCCCGTATGAAGATAGGCTGAGAAAGTTGAGCTTGGAGAAGAGAAGGCTGCGTGGAGACCTCAGAGCAGCCTTCCAGTATCTGAAGGGAGGCTATAGGGATGCTGAGGAGGGACTCTTCATGAGGGTCTGTAGGGAGAGGACAAGAGGTAACGGATTCAAACTTAAACAAGGGAAGTTTAGATTGGTTATGAGGAAGAAGTTCTTTCCTGTAAGGGTGGTGAGGCACTGGAATGGATTGCCCAGGGAAGCTGTGAATGCTCCATCTCTGGCGGTGTTCAAGGCCGAGTTGGAGAGAGCCTTGGGTGGCATGGTTTAATGGGAGGTGTCCCTGCCCATGGCAGGGGGGTTGGAACTAGATGATCTTAAGGTCTTTTCCAACCCTAACTATTCTATGATTCTGCGATTCAATTCTTGATTCGTGGTAGCAGAGGTAAAATGTCAGTGATTTATCCACTGTCTTTAGACTTCTGATAAAACATTTCTTTAAAACACCTTTCGTATTTATTGTTTTGTTATCTCTTTAATTTTATGTGTTAGATAGCTCGTTATTAAAAAAGGCTTTTGTTTTCCCATTGCGGTTGATAATGCTGCAAGGTAAATGCTGACATTTGAGCCTTTCTGATTTTCAAAGGTGTCTTCATGGCTACTGTATATCACATCATTGCCTGGAGTCTTTCTATGTAAAAAAAATCCCATTTCAAACTTAGTTTCAGAGGTGAGACAGACAATAATCCTTTTGATTTCTCTCTCTCTGTCATCAGAGATTCCGTGGGTTAATGTCTGCCCACCTTCTCTGGCCCTGGCTCCCACAGCTTATGGCTTTGATTCCAGATTCTGAAGTGGGTTTTTTGCCTTTTTTTGTTCTGCCTTATTGCCTTCAAACAAAAGGGGAATTGTTTAGATAACGAAAATCTATGTTCTTCTTTTGTTTTGTTTTGTATTACTTCAAAGGAGACTTGTGACTTACAAATTTGTAAAAGTCCTTCATGCTTTTGAAATATGCACAGGTGAAGTTAGTGATCGCTGTTGCCTTTCAAAAGAGAAATGGTCGGCTGAAGCCAGAGAATGAAACAAGTGCAACTCTAGATTGTTTTCTCTCACATTATGTAATTTCTTTATATCTCTATAAATTCATATAAAAAAGAAAGCTAGAATACACTTAATAGATGTGCAGGAAACTGATAATCATAACATTTTAATACTGAATTTTGATTCTTTTACTTGTAATTTTTGTGAGGATCATGCAAAACCTGTATTCCAGATATGTTAGCTGTTGACTGTCAAGAAGTTCTGAAAAGTTTGGGTATAATTATTGACATACATTAAACATAACTCTTTCTTTCTTAGAGACAGCCCTTTGCAGTGCTGCTAGTCAGAGTTAGGTTGAATTGCCAGCCACAGAGGTATAAATTGTGCCAGTTCAGGCTGCTTGTGGCCACCTATACGGGGTTTTTTGATGCAAGTTTGAGATGGAATGCCTTAAGTCAGTAATCTCTTACTTTATATAAGTTTTGAAAATGATTTTTGAACTCATAATTCCACTTAAATTCCTCCAATAGGAAGTTGTCTGGTTGCCTTTTTTTTTTTTTCATCTAAAGATGTGAATAAATCTCCTAGACACTGAGGATTTTTTGCGTCAAGAAGTTTGTGTGTCTATTGGTGAGTTGTATTTATTTATGCATGTGGATTTGTAATGGATAGCATGGTATTTTTCCTCATCATTGATAGAACAATTCATGCTTCTTGAAGGCTTAGCTAACCAAAAATGACTGCTGCGCTGGTGAACTTGATTGTTCATGGTAAGGTAGGGGTGCGTGTGTGTGTATGTGTGTTCATTTCTGCTTATTCGAGTGATTAAGGGGAAAGGAAAATCCTTGCGTTAAGATTGAAAACCAATTTATTTAGCAAATCATCACACTATTGGTAAAAATCAGATACTTTGTGGAGTTTCAGAATATATTCCTTTGGGCTGAGGGTTTTCAGTGGTGAGTTCTAGGGGCACAGAGTGGTAATTGCCTTTTAGAAAATATTCTTTAGTAATCTGTCCACTTCTTAGTACATATTCAAGAATGTGAGAAGAAGCCTGGATTAGTGAAAGCTCCTGGGAGACCTTAGAGCGGACTTCCAGTACCTGAAAGGGGCCTACGAGAAAGCTGGGGGGGGACTTTTTACAAGGATGTGTGTGGGTAGGACAAGGGGGAATGGCTTTAAGTTGAAACAGAGGAGTTTTAAATTAGATTTTAAAGAGAAATTACTTATTGTGAGGCTGGTGAGGCACTGGAACAGGTTGCCTTGAGAAGCTGTGGCTGCCCCATCCCGGGCAGTGTTGAAGGCCAGGTTGGACAGGGCTTTGAGCCAACCTGGTCTAGTGGAAGGTGCTCCTGCCCATGGTAGGGGGTTGGAACCAAATGGTCTTCCAAACCTAACCATTCTGCGATTCTGTGTCTCCTCTGATTATGTATGAAGAGAAAAGATCAAAGGAATTAATTATAGTTTCAACTAATGAAGTCCTCAGAGTTCCAAAACCTGAAAAGTACAGGAAATATCTAGTCCACAAACCATAGAAAAGAAGTTCCCTGGCCCTTATTGTCAAACAATGTTTTTGTCCTGGAAGTAGAGTATGTGTGTACTTTCAAAAAATATTTTGTTTCTTTGATCATTCTTGATCTATTTTATCTGTAATTATTGTAACCTGTAAAATGCCAATTTTTCTGGTTTATGCCTTCATTTTGTTCAATCATAATGATTGCAGTTTGTCATTGTGTACTTCCTTTTAGATGAATGTTTAAGTCCACTATGCAGAGCATGAGATCTGGAGACTAAGTTTTTGTTCGCACCATTACTTAGTCTTCTCAAGAGTATTCTGCTTTTTCTTCTTTCCAGTTTCATTCCATTTTACGGTGGTAGCATCCAACCCTTGAAAACTAATTAGCAGCTCTATGCTATTTATTGCTTGAAGCTTTTTGTGCTTTTAAAATACAAGTGAGTATGTAAATGCTCTACTTGTTCTTGTTACATAACTTGAAGAAAAAAAAACAAAACAAACAAACTCCCAAACTTTATTCAACAATAAAGGTGGGTAGAAGTTGTCTCATGAAAATACATTTAGGTGTCATTGTACAACAGCCCTTAAGACAACACAAGCCACTTTGCTGGGCTTATTGTCACTTAGCATCTATTTTTTTCCTGCTCATGGAAAGATTTGTACTCAAAACTGCTGTATTAGTTGAAAGCTGGAGATGGAAGAACACAGATTACTCATAGCTGGTGCAAGGCCACATGACAGATGACTTTATTTTTAGAGTAGGCTAGCACAATCTAATCCTGGGATGTTGCTTGGAAGGATGCTTTTCTTGAAGCAGCTACTATGTAGGTTACATTCCTACATTACTGACAATGTGACTGGAACAAAAATCTAACAAGTTTAATATTTAAAAAAAACTCTCTGCTTGAAGGTACCATAACTATCCCAAGCAAAGAACACTTGGTCTGTTGTTTATTTTCATATGTGGATGTAGTTTCATGTCTTGTTCCTATCCAAGTGGAACAGAGTATGTACTGTCTGCCTTGTATCAGAAGTTCTGCAGGACCATTCACAAGAATTGACCTCATATTAGGACACTTTAATATTAAACTTTCCATTTTAAGTCTTTGCTATGGCCAGGAGATTAGTTGCCAGTATTTGTCTTGCATCTGCTACTACTAGCAGATACCTAATTTTAGTACAATTTATCTCAGTATTTCTGAAATAAGCAATTCGATGGTCAGTAGCTTCTCAATTATTCAATATGTATGGTATTTTTCAGGCATTTATTTTCCCTTACATTTTTTATAATGCAAGGATCGTGAGGAACAGTTTCAAAAAGCATCTGAGGAGGTAGTGTGTTTTTGACCTTGACAAACCATTAAGGTTAATAAGTACTTTTATTGAAGATTATAACTTTAGACTAAAAGGTTCAGGTTTTGTGAAAGAAGCTAAGCTGTAATGTATGGTAATGCTATAGAAATATGTTTTCCAGAACTGATTAGAAAAAAAATTGAAATTTCCATTGAAATCAGAATATGTTCTTCTGATTTTTTTTTTTTCTCCAGAATTTCACTGAAAGGAAATGTCCCACTTCTGTTGTTTAATGGAACATTTGGCTATATTATATTTCTACATCAGCAGTATAACTTTATAAATTAAATTTTACTGTTTACACCATTTTTCAAGAAGCACAAGAAAGAACTGAAAATCTTTCTCTGTTGAAATGGTGTTTTGATGCATTGATATTTACATTGCTATTTAAACATGATGCTTTGCATCATTGCAAACAAGTGTCAATAAAAGATGTCTTTGTCCAAAGCTCATGGGTTTTCATAGGTTTTCTCGTAATGCTTTTTGTGCTAGCAAAAGCTTAATGCAGTTCTCTATCAAGTCTATGATTATACTGTATGGAAATGTATATATTTAAGATGCAATCTCTTTCTAGCTACATTAGCCAGTGCCACGTAGTGTATAGGAAGATGAATTTCCTGTATTTCACAAGAAGTTTTATTTGCTAACAATAAAGAAAATTTGTAATAAACTCTACACAGGATTGTTAGAGTATACCTTTTTATTAAAAATACCTATTTCCCTGTGCTTTTCTGCTATATAACATGAATGCATACAGTTCCATGGGTGAAAATTTTGTCAGCCTGCATGAAAACAAACAAGGCAAAGATCACCTGGTGTCTCTGTAAGAAGCAACTAGAATGGGTACCATTGCTTTCCCAGAATGGAGTGAGGTACAAGGAGGAGGAGGGAAGGGGTGCTAGGGTTCACCTACTGGTGAGCGGGAGATCACTGCTCGAAAAATCATGTTGGAAGTCACGGTGTTACTTTCTCAGATCACAGAGACAGAATGTGTATGACGTTCTTCTGTAATACTGTAGAACTGTTGAAATATTACTTGCTTTTTTGAATGGCTTGTAAGTTTATTTACAACCTTAGGAATAATAGTTGTGGAATTCTCTATCAGACATATTTCCAGAAAAACATGTCTATTCATTAAGTGACTGTGTATAAATTTAAAGGCCTGCAGGCTCTCCTAATAATTTCCCTTGTTTCTCTTTCTGTAAATCTGAGCTCTAATATTTAACATCTTTTTCTTTTTCCTCTTCTGTTTTTACCCGTGCATTCTTAATTGATACCATCTTGCTACACGGTTTTCAAAAGAAATTTCTCCTTGATGCATTGGTTCTTTGTGCCAAGAAAAATCTCTCTGAATGAAAAATAACTTAAATGGCAGAGTAAGTTAGCCTGTTAGGCTGCATGAATTGGCTTTCATTTCCTAAACCATTTTCAGTGACAGTAAGTGTTTCACTTGAATTTCAGGGCTCTGATGAGTCACCTTTTATGTAGGCATTATAATGGCACTGTTGATGCCTCACTATGACAGTCTTAATATAGCTGTAATTATGCTGAAACTGTTCAATAACTAAAATCACTGTATTAATCTGTGTGTTTTCTTTCCAAGCTCCCACAGAAACATTTAACTCAGTTCATTCTCATGTTCACCTTCTTCTTACAACAGACTTTTGCAGGGAGATGGGAGTGGAAGTAACAGAGAGTAATTCAGAAATCCTGATTCATACTCAGTGTCTGCTCCTTGCCTTCGTGCTTTTCTTCTTCCATGCAAGAACTTTGGTAATTCAAGTGGAGTAATCATTGTATCTCCATCAAAGTCATACCTGTACCTGTCTGCCAGGGATAGCAGGTCAGTTGCAACACTGCTACTAATTTCAGTAATAAGCTCTCTTATTTGACCTGCATGATATGGTAATATTGCCTTGTTTGCATTCTGCCTACTCTATTCACAGTGCTGCTACACATAGTTAAGATACAGCTGAAGCACACGGCTTTGAATCATTGTCGTGGCTTAAGTCTGCTCAGCCACGCAGTTTGCTCACTCACTCCCCCCTCTTTCCCCACTCCAGGGGGGATGGGGCGGAGAATCGAAAGGATGCAACTCCCACAGGTTGAGATAAGAACAGTTTAGTAACTAAGGTATAACACAAATCACTGCTGCTACCACCAATAATAATAATAATGACAAGGGAAATACAAGGAAAGAGCATACAACTGCTCACCACCTGATATCAAGCCCGACCCCAGCAGCTAACCCCCACCCTTCCGGGTCTCTGCCTTCCGTTTTTACATCCTAGACATGTTGTGCTGTAGTATGGAATACCTCTTTGGTCAGTTTGGGTCAGGTGTCCTGTCTCTGCTTCCTCCCACCTCCTCTCCTCCATGGCAGAGCATGAGGCTCAGAAAGTCCTTGGCCAGACCAAAACATTACTAAGCAGTAACTGAAAACATGCGTGTTATCAGCGCAGTTCCCAGGCTGAAAGTCAAAACCACAGCGCTGCATCAGCTACTAAGAAGGAGAAAAATGACTGCTACTGCTGAACCAGGATAATCATAAGTACAAATATCTTAATATTTGATGAGTTTTACTAATACGGATTTAATAATTTTAAAATTTGGAAGGGTAAAACTCTCTCATACAACTGAGAAGAATTTATTGTCCTTTCTATGATTCTAGGAAGCATAAACTACCTCAGTAAAAATGCATTTAATTATCAAGCATGTACCATGATTAAGTAGTAGGCTTATAAATTTTCTTAATAGTTATTCTGCAATCTTCCAAATTCCTTCCAACCCTGATTGATGGGAGAACTATTTAGTCGTAAGTATACCAGGCTAATATATATTTTCTATTATTAGAAAAAAAATAGGAGACTAAAAATCTCAAAGTTATGCTGGCAAATTTAAAGGGACATAGGCTAAGGATTTGAGTTCTCTGCAATTTCTGTCATGTAGTAATTTATTTAAGAAGGTTTCTTGATATCCATTCCAGTAGATTATAAGTAGTATTTTTGTACATAGGAATCAAATGGGATGCAGTGCTTTAACAAAGCAGGACCCTCACATATCTTTTCAATTCCTGTAGAAAATAGCTTCATTGTGCAACACATTAATTTTGTTGACTCTGGTTGAGTTAGTAAGCCTTTGCATTTCTTGCAGCTGGAATATGTTTTCATATCTAAACCCAACCAATATAATGTACTTAAAAAAACAGTTTGTCAATTTATATATATGGTGACTATAGATACTGCAGTTATATATGTCATATATAAAGTAATCTATTAATTGATTACGAAAGAATCATGGTCCCAATATGGTTTATAAGGTGTGTATATCATAGAATCATAGAATAGTTAGGGTTGGAAATGACCTTAGGATCATCTAGTTCCAACCACCCTGCCATCAGCAGGGACACCTCACACTACACCATGTCACCCAAGGCTCTCTCCAATACAGCCTTGAACACTGCCAGCAATGGAGCATTCACAACTTCCCTGCGCAACCCATTCCAGTGCCTTACCACCCTTACAGTAAAGGACTTCTTCCTCATATCCAATCTAAAGTTCTCCTGTTTAAATTTGAACCCATTACCCCTTGTCCTCTCACTACAATCCCTAATGAAGAGTCCCTCCCCAGCATCCCTATAGGCCCCCTTCAGATACTGGAAGGCTGCTAGGAGGTCTCCATGCAGCCTTCTCTTCTCCAGGCTGAACAGCCCCAACTTTCTCAGCCTATGTTCATACAGGAGCTGCTCCAGTCCCCTGATCATCCTCGTGGCCCTCCTCTGCACTTGTTCCAACAGTTCCATGTCCTTTTGATGTTGAGGACACCAGAACTGCACATGAAACTCCAAGTGAGGTCTCCCAAGAGCTGAGTAGAGAGGGGCAGGATCACCTCCTTTGACCTGCTGATCACGCTCCTCTTGATGCAGCCCAGGATACGGTTGGCTTTCTGGGCTGCAAGTGCACACTGCCAGCTCATGTTCAGTTTCTCATTGATCCACACCCCCAAGTCCTTTTTCGCAGGGCTGCTCTGAATATCTTTCCTGCCCAATCTGTAGCTGTGCTTGAGATTCCCCTGACCCAGCTGTAGGACCTTGAACTTGGCATGATCTTGCACTCTGGATGACATTCCTTCCCTCCAGTGTATCAACTGAACCACACAGCTTGGTGTCATCAGCAAACTTGCTGAGGGTGCACTCAAATCCCATGGTCCGTGTCAACAACAAAGATGTCAAATAAGACCTGTCCCAACACCGATCCCTGAGGGACACCACTCGTTACTGGTCTCCAGCTGGACATTGAGCCATTCAGCACTACTCTTTGTGTGCGGCCATCCAGCCAGTTCTTTATCCACCGAGTGGTCCACCTATCAAATTGATGTCTCTCCAACTTAGAGACAAGAATGTCATGTGGGACAGTGTCGAACGCTTTGCACAAGTCCAGGTAGATGACATCAGGTGCTCTGCCCCTGTCCATCAGTTCCGTAGCCCCATCATAGAAGGCCACCAGATTGGTCAGGCAGGATTTCCCTTTAGTGAAGCCATGCTGGCTGTCACCAAGCACCTTGTTGTTTTTCATGTGCCTCAGCATGCCTTTCAGGAGAATCCGCTCCACGATTTTGCCAGGCACAGAGGTGAGGCTGACTGGTCTGTAATTCCCTGGATCATCCATTTTCCCCTTCTTGAAAATGGGGGTTATATTTCCCTTTTTCCAGTCATCGGGAACTTCATGTATATATCAATTTTTTTTTTCCTTTTTTTTTAATTTTTTTTTTACTTGTATTTAAATCTTGTGGGGCAGGCTTACTTTCATTTGGTATGGTTGATATTGACTTGCATTGTTTCCAAATTTGTAATCTTTATATAAAGTCTGAAGTTAGGAAGAAGTCTACTACTCCTCTTAATGCTGCACATAATAACTTGTTTTCATTTCTTTAGAAGTGGTAATTCTGGATCTCTTTCTAAGCACAGATTTGATATAATTTTGAAATAATTCTCTGAATTATATATATGTTGATGAGTATTAAATAGTTACAGGGTTACAAAATATCTCTTTAGAATAATTATTCAAATGGAAACACAAAGTATTTTGACTGCAACCAAGTTCTACATCTACCAGCATTCATAGCTGGCCATGTGCTGTGAATTAACTGAAAGCAGCTATGTTTTTATTGAATAAAGTATAGTTTGATTTTCATAAAAATAAGCTTGGCAATAATAGTTTATTGATTTGCTTCAGAATATAGAATTTAAAGAGAAAATTAGTTCAAATAATGGTATGACTTGAGTCAAAAGTTTAGAAAAAGTCAGTGGAATTTATACTGTATATTTCGAAATCCCTAACCTTGCAGTCAATGTGTTTATATTGTTTAGAGTAAATACATTAGGCAATGTTCTGGCTGCCCTGAAATTGATGTTAGTCCTATTATTTCATTAGTGCTTATTGACTTAAGTAGATTTATTCAGCTACTCAAGGTAGACATAACATTTATTTTTTCCTTGTTGAATAAACACCAATTTTGAAGTTTTCTTTTTATGAGCCTTCGTTCATACAGTGCCTCTTCATTTATCTACATGGAAAGTTTCAAATATGAGGACCTTAATCTGTGCATGTTAAAGATTATTTCAGTCCTTCTGTATTTCTGGCATCATTGAAGCTTATGGGACCTGGAGGTATTTAGTACTTTTCAAAATTTTTTAATATGAAATCTAATTCTTAAAGGACTGAACAAATTACCTATTTTTCCTCTGTATGATATGGATTTGAAACACTGAAAGAGCTATATGATATGCGTATGTGCACTGAACGTGGGTTAGTCCTAAAATAGAAATTAAACTAAACACCTACCGTACATTTTTCTAAATCAAGAACACAATTACTTTGTGAATTAAGAAGTCTTGAGCGCACCTTGAGGGAGCCCACCACTGATGCTGCAAAGCCAATTATACGTTCAAAGGGTGAAAGAGATGATACTGCAAAACTGTAATTAAGTTCATGCTTATGGTTTTCCCCACTGTCAGCATTAAAGACTAGTTGTATCTATGCATTTGTATTTTCAGTGTGTGTCTGAATGTGAGCAGGGCTAACATTATTGGTGCAACACAACGTAGCTGAATGTCCACAGCAAATTTTTAAAGGAAATTTTGGTGCAAATCCAATCCAGACCACCCTTTTTATTTACTCATGTAAGGATGAATCATGCAGACTGTCCTTTAGTCTGTGCAGAAAAATAAGCAAGCATCATTTCTCTTGTACATGGCAAAGCAATGTTTTTAGATCTCTGTCTGTTACTTTATTGCAAATCAGTCTCCACTTCCCTCCAGTCTCCAGTTAAACAGCTGTTATTTGATAATCAGCATTAACTCTGTCAAATAAAATTCAGAAATTACAACTGCAGCTAGACTTGAAATACGTAACTATGCCTAAAACTTCCCTCCCACTCTTCCCTACATAGCTCCTCATAGTGCTGTTTGCGCTCAGCTATGTAGGCTTCCCAGCAGCAGTTTGGGGGCACACCTTCCTCATGAAGATGCAATTACTCCTAACTGGTTGATCTGATCCAGTGCTTAATGTCTTCTTTGCTATCCAAAGCATTTCCTTACAGATGCCAGGTTTATTTCTGTGGTAGTTTAGTAAGGCAATTTTTTTTTGTTGTTTCTGGTTTGATAATTTATTATGAAACTGAAAATTATAATTTCAAGGCCTAAGACTGCACCTAAACTTTTATTCTCACACCAAATGTCAAGGAATTATTTGTAATATAAATTGTATGATAAAAATACTAGATATTAATTTTTAATGACAAGATCTCAATATGGTACAAATGAAGCAGTGTTTTTTTGTGGGTTGTATTTATTTATTTATTTGTTTGTTTATTTGGCTTTAACACATCTAAATAAGCATATGTGCAGAAAGTTGTGGCATTGAAATAATTTTGACAAAACTGGAGTTGGCGTAGGTTGTATTGCATATGTTTGTTGTATGTAGCTAAAGGGTATATATTTGTGTCATGGTTTAAGCCCCTCAATAACTCACGCAGTCTCTCTTACTCACTCCCCCTCTTTCTTCCCCCAGTCCTAGGGGGATGGAGAGGAGAATCAAAAGAATACAACTTCCACGCGTTGAGATAAGAACAGTTTAGTAACTAAGGTATAACACAAATCACTACTGCTACCACCAGTAATAATACAAGAGAAATACAAGGAAAGAGAATACAACTTCTCACCGCCCAATATCAAGCCCGACCAAGCAGTGCACCCCCCCCCCCCCCCCTTCCAGGTCCCTGCCCTCTGATTTTACGTCCTAGACATGATGTGCTGTGGTATGGAATAACCTCTTTGGTCAGTTTGGGTCAGGTGTCCTGCCTCTGCTTCCTCCCAGCTCCCCGTCCTCCCTGGCATAGCATGAGGCTCAGAAAGTCCTTGGTCAGACGAAAACATTACCCAGCAGTAACTGAAAACACTGGTGTTATCAGCGCAGTTCCCAGCCCCAAAATTAAAAGCACAGTGCTGCACCAGCTACCAAGAAGGAGAAAAATGACTGCTGCTGCTGAAACCAGGACAGTTTTTTTTATAAATTCTTGTTGGTCTCAAATATTCCTTTGAGAGCATGTGTTCTTGGAGTTAACTGTCTGGGATCCGGCTGTAATTCTAGTTTTGAAATATCATTTTAATCCCCTTGTTGGGCTAAACAAAAAGATATAAGAATAATTCCTTTACCTTTTCTTTTTTTTTTTTTCTTTTTTCCTTTTTTAAGTGCAGTTTTCAGCATGCTAATCCATTTGCTCAGGCTTTTAAAACACAAAAAGCTGTAGTGATTTGACTGAATTGAATTAAGGCATACACTGTGATTAGAAAGATCACAACAAATGATGAGAAACAAGAGGGCTTGTTTCATATTGGGTACCTTTAACTCTTTAGCATTTAATGTTTGGAACCTGTAGAAGTATATGTCTTGAAACTTCATTTTGCAGGTTGTGGAAGACAAAAATTTGGTTATTTGTTTTTTTATTTCAAAGAAACAAAGTGACATTTGATATGTTTGCATTCTGGGCATCGGCTCTTTTTAAAATGGCAAGATTAAATAACAGTACTACCATGTAAAGCTATCTTGCCTGTGTTTCCTTCAGCATCCACACATATGAGGAAAACAAGTTTCTATTGCTTCAGTCTGAAAGATAAAATGAAGCTGTATCACACATACACAATATGCAACTTGAAAGTACGTAGAAGTTGTATTACACTGGAAATATGAGTATTAAAAGTTGTAAACCAGATAAGGTTAGCTTAGCAATTTTTAGATCTATTAAAAGAGAAAACTCAGAGTTAATTTGTATGTTCTTAGACACCAGAGCTTATAGGCAGTAGGAAGAAATGGAAATTGCAGTGCAAAAAGAATTATTGTGATCTTTGTTCATGAGTTCCAGATTTTTTTACTCCACCTTTTCTCTCTCCTGTATTTTCAAAAATTGGAAAATGTCTAATGAGAATCCTACATCACAGAAAAATTGCCATGTTGGTGGGATGATGAGTGCAGTGTTTTTAGGATAAATTGGAGTACTTACGTTGGTTTTAACTAAATTAATCTTGACTGTGTTTGCTGCTGTATATTTTATAGTTGTATTAATGCTTGAGGTGTAATTGAAGTTAGTCTAGTAGCTGGCATAAAATAATAAATAAAACTGCTTTTCAAGACTAACTTTTCATTATATATACGTAAACATATATATTCATATACACAATAAAAAGTGATTTTTTTTTACAGTTTTATGCTACATATATACAGCTATAAATGCAACTACAGATATCTATGCTTTGTCTATATATGCTTATATATGCACTGTATTTGTATGTGTGCGCATATTTATATATATTTCAGCAAAAGTATCCTCCTAGAAATGTTTTTTTAGCTCTCTTCTAATCAGACCTTTAAATCCTATGTCCAAAATCAGCTTTATAGCCCCATTATCTTTAGCCAGTAGTAGCTCTTCCAAAAAAAATCAGGAAATAAGTAGTGGGTCTAAGCTATGCTGCATGCAATATTGACTTCTGCCATAATAAATAAACTTTATCATTTCTGCTGTATTACTTTGAAGTTCATGCTCTGTTGAAAGCTTTTGTGTGTATGTAATGCATCCTTCAGTATTTCATGTATTCATTCATCAGGAAATATAGCAATAACTTTTCCATATTAGCATGTATTCTCTGTTAGAGACCATGTGTAAATAGTGTGAGCATAACCATTCCACCTAAATTGGTTTCAGCCTAATCACTCCAGCCTGTCAGCAGCATATTTTTTCTCTACAGATTCTGTCATACAGTTCTCATTGACTGGCATTAAAGCTGGTGGAAGCCAACTAGAACAAGGTCTGCACGTTCTAGAAGCCACCAAATCGTAAATTTGCCTTTGTACAAAGCATTTTTCTTAAATGTGCTTTCAAGTATCTAGATTATCAACCAAAAATTTCTCAGAAATGCTTTAAAAATATTATATATTTATTGAGCTCATGAAACATTGTTTCTTAATGAAAGCACCTAAAATCTGAAAATCTCCCTTGTAATATTATACTTTCTTGCTTCAAAGTAATGTATTTCCATGTTGTTTGGATAGGATGGTGAGATGTAACAATGCCTTACCTTAACACAAGTAAAGATTTTTCTTTCCCAAGATTCACATTCAGTAGGTGCCCATCTGACTTTAAGAAACGTTCTTAAGTTTTCTAGCTATTATGGAAACTAAATTCTGCCAGTAAGCATGCAGCTCAACGGACCTAGGTTTGAAATAACAGTCAAAAATACACTCATTCTTGCATCTTATTCATGTGATATTCTATATGAGGAACATTGGCTTACAAAATTTAGAGGATGTGCATTTGTATGAACTTTGTCTCTTTTATGAGTTGTGGCACTTCTTGCAAGCATCATAGAGGATTTATCATGCAATTGTTTTCACATTTTCTGTAGCAGCGTTGTTTTTCTAATGTATACAGACATGATTTTTCACTTCAGCAGGATAATAATGTCTCAAGGGAATGACGTATAAATTGAAATTACAGGCAAAGAAGGGACACTAAGCTGCTCCAAGCATTTCTGGTAAATGTGAGGTTAGATACGGCCTGATTGCTGGCCATATGTTTGAGCAGCTCTGGAAACAAAATCACTGCAAGGCGATCAGAGAGGATTTAGATGGCTGATTTCCACAGCTTTGTTTGAGGAGGCAGAGATGAGTGAGAGATCTGACCATGCCTTTTGCAAACAGTGGTGCTAGCTCTGGGTACTGTAAATCCATGGGACGCTGTGGCGTTAGGAGTATGAGGGTTATGGTCTGGCAGCAGTTATAATGTGTAGATGAGGAAAAGAGTAGGGTGACAAAATCTCTATAGTGATTCAAGATTGTACACATTGTACTGCATCCAAGATTAGTTCTCTGCCATTGAATAAAAGATCTTGTCTAAGCTGCTTTAGTTAGCTTCGTATTCAGTGAGGATCGACAACAAATCCTCACACATGTCCAGCCTCTCTGGCAGTAGGGGTAATCAAGATTTACAAGCTTTTGGAACAAATAAATCCCTTGTATTTTTACAGACAGAAATCTGTATGTACATAGCTAACAATTTATTTGTCTCCTGACTAATCCAAATAACTACCTTCATATGGTGAGAACAACTATGAAATGTAAGGTCTATAAAGATTTTGGTGCAGCTTTTCTCAGTGTTAGGATGAGAATGCACAGGGGAGGATGCGTCCAGTTCAGCTGAAGTATAAACATGAGTTAGGGAAGATAGCCAATTGAGGAAAAATTTCTAGATGGAAGTATTGAAAGTAAAAAGCCGCATACTGCAATCAGTCAGACATGCAAATTTCTTCTGAAAGTAATGGTTGAAATCAGTTAACAATTGTTATACTAGATTATTATTAGTCCACTTCTCAGTGTATGGAGTTCAAGACATATTTCAAAGGAATGACAGAATTCCTGATGTTAGTAGCAATACAGACTTGAAAGCTTTCCTCAAAGTAGAGGTCAGGTCAGAGAGAGAATGGAGCTAACTCATCCATCTGCTCTGGAATATATGACAGCTACTAGCCTTCATGAATTGCCCTAATTGAGAGTGGCATGTATTGTCATATTGAGTGAGGTCTGTTTTTCTACAGACTGAAGAAAGTAGGAATGTTATTATGAATATTACTCTGCTCTGGTGAGACCCCACTTAGAATAATGTGTCCAGCTCTGGGGTCCCCAACATAACAAGGATGCGGAACTGTTGGAGCGAGTCCAGAGGAGGCCATGAAGATGCTCTGAGTGCTGGAGCACTGCTCCTGGTGCTCTGGAGACAGACTGAGAGAGTTGGGCTTGTTCAGCCTGAAGAAGAAAAGGCTCCTTGGAGACCTTGGAGAGGCTTTCCAATACCTAAAGTTGCTGACCAGAAATCTGGAGAGGGATTTTTTGCAAGTGCCTATAGTGACAGGACGAGGGGGAAAGGCTTTGAACTTTCAAAAGGTAGGTTGAAGTTACATATAAGGAAAAAATTCTTTACTGTGAGGGTGGTGAGGCACTGGAGCAGGCTGCCCCAAGAAGCTGTGAATGTCCCATCCCTGGCAGTGTTCAAGGCCAGGTTGGATGGGGCCTTGAGCATCCTGGTTTAGTGGGGGGTGTCCCTGCCTATGACAGAGGTTTGGAACTAGATGAGCTTTAAGGTCCTTTCCAACTCTAACAATTCTATGATTCTATGAAATGTGGATATCTTTAGACCATTACTAGCAGAACACAATTACCAAGTAAAGGCCTGAGAACACACAGGATTCAAGCATGCATGTTAGATCAAAGCTAAGTTTCCATGACACACCTGCAGTTAAAAAAACCTTTTAACTATGGAAGAAGCAAGTTTGGAGCAGTGGAAGCACAAAACCTGTCTACCAATACCTTGAATAATATTCGAGATTATTCTCAACAGTGAGGAGGAAAGAACAGCATGAAACCAGATCCATATTATATTTCTCCTCTTAGCTCTCTTCATTTTATAAAGAGCGTAATTATTATTTGTTACATTGGGGTTTTTCGTGAGAGTTTCAGTAGGAGACAAGGGAATTATGAACAGAAAATCGTTAAAGTTTTAGCCACATACAGATGTGTAGTCAAGGTACGTACCTTAAAGAGGACTGAACTAATAGTCTCAAGTATCTAAGTAGTTGTTTTAACTTTGTAGTGTCATTACAACTGCAGAAAATGAGCATTTTCAGTGAAGTGAAAAAAAAAATAAAAATCAATGGTGCTATTGATGTGCTCCAGCTGAGGTGTATGTGGCATTTATAAGATGAAGTGTGGAGTCAAAGCTGTCAATTTCATCACAAAAATTTACTGATTTTGCCTAGTTAAAACCCATTTGTTGGCTGAGCTCTTGGCATACTGCTTTTATTTCAGGAAGTTATTTTTGAATGTCAAGCACTTGGGCAGGCAAATTTATCTTATAAATTTCTCAAGGTTAGTGAGGCCATCATGTGTTTTTTCTCAGTGCTTTGCCAGTTCTTATGCAGTGTGGAGGCAGGCAGAAGTATCAGAGGCAAGTGTTATTATTTTTTTTTTCTAGTAATATTTTTGAATATTTTTATGTGGCTATTTTTTGTTTAAAATAAGTATTGATTTACTTCTTGAGTAAACTGATATAAGGCAGTTTTGTATGGCTGTCAAGTAAATGAAGTATTAAGAAAGATATTATGATATCATTTCCACACATTCCACTGATCAAGGAAACAATAATTGTGTACTGGTGGTTTTAAAGGGCCATAAGAATGGCATGATGCTAGAGCAGGAATTGTTTCATGTTTAATAGATAAACTGTCTTGTTTCATTTACAAGAGAAATTGAAGTGGCTATGAACCAAGAGATGGGATTAGGTAATTTTTCAGGTCTTGTTTTATTATTTAATTATATAATAAAGCTAATTCAATGTGCAGATCTAAAGAGGCCTTTACTTTTGACTTTATTCCTTGTGCCCTGTGGTTTATGCTGGGACCTAGCTTGCATACAGCTGAATTTTTTGCAGCAGACTAATTAGTCTCTTCTGGGAGGCACCTGGTTAGCTCTCCTTAAAGAGCTGGTACCTGCTCCTTCCCAAACACGTGCTGACACATGGCAGAACAGTGCAGAACAGCTTAATGCCTTTCTGGGCAAGATGTAGGGGAAGAAAGAAGATAGTGTCTCTCCCATCCCATGTTGCCTTTCTTCATGGTAGATAATGAAATAAGTGCCTGGAGGTACATGGACTCCCTGTATTTCTAGATTGCATTTTAAAAGGTTGCTGTTGTGATAGCCAAGAATGAGGATACACATCCATCTTTGGGCGGAACTTTTGCTGTTAATATGCTTTATGGAGTTCTCTGAACTGCAGGACAGCATTGATACCGTCATGCTCCCATTAATGGCTTTCATGGTTATTTTATTCAATTTGCATATGGTAATGTGTGCAGCATTTATGCAAGGTAAATTTTATAATCCAAAGCTGATTCAATCTATATAATACAAAAAAAAATTATTAGATTTAAATCTAAATGCCTCACAACTTTGAAGTAATATACAGGACTTTCTTTTCATCTTCTACAGATTTTCACAAGAAAATCAGTGAGGTTGCATTGTTGGAGCAGATTTTGTTGGGTTTGGTTGTTTAGGTTTGTAATTAATAGCAAAATAAGTAATGTGATGCCTGTAAAGTACAAGTAGAGCATACAAGCTAACAGTGGATGTTAAATATAGGAGTATATAATTTCAAATTAATTGTAAACCAGGACAAGTACAGCTGGCCTTTCAGAGGCATTGAAGAAGATATGTATTTAAATGTTTGCTCCTATAATCAGCAACATAAAGATTAACATTCACATGTAAATGACAGTGGTGATTGTATTTCAATGTTAGTGCCTATTATTACGAATTGAGTAAGAAATGGCATTCTTTATTCATATTTCAGTTTTTCAGGAAATTTTATTCTTGTGAAGAGTCAACCACAAAAAATTTATGTCTCTGAACATTATAAAGAAAAAATAATGATCTTAAAAATTATTAGTGTGTTTGTATTAATACATATTTCTAATTTCTCATTTAAATCTAAACTTTTTTTCTTTAAAATGTGAAAGGCCTTGAAGTTTGAATTAACTTCATAGTTCATGTGATCTAGCTTTACTTTCAAAATGTAGAAACAGCCTATTTACCAAATGAACCTTATGCCATAAGTGAAATTCATTTAATCAAATTTAACTCTTCCAAATAAAAAATGCTTGTTAAGAAATAAATAGAGGAGAAATATTGTACCTCTGAATACCCAGGTTCTGTAGGCTAAGAAGGAAACCTGACATCAGAAACAGTTGGAAGTGTTTGCATTTTGCACAGTTGTTTGATTGTCAGTGATGAGTATTTCACTATATATGTGTGATGCTTGGGATTACCCTATACTTATTTGCAAGTGAGAAAATACGACTAAAGAGAGCATAGATAATCTTCATGTCAAGTATGACAGGCATGGTAAGTAGGAGAATCATCTCTATAATGCAGCAGTTGTGTCTGCTTCAGGGTTATCAACTATGCAACAGAGCTACAGATGCCACATTTCCAGGTTCAGAAACTTCTTGTGAGTTCCCTCCTGATGGTTTGGGAGTAGTCTGATTATTGTTTTAAACTGCTTTTTTTTTTGCGAACAAAACAAAAGAAATATTGATGTAAAGTATGCAGAAGTTATTTTTTTCTGTCCTCTAAACATGTCAAAAACATCAGGATTCTCTAAAATCTGGATGGTGTCCAGCAGGAAGAGCTGACAGATGTTTCAGTTATGGCATGTGTTGCTTTGTGGACATGGAGGCACTCTGCAGTGTCTCAGTTCAGGAACCACTGCTGTGAGTTTCATTTAAAGACTGTGAGCTACTTCTAGGTAAGTTTTTATCTGCAGGAACAACTTATATACTTCTAGTTCCTGCTGCAACTAATCATGGATTCTTAAGCCCTGGGACCTCACTGGTAGGATGGCTCCCACACACAGAGGTTATTCACCCCTGCCACAGACTAACAAGATCGACATTTGAGGGGGATGTGTCAGAATATATAGAGAAGTCTTTTGCAGTAAGCCATATGGTCCTCAGGTCTCCTCTGCGCCAAGTGTTTTTAACAAAATATCTGTGGTTTTCTATAGACTGCAGGAGCAATCTTCTCACAAACCAGAAGGAAATCCCTTTCTTCTTGTCATTCTTGAAAAAGCAATAATGATGGAATAAAATGTGGCAAAAAATGTATTTTTATCCATTGCTGTTCTTGAGTTGTACCAGATTTCTTGCAACTTCTGTGTTACTGATAGGGAAAATGAGATTTTGAAGCCCAGAATATTACTCATTCCAAGCCTTTACTTTGGTTTCTGAAATAGGTAAATTTTGAGGAGAAGAAAGAAGCAAAACTAGACTATGCTTAGAGGTACTTCTCTATAATTGCTTTCACACCTATCTGTAGACACTCTGAGTGCAAGTAATTTGGCAGAACTTCCAGGTTAAGTAAAGAAACAATAAACAGCCTTTCTTCCACTAGGCCAGACTCTTCCAGTTAATAAGTATATTTGCAGGTAAAGTTAACAAACTGTGACTGTACAGGTGGAATTAAATCAACCTAGTTTTATTAAGGAAGACCTAGGTATACATACTTCTAAACTGAGAACATGTTCTTTCTTGTGCTTTGCATATAGAGGTCTACTTATACTGTTACCAGTAAGAAGATGTGGTGGACATGGTGAGTCTGTTCCATGCCTTGCAGAATCTGCTTTTTATGTTTGTGTGCCCATTAGGTGCCTGATTTGAAAATCCACTGAAACTTTTTATTGAAAGCACAAGAATGTAGAGAGGACAAACTGATACTGTAGGATATTCACTGAAGTAATTTTTTTGTTGGCATGTGGAAAGAAGACTTGAGCTCTTGAGTGGCTCAGATACATAGGAAATGGGTAATAAAGTACTGATAATTTTACTTAATTCTTTTTTAAATCAGGTACTTAAGTGCTGAATGTGCCATTCAAGAATGTGATGTGAGCTTGCCACACCTTGCAGAGGACTGCAGGTTCAGGTTATTAATGCATATCCAGCAAGTAGGTAGAAAAAAGGTGTATAGAATGTTATCTCGCCTGTCACATCTGACTCAGATATTTCAAACCATATTTAAAGGTCACTTCTTGAAAGCTTTTATGAAATTTTGGACGCATCTGTTGTCACTAATTGGTGCTGTGTAGTTTTATAGTCTGCAATTCAGCAAAAAGGTGAAAGTTGCTGTTCAATCTGATGAATGTGTACTTAGTAGGAAGTTCCAGGACAATGATGTGAAGTGTGTCAGAAGTCACAGAAAGTGCAGAGCAGTGGGCAGATGCCGTGTAGGCTTTTTACTACACCACTGAAAGACATAAACTGGGACCTCTTAAACTACCAGGTTACAATCCATAGTGAGATATAATCATAATATTAAAACTGCCTTTGTATTTGCATAATCTTGCAGGAACTTCTGATTGTATAACTTTGGGGTCAATTTTGATGTGTACTAAGTGGAACAAAACTTTTTTATCCCTCCCTACATTTTTTTTCTCTATGATAAACAATATCTCCTTTGGTTGAAACTTAATGTAGTTTTTTTTTCTCAGAGATATTATTTACAAAGAGATTCAAAGCTGTACCACTGGAGTTTTGCGTATGTTGCTTACAGAAAAGATGCTATAGGAAAATAGCCCCAAGACTTTAAGAAAGATGTTGAATTTCATTTTCTGTAGTAAATATATTCATTTCCTCTTGGAAAAGAAGATTTAGGATAGTTCTGTGTTTAGTCTTACAAGGCAATGCCAAAATCTAGTCTGGGAAAATAACATTTACAAATGCTGTATCTGTGAGAATTTCCTGATTGCTGCAAAGAAGGAGGAGAAAAAAAAAAAAGAAAAGGAAACCAGAATAAAACAAACAAGATAAACCTCAACCAAAAATAAATCATCAAGCTTCTAAATCTTACAGATAGTGGTCTTGGTTCCTTCACAGCTACTTAGGTAGGTTAGATTCTGCAGAATTTGTTCAGGAATTCAAGGGAGAAAATTGGTATGAAAACTTAGTTTTCTACCCAGGTAAGTTTACTTTCTTCGTCCATTAAAAGATCCTTCAGTAATAAGTATCGGATAAGAATCTGAATAGAACAAAATCCATTGAGGTAAACAAGTTGTATTAATTTATGCTGTGAACTTAGTCTTTAATAGGCAACTTAATGGTAACAGGATCTTATGTAATATTTCAATGTATTTTCTATCTCAAAAGTGAGCGGAATCAGTATGTGGACAAGTACCCAAGTTTGTGGGATCTACGTCCTTGAACGTATTAAAAACTTGGCTTGACAAGTCCCTGCACATGTTTAGCTAACCTGGTATTAGCCCAGATAGCAGGGAATGGACCAGACAATCTGTAAACTAATCCATACTATCTCCACCTGCATCTTTCCCTACCAAAAACATTGTAATGAGCTCAGTCAAGATAGTATACGTAAGTATAATTGTGTAGTCTTTTCTTACCTGGACAGGTAACACCGTATTGTGTAGTCTCCTGGAAAAATAGTACAGCTGTCTGATATTTTTTGAAAACTTCCAGAGTCAAACATAAAAAGCTAATCAGGTCTGTCAAACCAAAATCAAGTGTCAGGTACTGCTCATGGGTAGAAAGCAGTACAAGGCTGAATTGCTTACTGGAGGGTCATAGGAGTTACTTCAATTTAAAGATCCTTGATTTTTTTTGACAGTTACAGCTGTTAACAGATTGACTGCTGCTGAGATGGAAGCAAGATGTAAAAAGTGCAATTCTCACAGATTATATGATGAGTTACTGTAACTTCCTAATCTGCTCTTTATTTTCCCCATATCTTTTGAATATCAAATTCACCAAAAAAGAAAGTGATTGAATTATTACCTATCAATTTATTCATATTGTCAATCCATCTTAAAGCAATAGTAAATTGCATTTAAAAGCCATGATAAGTATGTGCAATTTTTTTATCCTAAAATGGGCTGGATGCTCCTCACTAGAGATGGTATCCATCAGTGTATACAGGAGACCCACCAGCAAGAAAGTGAGATGTGCAGAGTTCGATTTATAAAAATTATGTGGCAGGTGGGGGAAAGCTTTGTAACTTTTTCATTCTATGCATCTTTCTTCAAATCTCACTGCTCTTTCAGTGCTGCATCTTTCTGTCATGCAGAGTTCAGGCCCTGATCACCTGTTATTTTACAGTATGAAATCCTCAGTTCCAGTTGTGGGTTTAATCTCCTTTAGAAAAGAAATTGTGGCCAAGGATGTTTATGTTCAATTTAGCTGGTTTTTTTTCACATTGAAAGAGAGAAGGCAAGGAGCTTGGATCTAAAAATGGATGATGGCTACTTTGAGGTATTGTCAGCCACTGTGAGGATGTTTTGACCTTAAATAGGTTAGATATAGATCTTATTACTGATTTGGAAACAGGTAAATCCTCCCACGACAGTAATGAAAGCCAGAAAACAGATTTTCACCAGCATTACTGGAGCAAAAATTTCTACTTCATTGTTTTACAGCACGGTATTTGAAATACAGCTTTTTCATGCTGGTGCACACTTTTATTAGTATTAAATTATATCAGAGGAGAAGGCATCTTTGTCCTCTGCTCCTTGTTACCTGAACAGGCAGGCTGAAAATCTGGATGGTTTTATAGCAGGTACTTTATGGAAAGCAGTGTCAGGGTTAATTCTGTACAACCTGGCCTAGTATCTGTCGATTCTGAACAATATTAATGGTTGGTAGCACGTGAAATTTCTCAGTTATTGCTAAAAAAAAAAAAAACAAAAAACCTGGAAAACAACAAACTAGGTGTTTTATTTATTCTTTATTTAAAGGCAATCACATTAACTTGCTGTCCCTGGGATTTATTTATTATTTTTTTTTTTGCAGTTAAACCAAAGATTTTATCCCATCTTCAGTTTCTTAGTGTTTAGCACTATCAGATGATAAACCGAGTAAGCATCGATGTTCCAGAAAGATATGTTTAATAACAAATTGCTATTCTGAGTAGTTTTCTATATGATTTGTGTAGATGCCAGTGTTTTCTATTAGCTGTGCATTTGTTTGCAACCTATTGGGAGAATCTGGCAGCAGGTGGTGTTTAATAAATGATGCTTATCTGCCAGACACCATCAGATTCTAGGCCCAGCCTGTTTGGGAAAGGTGAGGTTTTTTAGGGAACTTTATGGTTTCTTATAATTTACCACTTTACCACATATTGTCCTTGCTTTATGTATGGGAACTGCTGTGGATTGATGATGAGGAGTGTCTCATGTTGTCATTTATCACATGTATATGCTGTAATTCAAAGAATCATTTATTCACGTACTGAAAATTGAGAGCAGTTTCATGGATTCAGGTTCAGAATGTGTGAGGGCTGTTAAGATTATGTATCAGGGTAGCAGAGAGCAAACACTGGCTTTTACAGATCCTCCTTTGAAGTCAGTTAGTCTGTGTGTTAGGTGTCCTTTGGTTGGGCTCAGTGATTTCACTCGGCTTCTGCCTTTTGTCCCTTACCTGGGAGCAGTGGGGGTGCTGCACATGTGACAAAGAGCCCTGCTGCTGTAGGGCAGGGAGAGCTGGGTTTGCCAGGCAGCACGCTTCACAAATGAGAAACATGAGGGAAAGATGGCGTCTTTGAGCTGGCAGCTGACTCTGTCACTTCCCAAGATGCATGGTTAATGTTGGCCCTGGCAGCAAGGTAGTTGCTTTACCGCCATTTAAAGCCAACTTTTTTTTCTTTTTTCCACACAGCTACACCAATAATTCGTCTGTCCCTGGGTGTTTGCACACTCAATTACCATAAATTTGTGTAACCAGACAGCCAGGTTTCTGAGGCAATTTCAGAAGTCCCAGATGAGATGTTCAGCTATCTGATAGGCATGTGTAATTATCATTTTGGGCATTGTTCCAGCTTGCATAGGTAGAACATTAGCTGTGCTTACACAAAGTGATTAAAAAAATAAATACTTTTATCTTTTTCAAGTGTAATTCTATGTAACTTAAACACAAAAAATCAACCAACCAACAACAACAAAAAAAGAAACCCTACCTGCCCTTCCATCCACTCCCCCCTTCGTTCACCAGTTAAGGTTTGCTTTTAAACAGAAGAACTCTATCATGCAGCTTAACACTTTTGGAAATTTTCTAATTATTTTTACGTGCACAACAGAAATCCAGTGCAAATGCAGTTGATTTGAGAGAAATAATTACTGTGCCAAAGATATTATGACAGCTGAGAGTGCAACGCAGTGTTCCAACTTCCATTAGAAAATACTGACCTTCTTGGCTGAGTAAAAGCATTTTAATTAAATACTTATAATGCATAATAATCAGTGAACCTACTAGCCGTGAAATTTGATTCTCTCATCATGGACTGTTTGGTCAATTACGTATTTCAGACAAAAATGAATATGCATATGGTTTCAAGCTTAATGAGTACTGGTTTATAATACTACTGCACCATTTCTGTGGCTTAGGAAAGTGAAGCCTTAAACACTTTTTCAGAAAACGCTGCATGAGTGACACAAATAAATATTTAGCAGTGCTGTCCTTCATGTCATCAGCCTGATGCTTCAGTGGAAACTTGGCTGGCTCCAATCTGTTGTCTTGATTAGCAACAGAAAAAGCAGTGGCTTCTTCCTTGACTGGTTCTATCTCTTATGGGTGGCTGTTACCACCAAGGAAACTAAATGGGAAAATATCCTTAATGGAGTAAAAATATTTTCTGAAGTGAAAATTATTTGCATAATTTTTTCTCCAATCTTGTTAGTAGCATTTTGGAAACCACTAATAATGGACTTTCTACTCTATTGCCAACAGTGAAACAAGTAATGAGGCTTTTCAGAGACAGACTTGTAGTAAAAAAAAAGACAAAAAAAACCAAAAAATCAAACATATACTTGTATGTTGCATAAAAAATTCTTTCTTTGTTAGAAGCTCAGGCTTGTTTCATGTAGGGCGATATACCCTTTGGCTGCCTGCAGAATTATTACAAGATTACTTCAATGTGAGCTCTTCTGTGGCAAAGTTAAAAAGGAAGTTTTTCACTTGCACATCTTCAGTTGTTGCTGCGCAGGGTTCTCATGATCTGAAAATGTTCAGGCACAAATGGGACACTCATAGGTTATCACAAATGGTTAGAGGAAAAGTGAGGCATGGACTACGTGTATAATTGAGCAGCTTTGGGTCTACTTCTATTCCCATTGAAATGGAAAGAAAATAATTACAGTTTGCTTACACAAAGAAGAATCGTGGTCGGGAACAAAAACATGACACAAGGGAGGTGCAAAGGCATTTGAGTGCATTTTCTGCTTCTGCGACCGTCTTTTATGCCAAGAGAGCAACTGAACTAAGGTCATAGTCAGCAATTTGAGGTTACCTAACTTCAAGGTTAAAACTCTAGAATTTTGTGTTGAAGTGTAAGGCAGGGATTTCTTAACTAGCATAGTGGGTTTGCATGCTTTTGCTTGGAGAATGACTTGATTTTTCATTGGTTGTAAAATGAAACAGCTGCAGCTCTACAAGTCTAGCATGAGAGACTTTTTCCTTTGCCTTGATGAATTTCTGTTTTTTTCATCGCCTTCTAGGAGCTCTTATTTACCTGCATGAAATACAACACCATGTCCTTTGAAAACAATGATAAGCTCTTCATTCACTGCTGAATCTCATCACCTTTGGTTATCTATTAAGGTATCCAACTTCAGAAACTGCAATAGTATAATTAAAGCCAGCTGTATCAGGAGCATAGGAAATAATACATTGAAACTTTGCTCAGAGTTTTCAGATCAGAAGTCGTGGTATAGATTAAATAGCCATTTCTCTCCAAAACTTACATTCTCTATATATAATGTTGTGTTATATTGTCTTTCATTTTAAGATTTCTAGACTCCTTAAAGGACTGGTGTGATTGTCTTCTTTTAAAAACAAACATGGGAGGAATCGCTTTTTTCTGCTTTCTTCAGCTTGTTTGTTTTTTGTTTTTATTTCACTTTTAGCTCTACTTCTAGTCATACATCAGGCGCTAGATTTGTTCTTTGCATCCTATTTATTGAAGTTGCATCTAGAAAGCTGAAATTTTAGCAAGTTTTGAGCAGATGGAATAGTGAGCTAAAAGGAAATAATTGTAGAATGATTATTGCAATTGTCTCCTGCAGACTGTCCTGTTGAACACACATAAGATGGAGTCTGAAGAAAATTTCTGGTGACATGATCAGATCATGATGGTAAATCTTTTTTAATGCAACTTTCCTTACTGCATTTATTTCACATGTTCATGTTGTAAGTGTTAATATTTGAATTATGTTTTTGTAAAACTCCCACCAAAATGTTTTTCATCCATACCAAAAAAATCTTAAATTCTACCATGTAGAATAGTAGTAGTGATGCCTGGGAGTTAGGGAACCATAATATTCTAGATGTAGCAGGAGAATATAAGCATCAAAATAATACAATAATATAAAGATATAACAATGCTACTAAAAACTAACTAGTAGCAATTACTTACCATAGTGGGAAAATGTAGGCTGAATATAAAGAAAAAATTGTTGAGGGGAAAGTTCCTGCAATGACTTCCTAAGAAATTAAAATACCTGTTCTTTGCACCCTTTAATAAGACTTCCTTAAGATTAATTTAAATTATAGTAGTAAATACTAACATCCATCAGGAAAATTTTTCATACATGATCCAGTGCATTCAGTTAATTTGATTGATTAAGAATTAAAAATGAGTATAAAAGTGCATTGTATACAAATGACATGAGGAGAGAGCAGACAGAGAAGCATAAAGATAAAATAAAAATTTTCTGCCAGTTAAGTTCCTGGAGATTGATACTGCTTCTATGAAAGAATGCATGATGACACAAAACAGAATACAATCATATTATCCTTTTTGAAATATAATTTTAAAGGTAAACCAAAGCTAATCTAAATGTCTGTCTGGAATATTATAATTTGGCTTTAAATTCCGATGTTACAAAGAATAACTTCCTTGGCTTGATGCAGTAAATTCTCTCTGTATTTTCACTTCAGACATCATGCTGATAAGTAAGCAGTTAAAAGAAGTGGCTTAAAATTTTTGCATCTTGAAGGATTGTATGAAGTTTTGTTTCTGAACACTGAGTATGGTCCTAAAGAGAACCGGTGTTTGATCAATAAAACATTTAGTGAATGCACTTTGAACTGAAGCTATACTGTTGCCGGAAAAGGAATGCATTTGGAGCCTAATTAATAATTAATATTAGCTAAAATGAATAAATATTTTAACAGTGATAATGCAGCCGGATGTATAGAAAAACAGGAATTTCCTATTTTAAAGTCTGCCTACAGTCAGTCAGCTGTGATTGCTGGACTTTCAGTTGTGAATTCGATTTGCCGTATGCCATGGGAAAAAGAGAGGTGGGCTTACTACAGGAAAGACAGTATTGATATGCAGACTAAAATGGAAAATTAGATTTCCTTCCCAGATCACTGTAAAGAGTGTGTTGACTTAATGTGGGTTTCATTCTTTCAAGCCCTGACTTGAAATCTGCTGACACTGTTAGAAAGAGCATTAATGCTTTTTGGCTTTGTTGTTATTGGATAGGTTGTTTGTTCCTATTTTATTTCTGAGCTATGTCTTCTCAAGCTGACACAAAGAGTCCAAGTGATGCTACTTATCCATGTCTGTATAATTAACCATAACTGGTCTATTATGAAAGTCATATTTTCAGGGTTTATTTAAACCCCTTTTTTCTGATCTTTTTTTCAGTAAGGAAAGATGGAAGGCATGAAAAAAAAAAAAAAGACAGATTTTGTTCCAGTGGGACAAATACGCCAATACATAATCCATCATATGTGGTCATGCTTTTTTTAATGGAGACTAGAGTTTAACTCTATTTAATCACACTGCGCAGAGAAACTTAAATTTTAAAACAAACCAGTATGCACTGATAATATGAATCAAAGTATCTTCACTGATAATCCATTCTATTCCTGTCTTTTGAATATATGACGATTCTGAACTATGTAGAGGTGAAAATCACTAAAAACTCTGAGAAGCAATTACGAATGAATGGACATGTCTGGACATGCCAAATCTTTTGTCTTGGCAGTGTGGTAAGTTTTGTGATGAGCCTCATGTTCATCAGCTTTTCGGTATCTCAGCATGAGCTGTGCCAGACAAACCCAATGTGATGGATGAGTTCAGTTTTGGCTGGATCAGACTGTCTGTCTGAACAGGTCCGTCTTCAGTATTCCCCTAAAAATTAGTTTCCAGTTCTACACTTGATTTTTTTAGCATGGAAGTTGACTGTGGTATAAACCAGTAGTAAGCAGAAGGCCTTATAGCTGTCAGGTTCTTGTTCAGAGGCATAGCCTCTGGTGCACTGTTATCCAGTGTAAAAATTTTGTATATCTCTTTGTGCAGTCTAAAGCTCTGCATATCAAAACTAAGCCTGCAGACAAACATTTTATTCTTAGTTGTGCTCCAAAGATAATAGATTGAAAACCATTTTTTCAAATGTACTCAAACTTGCAAATCCTAAAGTGTAGAGGGAGACATTCTAAACTGAACTGTATTAGATCTTCTCTCTTTGAAACGAGGAATTCTGTTGCAGTATTTATGATACAATATTTGACTTTATAAAAAGAGCTGAAACAGCTTTTAGATTTATAAATACATCAACATTATAAAAATGTGCTGGTAGTTGCAAAGTTTCTGTATTAGCAAGCAAATACATTTGATTAAGTGAACATCTGGTAAAATGTTTGTTACCAGCAAAAACTGAATTTTGGATTTTGCATGCGCCAAGTAAAATGTGGGTAAGAGTTATAGCTGCATAAATTGAGTGGGCAGTAATTGGACCATATACCTTTCAAGCCTACTCCTGTCAATCTAAATAAATATTGTTATTCTCAAAGCCATTTTGCATTGCTGATCTACTCCATCTACAGTCACTTGTTTTACCACATTTTAAAATGCCTGTAAAGAATGATGTCACTTTATGTAGTTGCATCTGTACAAGGGCTAGATGACCTAAGTTTTGGTAGGCTTAACACAAAACAAATTAGGCCTTGTGTTTTGTGCATAAAGCATGATTTGAGTCAGTTCCATTTTCATATACGTCAGACATCAGCTTCATGGCTGATGTAATTGAATGACTTATGGATGAAATGTGCAGTTTGGCCTTGGAGCTCCACTAGTACTGTGGCTTTTGTTGCGTGGGATGCTAATAATAACAAAAGCAGTAATGAATTTCAAAAAATGCCAAAGAAAAAAACCCAACATCATACCTTAAAAGAGTTGCTGTGACTTCAGTTCATTGAGAATTGTAGGAGCAACGTGAATGCTGTTTCAAACATCAATGCATCAATGGCTGTGTAGAACGCAGTTATCTTTCTGTCATAGCCTATAGAGCACATGTAGCCATTTCAAGTAACCTTCAGCATTCATTTGTAAGATATCAGCATATCAGAAAGGTAAAATATTTAAAACAGGGAATATCACAATGTGCTGTTTTAATATTTCTAAAAATTTAACCTGGAACCCACACTTGTCCTCTTTCCCTTTTTACTTACTGTTTTTTTGAACAATATTGTAAGGTATTATCTTATTCTTATAAAAAATAAAATATTAAAAGCATTTATATTTGTTCTACATTGTATTATGCATTGGTATCTGTGGGAAAGTGGGAAGGTTCAATATCACTGCTGCTTCTGTCTTTGATCACAACCAGTTTTGAAGTGTGATTGCTAGAGGTGAAAACTAACAGCAAGAACTATTCTAATGCAGGGAATGCAATACCACTTATTTTGTTCATAATTATCCATGTATATAACTATCACTATGTCTAAGTTTCATATACTCATGGAATGAGGAATGAGGTGGTGGCTATTTTATTTATTAACTCCACCACTTTTCTCCCTGATATTAAATATTGAAGCTACAAGCCCTTTCTGAGAATAATGAAATGAGGAGTGTAGGAGAGTTGTTTCTTTGATAAACAAAATGCTGTACTAAATATGAATTCGTCAGAATTCTGTTGAGTCCATTCATAAATTAAGGAACCTTGTAGGAAACATATTTTGTGGTTACTGTGCTTCATGAACATCCTATAACAAACACTTTTTTAAAAGCTGTCATGAAATTGCTAGAGATAGTTGCTTATGGGCTGCTGAGCTTAGCTCTCATTCAAAATGAAAGATGCTGTGGGCAAGTAAGAAGAGATCTGAAGAAAAGACATGAATTGTTTCTTTAAAAATATAAAAGAGGTGAATAGATGTATTTTATCTCTCACCGCTAAAAATGCAATTCTTGCTCTCCTATTATGAACATTCCAAGTCTGTAATTTTTGTTATTTTTCTTTAAGTGGAGGATGATGATAGAGTATCTTTCACTGGTGTTTCTGGTGTAATTTTATTGTAAATGTTCAAAATTAGATTGTCTGTTAGGGTTGAATCTGGAGCTGAACCTAGGTGAAAATCATATAGAATATAAAGCCATGTTGCCTGTATTTTGAGGTGTGTTGATTTCTGTGAACCAGAGTGATTTGTACGGTCAATGCATTACACCATGATGCATGGGGATTCACACATTGCGTATCATCTAGGGGGCATTTTAATTGTTAGTCTGGCCAGCCAGCTGTCAAAATGTTTTCAGTCCACTCACTGCTGGTTTTAAGGGGGCAAGAGAGAAACTTCCTCTCTCCTACAGAGATAGCAAAGAGCGAATCCAGGTTATGGTGATCCTTCAAAACACAAATGCATTGAAGGACTATGCCGCTGAGTAACCTAATGTATGTCTTGATCATCAACAATTGCAGAATACATACATTAATTCAAATGTATACTACAAATAAACAAATCTATAATAAAATCCAACAAATCTATAGTAAGATCAAGTCAGATCCAACTGGATTTTAAGGATTGTACTCTGGTGTTTCTCAGATGCTTGTGTTGCTCCTTGTCTTTAGTTAGGACCATCTCTTTTGTTTTCTCTCCTTTTATTCTATCAACATTTTAAGCTCCTGGGTTAAACTAATTTTTACCCTATCCACTTGATGTCCACCGCAGCCAGCTAACTCACTTCACATTTTCCTTCATTTATTGCAGTCTTCTCACTGCCTCAATCTAGTTCATATTATCACTGAATTTGGTTAAATGCAAGAAAACATCCTTTGTTACAAGCTCTGTTTTGTCTCTTCTTCTTGCTTAGCAAGCATATGACCAGGTTATTCTGGGAGCTGCATTATGTCTAAATAACAATATCTCCCATTGCAGTACAGTATGATGAAACTTGTGAAATTCTGCAAACACTGTTCGGAATCTTTAAAACCCATATTGGTGGTTTGGGGTTTTTTGTTTTGTTTTGTGTTTTTGGTTTTGGTTTTCTTAATTACATGCAATATTTGTAATAAAGGAAACATCAGATTAGTGTGCATTAAAAGTAGAATTTGCTTTTGGGCAGCATTGCTCAAATTATGTAATAAGTCACACCCCCAAGGTGCAGTAAAGCTCATTCGATCAAATTGCATCTATTTTTCTATCACTTCAAATTAGACTTAAAGCAAACTTTCTAATGACATCCCTATATATTTTATGATCCTGTATCCATTGGAAAGATTCCATCTCTCTCTTTCCTGCTTAAGCAATGCTGTAAAGAGATGCTCTAGAAATAGAGCTATAAACAGCAGACTTTGTGACAGGAGAGACCATAACTCACCTGAAAATTCATGCCTCAGAAGTTACAGTCTTTCAGCTCAGTGGCGAATGGCAACTTACAAACTGGAAGACTCCATCTACCATCAACGTGCACACCTCTCAGTCTCCTTCTTTGAAAGGATGTGGACTTTGCTTATGCATGGTGTCTTGTGTTTCAAACACGTCATACAATGTGATTTATCTTCTATGAATGCTACTTTAAGTTTTGTTTAGCTGAGAAATGAGATTGAATTGAATAGCTAAAAAGTGGAAAACTATTGATTGCTGTTGCTTTCAAATACCATAGTTATGGTATAGAAAGAATTTAACATTTTATATGGTTGAAGTATTAAAAATGTCAAAATAATGGCAGTAATAGGTCTGAGATTTTCAAGTAAAGGATCTCTAAAAATGGGTATTTTCTAGTACTTTCAACAGCTTACCTTAAATGTGTCTAGTCTTCCTTGATGCTAATCCTATGCAACTGCAAAAAAAAAAGAAAAGAATTGATTTTTTGTATTGATGTGCCTATTTCTGCCCAGGCTACAGAGGAAGGACATAATTTTTTATTGATTTGGTCTTGAACTTCTCTGACTCTTGATGAGCACAAATGAAAGAACCAGTCTGGAGGTAGTCTGAATGAGCAGGGGAAATAGTACAACTGCCTTGGCTAGACTCTCTTGTTTCTTCACTGTATGAATTATACATTGGATTACCATCGCAGTAATTAGAACAGGATCCAGCTATTAATGTATGACCTGTAGTAAGAGGGTTGTTTCTTGAAGTGCTTGATCTCTGCATAATGGTAAAAGAGGAGATTTATAATATAATTATAGAGGAAGGTTGACAGGGCTGAAACATTTAACAGTACTGGAGGTGCTCATGTATCCAGAGGATGTTGTGCTTGTCGCTGTCAGAAGAAGAAATGAAAAGGGGTTAAAGAGAAAGATGCATGAGGAACTACTGGCTGATGTTTAAAGCTATGTTAAGGCAGATTTGTGCAGTATTTTCCAGCACATTGATGGAAAGCAGCTGAGATTCTGTAGCTTCTAACATTTTGGATACTTCACTTGTAAGCCTATTGGGAAACTGTTGTGGTCCTGAGGAGTGATTTGAAATTTAAGCTCCAAGAGTTATGGAGATACTAGCAAAGATACAGGTTGTCTACAGGATACTCTGCAAGACCAGGCATTTTTCTCTGTAAAAATACTGTAACACAGTAGGCTGGATTCTCTTAACCT
This sequence comes from Myiopsitta monachus, assembly GCA_017639245.1. NCBI lineage: Eukaryota > Metazoa > Chordata > Aves > Psittaciformes > Psittacidae > Myiopsitta > Myiopsitta monachus. Next base: position 70,220,402 of record CM029921.1, on the reverse strand, counting down.
GTCACTATGGTCAAACAGCTTCAGTGCTTCTGGTTCTGATGATTCACATGGTGCTTTCATAAAAGAAAAAGTTAATGTTTCATAGATAGCTTCTCCTGCTTTTTGTTTCATTTGATTTTGACACACATGCACATTTAATATAGAAGCTTGCCTTTTTTGAGGCTTCTGTGTTGATTGCAGAAGGCAACATGACAAGCTAAGTTGGGGCTGTTCAGACTGGAGAAGAGACGACTGTGGGGTGACCTCATAGCAGCCATCCGGTATCTGAAGGGAGCCTACAAGGATGCTGGGGAGGGACTTTTCATCGGGGACTGTAGCTATAGAACAAGGGGTAAAGGGTTAGAACTTAAACAAGGGAAGTTCAGGTTAGGTATAAGGAAGAAGTTCTTTATTATGAGGGTGGTGAGGCACTGGAACAGCTTGCTCAAGGAAACGGTAAGTGCTCCATACCTGTCAGTGTTCAAGGCCAGGTTGGACAGAGCCTTGGGTGACATGGTCTAGTGTGAGGCAACCCTGCCCATGTCAGGGAGGTTGGAACTAGATGATCTTAAGGTCCTTTCTAACCCAAGCCATTCTATAATTATTTCAGAAAGAATAAAATTTTAAATAAAATGTTGTGTGTTGTTCTCCCACTTCTCCTTTATGCTAGTAGATAAGATGAACTTATGATTTCAAATTTGGCATAGATTGGATTTACTCTTCTGGTTTTAAGCAGATCTAAGTCACATTGTCAGCATGCTCCTTTGTAATATCAGCCTTTAAAAAAGTAAAAATCTTTATAGCTTTGTTGTATCCAGCCAAAGGCAGAGATAAGGCTGAGCCATTTCTTGTATTTATGTAATTTAAAAATCATCAGAGAATATTTTGTTCACAGGAATCAATAAACTATGAACGTAAAATTGTCAGGTGATAGCAACTCTGTGATGCAGAGGATTAGTGACTTGTCCTTTTATTATCAGGGCCTGAGTTCAAGCTTAGATACAACAATTCAGAAATAATATTATGCTGCATCGACTTCGGTAGTATCAAACAAAAAGATCTAATGTGTATAATACCCCAGTCCAGCTGGGAAATACTAAGCACTACTCTAATCTCTTGCTCATATCAGCTATGTATTCTCAGTGTAGTATGTGGTTGTTGATCATTCTTTATCATCAAGATAAACCTTCTCCACAGCAAGAAAAGAATAATTTTAGTGAATTTATGTTTTTATGTGTTCATGAGGTAGCAGTCCTCCTGTTAGGTGCAGTCGCCGGCAGGTTCTTAGCAGGTGTGTCAATGAAGAAGCAAATAGGAGCTGAGCATTCTCTTGCTGGGAAGGGTAGTGTGGCTAATTGCAGTTCATTAGGGAAGGAAACCAAGCAACACTTTTCTCCTTAATTTTTGACAGTGTTGGTTGTTATGGAAACCTTCCTAGGAATTACCTATTTTAGTGCTTAAATATATAAGCTGAAAATTCTCTGTTTTTTTTCTAACAGTATCTAATTTTCTGTGGGATAAGCAAACTACAAATGGATTCAGCAGTCTATCCATCCAGCCTTCTGAAAATATATGAAGTAGATTTAGTGTGGTGCATACATTTGAATATGCCTGTTTGCTTCTCTAGAAAGCATGCAGGCAAGAGCAGGGCATGACCGTGATATTCCAACTCTGCTCAGAGTTGTAATTACACCTCTGAAAGAGCTATGAATTACCAGGTGAAAAATCAGTTAATGCCTCAAATAATTAGCTTTGATGAATTATGTGAGTTGGGCACTTCTAAGTAATTGCTTTGTTTCACCTGAGAGATTTTTTCATTTCAACGGTGAGTTAGCAATTCACATGCATGCTTTGTAAATACGCTTGTAAACACATTAGGAATGAATACAATCAGGAGTAGCTAAAGAGGAGTACATGGGTTGCGCCGTTTGCCGCAGTTATCTGGGTGAAGAAAAATGTTACCTTATAGTGATATTGATTTCAGTGTGATCAGTAGTAGTAATTTAATAAGTGGGTATTTAAATAAAATATGATTTATCAGTAGAAGTGGAACATGAAGGATCTCCACAGCTTACCAAACCCATTTGAGGCAATACTGTATGCTTAGTTCAGTTCCACAGAGTGATAGTCTCAGGTATTCATGTGTAGAAGTAGGCTTCGAAGAGGTGAGTCAAAAAATACTTTAGAAGTGAAGCACCAATTTCAAATATTCATCAAGACAGCAATGGGACATTATGTACCTGTGGGCAGGAGGAAATTCTTGTGTGCAAGACAAGCTTCATACTAGCAGCCTTGATGAACAAGCACAGACCTTTGTAATCAAGATGTAATAAATGACTGATTATTGGTGGCTTCAAGAAAAGTATCTCTTCACTCAAGGTGTTGTGTTGTATAGATAGGTTTGTGTGACACCCTCCTGCAATGTCTGGCATAGCACAATGCTCATGAAGTTGCATCTATTTTAAAGCAATCTGAGTGTTTAGTCAAAACTTCTAAGGCAGTACCTGCCACCTTCCAAGTCTTGACAAAACATGCTTAGTCAGGATCGACACAATTCATGTCTGGTGGAGTTTTTTTTAAACAACATGATAGCTTCTAGTTCATTATTCTGGGGATTTACATACAATAGAAATAGGAAATCAGTAAAACTGCAGTAGTGCTGGCACCAGCATAAAAGATTAATGCTTAGTGCAGCAAAATGATGGAGAGCAAAAAACTGTGTTCCCAATCACCTGAGCTGAAAGACATTTTTAAGGGAAAAATGGATTCAGAGACCTGAATTTTGTCTGCACTACCCGAGTCATGCACTGTACAAGGTAACATAGAATATTACATTTATGCTATAAAAACCTAATTCTAAACCATATCATTGCACTTAGTACAATTTACTGTATTAAAAGAAAAAGAGCAAAAACTTCTCAAATAGGGCTGATGTGAGAGATTTAGTTTACCTTTTTTTCTGAATATTTGAATAACTTTTCAGAGGTTTGAAAGCCTATTGAAAACTGTTTTCATGTTCAAAAGCTCTGTCAACTGGAATAATAGAATTATCAAGTAAATTGTGCTTTTCCTGAGATTTATGACATTTCTGTCATATGAAATCTGCCCTTTTTTCTGCACCTGAAAGTTAAATGTGTGTTCTCTTTTTGTTGTTGTTTCATTTTCTTGTAATTATTTAGCAACAACAAAAAAATATAGCTAGCTATCAGCTCTGGAGGAAATAGCTGTTTTGCCAGTTTAAGAGTTTTGGCTTCTTTTCAGTTTCTTAAATTGATTCTATTATTCTGATTAGCTAGTACCTTAAAAAGATGGAATTAAAAGTAGGCTCTCATAGGCTGTTTTACACATTTCCATTATTTCACGTAAAGAATGAGATATCAGGCTTCTTCTTCAGGAGTTCATGTGATTTAGACTGCTAATAGACTTATCCTTCTAACTCACTTCCCTGAAATGCTTGACGCATCAAGAAGATGTAAGAACTGCTCAGAAACTAGAGTTGAGTTGTATGTTCCATGAATCTCTAAAGAATCATTATAGTTCCTTATATAATGGGAAAATGCATGTTCAGTCCCTGTGAAACCACTTTTGTGCTGTTAGTTTAGTTTTTCTGATGGGTTGCAGATCTGCTGTTCTAGCACCCAGTGCCCTAAGGTGGGGTTCAACAGTCAACTGGGGGCCTTTGTCTGCAGTGAGGGGAGACAGCGTTGCTGCCTGCTGTGTCACAGCCTGCCTGCTCTGCAGATTATTTCTGTCAGAGAAGAAAGACTGTTAGAAGCCTGCCAACAGTTCTGATATTAGAAAAATTGTAAAATGATCAGTATAATTCCATTTTTTTTTGATCCCAGGTAAATATAAAAATTCAAGCTTTTTTTTTCATAAGTAATCAATCTTTTATATTTATCCACTTTTAAGATTTTGGCAGGCTTGTTATTTTTTCTTTAGCTGTTTGCATTTTGTATAAACTGTTTCAGTCAACATGAATTTACATAACATTTTTAATCTTTGTTTTTAAAGATGAAGGAATTCAAAAGTAAGAGGAAAGCGTAATCCCTGGTTTTATGTAGGCTCTGCCTTTTAATAAATATTGGCTCTTAAAATTCTCCAGGAATTTAGACACTAAACCTGAGTATTTTAAGGAAAATTATTTGTGCCCTGTTTATCAGTTTATAGTTTGCTGATTCTACTAATGAAGGCTTTTATTTAGAGAAGCATAACAACTTGATAACACCTGCTTATGAGTAATTGCTATCCATGCAGACTTGGTGTGATGCTTGTGACTGGTAACTGGAGATCAAAGTCTGGTTTTAGTCTTAGCATATACAAGAATCTTCATATTCCTGGCTTGGTTTGTGAGTGTCTCTCACAGGAAGCATGAGTTAAGTGAAGTAGCTAATTAGTAAGAATGGTATCTAATTCGAAAACAGACCACAATTTTTGGAAAAAAAGTTTGTTCTTGAAAATGGGCTGGAGGAAGGTTTCAGCAGCCTGCAGTCTGTTTTTGGAAAAAATGTTAGAAAATAAGAGAAAAGGCTGACGAGTAGCCTTCGTGTGTGTTCACTCTGTCCTTACTTTTATTCACAAATAAGAATGGTTGAATCATAGAGTCATAGAATAGTTAGGGTTGGAAATGACCTTAAGATCATCTAGTTCCAACCCCCCTGCCATCAGCAGGGACACCTCACACTAAACCATGCCATCCAAGGCTCTCTCCAACCCAGCTTTGAACACTGCCAGCGATGGAGCATTCACAACTTCCCTGGGCAACCCATTCCAGTGCCTCACCACCCTTACAGGAAAGAATTTCTTCTTCATATCCAATCTAAACTTCCCGTTTGAGTTTGAACCCGTTATCCCTTGTCCTCTCACTACAGTCCCTCATGAAGAGTCCCTCCCAGCATCCCTATAGGCCCCCTTCAGATACTGGAAGGCTGCTAGGAGGTCTCCACGCAGCCTTCTCTTCTCCAGGCTCAACAGCCCCAACTTTCTCAGCCTATCTTCATACGGGAGGTGCTCCAGTCCCCTCATCATCCTCGTGGCCCTCCTCTGGACTTGTTCCAACAGTTCCATGTCCTTTTGATGTGGAGGACACCAGAACTGCACACAATACTCTAAGTGAGGTCTCACAAGTGGAGAATAGAGGGGCAGAATCACCCCCTTCGACCTGCTGGTCATGCTCCTCTTGATACAGCCCAGAATGCAAATTAGGTACTATTGTATGGCTATAAAGATTTGTCTGAATGCTTTTGTCCTACATGATCATTTGTACTTAGCTGTAGAGGGGAAGAAAGTTCAAAGGCAAGCAGATTAATTATTTTATTTCCATATTCAGACCTAAAACTTCATCTTTTTTCTCCCAAAGCAAAAAATAGCCTTGCTCAAATGAGACAGAAGTATGTCAATGGCATTGTGCTCCTGACAGAAACCTGAGGCAGCTGCTGACAAAAAAAAATAAAAGGCTTTTTGCTGCCAGCAGGCAGTCTGCACCTGCCAGCCCTCTTGGGGCATCAGTCCTACGTAGCTGCTAGTGCATCTTCTAGTAGCATGTATCAGCCTATTTCCTACTGCTTGCCTCATATGGCTTCATCCATTAACTACTTGCCTGTTCCCTTGGTATAATGTGCTATCTTAGGAGCATGGTGGTCTCCCACATTCATTCACTAGGGACAAGACCTTGTTGATAAGTATCAGCATTTCTCTTTTTGTAGCTGCTATGTGATAGCAAGGAGGTCTGGAAATAGATCCGTTTCTTCATGAGCTGAACATGCGTTTCCTCTTTGATCTGATTATCACCAGAAGTACTTGCATACACAGTCTTGTTTTTGGAAAGCCACTTGGAAGTTCAACATGGAACAAATTCCAGATAAAAATGAAGTTTGTAGCCCTCTTTTTACTGGTGACTTCCCTACCCCTGAGTCTGTGGGAAGTATTTTTTTCTTTGCTTTCTCCCCTTCCTGCCTGCCTTTCTTTCTTTCCGACAATTGTTTCTGTTAAGTATTGGGGTCAGATGGGATCTAAACTGAGACAACTGTAACTCTTATTCAGTGGTTCTGGGTATTACTGAAGAATCATTAAAAGCATATAACAGAACCTGCCATGGACTTCTAAACGGATAATATCATCCAGGGACTGAGCTTTATATAGCAAGTAAACAGAGGGCATGTACAAGTGGGCAGAATAGAAAATTGGAGTTAAAGTAAAGAAAAATAATGCATTTTATCTACAAGCTTGAATTTTACATCTTGGCAAAGTCAGCCAGATTTGAATAATTATTCTGATGAATACTTCATGTCCTTACTTTCTTGGTTACTGGGTAAGAAAGGCCAAAGACTGGAGCAAGGCTTTTATCTTACATGCCAAGAAGAGCTTGTTTGTTTGACTGTAGCAGTTAAAGCAAAGAATTCTGGTAATACAACTATTACATTAATGTACTACAAGAACATCTTACCTGAACCTGGAGCTTTAGTCCATTTGGGGCTCTTATCATTAACAAACATACACTGATGTCCCGTTGGATTTGAAAAGATGTCTGAAATGGGGAAGTGCTGTCTCTTTGTTTGCTGTTTTAAGCATGAGAGAAAAAGAAAACATGAGCAAAGCATTTGGAAATAACAAGTGGTGTGAATGGTGATACCAGGCCAGATACCATATGCAATGTGACTTATAAATAGATAACTTCTTTGTCTCTTAAAAACAGATGTGTACAGCAAACACTATCAGTATTCCATACGGACCTGTGTACTTTGCTCAAAAATGCAGGAGATGACATGAAGTAATAAGCCTACTAAACCTCAAGCTGTAATACAGCAGAAACCAGAGCGCTATGCATTATGAATAGTATTCCTGTGGATGGGTAGAGTATATACTGTCGCACAAAGGTAAGGCATAGACATTGAAAACAAGTATGAGTATTGTCTTTTTCTAACATGCACCCTTTATAAAATATTAAGTTTGGTTTTATGTCGGGTGTTTCCCCTCCCTTCCTGCTCTCCAAGCATCCATTAATTTCCAGTTACTTCCCTGCACCTGTGTCGTGGTTTAAGCCCCCCACCCACGCAGTTTTACTCACTCACTCACTCCCCTCTTTCTTCCCCCAGTCCCGGGGGGATGGGGAGGAGAATGAAAAGAATTCAACTTGCACAGGCTGAGATAAGAACAGTTTAGTAACTAAGGTATAACACAAATCACTACTGCTACCACCAGTAATAATACAAGAGAAATACAAAGAAAGAGAATACAACTGCTCACCAAGCCTGACCCAGCCAGTGCACCCCGCAGCAGCAAACCCCCCCGTACGAAAAACCTGACCATGCTGTGCACCCTCAGTCCACCATCAAACCTTTCCATGTCTCTGCCCTCCGTTTTCCCATCCTGGACATGACGTGCTGTGGTATGGAATAACCTCTTTGGTCACTTTGTGTCAAGTGTCCTGTCTCTGCTTCCTCCCAGCTCCCCCTCCTCCCTGGCATAGCATGAGGCTCAGAAAGTCCTTGGCCAGACAAAACATCAGCAAGCAGTAACTGCACACACTGGTGCTATCAGCACTGTTCCCAGGCCCAAAATCGAAAACACAGCGCTGCACCAGCTACCAAGAAGGAGAAAAAATGACTGCTACTGCTGAACCCATGACAACCTGACAGGTTTTATTTTTCTTGCTGTTCAGTAACAGCTATTTTTGAAATTATTTCTCATTTCTTTGGAGCATTTTATTCAGTTTTTTTAGATTGTGAAGCAGAACTCATGTTTCTGCATTATTCTTTTTATCTGGAGCAGAAATAAGATGTTTAAAACAAAGCTATAGATTCCTTTTTCCCACCTCATGCCTGATTCAGGACTTAATTAATGTTTATGTAGAGTTGAATTTGAATTGTCACAGGGATGCTGAGCTGTTGTGTTTGTTTCCAGCATTCATGCATGTAATTCAGTTGTGCCTTGTTCCTGCAGTATGTTTGTATTTACTTATCATTGTTATTAACCTAAAGTAAAAAAGCCTTAACAGGGATAATCAGGACTCCACTCTCCACTTATAAGAGGTGAATAAATAGAGCTGGGATCTTTTCTGAACTTTTAGTTTTATAAGCCATCCTTCACAATCTTTAATATAAATTTCTGGTACTTCTTAGAAATAATTTTGGACAGAAACAGAGGCATCTGTTTATTTAAATGCAATGTTGGTTGTGTGTATGCCACTAAATACAGTAAATTTACTGTATGTTTTTAGGAAAACAGAGATCTGTAGAAGTAATTTACAATCAGTAATTCACCTCCTTGTGAGTAGATCTGAACCATTTCAGATTGTTCCAGAAAAATCATTAATTTCTTTACTACATAATCTAAATGCTTATAGGTTTTGCTAATAAGAATGCTACTTCAGAATAAAGTAATTTTAGGGAATTTTGGGGAGATTAAGATATTTGCACATGTCTATGAAGCAAGAATTTCCTTTCGCAAAAATCTGAACAAGAAGGAATCTTGGAGGCTGTGCTTTTCACCTTTGTTCTGATATCTGAGAGATATTTCTTGGAAGCTGTGCCACAGCTGTCCTTTCACAAGTAGATTAATTCAAAAAAGAAAAATAATTGTGTCATCTAATTAGTATTTCTTTTGAGCTGGGTAGAATTCATAAGGGCAGGTTATATCAGCTTGATTTACGTTCCATTGCCGCAAACTTGTTTTTTCCCCCATGTGAACAGTGGATTGGGGGAAAGAACTTGTTTGTGTGTTTAGAAAACTGAAATCAGTTGAGAGTAAAGTGGAATATAGTTTTAAGAGTTATATGCTGGATGCTAGCCCTAAAGATCCTGGTAGTACTGTCTGCTTTGATCACCTCCAAGCCACATATGTGTCCCAGTGGATGACAACATAATGGCAATGTCCTAACCTATGTATTGGCTCATGATGCCATGTGCAGCCACTGTCTGGGCTGCTGTGTGCTGTTCTTATCAAACTAATTATTCTGTATTCCTCCCATTCATAAGACTGTTTTGTTCGCAGTTACCCCCTGGCAGTAGCCTGCCTCTGTGTTTACGTTGTACTCCATCCTTTTTGTGCCCTAAAACCATTTAAAGAGAGAATACTTCCCCTTTCATCAATTAAGTTCTTTCTTTATTTTTAGAACCTAAGACACCACTTTCTCTCCTGAGATTCTATTTACAAACAACTAGTGTGCTAACTACGATAAAGCTAAAGGCAATTCAGGCTTTCCCTCCGTATGATGCTAATGTTCCTTAAAAGTCTTAAATATAAAAGATGCAAAAAGATGTTGTGGGTTCTGTGTGTGTCTATTATTCAATTCTCCCTGCTGGGATTGTCAAAAAAGCTGCTGTACGGAAGCAGCTGCTGGAACTTGAAATTAAGAAAATAGTACCATTGTGACTATTAGGGTAAATTTATTCAGTATTTTTTAGACCAAATTTAAAAACAGACAGTATGGTGCCCAGTATAGGAGTGAAATGTTTTTGTCAGCTTTAGAACCTCAAATGTGTTGCATCACTGTCTTAAAACTTGGGGGTAGGTGGCATCATTTTGTTCCATTCCCTTACCGTTATTAGCTTGCATTATAGCCTGTCATTTTAATGTTTTCTTTCTCAATATTATGGGTCAAAGTTTATCTGAAAATAATTGAACTAGTATCTCTTACTGGTTTTAGTCTTACCTTTCTGCAGGGTTTGTCTGGGAAAAAACTAAATGCGTAACAGTGCAAATACCTAAATTTTTGCTCTGGTAGCCAGGTTGGGATTCATTTGACTAGAGAATTGCACCAGTAAGAACTGGCTGTTAGATTTTGTCTACTGCTTAAATGCAGAGTAATAAGCAAATGCAAACCTAAAATTTTCTAGATTACTACCTTGTTTTAACCTGTATTCCATTTCAAGTTAGTCTGCTCTTTGAGAAGTATAATTGATTTTGGAAATGAGGTTAGCTACAGGAACAAACCCCATCATGTTAGTGTAGATGTTCTGTTTAGGAAAAGTAAAATTGTTTTTCAAAATACACTGCTTTTTAAGGTGCATACTTAAAATCCTCTTTTTGTACTTTGATACTGTAAAAGGAAAAACACCTTAGTTGCAGAAGTATTGTGAGGCACATAGTGGATTTTTTTCAGGAACTGTGAAAGTAGAGTGGCAGACAGTATGTGGATGTCTTTTTCCAGGTGATGAACATAGTCCAGAGTTACTGGTCCTTGAGACAAGTGATGCTTATTTTCATAACAAGTGGTAGCATTTATCAAAGGCTATTTACTTGCCCAGAAGTGAAAAAGATTGTGACAGTCAACATAGCATTGCACTGCAGTACAGCAATCCAGTTAGAAGTACTTCAATAAGTACACAAACAGCTACGACAAGTGGCTTCTATGCTAAATTCAATGTGAGTGGCTACAAACAAAACAGCTGTGGTACGGAGTTGATCTCTATTTGTTTTACAGATCCTCTTTTCTTCTTAAAGTGCTCATATACTTGTTAGTCTATCCCTGTGCTGGTTTCCAGCATTTTACTGGATTAAAAAATGTGACATGACCTAATATGAAATCTAGGGAGATTTAGAAGAAATTTGCTTGGTCCTTTTGTAAAACATATTTTATTCCAAGAAGAAGGATTTGATATTTGGTACATGTTTTGAACTGAAATTAGTTTCCTGAAACTGGATTTTATCTTGCTGCTATGAGTTCTATCTGGTTTACTTTTATCTTCCAATTTCTAGGAAGGCAGTTAGATGTCGGAGTCGTGAGGGTCATAAATATGACATGTTAAGAGGAGAAGGAGAATTGACACACAGACTACATCTCCACTAGCATTGCTTGATGCTCTATGAAAAGAATAAGCTTGGTATTTTAGAGAAGATAATATATGTATATACCAAAAGCATTGTTCTTCAGCCTTCACCATATATGATTAGGCTAGTTAATAACTAGACTTAATCTTAGAGTCTAACAAGTGGACTTGATGATAACTATTAACTTTACTCAGAGATCTTACTGAGAAAAAAGTAATTTTCAGTGTTAGAAAATTTATTGTAATTGGATCAATTCGCTAGTTGTCCCTTTTTATAAGTCTTTTTTGGCTAAGTCTTATTGAAGAACTCCATGAAGAGCTAGTCTTTCATGACACACCCCACATAACTTACTAAGGAGTAGGAAAGAAGAGCACAATCACAACCTTTGCTGTAGAGCGTTACAGCTTGCTTCAGCTTTGAGCAGTTGCAGCACACAGTGCAGCCTGCCAAGAGGCCACTATAACATCTAAGCATACAATTAACTGTGAGAGTGTGAGTAATCTCATCCTTTTTCAGTGAAGCATTTAAGCACGTGTTTATGGTTAATGATTAGGTCCAGATGAAAGCAGTAAGATGATCTGTGATTAAAGTTAAACATATGTTTATGTGCTTTCTTGAAGAGGAATGAAATTACTCAAATGCTTTAGCACTGTGGGTCACCTCGCACTACGGTATTTTCCAGAATTAGCCATCAGATTCTCCAGTGGAGTAATTTTATAAAATGTTCTATATGCATGAGGTTCAAATACATTATTCTAAAATCTCTTACCCAGCTGTTCCAGTCTGGATTTTTGTAACAGTATTTGCACTCTGCCCCTAGAATGAATCCAAAGTTGATGAGGAAGAATTCTTGAAAAGGTCACTAAAAATGTTTGGAGGGTTTTGTTGTTTCTATTGATTGCTACAGGCTTCAAGGACTTGTTTTGTTGTGGTTTTTTGTCTTCAGATACTTAAAATAGCCATACCTTGAATGTGCCAGTTTCTTCCATTGACTGGAAAGAGAATCTGTACAACAGTTTAAACACAAACACACACATTTCAAAGGTCTGAAATTCCACTCTGACAAAAGCTTTATTAAGACTGTAGCCAAGAAGACTGAAGCCAACTGTTTCAACAATCTTTTTTTCCCCATCCACAATGTTTTGCATAAAGAAAGTTGTATTGTATATCACTGCTGTTGCTTTACATTTGTTACACTCTTCAGTCATTGGCTGTTTACCACTGCTGAAGAAACCTAGTGGGATCAATTAACTTCTGGTCTCACCTGGCAGATAAAACTGAATGTCATCCAGATGAAATTGCAGAAAGGACAGGGAAACTTCCCATGTCTTCAGTTTCCTTCTGTAATAAATACATCAAATAAACACAAAATGAAGTGCTTCTGTATTCCCATATGCATGGGCTGGAAGTAAATGCATTTAGCATGCTTCTGGGCCAAGTAACAGCTCCTGATGTTCACTTTTTGTTTTCATGTATAATGTTATGCAGAGTGGGGCTAAGAATCATATTCCACATACTAAATACAAAACCAGATCACACTGTGAATGAAATTTTCTGGATACTCTGTCCAGAGTAGTCCATGGTTACCCTTAAGGCAAAATGCTATGTAAACGATGGGTATTTTGAGAGTGGTAGTAGAGAATAGGTTAAGGTAGGCTTAGTCTGCCTGCCCTAACGAAAAGAGCACTCTGCTTTCTCAGTAGCAGTTCTGGGATCTGTTGGTGCTATGAGAATTTAACCAAGGCTGCCAGAAGACACACAAGTGGCTGTGCTGCAATCCCATCCCTAACACTGTGACATACATAGGAGAAATGATGAGAAGCTCTCCAGGTACTTGCCCTATTGGATTCTTTACCAGGCATCATATAGATTATTTTCTTGTTTGGAAGGCTTTTTTTTTTTTTTTCAGTGCTGCTCTGCTGCTTCTAAATGGTATGCAGAAGGCTAAGAGGGAACACTTGTCTTTGGCTCTCTCTTTCTTGAGCATTGTCATTGGCAGACTGAAAGTCATCAAGCAGCCTTTGTAACATAGGCAACCAATTAATAAATAAATGGCTATAGTATATGAAATTTAAAAAAATGTTTCATTCAAAAAATTCATCCTCTTTTCTTTGAAAGTCAGGTTTATTGCCAGCTGCTTGTAATTTCTTCACTTCTTTGAAGCTTTCAGTGAAACATGGCTGATCTTATACCTGACCTTCAAAAATTCTTTCCATTTGTTTTTTTTAAATATACTGTCCCTTCTTTCACATTTTTATTCATATAAAGTTAAGAAAGAAAGACAATTGTGTGAGAGTTATAAAAAAATGTTGGGTTTGTGCTTGGCATACATTTATTATAATCTATAGGATACAGATTATCAGATATGGGGATTAAAGACAGGCCTAACCCCCAAACTAGGCATTTCTGAAATACATGTGTGAATTTCCTCTGAAGTCTGGATCTTAACCCCAACCCTACAAGAGTATGATAATCTAGAGTCGTGTTTCTTTACTTATCTCCATCTGTAAACTGATGAAGGGTCTGCTCTCTGTCCTAGGATAAAACTGTCTCTTTGTTGACACTAAATATAAAACAGATATTCAAATAGCTGAGCTAGAAGGAGGGAATAGAGCTCTGTAATTATACACACAGATTTCCCACTGGTCAAGCCTGAATATTTGTAGAGCCTTCTACATTTCATAGAATCATAGAATCATAGAATACTTAGGGTTGGAAAAGACCTTAAGATCATCTAGTTCCAACCCCCCTGCCATCAGCAGGGACACCTCACACTAAACCATGCCATCCAAGGCTCTCTCCAACACAGCCTTGAACACCACCAGCAATGGAGCATTCACAACTTCCCTGGGCAACCCATTCCAGTGCCTCACCACCCTTACAGGAAAGAATTTCTTCCTCATAGCCAATCTAAACTTCCCCTGTTTAAGTTTGAACCCGTTACCCCTTGTTCTGTCACTACAATCCCTCATGAAGAGTCCCTCCCCAGCATCCCTATAGGCCCCCTTCAGATACTGGAAGGCTGCTAGGAGGTCTCCACACAGCCTTCTCTTCTCCAGGCTGAACAGCCCCAACTTTCTCATCCTGTCTTCTTACGGGAGGTGCTCCAGTCCCCTGATCATCCTCGTGGCCCTCCTCTGCACTCCTTCCAACAGTTCCATGTCCTTTTGGTGTTGAGGATACCAGAACTGCACACAATACTCCAAGTGAGGTCTCACGAGAGCAGAGATTAGAGGGTCAGGATCACCTCCTTCAACCTGCTGGTCACACTCCTCTTGATGCAGCCCAGGATACTGTTGGCTTTCTGGGCTGCGAGCGCACACTGAAGCTGGCTCATGTTCATTTTCTCATCGACCAACACCCCCAAGTCCTTCTGCGCAGGGATGCTCTGAATCTCTTCCCTGCCCAACCTGTAGCTGTGCCTGGGATTGCTCCCACCCACGTGTAGGACCTTGCACTTGGCATGGTTAAACTTCATGAGGTTGGCATCAGCCCACCTAGAAGCATGTCAAGGTCCCTCTGGGTGGCATTCCTTCCCTTCAACATATCAACCGAACCACATAGTTTTGTGTCATCGGCGAACTTGCTGAGGGCGTACTCAATCCCACTGTCCATGTCACCAACAAAGATGTTGAACAAGACCGGTCCCAACACCCATCCCTGAGGGACACCACTCATTACTGGTCTCCAGCTGGACATTGAGACATTGACCACAAATCTTCGCATGTGGCCATCCAGCCAGTTCTTTATCCACTGAGTTGTCCACCTATCAAATTGTTATCTCTCCAACTTAGAGAGAAGGATGTCATGTGAGACAGTGTCAAACGCTTTGCACAAGTCCAGGTAGATGACATCAACTACTCTACCCCTGTCCATCAGTTCCATAGCCCCATCATAGAAGGCCACCAGATTGGTCAGGCAGGATTTCCCCTTAGTGAAGCCATGCTGGCTGTCACCAACCACCTTGTTGTTTTTCATGTGCCTCAGCATGCTTTCCAGGAGAATCTGCTCCAAGATTTTGCCAGGCACAGAGGTGAGACTGACTGGTCTGTAGTTCCCCGGCTCATCCATTTTCCCCTTCTTGAAAATGGGGGTTATATTTCCCTATTTCCAGTTGTTGGGAACTTCACCTGACTGCCATGATTTTTCAAATATGATGGACAGTGGCTTCACCAATTTAAAATCCCTATCAGCCCTTTCCCAGGTCTACCCTGCTTCAAAGGCCATCCTTTTTCTTCTGCCTAGTCAGGGGAAACGGTGGACGTTAGGGAAGCAGAGGCCAGAAATTTTTAAGACATCTGTCCAACTCTGTAATGTAAGTCTTAAAAGGACAAAGCAATAAGTCAGGATTTTTAATTCCTCATGCCAGAATATGGATAGGGAAGAAATCCGTAATGGCTTTGTGGGCTCTTTTTGTCAGAATCTAGCTGTCTTGGTGCACTGGAGGAAACATGCTGCATTAAATAGGTTTGGTGGAAAATGTATTTTCATTGTGCATCAGTTTATGATATTTATTCTTACTAAATCCCATAGTTTTCTGGCTGCATTTACTGAATGCCTCGATTGTGTTGTAACACTATTACAGACTTGTATTCTAGGTAAAACTGCTTACACATTATTTGTGATATTTAATTGGAGACAGATGACGGGAAAAACATATTAGATAAAATTGAATTATGTTGCCAAGCTGTTGACTCTTGGTGTTTATAAACTGAGACAGTAGAAAACAGTGTAAAAGCAAAATTCGTACTTCTTACAATCTTCAGTTTCCACACTGTTGTCACTCTCAAAATGACATTTCATATTCTGACACTTAAAAGTTGATTTATACTCCTTCCCAAATTAACATAAATTTTAGGGTGCTCCTGGGTTTCTTGTTTATTTTTGTGAACCTGCTTGTGAATGTTTTCAGCTGACTATATTTGGTAACACTTTTCCACAGTAGTCAACAGTGAATGCCTCCAGAGAAGACAACAAAATTTTAATGGGAGCTTTTGAGCCTCAGTCTGCACTGTGAATATGCACACCTCAGTCCTACTGCCTCCGTACATGGGGAGATAGCTCAGCTTTAGGCAAAGATCTTGTCATTTCTTTGGAGCCCTCCAGGATTTTTTTACGTTCCTCCTAAGAGGCCCTGCTATTGCAGCAGCTGGTGGCCAAGGGTGCCGGGAGCCTACTGGAGCCCATAGAGAGCAGATTTGGACTCTTTCTTATCTCCCCTTTCTTTGTAGGGCAATGTTAACCCAGTGTCCTCTCAGGTTAATCTTTATCTTGTTATCTTTACAGATACAGCTTTTAGGTTAATATTTATCAAACTTTTACAAACAATAGGAATAATTTGGCTCATTTGTCCTACTGTGACTTGGAAACATGCAACCCTTCAGCCTACCTTCAGAGACAGAAATCAAGGCATGCCAAGTTTTGGATTTAACAGCAGCAGCTCAGCTACTCCAGGGCAGGGAATGGAGTAGTTACTGGCACCAGATATTTACCTAACAAGAGAATTGTCAGTAATTAGAGACAATTAGACTGTCAGTAGTCAGAGACAATTAGACATCTAGCTCAGGTGACCAGCTGTACTTTTAACCCACAGTCACAGATCTTTTGCTTTCCTGGTCCCTGCAGGCCTGGCTGGTGCTTTCTCTACCCAAGAAGCAGCTGTGTTTTTGTCTAACCTGGGGACAGATTATGCCATGTAATTTTATAATGCACTACTGTCCAAAATTGATCTAGGGGTGATGGGGATATGAAATATCTGGCAGATTATAAACCAAGGGATATTTGGAGTTTATGCTGCCTTGGTTAATGATGAGGTTCATTCTGTAATGTCACTTTGTAGAAAAGTTTTACTGAGACATCTTATTCAGCAGAAAGGTGGTTAGTATAAAATTACTTTGTGAATGCTTCAGAATGAATTTGAATGAGCCAGCTGAGCCTATGCTAGATCAGCACTTTATCTTGTATGACTGTATTGATTTTGATCCAGCACTGTCAGCTTTAAAGCCAGATTTACTGTACTGTCAAGCCACAAACTTCAGAAGTTGTCCTTAATGGAAAGGAAGTTTAATATGATATATGCAGGAAAAAAAAGGCATTACTCAAAGTTGCCTTACATTTGGTTTATGAATGGAAGAAATGTTGTAGCATAGGCTCTTAAATCTCTGTCTTCTTTTATTTGCATGTGGTTTAGCCCATTCTCCCTTATACCCGCTAGAAGAACATTCCGCCAGGATTACCTCTGTGGTTTATTTAAAACTGTAAAATTTCTGGTAAAGAGCATGCCACACTTAAGACACCATTGTTTGATTTGAGAAAGGATTTTTGGGCTAGAAAAGAGGCAGATCTTGTTAAAGAAAAGGAATATGAACCTGAGGAAGAGCAAGGGCGGGAAGAAAACAACCTCAAGGATTGTTGCTATTGGGAAGATGACAGCACAGAATCAAAAAGAAAAAATGAAGAAGAAAATCTCAGTCTTATAGCCCTGGCTTGCCATTTTTATGTCTGCCTGTCAACTGATTAACATAAAATAGGGAAGGGAGTTTTTGAAAAAGAGTAAAATACAAGTTGCTGTTGTGTCCTATGTGTTCCTATTCCTACTTATGTTTTGTATTTTACTATTATGCTTCTAATGTTATAATTGTTAGACATCTAATTACATTGCATGAAGCAGTGTCTTTTTGAAAGAGTAATTTACATTTAAACTCTTTTGGAGTGTGTGCGTTGCCTTTGATGTTATTTGATTAGTAATTACAGCTCTTGCTGCCAAATGTTACGTTTAAAGCAAAGCACCTTCATATGTCCCTGCTTACCTGTATTTTCTTGGCAAGTGTTCTACATGGTGAAACATTCTGTATCTTGTCCTATTAAGGTAACCTAAATTACTTTAAAAAATATTCTCTTGGTTTTGAGAGTTGAATGCAAGAACTTCAAATTAACATGTTCATTACAGATACCTTTGCATGTGAACTCACTGACTTTTGGCAGAAGAAAAGTATCTGATTTTAAACATTGTTATGGGCATGCAGATGCTCTCTTTGCTGTTAGAATTGCATATTTACTAGCTGTACAACTGTGTAGCTGAGTACACAACTATCAACAAACAGTGTATTTCATATGGATATTGCAAAAGTGTAGGCCCTTATTTCTTCCTTCTTTCAAACTGGGGAGCAAAGTAGTGTCTCAAATCAGGAAAGGTTTGAAAACCTTGATTTGCCTATTATGACTGCTGAGTCCCCATATTTAGTGCATCCTAAACATCAGTGCATCCATACTTAGCTTCTCTTTGCTCCAGCTCATTCTTCTAAACTATTATTAAAAGATTTCATAAACTTTTATTTCCAGGTTATAGTTCTGATTCCAGAGATTGTAATTATATGTGTAGTACATCTCAGTGTTTCCAGATTTCAGGTAAATTTAGTATTTGAAGCAAATGTTGTACTTTACATCTACTGTTTTACTGAACATTTGTCATGAATGGGCTTTCTGTGTTCTCATATGATAGAAAAATTATGCAGAATTGTGCAAACCCCTAGCATTATAGTACTGAAATATAACATTAGCCACTTCAGTGCTCACCTAATATTTCCCTATTTTTTATCAGGAGGTCCATGTAAGTAGCAAATGCTGGAAAATAAGTCTGAATTAACAAAAAATGTTGCCTGAACTTTTTCAAAACAGCCATTTCAGAATCTGATTCCTTGGAGAACAAAATATGCATTTAATATATTACTGCATTTTCAGCAGGACTTTGTAGTTCCAGATTGAATTACATTTTAAATTGTCCTGAAATCATTAATTTACTGAACTAACATGGGAAAGACAGTACAGAAGAAAGAACTATTTACTTTACAAATGGTTCTAGAAATGCTTAATGGCTTTAAATTATATAAAGACGAATTGTCCTACAGATTTTTGTAACCAGTCTGTTAGTAACGCTGAGTTGTACTATTTGCAACATTGACTGTTACAGACATGATAAACAAGGGTTTGCCAACCTTGAATGAAATCAGCCCAGTTTAAAGCTGCTGTGTCAAAATTAGTCAACTCATATTAAAAAATATTAAAAAAATATTAAAATAGCTAGGACAAAAAAAAAATCATTGCAGTGCTTATGTGTATAATTAAAATATGGAAATATGAACATCAATTTGAAAATTTTATAAATTTTTGAAGATTGAATTCTGCAAGATATTAGTGGATTTCTAAAGTATGATTTTCTGGAATTCTGATACCACTCAAGTAAATTTGAGTATATAAATAAATCCTAAATGATGATGATAGTTTGCTTACATACTAATGTCAGTGCTCCTTCTTACTTTACTTCCTTCTCCCAACTGAGTTGTACAGTTTTAGTGTATTAAATGTTTGCTTATCTTTGATCCATGTAACTTTTTTGATGGGCAGTACACAGATAGTCATTAATTATTGGATCTTATTAATCATCAAGACAAAGAGTAGAAGACTAAAAATCCCTTACTCCAGTGAACTCAGTGGAAGAATTACCTGTAAGAAACTCCTAAGTTTACAGAGCCGAACAACAGACTCATTACTAGGGCAGTATGTTAAAGTCCTCTTATCTTTATTCTTTTATTTTTTTTATTCTGGTTTTGCTTGCGCAACCTCATCTGTCCTGTGGTGGGGGGTATGATCTGGTGTTTTGAGCTGGGAAGCAGGAAGCAAGTTCTTTTGCAGATTGTGCCAAAAATGTCCTTTACTGGAACTTTAAACATGAATTCATAATACTTTAAAAGGATTGAAGGGTGTAATAGCATTGAATTCTCCAGATACCTTGCTTTTAAAATACATGATCAGCAGTGAGAAAAAAAGTCATTCTAAACATAATTGATGATAGTATGATTCTTGAGATCAGGCAGGTCAGAGCAGTAATGTGAAGTCTTAGGAGTAGTTTTATCATTTTTCCTTTCATGCACATACCCAGTAAAACATTATTGTGCATTTGTAGCTTTGGTATTCTGAAAATATGGAAAACAATCAGACTGTTTTACTCTGAAAGCTGCTACTAATTTTTAGAGACTTATGAGTCTTGAGGAAGCCTCCACCAAAGGATTCTGTGCTGTTCCTTTTAATAACCTGAGCATGATGGAGACTTTTTTCTGCTCCACATCTATCTGGCGGGGCTTGAGATTGGGGCTCTGAAAGCTGAAATGAAATGAAAATTGTTTCATATTACAGAATAATCCACATTTTGCTGTGGTCTCTCTCTCATGTCTCAGATCATAAAGATTGTTTATGCCAAAGCCTGTATTTAGATGACAAGCTTCTGTGTGCAGCAAGGAAATGTCTGCTTGAATATGCAGCTGGCTTCATGTGTTTCAGTGGAGGATTTTCTGCTTTGACGGATAAACTCTCTGTGAAAATTTTGCTTAATAATTGATGCAAGTGCAAGTAAATGATACAAATCTGTATGCATTTGCATGCAATGTCTCTTTCCCATGGAAGAAGTTACTGTTAGGCTGGCCTTTTTTATGCTAATTTCTAGAGTGCTCTATAGGAGTGTTTTTTTAAAATTCATCCGTAGCAGAGCAGATGTCACAGCTGTGTCTAGCCAGTAATAAAATCTGCCTAGAGAAGAGGCATATTTTGCAATGAACTTGTGGATGGCAATCTCTATCATGTCAGAAAGTGTAAGTGAGATTTGGATTTTAATCAGTTTTCTTTGAACAAATATTTGTATATGATTTTCAAAAAAACCCCACCACTGTATTTATGAAAGTAACACAACACACTTTTAATTTCATGTTGTCTTATTTGCATTAAAATCTCTTAATTCTGCTTATTTCTTGTTTCTGCTGATGAGCAGAAATAAGTGTCTTAAATATAGAATTTAAATTTATTGGTGTGAATATAGGGGCAAGGAATAGTTTAATTTTGTTGATTGATTGATAATCGAAAGAAATGGTGCCTATGGTACATGCATCCCCTTCAAAATTTATCCCCAACTTCATGGATATATTGGACTCATGTTTTAAAATATAAGCTTATATTTAAATTGTTTTGATGAAAATACTGTAGGTATTTGTAAAATTGTATAGTACATTATTCACAGTTGGGTCTGAATGTATTAATTATTTTATTGTGTATTACATTATTTTTGTGTATTGACTTTACTTGCTATGAGTGAATCTCATGCAGCTGCTGCAGCTCTTTCTAATTAGAAGTGCATTAGAAGATGGTAAATGGTAAGAACTGATCTGTTTTCCCCAGCCACAATGAGGATGTTGTTGTGTAAGAATAACATGCCCTGAAGTGTTCAGCCACAGCAGAGTGTCTGTATTACTCACAGGCATGGTTAATCACTAAGTAAGCAGGTATGTTCTTGCTGGCTCTTGTTCCCTACCCTTTTGCTCTAAACAGGTCTTTTCTTCAGGGAGTTGTTTCTACATCCAGAATTTGATGAAAACACAATCAATCCAGGAGACTTATCAAAGTTTTGATCCGTAGTTTCTTCTCCAGGATGCCTAGTAATATGAAGGTTTTGGTATCAGCCCATGCTATTTGTTGGTCAAAGAAGGCTGAGCATATCTAGAGCCTTCTCACAGAGGCAGCCTTTTCTGCCTCCTGAGAGGTGTAAGGATATACTAAGTCTCTGTGAAAGAAAGCTTTGATGTGTTTCAGCTAATACTATTAATAAAATATTATTATGCAGATATATTATGTTTCCTGCCTGTTTCCACTGTAGCTGCGATGTGTAACCTTGAAGGATAAGTCACCTAGCCAAAATTAAAATCCTTGCCTTCAAGATGAAAGCATGTTCTCCTCCGCATGTGGTAGCCACTGCTTTAATTTCAGTAGATCACTGACCATGCCACCTAGTTGTGCTTTGGTGTGTTCAAATATTTGAACATTTGCAGAGGGAAACCTGCTGTACATATTGCCAATATAGCTCAGGTGAAGTTGATGACCTTTATTACCTCTTTGACTTACTGCCAAGCTTCTAACCAACCTCAGCTGCAGTTGGGAGCAGCCATACAAGGGCTGTGTGTAGAGGGATTGAAAACACCTGGGAGCACGGCAGTCTGGGAATGCTGCTGTTAACCTCCCCCTGTAGAAAACCTGCTGTGGGCAGACTTTGAGGGCTTTAGATTTTTCTGAAGGGAAAACTAAAACTTCGGTGACTAAGCGTGTTGGTGATCTGGAGCCCTGACGTAGGGAGAGGTTCAGGATAGGCAACATGACTTGTGGATTTAGGGGCATCTTTCACCCTTGGAGAGATGAACTTGCCTATTTAAAGGTAAATATTACTAATGGTGTTAGAGCTGCTGTAGCAATCCTGGCAAAGGCTTACATTGCAGTTTGAGCTTGAAAGAAGAGCAGCCTGTGGATCCCACTGCAAGTAAGTAAGGACTATTTTTGTGTTGTGGTATTGTCATTTATTTTCTTGTTATAACAGTGTTCATGCAGTGACCCACAGGCTGTTTTATAAAACTTCATTTGTCCTTCAACTTGCTTTCCTTGCAGATTTCTTTTTTTTTTTTTTTTATGCTGAAGTTAGAGCTGGGTGAATTGTTGTGCTAAAGGCAGTAGATGTTTCTTCATATGTAATCTGGTCATTGCGGATATGGTTCTGTGCCTGGAGAGGGTTATGGTGCAAGAGAGATGATGGCAGGAAAAAGCAAATATTTAGTGCAAGTCATATGATTGATAGCCTTGTAGAACCTGCGGATGGTCCCAGAAACAAAATGTGGTCCCTATCAGTAGCAATAAAGAGAAAACTTACCATAGGTATGTGTGTAGTGTGTCTGAGTAGAGGAAGCGGCAACCTTTGGCTTTGTTTCTGATGCTCTAAGTGTAATGAAGACTGATGCTTGTGTTCTGCCTTCTTACTAGTCCTGTTGCTTGAACAGTATATGCCAAACGGACAACTTGTTAATATGTCAAACCTGACCAAAGTTATTCTGCACAGCAGCAGCAGAGTTACTGTGCTTAGCTGGTTAGGAAAATGGCCTGCTGGATGATGGTGTAGAGGGTTTATTATAGCTTGTGTAACATCAGCTAAATGCAGCTCATGAAATCACTAACACTGAATTATTCTTATGATGCTGGGTAAATACTGATATCTGTAAAATATAGAAGCTAGTGGGTGTGGATATGTGTAAAACCTAGTAAACTGCTAGGAAAATATTTTAATATCTTTATTGTGTCGATTTCTTCATATATATTAAAATATTACTGTAGTACCCCTTTTCACAGTAACTAAAGTGGCAGAGAGATTTACTTTGTAGAGCCTGAATCTGTATGTGTTACTGGTGAAAGCCTTGCAGCTGCTCTAACTTTCGTGAGCAGCAGCATTCCAACTCCGAGACTCTCCCTCTAGTTTCTGCCTAGCTACAGTGTGCTTCGGTTTAAATATGATCTATCAATGTAAAGATGCGTGACCACTGTTGCCTTATGCGATCAGAAGCAGATCCACCACCTTCTGTGGCTATGGGTAAAGCTGTTTGCTTCCTGATTCAGCCTAGCTCTGTAACACATTTAAAATGTAACTTTACGTAATTCACATAAAGAGAAAATTCTCTCGTATGTGGATCTGGAATACAGTTTTGTCAACTGGTACCTGGAAATCAGAGAAAAGGAGTAAATGGGAAGGCTTGGATCAAGTTTGCAACTTAAGAGCTAGTTTTTGAGCTAATATGTATAATCCTCAGGTAAGGTACTGGAAATGGAGCAGTCATGGGAAACAGACACATTTTCTCTTTCAGCTGCTTTTTATGAATTTAAAAATGGCTGTTTCTAAACAAAGAGCTGTGTAACAGAGAGAAAATCATGTCTTCACTAGAACTGAAAGGTGAACAAAGCTATCCTTTATACGAAGTCCATAAAGTTTGAGTGATTTTGAGTTATTTTTTTGTTTTAGAGAGAAAAGAAATGTGTTTATGTTGCTCTATAAGAAGTTTGTGTCCTTTCATGTTTCCTCTGAAGGTATCTTCTTCAGATGTGAAAATTTCTCAGGTATGCTTTTAATCCGCAGCAGAGCAAATTACCCACATTTGTAGAGGAAAAAAATGGGGCTTAACCAAGTTATTTGGTTATGTTCCTTTTTCTGCATCATCAGAGTGTGAATTTGAAAATTCTTTTGCTTAATTGACAACCTAAATCCAGAAAAGTTCTCATAATACAAGATTTGCTCTACCGTGTGGTTCAAGATTTACTCTACTATGAATAATCTACCATAAAAATATGCATAATTTGAGAGCTGAAGCAGAAAAAATGATCAAGAAATTTTTATAAATGTTAATTGTAAACTATTCTTTCAATTAAATGTAAAAGCTTGTAAATGAATGAGAATCCTTAAATGTGTATGATATAACACTGTACTAACATTTGTGTTTTGTGAAAATTGGTTCTACAAAGTGTATTTGGACAAGTAGAAAAACAGCTTCCTAGCTGGGTTGGGGCAGTAACGAGCATCAAGCAAGGACAGAGCATGAATGAAAAGCAAGGGTTTTATCTAAAATTTAGAGTTTTTCAAACAGTTGAAGCTTATGAAATGCAAGCACAGGTTCCCTGTTTTAATGAGTGTTTAAAATTGGCTATCTTCACAGCATATACTTTAAGTAAAATGAAAAAAAAAAAAATTCCTCCTAGAGAGCAAAGAGAATATCCTAATGAATGTCTAATACCCTCTGTAGTGTTCACTATATCACCATAATTATTAAATAGACAGAAATGGATGCCTTAAGAACCAGTTTTGTGTGTACCCCATGCTTCACTAGATCTCACAGACCTGTCTTGTACTGCTAATTAAAACTGTATTGCAGTAAAGAGAAACATTGCAATAAAGAGATGTGATTCAGTGCTTACAAGTACCTGTTAATGTTACCTCTTGTTTATGATGGAGAGATTTAATCATAAACTAATGTAGTATCTGCACTGTTGACCACATCCCGTAGGAGGCATGCCCGTCTTTGGATGTCATAAGGAGGGAGCAGCTAACTTGATACTAATGTGCCCATTTCTTGACAATGGGTGCCATGTAACTTGATCCTGGAGATGTTTTTGGACCAAGTTGCTGTATGTGGGCTGGCTGTCAATATTGATTGAAATCTGAGGTGCTGCCTTTATGAAATGAATGAGGTGGTCTAGCACTTCCCCCCTTCTTGTCACTTCAGAGTGACTTTGAGACGGTTTTCTCTGGTAAGTAGCGAACAATGAACTGCTTAGGTGAGAGCTTAGACACAAGGGTGCAAGTGAGAGAAGTTATCCAACTTTGTCTTGAATAAATAAATAAAAAAAATGTTGCAAAGACCAACATCACTGAAAAGAAACATTGTTTTGTTTGGAGTTGTCAATACAAAATAAGTGAAAAAAGTAGGCTTTTTGTTTAAAAGTTTCTTCGGGATAGGTTGGAACTTGACTTACCCTGCTGAAGTTGATGTACATGCTATATGTACCCTCATCTAGACTTCAGCTGGTTTTGCCGTAGGTGTTTCTGAGATTCGTAGAAGCACCTATGCTTTCCTTGTTTAAAATAATTCTTCTTTTAATTAAAATAGACATGAAAGTACACTGAAGTCATTGGGAATATATATATGGATATACATGGCTCGTTACAAAGGATTGTAGAAGATAAAGGAGGTTTTTATTCTTTCTCCTAAAGAAGGAAGATAATTTAGTGCCTGATTAAATAAGTGGGTAGTCTCTAAATGTTCACACTTTGTAATTATACAGTTGAGGTATGTCAGCATCAAAAACTCTGACAGTTAAAATTCCCAGTTCAGACATCTTCCTTAGACAGCAAAGATTGAATAATACATTTGGCAATTGACTTCCATAATGCAGTTTTTCAATATTTCTTTTTTCTTTTTTTTAAAACTGAAACTTTCCTGGCTGTGATTTTATATTTTTTTTTTTTTGCTGTTCTTGTCTAGCTGTTGCTATCACAACTGTAACAGTTACCATGCAGCTGTTGTAATATCATGTGCAGAATGTTGAGGTTATGCAACAGAGATTAATGCACGCAAAATTTTAGGGACTGTCATGATAGGACAAGCCGTAAGTTTGAACTTAAACAGGGAAAGTTTAGGTTAGATATACAGAAGCAGCTCTTTACTGTGAGGGAGGTGAGGCACTGGAATGGGTTGCCCAGGGAAGTTGTGAGTGCTGCATTCCTGGCAGTGTTAAAGGCCAGGTTGGACAGAGCCTTGGGTGGCATGGTTTAGTAGGAGGTGTCCCTGCTCATGGCAGGAGGGTTGGAAATGGATGATCTCAAGATCCTTTCCAACCCTAACTATTCTATGATTCTATGATCCTAAAAGCAATTGGACTAACGTAAGTTATTCAGTGGTGTATTTCATATGGTTCATATTCAAAGCTGTGAGAATCTAGCTTCAGAAGTCAGTGAATATTGTATGCACTTTAATTCTGGCTGTAATTGGAACTTCATGGACATTTATTCTTATCCTGTAAGGAATGTAGCTGCTTATAATATCCAGGTAGACGAGGCAACTTAAGAAGTTCTTTAATTTTGCAAGAAATTTTAAGTGTTTATGGGTGTTTCTTTTTAACTACTATAGCTCAGTTTTTCCTGCAACTCATTTTAACTGTCTTGTGTTTTGCTAACAAACATGTTGACTGGCTGTTCCATTAGTTACGTACTTTTGAGATTTTGCTTGACTTTAGTTCTGAGGCTTCTGCCTTTCGAGTCCCAAAACAAAAGTTCTTGTGCAGTCTTTCAAACAACTCCAGACATGCTGTTCGGCTATTTCTCGTGGTGACAAATATTATTACCATTGATAAATCTAGCCCAAGAGAATGGGTAGGATACTTGCTCATGGAAGTATACCAGTATTTTTTAGGGGCTAAAAACAAACTAAAATGAATGGGAATTTTTTTCAGTATGTTCAAATATTGTGTTATTAAATAAGCCAGGTTTTGTTGTAGTACCCACTGTTCTTGACTTAGTAAATCCAAGATCAGTCTTTTTTTATTTCCAGTAATAAGTGAGAAAATAACAGAGCATTTCTGTATGTAGATTCTTCATCCCATGAACAGTAATGATTCAATAGTTATTTATATACATACATATATATATACACACACATTTTTTTAAAGGGTTTAGTTGTTTAATGTATGACTTTTCTTTGCAGGTTGCCATTGTATTTCTTAACTGAAAAATTGTGCTTCTAACTACTATGGATGCTTGAATCGTTGATTTCAGTTTCATAGCTCAGTCCCCATTTAGACTATCACAACTATTTATTAGCTTTAATATTTTTTCCACAATTACTAATTTTTAAAGACCGATACTATACTTAACATTTGTATAAAAATTACAGTATTATTTTATGTGTAGGCAGTGAAAGAAAATTGTTAGTACTGCAAATGATACCTGAAATCTTGTCTTTAGCTTCCATCTGATTTGACAAAACAGCTTTACAGTCAACTGTTCTTAATCAAACCTGATCCTTGTCTTTTTCCAGTATACTGCGTCATTCAGTGTACATAGAAAGAGAACACCTTCATTGTTTTTAGCCATACATTTTTAATAGCTTTTTAACTAGCTGGAAGGTGGGGGGGGTGCAGGGGGAGAGAGAAGGCAGGCTAATGGAGGAGGTTTGTGAGAGAAGTGTGGAGGTATAGTCTTGTATAAGTTCTGACTGTGTGATACTATAGTGAAGCACTGTTAATCCAAATGCAAAGATGTTAAGGATTTCTAGGCAATGCCTAGTTTGTTGTCTGCTTTCCATAGGAGACTTCAGGATCAAGTAAGTAAAGAGTTATTTATTCTGTGGAATAGGAGTGCTGGAATAGTTAGTCAAATACCAATATAGCATTATTTCTTTTCAGTTTAAAAGGTATGGCTTATGTAGCTGACTTCTATTACAGCTTTTTCCATGCTATTTCTGGTGCCCACTTTTTACACCTCCCGTGTAGCAGGAGTTCTGCTGAAAGAATGGAGCTCTGACAACCAGAGCTTGAACAAGACATACTTAAATTCTTAGTCTGCCATCCAAAGTATCCAGTATACAGCATAAATTCTCTGTGGTTTCTTGCTCTTTTGCTGTATTGCTTCTGATATTGTGTGGATGTGGCTGTGGATGATGGCACTCACCTCTTTAGAGCATAATAGCTGAGTAGGTGTAGAATGATTCAGAGAGCATTTTCTGCAAAGCAGTGTAATAAAATATTTACAAGAGTTGATGTAATGAACTAGGCAATTATGTGTGAATTGTACTGTCTTTAGTTGGTTAGAATAGGCAGCCTGCAAACATTTGCAGAAGCTCCTTTAACATAGTTTCCAAATCGTGTTTTATGGAGCGAGAATATTGTTACTTCCTACGTAAGGTTTCATTTCATTGCAGTACTTACTGTGGAGCATGCAAATATTTACAGTTGAACTTTGGAAAAAGGAGGTCAAGAATTCTATTAACACTTATAAATGAAGTTTATATGAGGATGTGTGTATCTTGAACGTGCCAAAGATGAGAGAACAGGTGATGAGCTGCTCATTTTGGAAGGTCATGAACAATTTCATATTCTCCAGGTATCTTTCGCTGGTCTTTCAATGCTGCTGATGTGAAACTGCAGGAACCTCTTGCTTTCCCTGCTTAGCTGGCCATCTTTCTGCAAAGCCTGTTTTGCCTGGATGTTACTCAGAACCTTGTTCACTTTCTTCTTGCTGCTTTTATGTTGATACTATAAACATGTGCAAGTACCAGCATACGCAGTGTTTCTGCAACTATAATTTAACTATCCAATTTTTTGAGGTCATGATAAAACCTTTTACAGATGTGACAGACCTGATTCTATTCTAGTATGTTATTCTTCGTTTGTCAGGCAAAGGGGTGCAAATCTCAACCAATAGGCAGTGATAAGCTACTTATTTTGGACTGAAAAATACAAAAGAGTTTGGTACAAGTGTACAAGTTCAGGGGCAGTCATATAACAGTGCAAAGAGCAACTAACTATTTCTGCTACAACTTTCTTTTGGCTATGTAATACTAATATATATGTTCACTTAGAAGTATTTTTCTGAACTAAGTACAGGAAGGACCTTAAATATTAGAACTGAGACTGCCAGTTCTGACATGGACTCCTAATGTAAAATTGCTGGAATACTTTAATGTCCAAACTGCTCATTTCCAAAAGAAAATTGATTCATCTTTCGTCAGTCTTTGTATCACTTTTACTCTGTAATCTTCTCAAGGCAGACGGTAAAATACTTTGATCTTCATGTTAGCCACTTGGCATTGCTTTCTGAAGTTCCAATCAGCTGCCTTGTTTGAAGAAGTTAATTGGGCCACTGAACTCAGCTTTTTTTTTTGTGCATAGTTATTTTGCTTTAATGACTATTCTGCATTCTCTACTCTGACTGGTTTTGATTCTGTGTAGAAGGGGTGTATATGCAAGTATTTTTATTATTAATATTGAATCTGGCTTTGTTTATAAATAAAAATAGGAAAATGGTCTATCTATAACTCTTATATTTCCAGTAACCTGAGATATGCTCATATTTTTAACTGACCACTGATGTGTTCAAGTATGTGTGATTTAGTACTGCAAGGGCATCTTGTTAGGAGTTTGATCTGTTTAACTCTTTTCTCTGCTCATAAATGTCTTTTATTCTGTGGCCTCACCTAATGGGAATGGAGCTGCTGAATAGTAGTCTATGGAGATATGCATTATGGAAATACTGGCGTGCCTTTAAGATGCTTCAAATACTCATGTGTGCTGCAGGCTGATCAATGTCTTTGGTTATCATCAGTTTGCAATGTATGGGATTACAGTTGAGAAACAGAATGGAGGCTGCTGGTGGACTACTGTTGTATAATCATTTACCTGAAGGAAAATAAAACAAAAAAAGTTAAATTCGTGAAAGAATACAAATTGTATCTGCTGCTATCTCCTATGGGCCAATTTGAAATTCCCAGTGCGTAAGCTCCAAAAATAATAGCTGTTCGTAGAAATATGATTCAGCTTTGATCTATACTATGAATAACTATGCACACCTTCAGGAAAATGTACTAATTTCTTTTGATATCTCATTGATTTTTAAATGAAAGGCTGGAAATTGGTGGAGGAGCAAACCTTATTTTTCTTAAAAGCAAGGAATGAGTAAATAACATTGCCAGCTTTAAATGATGAGGAAATACAGGCTGAAGGGAAATTTGCTTTTTGCTGTCCATGGGTTTTTTGTCTTGCACAATCTTATGCTTGTAACACATAAAAAGCAGTATCAGTGATGAGTAGATTCTTTACTTAAGCCCCAAAGGGAAGAATGAAACTATAAGTGCAGTACATGAGAGATTCAGAACAGTGAGGTCATTTATGGAGCCTGCTAATTTCTAACGGCTTTTGTAGTACAGCAGAAAATAGGCAGCGCCTTTAGGCCTCATTGACTCATTTTCATATATATATTGCAAACAGATAAACTAATTTTTTTTTAAACTTTACAGTAGGAATTATGACACATAATTCTTAGCTCAATAAAAATGTAGTGAAAAGTGTGAAGCCATTATATAACTAAGAATTCACGGTGTTGTGAGTAACTGAGTAATGGGAAGCTCTTCAATTTTTTTAATATTTACTTGATTTTGAAAATGTATTTTTTAATATTTACTTGTTTTTAAAGGGTGTCTGTATGGTCTAACAAGTAACATTTAAAAAGCACTTCCAATTTTGGGTTGTTCCTCTATATTAAACATAGCTCCATGGAAAAAAAAAAAAAAAGTAATTTCATCATGTTGGTGTAGGCTAGATACGCTTCTATTTAAGAGACTATTTAAATAGCATATGTGATAACAGTGACACTGGCTCTTTGACTAATGGTAAAAAGCATGGTGTATTTATGCTATATGGTGGTGTTCAAGGGTACTGATACAAGCAGTGTAGTAAGTCACTGAGTTACAGGCTATTAAAGCAAAGTGATTTTGTTCATCCTCTTAGTCTTTTGGAATATGTTCTGTGCTAAACCTGAGAAATATGAGGTACTTTCGTGCAGTTTCACTCCTTTTGATCATTCATTATTTTTTCTACATAATCAAGTATAGTCTTTAATCCAAATAATGACATTGAGGTCAAGTAGACACAATAGTATTTGGAGATTGATAGATTTATTGCAGAAGTCTAGCTGTAAAAGTGATGATACAAAGATCCTAATGACTACTATTGATATCACCATACATGTAGAAGGGTCTTTTTTTCTTTGTAATATTTGTGTTACTGAAAGCTTTAATCGAATTACAGCCTGAGAGTAGTGATGTTTGACAGTTTGTTCACAAGTCTGCTCCATCTCTTAGAGAAGAGATTCTGAGCAGCCCTGCACAGAAGGACTTGGGGGTGTTGGTCGATGAGAAAATGAACATGAGCCAGCTTCAGTGTGCTCGCAGCCCAGAAAGCCAACCGTATATACTGGGCTGCATCAAGAGGAGTGTGACCAGCAGGTCGAGGGAGGTGATCCTGCCCCTCTAATCTCTGCTCTCATGAGACCTCATGTGGAGTATTGTGTGCAGTTCTGGTGTCCTCAACATCAAAAGGACATGGAACGGTTGGAAGGAGTGCAGAGGAAGGCCACAAGGATGATCAGGGGACTGGAGCACCTCCCGTATGAAGCTAGGCTGAGAAAGTTGGGTCAGTTGAGCCTGGAGAAGAGAAGGCTGCATGAAGACCTCCTAGCAGCCTTCCAGTATCTGAAGGGGGCCTATAAGGATGCTGGGGAGGAACTTTTCATTAGGGACTGTAGTGATAGGACAAGGGGTAACGGGTTCAAACTTGAACAGGGGAAGTTTAGATTGGGTGTGAGGAAGAAATTCTTTCCTGTAAGGGTGGTGAAGCACTGGAATGGGTTGCCCGGAGAAGTTGTGAATGCTCTATTGCTGGTGGTGTTCAAGGCTGGGTTAGACAGAGCCTTGGGTGGCATGGTTTAGTGTGAGGTGTCCCTGCTGATGGCAGGGGGGTTGGAACTAGATGATCTTAAGGTCATTTCCAACCCTAACTATTCTATGATTCTATTATAAGACAGGGTGTTTCATGGTAGCTATGTTGTAGTAAATCTTAGTGCCTACTGGCAGTGTGTGCCTGTCTAATATTTGAGATGTTCTAGCTATTTTGTTGTGGTCCAGTACAAAAGAAGGAGAGCAAATCTACCAGTCCCCTTGTGACCAAAACAATGAGACATCCACTCCATTCGGCTCTTAATGCATCTCTCCTTTTGTCTAGTGTGGGTTCAAGACATTGCCTTGGGCTACATGTGTTTATAGGAATTAATGCAATGTGACATCACACCTGAGAGTGGTGTTCTAATTCAGTTAATAATGTTACTAATAACTTTATGTTCAGAGAAGTACAGCACAGCTGCTCATCATTATTAGCCTATTTTTGTCAGCTTTTTACCTGGTTTTCTATTAATGTGTCCATGTTTTTACATATTTGTTTTCTTCTTGCTAAGTGCTACTAACATTATCTTGTTTAAAGATCTTTCAATTTCCCAACGTGATCAACCTCCTCATAATCTGTTATCCACATTTATGAGGGAAGTTATGTTAATGCTACTTCAGTCCCACTCCTCATTTAATGTTCATCATTCTGGCAATTTTTCCTATTAGAATATGCGATTGTGGATTTCAAAAAGCTCTCTTGCTTGGGCAGACAGTGAAACTAAGCTCTCTGAACTGATCTCTCAATAGATAAAATGGTTGCTTTTCTGAGTGTCTTTGAAGCCTAAGGGTGTTAAAGATTAATAAGTTTTATCGGTGTTGGGAGGGTTGGTTGGTTTGCTTTGTTTGGTGGGATAATGCAGTTCTGTTTCTGTCATTAAAATGCAGTGGCTAAGGAGATCCTGATGTCTGTCTATGCTGTTGACAAATATAAGTGCAAATAAAATCTAGCTCAGGTTTCAAGAACAACTCAACATGGCAGTTCCAAGGTCTCTGTACAGCGTGAAAGCCCTCCCAAAATATGGGTAAAAAAATCTTTGCTGTAGCAAATTCTATTGCTATAGCAATTAAACTGCAGCTGTTGTGTTGGGAACTGGAGATTTGCAAATGACCTAAAGGGCAAACAAGGTACGCATGCACTCTGAAAACTTGTAAATCACTTAGAGAAACTGAGACTGCCATGGGGCTTGCGTGCCTTTTTTTTAGTGCCAAACTTTATCCAGGGTTTCACCCAGAAGAACTAGATGAGTACTTCAGATTATTTTTTTCATCCCCCATCAGGGTACTTAAAAGGACAGTTTTGATAGAATGATATCATGAAAACTTCAGCAACATTTTGCAAGCACCATTATGCTTTCTTTTTTGCTTTTGTTATCAAGAAGATCATGTTCTGGTTTGCAACTAACATTTTATTTAATATTTAATGTTGAAACTGTGTTTGTGGGTTGTTCCCCCTTATGTTAGAGGGAGGGACAGAGGAGAATAGTGTAGAGCATAGCGCAGCGATGGGTAAGTGCACTTGATCCTGTTTGCTATAGGAAGTTTTGTTTTGATGTCTCAAGCTTTCTTGGCACCTGCTGACCTGTGCGGTAACATCACTTCTGAAAATTGTGTGTACTACAAGCTGCTTTTTATGAGCTGCTTTGTCTAAATAGATGAGTAATAGACAAGAAATGGATTCATTTCTATTAGAGATCAAAAACATCTACAAAACTTAGTGTGTAATTTATGCTTCTAACTAGAGCTGCATATGGTACTGGAGCACTGGCAGTGGAGGCTAAGTGTCTTTCTGATGTCACAGGGGAGACAGAGCTGTATTTGCTGTGAATAGGAAGTTTTGAAGCTACTAGAGGAACTGAAGCACATGTTGTGGAAGATGGTAGCTTATCCAGGTCTTCATCCTTAGTGGGAATTTGAGCAGACAGTGTAAAGAGAAAGATCTTGCAACCCTTTCTGGTTTCTACTGAAGCTTAGATGGAGCTAATACTTTTTTTTGACAGATTTTTTCCTTCTGAAAAATCAGGTGACTTACAACCACAGCGTAGTATCCTCATGGAGTTTTACTCAAATAGACAAAACGTGCTAATATGAATGAATAATAGGTAATAAGCAAATATTTTCCAAGAATAAAAATGACAAAGCTAAGAAAGTATATTTACAAGATCTTCAGGTCTGTGTTTATCTGAAGGTGGTGGAAAAGGAAGAGGTTACTCATAGTCACAGCAAATTGAATGTGTCCCAACTCTTTCACTGGAATGATTTGGTGCCATCTGGATGTAAGTGGATGGATTTCTGTTTCTGAGGGGTTTTAGCTGTTCTTTCACAACCTGTACATTTATTAACATACTTTTAGAACAAATAAGCAAACATTACTTTAACAGCAAGTAGAACCTGCCAATGCAAAATAAGCATGAATACTTCCCTTCTGGGAAGATAATTCTCTAATTAGGCTCTAACCATTCAGTGCTTAAAGATTTGTGGGTGCGAATAATTTTCACATTACTTAAGTCACATAAAAATAAAATAAGGAATTCTTGCAGTGCTGGTCAACCTTTATTTGTAGCTGAGGTGTTTCTGAGTCTGGATCACATTTGGCAGGAGGAAAAGGTATCGATTCTCCTTATTGTCTTTCACACAGCATGTTTCAGACTGAAAACAGAAGCTCATGTAGAGGTAATTCTTTCCAGTATTGAAATGTGTATGTTTTATTGGGGAAACACAGGGAGGGTGGAAGGGCAAGCATCAGGGAAGTAATACATTGGCCTCTTATATTTTCCTCTTAATGATTCCTACATTCCTCTATTTCTCAAAGCCTCTACAGCTGGTGACAGTGCCTGTTACTGGGTTCTCTCTTGCATAGTGACCATGCCTTTTAGGTAAGGAAATGTTCTTTTCCTCCCTCAGATGTAGAAGCCACCTGTCATCTCCAGCAGCCTGATCAAGCAGGTTATTTCTTCTAGCTTCAAATCCTGAAGTCAATTTATGCAAAATCTGCTATGGCTAGTTCCCAGGTATGAGTAGTTAGTGTTTACTGGCATACATGTCAATGATTTTTAAATGATACATAAAAAAGCCACACATCAATAGTTGTTCGACTGTAGTTCTATTACATTGTCTTTGTTTTCTTTATCTTACCAGGATGTTAACTTTGAATCATTGTACTGGCATGTTTTTATGTTTTATCAAGTTTTTGTCTACTCGGGTTTTTGCCTTTTGAAAATGCTGTGCAATTTTTCTGGGAACACTTGTATTAGGAGCTCTAGTTTAACTGCCTATTCTTTACTGTGAAGTCAAAAGATTTTTTCACTCCAGCTGGTGGTCTGTTGCTAGCATACCACTTCAAATGATTCATAAGTGTGTGTCTCAGTGGCAGTTTCACTCCAGGCAGGATCTATAAGAAACTTTCTTCTTGTTATTTAATGTCTGTTTTAAAATAGAAAGTGTTGAGGATCTCAGCAGCTTTTAAGTGGCTGTTAAATCCATTGCAGCTTGAATTTTAATGGAATATCATCAACAAGGAAGAAGGTTGGACTTGCCAGTAGGATCGCATTGCCTGCGGGGCTTTGATAGTCCTAGTGCAGTTTGGGACCACCTGTGTGTCAGTCATGGGCACAGCCTGGCAAAATGCAGGTTGCCTGAAATAGGAAGAGCCCCTACCTACACCACGATAGCTGGTATAAGATGGAAAGCATGTTGAGTTGTCTCCTGGATGTGGCTTACCATGTGCAAGGGGACATATTGCATTGCATGCGTTAAAGAAGGTTAAAGCAAGCAGGAAGCTCAGTTTTATTTTGTTCCCGTTGCTGCTGGTCTGTATGGTGCTGTGATGCAGCTTAGCATTTGCCTGAAGACTGTATATGCAAAGAAAAATCACTGTCGTTGCAGGAGTGGACAGGCATAAGTAAGAGATTGTGTATAAGAGTGTGACTTCTAGTTAAATGGCCTTTTGCCCTGTCACTCAAAGGTGTGAAATAAAACAGCGCAGTGGCAAAGCTTGAACAATGGCTGGGTCATCCCAGAAGTTCGAGAGATGGGTATAGGGGCTTCTGCTTTCATGTGCTCCAGATTTCCTAGTTCTTTTTAAAAACATAATTCATTCTTGGCCTAAGGAAAGCTTAAGCCTTGAATTATATACAGTTTGGTTACAAAGGATGTAGCAGCCTGTCAATATATATTCTTCTGTGCCTATGTCATTCCTCATCTGCATGTCAGAGTTGATGAGCAGAGCTGTTTCCTGTGTCTTCATGGTCAATGGCACCTTACCTTACAGCTTTCCTTATAACTTATTTGTGCTCAGTTTGAGGGCCTGTAGTATAGCTACTCAGTTTTCAAAACATTCCGTGATCATTGTCTCTTTCTCCTTCTTATCAGCCAAAAGTGATTGTCTATTCTAAAAGCTGGCAAAGGCAGTGTTGTGGTAACTCATGCAGTAGCTCTCTCACTCAGTCCCCCCTCTTTCTTCCTCCAGTCCTGGGGGGATGGGGGGAAGAATCAGAAGAATGCAACTTCCACAGGTTGAGGTAAGAACAGTTTAGTAACTAAGGTATAACACAAACCACTACTGCTACCACCAATAATAATACAAGAGAAATACAAGGAAAGGGAATACAACTGCTCACCTCCCGATATCTACTGACCCCACAGTAAGCCCCCACCCTTCTGGGTCTCTACTGTCTGTTTTTACATCCTGGACATGACGTGCTGTGGTGTGGAATAACCTCTTTGGTTAATTTTAGCTCATGTGTCCTGCCTCCACTTTCTTCCAGCTTCCCCTCCTCCCTGGCAGAGCATGAGACTCAGAAGGCCCTTGGTCAAACCAAAACATTACCAAGCAGTAACTGAAAATGCTGGTGTTACCAGTGCAGTTCCCAGGCCCAAAATCGAAACCACAGCGCTGCACCAGCTACCCAGAAGGAGAAAAATGACTGCTATTGCTGAACCCATGACAGGCAGGTGTTGCTCAATATGAGCATTGTAAGTGTTCTTCCTACAAGAAGACTTCCAAACAAATAAATTTTTCTTCTGTTGAAAGATTTTCCTCCCTACCGTATTCATTCTAAATTCATAATTGCTTTTAATATATAAAACATTAAAAGAAATTTGATGTAGTAAAACCAGGTGTAGGCTTATTGAATCAGACAACTTGATCATTGTAATTGTTTTAATTGTTTTTATGATCTTAAAACAACTCTTTGTACTGTGCATATGATTCAGAGTGATGTTTGCCATATTAGATCAAAGCTGTTTGTGTCTTTCATTTACTCTGTGCAGTACTGTTGAATTTGCAGTTACATTATTAACACGTTAGTAGAGTTGAGTATGCTGCCTTTTTGGCACACGACCTGGTCCTATAGTTTCACGTACTCTCAAATGCAAGTGAGCTCCTGTGTTCAAAAGAAGCAGAAGTGACACTGTTTAACAGAGGAAGAATTAATTTCTACTTATATTGTAGTTTTCAAGAAATGTAGCCAGTGAAACCATTAACCCTGTTTCTTAGCAGGTTCAGATACAGTTACTTACTTCCACGTAGTTATGCAGAAGTCCACACAGAATGTGTTACAGCTTGCTTCATTAATTTACAGGATCCTGTTTATTTTCTCAAGCAACGGAAGGAACGAGCCCACCTTGAATTCCCTGAATTGCAAATACTGTTCTAGTGCAAAATTAATGTCATGAAATTACTTCCACTATGTTGTTTTAGTAATGATTTGTTGTTTTTGCATGTACTCTCTTCAGCTGCTCATATCATAATAGATTAAAAGTTTATTTATTTTGCCTTTTTTTGAAACTTTCTGCCAGAAGTGTTAATATGTTCTAGCTTGCATTCACTATAGTAAATTTAGCTGCAAGCACAAATAATCTATTCTTGTCCAGTATACCTTTACTTCAATTTTACCATAGTTTGTAGCCGAAAGACTAGCTAGTTGAAGGTTTCATGTTACATGCTACATAAAAAGTAGCATAAATACTTTAAGCCTCCAAATTCTGCTGTAAATGAGACATAGTTTTTTTGTGACCTTTTGCATATTGTCTGTGAGAAGCCTCTAAGCTGCTACCAAATAAGATTTGACTTCTTTTTAGTTATAGTCATTTTGATTCTCTTCTGAAATCCATTAAAAATAAGAGTAAGAGGAAACTGAGCAATTTTCTCTTAATATCTAATTTTAACAGTGCTTTTGTTTACTTAGTGGCAATCAAGTGCACCATTTATTTCAGGAATTGTTTTGCTATGGTCTTAATCTATGAAGTTGCAAATCTTTGTATAAAGGTACCTTCAAGACTAAGTGATCTCTCTGTCCTGTCTTGCCATGGAATAGCTTTTACCCTCAATCTCATAACACCAGTGAGGCTCCCAAAATCATGTCTTACTGCTAAGGGTTTGTAAAAGGCTGTGTGTTTGTGTGTGTATATATATATGTATATATTTATCTGTCTTGTCCCTAAAACTGTGTTGGTTTTGAGTTCACAACTCCAGATATCTCACCTAAACATTTTTCTTGCTTGCTGTAAGAAACATCAAGAAAATACTGAATTTTTTATGTTTTGATGTATATTAAATTTCAACCCTTACCCATTACGTCTCAATGCATGAAGTAAATTTTAACAAAAAATATTTCCCCATCATTTCCTTGTACAAAGTATACAACTATGTATTGGGTTTGCATGACAAGTTTTTGGTAGCAGGAGGGTTACAGGAGTGGCTTCTGTGAAAAGCTGCTAGAAGTTTCTCCTGTGCCAGATAGAACCAGTGGCAGCAAGATGGACCCACCACTGACCAAGGCCAAGTCAATCAGCAAGCATGATACAGTGGTAGCACCTCTGGGACAAAACATTTACAAAGCAGTGGGGGGGGCAACAGCAGCTGCAGCCAGAAAGAGGAGAGTGAATATGTGAGAAGCACCTCTGCAGACACCAGGGTCAGTGAGGAAGGTGGGGAGGAGGGTCTTCAAGTATCAGAGAGGAGATTCCCCTGCAGTCCATGGAGGTTAATGAGGGAGCAGATCTCCACCTGCAGTGCAGGGAGGACCTCATGCTGGATCAGGGAGATGTCTGAAGGAGGCTATGATGCCATGGGAAGGCCATGCAGGTTCCTGGCAGGACCTGTGGCCCCTTGGAGAGAGGAACCCAGGCTGGAGCAGGTTTGACAGCAGGACTGGATACCCAGCAGGGGACTCATGCTGGAGCAATCTGTTCTTGAAGGACTGCACCCATGGAAGGGACCCATACTGGAGTAGTTCATAAAGAGCTGCAGCCTGCAGGAAGGACGCATGCTGGTGAAGTTGATGAAGGACTTCCTCCCTTAGGAGGGGCTCCATTTCAGAGCAGGGGAAGAGTGTGAGAGGTCCTCCCCCTGAGGAGGAAGGAGCAGCAGAGACACTGTGGGATGAAGTGACCACAACCCCCATTCCTTTTTCCTCTATGACACTGGGGAAAAAAGTTAGAGAAACTGGGAGTAAAGTTGAGCCCAGAAAGAAAGGAGGGGTGGTGGGAAGGTATGCGTAAGATACAGTTTTATTTCTCATTATCCTACTCTGAATTGATTGGTAATAAATTGAACTGATTTCCCCAAGATAAGCTTGTTTTGCCTAGGATAGTAATTGGTGAGTGATCTCCATGCACTTATCCCTATCCACGAGCCTTTCATTGTATTTTAGCTCCCCTGTCCAGCTGAGGAGGGCAGTGACAGAGTGGCTTTGGTGGACACCCGGTGTCCAGCCAGGGCCAACCCAGCACAAGCTAAAATAGGATACGAGTTAATTCTTCTTTGTAATCAGTGGCTAAAATTGTTGGAAAAAAAAAAAAGGTGAATATATTTGCACATACTTTTAAATGTGAAATAGAGGAAAAAAAAGATTAGAACTCTAATGAAGAATGCAGCATTAATTCATATGCTGACCAAAACCTTTAGAAAGTCAAGTAGGAAATAATTATTTCAAAATAGGTAATTATAGGTTTTTTTATAAGTGTTCTTATTTATCGCTAGAGATTGTGTCAACATTTTAATGAGAAGATTCTGAGTACAAACCCAAAGTATTAGCAAGTTTATAAGGCTGGCTTTTTCAGTGGTCCTTGCCATAAGCAATGTGTATTGCTTCTGAGAGTTGGGTTTTAACATTTCAGCTATGTAGAGATAAAAATAAGCCAAACCAGCCTGAAGTCTGTATTCTGCTTCCATTGGCTGTAGGGTCTTATTAGATCTGTTTAGAAATAAATCAGTTAATTTGTCTTAGACAAATTTGTCTTAGACTGATCTCTCTAAATATAGTTAGAACACTGAAGAAGTACTTCTTGTCTAACACAAGTGGATCAACCCTTTCTCTGTGTGTGCATGTGTGTACCTGCAGGTGTATACAAATGGATCTCACTTTATATGTCATAGCAGAGATGCAGGCTGACTTGGTTTTGCACAGTGCCCACGTGTTGCCTAACCCTTATTTTGAGGACACTTGATACACTTAAGTGATTTAGGATTTCTGCTGAGGTGACTTGTCACCTATTGTCATTTGAGTAAATTCAGCACGTCATAGTGTAGCTTCCAAAAGTTCTCATGGGAGCAGTTTACTTACTTCGGAGTCACTGAACCTAGGAATTAAAAAGTTTGGCAGAGCATACAGGGTAATAGGCTTAGAAAAACCCGATCTAAAAAGTGGTAGAAATATCTATATCCCAATTAAGGTAAAAAAATCCCAAAACAAAACCAACAAAAGCAAACAACTGAACAAACCAAAAACCTAGATAGCATGATTGATATTGAAGATAACAGCATGAGCAGAGAAGTGTGTTGGTATAATCAC
Organism: Myiopsitta monachus; assembly: GCA_017639245.1. NCBI lineage: Eukaryota > Metazoa > Chordata > Aves > Psittaciformes > Psittacidae > Myiopsitta > Myiopsitta monachus. The sequence continues at coordinate 70,179,964 of CM029921.1, read as the reverse complement.
ATTTCTCTTAAAACCAGAATTAGTAATGTACAATGTTTCCTTATCTTTAACATGTCATAAATGGGTAATACAATTTTTTGAATTTAACTCTGGGGAGGTGTCCAACAGCAAATTATTAGTGGTTGTAGAATAATTTGTAAGCAAATTTTTGGACCTTTCATCTGTTGACATTTCCACCAGTTTCAATAAGAGTTCCATATAGAAGAGCCATACAAGAAACAATTCTATAAATATAAAAGTGCAACTATAGGTATCAAATACCTTGACAGAACTGTATTAGGTACAGTCACACTTCAGATAACCATATAGTTACTTTTTTTCTTTCATAGATTCAGTGACTAGGAAATCCAGTGATATCATATAGGAAGACGTGGATTGCTTGAAAGCAAGTCTGTAGTATTGTTCAACATTAGGCAATAAAGCTGAAAAAAAATGATGTAACAGCAAGGCTGCATACAGTGTTGGTATAAGTTCTGGTTTTACAGACTTCTATCTTGTTGGCTGTTTGTGACCCTGCCTATATAGAATAAAGTAGGCCAAATAAGTTCAGCCAGATAACCTAGAAAATTGTGTTTAACTTTTTTCATGTATACAAGTGCTTCTTTTAAATAAAAAAGGAAAGAAAATGGAGTTGGGAAGGAGGAGGCATAGGACTCAAAACCACTCAAAAAATCTATGCTTTAACAAGATTTTTTTCCTTAATTACTTAATGTAGAACAGTTTGAAAAGTGCAGTCATGTAAGCCATATGCAATCACCATTCAAACCCCGGTATGTTTGTCTGAAGTTATTGTGAACTGTCTCATTCTTACATTTCCTTTAAGGATGTCCAAGTGAATTGTTTTGGCCTTTGAGAGAAAATTAGTTTTGGGTTTGATTGTAAATCATAAGATCTTTCCCTCCTCATGATTGATGAGATAATCTTAGATCACTAAATTAAGTGATCATTCAAGCAGCTTTAGAGAACTGCTTTGAGAGTATTAGTAAGTAATTTTTTTCATGGTATGAAGGGTATTTCTAATTGCATGAGTAGCTTGAGAAAGGCTGCTCTCTACTTAAGGATGCAACTTTGCTAATACAAGTTGGTTGTATGTGGAGAAACTTCAGCTGTACTGTGTCACACTGCTTAATTTAGGGCAACCAGTTATAACTCAAATTGATTGCAGAGTCCCATATTGCCATTAAAAGGCAATTTGACAGTTGAAGTCAGTGTTGATTGTCATATTTTATTTATTATGCAATCTCTCAAGGCAACAGGAAAGGAAGCATAAAGTTCTGCCAGGCCACTTGAGCTGTTTCCATACTGTCTTTGGACAGTATGACTGGATTTTTTGATGTACACAGATTTGGTCCCCTTGCATTCCAATTGTAGGTCCAGCCAGTAACAAGGTTGAGCAGTCTTCAAAGAAGCAGATGGGCATGTGCGCAGCACATCTGTACGGATCAAAGCAGAGTCTGAAAGCAGTGCCATCATTGCTTTATCATCTCTGTCCTCTTCTGCTTCTTAATGTTTGTACAGCTGGATGATTAATTTATTACTTTTCCTGTCTTTTGCTTTTGATGAGTTGTCCTTTGATATCTGTATGTTCCACACATCCTTGCAAATTGTGTATTCATTTCAGTTCAAAAGTAGTCTTTCAAGGCAGCTAACAATCTTGTTGTCTCAGATGTCAAGTGTTCCTGTCCAGCCTCAACAGAAATGCACATCTGTGCAGGATTGTAGGTCTGAACAGCTGGAACATGTTTACGTAAATGTCAGCTTTTACCACTTCCCTGTCAGCATTTTGGCTTGTTGTCCTAGGATGTTGACTACCATGGTTCTGGATTTCTGCACCTTATTTCTAACAGGTTTACATATGCTAAGATCAATCTGACAGGGGTAAAGATACTGAGATTAAAAGACTGCTCTTTCCAATTGTCATGAATTTTCTGTCTTTTCCTGAAGTTGTGAATGCTCCGTCGCTGGTGGTGTTCAAGGCCAGGTTGGACAGAGCCTTGGATGGCATCGTTTAGTGGGAGGTGTCCCTGCCCATGGCAGGGGGGTTGGAACTAGATGATCTTAAGGTCCTTTCCAACCCTAACTATTCTATGATTCTATGTATGAGACATTTAAGAAAAATGACAAGCGAGACGCTGCCATCCTTTACTGTATTTGCTTGGGAAAGCAATACATGAAAAGCTTTCTGCTTAATTTTGTTCATTGAGGTCCCTTCAAGCTGATATTTTTTGTCTGTCTTGGCAGAAAGGGCCTGTCATGTTGGCCCGATGAATTACTGATGTTGTACAGTATCTGCTAATTTATGGTTGATTTAATCCTTATTTATTACACATAAAATACTAGATAAATGCTTTAATAATATACAAAACATAAATTAAACAATCTAAACTGAAATAGTAATTTCATTTGAGTTAGCTGCCTTTGGTAGATATCTTGTTTGATTCCATAGTAGTTTACTGTTTTTGCAAAAAATCTCTGAAAGAGTCTCATGGGTTCAGCAGCAGCAGCCATTTTTCTCCTCCTTGGTAGCTGGTGCAGTGCTGGTTTTGACTTTTGGCCTGTAAACAGCACTGATAACAGCAGTGTTTTCAGTTACTGATTGGAAATGTTTTGATCTGGCCAAGGACTTGCGGAGTCTCATGCTTTGCAGGGAGGAGGGGAAGCTGGGAGGAAACAGAAACAGGACACCTGACCCAAACTGACCAAAGAGGTATTCCACACCACAGCACGTCATGCCCAGGATGTAAAAATGGAGGGCAGAGATCCTGAAGGGTGGGGCTTGTTTCTGGGTTAGTCTTGATATCGGGCTGTGAGCAGTTGTATTCTCTTTCCTTGTATTTCTCTTGTATTATTACTGGTGGTAGCAGCACTGATTTGTGTTATATCTTAGTTACTGAGTTGTTCTTATCTCAACCTGTGGGAGTTGCATTCTGTTGATTTGCCTGCCCATCCTCCCAGGACTGGGGGAAGAAAGAGGGGAAAGTGAGTGAATGAACTGCGTGAGGGGCTTAAACCACAACAGAGAGGAACACAGTAACCAGGTCTTTGAATGTGACAGTCAAAATACTGCAGTCCCAGACTACTTCTCTGTATCTTATTGGAGTTTGCCCCTTTTATTTGTAACTTGTAAGTAGCTATATCATAGGTTTTGCTTACATATTAAAAGTAAGCGAAATGCAATCTTGTCGCTTTTCCTAATGCCTCCTTTGAATGTGAATGTTGTCCAGTGATGTCTTCCTAGTCTTACAAGAGCCTAGCCAAGTGTATTTGAAAAATTCACCAGTAGACCAGAGTGCTTGTAATTACTCACCCTGTGAGCAAGATACGCTTTTATTCAGTAGAAAATTTCAAAAGCTCAATGAGTTTAAGTAAAGTGTGTGGAAGAAGAAAAGTGAGATTTATAAGGCAGCAAAAGTCAAGGAAAAGAGAAACAGAAGTAATACAGGGAACTGCTAAGAATGTGTTGCAAACTTTCAGGAAGGACATTCTCAGATGAATTATTGAGCATCAGCACAGGACATCTTTAGCTGCAGACCAGGAGTACAAGCACAGCTCTTGCACTCTCATGCTTGGTACTAACTCCCAAGCTTCTTTCATTGCAAGTGCATAAAATACCTTCCTTTGATTTGACAATTTCAAACCAGCATGCCTAGATGGAAACACCTGAATGCTTCCTGGGTGAGTTGGATAAAGGAGCTAGTAGGTTGGTTTAGGGATTTTTTTTCTTCCAACCCCTAAGTTGAGGCAGCAACATATCCTATTAAAGATGGTGAGAGCTTCAGGTATTAAGTGTCACTGGGGACTGAATTTCTGTCTAGGTTCATGGGGTTGTTTTGTTTTGTGGGTGTTTCTTCATTATAGTCTGCGCAGGGAAACAAAGAAAGAAATCAAAACCGAAGGGAGGAAGATGGTCTGTTGAAACAGAATGCATGGTAGTCTTTCCAGCTAACTAAATCCAATGTTTGGGGATTTCTCCCTCCCCTCTACCCCTACTTCCCACCCCCGATTTAGGGAGAAGTTGCTCTCCTGACTGTGGAAGGAAAATGTGAATTTTTACGTATTATTTATAAGCTCTTGGATATAAAAGGGGTTATAAGTACTAGTGTCAGTAATAACAGCTGAAAGAATCAATTGTTGCTCTTTGTATGGGATCTTTGTATCCTGTGTCAAACACGGAGACAGACAGGATCAGAAGGAGTCAGGGTTATAAAGCTGTAAGTTTTTTAAACCAAAACTTGAAAATACTAGTAATAGCTATGACACAGAAGAATGAATATTAATTCATACTGCAATTCTAAATCTTTGCACTGGAAATCAAGTGAAGCTATGCAGTGGGTAACTACTCGCTTCTTTGGGAAAATGGTTAACACCCTTATTTGGTGAGCTCTGGGATCAATCCTGTGGTCATTTGGGCAAACTGAAGTTTTTCCATAAATGTTTAGTACTGTATGCATGTTTTTAAAAAGACTCTTAGCTGATGTTACATGCAGTCCTGTGATGACTTGTTGATATGAATAGAAAAGGCTAATGTAAAACTTATTATGTATGAAAAAATAATAATTGAAGGTAGTTATTCAGTATCGCAGTCTATTTTGTGATTTGGAACTAAAGTCACAGGTAGCAACAGCTGTCAAGTCATCCAATTTGTCTGTAGAATACTAATTTGAATGATGTAGAAATTTTCCATGGTATCAGTATCAAACCCTCAACAGGGAATTCTGCTTATGTTCAAAATCCTACACTATATACCTTATTCAGGTTGTGTTTGAACAGGAAAGCAGGAAAGAACAAAGAAAAAATTACAAAGTAGCAAGATTTTTAAATAGGTAAAGATGAAACTAGGGAACAAAAACTTTCCTAAAATGTAAATAAAATTCTGATGTCTCTGGAGATAAGAAATAGATAGTAGGGTAAGAGGGAAAGCAGCACTTCAGGTAGCAAAACGCTGCATCAAAACATACACAGGTGAATAATTAAGCCTGTATTTAGACAATTAAATGTTATCTCTTTGTATACTGCATATATGAAGATCTGAATATAGCTGCCATTGACATTACAAAAAAGCAAAGTTCTCAAAATGTCCCAGATGTTCATCCCTAGATGAACATCCCTTTTAGGGATGAACAAAGTGGCAGGTGATAAAAGTTCACAGAAATATGTCCAGATGTCGAGTTTTTTAGTTTTTATTTGGCTCTTAAAAGTTGCGCATCTTTAGGCTTCATAGAGAAAGAGGAAGATTGGGGTGGAATTCTGGCTTCTGTGAATTTATATGGATAAAGAATATATAGATACAGAATCTCAATTTGCTTTTCCTTGATGTCATGTATGGTCTTTTAAGTAGAAAACTAAAAAGTACAAATTTCTATCTTGCAATGTAATTAATTTTTTTCCTGTTATTTACAAGTTTGCTAAATTAGTGAACTTACAGGGAACCGATGCTAGAAGTGAGAGAAGTCATTATTTAATATTAATTTATGGTCCTTTTGTTTCAATCCCATTTTAACCAGAAAATAAATGTTCTGATTTACTCCTCCCACACACAGTTATCAAATAATTCTTTCTTCACTCATGCAGAATAACAACTATACAAAGTAATTGGAACAGCTTTGGGTGCTACAGGTATTGCTTTTGCATCTGCTGTAATGTTATTCAGCACTCTTTGCTGCGAAGGTTTTTAAAACAATTTGCAAGGTAGAAATATGCTCCCATTTCTTGGTCTGTGCTGACTTTCCCCACCCCTCTTGTGTCTGTGTATGTGTGTGTGTGCATTAAACTATGACAGTAACTGTTAGAATCTGGCCACAGGTACTATTTTCTATTAGATGAAAGGTCATAGGAATTAATATAATGGGCTATTTTAGTTTTATAGAATCATAGAACCGTTAAGGTTGGAAAGGACCTTAATAAGATCATCTAGTTCCAACCCCCCTGCCATGGGCAGGGACACCTCCCACTAGACTACGTCACTCAAGGCTCTGTACAACCTGGCCTTGAACACAGCCAGGGATGGAGCATTTACCACTTCTTTGTGCAACCTGTGGCAGTGTCTCACCACCCTTACAGTAAAGAACTTTTTCCTAATATCTAACCAGAACTTCCCCTCTTTAAGTTTGAACCCATCACCCCTTGTCCTGTCACTACAGTCCCTGATGAATAGTCCCTCTCCAGCATCCTTGTAGCTACCTGAGAGATTTTAAAAAGAAACAGGATACCATTCCTGACATTTCATAGCCAAAACATTATCATGCAGAGACACATTGATACAGTATTACTAGAGAACAATATGGTGTGTTATTGTATGTATGCTGAATGTTCTTATTTGTTAAACAAGTTACTTGATAACAGCTCTGGCACATCTCTTTAAAGGTTTATTTTCCGTACCATTCATTGTCTTGATGGTTTTCAGATGTATTGTGCTATGGATGGATATGTAAATTAAAAAAATAAGCTTGAAACAGTGCTGATTCAAGATATGATAAGTCATTCACCTCTCCCAAGTAATTTAGTTGTCTAGTGGTGAATACCACTACTAAGAAATCAAAAAATTATATTTATTTCTATTACTTATAACTGTTCTGATATGACAGTTTTGTATTCAGATCTTCACTTTAGGTTACTAAATGACTTTGTACAGAGTTCCCTATGTCGTTGTTATGGCAGTGATGATTTATCATGATCTTTAGATCTTTCTGTCTTTCTCTGGCACTGTCTAGTCGTACGAATAGCTGTCAGTGGATTTTAGGTAAAGATAGTGAGTTTCCTAAATTGCTTTAATGCAATTAATTGAATAATATATGATAAATGGCTTGGTTTACTGACAAGTTGTATGACACTTGGGGCTAAAAAAGCCTATGTCCCCTTGCTATAGACAACTTATTTTCAAAGGAGAATATTGGTTAGGCAAAAGATTAGGGGTTAGAGTTGGAAAATATTTCAAAGCAGTTCATCTTTCTTTCAAATTCTTTCTTAAAGCACACAAGCATTTAACTCTGTCAAAATGCAGATATATCAACTACTAGACTGTCTGAGAACATGGCAGAAATGGCTCACATCGGTAATTGCTTGGTGTAGGTTACTTAGCCATGTTCCTGGTCTTAATTCTTTTAATAGTTCTTGGTAATGTTGCTTTGAATTCTCTGCTGAAAAACTCATAAATATTATTGTGGGTAAAAGGCTTTACTGGATCTTTTCATTTAGGCATGGTTAAATTTTGAACTGAGGAGAACTGAGTATTAGCTGAAGGAGCTGGCTTGCAAAAGAACACGTATTATCTTCTCAGTTTTTTATGGTTTTCAGTTGTCCAGGCTTTTTTAACAGTACTACAGCACCAGGAACCTCATAGAAAGGCTGTTGTCTACCTCTTAAAGGAAGACATGTCTTTGTCTGCATCTGACATGTATTTTAACCTTGTTCAAGCCATGCTACTAACATGGTCATCGACGTCTTTGTTTTGTCTCTGGTTGTTAACTCCAGTATGTTTTTTCATCGTATCCTTCAGTTTTGTCCATTAGTAAGATTCTGTTCATTTACTCTAGAGTTCACTTTCCTTTTTGCAGTGGGATTTTTGTTCTTAATTTTTGTAATATATTCTTTTCTTGGCATTGGTGACACTCCCTTTTATATTTTTTTTTTTTTTATCACCTGTAAAACATATCAAGTTTGTTTTACTTGATAAGCTGCTTTAAATGATGAAATTAGGTTTAGGCTATCTACAGTTCATAGCTAACCCATTACAATTTTGTTCAACGATGTAAGAGTCCTTGTCTGATGGCTTCTCTGCAGTGGTGAGGAAGCTGAAGAATAAACGAGAAAACTGGAGAGCTGTTCCTTTCCATGTGTCTGATGGGAGAGGTCTGTGTGGTTTGAAGTAATAAATAATATAGCCTGAAAGAGTTAATATTGGTTTCCTTATGCGTGTATAACAGGGAACATGTTATTAGGGGCACTAGTTAATTAAAAATGAAGTATTTTTAAGAAAAAATATGTTCCTCCCAGAACACTCACCAGGAGTGTGATGCTGGTTTATATTAGACCAGTATATTTACTGTTCGATAAAGTTCCATCTGATTTCATATTCTTTTTCCATTTTTGCCCTGAGATTTGAAGTCTGTTCTGACAAGCTACTGTGGTGAGGCGTTCTGGGCATTGTACCTTTGGGCTTGCCAGACACTGGATGTAACATTAATTTTTCTGATCTTCCAAGTTTTTTGTGCTTTCATAAAAAATGAATTGTACAGTGAATTTAGATGGTAATTTACTTATTTGACCACAAAGCTTTCTGCTGCTAATGTTTCTGTAAAGATAATTTATGTCAACTATATGACAAATGCTGGATAAATATTTTTGAACCCTTTGGCAAACATTGCCATTAATTATCAGCTTTCACTTTAGTGATTTTTGAGCTGTGCTAAGTTTACTTTTGATATGAATTCAGGTGAGTCTAGATATGATAAAACAGGAGCAGGAATAATAGAGCAGCACCCTTGATGTGTCAAGTAGAACTTCTTTTTGACCAAACAAGCATTTAATTTTTATAACAGGTGATTTGTGATAATTTTGGATTAGATAAGGGATAGCAGCAGAAGCTGATGCTTCTTTGAAAGGTAGAGAGATGAGTAGGCTTATTTTGATGAGCTGTATTTGCTGTCTGGTTACAAAAGCCATGTTTTGCTTTGTTGCTATTACAGTACCAGCAGGAGGGAATTGATTGCTGTCTATTGTTACAGCTGGATGCAAATTGTACTCATTACAGTTGGAGAAAGCAGTTCCTTTAGAGTCTTAATGTTTCATGAAATTATACTAGTTTTTGATAGGGTTGGATGGACAATGGGTAACACCTTTTAAGAAGCTTTAAAAGGTCGTGTCTCAACATCTTTTAAAGTTCGGATTTTTTTTTTTAACACAGTTCTTCATTTTAGCGCTCTGTCACATAAATCAGAAAGCTTACATTGAAATTGAATACTTTGAGGCTACTTGCAATGGTTTCTTTTGGAAAATCTGGTTTCCTAGTTACCTGTAGGAAGTATTCTGACACTTCTGAATTTTGATCTTAGCTCTGAGGGTGGATGGGCAGGAAGAACAATGGCTATCAAAGGGATACACAGAGTAATTCATGTTAACTCACTTCATACAAACTAAGGTTGTAGTTAAAGTGCTACATCCTTGGATGGATGAGGAGCTGCTGAGGAAAATGCAAAGGAAAAAAGAGGCTTATAAATGGTGGAACCAAGGACAGGTGGCCTGGGAAGAATACAGGGATGTTGTCTGGGAAGCTAGGGACCAGGTTAGGAAAGCTAAGGCCCACATAGAATTAAACTTGGCTAGGGATGTGAATGATAAAAGGAAGGGATTCTATAGGTACATTGCAAATAAAAGACAGACTAGGAACAATGTGGACCCCCTACAGAAGCCATCGGGAGAACTGGCTACCCTGGATTTTGGAGAAGGCTGAGGTTCTTAATGACTTCTTTGCCACAGTCTTCACCAGCAAATGCTCTGACCACAGCACCAAAGACTTGGAAGGCAGAAGCAGGGACAGTGAGAATGAAGACCCTGGACCCACTGTAGGAGAGGATCTGATTCAAGACCATCTTAGGAACCTGAACGTGCACAAGTCCATGGGACCTGAGGAAATCCATCTGCGAGTCCTGAAGGAGCTGGCAAATGAAGTTGCTAAGCCACTGTCCATCATATTTGAAAAATCATGGCAGTCAGGTGAAGTTTCTGATGACTGAAAAATGGGAAATATAACCCCCATTTTCAAGAAGGGGAAAATGGATGAGCGAGGGAACTACAGACCAGTCAGTCTCACCTCTGTGCCTGGCAAAATCTTGGAGCGGATTCTTCTGGAAGGCATGCTGAGGCACATGAAAAGCAGCAAGGTGGTTGGTGACAGCCAGCATGGCTTCACTAAGGAGAAATCCTGCCTGACCAATCTGGTGGCCTTCTATGATGGGGAAATCCTGCCTGACCAATCTGGTGGCCTTCTATGATGGGGCTACGGAAGTGGCGGACAGGGGTAGGGCAGTTGATGTCATCTACCTGCAGTTGTGGAAAGCATTTGACACTGTCCCACATGACATCCTTGTCTCCAAATTGATGTCTCTCCAATATAATTAGGTGAACCACTCGGTGGATAAAGAACTGGCTAGTTGGCCGCAAGCAAAGAGTTGTGCTCAATGGCTCAGTGTCCAACTGGAGACCAGTAACGAGTGGTGTCCCTCAGGGACTGGTGTTGGGACCGGTCTTGTTCAACATCTTTGTCAGTGACATGGACAGTGGGAGTGAGTGCGCCCTCAGCAACTTTGCCGAAGACACAAAACTGTGTGGTTTGGTTGATACACTGGAGGGAAGGAATGCCATCCAGAGGGACCTTGACATGCTTGTGAGGTGAGCAGATGCCAACCTGATGAAGTTTAACCATGCCAAGTGCAAGGTCCTACAGCTGGGTGGGAGCAATCGCAGCACAGCTACAGGTTGGTCAGAGAAGAGATTCAGAGCATCCCTGTGGAGAAGGACTTGGAGGTGTTGGTTAATGAGAAACTGAAAATGAGCCTGCAGTGTGCACTTGCAGCCGAGAAAGCCAACCGTCTCCTGGGCTGCATCAAGACGAGAATGACCAGCAGGTTAAGGGAGGTGATCCTCCCCCTCTATTCTCCAGTTGTGAGACCTCACTTGGAGTATTGTGTGCAGTCCTGCTGTCCTCAACATCAAAAGGACATGGAACGGTTGGAAGGAGTGCAGAGGAGGGCTACGAGGATGATCAGGGGACTGGAGCACCTCCCTTATGAAGATAGGCTGAGAAAGTTGGGTCGGTTGAGCCTGGAGAAGAGAAGGCTGCATGGAGACCTCCTAGCAGCCTTCCAGTATCTGAAGGGGGCCTATAGGGATGCTGAGGAGGGACTGGTCATTAAGGACTGTAGTGATAGGTTAAAGGGTAATGGGTTCAAACTTAAACAGGGGAAGTTTCGATTGGCTATGAGGAAGAAGTTCTTTCCTGTAAGAGTGGTGAAGCACTGGAATGGGTTTCCCAGAGAACTTGTGAATGCTCCATTGCTGGCAGTGTTCAAGGCTGGGTTGGAGAGAGCCTTGGATGGCATGGTTTAGTGTGAGGTGTCCCTGCTGATGGCAGGGTGGTTTGAACAAGATGATCTTAAGGTCATTTCCAACCCTAACTATTCTATGATTCTGTGATCCTCCTTTGACGCAAACAAGTACTGTGCAATTTATACCCTTATTTACTCTGAGTTAGTGTCATTCCTACTAAAGCTTACAGAATTGTGTGCTTACATGTTTTTTTTAAGTCCTTTTTTTATCTTAAATCATGTGGGGGTATTTCAGCATCAATAATGATTATATAGTTTGGTTTTGCTAAGCTGTATGTCTGGATGTTTCTTGATTTTGAGCTATTGGTTTCTAATTTTACTTCCTCTCTTAGCTCTAATGGAAAGGTGGCAGAGGCAACTTTTAAAGCCTCACTCAAATGGAACAGGTGCATTTGTGGCAAAAACGCGTGTTTAGTGTCGTTTATGCCTATAATGAAGTTGCATCATTAGAGGACAAACTTGGTACTCTTGTATAGTATTGCTTTCTGACTGATAACCAAGACTAATTTCTAGCTATACAGTAAAGAGTGTATTTACCATTTTTTAGTAAAAAATAGGATCAGCAAGCAGTAGAAAAAAGATTTAGACTCCACAGCTAAAATACTCATACCTTTAATATGTTTGTCTATTTGGGGAAATCTTCTCTGAATTTCCAGCTGATGCAGAGAAACAAATGGAATATATGTACAGCACAGAACACCATAGAAATAAATATGCTAGAAATAGCTGATAAAGTGAGCTCCAGCCTAATAATGACAAAAGCACCATATTGTGTTGGGGGGCAGAAAAAGATGGCTCTTCAAGAGGACCACGTTTCTTTTCTTCCCTTCAGCAAAGAAGTGTTTGGAATGGTAGACTAATATGATGAGTATTAATGTGGCACCTTGTTGTGGTTTAAGCCTCACCCAGGCTAATAACTCATGAAGTTTCACTCACTCATTCACTCCCCTCTTTTTCTTCCCCCAGTCCCGGGGGGATAAGGAGGAGAATCGAAAGAGTGCAACTCACACAGGTTGAGATAAGAACAGTTTAGTAACTAAAGTATAACACAAACCACTACTGCTACCATCAATAATAATACAAGAGAAATACAAGGAAAAAGAATACAACTGCACACCAAGCCCGACCCAGCCAGTGCACCCCCAGCAGCGAACCCCCCAGTCCCAAAAACCTGACCATGCTGTGCCCCCCCAGTACACCACCACACCCTTCTGGGTCTCTGCCCTCTGTTTTCCCATCCTGGACATGATGTGCTGGGGTATGGAATAACCTCTTTGGTCAGTTCGGGTCAGATGTCCTGTCTCTGCTTCCTCCCAGCTCTCCCTCCTCCCTGGCATAGCATGAGACTCAGAAAGTCCTTGGCCAGACCAAAACATTATCAAGCAGTAACTGAAAACACTGGTGTTATCAGTGCTGTTCGCAGGCCCAAAATCAAAAACACAGCGCTGCACCAGCTACCAAGAAGGAGAAAAAACGACTGCTACTGCTGAACCCATGACACACCTGTATTATTTGAGAAAGCCATGCAAGCACAGGAGCATAACCTTTTTGATATTGGAAAAAGCACCTTTCCTCTTTCAGGTGGGTTTCCAATTGTTCTCAGAAATTCAAACTGCATAGAGAAGATGCAAGACTGAAGAAGAGATTTGGAGGGTCAATGGGATGGGCTTTCAGAACTAGAAGGTCCTGTTATCTACTTAGTAACACAAGTTCCTATTCTAGGTCTTGCTTGACAGAAGATGTTGGGTAAGACCTATTTGGCATTTCAGGAGGGAGGAACATCATCCATTCCCTTGATTTGCAGCATCATCCTACTACAATTTTCTGCTGTTGCTTTGAGTGAGGGCAAGTGTTTGCAGTGTTCCTTGCCAATCTTATCCTGCTCAATTATGTGCAAATACTCTTGCAGAATTTGAAGCTCTACCTCTCAGGCAGAAGGAGTTATATAAGAATTTCACAATTTAAAAATAAAACAGTAGTCAAAGAAAAAGTGTAAAATACAAAATGCATATGCAGATGCAAACAGAAGTCAGATATATATTAGAAGATGACTTAACTATTCTTGTCATCACGACTGCTTGTATGTGCTCGATTTGTCAGTGTAGGAAAGGAGATTGTTCTAGAAAAAGGTATATTCTTTTTTTTTTTTTGAACACCTGTTTCTTAAACTCAAGAACGAGCTCATGGTTTTTATGTCATAGAAAACGAATATATACATGTCAAAGTGCTAGAATAAGTAGTCCAAGAAGCATCAAGCAGGTAATCTTTGTCTGAATGAGGAAATAGAGAGTCTGTCTATTAAGTATTTTGAACAGGATTTAATAATTGTGCCGCATAGTTTGCTGTGAAGTCAGGATTACAATCCAAGAGAATACTGACAATTTAGATAAATAGTTGAAGAGAAGTCAAGTACCATTGAACAGAGACAAATGTGAAGTTCTGTGTTCAGGGTAACTCTTTCTTCAGATAAAAACTGAGAAGAAAAAAAGTAGACAACAGATCTGCAGAAGAGTTTGGCAGTTTGGTATGGAAAACACCAGGATGTCATTAATACTGAAGCCTGTATTAAAAAATAAAAAAAATTATAGGCAAGCATTTATCAGAAACAGAAGGATATTGTCGAACTTCTGGTGGAAGTATGGATTAATTGTCATATTGAGTTTCCTTCCAGGCCTGCTTTTTTATGAATGTCTAACTGAAATCCTTTCAGCTTGTGCCTATCTGTGAAAATCCTACCGTACTGTAGGCAGACCTATGGACGAGTAAGAAGTATATGTTGCTGACTGTATTTTAAAACCTATTACATTGCTGTAACAAATTGGCTGGGAAGAACAACAATTTAGTAATGCTAATAGATTTTGAAATTTATTTTTTTTTCTTAACATTTATTTGAAAATACAAAAGTAATCACTTGAACAGAATGAATGTGTATACCTCTGGTGTTTGCTGAGATTTAATTTTAATTAATTTTTTGGGTTCTGCAGTGAGACCTAGATTTGCATATTTCAGCCTTTGCTGGTGTTTTCCCTTTGCTCTTTACCGAAGAAAGGTTTTACTTCAACATTGTGTAGTACTTCTTTTATTTTAAATTGGATTTAAACATGTTAGTGCTTTTTATTGCATAATGGCTACGCTAAAATCACTTTTAATTGCTTTTAATTCAGCAGTACAGTAAAACCATTGATGTCCTAGCAATCACTTCAGAAAATAGAATAGCACTGTTAACTTTTAAAAAAAAATCCTCAAACTTTTTGCGTCATTTTGAATCTATCTGTCTTCTTTTGATAAAGCCACCCTTCACTGGCCTCTGTTAGATTGCTCAGTGCTGTTTGATAAGGAAAAGCCAGATATACGACTGTATTGTACTGCCACTATATCTCAGTCCTCATCAGTATTGATCTTTTCTTGGAGAAGGCGTATCTCATGGACACCATCACTCCTGCTGTGTTTTGTGCTTTTAACAGAGATATCTTGGATTACACTGGCATCACTGACTCATCTCATTTTTCACCTGCACTATGCTGCACTTTCTTCCAGATCACTAAAGGCAAAATGAGAGTGTGTTTAAATCCCTGCATTGCTGCCTCTCTTGCATGCAATTTGCCTTTTTGGTTTTTCAGAACTTCAGTATCAGCAGTTTGAGAACTATAAATCCCTCCAGTAACCACAGTAAAAGTAAATAGGAAAAACCTGAAGAGCAGGGAGGCTGAGACTTTTCTGTCCCGCCTCAGATTAACAATAATGATAGGTAAAGTAGTAGTAAACATTACTGAGAATAAGCAAAGCTACACAAAAATACTGGAAGCAAAGAATACAGCATACATATAGTATTAATAAATAAGTAAGCAGCAGCAAAATAGTAGTAGAGTCTCTGGTACTGCCAGAGGAGGGGGGAAATAAGCATGAAGAAACCAGATGCTGGAAAGCCAAGCTTGTGCATGGCTTTTGCTTTACCAATTAAACTGTCTTTATCTGAACACAGGAGTTTTCTCACTTTTACCCTTCTGATTCACTCTCCCATCCCACAAAGGACAGGAGGAGTTAAGTGGCTATGTAGTGCTTAGTTGACAGCTGAGGTTAAAGGATGACACCTTGGTAATGATCTGTTGCCCTTCAACTGAAGAAAGTACTTTCATGTACATGATTTTTGTTGGTGTTTGTTTTTTGTTTGTGGGGTTTTTTTGCTGTTGTTGTTGTTTTTGTGCTACAGCCTTTACAGACGGAAACATCATGCGATTTATCTCATGTGTGCCTGGATTAGTTGTAAACCACACACTGTACCAGTGAACCTATTACAGGATCCCAAACCTTATCTTTGTAGATTTGCTGATCAAAAGACATAGTGAAAGACCCTGCAGAAACGTTAAAAGCTGTACATCAAACTTGACTGGCAAGATGATCCAAATCCTATCAATCTCACCCGCCACACTGCCTCCTCTCCCCCCCCCCCCCCCAGCTTTGGCACTTGTATTGGTAACAAAATGTTGAAAATATCTCATGGTTCTTGTCAGGCCATCAACTGCACATAATCGTGACTATCCTGCTTAACAGAAAGCTCTATGATCTTCAACACCTCAAGTCATTATTCTACTTGCGCTATTGTAATGTGACAACTAAATTACAATTAAAAAGTAAACCCTACTTGCAGTGCACTACAGTTTGGACACATACCACCTGCCTGTTTTCACTCCATTACTATTTAAAGCCAATTTTTCTACTCATCTGTTAATCCAGTTTGACAGAGGAGTCTGTGCTGAAAATCTTTATTTTACCAGTGACATCTCTGGAATTGGTTACTCTGCAAACATTTTCATTCAGTTTGAGCTGCATTAATATTACATCTCCATAAGGCTGCATGATGGCAAATACAGCTGTAACTTAGTAGACTTCTTCCTATGATGTTCTGCACAAACAGCAGTGCAACCTTTGACTTAACAATTGTTGCATTTCTGTCTCCTCCAGTCAAAATGCCAACATATTCAGAAGGCAAATCATTTAATTATTAAGATAAGCTTGCTTTTTATTTTATTTGATGCAAAGATAATGAACATTATTTGTCTTCAAAAGCTCTCATCACTAAAGAAAAAGACAATAGTGTCTTGTATCATGTACTTCTTGAACTCCAGCAGAACTTTTTGAAGTAAAGGCCCATCCTGAAAGTGCTTGTGTGAAATTAAGAGTTGAAGCTGATCTGAAGGATAAACTTGAGCATTTGGGATCACAGTATTGTCTATGCAATAGAAGGAGCTCTGCTGGGGTGGAAAGATTTTACTTTAGTATTTATCAATTAAAGGAAAGATTATGTTAATATTTTGTTTTTTCTTAATCTGAATATCATCCACAGGCTTTCTACTTTATTAACTTATTGCATTTCTTCACTTTGAAAAAAGATTGAATTAAGTTTTATTGAAACTTCTCTCTTAACTCTTACTGTGAAGAACACGATCACTGCTGGGATTTCCATTTCACACAATCTGCTGTTATAAAGATATGCTTATTATGTATCAAAGAATAATTTGATTCTTTGAAAGTTTTGGGTTTTTTTTGGCAGATGATCAGGCTGTGCATAGATTTGACCTTGTCATGGTTTAAGCCCAACCGTAACTCAGAAAAACCATGCAGTCTGACTCCCCCCTCTTCCTCCCCCCCACTCCCAGAGGGATGGGGAGGAGAATCAAAAGAATCTAACTCCCACGGGTTGAAATAAGAACAATACAGTAACTAAGGTATAACAGAAACCACTGCTGCTACCACCAATAATAATAATGAGAAGGGAAATAACAAAGGAAGAGAATACAACTGCTCACCACTTGCCGACCAATACCCAGCCTGACCTGAGTAGTGATCTAACCCTTCCGGGTAACTGTCCCCAGTTTATATAGGAGGCATGATGTGCTGTGGTATGGAGTATCTCTTTGGTTAGTTTGGGTCAGGTGTCCTGTTTCTCTTCCTCCTGGCTTCCCCTCCTCCCTGGCAGAGCATAAGACTCAGAAAGTCCTTGATCAGAGTAAACGTCACTGAGCAGCTACTAAAAACATTGGTGTTATCAGCGCTGTTCCCAGGCTGAAAGTCAAGACTGCAGCACTGCACCAGCTCCTAAGAAGGAGAAAAATGACTGCTACTGCGGAACCCAGGACAAGCCCTAAATGCTTGTAACCTAAATGCTTGTACATATCACAGCTGAAGCTAATTGCTTTTTTTTTTTTAAGCTATTAAAGTTATGGTCTTATAAACCAAGACTTTTTCTAAACAGTAAGTGGTCAGTCAAAATATGTTGCAAATTTATAAGACATTGTAATATTGAGTAACTTTTTAGTTGTTAACTTTTATCATGTTGCTTAAATTAAAAAAAAAAAAAAAAGAAAAGTAAGAATTCTTAAAATCCATTGGCCATAATTTTGTGAGGGTTATTTGTTTTGATGGCCTTTACTTCATTGAGGTATATACTTTGGAATTGTGATTCCATGAAGTGACCATAGATTCAAATTAACTCTTAGAACTTCTGCACTGTTTTTACACAGAAATTCAAATGAGTCAAGTTCCTCAAGTTTTAAACAAGGGTTTGCTGTAAAGGTTTACTGAAAAGATTACTTGAATCAAAATAGCTGTAATGTAGTTTGGTGAATTAAACTGAACTGAGGACATTAATTACAGAATCATTGATTCTGTAATTGTCATAGAATCATAGAACAGTTTGGTTTGAAAGTGACCTTAAAGATCACTAGTCCCAGGTTCCCTGCCATTGGCAGAGGCACCTTCTGCTAGGCCAGGTTGCTTAAAACCTGAGTGAACCTGGCCTTGATCATTTCCTGGGATGGAGCGGCCACAGCTTCTCTGAACAGCCTGTTCCACTGTTTTGCTATTCTTCACAGGGAAGAGGTTTGGTTTTTGGTTTTTTTTTTCCTAATATCTAATCTAAACCTCCCCTCTATCAGCTTGAAGCCACTCCCCCTTGTCCTGTCTCTACATGTCCTTGTAAAAATTCCCTCTCCAGCTTTCTTGTAGGCCCGCTTAGGTATCGGATGACTGCTATAATGCCTTCCCTGAGTCTTCTCTTCTCCAGGCTGACTGAGCCCACATCTCTCAGCCTGTATTTGTTTTGAAAGCTCTTAAACACAGCTGTTCAAAGATTAAGCCGTTCTTTAGATCCACAAATACATTCAAGGAATTATTTTGTTGTCAAAGCTATACTAGTAATGACAGTCTTACATTTATATTTAGTTTGCTGACATGCTTATGCAGACTTTAACAGAAAATTTTAACTGCACGGTGTGTTACTGCATAGTTTCAGCAGCTAAATTGTTTTTTACAGAAAAAGCATGGGGAGGGGACCAAAAGACTTCTTGATTTGCATAGACTGGTATTTGAAATACTAACTTTGTTTCCCAGAGCAAAAACGTTTGCTATACTAGTCTGACAGCTGCTAAATGTCATTTTAATGATAAAATTTTTTGGTTTTGTTTTCATTAGAGCTGGAAGAGTTTGCTATGTATATCTTAATTATCGAAAGGAGAAATTATAATCTGTAAGGCCCCAACTAAACAGACTGCCTTACACAGTTAAGGAATAAAAAGATAAATATGCATTTTGTGGTATGTTAGCAAAAGTACAAAGATTTTCCTTTCAAACCCAGTTAACCTATAGTAATTAGGAGTACCACCCTAGGGTGTAAGAGACTGTATAGGTAGTGGAAAATCTGGTGGTCTTAGCAGTCGTGGGGTAATGGTTGGACTTGATGATCTTAAAGGTCTTTTCCAACCTACTTGATTCTATGATTCTAAATCTACTGGGAGATTTTCACAAGTCACAGAAGTTCTAGAAGAATTTAAGATAAACATTAGGTTGTTTTAACACTCAAAAATATGATTTTTTTCTGTACCCATTGGAATAAATTTAGAGTAAGCAAAGAAGGTAACTGCATTTAAAAAAAAAAAGTCCTGTCTTAAAAAACATGTCTGTTAAAGGTTTCAGTGCTGTCTTATTTTCTTTAATTGCTGTCATTTCTGTAATGATCAAAGAAAATTATTTACAACTGTAGAAATGTACTTTCTAAGTAATTTTTTTAAGTATTTATATAGATTTTGACATGCATTCTGTTGCTTAATATCATTTAATTAATGTTAATTAACTCCTTTCATCAGGTATGCATGAAATGTTTAGAAAGGTTGACGTGTGATGTTCAGATCAGTGATGTAGTAAAAGTCAATTGCTTGGAATGGACAGTTACATCGGGGGTGGAGGTGAAGCAAATGTGCGTTTGCTGGTACTTACTTTGCCAAAGTCAGAGTAATTTGAGCCTTCGAGACATTTTAGATGTTTTGATAACACAGTTCCAGCATCTTGAAACCTGGATGCCTGTCTCATAATTTTAATTGAAATCAATTAGTAATATAAGTGGCTTATATTGATTACAATCTAGTAGAAGCATCCAAAGCTAACTGTGACAAGTCTCCTCTGCCTTGCAAAGTAGGGAATCAATAAGCAATCCCTTTATAGATATTTTAGGAAATAAAATTGGTACTTTCAGAATCCACATCAAACAATGGTATTCCGGGAAGTAGTCTTCCTTGGGAGCCCTAAAAGTAGTATTAAATCTTTGTGTTCAATTCTTGCTCACAACCCAACAGCCTAGCAGTTTGTTTGCTGCGTATGAGTTATCTGTCATTGAACCATTTATGTACAAAACTCATAATCATGAGTACAGTCACACCCTGAAGCATTTCAGGTCACCAGAGAACCTTTGGAGTTAAAATTAAGAATCTGTACACAGTAAAGAATCAGTGACTTTATTTTAAGGGCTTGTGTTTGTAATAAAGACCAGTACTTACTAGACATATTTATATGTTTTTAATCGTAGAATACCAGGTTGAAGGGACCTCAAGAATCATCTGGTCCAACCTTTCTTGGCAAAAGTACAGCCTAGACAAGATGGCCCAGTATCCTGTTCAGCTGAATCTCAAACGTGTACTATGCTGGGAAATCCACCACTTCCCTGGGGAGATTATTCCAATGACTGATTGTTCTCACTGTGAACATTTTTTGTCTTATGTCTAGTTGGAATCTCCCTGTAACTCCTGCCCATTAGCCCTCATCTTTTTATGGAACTCCTTGTAAAAAGGCAGTCTCTATCTTCTTTGTAGCTACCCTTTAAATCCTGGAACATGGTGAGAAGGTCTCCCCTGAGACTTCTTTTCTTAAGGCTGAACAAACCCTGTTCTCTCAGCCTTTCCTCACGCGGCAGGCTTTCTGGTCCTTTGGTCATCTTTGTGGCCCTTCTTTGGACCCTCTTCAAACTGTCCACGTCTTTTTTGTAGAGCAGGGACCAAACCTGAACAGAGTATTCCAGGTGTGGCCTGACAAACACTGAGTAGAGTGTGGTAATGACTTCTTTATCTCTGCTGTTGATGTCCTTGTTGATGTAACCCAGCATGCTGTTGGCTTTCTTTGCTGCAGTTGCACACTGTTCACTCATATTGAGCTTCTTTCCCACCCCCATGTCCCTTTCCACAGAGCTGCTCCCCAGCTGGGTAGATCCCAGCCTGTGCTGCACTCTTGGATTGTGTTTTCCCAAGTGCAAGACATTATACTTGTCCTTGTTGCATTTCATAAGGTTCTTGTTACCCCACTCTTCCAGCCTATCCAGGTCATCCTGTGGCAGGTCTAGTGGCAGATCACCAGTTCGAAAAGGAGCGGTTTACTAGCACCCTCTGGGTGCAGACTGTCAGCCAGTTCCCTGCCCACTGCACAAACCACTTGTCTGGACCATAGAGCATCAGCTTCTCTAGGAGTCTGTGGGAAACTTTATTGAGAGCCTTGGAGAAAATCAGTCACACAGTGGCAATTAATATTTTCCATAACACTGCAAAGAATGCAGAATTATACATGTCTTACCCTGCATGGTGTATATACATTAAAGGAAATGTTAGGATGGAAAATGGAAGAGGCTTTCTGATAGTTACTTGCTAAACAACATATGTATTTATTTTCATTTTTCTGATACCTCCAGCTTTGAGAAGTTGTGAGACTTAATAGATTCACTGAAGTGATACAATGAAGATATTATCTGTTAAATTTACTTATTTTAAATTTTACCAATTACCTCCAGTACTTGCAGGGATTGAAATATAGAATCATAGAGTAGTTAGGGTTGGAAAGGACCTTAAGATCATCTTGTTCCAACCCCCCTGCCATAGGCAGGGACACCTCACACTAAACCATGCCACCCAAGGCTCTGTCCAGCCTGGCCTTGAACATTGCCAGCAATGCAGCATTCACAAGTTCCCTGGGCAACCCATTCCAGTGCCTCACCACCCTTACAGTAAAGTCTTCCTGAAATCCAATCTAAACTTCTCCAAAGCCAACTGTATCCTGGGCTGCATCAAAAGAAGCATGACCAGCAGGTTGAAGAAGATAATCCTGCTCCTCTACTCTGCTCTTGTGAGACCTCACTTGGAGTATTGTGTGCAGTTCTGGTGTCCTCAACACCAAAAGGACATGGAACTGTTGGAACAAGTCCAGAGGAGGGCTATGAGGATGATCAGGGGATTGGAACACCTCCTGTATGAAGATAGGCTGAGAAAGTTGGGGCTGTTCAGCCTGAAGAAGAGAAGACTGCGTGGAGATCTCGTAACAGCCTTCCAATATCTGAAGGGGGCCTATAAGGATGCTGGGGAGGGACTCGTTATTAGGGACTGTAGGGATAGGACAAGGGGTATCGGGTTCAAACTTAAAGGCAAAATTTTCAGCCTCTATGCTTTTTTATAGTAACATTGTGTTCAGCAACATGTAAACTTTTCATATCCTTATTGCTTATGACCTTACACTCATTGCTTATAAATGCTTTCTTGAAGTAAACGTACTATCTTGACTGCCAGCTACAGTTCCTGTGGCAGAGTTTTTTGTGGATAAGTAGGGAGCTTTAATTTCTAGTCCTTTAAAATACGCCAATTTCTAGCCCCACCAGAATTTTCTGGAAGGAAAATAATCTTTTCTGGAGTGTATTACTATCGGTTTGGGGTTGGTTTTTTTTTTTTCCCTCATTGCAACAGTAATGACAGATTTAAGATTTCTGATACATAAAAATGGTTTTACTTTGCTGTGTGCTTCATTGTCAAAGTCTAATTTTCATATTTTAAAGATAATGAGCTCCAGCAGTGACATGGGTAGCACATATTTTTCTTAAACATGGTACTCAAATCTGCAATCAACAGCAGATTCAGGTGCAGCTATGATTACATTTGTGAAAGTTAGAAGCTTGAAGAGTATCACACGAGACTTAAGGGTGTTTTCATTATGAAAGCAAGAAGGCTAGTACACTTTTTTTTGATAGCTACTTTAAAGATAGGGACCACTATATCAAAACAGTCATTTCCATAGTGGTCCAGATGGGCTTTACAGGAGGCATTGACTTTGTTAAGCGAATGTTTGAGTGCTATATTAAATTGTTTTATTTCTCTTGGTGATATTAAATGAATACATCAGCATACTGCTTGATGTGTTCTTGCATTGCATGATTGCACTTTTCCGTTTCTCTTTTCACAAAAAAAAAACCAAACCAAAAAACCCAAACAATTAGGGCCTTCCCATAGCCCATTTTAAGTTGCAGTTGGTATGTGTGATGTTTGCTGTCTTATGGAAATGAAATGTACAGAAATGAAAGGAAAAGAAGGTATTCAGAACAGCAGTCCTTTTCACAAACTGCCTTCAAGACCTTGTGAAGATACAGAGCTGCCCTTTTCTGTTACAGGAAGGAGTGTGGGAAGAAATTACTTCCTTTATTCATAGAGGCGTTGCAATAATAAATACAATGGTGCTATGGTGGGTCTCTAATATGTACTTAACAGAGGCTAGAATGCATTATTCTGGTGTTTTTAGAATTTATGTCTGTGAATATACGATTCTTAATCCTTTTTTCTCTTTGTTGTGTGATTTGGGATTTGAAAGTGTTTCTCAGTTTTCATTGTGGTTTGTTTTGGAAAGTAAAGTGAACATGCTTGAGTTTTGAACTTCTTAAATTCAGTTAAATTAGCAACAGTATTGCTGTAAGGCAACCCTGACACATACGTGCTTATTTCAGATGCTCTAACCAGAGATTTTTGCTCTGATGACTTAAGGGGACAAACTCACTGCAAAGCACTGGGGAGAAAAAAAACCCAAAAGGAACAAAAAACCACTCCCCATCCCCCCCCAAAGAAACTAAACCCACCCATCAATGACCTCTTTAGAAATGCTTTCTAAATGAAACTGTTGCAGATTTTGATTACACCCACTTCTTTTTAAAGCAAAGCACAATTTTGCCTATTTCTGTGATTGTTTTATGTGCACTTATTTAAGTAATAGGGTAATGTTGCAATCAAGATCATCTAGTGTGGTGGTGTCATTGCCTTCTCCTTGAGTAATCTGTTTCAGTAGCCTGTTTTTACCATCAGAAGGTTTTTACCCTTATGTCTAGCTGTAATATGAGCGTATTCATTCTTTAAAATCCTTTTCTATTTATGCAAAAATCACACATCTTAGCCATTAAATTGGACCTTCAAAGACTGTATTGAAAAGTTGTCTGGATTCTTCTTTATATCATATTTATCTTTATATCTGTTTTCTTAGAAATTACTTTTGTCTCTGTTCCTTGACTAGCTCAGGAAATAGGCCAATGCAAATCTTATGAAATTCAGTGAGGAGAAATGCAAAGTTTTGTGTTTGTGATGGACTAACCTCTGGTAAATGTGCACAGTAAGAGAAAAAGTTATGGTGGTCAGGAAGGATATGATGGAATATAAGAAAAATTATCTTCATTTAGAAGAACAGGTTATCTGGGAGGTTGTGGATTCACTCTCACTGGAGGTTTTTGAGATGTGCTCAAACAAGCTGTGAGCAACCTGGTTAAGCTTAGGGGCTTTCAGTGCTCTCAGACCCTTGTTATGCTTGCAAGCCCTTGCCCTCATGAGTAATTACAACCACCCCGATATCTGTTGGAGGGATGGTGCATCCCAGCGCAAGCAGTCCAGGAGGTTCCTTGATTGTGCAGAAGACAACTTCTTGCAAGTGATAGAGCAGCTAACAGGGAGAGGCTAGTGGGGAATGGGATGCTCCAAGGCAGCCCTGGCTGCAGTGATCTCTGGGTGGTGGAGTTCAAGATCCTCAGGGCAGTTAGAAGGGCATGCAGCAAGCTCACTGCCTTGGACTTTAAGAGAGCAGACTTTGGCCTCTTCAGGAACCTGCTCAGTAAAGTTTCCATTGGGGTAAAGCCCTACAAGGCTTCATTAAGGGCAAATCCTGCCTGACCAGTTTGGCGCCTTCTATGATGGGGCTACAGAGCTGAAGGATAGAGGCAGAGCACTTGACATCATCTACCTGGACTTGTGTAAAGCGTTTGACACTGTCCCACATGACATCCTTGTTTCTAAACTAGAGAGACATAAATTTGACGGGTGGACCACCTGGTCCTTTCCATCCCTAACCATTCTAGGACTCTATGATTCTCTAATGTTGTCCCTGTTTAGGCAGGAGGTTGGACATTACAGGAGCATTTTCAACACTTGTGATTTAAAATCTCAAATTCAGCATCACAACTGCGTGCCTTCTTATGGCATTAGCTGTAGATCTGTTTTGCCTAGAAAGCCATTGGCTTCTTTTCACATATTAAGTACATATGCAATGAAACTCTTGACTACTTTTATAAATGCCAGTTTCCTTTCCTGTCTGTAGGTGATGTGGAGAAGCTGAGAAAAAGGAATTAATTTAACCATTGTTGTTTTGGTTGGGTTTTTTGGTTGGTTGTTTTTGGTTTGGTTTGTTTTTTTTTTGTTTGCTTTTTTATTCTGTATCTCTGTGTCATTATGCTTATTTGCTAATGAATGTTGTCATGTGACCTTCCTCGTGGGTCTCCTGCAATTGGTAACTTTTTCGTTGTTCTGGTAGAGTGCTGAGAAATCAGCAGAGTAGCTGGAGAGGCAATTGCTCTGCTAACTCAGGGTAGTTCTCTGTAGGGTATAAAAGTCAGAAGCAGGCTTTGATTCTCTGCTTGAGTGAAGACCTGCTTGCAACAGAAAAATTGCACTGGTTTGAGAATGACCTGCACTGCTGAGTGAATAGCTGCTATGTTTTGCATCAGCTGGTCTTTGTGGGTTTTTCTTGCTGCCTCTTCAGCTGTTTGGCTCTGTTCCCAAACAAACAGAGCTGAGTAATGGCATCTGTGTGCAAGGATCACTGAGGCTGTGCCTTTGTAACAGAAGAGAAAGAATGGTCTACTAACTAGCCCTCACCAGGAAAGAATGTTGTCTGTAAGTTTATCACATTCAATGTATAAAAGCATTGAGGGAAAGTAAAGGGACACAGAGATGCCAAGTGAATGAGCAATTGTTGAGTGGATACCTCTTATCACAGGAGGTGCTGAATAAAGACGCATGGGTTCTGTAGAGAAGAGGGGGGCTACAAAATCTTTACACAAGTATTTTGCAAGCAGGCAGCTATTTAAAGTTATCTAATATATTTGGAGTAGGACAGTGAATTACTCAAATCCGGGACGAACTGATTTTACAAGTGGAAAAACTCTGGATAAGAAATGAATATTTCCTTTCAAAATAGATTAAGAGCTTCTTTAACCAGCCTTCTACTTTCCTTTTTCTCTAACTAGTTAAGTATTGTCAAATGGATGTCCAGTCATCAAAACTTTTTAAATGTGACTATTACAGTCTGTATTTGGGATGGGGTTTTTTTTCTTGTTTGTTTGGGTTTTGTTTGTTTTTATTACTTTTCAGCAGTTTCTTGATTTTTTTTTTATTTTTTTTTTCTTTAATAGTACACATTGGGAGGATATAGCTCTTCCCTTACACATTTGCTTCTATAAAGATTAATAAAAATCTAAGCAGTTTTTTATGATAGACTAGCTTTTCCTTAGCAATTGTAGCTACTTCCCTAGTTGATTTATACATTACTTAAGTTGAATTACAAGAAATCTGGCAATGAAATCTGAACAATGATTCTTAAACCTCAGTGAAGTTATATGACTAATGCAATGCTTAACTTGATTATGCTTCATGCTGAACTTATTTATGGTATTGTATATTTATTCAGATCTTATTCATGCAAAGAAGCATTCAAATGAGTGTTCAGAATTAAGTCAGTGGAAGTACTTGTGCATATGTATTTTCTTAAGAGTTATAGAATTGTCACAACACCTGTTCTATGCTCTTAAATGGATATTTAAGCTACAGATGTCTGGATTTTCATGGAACTTCTCACTTCAAGTTTGTTAATTTAATCCATACCATTATGCTTTGTTTGGCAAAGAGCACTGTGATGCTGCGCAATCAAAATGCCTACATATATTCAGAAGTACCGCTGAATGTGCACAGGGTTGATTTGCATAGTTATAGGAAAACAGCTGCACTGTGTAGCACTTTGTGGCCATATATGTGCATAAGATGTACTGCTGTAATAGCCAGTCATACTCAGGCTGTTTTGAGAATAATACTAATGACCTCCATGCAGTGAACTTAAAGGTTCATAAAGTTAAAGGTGTGTTATGCTGCTATGCTGTCTACGTTGTAAACTTTCAATATGAATTCCTGTGCTGATTTTTTTTGATCACAAATGCAGATCTTCAAGTCTGGTTTTCTTAAACTGTAGCCCATTTTACAGCTAAGAGTAAGTCCAAAAAACATGGGAAACTTTCATCTCGAATCACTAGCTTTTTGGGAAAACTTCCTTCATCATATATGTTTAATATGCATAAACTACTCTGACATGCACTATTTATGAGTAGATAGTACAGAATCTGTTCTGTTTTCCACTACGTATGCAGCTCCTGGTGATGGATTGTTATATAGTGCTTGCTTTACCATTAAGCTTATACACCAGAGTGGGTTTTTTTTGAACATTTTTGATCAAAAAAAAATATTTAAAAGTCAGTCATGTACACTGAGAGAGATTAATTTCTGAATTCACTTATCTAAAACAGAGACATGGGCCAGGGTGTACAAAAGGAACTTTTCAGCATCTTTCTGAGAAAGAAAATAAAAATCTTTGGAATAGAAGAAGTGAACTTCAGGGATACTGAGTGCTTTTAAAAATCTACTGTTTGGATATTGACTGAAGTGGAAATGTTAACATTATGTGAACTGTCATTATCAAGTTCAGAAAATGTTATTTCTGTTGATGTCTAGTGTTCATGGAATAGGCTATTTGTGTATCATATTTTTAATCGTTGCATTCTCAGGATGAGAATAATTTATCTGAATTGCTTAAATGTAAAACAAATACAAAAATTGTTCTGAAATCTGAACCTGTAAAAACCCCAAACAAGCCAATAACAAAAAAACCTGTCATGGTTTAAGCCTCTAACCCCCCCAACCCCCCGCGAAGTTTACTCACTCACTCACTCACTCACTCACTCACTCACTCACTCACTCACTCACTCCCTCCCTCCCTCCCCTCTCTTTCTTCCCCCAGTCCCGAGGGAATGGGGAAGAGAATCAAAAGAATGCAACTCACACAGGTTGAGATAAGAACAGTTTAGTAACTAAGGTATAACACAAACCACTACTGCTACCACCAGTAATAATACAAGAGAAATACAAGGAAAGAGAATACAACTGCTCACCAAGCCTGACCCAGCCAGTGCACCCCCCAGCAGCGAACCCCCCACTGCACCACCACACCCTTCCGGGTCTCTGCTCTCCATCTTCGCATCCTGGGCATGACGTGCTATGGTATGGAACAACGTTTTTGGTCAGTTTGGGTCAGGTGTCCTGTCTCTGCTTCCTCCCAGCTTCCCCTCCTCCCTGGCAGAGCATGAGGCTCAGAAAGTCCTTGGCCAGACAAAACACTACCAAGCAGTAACTGAAAACACTGGTGTTATCAAAAGCCTACAGCACCCGGGATTCCCAGGCAGTCTCCCATCCAAGTACTAACTGAGCCCGACCCTGCTTAGCTTCCAAGATCAGATGAGATCGGGCATTTTCAGGGTGGTGTGACCATAGGCCACATGACAAACCCAAATCAATGATTTAATGCAAAGCATTTTTGTTAGGATATTATGCTAAATTAGGAAGTATGAACTGAGTATACTTGCCAGCAGACATACGCATCTATTCCTGACTGATGCAGTCATCTTTCATTAGATGTTGAGTGATATCAGTTTACGGGATTTATTTCATCAAGAATGATTTAATTTCTGGAACAGTGAATTTTTTAAAATACTATGCATAAAACAATCTTTTATGAATATAAGAAGCCACAGTTATTTTCTTGTTGAGGAATGTGAGGTTGAAAGATCTCCTGTTAAATAATTGTTTCATAAAAATACGGGCAAACCTGAATATTTACTTGCATTCAAACTCTACTTAGACAAAAATGTATGAAGTCTCAAGCCATTCAAATGACTTTAGCCCTCAAAAGTTGTGCTGACTGACAGCTAGAGGCAACACAGTATATTATGTATGACATTTCTTTATATACTCTTAACATGACCACTTTAAGACAACAACTATTACAGCTGTATTTAAGGTAGCTGTACGCTGGGCTGCTAAGCACTAAGGAGCAAAAAACACAGTATTTCAATTAAACTTAATGCTGTTGTGCTCAAAATGAATTTTTTTACTCTAAAGCTCAGCAGAAGTTCTCATAAAATTTTTAACAAAATATTGTGTATCACAAACTGAAGTCCTAATTACAATGAAAATGATACCAGTACCTTTTTGATGTATACTGTCTTTACTCCAAACTAGTTCTAGTTGAGAGCCATGTTGGTACAAAAGTAACAAGTCTATATGAATGAGAAACATTTGCATAAATGTAAAAATTTATGCTACTCCAAGTCCATTTTTTTAACAGTTTTGTTTTCTTTTTCACCTGTTGTTTCCAACCAAACAGAAATAACATAGTCGATGAACAGGCACTGTGCTGAAACATGGGGTCTTAACTCTCTGCATTCAAACCAGCGTGTGATGATTGTGTGCTGGGTTAGGCGTCACATGAGAGAACTGCAGTTCTCACTGAGATTTGCCACCCTTGCGTAGTTCCTGCTCTTTTTCATCTCTTCTAGACTAAAACTCTGAAGGAGGAGGGAAAGAAGGCTGCACACTAAAACTTTTCTTGATTATCATTAGAAATTGTAGGTATGCAATATAAACAACTGGCATCTAAAAATGCTGATTGAAATCAGTCTTGCTACCTTCTTACAGCAGATGAGAGCAGTAATTCACCTAGTTTGCATATGCAGCTTGCTCTTAACCGCAGTAGCTCATCACATGCTGTAATAACCTGAGAACTGAGTAAACATTTTCACACTTGGTTGACCAGAGCTTCTTGCTTGTGAGAGTATATATTGCCAGGAAAACATGTACTAATTTGTTTAGAACTCATCCCAGTCACTGCAATTTAAGCATGCGGAACAATAGGCATCATCTGTAGGCAGGACTCAGAACCTGTAACAAGTTAATCTGCTCCACAGTCTTCCCGTGGATCTTCAAATCTATGAATGGTCTCTGCAGTGGAGACTGATGCAGAGATCCCTAACTTAGCATATCTTAAATGTGTAAATCTACAGGCAGCAAACTGATGAAGAGATGCCAGTATCAAGGAGCAACAATAACATTAAATACAACCTAAATGTGAATCCAAGTATAACTGTATTATACTTTTGTCTATCAGAAACTTCTCTGAACATTGGTCATGTGAAGGCCAGAATGCTACATTTGTGACCAGCTAATTTTAGGAATACTGATGAGAATTTTTCTCCACTCCAGGTTTACACACAACCAGTGTTAACACACTGAAAATATGGCCCCCTCTCTCTCAAATGCAGAGACCTTTTATGAAGTTATGTCAGTGTAACTGGGGACAGACATGGCCCAACTGAAGTGACACTTTCTGGAGTTTTGCGTTTGGACAGGATAAATCGCAGCTCATCTTCACATAACTGCCATGGCATAATTCAGTAAAACAATTTAAAAGGTACTTATACTTGCAACTACTTAGTAAATTAGTCTGCACAAGAGCAAACTGATTAGGTGAATCACTGACTGTAAAGGTGCACTGGAATCTTGAAACATGATTTTATTTTAAAGAAATGAGCAAAACTAAGTTCCTAATAAACTGTGTTTCAGATGTGCAAGGCATCAGTTTTCCATGTGAGTGCTTTTCAGACAGTGGGTAGCTCTTGAAGTACTTGTTATCTTAACTTGAGCCAACACTCAGGGTGCGCTTGCAGGTGGGTTTCTGAAAAACTTTAATCCTCTGAAATCCAGGCAAGCAAAGCAGACAATACCACGTTTGCCTGCTATTTCTAGAGTGATGGGTGCTTCTGTGCTGTACCACTGTACAGTCTAGTATACAGTAAAAGTCTGCCCTAAAGAGACGGACACCTAAAACCTGAGTTGCAAAGACAGTCCTTAATTTAAGTATGTGAATCAGTGGTACTATTCGTGCAGGTAACCTAATCTGTAGGTATGATACTTAACTAAAGATTGGACTGCAAGTTTTTTCTGGGCTAGCTGAATAAAGCTAATTGCTTTTTGTAGCTCACTGTCATTTCTAGATGCCTTGAATTAAGCACACTGTAATCAGCAACTTAAATCAAGACTAGACTGATGCACAGCAGTCTTTTAAAGCTCAGCTGTGGGGGCATTCTCTGTTGGAGATTCTGATCTCCATGATATGCATAATGTAAAGATGGATAACCTAGAGATATGAAAAAAGAAACCGGGCCTTCTGCGTTGTCTGGAGAAGATAGCATGCCAGCTGGCTAAGGAGGAGCTGGAGGAGGAGAAACAAAATGTTCCTTTTTGATTTAGTGAAAAGAATTTAAGAGTGTGAGGTTTCAATATTACTTTTTTTTTTTTTCCCCACCCAGCTCTTTTATCACCATATAACCTTGTTGCATATCTTCTGATAAAATTTCTTATTTTTCTCTTGAGCTATGGGGGGTGTTTTGTGGGTGAGTGGGGTTTACTGGCTGGCTTGGTTGGTTTTTTTTAAACTGAATTACAAAGTACTTCTTATGCAGGGATTTAGCAGAGCTGTTTTGCCACTCCATAAACTGGGACCTTAATATGTCATAGCCACTCAGCACAGTCGCAGCATATCAGAAAGAAAAGTGGAGTAGATTTTATTTCAGGTGCGTAAAAGCTAGTGGAACAGAGGTCAAAAAAGCAAGAGGGTACTTCAGCTGCAGATGGCAACCAAAAAGCTGTCTCATGTCTGCTATGCTGGGCTGTGTGCTTGAACCCCATGGGTCATTATGCAAGTGTGATCTGTTTTGTTTGGTTGGTTTGTTGATGTTGTCTTAAGTGAATATTTGGCAGATTACATATAGTAATTAAGGTTGGCCTGTGATCAATAGTCATATTTCATCATGACAAGTAAACAAATAGTTACTGCTTCATCAACAGAGTTTTATTCCACACAGGTGAAAATGTATGAAGAACGATCTACTTCAGAAATCCCAATCAGATGGGTGTATGACATCACGTTTTTCAATATGTGGTAATTTAGATGTTCTGCCTGGAAAAATTACTTTATTGAAACCAATCAGAGGAGCAAAATGATGTTTATACAGGCAGCATCATGTGCTGTTTAAAAGGCATAAATGACAGTGATTGCTAGGAATATTCTCCAAAATAAATATTGTTGGGTTTGTTGGGTTGTTTTTGTTTGGTTGTTTGGTTGGTTGTTTTTGGTTTTTTTTTTTTTGTTTACTTTGTTTGTTTCTTTAAAATTTGCTGTTTACCACCATAACATTGAGTTATCTCAAGAACTAACTTCTCTTAAAGAAGCGTCTCTTAAAATATTTATATTATTCTAAAAAAATATATATTTTTTAATATTTTTTGTATAGAAGGGAAGAAAGAATAATGATGGTCTTGTAGTAGAAAACTTTTCTTCGCAAAATATTACCAAAAATACATCTCAAATATATTGAATAAGCATAGATAGATTTAATGTATCTTAAATAAACTTTAAGTTCGCATCAGTTTCCTTGTTCTTCTCTGCTATTATTTCAGCTACTTTCCTTTCCAGATGCTTGCGGACCAAATGGTTGGAAAACCTTATTATGTTGTATGAATACCCCAAGATAGTTTTCCAAAACATGGAAAAAGGGGTATTCGTGCATATATTTACACACTCGCTGCCTGTTGAAGCAGATAAATGCTCTGAGCTTTCTTGGTTTGGGGGTGATATAGTTCTCGGATTTTAAAAATAGTTTGTCATTACACTGGTTTTAAATTAAAAAAAAAAATGATGCTTGAAGACAGACAGGTTGGGTTTATAATTTGATGTTCCATGTTCCCTTTTTGGCCTCCTGTTGACTGTACTTGCTGCACAGCCAAGCCAGGTCAACTATTTTAGAGGTAATGTGATATAGTATCACCTGTGGTCAGAATGAACATTTCTGCTTTCTTCAAAAGGTTCTTAATAGGATATCTCTTCAGGATATTTTCTC
This sequence comes from Myiopsitta monachus, assembly GCA_017639245.1. Lineage (NCBI taxonomy): Eukaryota > Metazoa > Chordata > Aves > Psittaciformes > Psittacidae > Myiopsitta > Myiopsitta monachus. The sequence continues at coordinate 70,147,420 of CM029921.1, read as the reverse complement.
CTTGCTATACAATTTTAATTTTAAATAGATAATTCTAGACAAAACCTTAGCCCAATGTAAATTTAGTGTTTGACACAACTTTGAGTGGGATGCTGGACTAGCTACCTGCCCAAGGTTCTCGCCAACTTTGATAATTCTGTGACTTTGTTTTCTGTGAGAAATAGCAGATTAATTCCTAGTATGTTTTACAGATCTGTAATGATTTCTTCTGCATTTTAAAGAGCTTCTAACTACACGTAAGTCTTATGAAGGTCTGGTGTTTGGGATGTACCTTCTCATTTATTAAAGCTTTGGTAAAAATGAATGAGATAGATGTAGAAAACTTCAGGTGTTCTTGGTTTAAATCCTAGGTCTGCTATAAACTGTGTGGTGTCCAGCTAATCACCGAGTTTCTCTGCGGCTCACTTGTTTTTTTGTTGAAGGTTAATCATGATACTATTCTGTATTTTGATTTAGATTACTTCTGTTTTAGGAGATGCTCTGCTTCTGTCTACTTTCTTGGAGAAAGGGGGTGTGGGGAATATTAGAAACAGGTTTTTTGTTTGTGATTCCCTATTAATTTTGCTGGAGGTTGCCAGAAGCCACTGTCACTGCTGTGCTTAGAGTGATCCAGGCAGAGGTTTATCTGGTTCCTCTTGTTCAAAAGTGATCCTGCTTGAGCAAAAAAGATACCCTTGGAAAGCTGGTCTTCCAGAATACTTCCAAAACCTCCCCACTCCCCATGCGGGCTGCTTTGTGTCATGGCACGTTATTGAGATTGATTTTTTTTTTTTATTATTTTTTTATCTTTTCTTCTTTTTTTTTAATGCCTCTGGCATGGGCATGGTAAAAGTCTCTGTAAAAGATGTGTTCAAAGATAAAATTCTAACTTTACCATTTTGAAGGCTTTCCACAGAACTAGGGACTAAACAAAGATGGAGGAGGCAGAAAAATTATGCTATTGCCCTTGTTTCAACTGTAACAGTTGTTTGGGTTTTTTTTTGTGTTTTGTTTTTTTCCTAATAGCTGGTACAGTGCCATGTTTTGGCTTTAGTCTGGGAACAATGCTGATAACACACCGATGTTTTAGTTGTTGCTAAGTAGCATTTACACTGTTTATGGACTTTTCAGTCTGTCATGCTTTGGCAGTGAGGAGGGGCACAAGAAGCCAGGAAGCAGCAGAGTCAGGACACCTGAGCCAAACTAGCCAAAAGGATATTCCATACCACAGCGTGTCATGCCCAGTATATAAACTGGGGGAGTCACCCGAAAGGGACTGATTGCTGCTTGGGTCAGGCTAGGTGTCAGTCAATAGATGGTGAGCTATTGTACTGGGCATCACTTTTGTTGTCTTTTTCATTTTCCCTTGTAGTTTTATATTCTCTCCCCTTGTTATTTCCCTTATCATTATTATTTGTGCCATATCTTATTTCAACCTGTGGGTTTTACATTCTTTCAATTCTCCTCCCCGTCCCGTTCAGATTGGGGAAGAGGAATGCGGGTTGAGAGGGTGGCTGCATGGCACTGAGTTACCAGCTATGCTTATACCACAACAGCTAGTTAAATTCATAGCTTTCTGAACAGACTTCGGCTTGAAATGAGATTTTTTTTTTATTTTATATTCTTTCCATTCCCTTTGTAGTCCTGTAGCATATCAGTCAATGAGGCCAAGGAGCTGTGCTGCTATGCAGAATTATTCAAAATGTTTATTTTTTTCTCCAGTGAATATAGAACTCAACTTGCATCTAGTGGAATAAAATTTTCTGTACTGGTATCTCTACAGAGGTTTGCCTTCTCTAGTTAAATTAAAACAAGCCTAACATATTAACTACTATCAGCAGTGTTTTATAAACGTTACTTGAATATGAAAGTTTGTATCATCATCAAATAAAGCCAGAGAATATTCTATGACAAACAATGGATCTCAGAATGTTTCGTATCATTAGAAAGACGTAAGATCATTAACTAATGTGCTGAATCATTTAATGTGCTGTCTATTTTTTGGATTAAAAAATAATAAAGTATTTTTTTTGCTGTTTTTTTTTTTCCTAGTGAACTTACAGTTCTTGGAAAACTAACATTGCCAGGGGTACCTAAAGCTCCTGGAGTGGTTGGAGGGTGTTGTATGTCATATTTCTAAAATACTACCTGAAGCATAGAATACTTCTTTAGTTTTTCTTATATTATTGCCTCTCCTCTTTTAAAACTGAAATGAGATGCTGAAAATGTTTACCAGTAATATACCTGCATGTCTCCATAAACAATCAGATATGGATAGGTGCACCCACTAGCCTAATTTTTCACAAATATTGCTGCAAACCACCAATATATAATATTAGCTGTAGCATCAGTTCTAGTGAAACTGCTGTCCAACAGTGTTTGTATATGTATATATTTCTGCATGCCATAATGATACAAGGAGACTCAATAACAAATGTAAACCAATGAAGTATAGTTTTTGAAATAAGACACCTCCAGTTCAGAATGTAATTGGGAAGTGCACATGTGTCTGTCAACAAGCCCAGACAAAAGCAGCATAGAAGCAGTGAAAATGAAGACTGAGGAGAGGGAGCAGATTGTAAACTGTTTTGCGGCTCTGAAGGAAAAAAATAAGGATGGTGATTTGGTGGGAGTGTTGTGTTTTTTTCTAACTGATATGTCATGACTATGATCATAAAGCTTAGATGTTTGAATTGATTGCATATGTAATTATTCAATTATAATTCCTTTATTTTGAAGTTGGCCTGTAAGGGCAACTAAAATGATAATGAGAGGGGAAGACTACATAAGTAGTCCTCTGTAGTTTGCTAACCTCTACACAACGTTGTATTTTTTTCCTAACACTGGAGAGACAAATTTTGTTTTCTGCAGTACATTGCATAGATCTGGTGCTAGACAAATTAATATCAAGTAGAGCTCACAGCAATATGGAGAATATTAACATCTACAGTGTGAGACTTCTAACTGTTCTTGGTTTTAGGGTGCATTCTGTCCTGGATTTTGCTCAGAATGCCAAGTCTCAGCCCTTGAAAGCTTGCTGTGTAAAATGTATCCCAGATTTGAAAACTGATAAAATTACTGATCTTCAGATTTCTGCTGGCATTTCAAGGAATGTTCAAAGTGCACAGCTTTTGAAATAATGCCATAATCTGAATTGCTTCCTGATTTGGTCCCTGTATATTCATCAGTCTAAGTCTCTGAAGAGATAGGAGGGTCTTACACTATATACGTTTTGCCTCCAGTACTAAAGAGGAAGGAAAGTGAATAGTGAAGAGATAGTTGCTGGAATTGTAAGCCATGCGGGGGTGGACAGAGGGTGGTGATTCAGTTCCTAATTACAATTCATTAAAAATTAAGCTTTACCCTGAGAGAGAGACATGTGATGAGTCCTTTCTGAGTTTCAAAATAGGGCAGAAAAACTTGCACACAGAAGCAAATCTTTGTAGGACTGAAGCTCACATTTTGTCAGAATGTCATGAACATGGCTGCAGCTGCTAGAAGGCTGAATTCAGCCAAAATTCTATAAATGTATAAGCTGTCAGCTGTTTTCCTGGTTGTTTGCTCTCCTCAGAAATCTTTCATCTGCTTGATAATGTTGTGGTGAAATGTGAGCCTATAAAAAACGCCAAGCACTGATACATCGCATTGCTGCATGCCGAAGGACACTGCAGGTTCTGAACTGAGAAGTGTTGTATGAAGTGAGATTTCCAAGATCGCAGTCTCACGATGCATGTCAGTTGTGTTGGGAGGAAAAAAAAACAGCACCAGCTATCAAATTGTTTTCAAAGCAATTACAAGCAATACAGGTTTGCTATGTTAATTATGAATGCAAAGATTTTAAAAATATCTCTTGAAACATCCCAAATATAAGCAATACTCAGATATTGATGTAAAGCAGCTGTGGTATACGCAACATGAACAGACATATTGGTGGGCCTTTCTGGTACCTGCTGGGACTTTTTCCAGCCATAGAGGGTATCTGAATATTTTCTTCCATACTGGCATTTGGTGACTCTGCAAAGTTTTAATTTTAAGATAGTCAGTTGGGGTACGATTTAGGTATTAGTAATCAAAAGCCACTTCCACCTGATTTGAACTTTGAGATATATGTACAGAGATTTTAGGAAATGTACATATCTCGTGTACTCATACATAGGCCTACTAACCATATGATAAACTGCATGGCAGGGTGTACTGCTCCTTGTGTTTTTTATACTGAATTCCTACAGCTCATCTGCGTTGACAGGATTTGCAGATACCGTTGTGGTCTGTGTCTTGCTTTGCTATCAAATTGCCACCTGTAGTGGGTTGACCCTAGCTTGACACCAGGTACCCACCAAAGCCACTCTATCACTGCCCTCCTCAGCCACACAGGGGACAGAAAATATAATGAAAGGCTCATGACTTAAGGACAGGGAGATCACTCAGCAGTTATGGTCACAGGCAAAACAAAATTAATTTGGGGAAATTAATTTAATTTATTGCCAATCAAATCAGAGTAGGATAATGAGAAATAAAACCAAATCTTTAAAATCACCTTCCTATGACCCCTCACTTCTTCCTTGGCTCAACTTTACTCCCTATTTCTTCTCCCCCAGAGAGGTATAAGGGGATGGGACATGGGGAATGAGGGTTGTGGTCAGTTCATCACACCTTTTGTCTGCTGCTCCTATTTATTTTGGTGGAAGACTCCTCACACTCTTCCTCTGCTCCAGCATCGTGTCTCTCCTGCGTGAGAAAGTCCTTCATCAACTTCTCCAACATGAGCCCTTCCCACAGGCTGCAGTTCTTCATGAACTGCTCCAGTATGGGTCCTTCCCATGGGTGCAGCCCTTCAGGAACAGACTGCTCCAGCATGGGTCCCTTCTGTGGGTGCAGGCCTTCAGGAACAGACTGCTCCAGCTTGGATCTCATGCTGGGTCACCAGTAGTGCAGCAAACCTGCTCCAGTGTGGGCTTCTCTCTCCACAGGGCCACAGGTCCTGCCAGGAGTCTACTCCAGTGTGGGCATCCCACGGGGTCACAGCCTCCTTTGGTCACATCCCTTTGCTCTGGCTTCGGGTCCTCACTGGTCTGCAGGTGGAAATGTGCATCAACCTTCATGGGCTGCAGGGGGACAGTCTGCTTTATCACGGCCGCCTCCACAGGCTGCAAGGGAAACTCTGTTTTGGTGCCTGGAGCATCTCCTCCTCTCCTTCTTTGTTTACCTTGATGTCTTTTTGTCTCACATATTCTTTCTCCTCTCTCTGGCTGAAGTTGTTGCTGCACAGCAACTTTTTCCCCTTCTTAAATATGCTATCCCAGGGGCAACACCACCATCTCTGATGGGCTTGTCCTTTGCAAGGGGCAGGTCCACCTTGGACCCATCTTGCATTGGCTCTATCTTAAGTGAGAAGCTTCTAGCAACTTTTCACAGAAGCCACCCTGTCAGCTGACCCACTACCACAACCTTACCATGCAAACGTAGTACAAGACCTCAGACAAATTCTACGTGAAGTGTATGTGCAAGTGGGAAAGTTGTATGATAAAGACTCAAAATGATCATTTTGCTTTTGAAGTCCTTGTAATCTAGTAGGAACAGAATTATGTAGCAGAAACTATCTTCTTGGATGTTTGACATTACTAAGGTGATAGCCTGAAAAAATACGTAAATTTACTGAATAACCATGGAATGTACTCAACTGGAGAAAATAGAAAATACAGTAGCTTACAAATTTGGAGTGGCCTGCAGTGGCTGTTACAGCAAAAGTTGTATCAGCTTGGATGAAAGAATTTCTGACTTTATCCTCCTAAATATGGGTATGTATGGGTCTTGTACATACCAGTGGTTCTCCAAGGAGCTGGCATGGGGGCTGTTTAAACAACTTTTGCACTAACAGAGCTTATTTTCTATCCAAAAGATGGCTAATTCAGTCCAATAGTACTACTGAGGCCAAAGATTTTTACTTGCCTATGTGACTGAGAACTTCTGTTTGTGGACTTTGATTACTCATACTCTCAAATTTTCCAAGCTTTTCTCAGGTTTTAAGTAAGTCCAAGCTATCACATGTTATCTGCTGATTCTGAGTGTATTCAGACTGTGCATTCAGTCTAAATTTGCTGTTGGCAAAAAGAAAAGTGAACACTGAGCAAATGCAGAAATAACTCAAAATATCCCAGACTCCAAAAATAACCAATAAGTATCAGCCCACCTCACAAGCATGTCAAGGTCCCTCTGGATGGCATTCCTTCCCTCCAGTGTATCTACTGAACCACACAGTTTGGTGTCATCAGCAAACTTGCTGAGGGTGCACTCAATTCCACTGTCCATGTCACTGACAAAGATATTGAACAAGATCGGTCCCAGCACTGATCCCTGAGGGACACCACTCATTACTGGTCTCCAGCTGGACATTGAGCCATTGAGCACTACTCTTTGTGTGCGGCCATCCAGCCAGTTCTTTCTCCACCAAATACATTAATAACTTACTGTAGTCTACCATTTAATGATTTATACTTCTGCAGTCTTGAGGTAATCCAGGTTGCATCTCTACTATGTAAATGGTAGGCTTATGCATGTTTGGTGGGTTTTTTTTCTGTAATACTCAATGTTTCTTTCCTGAAGAGGCCTGTTATCTGTGTGAGCAGGTTTTCTATGGCCATCCTGAATGTCCTCCATTTCTGTTTATAAACTGCTGCTTTGCTTTCCTCCTTCTTCCTCGTTTTTTTATATTGCTATTAAAAAATGCTATGTCACATGAATTTGGAGAAATTATGCATGGATATCTGATCTCTAATCTCCTTCCTTCTTTCCCTGACTCTCTTATTTCACACCCATTCCTGTTATTCTTGGCCAAAACTTGCACAAATAAAGCAATCTTTGCCTTAGGAGGATTTACTTAGCAGAACAGTAAGGCAGGTGATTTGTAAAAGAAATGATCTTCATGTTTCTTTTGGAATGGCTGAGAAGAAATCTGTCTTGGTTAAGATATGCATTTGTCTCTAGTGTCTCCCCGTAGAGCACTATAGTTGAACCGATATGAGCTAGGTGATGTATAGTGGTGGAAAGATCTACTGTTTGAATCTACTTTCCCCATTATTTAGAGCCTCGGTATTTTAAGTGTTTCTGTGTGTGACCTGGGCAACTTCACATGAGAATTATTTAAAAACCAGCATGGCTGAGGAAACCATGAAAGTGAAAAAGTATTCATTGGAAGAGGAGGGAGCAAGATACTGTAATGAGCAAGCATTTGGTTTTGGACTTCTTTCCACAAACTTGAGATGGGATGCTGTTAGTAAAATTGTATAGTATTAAGGTTCATCTCCTGTGAACTTGTGAGAGTGATTACTGAAGCATTTTAGAGCCAGCTTATTCGATTTATCAGCTGATTTTTTTTTTTTTTTTCCCTTGCCCTTTTCCACTCTTCCAAGAGTAGCAGTTGTGGTCTCCAGAGGGGATATTACTAGGATTTTTGCTAGTGCTGCCAAAAATTTTCTGGCACAAAATTGCTGTCTGAGTCAGCTTTGTAACATGACAAATTCAGAGACAGCTGCAGCAATGATATGTTGATTGTCTATTGGGTAGCTTCCGAGTAGACAATAAATCTCCCAGTAGTTATAAAATGTCATTAAAAATAGCCTAACGCAATAGATGATTGTGAAATATTATGCTTATTTTTCGGGTTAGCGGGTTGAAAGATTTGTAAGTGATCTATGATAGAACACTTAGTTGTGGCTACATATGTTGTATATAATACCTTAGCATTAAAGAAGAATTAGAAACTATCAAAAGAAGAAGATGTACTTTTTCTATTATCTTTTATTACTCAGCTGTTAATAGCTCATACGGTATGCTTATATTTCAGTGGTCACAGCTGTTGCTTCCATATATGTTTTTCTCTACTGGAGTGTGTCATGGTTTAAGCTGTAAATCATGCAGCGCGTTCACTCACTTCTCCCTCTTTCTTCCTCCCGCTCCGATGGGAGGGGGAATGGGGAGAAGAATTGGAAGAATGTAACTCCCACAGGTTGAGATAAGAACAGTCCAGTAACTGAGATATAATACAAATCACTACTGCTACCACCAATAATAATATTAACCAGGGAAATACAAGGGAAGAGGATACAACCGCTCACCACCCAACCGAGCTGAGAGAGAGAGAGAGTGACTTCTGGGTTCCTGCCCCCAGTTTTTTACATCCTGGGCATGACGTGCTGTGGCATAGAATACCTCTTTGGCTAGTTTGGGTCAGGTGTCCTGTCCCTGCTCCCTCCCGGCTTCCCCTCCTCCCCGGCAGAGCATGAGACTCAGAAAGTCCTTGGTCAGACCAAAACATTACCAAGCAGTAACTGAAAACACTGGTGTTATCAGCGCTGTTCCCAGGCTGAAAGTCAAAAACACAGCGCTGCACCGGCTACCAAGAAGGAGAAAAAAATGACTGTTACTGCTGAACCCAGGACAGAGTGGCACGGTAGTACCAAATATTAGGCATTTTCCAATGGAGAGACTAAAATGGAATTAGGCTACCACTGGAGTTGTTCAGTGTTCCATTTCTGGAACTGGACTTCTGTTGCTATTGTCTTCTAGTTTTATGAGCATTATTATCACTGCAATTTGTAAGTTAAACTACTAGTTTATTTGTTCTTTTTCTTTACTGTGCTAGTATCTTCAGTTAACCAGAGTCTGCAGTCCTTTTTATGTCTAATTATATTCTATTTCTGTGTCCCAGCCTACATTTACTTTGCATAGAAGTGAAAATAAAGTTGTCAGTGCCATCTCACAACAACTCTCCTCCCCCTTACTTTAGCTGTATCAGATACTAACACTGCTGATTTTTTGAATCTCAAGCTGCTTTGTTTAGCAGTGGGAAGCTGACTGTTTTGCAGTCAGCAAACTGATACAGTGAGACACAAAGTGCTTGTGATATTGCCCAAATTTCTCATGGGTAAAGGTAGGATATGCAATTTTGATTTCAATTATATTCTGAATTAACCTAACAAGGATGCAACTTCAATATGTGAGATCTCATGTTCTGTACTAGCTGACACTGCTAGATGTATTTAAAACGTATTTGATTCAGGAGTGTAGAAAAACTAAGGAATACTTGTGTTTTCTACTTCATAGGTAGTTTCTTGCAAATACGAGTTTTACTGAAAGGTGCTTGGTACAATTATGCTTAGTCTGTATTATGCAAACCAATTAATTGCAGAATGGAAAGAACTGAAGGGGGAGACTGTATCTTAATTCTTCTCAGAGAAAGGAGAAGCTGCTTACAGATGTTTAGTTCCTCTTCTTTCCTAGTAGAAAATAGGTGGAAAAATTGTAAATTCCATAAAATATAGTGACAGTGCAAATTTGTGGATGCTATTTTAACCTCAACTTTACCTACTTTAATATGAAAGTAGTGTTCACTTTGTTCTGTCGTGCTGTTATGTTCGTAACTTACGTGTGAATGAAGGCTGAGGTTTCCGTGGTAATTGGGATTTATACTGCTGGAAGCCCACCCTACAGACCTTGTGTTTTCTGAGTTTGTAAACACTGGAGGGGAAAAAAATGACTATTTTATTTATTTTCCTCAATTATGCTGCTTTATCATGTGTATGAAATTAGGCTTGTTGTGGTTTCATTCAGAAGAATCTATCTATATTAATATTCTCCTAAAAAAAAAAAATAAAAAAAATTGGGGAGGCAAAGCATTAGACCTACAAAATGTATTTAGTAATTAATGAATAGAAAATTAACCTGAGTGTTTTTAAGAACTTGAAAATTCTAGTCAGTATTTGTTCTCAGGGGCATTATTTCTTCATGATCTTCACTGGAGTTAAATAATTACTGGAATGCTCTTAATCATAGCTTTCACAACTGCTTTGCTGAAGGGTGCACTGTAAAGGCTGATATAAAACAACAACAAAAAAAAGCCGAAACGTATTTCATACCAGAACAAGCAGATTATACTGTAAAATGCTGAGGGAGGGTGTATTTACTGCATAGCACTATGCTTGCCTGCAGTAATACTTCTGTTGTTCAAAGCTGATTGTGGATAGGCGATACAGTGCCCAGAAATGACCATAACCTTGAAATGTTCTGGCAGCTGGAATTGGTGCTGCGGTGCTATGCTACCAGCAAATTGAAGTGCCCTGCTCTTATACTATGGGTGCCTGGAAGTGATATGTGAGTTCTACACCTAATGGTAATCAAACCTCTGTGTCAGTCAATACTTTTTTTGTCTATATGTGCATGTACAATGTTATAATCTCTGCATATGTAATAAGTGAAGAATTATGAGAAAAGGGAGTAGATGATAGTGCGTTAACATTTTTAGTCACTGAATAAATGCAGACTTTAAGTCTTCAGTGCTTTGTGTGCTTATGGTCCTTAGGTCTCAGAAGGAGCTAATAGAACTGAAAACATGCAGAGAAGGGTAACAATGATAACTTACTAGTTTACTAGCTTGTCACTGTTGAATGAATTAAACTTCCTCTGTTAATGACTCTGGCAAGATATGGCTGGCATAGAGATTACTAAATGTGGTAGGCAAAAAAGTTAGACCTCATTTTGGTAGCTAGCTTTTGTATTGACTTTCTGATACTTTATAATGTTCTCAGTAGCATTATATGAAACACATATTTTTCTTGCAAGCACATATATTTTTCTTGAAGCACATGTTTTTCTTGCCTGCCAGTTAGCCATGCTATAAACTACCTGCAATCTAGGAAGAATATATATTAACTTTTAATATAACATTAAAATTAAACACACTGCAGTGGGAAATGCATATTTTAAGTAGTAATTGCATCTCATAAAACTTTCTAATCAAGCACTGCGCTGGTAAGATATGAGACCTATGCTAACTTGGTAAGTATGCTAATAGATTATAAAATTTGGATTATGGAGCCCCCCGGATGTAAACAACATGCTTCCAAATGGAACTTTACAGAGTGCTGTGGCTTGTGGAAACTGAAGTGAACAACAGGAGCCCTGACTGGATAGTCTTCATAGTGACTGTGATCCCAAGAGAGATTTCAGAGTGCATTGTACTGTGTCTCTACAAAAGCTATGTGTTGTTACAGTTGCATACTCCATGTTATCTCTTCCCTTTGTTCACAGTTAGCAAGACTAAACTTTATTGCACTAAGGCTATGTATTCTCTAATAGTAAAAAGCCAAGCCAAGAAGTTTCAACAATTTTAAATTTCTTTTGTATCAACACAATAGTCTCAAGTGCGGTCAATTTAGCAGAAAAATCTATCTCAGTCATTAGGCAGTGACTTAGATTTGAATCGCAGATATTGGATTAATAATTCTGTTGTGTTAAATATAAGACCAGAGGGAATGCAACTAAACCTGATTTGACCGTGAGTCAAAGGGGAAGGATTTATGAAATGCAAAAAGATTGTTTATATTAACCTGTGAAATATTGAAAATTAATCATAGATGTTGTGATATTAGATATGGCATTCTTGACATTTCTAGTCAAACTCAGACCTAACCCAGGTTTGTTGATTGAAGTCTAGTTTCTGGATCTGTAGTAGTCCACAGGAGAACCTCACTATCTGCCTTCCCTACCACAGTTCACTGACACTTTGCTATGTTGAAGCACTGTGGATTTAAATATAAAGCTATGCATAAGTTATATGCATAGCTTTTTTCTGTTCTGGAAGACTGAATTAAAAGAAACAAGATGAGAAAATTAAATTTAAAAAATATGTATCGTGTAGGATATATGGGTTTATTTGCGAAAGGAAATGCTGAGGGTGATGTTAATGTTTCATAGTCTGACCTCGCATGTCCACACAAGAAGAATGTCAAAATGATAAATGTTATAGCAAAGAAGTTTTAGATTGCATGCCTTGGAACTACACACAAGCTTAGAGTTAAAATTGCAGTTCTTATTTCCTTCATTTGCATGCAATGCATTATTTGTCCTGTTTCAGTTCCTTTGAGAAAGAGCATCACTCTTTGGTCAAACTAACTACTCATAGCTTCTTTGATAATATTTTTTCATTACAATGTGAAGGGTTTCCCTTTGTTACTAGTAATTATCCTTTTGTTTCATTAGGTATCCATTTTTTAGCCTGCAGTACTTGGTCAGTGACTGTAAGAAGTTATTTATTAAATGTTGAGAACACAGTACTGGGTACCTCCTGTACAACTTTAAATTGTAAATGATTGAGAAGAACTATAATCATAGAAGGACAGAACAGCCTAGGCTGAAAGGGACCTTAAAAGGTCATCCAACCTTTCATGGAAAAATGAGCCTAAATGAGATAATCTAGCAGCCTGTCCAGTTTTGTCTTGAAAACCTCCAGTTCTGGGAACTTCAACCATATCTCTGGGGAGGTTGTTCCAGTGATTCGTGGGGTTTTTTTAACTAAAAATTTCCTTTTCTATACCAAGATGAAACCTCCTCTACTGCCCCATTTACCTGTTGCCCTTTGTGTTCTCTTTGTGGCACCTTGTGAAGAGAGAGCCTCCATCATCTTTGTAGCTGCACTTTAAGTACTGGCAAACAGATGAGTTCCACGCTAGCTTTCTCTTCTCCAGAAAGAAAAGACCCAGCTCCTTTAGTACTTCCCCATAAAGTGGGTTCTTCAGACCTTTTATCACCTTCATGGTCATACTTCGGACACTCTCTAGTCTGTCCATGTCTTTTTTGAACTGTGGGGACAAGAACTCGCCACGGTATTCGAATTGCAGCCTGCCAAGCACTGAGCAGAGTGGATGTTGATGTCTCTTGTCTCCCCTAGTAATGTCCCTGTGGATGCAGCCAAGGATCTGATTTGCCTTTGTTGCTGCAGCAGTATGCCACTGACTTCAGTTTGTTGTCCACCAGGACCCCAGGTGCCTTTCAGCAAGGCTGCTCCTACTCTGTTGTAGGAGGAAGTCAGGTTATTAGGCTCAATTTTCTTGATTACCTGCATCATGTTTTGGTTTGTAATAGTTCTCCATCTGGCTCCATTACTTTCCGAGGGACTGAAGTAAAACTAATGGGTCTACATTGTCCTGGACCCTCTTTGGGGTCCTTCTTGTAGTCAGGTATGACAGTTACCTGCTTCTAGTGTTCAGGCACATGCCCTGATCACCAGGACTTTCGAAATATTATGTACAGCCTTGCAGAAGGTGCAGACTAGCCTTTTCCATGACTGGTGGGTCAACACTATTTCCTTATTCTCTATTTCCTCTTGTATTTGGAACTAAAAGGAAATATATTAGATTTTAAAGTGCAAAGTTCTGAAACTTCACTTTATCTTATTTAAAAGGAACTCAAACCAAATCCAGTTAAAGCAACAGTCCTCCCTAGACAATGAGATTGGATTCCTCCTGAGATCACTTGAAGCTGAACATGAAAAATTAAGGAAAATTATTTTGATTTAAGGCAACTTTATAACTCTTCTTGATAAATATTGATTATTTCTCCAAATTAACATTTTCTTTAGTAGCCAGACATTTTGCATTACAAACTTGCAGAGGCATTGTACCCTATTTTTGATATACTTGGTTTTGCATGAATTTTTTTCATTGCAAAGTGCTGCTGGTTGTAGACATCACTGATGCAATGTGTTATGCTTGATTTATTTTAGCATCTTCTAAGGTATGTACAATTGTTCTGGTTTGGTGGTGTTTTTTTTTTTTAGTTTTGTTTGTTTGTTGTTGTTTTCTTTTTTTTTTTCTCCCCCCCCCCCCCGCTTTTATTTGTGCTGCAAAATTACTTGATTTAACTGTATTTAAATTTCCCCATCTGTTGGAGAGTATTTCCTAGAACTATTTCCGCATTCCCAGAAAGAGTGTCTCCTCTTGGTGCAATGGTGCCATGCAGGCTCAAGGGGTTTTTTGTGTCTGTAATGATGTCAGTATGCAGTGGAAGGGACTGCAAAGGAGAGAGAAGCCGGCTGGTGTTGGTGGTGGATGCACTTTTAGCGCAATCTTGAGTATGCTGCTTTTTCACTGAATTCCTCTATGAGTTTCTTTTGTATCGATTAATGAGAAGTTCTACTAAAGCACACTGAATGCATGTCTGATTGGCAAAAGCACTCTGCAGCTAGAGTGCCCATCAGAACTGTCATGACTCAATTTTCAAAATAACTCTTCACATTGAATACTACAACCTTTTAGAGTTTTAGTTACTCCTATTTCTTTGGCTCCTGGAGACTGAACTTCTGAAAAACCTTGGCCTTTCATTCTCATCAGGCTCTCTCCTAAGTCATCTCCCAATTTTTCAGCTTTCACTGGTTTCTGTTAGAGCTGTACAGGAGAATACAGCCGCTGGTGTGCAGTTCTGCAAATATACATGACTTAATTAGTATTCAGGATTCAGTATTTAAGTTCTTACATTATCAGATAGTACATTCTGAAATGATGCTAGATTTATTGGCTTTTTTGCCTTTGAATTTCAGTTGGACGATATTATTAGGTGGAATTTTTTGTACACTGTTTTCAGAAATAGTGGTTGCTTGGTTTGTTGTTTAAGTGGTGAAAGCAAATACATACTTTAATATGTAAGAGTTTTGCAACAAGCAAGTAGTTCTCTAATAGCACATGATATTTTTCTAGTAATGCACTAGCAGCTTGAAAATTTTTTAATATATTTTTCAAGATATGGATTAATACTTGTATACTGTAATTTCAAACTGATTGTCGTGTTATAAGCCCAGCCTTAAGCCAGAGCCACACAGCTGCTATGTCATTCCCCCCCTCCCCACTCCTGGAGGGGTGGGGAGGAGAATTGAAACAATGTCACTCCCATGGGTTGAGATAAGAACAGTCCAGTAACTAAGGTATAACACAAACCACTGCTGCTACCACCAATAATAATAATGAGAAGGGAAATAACAAAGGAAGAGAATACAACCGCTCACCATCCACCGACCAATACCCAGCCCGACCTGAGCAGTGATCTAGCCCTTCCGGGTAACCGTCCCCAGTTTATATCCTGGGTATGACATGCCGTGGTATGGAATACCTCTTTGGCTAGTTTGAGTCAGGTGTCCTGTCTCTGCTTCCTCCCTGCTTCCCCTCCTCCCTGGCAGAGCATGAGACTCAGAAAGTCCTTGGTCAGAGTACACATTACTGAGCATCAACTAAAAACATTGGTGTTACCAGCGCTGTTCCCAGGCTGAAAGTCAAAAACACAGCACTGCACCAGTCACTAAGAAGGAGAAAAATGATTGCTACTGCTGAATCCAGGACAGCTAGTTATTTCAAATCTCTCTCTACAAATGTAATAAAATGTATTTCATATTTTCCATAAGATTTTGGGGATTAATCATAGATAAATACATGCAAACATTTCAAGTAAGTTTAGAACGAATACCCTGTTACTATTTCTTTTAAATAATATTTTAATTTCTTGATATCTTTAAAATTTTGGCTGTTATTTATTACTAGAATTTTTAAATTCAATTATCCCAGGAGTCTTGCATAGATAATGCCACCTAGTGTTTAGTTTGTACTGACAAAGGAAGATCTATGTTTTGTGTTTAAAGTATGTCTAGAATGCTTACATTACAAATATTTACCTCTGTGCCTGGCAAAACCTTGGAGCGGATTCTCCTGGAAGGCATGCTGAGGCACATGAAAAACAACAAGGTGCTTGGTGACAGCCAGCATGGCTTCACTAAGGAGAAATCCTGCCTGACCAATCTGGTGGCCTTCTATGATGGGGCTACGGAACTGATGGAGAGGGTTAGAGCAGTTGATGTCATCTACCTGGACTTGTGCAAATTGTTTGACGCTGTCTCACATGACATCCTTGTCTCTAAGTTGGAGAGATATCAATTTGATAGGTGGACCACTTGGTGGATAAAGAACTGGCTAGTTGGCCGCACACAAAGAGTTGTGCTGAATGGCTCAATGTCCAGCTGGAGACCAGTAACGAGTGGTGTCCCTCAGGGATGGGTGTTGGGACTGGTGGTGTTCAACGTCGTTGTCAGTGACATGGACAGTGGGATTGAGTGTGCCCTCAGCAAGTTTGCTGATGACACAAAACTGTGTGGTTCGGTTGATACACTGGAGGGAAGGAATGCCATCCAGAGGGACCTTGACACGCTTGTGAGGTGGGCTGATGCCAACCTGATGAAGTTTAACCATGCCAAGTGCAAGGTCCTACACCTGGGTTGGTGCAGTGCCAGGCACAGCTCCAGGTTGGGTAGAGAAGAGGTTGAGAGCAGCCCTGTGCAGAAGGACTTGGGGGTGTTGGTCGATGAGAATATGAACATGAGCCGGCAGTGTGCGCTCGCAGGCCAGAAAGCCAACAGTATCCTGGGCTGCATCAAGAGGAGCATGACCAGCAGGTTGAAGGAGGTGATCCTGCCCTTCTACTCTGCTCTCATGAGACCTCACTTGGAGTATTGTGTGCAGTTCTGGTGTCTTCAATGTGAAAAGGACATGGAATTGTTGGAACAAGTGCAGAGGAGGGCCACGAGGATGATCAGGGGACTAGAGCACCTCCCGTATGAAGATAGGCTGAGAAAGTTGGGTCTGTTCAGCCTGGAGAAGAGAAGGCTGCGTGGAGACCTCCTAGCAGCCTTCCAGTATCTGAAGGGGACCAATAGGGATGCTGGGGAGGGACTCTTCATGAGGGACTGTAGTGATAGGACAAGGAGGTGACGGGTTCAAACTTAAGCAGGGGAAGTTTAGACTGGATATGAGGAAGAAGTTCTTTCCTGTAAGGGTGGTGAAGCACTGGAATGGGTTGCGCAGGGAACTTGTGAATGCTCCATTGCTGGCAGTGTTCAAGGCTGGGTTGGAGAGAGCCTTGGATGGCATGGTTTAGTGTGAGGTGTCCCTGCTGATGGCAGGGTGGTTGGAACTAGATGATCTTAAGGTCCTTTCCAACCCTAACTATTCTATGATTCTATGATTTATGACTTAAGAAATAGTTACTGTCACTTAAGGCTAAATCATAATAAACACTTGCAAGTAATATACAAGTTTTCCACTCCTTCCTTAATGGATATCATATTAGGGGTTGTTATCTTCTCCCCCTACCCAACTTTCTTTTGCTTCAAAAAGCTCAGGAATAAAAATTTTAGATTAAGTTTTTTTTTAAATTCAGTGTATTGTGAGTAAACAAAGTAATATATAAACTATTTTATGTGTAATTTGAATTTTTGCAAGACCCTTTCTAGTAGGGCTACCACAAAATTCTAGAATACCAGAAGAGAAGTGGTACATAGTCCTATAAGAACTGCAAGGAAACCTGGTTATGCTGAGTCATAGTAAATATTTTGCCATTGATATGACTGAACATAAAATTTAATTCTCTGCATGCTATTAAATGACCTTTTATGTTACCTTCTTTATAAACTACAATAGTGATATTACATTCTATTGTATAAGAAATGTGATGTAAGAAATGTTTGGGGTTTTTGAGGAGGAGTTTTTTTGATAACTGGAATTGCATTGTTGGAGGATGTCCATTTTCTTGTAATTTTTTGTTTGTTTGTTTTTTGTTGTGCATTGCAAAATGGGATCAGTGATTTAAAGTAAGCATTTCACATTTTTGGTGACCCAGTAAATCAGTGGTTCTCAGAGAAAGTATTAGTTATAAATGAATAACAAGATAAAAGACAGGCTAACTTGCATGTATAAACAGTCTGTAAAGCTGGTAATATCCAATGGTAGTCAAAATATGCATACTTTTAATAAGTCTTTCATTGTGTAAGCTTTGTTACTAAGTCAAATATGATGTCTTAAATATTTCTACTTGATGTAATGTACTATGTAGCTGCCTTAGTTATGTTAATCAGTATATGTCACTATGGAGCTACAAAATTTGGATGCCCCACCACTAGTGACTTCAGAAAAGTTAACCGAGGTCTTTTTGGCTCTTGTTTTCCTAAGTATTAATTTTTTTTTTGTTCTCTCTATAGCAGTTAAGGCTTTCTATCGGTATGAAAATGTTTCCAAGGAAGTGCATGGATGATAAGTATAATTTTATCTGTGGTTTCTAAAGCCAGGATGCTGTGAGACAAATGCGATGGGTGGGAATGGCTGCTGCTGTTGTAGTGTCTGAAAAAAAACAGCTGCCACAAATGTAGATGTTTCTCAGGATATTTTAAATCTTCCATTATCTCTCTCCCTGCATTTGTCCTTTGCAATTACAGGTTTATTAATATCAGAGGTAGTACTGGAAGCAATGAATCTGGTAGCCTTGAAATATGATAGTATTTATAGTATCCTTATCATGCCTTGAAGATCATTCAATAAATTAGCTATAATGAGCCATCCTGTGCTGATATAAACATGATGAAATGGAGTAATGAGACAAGAATACAAAGTCACTAACTCTTCTTCAGATCAGGCTTTAGACCCTAGCAAACTAAAATAATATCTGAAAACTTCCTACTGGTTTTTTTTTCAATAATCTCAAACAATGGCGCTTTTTTTTTTTATTTTATTTTTTAACTAATTCTATGCCTCTAAATACAAAATCTTGAAGTTTTTGAGATGTGTACTGAATTCCTGTTTATTTGATTAAACAGTAATATCAGACTTGGCAATGGAACATCCGTTTTTGGAGCGCATCTGGCATAAAGCTTTGCTGATAAAGTGAGGCAAGTAAAATAGAGCAAAAGTGTCTAGAAATTCCTTATTCCTATTTAGTTGGAAAAATTCCAGCAGAAATCAGTAGCACCTGCTGCTTGTGCATGAAACACCTTGACACTCTGCAGTTAAAAACAAACAAACAAACACAAAAAAGAGGACATTATGGGAACATGGATTATTGCTATTTATGGACTGAAGTCAAGGACATCCGAATTCTTAACATAAGCTTCCCATAAATGTTTCAATCTGTTACCTATGTTCCAAGACTAGAAATAAGTTAAGGGGCTGTACTATGTTGTGAATGACTAGGTTATATTAATTATTTAAAACAATAAAACTTCAAGTAAAATGAATAATGGGTACTTAGCAGGTTTGTGAAGCTATAAAAGATGACTTCACAAAAAAGAAGTCACAGAATCATAGAATGGTTTGGGTTGGAAGGGACCTTAAAAATCATCCAGTTGCAACCCCCTTGCCGTGGGCAGAGACACCTTCCACTAGACCAGGTTGCTCAAAAATCAAAAATCAATTCAGTATTTGGTTAGGAGTTTACAAAAACCACCGACACAACCCCAAAAACTCAGAAGAGGGGAGAGGCAGGGGTGAAAATAAGAAAAAAGGATTTATTATTTGTTAGAAAAAGAATCAGGAAAATTATATAGTGTCTAAAGTGTTTTCTGTTGTTTTGTTCTTTGTATAGTTCTGCTTAGAAGAAGACTTTAGTTGTTCGGTGTGATTTTTCTTTGCATGGTTTGTTGGGCTTTTTTTTGTGTTTTTTTTTTCTTTGGTTGGTTTTTTTGGTGGCTTGTTGTTGTTGTTGTTGTTCCCTCCAATATTTAATATGGAGCTGTAACAGAGTTTGTTTCATCATGAGTACAGCATGAAATAAAAGCAGGATTGTTACCTTTCAGAAAACTCGTATATTCTGTATATGAGTACATCCAGCAGAAAATACCAAACAGCTCTAGGGATATCTGAGGTATCAGTTAGTAACACAGCATTTAAGATTTTGAATGTTAGTGAATGACCTTTGTAGCTAAGGCATCTGATCTTTGCAGACCAGAGGTCAGCTGTATAGAGACAGAGGTTTCCATGTGCATCAACACAAATACTTCCAAGACAGGAAGGCTGTAATTGAAAACTGACTTCTAATGAGACAATATTTATTTAAAAAAAAATAAAAAATTACAAATTATTGTGTACTTTTCAGCGTAACATGTTCTTTCTAAGACTGTCATAAGAAGCTGTCAGCATTGTTACCTACAGCTGTTGTGCTTCATTTGGAAGGTTGGCTTCCTGCAATGGCTGAACATAGTTTGTCAACAGTTTGTATCAGCTGAGAAGTTCCATCACTTGTGTTATTTCAATCGGTGCTCAAATTAAGCTATGCTGTAGCTGTATTTTCCTTGGCACTTCTGCCAGTATCAAATGTCATGTCTGCTCTGACACTGCTGAATTGGCAAAAGTTTCTGCCGTGGACTTGGTTGAATCTTAGATAATAATGAAGAGAGAACTGAATAAGATAAAAGAGAACAAAACTTCTGAAAAATACATTTAATCTAAAACTGTAAAATGCTGACCTTGACAAGCTATTTTTGAGTAAATTATGGCAGAAGAGGAGTATTGTGCACTTCAAACACTGAGAACTTAGTGTTTTTCATTTCCTCAAATTCACTTCCTCAAAGACAAGCTTTTTGATACTTTGTGTCTCCTTGTTTTGCTCTTCTCCTTTGGGGATACCTCAGATTACTTTGGTCTATGTAATGTAACTACCTTCATAAAAGTGTTTGCGCAGATTGTTTCTTCAGAGCAGGCTGACAAATGTGTTCTGTTCTCTGAAGCCATATTAAGTTGAGTTGCTACTCATCAAACAGTTTTTGTTACCTTGTGTAATTATCCTCAATGCTTTTATATAACATTATCTTCAGGTTTTTTGTATTTAAAGGGAATATAAATGTTGTTTTGGATTTTTTTTTCCTAATCAAATTCTAAATGGCCATTTAAAAGCTTCTGTATAAAATTGATCTTAAAAGGTAACTGGGCTGCCTTTTGTCTATCTAAAGATGTTTCTGTTACGTAAAATCTCATCATTCTTGAAAAGTCAACAGTGATGTGCAAGTCACTGTTTGCTTTTACAAACATCTTGTATTGTTTCCAAAATTCGATTTAACACGTTTTATTTTTGCTTGCACTCATTAAAAACCTAGTAGTTCTTATACAGCCTTTACCTTTTTTTTTTGTAAGTGCTGCTATCAGTGAAAATGGGAGGGCCTTTCATTACAAATCTGCAAAAGCATTTTAAGGGAGATTTCCTGGAGTTTATTCCCAGGAATTTTTTTCTTTCCACTGAAAACCTTGAACTACAGTATTTTCTCTCTGGGGAACAAAAAAAGTGTGTATACAAAGATTAAGGTGTGGGTTGTCTTATTCTTTTCAGATGCATTTTATTCATCTTCCTTCACTTAGTCTAGGTAACAATTTTATTTAAAATAAACAAAGAATGAAAAAAGTTACCTTGAAAGATTTTTGGAATTATCTGAATTTTCTCACAGAACTATATTTGCGGGTGTTTTGTGCTGTAGGAATTATATCTTGCCCCCGACATACTGTCAGCCTATTCCAAATCTTAGTATCTATCTACATATTCCAAAGTTGCAGCCAATAGTCAAACTGTAATTGGTTTTCTGAACTGTGATGAGGGTGTGTTCAGGTGGTGTACCTGAAATGACGCAATCTAGTTTGCACTGCTTGTGTTTAAGTTCTGAGACAGTTTTTGTATCTAGTAGTTAAAATTAGCATCATTTTTAGGCTTTTTGCTTTATTTTTTCTTTCATTGTTGAGGAGTTTATGGGTAAGGGGTTTTTTACATTATTACTATAATCTAATCTAATCTACCTTTGATCAATTTTTTAATGAAAAAAATTGTGTATTTTATATAGAACTATATTTCAATGTATTAATATGAAAATACTTTTCTGGTTAAAGAATACAAAATAGATGTATTTACATTTTGGAAGGTATACTTTGGAAGTAATTGAAATTATACTCAACTGTGCTGCAGTCTAGAATATTTCCAAATATAAGGTTCCCTTTGTGAATCTTGCGACAACTCAGTTGCGTATGATATGCAATCACACTGAAGTTTGCACTGTTCTTTTGCTTTCTGTTATTTAGTCTGTCTTGATCAATTTTTGTACTGAGACCAATTTGGTCAAATTTTTTTAACATATGCATTAAAAACATCCAGGATTTATTCTTAGAGCATTTCTTTTTTTCTGTTCTCTCCATAGATACTACAACGTATTCCACTGAGCGATCTGAGCACTTTAAGCCATGCAAAGACAAGGATCTTGCATATTGTCTCAATGAAGGGGAATGCTTTGTAATTGAAACCCTAACAGGATCACATAAACACTGCCGGTAAGTCCTTTGAGAAGAAGATGCAAAAGAAGTCTTCTGTCCAATTGACACAGCATTAGAAGTTCAGACTTAGAATGTTACAAAGCAATGGGTTTTGTCTCCAATTTGCTTCTATCCTTCACAGTTGATGGGGTTTGTTACTAGTATGTAATAATTCTAAATAGAAATATGGAAATACAAAAAGCCACATTTTGGTTACTTTATAGATAAGAAAAATCTTCAGTATTCTGTTTTCTAACCATATAAACAAGTAAGGATTAATGTTTTGGTTTATACATTTTTAAATCTTATATTCCTCTACATGCCAGAAGCGTCCCTTTATTTTGGGTACTCAAAGTAGAGCTTTGACAATAGCTGTAGGCACCTTTAATTAAGACAGGAATTGTTCAATCAGTAGTTTTAGGAATTAGGGTTTCCTAAGTTCTAGTAACTGAAAGATAAAAAAGTCCGTAATAGCCATCTGAACCTGCTATACAGGTGTTGAACAGTTATGCTCCTGAACTTCCATTAATGTCTGTGACCATCTTGAACATATTTAAAGGAATATTAGAAAACCATATTACTACATATAATTATGCTAGATGTAGTGGCCAGTAAAAGGGCCACTTTTTTTTTAGGCAGAAGGAATACTGTAGCTTCTTCCTAAAGACAGGAGTGAAGAAGAGCCTGAACAATTCAAACAGTCTGAAATAGAAGCCGTCCAAAATGAAAACCTGTACTTGTGATGTTTTAATTTACGCCCAGGATACTGTATTTGGCATATAGAAGGTGTATCTAAGATGCTCATATGCCCAAATTCCAAACTGAGCATCTAAATATGTAGGTATCTCTAATATAAACAATAAAAAATGCATAAGGCACTCGTAAGCTTTCTTGACTGATTTGGGACTTAAGCTGCTAAATCCCAATGAAAGTAGGAAAAAAGTCACAAAATCTTATGTGCTTTGTTTGCAAGTGGAAATTTATGGATTTAAAGATTGATGAAAGTCTGCTTATCATCAACAGAATATTCCTGAGATGTTTATTTTTAAGGCTATGCTGGTATTTTTTTCTCATTCAGAATGGTCATGCTTCCTTGACCATTCGTTTCTTCTCTTTATGTTTTCATATGGCATCTTTATTAAACTGAGTCATTAGTTATGGAAAAAATTATGGCTTTTTCAACTTCCATCGTAAAGCTTTACAGGTATTTTTTTTCTCAAAGTAGGTGTGTGATTTTCAGTTTTAGGAGTCCCATGAGCTGTTAACAAAGGAATTAAATCACTCGTTTAAGCATTTTTCATTGTCAGAATATTCAAACTGGACAAAATGATGCAAACTAATAGCAGGGAGAATTTGATATATATGATAAGTTTTATGTATGCTTATGAATTTAGTAGCTAATTTATCTGAACACACCACTTTAGTAAACTGTATGTATTGAATTTTTAAATATCTGCAGGAGTATGTCTCATAATAGAGCTGTCTTTGGTTTGTTGTTTTTGGTTTCCCTACTGTCAAGATCTTTCCTGTTGTCTGCCTTTGTCAAATTGTTATTTGCTGTGATTCTAATGTTTCAGTCTGGCTAATGGTTTGAAGCTTTTTCCCTTAACTAAACAAACCAGAGTGTTGAGTTTTCATTGTTTCCAGCACAGTGAAATTTTTTCATAGGTTCTCTTGTGTTACTATTCCACAGGGAAATAGGGGAATCATTTGTGAGTATTGCTAGCTCCCATATGTAAAAGATTTGCATTGCTTGTAGAAGTTTCAGGCACTGACACATTCTATGGGAATTAAATATCTGCTTATTTCAGAGTTACTTTGAAAAGCGCAACGCGAAAAGACATGTATAAGGCAATAAAAATTCATATAGCAAGAGAAGACACATTTTAAAAGGTGATTAAACAGTAATAATGCTTTGTTTAATTCTGTAAGGACCTTCAACGCAACAAGCAGCAGCTTGTTCAGAATTGGTTTTATGATACTAATGTGTATGTCATGAACAAGGAGAAACATTCTAATTTGACCTTCAAATTCTTTATCTCTACCTTGGTAACAGCCTGCATGTCTCTTTGTCAGGACCAGTGCTGTAGTGAGTCAGATGCAGGTGTTTTTCTGTCTGTCTGTAGCCTAGAACTGTGCTCTGAAATAGCAGCTAGAATGTACACATATAGAAAAATACAGTATTGCTGTACTGTATTTGTCCTCTGACTAGAGAAAAGAAAACAAAAAAAAAAGTAACTTTCCTTGAGAACGGAAGGGTTACGGAATTCCCACTGCAATTAAAAGAGTCATTTGAATACAGAATTATGAAGACTTAGTGAAATGATACTTTGTTCTTAGAATTAAGCTGCATTGTGCATTCTCTTTGGGAGTTGGATTTTGCATCTGTTCTGGGAACAGAGCACCAATTTGCTGAAATGGGAATTTGCCATGTGAAACAGCTGCAGATAGAAGACCTTGATGTAGCAAAAAACTTTCATTCCACTTTGTTATGTTTAAGGAGCATTAGGAGATGCTATATTGAGGCAGTTGTTACCAACCCAAACACAGCAGCCCTCCCCTCAAAAAAAAGAAAAACCAAAACAAACAAAAACCAACCAGACAACCCACATACGAAACAAAAAAAGGGATTTGATAGCGATTAATAAATCCTTGAGTTACATTGTGTACTTCTTCTGTATCCTCATAAACCATACTGCCCATGTAAACAGTTTCAACTGGCAGTTCAGGCACCTTTCAGAGTCGACAAAATTCATCATACTTAATACAGGAAGATAACTTCAGCAGTTAGTAATGACATTGGCAGCTGGATGTTGTAGAACACTGTAGTTATAAAGCTTTATAGCTTTCTCCTGTTTTGTGAGATACATGCTTTACCGAGTAGAAACCTGTAATCATGGAGAGTGGGATGAGCGTGCACCATTGGTAAAGGGCAATAGTGAGGCTGTGTTGTAGGAGACCACTACAAATACCGTAAATGAGGAGGTCTGAAGTAGCCCTGCTTATGCATCTTCTGTTCTTATCCACCCACAGAGGAGGTGTCCTGAAGTCATGGTATTTTTTTTTTTTCTTTTTCAGCTTAGTTAGCAACTGGAGGAAAGAAATAAAGGAATGGTTATAGCGGTTACAGTTTCAAATTCTATAATCCCATTTTCATTTGAACTTTTGCATTTTACTCACTTTATCTTGGTGAGAACTTGCCTGGGGATGTAAAGTGGCAGAGTTCTTCCACGTGGTTAGGTAACAAACAAGAGACACTGACTATTTTTTGTGCTATTTTAAAGGTGTGACTTCAGTATTTATTTTGTGAATGGTTTATCACGAGCTTATTTTAAGGATAGGGTAGGTCAGCAGTAGGGAAACTTCATATTTAGTTTCTCCATATGCTGATATATTTTTTTTTCCCCTGTTGCCTTCTAGAGAATTTAAGCTGAATGGTAAGGGTGCTTTTATTTGTTATTCACAGAAAACAAATGAAGCACACTGTCAACACAGATATATCAGCGTTGAATGGGTTATTATGTGATGCAGGCTTTAAAAAAAGATGTTTAGTTTTTATGTACAAGTTTATTTCAAAGACCCTTTCTCAAGTGACTCCGGGTTTTGTGGATTCATTGGAGGTTTTGTTTCATTTTGGGTTTTTGGGGGCATGAATACTTTTTATTGAAATTTTTTTTTTCCTTCTTAGACCCTTCATTTTCTTCTGATTACCCATTAAGGACTGGAGAACAGTGGATGAATGAGTAGCAAAAATTTCAGAGGAAAAAAGGATTGTACTCTAGATTTCTTTCCTGAAAGAAGCCATTAAAACTATTGTGTATGCACTGGAAATCTTGGTGTTGGCAGTGAACTGCAATGTACTCTATAGATTTGAGTATGTTGGATGAGATACTCATAGAATCATGGAATAGTTAGGGTTGGAAAGGACCTTAAGGTTACCTAGTTCTAACCCCCTGCCATGGGCAGGGACCCCTCACACCAGACCATGTCACCAAAGGCTCTGCCCAGTCTGGCCTTGAACGCTGCCAGGGATGGAACATTTACTGCTTTTTTGTGGATCCTGTTCCAGTGCCTCACCTCCTTCACAGTGAAAAACTTCTTCTTTATATCTAACCTGAACTTCTCCTGTTTAAAACCATTATTGCTTGTCCTGTCGCTGCAGTCCCTAATGAAGAGTCCCTCTCCAACATGCTTGTAGGCCCCCTTCAGAAACTGGAAGGCTGCCAGGAGGTCTCCACGCAGCTTCAGCCTGAACAGCCCCAATTTACTCAGCCTGTCTTCATGTGGGAGGTGCTTCAGTGCCCTTATCATCCTCATAACCCTTCTCTGGACTTGCTCCAACAGCTCTATGTCCTTCTTATACTGAAGACAACAGAACTGTACACAATACTCCAAGTGGGGGTCTCACAAGAGCAGAGTTGAGGGGCAGGATCATCTCCTTCAACCTGCTGGTGGCACTTCTTTTGGTGCAGCCCAGAGTACAGTTGGCTTTCTGGGCTGCGAGAGCACACTGAAGCCAGCTCGTTACGTTTTTCATCAAGCATCCCCCCAAGTCCTTGTCCGGGTGTTGTGCGGAACAGTGTCAAGCACTTTGCACAAATCCAGGTAGACAATGTTAATTGCTCTGCCCCCGTCCATCAGTTGCATAGCCCCATCTATGAAGGCCACCACATTGGTCAGGCATGATTTGCCCTTATTGAAGCCATGTTGGCTGTCACCAACCACCTCGTTGTTTTTCATGGTTTCCAGGTGAATATGTTCCATGATCCTGCCAGGCACAGAGATGAGGCTGACTGGTCCTTGTGTCTAACACTTTCTCTTTCTTGAAAATAGGGGTTATATTTCCCTTTTTCCAGTAGGGAACTTCATCTGACTGCCATGATTTTTCAAATACAATGGGTAGTGGCTTAGCTACTTCATCCCTCAGGACCTGTGGATGGGTTCATCAAGTACCATGGACTTGTGTACATTCAGGTTACTTAGATGATTTCAAACCTAATCCTCTCCTATAGTGGGCCTAAGGTCTTCATTCTCCCAGTCCTTATGCTTTTCTTCCAACCCTTTTGTCCTTTGTTCCTGTCCTTTATCTCTCCTTCACTAAGCAAGCAGTATAAAACCTCAATAAATTTTCTAATAACAGAGAATGAAACAATAAACTCAGAAATGCACAGCAAGCAAAAGATTCCCAGTTAACCAAATTACAGTAGGTTGTACATATGCATCCAAAGAGTACTACTGTGGTTATTATCCTAGAGATTTCTGATTTAATTGAACAATCTAGTTTTGATGCATCCATCTTGTTATGATAAATTTTGAGCTTGTTGATCATACTCATTTTTATGCATAAAAGATTCCATTTTTATACATAGTTAATTAAAAACTATACCCACATTGTTCAGCTTTGTTTAAAATCTGTCATGAGACTAGAAGGATTTAATTCTACTTTTATGAAAGTCCAGTTTGGATTAATGTTTATGAACCGTCAGGTTTTATTGTGAGTCTTTTGCATAGTAGTACCCGTAATCCAGGCATCTCCATTGCTGTCAGTAAAAGCCGGAAAAAGGGGTCAGAACCAAACTGGAATATAGCATAACTCTCAGCATGGCATATGAAATATGCACTTAACTGTAAGTTAGAAATCTAAAAGAGAAGAATATAATTGCTCTGGTTTAGTTACATGGCTTGTTACCAAGGCTTTTGCAGTCTAGGTTTTTTAAAGTACCAACTACTCCATTTTTTGTGTTCCCCTCAATCTTGTCTTACAGTGGCACTTTCCCAGAATTCTTCCTATATGGGAATAAAGCAAACCCAGGAAATTATTAAATATTGAATAGCATTTAATAATAAAACATTTCATTGATGCCACAATATTGCAAGGTTAGTTTCAATAAAAACAATCCCTTGCATTAAGCTGACAACATAACATACAGCTAGAAAGAATTTAAAAGAGGAAGAAGGCTGTGCTTAAAGTCTAGGATATATTCCATGTCAAGGGCAATCAACAGACCTCCTGTTGTGAAAATAATTGGCTTATGAGCATAGCTGTAGCACATATCTAGACTATATTTGCATAGCTGCACACGTCATTAGCTGGAAATGTTTCCATTTTTAATTTCATGTTTTCTTTAGAAAAGCAGAGGTGAACTTGAGATACCACATTAGGTAGCTCCGAGCTGTTGTTAAGCAACTATATTTTAATTTAGATACCACATTGCAGTATTATTACATCACCTTTCACAACTCGTGGTTGCCTTCAACAGTATGGTTGTTTCTGTTAGCTCAGATGAAATAACCTGTCTGCCTAAAGCATTGTGACTGTGATACTTTTCAAAACTCAGGCCTGTAGGAAGTCAGGAAGCAGAAATTCTGGCCAAGAAGTCTGTCACACACACTGCAGATCCCAGGGCAAGATCTGCTCAGCTATGCTCCTATATTCATATACTCCAGACAGAGCTAGTAAACAACGAATCACAGCCTTTCTTTCTTTATGTAATACTAATAACAAATCTTCAATTTGGCCACATTTCCATTTTTTTATTGGTAAACCTCAAGCTTTCCTTGTCTAGTTTTTGATATCTTTTTTAATTCATACAAAAAATCAAAACAAAAAGTATGCCCTGAACCCAAACTAGTTCTGCACTCTTACAAGCTCCTGCTTTTTGAAATATCGGGAATAGGCTGCATGACTCACTGTTGCACACTTGGTTTATCTTTTTAAATCTTTTGAGATAGGAACCATGAAGCAAAATGGTTTCTAAACCTCAAAAATGAAATGGTATAAAGCCTAAAAATATCCATAGAGCTTGTACTTGTTACCTAGGTATCATCACTTTTTTGGTATTACCTAGTCTTATGTAATTTGTACTGTTTGGTCTGAAATGGCCTTTAATCAACACATAAGGTTTGAGCTCAGTTAATTAGAATCAGTTGACCAGAATAAAAACTGAAATATTTTATCCAACTACTAAACTTCACCTACATAAACCCAGTATTTCTCAGTTATCCTTACTTGTTTTCTAGTAGTCCTCTAAAATTAAAACCCTTCAAGTCTGATATAACAATTCAGTAAATAAGAAATAGGTTTTAAATTTAAAGACTGAGCCTTTAACATCCTTCTCTAGCAAAATAGTGTAAGAACATATTATGTGATACGCACACTAAACACAGCTGTATTCAGTAACACCTGATTCATGCTTTCGTAATTTAACGTTCAGAAGATGGAGACTCTTGAGAAAGCTTCTTGTCAAAGTACTTTAATGACTGATTAATTTTCACAGTCTCAACACTCCATTTTACTGTGGCTTTTATTTACAGATTTTCTCCAAGATTATTGCATTTAGAAGATACTTATCTTCTTCAATCTTATGTGACTTCTGTGGTAGAAAACACTTTAAGCTTGAAAAATATCTATATATGCAAATTGAAAAGTCTTATGAAGCTTAATTACTTTCAGATATTTTCAGAACTGAGTTTTTCAATGCAGCAGTTTAACAGTCTCTATTTCAAACATCATAATGGATGTTCCCCTAGATGTTTTTACAAAAAATTCACCCTTTACCATAAAGGACAAATTAATTTAATGGTAAAAAGAAATAAGAATAAAACAAAGCTTTGTATTTAGTCATAATTTTAGGTTTCTATTGGGGTGCTGTGGCGCGTGTTTTTATGGTATTTCAGATTTCTGCTGATCACCTTAAACAGGCAGATTTTCTAACGATTTCCCTTTGAAAAACCTTGATTACTAAAAGGTATAATTTTCTGGTTCCATTTCTGTCTTTTGAAGTCAGGAAATTTACAGTTCTGCAGGAGTGTAACATAACATTCAGGTTATGATGAACTTCAGTCCGAGCAGTAAGGTTAAAGCCGCAATACCATATGCATAAAACTTATGCTCAGGTATTTAAATTACACACTAATTTAACTTAATTCATCTGTGATTAATTTGATTTAAGAAAATATCCATAAAATAAAAGAAAACTCGTAGTAAATTTCATTTTGAGTGACAAGATTATCAAATTAATATTCTTGAAAGAGTTTGAGGAAGAATAAGAAATAAAGGAGAATTTGCATAGCTTTGCATCCAAAGTTAATGTTGAAGCTGAAGAGAATGAGTATGTTTTAAACTTATGTCAGTATAAAGGTCTGAAAAACTGTGGAATTCGTTTCTCTTTCTCAGGGTAAGAAAAGACTAGTGTAAATCCTTTTTCAGTTAACAAAGAATGGGACAACATAGTTACGGGTTTAGGGTGTCCCCCTGCCTATTTGTTTGTTTTGTTTTGTTTTGTTTTTCTTTAAACCACGTATTTGTAATTCACAGATAATAGCTGTCAAATCAGTGTTAATTCTTTCATTTATGTATATACACAGTTATTTCACAAACAAAAGTATAATTTCTTAGAACAACCAGTAATGTGAGTGAAACAAAAATACTTCTGGAAACTTCAAGTAAACTCTTATCTTTCTGGTGAACTGAAGGGAAAGGGACCAAATTCACCTTCCTTTGCATTTGGCAAGATCCCTTCAGTTGGCCAAAGCAGGAGATTTGCTATAAGCTGGATTTTCAATAGGGATAAGCGAGCAAGGTGGTTGCCAGCTCAGCAGCTGAGATAGCTTTTTCTTGAGGCAGCTAATAATTCTTGGATTTCTTGATTTGGCACCTAAACAGGAGATAAGGAAGCAGTGTTATCCTAGCATTTATTCTCATGTCTTACTAGCAAGAATACTTAAAGCTGGTGGAATCTTGAATTTTTATCGCCACTTTTTCTGAGCCTACACATCTTTTGAAGCTGTGTCTTGTCATAATAGGTTAGCAAGGCATCTTGATTGTATAGCACATCTCCACTGGTAGAGATGACTCAAATCTGTTCTATATAAAATACAAAATTCCATGAAGAAAGTTTATTTGTTCATGGGAGAAATTGCCTCCTGTTTCCTAATTCTAAAGCAAAATAAAGTGACCTACAGAAAGCTATTACTCAGTACATGCTATCTGAAACTAAATACAAGATAAATACAAGATATATTCTGAAAATTTTAAAAAGATGGCAAAGTCCTTTCTCTGCAGAGGAATATTCCATCAATTGGTAAGAATTTAGGTTCTCCCTCCTTTGCTTTTCAAAACCTGAGAGTGAAAAAAGACTGGATTGCTTTTGTAATATGCACAAAGTATTTGTAGGAGAGAAAGCCTTAAAAAGTGTGGGTGCAAATTTCAAATGCATATATTGCATCTGTCTTGAAGCTAACATATGCAAATATTCTGTCACCAAACTCTTCTTTTAAATTAACTTGGAAATGAGTTAGGGTTTCTGTTGTTGTTGTTCTTACCTCCCTTAGGCAAGAAGGAATTTGTGAAGTGCGTAATGCAGACATCTGAAATACCTCATTTAAATTCTCATCCTTAAGTACACTGAAAGCAATAGCATTTCCAATCTAATCCTATCTGCAGATATTCTCCCAGAAGGTCTGCTGGAAAAATCTTGCTAGGAAAAGAAATAAACTCTGGACAACTGAGTTATTTAAATAGAAACAAATGCCAGCTTAATCAAAATGCTAACTATCAAAACTTTAATTCACTAGTACTCTAGGTTAATCTAAATGAGAAGAACAAACCAACCCTCCTGTTTCCTTCATCACTCACTCTGCAAAGTCCTTCCTAGTACCTCAAATAGGAAGAGGGGGAGTAAGGCAAAAGTATGTGGATTCTGTGCTGTTATTGAAACTGAAGTGTCTAAGGCAAGACAGACAGATAAGCTGTATCCATTAGTGTAGTGTTTAGGAGTGTGTGGATTGCTTAAATTTGAAACAGGCTGCTTGAAGTTAGTCTAGTGAAGAGAGAGATGAACTCTTTAAGCAACCTGCTGACAGGATCTGTAAGAAGAAGATTAATACAAAGTGTATCCAGAGATATCTCCGGAAGGTTGTAATGGAATATCTTTTGGGCTTTATTTGTGCCTTAGCAGCCACTACGTTAGACAGCAAACTGCAATTTTTACAAGAATTATGCTGTTGAAGATGGCTAGTATCAGAAGCCTAGAGTAATAACCTGAATCCTGCTTGAATCAGCATACAAATTTGAGGACAAACTCCATGCTGCTTAAGATGGGTATGAGGTAGTAATGATATCTTCTTAATTGTATTATTAAAGCAGAAAGGATATATCAACAAAGGAATGAGAAAGTCAGAGGTTATCTCTGGAATTATTTCTGAAGGGTAAGTTTCTGCTATAAATGATTAAGGCCACATAAAAAGTAAGTTAAACAGCAGAAAATTATTTTCTGAAAATTTGCCTGTTTTCCACTCTGAATCATTATGGTGAACATCATGGAGATTATTATCAGTCAGCAGGTTTATGATCAGAGAATCGTAGAATCATAGAATAGTTAGGGTTGGAAAAGACCTTAAGATCATCTAGTTCCAGCCCCCCTGCCGTGAGCAGAGACTCCTCCCACTAAACCATGCTACCCAAGGCTCTGTCCAACCCAGCCTGATGTCATTTAGATGCACAGCTATGATCAGAAAAAGTGAGATCTGAAAGGATTATAGTTTTGAAAGATTTATACGGGGATACTATTCCTGTAAATCAGAAAGAAAGTTAATTGTTTGCTGGGTTTTTTTTTTTGTTTTTTTTTTGGTTTGGGTTGGGTATTTTGTTTTTCTTTTTTTTTTTTTCTTTTTCCTATTTTAATCTTGATATTACTCAACCAAGTTCAATACACAGTAGCCAATTTAGAGACAAAAAGCATTAAGATCGTCTTCAGAGACTTCTCAATTACTTATCTATTAGATGAGGGTAGAAGGTGGTTCAAGTGATATTTATATATCTATGTATTTTAATATACTTAAAACACATATGAAATATATAATGTGTATCTTTATATATTTCCAGTGCCTTGCTAGGCATTCTGGTCACTTCTAAAAGTTAAACATTCATAGCTTGCCTTATGTGTGCATAATTATATCCTAGATATAATATGATATATAGGTTAATATCCTAGATATAATTAGATATGATTTGAATAGGAATGCTAGAGTTGAATGAAATTTGTATCTTCTGTTGTGTGCTATATTAGAATATCTTCTGGATAATTAATTTAAACATACTTATAAATATTACAACTATTTATGCTTTTCTTTCACTTTACTATTCTCCTAAGCCTTGTCAAACTCGGTTACAAGGTATTTGTGCATATTTGGGTATATGTAGTCATCCATTTTTCCTCTTTGTGTTCTTAATGTCAGGCACAAAGAAACAACTTGAAGAACAGCAGCTAGCGTAATTAGACTTAAAATGATCACCTGTCATCTCTTGCTGCCTTATTCCCAGAAAATCGGAAATTTTATATTAGTTGTCCAACATAAAGGGAAAGGGAAAAATTACTAGTAGTAATATTAAGGGTGTGGGGACTTGGAGTAAACTTATGTCAGAAATTTTTCACTTTGAATTGCAGAAAACAGAAGCAAGCTCCAGAGGTTTCATGTGGTTTTAATTATGCTAAATGTCTTATTCTTGCTTTGCAGTATGGAATCAGTTAGATGATTTTAAAATAAGTAGCTTTTTTCTGTTTCTCTACAGATTCCTCTCCCTTTGTGGTTTTTTTTGTTTGTTTATTTTTTAGTTTTGTTTTGTGTGTTTGTTTTTTCCCTTCAAATTAAAAAGATGGTCTTTACAATGTACATTTGTTAGATCTTTTTTAGTCTTATTTTCAGTTATTAGCATTAATGGGAATTTTCTTCTCTTTAGTCTTCTGTTATCTTTGGTAAATGTCTGATAGAATCATAGACAGTGGGCTTATAAAGGATCTGGGGATGTCATTCATGGTCACGCAAAGGCCACACAAACTTCTGACAGATGTTTGTCTGACTTGGTCTGAGAGACTTCTCTTACTGGACATTTTATAATGTTCCCAGGCAACACATTTGGGTGATCTTTCATCTGTTCATTGGAAGGATTTTTAATGAGGTCCAGTTTAATGCTTTTTTAGCAGAAGTTCAAGCTGTTCACCATGGAAACATTACCACTTTCTTTATGACTTCTTTTTACAGCTTGTTTAAATTTATTGTTTCCTTCTCATAATATGCCTTCGGGAGGCTAACTTCTCCAGTCTTACCTCAAACTGACGCTTTTCAGATCTTGAATTCTGGATTTACAAAGTTTAACTAACTTTAACTCATAATAATGATTATACAAAGGAATTTTTATCACTTTTGGGGCTGAAGATGAGGACTGGCTCAGGCTTGTTAGTTGCTGTTAGCTGTGTCCATGTAGATTTCCCATGTAGCTGTTATATTATATTTTGCAACTACACCACAAAGCTTACTTTGAACTAACACTGTCTCTGCAGTGTAGGATCAGCTGTTGCTTTCAGAGTCAGTCAGATGGCTATTTTACATTAAAATGCATATTAATTAGGAAAAAGTCTTTGCAGTCTCTAAAATATTTCAAATGGAAATGCAAAAACTAATAAAGATGGGGTAAAGAATGATTGCATGCAGTAAAATACGTAAGAGTATCTTCTTCAGAAACTCTTGGGAATCACTTCTCAAATGAAATTGTTTTCAGTGAAAATTTGAGCTTATTAAATCAGTGTCAGCTTGTGTATGTTGAACAGACTTTTGGTTGGTTCTCCACTCATTCTTCTTTTTTGAACAAACATACTTCTTTTCCTTTGTAGGAAGAAAACCAACAGGGTTGTGACTCTACTTAAAGCTCAATGGTGACTGAATATAACTCAAAAATGTCAAACTTTCAAATCCCTTTTTTGCCTGTAGGCAAGATATGTTCTTCTGCACACTGTTAGCTAGTAAAACAATTTATCTGCGTAAAAAAAAGAAAAAGAAAACACACAACAAGAAACCCCCACAAAACCAAACCCTCGGCAGCTATTGTGGAATGACAAAAAAAGGATAAAAGGTAGAATCAAAACACTGCCTTTTTCTAACTTCTCACTAAACTCTTAAAGCACAAAGATGTGTAATGATGACTCCTAAGTATCATGTAGTAGGGTTTTTGTATGCTCCAAAGTTGTAGTAGTCACAGGAGATGACCTGCTGTTATCTTAGTGCTACATGTGGTGCTCATCTGTTGTTTACCAAAGTGGTCATCTATGGAGTAAATGTTTAACTCCCTGTTATGTTTTAAATCTCCATTAACACAGAATCAGTTCTCACTGGAAGCAAACATGAGGATTTCCATGTATCCTAGCATGCTGCGAACATCCTGCTAACGTCCTGTTTTCTGTTGCATAGCTTAGCATACTGCTTCTGATTTGTGAATATGCTGTACTAGATCATGTACCAAACCTTGTAACTGAGGAAGATGTAACAACAAATTAAAAGTACAAATAGGTCACTGTATACATTATGGATGTTTAATACTTGTCAGAAAATCCTTATGGTGTGATTTTATTACTGTGTCTGCTGGAAAGTATCAAGATTCAGAAGAGCTTTAGTTGAGTATCTTTAAGCAGAGCTTTAATTTGAATAAAGCCATAATACTTTACTTATCATGTATATTTTAAATCTCTGAAGACTATCACAACCAAATTAATTTATGCCTTATTTTTGGCAACAGTGTTGAATATGAAATCTAGCTTTAAACTGCTGCTTTCAAATTCTGTATTTTGAACACATGACTAGATATTTGCTTATTTATTTTAGTCTTCTTAGAAGGTGCAAAGGAGCCACTGGATATTAAATATAAATAGACTGTTAAATCACCATGTTCTAGAAAGATGACCAAACATGAACAAAACTTTGGACTTGCTGTGTTACAGTATTTACCACTCTTAGCTTTGAAATAAATGCAAATAGAAAATTCAGTGTCTCTGCACAAATTATTGCATTTGTAATTACTGTCTTCTGCTGATACTGGGTCTGAAAGGAAATTTGTCCTGATCCTGACCTTTTCAGGATACTGATATATGTTGTTTTCTGCATACCTGTGACTGTGTATTTCTTAATATCCTTTATTCTCCTGGCAAGGACCTGTAAATGCTGCAGTTCTCTCCTGGAAAGTGCAAAGCCTGCACTGTTTAGTAGCATTGGAGCTGGTGTGCAAGTCTTCTGCAGTATTCAGCTGATTCAGTAGTCCTGATTAAGGTGCTCTGACTCCATGCTGGAATAGCAATCATAGATAATAGCGGTAAAATCATAAACTTTGAGTGCACAAAAAGGTACTGGATTTCTTTTAAAACAAGCTGAAACCACATGATTTTAATTAGCCATCAACACTGAATGAAAACGGCTACATTGAGGTTAATTTCAAGGACATACAAAATTTACAAATTTTATATTTTTTTGTCATTATTCATAAAAAAATTATTAAAATAGACAAATACAACTTAAAAATATTAAAATTAATATATGAAAATTCAAGATAATCAATCACAATGTCTAGCTTTCATGGTAACAATCTTTTGCTCTTGGAGAAAAATATAGAGAGACTATGAAGCTTAGACAATATTAAAACTTCTTTATAAAAATGTCCTTAAATATGGATAATTTAAGCATACCAGCATATTCAAGTAAAAATTTGAATTTCATACATCATTGGATATTGTAATCAAGTCTGTAGTTTCTAGTCTTTGGCTAAATACAATTTGGAGTCTGAGCTGTTGTTGTGGTTTAAGCCCAGCCGGTAATTCAGTACCATGCAGCTGTTCACTCACTCCCCCCACTTCCTTCCCGCCCTCCCAGAGGGATGGGGAGGGAGGAGAATCGAAAGAATGTAACTCCCACGGGTTGAGATAAGAACAGTACAGTAACTGAGATATAACACAAACCACTGCTGCTACCACCAATAATAATAATGAGAAGGGAAATAACAAAGGAAGAGAATACAACCGCTCACCATATGCCGACCCATACCCAGCCCGACCTCAGTAGTGATCTAACCCTTCCGGGTAACTGTCCCCAGTTTATATAGTGGGCATGATGTGCTGTGGTATGGAATACCTCTTTGGTCAGTTTGGGTCAGGTGTCCTGTCTCTGCTTCCTCCCAGCTTCCCCTCCTCCCTGGCAGAGCATGAGGCTCAGAAAGTCCTTGGTCAGAGTAAACATTACTGAGCAGCAACTAAAAAGATCGGTGTTATCAGTGTTGTTCCCAGGCTGAAAGTCAAAGGTGCAGCACTGCACCAGCTCCTAAGGAGAAAAATGACTGCTACTGCTGAAC
Source organism: Myiopsitta monachus (assembly GCA_017639245.1). Classification (NCBI taxonomy): domain Eukaryota; kingdom Metazoa; phylum Chordata; class Aves; order Psittaciformes; family Psittacidae; genus Myiopsitta; species Myiopsitta monachus. The sequence continues at coordinate 70,110,346 of CM029921.1, read as the reverse complement.
CCAGGACAGCTGTTATATGAAAAAAAAAAAAGTATATTGCTATACTTCTATTAAAATTTAAAAAAAAAATTATCAAGAAAGAAGACTGGATGTAAGGTACAGTTGTATGCTTGGAACCAACAACAACATTCTGCAAGATATATTATAACGCATTCTGGATGATTTCTCCAAGCCATGTGGGATTGTGTTTTATTTTTAATGAAGCATGATCAGTATTAAAAGCCTTGCATTTTTTATATGTGCATGGCAGAATTTATCATGATTGTGATTTATGCTTAGAACTTTCTGAAAACCCTTGTTCTAGGTAATTGTGCAATGCTTTTTACTTTTTTAGTTGATACACTTGCTAGTTTTTTCACAGGAAACATCCTGCTTGGAGTTTAGTACTTTGACAACTGAATAAATCAGTAGTGTCATGGAAATGACTTTCGAAGAGAGAAATACCCTATAACTAAAGGACTAGCTAACTGGAAGGGCTGAAGATATGGTAGCTTCTTTCCATCAGTTACTGTGTATTCCTTAGAAAACAGTTCTACTTGGTCATTTTAGTCAATGTGTAAGATTTTCTCAGCAGGAATTTTGTCTGTCCCTTTCTTATCCTATGATGCTTCATCTCAGTTTCATGTGGCTTTTTCTTTTTCTTCTCTTTAAAGAAAATTTTATTGAGGACAGGGTGAAAAACATTCAAAATGAAGCCTCCATTTGATCTTACTGTCCTTGAGATGGTCCCTGCAGACAGGCCATATAACTTTGGCCATGTTTCATGAAAAACTGTAGGAGGCTTTTCTCTACTTTTTAATTTATTTTTTTTTAAATTCTGATTTTTCAAAAGTAAGGGCTAGAATAAAAATACAACTTTTAAAGTGAAGATTAGGCGGCTAGAGTTGATGGGGTTACTCTGTCAGACTGTAATGCTTCAGAATGGAACTTAGTGCAGGGGCTGCACTTGAGTCTCCCTGTCTATTTACTTCTGCTCTTCTTTGTGTCCCTTTCTTCTCATTCTTGTATTTTTGCATGCCTTTTGATACAATTCAGATAGTGGTGAGGTTCTGGCTTTCTGTGTCTGTTAACATTTCAGAAGTCTGGAGGAGAGCAGGGTAAAGTGCACATATGATGATAGTCCTGGACAGAGCATTTCTAGTGGATTGCTTTCAAGAGGAATTTCATAGATTTCTCAATTGTGACTGAAGCTCCTCATAAAGCTCACGAGGATGACCAAATGTTAAAATGAGTTTTTCTGTAATCCTGTAAGGGAAATACTAACAAAACCCTGAAATAGGTTTCCATCCCCAACTCCTTTCACTGGAAGACTTAATTTCAAACATTGTATTCCAAAATTTATAAGAAAAGGTGGGCACATTACCAGTAAAGACTGTGCTTGCTGGCTGAGTGGACATGGTTAAGGCAGCAGAGTGACTATATGCCGATCACCTTTGAGGGCTCCAGAGGAGAAGATAGAGAATAAGAATTTTGATGATTTACTATTCAGAGAACATAGGAAAATAAAATTAGAACATGATTAATTAATGAACCATCAACAACTAAATAAGCCGAACCACCTAAACATGGAGGTTTTTTTGTATTCAAGCGCCATTGAAGTCTTTGTGTGCTGAGGAAAGTTGCGCATAAGGGAACGTTGTCCATAAATCTGTGGTGCGACTTTCATGCTAAATTATTTCTGTTTCAGCATGATTCACTAACCAAAAAACAGTGCATAAATCATGGGAACTTCATGCTACTGCATTGTCCAGGGACTATGTAATTTTTGTCTTATTAGAACAATGGTCCGTTAATTTTATAAATCATTCTGCATGTTGCAGAAGCTTTCAGCTACATGCACTAAATAAGTTCATATTACTGAGCAGCAGAAGAGCATGACATTGTAGATGGTCTGGCAAAATATGTATCGATGAGATATTGATCTAGTGTGATAGAGAAAAGTTTTGCTAAAATGGCCTCAAAAAAGAAGAGCGTTATCTCCTTATTGCAGTATTGGTTCAAATTATACAAGATGATGAAAAAAAGGATAGTAGTATGGCATAAGGGAAAGCTTTAGGATTTTCCTTTTCTCCCTTACTTTGACCGTTTTGATAATTCCATTCACAAAAGAGATTTGTGTCTCATTACGGGTATCTATAAAGCTGATATAAAGGATTTTATTATTATTATTATTTACTATTTTGCAGTTACTGCATTTGGAGTAGGGCTGAGAGTTTACCTCTGTATACTGGAGCTTTAAAGTTGCCCACTCCTGTGGAGCTAGGAGTTGCTAACTTAGCAAAACAAACTTCCGACTGAAGTTTTGTTTTGTTTTGGTTTTGGTTTTTTTCTGGACCCAAATATTTTATTTGACATACCTCTTGTTCTACAAAAATTCTGCTAACATGACAGAAACATTCTTTTATGGATAGTTGTGAAGGGCTTATAGTTACTTCTCCTTCCTTCCCTCACAATGTTGCCTGGATCCTTCACTTACTTATTCTGACTGGCATGTCCCACAGGGCAGAACACTACAGATTTTGGCCAGCTCTGACTAGCTTTGCAGGTTGTGTTTGTCATTAGCATTCTTGCACAGCTACAGTAGCATCTGCTTTTCCAGGTTCTGCACTACATACTTTTGCCAATGTGAATTTAAAGAGTGAGAACTCTGCTGGAGACGAATGCCAGATGATTAAGAAAGATTTCTCCTTTTAGCGTAATAATTTGTCCTGTAGAAAAGTAAAACCGAAAAAAAAGAAAATAAAATGATTTGGACAAAGCCAGACACTTAAATTTGAAGAGAAGTTATTACTACTATGTTTTTTTGCACAGTAAATTGGTGGCTTGCTATTTAAAGACAGAAACAGGATTTATATGTTACTTGTGATGATAAAAAAAAGTTTACACAAGAATGGCAAAGATCACACATCTGTTCTAAAATACCTTAAAATCAGTATGTTGTTTCTGAGAACAGTAAGCCTGTAGTGGACTGTTCTCATACCTAAGGAAAAAAAAATCACTGTTTTATTGTATGATCTGCTGCTTTTCTTGAAGAATTAAATTGTTGAGGTACCTAACTAGGTGCCCCCAATAAGGTAATGAGGGTCATCTTGCTGTGGAGAGGTGGTGTAAATGCCACCTGCCATTTAGTAGGGGTGAATTAAAAGGCCAAATGAAGCCACCTATAACTGGTATTAAAGACTATGCTATTAGATTTAACAGAGAAGGGCAGCCTTGAGAGTCTTGCACCCATAGTAAAAATCACTGGTATATACACATATACTGGTAGTTCAATGCAACTTCAGTTTTTTTAATTGTTTCTAACATAGTGAATTAATTTGGATCTCTGCATTACTTGTAAAGAATAGTTAGTATTTCAGTTTACAAAGCTTGTCACCTAGTTTAGAAAATTAATCTGATTAAATGTAGAGCTAATGATTACTGCTGGAGCATGACCAGCAGGTCAAGGGAGGTGATCCTGCCCTTCTACTCTGCTCTCGTGAGACCTCACTTGGAGTATTGTGTGCAGTTCTGGTGTTCTCAACATAAAAAAGACATGGAACTGTTGGAACAAGCCCACAGGAGGGCCATGAGGATGATCAGGGGACTGGAGCACCTCCTGTATGAAGACAGGATGAGAAAGTTGGGGCTGTTCAGCCTGCAGAAGAGAAGGCTGTGTGGAGACCTCATAGCAACCTTCCAATATCTGAAGGGGGCCTGTAGGGATGCTGGGGAGGGACTCTTCATGAGGGACTGTAGTGATAGGACAAGGGGTAACAGGTTCAAACTTAACCAGGGGAAGTTTAGACTGGATATGAGGAAGAAATTCTTTCCTGTAAGGGTGGTGAGACACTGGAATGGGTTTCCCAGGGAAGTTGTGAATGCTCCATGGCTGGCAGTGTTCAAGGCTGTGTTGGACAAAGCCTTGGATGGCATGGTTTAGTGGGAGGTGTCCCTGCTGATGGCAGAGGGGTTGACACTAGATGATCTTAATGTCCTTTTGTCCTTTCCAACCCTAACTGTTCTATGATTCTATGATATTTTTTTTTTTTTTGCTGTTTTTAAAATAGGAGAAATCAGTGATGAAACTTCTCTGGGAAATTCATGCAAGTGAACCGTTGTGAATAAATCCTTTACAGACTGGTGTAATGCTTAACTCAGGAAAAATATGTTTGCCCGGAAAAAAAAAAAAAGACAGTACACAGCTACTGGTGGAAGAAATTTGCTAGTGGTGAATATGATAAGCTTTTGCTTTGGGTCATGCTGATGTCAGTCATATCCTAGGGTGAACACCAAAATTTAAGTAATGATCCTAATGTGTTTAACATTTAGCCCTGTTGGGTTTTCTAGTTTTTGAGCCATAATTCAAGAAATGTAGTTATGACATGTGACACATAAAAATTGTCTCTACTGTTTTTTTAGGAAGAGACACCTGAATAAAAATCAAGAGATTTTCAAATCAGTAAGGAAATGAAGGTGCATGCGGGTTTTGACATTTTTCATAAGCATTTATTTAGTATTTCTTTTTAATGCAAGCATTAAATGCATGCATGGAAAATTACATATCAAATGCTGTTAAATATAAAGTTGAGATTGAAATTGTAAATTGCATAGGATCCTCTAGAGTAAGTGTAAGAGCACGTTCTGTTTTATTAGTGATTCAGCAAAAAGGCAAATACCTTCTCTCCCCTTGCCATTGTACATCAAAGTAATTACATGTGGGCGCATCTTTATTGTATTTTAATTCTGACTTTAGAGCAAGAGGGTGAAGGCTTTAAAGATATACATCAATATAAGAGAGATAATGCTTTTAATAGTCACAAGAGTTATTTCCTGTGTGTAGTATCGTAGTAACTTGCAAAGCTGAATTTGGTGTATGTCTAGAAGATCCAGGTACTGCATACCCTTTTTATTTCATGTGTCTCATATCTGCCAGCCTAGTTTTGAAAAATCCTTTGCACCCCAAAGTTACAAAGAATTAATTTATAATTAAACATTTGGAAATAAAGGCTATGAAGAGCAAGGTATACTGATCTGATGCTATACTTAACCAGGCTCATTTAGTGTCTCATCCACTCCATACTGTCTCCTCTTCCACAAAGAATGCCTGACTATAGGCAGTCTTTTTGACCTAACTGTGGAGTTGATTGAGAAGGATACATATTTGTACACAGCTTTTTCTGTTCTTTTATTCAATATGGATGAAGGTTTAAAAACAGAGCTCTTAGTCTGATACAAACGACTGTTCCACGCCTGTTTTATTATTTCCAAGAGTGTGATTACAGTCCTTCTTGTTTAAAAGATCAATTTGCTGCCTGAATTTTATAAACCATTTATGACTAGGAGAGCTCTTTATAAGCAGATATTAGCATATCCATATTCTTTGCCTCCTCTTAGAGTTCATATGTGTCATATCTACAACCCAGTTTCCTGGTTTTGGCTGGGATAGATTTAATTTTCTTCTTAGTTGCTTGTATAGTGCTGTGTTTTGACTTAAGTCTGAGAACAATGCTGATAACACATCAATGTTCTGGTTGTTCTTAAGTAGCACTTACTCTGATCAAGGGCTTTTCACTCTCTCATGCTCTGCCAGTGAGGAGGGGCACAAGAAAGCCAGAGGAAGCAGAGACAGGACACCTGACCCAAACTAGCCAAAGGGGTATTCCATACCACAGCATGTCATGCCCAGTATATAAACTGGGGGGAGTCACCTGGAAGGAACTGATCATTGCTTGGGTAGGGTTGGGTATCTGTTGGCTGGCGGTGAGCAATTGTATTGTGCATCACCGGTGTTTATTTTTTTTTTCCTTTCCTCTTTTAGATTTATATCCTCTCCCCTTGTAATTTCCCTTATTATTATTATTAGTAATAGTAGTAGCGATATATTGTACTTTAGTTATTAACCTGTTCTTATCTCAACCCACTGGGTTTGAATTCTGTCAATTCTCCTTCCCTATCCCTCCTGCAGCGCGTGGCTGCTTACTACTTACTTACCAGCTTGGTATAAACCACAACACCCAGATTAAAAATTTGGGATCAAGAGTACTTTTTTTCAAAAACCTTTTTTCGCTATTTTTTTTATAATTTGGAGTGGATGCTATTGCCAATGGTATATGACCAGTTATCCTGTTACATAGTTTTAGCAGTAATCTAAGCTTAACTTTGAAAATCTGAATTCATGTCAAAAGCTAATAGCATGCATGCAGTCAATTGGTGCTTTTGCTGCTGGTAGTGCATTAGCAGTGTGATCAGCATGTGACATCAAACTATAATTATCACTCACATATTTGAATTTCTTAGATATTCTTACGTATCAGGTTTTTTGGCACAATAATTTAGTCTCACACTTCAGATAAAAGTTGGAACAAAAGTATGCTGATTTGGCAATAATAATAACTTATTCTAAATAATAACTTTTAAAAATATCTCAGTCAAGCTGAAGGCGCTTTTATGTCTGTATCTAACTTAAAGCTATATGCAGCTTGGTGTCTATATAATGGTAGTGACAGAAGCTAGAGCTGGAGGCAGTCACGCAAAACTTTTTGTGTCGCCTTTCCACAGGACAAAACCAATTCCATGAAAAAAGATAATATGTAGATGTGTATGTGTGTCTTTGTCTAAATATTATTCTTAGTATCCTTAAAGCCAAAAGAATACGGTACTAGCCCTTTGAAATCTCAACTGCAATTACTCGTTAATCCATTGGGAGGAGAATACCAAAAACAAAAGTCACATTTGATGCTCAGGTTCTAGAAATAGCTATGGAGTATGTAAGCATTTGACAGAATGCACTCTTTTCCAAAGAAAACATTCTGCATATGAGTGCAAGGTGTGCCTATCACTTGTTTGAAAACCAAGACTTAAAAACTTACAGGGAACTTATAGGAAACAAATCCTTAAAAAAATGACAAACTTATTAGCTAGTGTCATGGGTTCAGCAGCAGCAGTCATTTTTCTCCTTCTTGGTAGCTGGTGCAGAGCTGTGTTTTTGTTTTGGGGCCTGGGAACTGCGCTGATAACACCAGTGTTTTCAGTTACTGCTTGGTAATGTTTAGGCTGGCCAAGGCTTTCTGAGTCTTATGCTCTGCCAGGGAGGAGGGGAAGCCGGGAGGAAGCAGAGACAGGACACCTGACCCAAACTGACCAAAGAGGTATTCCATACCACAGCACGTCATGCCCAGGATGTAAAAACGGAGAGCAGAGGCCCGGAAGGGTGGGGGGGTGCACTGCTTGGTCGGGCTTGATATTGGGCGGTGAGAAGTTGTATTCTCTCTTTCCTTGTATTTCTCTTGTATTATTACTGGTGATAGCAGTAGTGATTTGTCTTATACCTTAGTTACTGAACTGTTCTTATCCCAACTTGTGGAAGTTGCATTCTTTTGATTCTCCTCCCCATCCTCCCGGGACTAGGGGAAGAAAAAGGGGGAGTGAGTGAGAGAACGACTGTGTGAGTTATTGAGGGGCTTAAACCATGACAGCTAGGAAGAGTAATAGCTTCAATATAGAGAAGAGTAAGAAGGAACTTCCCAGAAGAACAAAAGTACAATAGCACCACTCAAAGACTTTATTTTCTACTGAAATTGTAACTTCATAAAATACAAAAGCTAGTTGATAGTATTCAGTGATGTCTTCTTAAATTAAGGAGAATAAGTGGTTAAGGAAATGTGCATGTTTGTGACTACAAGGTGGGATAGAAGAAGATGTAGGAAACAGCATCAACAACCAGAATGTGGTGTGGTTTTTTGCATATACAGCTAAAATAAAAGCATGATAAATCAAGAAGCAAAGATATAATCTCTTTTGGAAAAAAATATCAAGTTCTTTTAAGAGTGGTTTTTAAATGCTTAGTGGTTTTTACATACCCCTGTAAGGCTGCTGAGCATGCTGTCTAAAAATGGTAATGACTTAAAGCAGTGGAAATGTTTAGCACGCTGCACTATGAAGATGTTTATTTTTACCTAATTTTTGCAGTTAATGCATAACAGAATATTTCCAAATACAAGAAAATGGATGAGATAGTGGTGATATATACAACATGCTTGTAAAAAACAAAACAAAACAAGCCGAAAAAACAGATCATGAATTTTAAATTAAGTGCAATGTTACTTCATTATGCATAATGGTTAACTATAATATTTGCAGAGATGAAGTTTCTAGTAAATCTTATTATATGCTGAATTTTGGACATCAACATACTCATGCTTCTCTCCAGAGAGACCTTTGTGTACTTTCTTTCCCTGTGTAGTTTAATTTGTTGATGCCATAAACATTCATCAGAAAGCAAGATACTGCATATTGACTGAGATTAAGTTAGTAAAATAATTAATTTATTTGGACATTGTTGCAGAGTTATCCCATATGTTGTTGTTTAGGGTTAAATAGATGAGAAACAGTGCCGCATCTATCGCTGCATTTGTTAATTTTGGTATAGTTTTCAAGGATAAGTTGATTTGGTTTGGGTTGTGTGTCCTGTCCCACCTCTTCCCCCCTCCCCCATTTATTTTCAAACAGTAATCTATAAGTACATTAAACATTTCATGAAACCAAACAGATCGCAGATCAGTTTCTGTAATCCACAGTGCTCTCTTGTTTAATACTGGTTTTGTGTCGGATTTCTTTTTTGTTTTGTTTTTATTTTGTTTTGTGTAGGGGTTTGTTCTCCCTCCTCCCCCCCCCCCCCCCCCCCCCCCCATTATAGACAGAAAGGCATCTATTTTGTCATAGGTGTTGATTATTAATCTCAGGCTCACCACAGCACAGAGTTGCTCTTAATCTTTTAATTACTTTTTCAGTTAAATCCCTTTCTGAACTAGGTCCTGGTAGTGCGTCCTTAGAGCCATATTATTCCCCACGTCATAAGAAGAAAAGGGTCACTGTATCTCAGACATAGCAGTTTTACCCCAAATGCCTCTTCTTCTTGGGTGTATGTTGCATATCAGGAAATGTGTTATATTCCTCTCTTGGTATATGTACTCACTGGGCGAAAGCCTTTTCTCCTGCAGAGAAGATTAACCAAAATTCCTCCACCTCAAAAAAAAAAAAAATAAAATTGTAATTTTTAAAGAAAAAATTGCATTGAAGCATATGAGACATGTTAGTGACTTGTTCTAGGAGTGGAATTTGGAGAACGTAGGCAGAAGGAAACAGCTGGGAGGGATAAGTGTTAATGTTTTATCCTCAACTGTGTCTTCACTGGATGAGGCTTGAAGCACTGACCAGCACAAAAGCTGTGTGCTCCCAGGAATGTTTTCCAGGAATGACATAATTGTGCTTCTACAAACTTTTCCGTGATGAAGATTTGGGAAGCTAATTTGTTTATGGAAATGGAGTGCTTGTCAAAGTGTGATGTATTTTAAAACCAGTCAGGTTTAGAGTAATGACTTGGAATTTTCCAATAAAATACCTGGAATATGAAGGCAAATGTAGTCATCCTTTTTCTATGCTTAACTTTTAAATCCTGATAATTTCCTGTCAGACTTACAGACTGTCCAAGGATGAGAAAGTTAACATTAAAAAGCATAATAATTACAATTTGACATAAATACTTAGGTAGGGGTTATCTTGCTTCATCATTCACTGATCTCCCTAATTATGAGGCTATGCTGGAGATTGGCTGGTGATGTTTTCCTCCTGTGTGTAAAAAATGTTTAAGCTCTCTAAAAAAAAAAACAAAAAAACAACAAAAAAAAGGCAATAACTGAGAAAAAAAAATAAAACAATATAGCTCCAAGGAATAAAACATTTTTTATATTTGAAATATACATTTTTTGTGCATATACACACATATATGTGTATGTATGAGGCAGGTCAGTCTCAGTTATTCGATGATAAGTAACAAAGGAAAGAATTTTGTAGTATTAACAGATTATAAAATTTATTATTACTTAACAGAGACAAATTATTTACAGGATCCAAATTTTTTAAAAGATTATAATGCCAAGCTTTGCACACAGAAATAAAATACTCACAAGTAGATTTACAAGTACATTTGCGATGGCTTCAGAGTGTCAGGCTCCTCGTATGTAGAAAATTTCTTAGTAGTGTTATTGAAGAAAGATACAGAATCTTGTGTTTTCTTTTGGGAACTTTTGGTATTATTTTTTCTTAGAAAGTTTCCATGTTTAATAATTAAAACATAATTTTCTTACAGGGACTTTGTCAGAGTTGACATTACGCTGCGTTTCATTGTGATGAAGAGCTGTTGCTCTTCTGGCTACATCCAGAGATATGTTCCTGGGGCATCTGTTAGAAGAATCTGTGTTATGCATTAAAGCTCATTATTTTGGTTCCTTCTTTTCAGGAGTGACTTAATCCAGAACTTTTCAGGAGTAGTCATCTGGTACTAAAATATGCCGCATGGTTATTTATCAGATGACATTTATACTTGCTTGTCAGTCGGATTTTTTGTATAGTCAAAGTTCATTTGAAACAGTCATTAGGCCTTTTTGCCTATCTTGGTATTTGACTGTGGTAAATCTGGGACTTTGATTCCCTTCTGGTAGAATTTTGCACTTGCCATAGAGAGGTCTGGATCTTATTTGTTGATCAAGAGAACAGTGTCACAGTCTGAGGCTTCCATATATCTTCAATCCATCCTTGGTTTCCCTGTGTGCTTAAAATGCATTTATGCTATAACCCCTTCCTTATAAAGCACAATATTTTGTATTACTACCTCTCTCACAACTCCAATGACTTTTTAAAGTGGTCTTATTAATTGGATTTGAAACTGATTATGTGTTAGACTTTTGTCTAATGAACAAAACTAGATGGAGTTTCCTAATATACTTTCTGACAGCCAGGCTGATTATCTGTAGTTTAACCTGATAAATCATTATCAGACAGGTCTTTGTTTTGCCATTATCTTACTGTTCATTAGTTGTGACTGATGCATGTGCAAGTCTGGTTGAGGAGCTATATGGTTTCTACTGTCATATGAGGTGGAATGTGTTACAGTTATTTTAGTTTTCTCTGATGTTACATTAATTTGAGCCTGATCAGTGTCTTAAATAGTATTTAATTACAGAAGTAGCTAAATAAATAATGAGAAGTGGTTTTTAATGGAATGAGAAGTCTACATGCATATTTATCACTCACTGAATTTTTACCTGCTTCCTTATCTCAGACACTAATATTCTGGGAGTTGTTCTTTTAGCCTGTTCCAATTTATATGTTCTTTTCCTTTTCCATGCATTATAAACCGATCCGTTGAACCTTGCAAGGTCAAATGTAAATTTTCATGACTAAAGCCAGCATTGTCTCTTGACTTCGGATTTTTTAAGATACTTTTACTACAGGTATTATCTTTCAGCTGCTGCTGGAATTGAATCCTTCGTGATTGCCATTTTGTCTTTTTAGATATAATCAGGAAAAAAGAGCATGCTTTTGCATAAATAGATTATGTTCAAAACCAAACACCAAATCAAATTTCTGCTTTTTCACTTGTCTCTCTCAGGGTCGAGTCTTAGAAACAACCAAATGAAAACGGGTAAATGGGTTACTTGCTTTTTTCAGGTTGAAAAGTTAGGGTTAATCAGCTTAGTAACAGTTTTTATATAGCCTATTTGGAGCTTAGGAGTGAGGATTGTCAGAGGTTTTTTTTCAGATGTTGTTGGTCCGTGCAAAATGCTTTGCTTGATTTCTGAATGTATTGTATGTCAATGCTGGTTAGTTCCAGGTCAGTAATACCGAGAGCGTTCTCAAACCTGTACTCCGTTTAGGTCCCCCTTGGATTTTCTGCACCAAACGCATGAATACTTGCTTCAGCTTAAGCACCAGGATGGTGGTGTGCTGGTTTAAAGCAGCATGTTTGCAAGCAGTCAGTATGGCATGCTTCACCTCATACATGGTATTATAATGCAGTCATTAAAGTGGAATTCTGTAGTCATGGATAATCACTTTCCTTAGCTGTCATGAATAGTTGTAACAGTAACTACTTAATGTTGGTGTTTACATAAAATCAAACACATAAACCAGTATAAACTAATATTTCTGAAGTACTTGGGTTTTCTTATTTTTTCTTATAGTTGTCAATACTTGGTGATTATCATTGCAACTACTCGTTACTTGCAGTCTTTTCAAGATGGGCTTTTTGGTTCTTATTGTAATTAAATAGCTCTCCATGACAAGTCTTGAGTCTTGATGAATTAGGAGACCTATATCCTGTGCTCACCTGTTTCCTTTTTTCTTTTTTAAGATCTTACCTATGATAACAGTGATGTTTTAACTTAGGTTTCATTGCAGACACAAATATCAAAGTGTTGTGCTCCATTTTTACACAAGTGTAAGATTCCACAGTGTAAAAACCTTGTAGGTTAGGTGTCATTTCAGCAGTAGAACACTAACTTAAAATAAGGACTGGAAATACAACACACAACTCTTGGGCAAATGCATTAAAGCCAGTGACTGAATATGAAGTGAACAATACATAGAACAGAAAATGCAAAATAATTTTTTCTTTGTGCACAGTAGTGTAAGTAGTGCCACTTATTTTCATACTAGCTTCTGTTTCTAGTGGTAGTGGCACTACCGCTACTAGCAGGGGCCGTGGTCATAAGCTGAAATGGAAGGTTGTGACTTGGTATGGGGTGGGGTGTAAAAATCTCTCTGAAGCTAATTAAGCATTGAAAGACCTTTCTAGGGAGGATGTGCTATCTCTGTTCTTGAAGGGCTTCAAAATGTGACTGGAGAGAGCTCAAATGAACTGTATCTGAATTGAGTTGTGGCCCCTTTTTGAGTAAAGACTGGACTAGGTGACCTTCTGAGCTCCTTCCAGTTCTGAATTGATCTGCAGCTATTTGTGCAGACCAAAGAATGTCAGAAAATAAAATTAAGATTCCCTGTTTCATTTTGCAAAATTGTATTTATAAGAAACTCTTAAGAATTTCCTAAAAGGAGCATAAGACTTTGTCTTCTGTTCCACTTTCTGTTGTGTAACTGGTGTGGATTAGTCATGCATGTCCTGTGGCATCTAGTTAATTAAAGATTAAACACTTTTAGAAAATGCAGTGATAATCATCAGTAGCCTGATAAATTTTCACTTGATTTCCGTACTCTTTTCCTGTACATGCTATTATATAAACACATGAAATACATGAATTGTTTAAAATAAAATTTTTATCTTATTTTTAAAACATTATGTGAAATTCTGATAATCGAAAAATACCTAATGAAAACCATCTTCCTTCTATAAAATTATTCCATGAGTACATATCAAGTTAGATCTCTATGTAATTGACATACAGTTTATTCCTGTTGTATTCTCAAAGCCATTGGCAGTGGTGGAAGTGCAGCCTTTACTGGAGTGGGGCTTCAGGTTCCATTTTTTCTAAATATCACCATTGTGGATGCTGAACGTAGGTTTGTTCTCAGAGAGATTTTTAATGCTTCAACTTGTGTATTGTGTATAGGTAGTTTCTAAAACAAATGAGAGTCACAAAGTACTAAACATTCATTAAATCTATATCAATTAGTTTTTAAGCATATGTATTGCCTTTGGTGTGTCTATTGGGAGGTTCAGCAGTTGGTAGAAGTCAGAAGAGCTCTGTTAAAATGGTAGCTTTGCAAGTTTACTCCAGCTGAGAACAGTATCCGTAATGATGGTAGTAATTTGTGTCATAAGACTAGATAATAAAAAAACGCATTAGAATGAAACAATATACCACACTTTGCATGCAAAAATATTTCCCTTTTGTGAAGTACATGCGTGGAGCACCAACAAGATCTTATATGCAAGAGAAAAATGTCATCCTATTGCCATCCAAAAATGATCCAATTATTCTTTTTTATCCCACTTTCTCTGCTAGAGTTCCTTGTGTAAAAAGTAATTCCTGATTTCAGACTGAACACTATAGTGAAGTGACAACATACATCTAGTTTTAGTAATTAGTGAATATCTTATTATGAAGAAAGCATGAGATTAGATTTTGCACTTGTTTTATTTGTCATTTGCATCGAACAAATGTCTTAATCACTTTTTCTTAACAGGAGGAAAGGTGTTAAAAAAGACCCAGTGAAAGATGGCTTTTAAGGTGCAACATCTGTGTACATTTTTGTATAACACAGCTACTTAATAAACACAAGGCCCCAGAGTGTACCCTTGTTTAACATGACCAGTTTTAGGTAAACGACCTGCAGACCATTCTGTGTATTCAGTCCATTTGTGCTATTTGCATTCATGCTTCTATTTAGTAGGTGTTTTTGTCCAAGTCATTTGCCAAGGGTGGGCCCTGCAAGCACCCTCTATGCTATTAAAAGGATCATCATTTAATCTTGTCCTTTGAGGCAAAAATCAATACATACTCAGAAGAATCAAAGCCTTACCAATTATTAGGCTATCAAAGTGTGCTTTTGAAAGATTTTTTCATGCCAGGTACAATATTTCAGGGTTGTTTTTTTTAACAGAATTAGCAAATTGGGTAATTAAGCTTACATTAGATCAAGTAAATGAGCTCTGAGACTGAAGTTAAAAGCTGAAAGTTTGTTAGCCTAATTGTAACAAATTTTTGGTCTAGCACACAAGGCTAATAGCCGCTAAAAGCTTAGAAGGGCAAAAAAGTATCACTGAATCAATAGGGAAATTCTTTACAGAAAATATTTGCTGGGTTTGAGTATATGAGGAAAACAGGGCACAGATCAGAGGACAAAGAGAAATTTTAACTTAATACTTAAGAACCTTTGTCAATTATGAAAGCCCCAAATGTACAAGATTTAATTAGAAGCTAACGATTTGGTGTTGTGGAGAGCTGAAGGGAGCAGAACTGGGAATGGCTTTTTTGAAATGACCTTGCTGTCAAGGTTTCACATATGCTGTTGAATGCAAAGAACTGCCTGGAAATCAATAAAATAAAACATTGCAGTGGTGCAGTATGGAAGCGCAGGACATAAATTACCAGTTTAATTTTCAATCAGTATAGGAACAGGTATTTCTGAAGCAGTAAACATGACCTGCACACAGATGTTCATTACAGGACAAAAGTGAATAAAACAGATATCTGCAAACTATAGGTGTTTTGAAGAATAACAATACAGGGTGAGCTGGTTCTGTATAGTTGCTACTTCCCTGTTCCTGATCAGAAATATCTGCTCCCAAAATAAAGAAGCTTTTTTTCCATGGTTTATCAGTTTTACAAAGCTTTTTGAGAGCTGGTTTAGAATTTACAGGATGATGTTGGATGTGTTTGTGCTGGTTTGGAGTTTGCAGGTCTGGTCAGCATTTGAAAAAAGTGTCTGGCGTAACAGTGAGCATGTGTCAGGATGGTGCTGCCCAAAAGATACTAAAGAGGGAAGTTGAGTACCTCAGAGAATTTTACTAGAGCTTTTAGTTTTGTAAGTATTCAGGGTTGACGGAAGTCATAAGCTGTTAAGTTTATGATGGTCTTTCATGGGTGTTTGAGTATACTATTTCTTTAGAGAGGGTAAACTTGTTACAGTAAACTCTGATTGCTTTTCAGTTTTATTGTCAAAGTGAGGGAGCCTGAGAAACTAATCCATTCAAAGCTTTGAAACCCATTTTTAGGACAGTATTTAATAAGTTGTATTGCTTTTGCCTGTGCCTCCAGATGGTCAGCACATAACTTGAAGTGTTTTAAACACTTGGCTTATATTGAAAGGCTTCTCTAAGCACCTAGCACATTTGTGTTTAGTTTTGACTCGAAATAATTTCATATCCAAACCACAGCTACAGAGGCTTGAAACTGACAAGATTTCTGCATGTGCTATAAATTAAACCCCCATTGTAGAGTATTTGCTAATCTCATAAGTTCATTTCTCAAAAAACCCATAGAGGCATTTAAAAAAAAAAGAAAAAAAAATGGTAGGGAGAGACAAAACTTTTCAACTTTTATCTTTATCATTAGCCCTGGCTAATGGGGAACATAAGGCTGTGGATGTTGTTTACCTCGATTTCAGTAAAGCCTTTGACGCAGTTGTCCACAGCATTTTCCTGAGAAACTCCTGCTTGTGGCTTGAAGAGGTCTACTCTTTGCTGGGTAAAAAACTGTCTGGATGGCCAAGCCCAAAAAGTGGTGGTGAATTCAGTTAAATCCAGTTGGTGCCCAGTCACAAGTGGTCTCCCGCAGGGCTCAGTTATTGGGGCCAGTTCTGTTTATTATCTTTGTCAGTGATCTGGACAAGGGGATTGAGTACACCTTCAGTAAATTTGCAGATGACACCAAGTTGCATGGCAGTGTTGATCTACTGGAGGGTGAGAAGGCACTGCAGAGGGATTTGGACAGGCTGGAATGATGGGCCAAGGCCAATTGTATCAGGTCCAACAAGCAAAGTGATTTTGTATCTTTGTAACTTTTAGTATTTGTTCTTAGAAAAATACCAGCAGTGTGCTATAAAAATCAAGGCACATAACGTTTGTAGCTACATTTTGCAAACTTATTAAATCTTTGTGTAACTAAAGGAATTATTACATCTTAATAGAAATAGATACTACAAAGATGATTTTTTTTTTTTTTAATATTTAATTTCCAAGAGCAAGTTTAGAATTCTTCAAGTAAATTCTAGCATATGATGTGGGCTGGTTTGGGTGAGCCATAGTTTGCTGTTGTGGAAAGATCAGATTTCTCCCCTATAGCACATGCTCCTACATACTAAGCAGTACACACATGCTAATCTCACTTTGTAACAATGTAGTTTGATTCTTCTGTCCTAAAAAAAAAAACAAAACCTGTAGTAGTAGCAATGTTATAAAGTGGGGCTCTTAAATAATTGCCTTAATGCTTGCATTTTATATAGGCTGTGGGGTTTTTTGTTTGGTTTTTTGTTGTTTGTTTGTTTTTTTTTTCTGGTTGGTTGTTTTTTGTGGTTTTGTTTTTTTTAAAGAATCTATGGCTGTTTTTTCTGGCAAAATAGCTCAGAAGAAAATCATTTTATGGCATTTTCTCCATAAGCACTGCAGAAATGAGAAAGGTTATGCTATGTTTTTGTATGCTTTTCAATTAATAATGGCTTTTAAGACTTTTTTCATTATTTTACCAGTCATTCTAATATGTATTTACCTTTATTCTGTTCATTAAACAATGGAAAGTAAGGAATATGTCTCAGCTGCTGTATTTTTATCTATAGAAATATATTTCAGATTTCTGATGTGTGTTTTTCCCTCCAATATTTCGTATCTGGTTTTAGGTATTCCATCTTTCTTTCTTGAGTGGTATTAACAATTGTGTTTTGGAAGGTTCAGTCTGCTCTGCTTGCTTTCTTTTCCCTCTTTCTCTCAGCCCCTCACCACCTCCAAAATAAATAAATAGATGGATCTGAAAATTCTTGGAGATCTGGTGTGATGTGTAGTCCTACACATTTCATCCATGCAGGAGCTAGAAAAGCCTGTTTTGTCTTTGCTTCTTTACTGAGGAGGATCTAAAAATGAGAAGACACTGTTAACCTCTCTACTGAGCCTAGCAGTGCTGCTGGAAGAAAACAGAGAACCAGGAAGCAGTGGATAGGGAGTGGAGTCTTGCAGAGCTGGGAGTGTTTTCTCTGTCTTTGTATCTGTGGGTACTGCAGGAACATACCTCTCCAGTTGGTAACTTCCATTCTTAGAATTATAGAATCAAAAAGGGAAAAGACCTTTAAGATCATCAAGTCCAACCATTACCCCAGCACTGCAAAGACCACCACTAAACCATATTTTATTTTTCTCAGTTGAAACAGACTTGAACATTTGTCTTCTTTCCTAAGCCATTCTCTAGAACAAAAATATATGCTCCAAATATCAGCTAAAACAGGCCAGGGTGTCTGTGTGTGTGTGCGTGTGTCCGGTGGAAAAAGAATTGCATTAATTGAGAAGAAAAGTGGTATTATTCTAATAGAAATTGTGCATTCTGTTTCAGCAACACACTGGGGTTTCCACATCTATTGATGCACTCTGCTTTTAGAGCTACTACCAAAAAATGTTACAAAATATAGTTGGGTAAAAAAAATTAGAAAAGGTCACTCATTTTGCAAACTTATTTGTAATAATGTACATGCTCCTGGCAAATGCTATGTGATTTTACTACCCATCTCAGGCAGCCTTCTTATGTCCCATGTATCATATATTTTATTATCTCGCCTTATTAGAGAATTTCTAAGGCTCAATGTCTTGGTAAGATACAACCACATACATATATATATAGACTACGAGAATGAAGACCCAGGGCCCACTATAGGAGAGGATATGGTTCGAGACCATCTTAGGAACCTGAATCTATACAAGTCTGTGGGACCGGATGAAATCCATCCGTGGATCCTGAAGGAGCTGCAAATGAAGTTGCTAAGCCACTGTCCATCATATTTGAAAAATCATGGCAGTCAGGTGAAGTTCCCGATGACTGGAAAGAGGGAAATATAACCCAAATTTTCAAGAAGGGGAAAATGGATGAGCCGGGGAACTACAGACCAGTCAGCCTCACCTCTGTGCCTGGCAAAATCTTGGAGCGGATTCTCCTGGAAGGCATGCTGAGGCACGTGAAAAACAACAAGGTGCCTGGTGACAGCCAGCATGGCTTCACTAAGGAGAAACCCTGCCTGATCGATGTTTTGGCCTTCTATGATGGGGCTATGGAACTGATGGACAGGGGTAGAGCACTTGATGTCATCTACCTGGACCTGTGCAAAACGTTCAACACTGTCCCACATGGTATCCTTGTCTCTAAGGTGTAGAGACACCAATTTGATAGGTGGACCACTCGGTGGAGAAAGAACTGGCTGGATGGCAGCATGCAAAGAGTTGTGCTCAATGGCTCAGTGCCCAACTGGAGACCAGTAACGAGTGGTGTCCTTCAGGGACTGGTGTTGGAACCGGTCTTGTTCAACATCTTTGTTGGTGACATGGACAGTGGGATTGAGCATGCCCTCAGCAAGTTTGCTGATGACCCCATGCTGTGTGGTTAGGTTGATACACTGGAGGAAAGGGATGGTATCCAGAGGGACCTTGACGTGCTTGTGAAGTAGGCTGATGTCAACCTGATGAAGCTTAACCATGCCAAGTGCAAGGTCCTACACGTGGGTGGGAGCAATCCCAGGCATAGCTACAGGTTGTTCAGAGAAGAGATTCAGAGCAGCCCTGCGGAGAAGGACTTGGGGATGTCGGTCGATGAGAAACTTAACATGAACCGGCAGTGTGTGCTTGCAGCCCAGAAAGCCAACAGTATCCTGGGCTGCATCCAAAAGAGTGTGACCAGCAGGTCGAGGGAGGTGATCTTGCCCCTCTTCTCTGCCCTTGGAGACCTGTTGGAAGAAGTGCAGAGGAGGGCCACGAGGATGATCAGGGGACTGGAGCAGCTCCCGGATGAAGACAGGATGAGAAAGTTGGGGCTGTTCAGCCTGGAGAAGAGAAGGCTGCGTGGAGACCTCCTAGCAGCCTTCCAATATCTGAAGGGGGCCTATATGGATGCTGGGGAGGGACTCTTCATAAGGGACTGTAGTGATAGAACAAGGGGTAATGGGTTCAGACTTAAACAGGGGAAGTTTAGATTGGATACGAGGAAGAAATTCTTTACTGTAAAGAGTGGTAAGGCACTGAAATGGGTTTCCCAGGGAAGCTGTGAATGCTCCATTGCTGGCGGTGTTCAAGGCTGTGTTGGACAGAGCCTTGGGTGACATGGTTTAGTGTGAGGTGTCCCTGCTGATGGCAGGGGGGTTGGAACTAGATGATCTTAAGCTCATTTCCAACCCTAACTATTCTATGATTCTACAACTCTATATAGCCAATATAATGCCAAGAGTATTCTGACCTCCTTTTTTCATTAATCTTCATAAATAAGGTAAACTGCAGTGAATCACCTGTGATTAATAGAGTGAGAGATAAGAATTCAGTCTTCAGTTAGAGAACACTTCAGTAAGTTAAACGTGTTCAGTTGGTTGAGTAAGCACTTGAACATGTGCTAATAAAATCTCAGGTCCGTTGGGAATTATCTTTGTGAACTCATGGATAGACTGAACTTTAGAAAAGGATAAACTTCATGCTTGTTTCAAGGGGAAAAAAATATATAAGGAAAAGAGATGGAGCTAGAAACTGCATATCAATTTAGGCAGAATATTAGGATGCTGGGCACGAATGTATTTTATACAAATATCCTGGGTTCAGCAGTAGCAGTCATTTTTTCTCCTTAGAAGCTGGTGCAGTGCTGTGGTTTTGACTTTCAGCCTGGAACAATGCTGATAGCACCTATGTTTTTAGCTGTTGCTGAGTAATGTTTACTCTGACCAAGGACTTTCATAGTCTCATGCTCTGCCAGGTAGGAGGGGAAGTCAAGGGGAAGTGGAGATAGGATACCTGACCCAAACTAGCCGAAGAGGTATTCCATACCACAGCTCATCATGCCCGCTATATAAACTGGGGGCACTTACCTGGAAGGGCTAGGTCACTGCTTGGGTTAGGCTGGGTATTGGTCGGCTGGTGGTGAGCGGTTGTATTCTCTTCTCATGTTATTCCCCTTATCATTATTATTATTGGTGGTAGCAGCAGTGGTTTATTTTATACCTTAGTTACTGAACTGTTCTTATCCCAACCCGTGGGAGTTCTCCTCCCCATCCCTCTGGGAGAGGTGGGAAGAATTGGGGGGAGTGAGCAAGCAGCTTCGTGGTTCTTGTTGCTGGCTGGGCTTAAACCACGGCAACACACCAAAACCATTTGTTGTCTTTGTAAAGAATATGAAATTAAAATAGCTAGTTCCAGGTCATAACCAAGAATGAGTCTCTGTCCATGCATGTTTGCAAAGAAATCTCACCATTCAGGTCTAGAGCACATTGTGGTATTCCTCTAAAAACAATAAAAGAAAAAGTTCCATTTTCATAAATACACAACAGAGCTGGTACTGTTTCAGACATCAGGTTTCTAGTTTGGGGGAAGAAGATTGCCACAAGAATAGGCTTGTCCTTGTCTTTATTCTGTTGCATATGTCTAGATATTGAAAAAGTAATTTGCTGCAAGAAGTGGAGGTATGAAGGAATATAATGAAGTGTCCTAAACAGTTTGCAGCTTTTCTTGGCAGCAGTTTTTCTGGGGAGGTACTACATCTGCTCTGCCCTTTCTTCTGCAGTCAAATGAGATCTCCCTTTACCTAAAGACACTTGGGAATCTGGGGGGATGAAGAGCTGAGAGATGAATTGTACTCTTTTCACTAATTTCTGTTTATGTTAGTATAAAGTACTCTTCTGAATAAATTATGTTGTTTTTTTTTTTAATTTCAGTTATTGATTCCAAACCCATACTGCTTTAATGATTCCCAGCTCTATTATTTCATGGCCCTACCTGAATCTCCCAAGAAAACATAAATAAACCTTTTAAGTAGACTCACTGTTATCAATATGGTTTCTTAAGATACCCATCAGGTAATCTGACATTAAAGCCAAATGCTCTAAGAGGATAACATTGGATCTGGCCACTGCATTTTCAGTCTCTAATACAGGCCTTTATCATTAGTAAGGTAGATTCATAGCATCTAAACTGATTTTAGCTATTAGTAATTTAACCTGTGATTCAGAAGAATCCTTGATAAGCTTCTCTTTCATGATAAACGATTGTTAATTAAAATGGTGGGCACAATTTGTAATAACAAATGAATATTTCCCTAATTTCAAACTGAAGTCTAAGAAAGGAAGGGAAAAAAGAAAGTGTTGTTCAGGAGTTTTTGTATAAGATTTTAAGAATAGGTTCAGGCTCCCATGGACATATTGATTTTTGTTTAGGAAAATTAGTAAGTGAGCAAAAAAACCGATATCTAGGACTTAGAAGGCTGCGTGGAGACCTCCTAGCAGCCTTCCTGTATCTGAAGGGGGGGCTATAAGGATGCTGAGGAGGGACTCTTCATTAGAGACTGTAGTGATAGGACAAGGGGTAACGGGTTCAAACTTAAACAGGGGAAGTTTAGATTGGATATAAGGAAGAAATTCTTTCCTGTAAGGGTCGTGAGGCACTGGAATGGATTGCCCAGGGAAGCTGTGAATGCTCCATTCCTGGCGGTATTCAAGTCCCATTTAGACAGAGCCTTGGGTGACATGGTTTAGTGTGAGGTGTCCCTGCCCATGGCAGGGGGGTTGGAACCAGATGATCTTAATGTCCTTTCCAACCCTAACTATTCTATGATTCTATGATTTAATTTGGGGTGAAATAGTTTACATTTGCTTTGAGTTTTTTCCCCTTTTTACTCTTTTAGCAGTCAGACACCTTAAGTAGTTAAGAGCACATTGGAATCCAGGGGTTTATTTCTTGCTCTAGCTCCTAACAAAATCTAGTCTTTTATTGCTAATTTAATCTCTTACTCTCTTTCTTTGATAGTGTAATGCCAGGTTTTCAGGAAAGGATACAGAATTTCTAGTAAATTTGAGAACACTTGGCATTTCTTTGAGCTTAAGAGTTCAAACAATTCTAATCTAAAATGAATTGTAAAAAATTCACTTCTGTAATCCAGAAGTTAGTAAATCTACCTAACATGCCTCTGTAGGATGCATGAGATCATCTGACTTGATCATTTATGTAAGTTTCTACATGTGGTTTGTCTCACATTGCTGAAAATATTTCATATGTTTGAAGGTGGATTTATGCCTCAGTACTTAATGGTACAGCCATATCTCTCCTGAAGCCTTCCTAGATTCTTGGCAGTCTTGGCAAGCAGAGACCAGCCCCCTGATGCTGTTTACATGGAAAGGAAATTTTTTTGAAAGCTCCATACAGCAGCCTATTTACATTGAGTTTATCCTAAATGTATTATTTTACAGAAAAGAGTATTTACTCACCATGTCCAACCTAATCTTTTCAGGATAAGGTATTTTAAGAAATCATGGCACTCGTATTTCTTGATCGGATTAGGTTTTATTAGTTTTCCTTTACTTACATGATGGAAGAAATACCAGAAGACACGAAAAAGTCAAGGGTTGAAGAGGGATGCAGGTCCATAACCTCTTGCCCCTTTGCCAAAGTGCTTTATTTATTTTGGTTGTTGGACTTTTATTTCTTTACTATTTATTTTTTGAAAGTAGTAGATAGGATTATGAAACTATTTTTATGTTTTATATATTGTATTTCTTTTTTTCTCCGTATTACATCTGGCAGAAGTTAGATCTCTTCTAAGTCAACAGATGCAAATATAAATTGCCATTCCTATACAGAAAATGTCTAAAGGAAGTGAAAGTTTTTATAAAAATCACTATTAGGCATAATATTCACTGAAAAGGTAAAATTATGAGAAACTCTCTCTAGCAGATACTGATTGCCACTTCCTACCCAGTCTTTTTAGAAATAACAAAGACGACATTAATCCAGAATGTCTACTGTGCTGCTCAGTTCCATCATGCATGATTTGGGTGTATTTAATCAGGTGAATCACCCAGAGGAAACTCATAAAGGAGCAATTGCCTGGGAGATATAACTTCTGCCTGATCTGGTGTTCATTTTCTTGCACTTGGTGCTGGAAAGACATCTGTGTTTGGCAAGACCTGTGACACCAATCTTTGAAGAGCCATGTTCAGTAAAAGAAACTGCACCTCACTGCTTTTAGTAACAATGCAGTTCATTGAAGAGAAATAACTTATTTGTTCATCTGTGTGAAAATTTTGAAACATCACAAATGTTTGGGTTTTTGTTTTTTATTTTTTATAAACCTGGCTTATACTCCCTGGTGATGGCAATTGAAGTTACAATTTAATTATATTTATTGGGAAAAGAACATATAAGCTTCATAAAGTGGATTTATACTTTCAGTTTGTTTCTGATTTGAGTTTTTGGTTTTATTATAGTATCTACATTGGTGGCAAAAACATCATCATATGTTCCATTTTAAAACATTTAGTTGTGATGTTAAGTGTATTAAGAAAACCCTTTGTCTAGCTTGTCTAAAATAAATTACAGGGTTTAATTTAGGGCATAGCAGTGTATTTATTCCAGATAACACAAACCCTCTAATGTCTCCACAATTTCGATGTATTTTTTTTTTCATGTATGTAGCAGAGCTAGCTATTTTCACATCTCTTCCATTTTGCTAAAGATCAGGTCTGAAAGAATGCCTCAGACCTGAAGCATTCTCTGTATGATCATGGTGAACAATCTGTAGTGTGAGTTTTATTTACAGCAAATATTTTCTTTCTTTCTCCCCCCGTACTGACTTATGTAAATTCAGTTAGGCATCGCAGTATATGACATAATAAGGGATGAGGCCTTTTAACATGTAAGATTATTCTGCATATATCTTAAAATTGTTTCTCATCATATTGTCTAGTTCAGTGGTAGGGTTTTTTTCTTTTTTTGAGAGAACAGTATCTTGTTGGTCATACTACATATGATAGTGAGGTATGTTGCCACTGCACATAGTATGGAGGATGTTCACAAGGAAGATTTGGTAGGCCTTTTTTTTTTTACTTTTAATTTATGTAAAATGTATGTTGGACGGAGACTTCAAGTATCAATTATGAACTTCTAGCGGAATTCTGAGCACATTTGTTATTTTACCAAGAGTTCTTGGTTGATTGTACTATTGAAATAAGTCAAATGTGTGAATTTTTGAGAGAAAATCATGTGGGTGATTTCCTTCACTAAAGTTTAAGTCATCTTAATGCATTTCTGCATCTAGTTCTGTGGGTTTTTTTCATTCCTGTATATACAAGTAATATGTATCATTTGATTAAAAAAAAAAGTTGTGACCCCGTGCTAGGTTTTGTACATGTTTCTTCCATTAAGGAAAAAATAAGAATTTCCAAACAACAGCTGAACCTGCAGGCTGTGATGCACTTAAAAAATTCCATTCTGGAGAACTTTACTTTTGTGTTACACATGTGCATCATATTCATTTCTGTATTGACAGCTTGCCAGTATACATGACATTTTATCAGAATACCCATCTGTGTTCCCTTACTAATTTAACATTAAATTGTCCCTCATGGTGGGCAAGAGCCATGTTTGAAGATCAGAGGCTTGCTTTATTCCCTGTAATACCTCTGTACCATCTTACCACCTGTGTGATGCATACTGTGTAAGAGAGTTAAATGACATAGCTGAGGGCTGAGCTTTAGCCTGGTAAATGGAAAAGCAGGAGGGGTTAAGAATTCACATCCATTATTCTGTAGGCTAATTTTAATAAATTGCTATCAATGTGTAATTTGTAACCCAGCTGCCAGCTTCCATTAGGAAATAAAAGTTCAAGGCAGTTAGGTCCCTTTTGCCATTCTTTGGTGCAAAATCCTGGTGTGCTCTTCTGAGGTTTTTAGACTTAAACCCTTTATTTTCTCTGTAGGGTTTTAGGCTGTGTGCCAGGTTGTTGTGTGTCTGTGCAGTTTGTATCTATTGCTGACTGGTAATTTGCTTCTGCTGGGTAAGTGCCTGCTTCTTTTTCAGTACACATAAACAAGCTGGAAGAAGAAATAATAGGTTAGGTGCCTTGTATTTCCAGCCATGCACAAACAGTTCAAGGTTCAAGAGGATATCCACTGCAAGAATCTGCCCTTTTATCAGAGGCTGAGGTGTGGACTTTTAAGTCAGAGATGATGCATTTCAGTCAGCCGGGCACATGGTGCTTTAATCCGTAGCAGGGATGTTTGGGCTTTTATCCCATAACATTGATTTGAATTACTGCTAGTAGGAGGAAGAATCAATTCTCTTTGGTGCTAGATTTGAGCTGCCTAAACTATAGAACCACATTTCAATTTATACTTACTTTGCACTGTAAAATATAAGGGCTTCTTCTGGACATACTATTAGGTCTCAACCTTGAAGGTTTCTGTTATAATTTCAACATTTATCCACTTATCTCATGAATAAAAAGTTTCCATTTTAATTCTAGTAATCCCCCATGTGAAAGCCCTTAACCAGATTCATTGCTGAGAGCACACAAATCGGCTACTGAGTTCAGTTATATTTATTTCTTCTGCTTACTTAGGGGAGGAATCAACTCAGCTTCATTAACAACGAGCCAGCGCTCGACTGATCTGTTGTTCTGTGTGACTTTCACTAGCTGACATCTCTTGCCTTCAGTTTGAATTACTGATCTTACACAATTGAAAGCCCATAAATGGATTCAAGCAGTGACACTGAGACTGCCATCTTCTCACTGTCTTTCAGAGCAAAACTGCGGGGCTTGGTCATTCAGCCTTTTCTCTGAGATTTGCAACTGTGATTTGATTGTGCAACATTTTTTATGCTGACAAAATTCAAATAATTAGTTTTTCCAGTGCCTAAATATCATTCAAGTCACAAGGTGCATATCTTCCCTTCTGTATTTTGTGTTTGTGACTGTTAGAGGACTTGCCATCACCTTTGGTTATGAGTTCATGGAGTTTGAACTGCTGAGTTATAGTTGTCGCTCCAGATTATGGTTCAGGGAACATCTGCAGGCTAACCTGCATCTCCCTGTCTCTTTTCGGATCTTCAGGTGGACTACAATTTTATTGCTTTTTTCCCAGAACTTTTGAGTCTGCCAAGCTTCAAAACTTGGAGGTAACAAATGATATCAACTCATTCTTGTACTTGCAACTGGGCCTTGAGAGCCTCTCAAATTGGGAGTGCCTTTGGCAGCTGTGCTGCTGTTAGTAACTAAAATCTAGAAGCAATGCATATGAAAATGAAAATAATAGAGGAATGGAGGGAAATATGGTTATCTTTAATATAAAAATGAGAGTTCAGTTTGATTTTTATTCTTAGCTACTTAGAGCTTGACAATACAGATGTTTTTTAAACATCTGAAGAGAAAAACCTCATTTAGGGGTTGTGGTTATTCAGATGTTGTGGAGGATTGTGTGAAAACCCCGGTCAGATCAAAATCAGCCATGCTAGCCTGAAATAGCTGAGGGTGAATTTAGCAAGGTTAGATAACAGAGGCAGGATGAAAAGAATCACACCATTATATTAGAAACATGAGCTGGAGGACTATCATGCCTGTGGTTGTTTCTGAGTGACATGTGTCTAAGGGTCTATGTGGTTATTGTAGTTTTACAGTCAACTGTATGACTTGAAATCTTTCACGGGTCTACAGCCTGAAAAATACTCTCATGCCACATGAAAAGTAAGAGCATATAGGTAATTTTCTTCAGTATACAGCTCATTTAGTTTCCATGCTTTGTAGGTGACACATTTTGGTTATGTTTTATTGGCTATTCCTGCTTATTGAGCAGAACTTCAACTTATTTTCATTAGAATGCTAGAGGGGTTGTGCTCACTTTCATTGTTTGTATCCATCTGCAGTATTAAATTGACTTTTGATTTAAAAAAAATGATTTTGCAAAACTTACGGTTCATTGAGTACATTTATAATTGTCAGAAATCACTAGGATCTCTAAGTGTTTTTTTATAAAAGGGACATCCTGTGGACACTATTCTTAGAATGAATGTGTGTATCTTTTGTAAGCTACTAAGAAAAACTTGTGTCTTCAGTTTGCTTGTACTTTTTAACCTAACCCCTGTATCTGCATCTTTTTTTATGTATAGCTTAACAGTGTATTGTGCATCCCTGGCACATTTAAAGGGCAATTGACATTTTTTTACATTTAAATATTTGTGTATTATTTCAGGCTTCGACATTATCTTTCATCGAAACCAAACCTATAAAGAAAAAGTCTACCTGCTACCACAGACAAAAAACTACTTTAAGCTCTAGGCTGCCTGTGTATTCTAGAAACATAACAGGAAAAAGAAGACAGTATCTGTTTGCACTTGAAATTTTAAGGAAATTTTGTTCTTTCATGGTTTTGAGTGTTAAAAATTATCTAGGGCATCAGAGCCTCTAGCAGTGAGATATAAAGATACCTTGTTCATAAGTTGCTCTTGTAAGCACTGTTGTGTTCTTCCCTTCTCCCCACTTTTAGGATTTGATGCCTTTCTTTTATTCATGCGTTTTTCTGATCCACATTCTAGCAAAGCATTTACATTTTTTATGTGTACTGGTCTCTGCAGACACCATATATCACAAAAAAAAACAAAACAGAAAAATCAAAACCAATAAAAAGTCTTCTTTCAAGTTATCTGATCTCTGTATGTATGTATGAATGTTACTTTGTGTTACGTAATGCATGTTTGCTGCAGAAGAACTATTTGATAATGTATAGGTTATGTCAAAAATCAAGTTATGAATCTTAAACTGGAAAAATTGGCTAACTCTGTGTATATTTTGATGCTACATAAGGTAGTAGTGTTCCAGCTGATGCTTCTGGATCTGTATTGTCCACAATCGGACATGATGTCCCTGTTTGGGGGATTCTGATTCTGAGCATATTTGGAATATACCAGACTTTTAAGATGGAGTTAAAGAGTTATAAATTCCATGCACAGAAAGGAATTTTGCAGAATCTGGTTCAGAGTATATTCAACCGTCAAAGAACTGATCACCTGAAGTGTGGTGCTGGCTAATGCAGTCCTTCCACACCTGGAATTATTTACTGTATGACTTACTTGGGTATCTGTGTGCTGCATCCTGCATTTTAAACTGAACAGGGAACATAAAGCCTGAAAAGACAAGCTTGAGTGCTGCTCAGGTTGCTTAATCTTGAGACTTCAGTTATGAAGAAATCAGTTTAATTCAGGTGATTGTTATCCTTCTCTGTCCATCTAAGATTGCAGATACCTTCAGCAGCGTGCCCTTGAGCAGTGTTTACTGTGAAGAACTCAAGTACCATTTGTTTATCATTATGGAAGGGGTGGCATTACTATTTGGAGTTTTCTTGGTTTTATATATAAAGAAAGCTGAGTTACCCTTAAGGGTCATTGTAATGGCACCATAATGTAACTCAGCACTGAACAAAGGAAAAAAACAGGAACTCTTTTCCTTTTGTGTAAGGTAATAATAAAAATTTCAATTAGCTGCCTGCTACATCTTTTTCCTCCATGCACTTTGATATTTAGCATGGTAGTGGTTGTAATTTTCTTTGATTAAAAAAAAAAAAAACCCTATTTTTTTGTTTTCAATTTATTCAGCCATCTTAAGAATTTTTCCTATCTTAATTTTTAAAAATGTATATCGTAAGAACTGTGGACAAGATCTTTTTGTTAATCTCAGCAGAACTCTGCTTACTTGTAGCAGTCATGGTTATGTTTTACAGATTTCAAGGTAGCCGTAGGGCAGGGATTAAGTACTACTTCACTGACAGGGAATAAATTATATAGGAGTTCCTCAAGTGAGGATGAAATGATAATCATAAATATAATGAAAAAAATATTTGTAATCTGGTTTGTAATGTGATTTGACTGAAAACAGTGGGGGCTTGTGGCTGTCATTTGAAAATTGTAATAAATGTCAGTAGTCATTTTAAACCCTGGAAGTTATGTATCCTGGCTGACAAAGTAGCAATTCAATTTCTAAACAGTCTACTAATGTGAGCTGGCCTTTCTTGCACCATTCAGTGAAATATCACTTTGCTTTGTAGTTGCTTTCTAATTAGAATTCTCAATGCTGTTCGGCTGATAAGAGTGATGCAAAAATAAGTAATGTTGCAATTTCTGATGGGAGTGCATGGCTTATAATAATTTGTTCCACTTTGCAAAAGCACTGCAGCTTTTGGCAAGTTTCTCCTGCCTTTTGAAAAAAAAAAAAATCTGTCCATAAGTAGGAATTGTCTAGTTATGTATTATCTATTAAAAACGTATGCTAAGAAAAATAAGTACTAGAGACATAGAATTATTTGATTCTGAGAGACATTTAAGCTAGCTATTAGCATTTTTTTTATACATGTAATGCATAACCAAGGTCACTGACAGGCCAATAGATTAGTTTGCTTTTAGCAGACAGATTTAGTGAAAAGGTATGACTATGTTCTAGAAGTACCAAAGTAAAATTAACAGGACCTCTTACTTCCTGAAGCACTACTCAGATGATAGAATTGGAGACCCTAGGAATGCGCTTGCTGCCCTTGATAAATAGAGGAGTTAGATGTGATTGCTTATGTAATACATGGTGCCAAGTAACAAGGAGAAAATAAGCTCCTTGTTTTTTTAAAATGGCAACATTTCTGTGCTTACCTTTAGCTATGTGCTCAGCTTTACTTACTAGAGCTTTATTAGATCTAGAATATGTGGGGTTTTTTTGAGTAGAGTGAGGTAAGCTCAACCATGTCTGCGACACATTGTAAAAGGGATGTGTTCTCCAGTGACAAACATTTGTTGAATCAATCTCAAAAGCCCCAACCCCACTTTCTTATTTTTAAATTTTAGCTGCCAGCTTATTAATATTTCTCAGCTTTTGACAAGTACTGGAGTTCTTGTAATATAATTACGTGTGCATCTACCCAGGAGATTAGAAAGTGAATAGCAAAATTAAGCACATTTGCTTAAGCCAAAGTTGTGTTTCTTTTATTTTCCTTTTTATTTTCCTTATTGAAACAAAACCAACCAAACAAAAGAGCAGCTAACAAATGCACACACACACAAACCACACACACAACAAAAAAACCACACACACCCACACAAAAGACATAAACCACACAAAAATCATATTGTTTACTTTGGGAAGGAACTTGATTTCTTATTTTATTATTTCGTTAACCTGTGTATTACTTTGGGAGATTGCAGATTATAAAACATTCTGTTTTCTGGTCAGTTTTGAAAATAAGTTTCTGGTTTTGCTATTAGTATAATTCCAATTGAATGCTTTGTGTATAATAGAGCTATTATATTGTCTGTGTGTTTAATTACATGTAGCTCTGTAAGAGTGGCGGGGATGGCATATAGAAGATTTGTGGCTGAAAAACATTTTCTAGGGAGTATTAGACATATCTTTTCATTCCAAGTAGAATGTGTTTTGGAATATGATTTGTAGTTTAAAACAAAGCACTAGAAAATACTGTTATTTACTGGAACTATAGTCAAAGTCTGTTATTGTTTGTATTTGAAGCAAAGCTTGACATAAATGCCTTGAGTAATTGTTTTTTCACTGAGAGATCCTCTTTAGTGTAAATTCTCCACTACTTTTGGAATACACTTTTGGTGGGGAGATTTCTTGAGAAAAGATAGGCAGACTAGATAAACTAGTTAAGGGTTGTATGTCCATATTATACGTGTGCATATATGTACGTTTAGTATAGATTATGTATATTCTAACAAAGTCATCTTTGGTATTTTGTTTTTTTTTTTTTTTCCCCTGCAAGATTCCCTATTCACT
The DNA here is from genome assembly GCA_017639245.1 of Myiopsitta monachus. Lineage (NCBI taxonomy): Eukaryota > Metazoa > Chordata > Aves > Psittaciformes > Psittacidae > Myiopsitta > Myiopsitta monachus. The sequence goes on along the minus strand of CM029921.1, from coordinate 70,079,306 downwards.
GTAGAGGAACGACTGGGAGAATGAGAAGTGTTGAACTAAAAAACATGTGAGGAGTACAGAGCGTTAGAATAGAAAGTTATGAGTGAAACAGGCTAGATTGCAGACCTTTGAAAACGTGGGTGTCCTGTTTCTGCAGTGTTGTCTCTACAAGGTTCTAGTAAAATCATTTAAACAAGACTTTTCAGTTCTCTCTCTAATTGTGCATTTCTTGACTTCCTGACTTAAAATGCTGGAACCTGTGAGGGGTTACATGCAGCAGTTCATTAACCGCTACTCACTAGGGTATCAGGAGAAAAGAAATGCTAGTTAATGGTTGTACCGGTTAATGGTTACTTAGGAAAACTTCCCTAGCATTCTGCAGTCAGGAAGATGTTGTTCAACCTCACCTTCAGAGCACGGATTGTAAGGTTTAAATCATGTTCCTCAGCACCTTTTCCAATTGAGTTTTGGTGACTTTGAGAGGCAGAAATTACACTGCATGACCTGAACAGCCAGTTTTAGTGCTAAGGGGCTCTGTGAAAGTTTGCTTTTATCTGTTTGGTTTGGCTTATTATGTTTTGGTGTATTTTCATGTAGAAAATGTCTCAAAAAAGTTTGTTAGGAGCCTGAAATTTGTTAGGTTGTTTGTTAGGAGGCTGAAATTGGAAAACAGCTTTAATTTTGTCACTTCCTTATTTTTAATAAAGGTGTAAACATTCTCTTAAACAAGTTTTCCACATATAATCTTGTGGTTTCCATGTATGCTATGTTTATCCTTATCTTGTGTAGAAGAAGAGAGGTTTATACCTGTTTTCCTAGTTGTGTCTTTCCAAAGGAGATGTGTATCCCACATACTGGAAAATTAAGTCTCCTGTGTTTAAGTGAAGTGTTCTGAATTTTGTAGTTAGAAACAATGCAGTTCTTGATTAAAATACTGTTCTGCTGTTCAGCATAACTATTAAGCTGCTGCATGTGTCATCTTTTAAAGTTGCTTTCACTAAATTGGTATGCATGCATACATTCAGTGTAATAATTTAACAGGGCTTAAAAGCAAAATAAAGCAGAGCGCCTGTATTGGGAAAAGAACTGCTTTGGAGTGCAAGGTGATTGTCAAAGGGCTTGGGTGCTTGAAGATGATAAACAGAAGCAATTACTGACTAACATGTCCCTATTTTAGGTTTTCCTTATACAGGAGCTGGTGTCAGCAGTGTTCAATCCAGAAACACTGCAGGAAACATACAATAAATATCTGAGACAGATACCAAGATTTTAGGCCATCTGAAAGGTTACCCTGAGGTAAACTGAAAATAAAGATGTCATTTGATCAGAAAATTCTCCCCCATAAGGGTGATATAGTAAAAGTGTGTTTACCTGCAGGTGTAATTTTTTCTCCCTTGGAAGAACAGTGAGCAAAGTACAGTGTCAAAATCTGCATTTAAGCTAAGATGCTGCATGTAAGAAGACATGACAAGATAAATTTTTAATGCTTAGTTGAACTAGTATAGCCATTTTTTTCTATATGTGGGGAAAGAATAAGAATAGTACATGGAAGAGTATGGGTGTGGTGTTGGGTAAAGTGTTAATTTCATAGTTTAGAGGATAAACTACTTAAAGAATCACTTTCCTTTGTTTCACCTTAAGAACAGGTAATGTTGGGGTTTTGATTGATGATGATGTCTTCTTTGTATGGCCTGTAATATAATTTAAAAATCCCATTGGGCAGTTATCCTTAGATAAACGTAAGTCATTCAGTTATTGCTCTGATTACCCTGTTGTGAAAAGTGATCAGAAATCTATGGTAACAGGGTAAATAAAACAAGAATTAACCAATATCATCAATAAAATCCAAAAATTCCAAATGCAGTATGTGGAGTTTTTTGTTTGTCTTTTAACTACAGCTTGCTGTGTAGATTTAGGTACAAGGCCCTGACGTCATGCAGAAGTTTGCTTGATATGGGTTGGGAATAAGATCCTACATCTTCTAGGACAACATTTAGAGTACTTGAAGAATCACTTCCTGATCAGTAAAGTGACCTGTAAAAATAAGAATAATATTTGACAAATCCAAGCATGAGTAATTAGCCATTCTTACAATCAGACTTTATTTTTAAAAATGTATTTGAGAAACTGTATTCAAGAAATAAAAAAAGAGACCATTTAAAAAAAAAAAAGTGGAAGGGGAGGAGGCTGCTCAGGTTCTTTCTAAGAACCCACTCTTATTTCTATTGTCTGCATTTAATTTTGTCATTCATTTTTTTCTTAAAATTACTGTAATGCAACAACATCATATTACTGAACTATATATTTTTTTTTTCCAGCAAGCCCTTCAATTTCACGTTATAATTTGCATTTTACTGTTGCCTGTGTTCAGATACATTTGATTGAAATATTGTGTGATTCAGTTTTAATTAATTGTGGAAACTCAGCAAAATCTGTTTGTGAGCTCTAGTGTCTGAATTCAGATCTCTTCAGGATTGAGGGAGAATTCAGGAAGAAAGAAAGGACAGTTCTAACAACTAAAAAAGAGCAACTAAAAGGCTTTAGGATTATCCAAAAAAGGTACTATCGCCTCTGCACTAAAAACTTTCTCTTGTTATAGCCATATTTATGTGTAAATCTTCCTGCACTGAGAACTACCTGTATAATCTGACAAGCCGAGAGGTGAGGGCTTAATTTTGCCAGTAACATATATAAAGGAGAATCTGGCTGACTTTGCTCTCAATTTTTTAACCTTCTAAGTGTTGTGAAGTGTTTTGCCAATACCATTAGATCGTTTTTTATCTTTAGCAGAAAAGAGTCCTTTAGGAATACTTGTAGGCTTAATAGGGTGGACACACACTGTGTGGTCCCATCTTAAATCTTTCAGTGTCTTCTTTTGATAAACTTAGTATACCTAGTATGAAGATTGAATGATTTTGTTCATTTTGTTTTTTCAAGGTCTTCATACAATTATTTTTATGAATTTCATCTGCTCTAACAAGTTCGTGTCAATTTTTGCTTTTAATGTGTTGAATATTTTTTAACAGAGTTAGTGCCTGGCTTTGGCAATGAGGTGTATAATTGCTGTTTAAAAATGTACTTATCTAGTACTAGTCTTCGGGTGTATATTTGGATCAAAAGAAATAAGATGTAAGGATCAAAATGTTGCAAATTGTATTTCAAATATATTAAATTACAGTAATAAAGCTAAACATTATAAAATAGCAACCATCCAGTAATTACTACTGAACACAAAATGAGAGCGAGACAAAGCTCTGTTGGTTACTGCCTCCAAATTATACAAATGTGTATGTAAAAATAAGAAAAAGATTAACACCAGTGAAAAACACTAAGTAAGATAAGTAGATTCTTAGCTTCCTATTCTCATTAAAAAATGGTGTTTCCTAAGTAATATAAATGTATAATGCTCTAATACAGTGGAGCACTTCATCAGTGAAATTTTTCAGTGCTGTTTCTAAAAACAGAGATAGTAACCAAGGAGGGCAAATATTACCCTGGCATATGTAAAAAAAAAAAAAAATTAAAAATATCTAACTTTTAAATATCTAAATAAAACTGATGTACTTTCTACTCTGCGGTGAAGATATCTTGGCATGTACGAACAGTAACATCTGCCTTTTTAGCAGCATCTGACAGGTCATCAGCTGTCATTCATTATATTCATCTGGCAAAAATATCTTTGTATTTTAGTCACTGTATTTCTTTCTTAAAAGCTTTTTGGGTGGCTAACCCAACTACTGGAAAAGTCCTTTTTCACACTGATGGGGTGAATGTGATTTTCACATAGAAAAGGGTTTTCAGCTTTGGACACTATTTAATGTCTGCTTAGTCATAGACTCAGAATGATTAGGGTTGGAAAGGACCCTAAGGTCATCTAGTCCCTTCCATGGGCACCTCCCACTAGATCATGTCACCCAAGGCTCTGCCCAGTCTGGCCTTGAACACTGCCAGGGATGGAACATTTACCACTTCTTTGGGCAACCTGTTCCAGTGCCTCACCACCTTCACAGTAAAGAACTTCTTCCTTATATCCAACCGAAATTTCCCCTGTTTAAGTTTGAAACATTCCCCCTTGTCCTATCACTACAGATCCTGATCAAGAGTACCTCTCTGGCATCCTTGTAGACTCCCTTCATATATTGGAAGGCTACTATGAGGTCTCCACGCAGCCTTCTTTCCTCCATACTAACAAGACCCTAGTCTTAGGTACTTTGATAAACTCAAGGTGAATTAGCAGACAAGGCCTGCAGGATTGAGTAGCACTGAATTAACTTACCAGCTTTACTATTTTTGGTTTTCACACTATGTTTTAAAATGTATGGTTCATATCAGCTTCAGTAACTTTGGATATTGAGACTCTTTGTTAACGTTGATTTTCCCAAAATGGCTTCACTTCGATACTTAGGAATAGCTTTGAAACCTATTACATATAATAAAAATCATGACCAATAAACCAGAGTAATTTAGACTTTTGATACATTAAATTTTCAAAACATCACACGTGGCACAATAATACAGTGATTCATTTGGCAGCTGGTATGGTTTGTCAAATGGTTTAGAATATATGAGAACAGTAATAGTTTCATGCCATTCCATTTACATTTAGATAAGCATGCAAAACTAGCAGTTGCTTTTTATATTCCTCATAAAAACTAAAGCATCTTTTTCACTTCTGTACATATACAGTAAGAGGGTAGGAAGAGATAACCTGTGTAAAGCATTTCTGTACCTACCAGCCTTAGTGTACAGTGGTCATTGTTTAATATTAGCATCTTCATCTTGATGATATGTTTTGATGTTCTGTCTTGTTTGGGGTTGGGTTTTTTTAGGGGAAAAAAGAGGCGATTTTAGTTCTTCAGTTTTTTGTCTTTTTTAATGTAGACAGAATTCTATAAAATAAATTAAGTTAATGTTAATGTTTTGGGGGTTTACCAAGAAAGGATTTCATTATAGATAACTGCTAACCTGTTTTTCCATCCTAAGTACGCATAATTCTTTTGAAAGCAATAGAAATATGTGAACCAGTATTCAGGTCAGTCACATCATTAGTTCTATATTCTTTGGCAAAATATGTTAGGTGGCTTGTGTGATTATGACAATGCATATGGTAGCTTTTTTTCACGAAGAAAAGAAATATCCTTTCTCTTTTTCTTTACTTTTTTCATATTGGAAGGGCAAAGGTATAATCAAGTTAAAAAAAATGAAGATCTGAGCATGTAATTTACTCAACTTAGTGCTGAATGTTCATTGTAATATGGTATTCACTCTTAAACACAAGACACTGTAACTACATTTTCTGCTGTTATATTAACGTCTGTATGGAATTCTTCCTCCTGTTTGTGGTTTGTTTGGTTTGCTGCTTTTTTTTTTTTTTGCCTTGTTTTCTAAGAAGTCCTGTTGAATTGTTGAATTTGCTGATGTACTCAGAAACTGCTGGTCCATATGTATGAGGTTTCTGCAAGAAAGAGCATTGTCACTGGATTCTTATTCATTCCAGTAGACAGTATTCATGCCAATAGACACAATGCACAATTTAGTGGAGCCAAGAATAGGTCTGATACTATGGCTCATTGGCTTTCCAGATTAGATTTGCACGATTCTAGTGCTGAGACATAACAAACTAGATGAGAACAGGAGCTTGAGTCTGGCTGTACCTTGTCATCATCACAGCTCATCAGATGGGTCCAGGGCCTTTGGAGTTAATTCCTTCCTCACATCTCCTTTCTGAATAGTGGAAAGAAACTTTGGGTCTCTTAACTGTCTCTTTGAGAAAGCTCAGTCATTTCCTAGGAAAGTGTAGTAAGGAAGAGGTGTTCATGTGTTTTTGATTTATTGGGTAGTTGTTTTAATTGCTGTAGAAGTGTGATGGTTTGGTGGCCCTCAGAAATACTAATTGCAGTATATCAGAGTCTTTACTCCTATATAATAGCTACCTAATTTACTCTGATAAAAATAACTACACTATATACAAGTATAAATACAAGTATATAATGGTAGCTATTATACCTATATATATAAATAATAAGAATGTATAATAAATATTATATTATTATACCAATATATATAGTATGCCAATATTATTATATCAAAATATAGTCAAAAATAGTTACCACTCTATACAATTAAAAGAAAAAAAAACAAGTTAGCTTGTTTGGGCTAATATTTTTATTTGCCTTTTTTTTTTGGAGGGGGGGAGGGAAGGTGTTTGCTTTTCATCCTTCTGGTTGTACCAGTTTCAGTAACTGGTCCCCTAATCTTCCCCTCCCCTGCAGGTTAACTGTATATTTCTCATGTTGAATAGCAAACACACAGAAACATTCATCTGTCATGATTCTAGAACAAACTTCAAACTGTTTTCCATCATGTTAAAAAAAATAATAAAAAAAAAGGGGGGAGGGCAGAAGCAAATATAATTTAGGAATGCTTCAGAATAAGGTCCTTTATTTAGGATCTAATTTACGGTTTCTAAGATACAAGCATTACCAACTCATGGAATGGGTTTTCTGGGGTTTGATTCTTCTGTTTCCTCAGCTGACATTTATGACAGCTGGTGGATAAAAACACTTTTACCTGTCCAGTTAGTGGTTTATGTTTCAACACTGAAACTTCCTCCAATGTAGATTAAGTTAAATAAAACCTTTTTTGTGATGTTACAATTTTATTTTTATTTTTTTTTTAAGCAGTAAGGTTACAATAAGGTACTTGGAGCTAAAATACCTTTTTTTTTTTTTTCCATAAGTATGTATTATCTAAGCTATTCATGAGCAACTCAGATACCTCAGGAAGATTAATCCTATTAGAATACATGAAGTAGCATAATTTTAATAAATGATCCGTAGGCAAACGTTGCAGTAACCAACTTTAACATTTCCAGCTACAAATCCCAGGTCGTTCATTTATCTGAGGTATATAGATCTAATAGCCTTGAGGGTGTCTGTGAGAAGCTTTGCCTTGATTTCCCACTTGTTTATGAACTAGTGTTGTGAGAGTATTTATGTAGATAGTTCCACTTCAACATGAGGAGTAACATGACAGCCTGCCATGTTGTATATTTCTCAGTGGCTTAGAATTTTTGACAGGTGATGTCTGACTACATAGAAAACAATGTGAAATATTTTATATTCTCTACTTCTAACTGCCTTTTTTTACCAAAATTGGTAATGACGTTGGTATTATATAATTTAAAAAACAAGCAAACAAAACCCAACTGGTAAAGGGAAGCCATAGAATATAAAATCCTGACCATTGTTGCATGATTTGAGGTTAAAAAGATCAATAATTCTGCCACAGAAAGGGTCTGCACCCAAGAATTCAGTGAGTGCTTCAACCTTAATGGTCAGCTGGTTACATGAAGCATGGTTATGTCCTTCCATTTTTTTCAACTGAGAGGAGAGAATTAAAAATCACGTGTGAATGCAGCCTATGTATCTGAACAAAATGTTCCTTCACATGCTTTGTGATGATTTGGAACATTTAAGCTGTGAAGGCAATTGCACTAAGAGCTCAGTTGTTTCTACATTGAGTATGCATGTATATACAAAGGTGGGAATGGAGCATTTAACCAGGATGCAAGCTAGCAAGCATCACTTTATCACCATATGCAGTGGTAATTCTTGTCCTTTCCTGAGCAGAAATTCTCCAAACTGGAATATCCATTTGTGCTTTTCACAGAACTTGAGATGGTCTCTGAATCCAGTTGTCATCCTGCGCCTCTTCAGATCAATAAGCATAGGACTGCCTAAGGCACAGTTTACTTAAAAAAAAAAATACAATAAAACTGTAGATGCCTACAGCTCAGTTCTATCTCTGCTGTAGGAACTGGTATGTAATGCAAAGAAAATGTTCTCTATTGTAAGCTTTGCAATAAAAATATTTCTTGTGTTTGTCTAGCTCTGAGGTAGCCTTGCTAACGATTATTTCTATCAGTCTGGTATGATTCCTTAGTAAACTTATTTACCAGCTACTTTCAGGATGTGTGTTCCTGGCTAAAAACTGACATTTCCAGCTGTCATATGCTTGATCACATTAGGTAAAGAAAATAGCAACAAAAAATGAGAAAAAGCCATTAAAAGTCACCTCATCTTTTGTAGAGCATTTTTCAGCATGCAGTATTCTAGTGACTGAAATTTGAAATGCTTGAGGCATGGACAGGCAGAGGGGATATGTTCCTTTGCATCTTAGTATCTTGTGCAAGAAGACATGATTTTTGGACAGACATTTTTCTATGTTCCTTCATTCCTCCACCCAAAATATACACTGCATTCATAAAAGAAAGAACAAAAAAACCCCACCCCAGTTGTTCTGAGTTTAGATATACTCTCTGCTTTGTTTCTGTGAAAAAAAAAATAGTTTTTGTCTTTATCAGTAATTTATAAAGATGATTCTTTTTTTGTCATAAGAATGAGAACAGAAGTCTGTACAGGAGAGGCTGGTCATGGAAAATTCTCTGAAAACATTTTTTTGTTGTCCCTCTATCACCCCGACATCTAGCTGTAACTTAATGTCTGGGTAGCCTATAACATCTGGGTGAAGACTGTACATTTGATTAGAGAAAAAAACCAAACATATCTAAGATTAGCTGTATCTTATTATGCAGAGAACTGAAATAAATGGCACAAACCCTCCCAAAAAACAGAACACAGGAATGTAATGAGAGATGGCCAGATGTTGCTTACAAAAATGGAAAGCAAATCTGTAGTCTTTTTCTAAATACTTTGGCTTACATGACAAAATAATTTTAAGTGAATTTTGGAATTATCATTCTATTTGTGCTCCTAATAATAAAAAAATAAAATTAAATAAAACAAAGAAACAAAAGAAAACCGCACCCCAACCTCCTAAAATGAATGATGACTCTAAAATTTTACATTCAGAATGGCTGTGGAGTAATAAAATAATATAAAAATATAAAAATGGCAAAGATTTAACATTGCAAAATCCTTTTCTGGTTAAAGAGTTTCATCAAGATGTGCAGTTTACTAATCTGTTCCACATTAATTATAGCATCATTTTATTTGTCAGATTTCCTTCAATTATACAAAAGGGTGTTGCACCTTTATTGTAATACTACAGTCTCATATCCAGCATGTCAGGGTGGCACATCAAGATGACTGTAGCAGGTCAGTATGGAGGTCCATTTATTCCCTTACTCTGTTTACAGCAATGGCTGTAAGATAATGGCTGAAATATCTATGTTGCTTCTTCATACCTTTCCAGCCTTTTTTTTGGATATAGCACTTCAGTGCTGGATATAGTTTCCTTTAATTCATTATCTTTAATAACTTTCTCCTATTCAAATATGTTCAGTCTCTTTTAAATCTAATTATAACCTTTACCTTTCTAAACATCCATTAGCAAGGAAGTTCTATTCAACTATTTGTTGAGTGATCAGTCACTTCATCTAGTTTTGAAGCTGTTTCCTGTTAGTTTCAGCTGTTGCCTCCTGCTCCTTATTTTGGAAGACACAGTAAAGAATCAAATTTTATCTCCTTGACCTTGAAGATCACATTTTTATAGGTACTTGTTCTTTCTCACCTCAGTTATATCTTTCTGGAAAGAAGCTGAAGTGGTTTTGCTGTATGTAGGGATTTCTTGCACAGTAATTATTCTTTTACCTTTGACCACCTTAAGTTTCCCTTCTGCAAATAATTTTCAGTTCTACTGTATCATTTTTTGAAGTGGTAAACCGAGATGACTCACAGCATTGATGTGGACGGACAGATTTCTACCATAGCAAAATGAGTGCTGTGGTGTTGTGTTTTTCTCCTGAAAGTTCCTAACTTCTATTTACTTTTCTCAACAACTAATGATAGGTTAAGATTTATTTTTTCCCCATACGTACTTCTTTCTGTTTGTCTAGAGTGAATTTTATGTCATTTTATTGGCCACTCAGTATCTTGCATTGCGTCATGAATTCCAAGTTAATTGCTGCCTTCTGGGTTTTATTCTGCTACTTCTATGCGCCAAACATCCTTTATTTCATATTTCAGGGTCATTTTCAAATAAGTAAATACTGAAATTATTTTTGTAATTATCTATTCAAAGGCCATGTTGTGAAGCTAGGCTATGGCCAAGTATGTTAGTTAAAGGTATTAGTAGGGCTCTTTAATGCAGCCATTGTTCATATAAGCTTTTGTATGCACTTACCATGAGAGTTCTGAAGAATCCATTTAACATTAAAACATCATACGAAGATTTAAATCGCTCTGTGTATGTTTTGAAAGGGAAATATATATTCATAAGTTCATGAAGGGAAATGAATGTTTCCAGAAAGTATAAACCTTTTCAAAACTTCTAATAAAATATCGTCATTATGATAATACGGTGTTGTGATTTGTATGGCTGCAATTTTACACAATCTGTTGACTTTGGACACTGGGGGTTCCTTTATTGTGTTCATCTCCTGTGTCCACAGCTGCAATTTGCTTTAAGTTTTGTTCATCAACTTTAATTTATAATGACCCAGACTTCTGCACATAAATCTTCCTAAACTCTATAATCACTGCTTCTGACTTCAGTCAAAAAGCCTACTGGTGGCCTGGCTGTCCACTCCTACCTACAGATGTATTCACTGGTGTTGTGAAGGGGGTGAGTGGGTAAACTGTTGCAAAACAACACCATTGATTAATTAGTTGAAAGTGCGTGGAAGTAAAAAGTAAAATGTTATTTCATTTGTTGTTTAAATTAAGATACATCAGCAGCATGAGTAAATTTAACTATGTGAACACAAATCAGAAGCCACTTCTAGTATTTGAGATGAATTTCATTCAAGTATATTAATATATAGCACTCATCTAAGACTAGAAAACAATGCCCTAGGATTGTATTCAAGTGAGGGAAATTTGCAGGAATGTATTTTATTTTGGGTGTATTTGTGTGACTATGGAGTTATCATCAAGCTCAACCCACTTTACAGTTTGTCAGTGTATGGCATTTCGACCCGAACAGTTCCTTTTTTCTGTTCTTGTAGTTACAGATCATGTGAGTATAGTCAAATTATCTTGCTGCATCTGGCCATGTGTTTCTAGTTGCAGCTACAAGGTATGACCAGATAAAGAACTCTAATATTCGTGTTTTTCCATAGCTTGTGCAACAAGCCACACCTGAGTTACTCGGCTTTGAGCTGCACATCTAGTTTTGGTTTGCCTAGAAAGAGCAAATCAAGTTTACTGTGCTGATGTGTCAGTAATCTAGTTTGTGCTTTGTGTTCCCAACTCTTATTTGGAGTCTTATTTAAGACTTACAAAATGACTTTTTTTAAAGAAAAAAAAAAGCAAAAAAACAAACTCGAATACTTTATTAAAGGTCAGAACAACCTTGTAATCTCTTAACACACTCAAACATTTATTCTTGTTATATTCAGTTTCTTTACTCAGTGTATCTTTGCATTCACAGGCCAGAATATGTCTAGAAGAAAGTAAGTTAAAGCATGTATCAGGAAATCCAATAGCAGTTAGTGAATTGGATGAGAATCTTATTTTCTCCCTTAGTGTACAAGAAGTAATGGCTGGAAAATTGTTTTTCTCATACATTGAACATCAGGCAATGACAAATGGTAAAGTTCTGCTGTAAACCAAAAACTATGTGGAATAATAACTGGATTACTGTACAATTTTTTGTACTTGCTATTAACTTCAGAAGTGTCTAGTTTGATTATGTTATTTTAAATTTTGACTTCATGAACAGTGTTTAAGTGTGCACTTGAGCTTGGAGCTGAACTTATAAAAGGGCGATACTGGTGGTTTGTTTGGCATTTGGCCACACATTTGAATTACCACTTCAGCTGTTTTCACCTGCAGAATAAACAAAATATGTCTTATGTGAAAACAGATAGGTCTCCCTCAGCAAAGTAAATGGACTAAACCACATCTTTCAGAAAGCTCCCAACTTCAATTCTAAGTTTTCACTGGAAGGAAAATCCAGTGGTTTTATCTTGGTTTAAAATGTATGCCTTATTTCCATTTTTTATCAGGATTGTCTTGCTATCAAGAGTGGGGTCATCCTCATGTCTTTTTATGTTAAACTGAAGAATACATTTTCCTTTTCTTCATAAGACAGTTGAGTGCTATGACATCTTTTTGGGACAGAGGATGGGGAAAATGATAAAATAAAAAACCTCAGAATAATATAGTGTGTAAACATGGGCTATTTCATCCTTGTTAACAGAAACAAGGATGTTAGAAACAGGCTAGATATAAAATGCGTGGATACAGCTGTGTATGTTTAAAATTTGTGGGTGATTTCTTTTGTGTCTCAATTCTAGCCCTGCTGTTCACATGTGGTACATACAGCTGTGCCCAAAACCAACCACGTGGATCTTAATGCCCATGGAAATCTGGTTTGTGAGATTGGCATCCTGATTTGCATGTGAAAACCTAGTGATTACTATCCGAATGCTGCAATCAGAGATGCAAGTTGGGAGTTCCACTGTAGGTCCTATATAATTTCAACTTAGAAAATGAAGGTGCTATATGTATATGTACTTCTTGTGCATAAATTATAAATAGATACTGAAATTATTTGTTCGAATTGTTAGAAAAAAATTATTAAACACACAGGCAGGTTCTGAGAAAGAAAACTCAGCTCAAGATTTTTTCATCATTTTATCGATAGATATTTTTTATTAAGAGTGTGATGTGTTGTTAAATAATACTGTGCGGATTGGAGAATTAGATGAGGAGGTGGGTTCCTATAATGTAGGAAAGAATCTTCACTTTTACTGACAGGTGACACAGAGCAGCACTGTTCTGGTAAGACTATAGACAGCCTGTTTTGTATTTTTTATTTTACTCATCTGTTAAATTTCCATTTGATGAATGCTGCCTGCAATACAGATATTTTTCCAGGAAAAAAAAAAAAGTATTTGTGGATGTCTTCAATTGTCTATAAATTCTGATAGTGTTTCCCAGTCTCAATGGTTCTTCCTCCCACCTGCAACCACATTGAATCAAAACTATAATCTGATTGACTTTCTGCTACTTTGGAAACAGAAAGTTGTTTTATTAATGTCCTTTTTTATTGTATTGGAAACATTTCCTTAATTCCAAATCAATTTTCATTAAAAAAAATCCTTGCCCTACAAAGAATTCTTAGAAGTGGCTGTTTGTGTTACTATGTGTGCATGTTCTGAATGCATTCTGAATGCATTCTGAATACATGTGTTTTTCTAATTCATTTTTGATTCTAATTTTCCTTCTAGAAAACATAAACTTTTGTAAGACTGAAATTCTTTTCGCTTGTAGCTTCATTACCAACATCAAATTCTTAACCTGCTGTTAATGCTTGTTGTAATTGCTGTTGTTAACAATTAAGACAGGACTTCAGTGCTGTCACTGCAGCATTTTCAATTACCATTACTTCTGTTTTCGTTTATAGAGTATACACCTGGGTTGTGTTTAATTGCTTTCAGATCAGACTTTCTAAAATCTCTAAAAAAAGTCTAAAAAGAGCTGAAAGAAATGTTCAGACTGAATGACTATTGAATGCTTATGTTTTAAATTTTTGATATATTTTATTGCCTGCTATTTTTTAATGCATTCTCACAGCTTAACTTTCTTCTTCAGGGTGTGCTACAGTATTATCCTGGGTTCAGCAGTAGCAGTAATTTTTCTCCTTCTTAGTAGCTAGTGCAGTGCTGTGTTTTTGACTTTCGGCCTGGGAACAATGCTGATAACACTGAGGTATTTAGTTGATGCTCAGTAATGTTTACTCTGGCCAAGGATTTTCTGAGTCTCATGTTCTGCCAGGGAGGAGGGGAAGCCAGGAGGAAGCAGAGACAGGACACCTGACCCAAACTGACCAAAGAGGTATTCCATACCACAGCACGTCATGTCCAGGACATGAAAACGGAGGGCAGAGACCTGGAAGGGTGTGGTGGTGGTGCAGTGGGGGGTTCGCTGCTGGGGGGTGCACTGGCGGGGTCAGGCTTGGTGAGCAGTTGTATTCTCTTTCCTTATATTTCTCTTGTATTATTACTGGTGGTAGCAGTAGTGATTTGTGCTATACCTTAGTTACTAAACTGTTCTTATCTCAACATGTGGGAGTTGCATTCTTTTGATTCTCCTCCCCATTCCCCCGGGACAGGGGGAAGAAAGAGGGGGAGTGAGTGAGTGAGTAAAACTTCGTGAGTTTTAGAGGCTTAAACCATGACACCCAGTGAAAAGCACAGCAGCTACTCAAACTGTGACTGCAGCAGACAGTGCAGCTACTCCAGCTCCAAGCACAATAGCTACACCAGCCCCATTGACAAGTACAGCAGCATCATTTGAGAGTTCTGAAGATTTTCAATGGCCTTTGGGTACCCTTGAGACCTGCCTGCTGATTGTGATGGGAATCAGCATATTGGCACACATACAGAGTGTGTTTTACCCACGACCATTTCGTCTGATCTCGAAAGTTAAGCAGAGTCGTGTTTGGGTCTTTTCTAGGATTAGATGACGATATAGGAGGACCAAGAGATTTTTCCCGAGGCTGGACAGTCATGAGTGGCAGGGTGTGTGGGATAGTATGGGCAAGTATCTAGTCCACTGGGCCCCTCCAGTGTTTTAGAAGCGTCAGAGGTGGAAGGCAGCTGTATGGAGTCTCCAATGACAAGTTGCAGAAACTGCTGATGGGCAGGGTGAATTATTTTGAGCCTGGTGGGCCCATGACACTTCAGGCCATCAGGGCAGAGATGCAACATAGAGATGAACTCATGATCGAGGGGTGGACTTAGCAATGGACACTATTGCCCAGGTTATTCACAAGTGTGAAACATGAGCTGCAATTAAACAAGCTAAACAGTTAAAGCCTTTTTGGCATGGAGAATGATGGCTGAAGTACAAATATGGGGCGGCCTGGCAGACTGACTATATCAGACTCTCTCTTTTGTTCTGAAAGAGTCTTACAAGAGATGGAGCCTGACCGACATCATGGACCAGATGAACTCAGCAGCTTTATAGGGATTGGTCCATGCACTAAGGAATGATCTCTCTTTCTCTCTCTCTGTGGATGTGTGTATATATATATATATGTGTATATATATTTTTATATATATAAGATAAGAGTGATGATATATTGAAAAATGCAGGATCTGAGCGTGAGGTGAATGGTATGGAATAAGGGCTGGATGCTGTCCTGGGTTCTGCAGTAGCAGTCATTTTTCTCCTTCTTAGTAGCTAGTGCAGTGCTGTGTTTTTTGACTTTCAGCCTGGGAACAGCGCTGGTAACACCAGTGTTTTTATTTGTTGCTCAGGAGTGTTTAGTCTGATCAAGGACTTTCTGAGTCTCATGCTCTGCAGGGAGGAGGGGAAGCTGGGATGAAGCAGAGACAGAACACCTGACCCAAACTAGCCAAAGAGGTATTCCACACCACAGCACATCATGCCCACTATATAAACTGGGGGCAGTTACCCAGAATGGTTAGATCACTGCTAGGGTCAGGCTGGGTCTTGGTTGGCAGGAGGTGTGCGGTTGTATTCTCTTCCCTTGTTATTTACCTTATCATTATTATTATTGGTGGTAGCAGTAGTGGTTTTGTGTTATACCTTAGTTACTGGAGTGTTCTTATCTCAACCTGTGGGGGTTGCATTCTTACAATTTTCCTCCCCATCCCTTTGGGAGAGGGGAGGAAGTAGCAGGAGTGAGAGAGCGGCTGCGTGGTACTGAGTTACCAGCTGACCTTAAACCACAACAACTATGTATTTATAATGAGAATGTGTTCTTTTTTCCTTTGATGCAAATGACTCTAAGTGAAGTCAATGGGGTTATGTGAGACTTGCTAAGATAATATTCAGTCTATTACTCTTTACTTTAGTCTCTTACGGAAGACTAGCTAATATTTTAGACTGGCCTTACACTTATTGCTGCAGGTTCCAAAGTGTTTTTATTCTAGGTTGTTTTTGTTTTCTCTCTTGTTTTCTTTCTTTGTAAGAGGATTTTTTTTCTGAATTTCAAAGATGTTCAGGAGTAGATTTTATTTTTTTCCTGGATATGTTCATTTGCAAAATGAATTCTTATTCATGCAATGAAGTAAGTCAAAAGTTTGAGGAATTTTTCAAAGGGAATATGTGAAGTTAGGTTGAAAAGATAAGGAGAATGTTTCTAGATAGTCTTTCTGCAGGGTAGCACGCTCAGTGTGAGGTTAGATATGCATTACTTGTGTTGTTGCTTGCTATGGAAGGAAAGTAAATGGATCTAAACACAGAGCTCAAAAAAGAGTGTAAACCACACATTGAAATCATGCAAGTTTCTTTGAAAAGTTAACTAGTCAGAGCAAGTAACTTGGGAAGCCACCACAGCATTCTTGTTTAATAAATTAAGCTGAAAAGTTCTCTGGAAAAGTAGTATTGAACTATACCAAATACTTTTTGCAGCTGATTGTTGCTCTATAGTAGATTGCTTGTAGAAATAGAATGGGAGGAAAACACCATTTTAAGTTTAAAACCAAACCAAACCCCACAGTAACATCTATCAACTATCTATTAAAAAAGTCTATTTCAGTGTTCAAGAACAAAAAGGCGGTATTTGACATAATTCAAATTTAGAAAAACGCAATTCCTTTCCAATGCTTGATTGCTTTCCAGTTTTTATTTTGGCTCTAATTCAATGATGTCATGTCCTTATACACCTTAAAGAAAGCTTTCTCAAACTGATCTGCAAGAAGTGCACAATAGATGCCACTTCTGTTATGAGAGGCTGTGATTGGATTTGCTTGTGTAATGCTATTTAAAGTACGTTTTCAGGAAGTCCGTAAGAACACATCAGTAATTGTTCAAAAAGTTTCCTCACTTCTATAAAATATTTTCTGCAAAGGGAAGTAGAAATCCATTGTCAGATTTGTAATTAAATTCTTGAAATTATTTTGCTCTTTATGCAAAGAACTGTTTGCTCTAATTCCTGAACTGCTGCTATAGATGACTGTGTTGTGAAAACTGAGTTTTGAATACTGCTTCTTCCCTTCTCTGATTAAATCTTTCTCTTACTTTCTCTTCTTTGAATCCTAGAATATTTGTCAGATCTTTTTCAGCAAACGCAGTACTATGTTTTAGCATTCAACAAAATGCTTTTCTTGCATGGAAACCCTTATGGGAAGTTTAACTCAGCTATGCTTACACACTGTTGAAATGTTCAGAGCCACTATTGCATGAAATGTTTTCCAGTATCACTGGAGAAAGCAGATTGTATCATTGCAATACCAAACAAACCTCTCTGCTTGTGAGCTCAGAAGGAGTAATAGCCAAACTTTAGGGTTTATTTTACAGTAGCACAGGTTCCAGATGAAGCAGTCTTCCTTATCTCCACAGAAGTTTTTCTTAAATATAAAACATTTTAGTCTATACAATATTTTATATTCTGTCTTTTCTGTTATATTTTCATGAAAATAAATCAGTTTGGTAAGGGACTTTTCATCAGCTCATCCTTTATCTGTTTTACTTTGTAGTGATGACCATAAATCACAGTTAACTCTAATCCAGTACTTCTTCGAGTTCATCCCCTTTTTTTCTGTTTATAATTAGCATTGTTTTGTTTTATTATTGTGATAAAGCTGTGAATTCGTAATTGCATTTTCCGAAAGAGGTAGATGTATGCTATCAGCTTAATACCTTAAGGTAAAGTGTTGGGGCATGTAAGAGAGAACTACAGATTGAGAAGAAAGTTTATGACAACTCTTGCTTTTGACAGTTTGTCCTCTGTTCTGATCAGCAATCTATACCCTTTTGAGACCTTTTTTTTTTAATGCTGCTCAACTTCTCTAAATATTACTTTGAAAAAGTCTCAGTTTTGCTATTTTTTTAAATGAGTTTTCTGTTGTAAAAAATTTACTTTGATGTCATCCATCAATTAAACAGGCTTCTGTGATGGGAAGCTGAAAGGAAAATAGGATAGTTGAGACCTATAAATAACCCACCCAAAATAACTTTTTCCCTGAATAATGTTTCATTATTTTGGTCTGACCTATATAGGTTAGAAACAGGAGCCATGTCCTAATGGAAAAAGAAACATTTTGATTTTTTCTAATGATATGAAAGTATTGGATTTTATAGGATGTCTGTTTCAAACTTCCTGAAAGATTTGGCTGAGTGAATAGAGATGTGCTTGTCATAGGAATCTGCATTATACCGTACAGGCATTTAGTCCTGGCACTGGTGATGCATTAGAATTACTTTATATTACCTTAAGATGTGTCGAATTTGTTAATACTGCAGCATTGCTATTATTAAGTTTGGAAAGATGAGACATTAAATAATAAATATTGTATTACTGGGCAGTATATTTATTTTTCTGACAGTTTGTTGAGGAGCCAAGCTACTCTAAGCTTTATTTCATAGGTTCATACAAAAATGAAATAGGCAGATAAACCTGCATTTTAATGTGGTTTCAGAATAGCTTTTTATAGAGTTCAGTGTTGAAACAAAGGAAGATCCTGTACAAACTTTGATAAACTGGTATGCTTTTATTTTTAAGCAGAAAGAAGTTCATAGAAAGAGGCTTCTGAATCCTACAGGATCTTGTGATTCTGCAAAATAGTGTCTTTCTTGTGGGCTATTTTCTGAATCCATCATTGAGTGACTAATGAGGCTTTTACACAGAGATATACTGTGGCCATAATAGTCACTTAGGGTTATATTTTTTTCCTCATTTTACAACCTGGTGAGGGATAACAGCTTTACCACCCACCCTGTAGCAGGTCTCGATGTTTTCTGTTTTCAGCTGTGAAGCAACAAGAGGACTACTGAGGAAAGAGGCTTCATAAATTCAAAGCACCTTTTTCAGTAATCTGTGGGAGGAAAGTGTGTGCATGTGTGCACCAAAGCATCATGTTTTTACAAAAGGCTTCAAAAGATTCCTGTCAGATAGCTTCCCATATTTTTTTTTTTTTTTCCTTATTTTCTATTATTTTAGGTCAGTCTACTATCATTTCCCATATGGTCTTTCACTGCCTTGGGAGTGTTTCTCTACAATTACCTTTGAATCCCAACTTCTGAATATTTGCCTGAAGTACTGCATCTTTGGAAAAACCTGCATCTTTATCCCCACCCCCACCCCCCACCCGAGAGTTCAGTTCTCTGAAGCTTTTCAGTATAATAGAACTTTAATAGCTGGTAGGTTTTGTGCTTCTGCTTTACATGGATTCTGGTATTAGGAGTCTGATGCCCAGCCTCTTATTGTAACACCTTCTTGTACATACAATTTTTGAATCATATGCAATCTAATTTTCTGTTATTTCCTTACTATGTCATGTTTATTATAGAAAATAGCATCTTTTTCTTTAAGGCTACAAGTGAGATGATGTGAAAATCACTGAGACTAATGATTTATCTGAAAGTGTTTATTGTAGAATATCAGTCTCTGGGAAAAATAAGCCACCTACTTGTTCTTCACATACTTTGTCATATGAGTTTTCTAAGAATTCTTCTTCTCTATAACTATCACTAACCACATTATGGAGAAACTGAATATGAAGCATGCAAAAGACATAGAAGAACATACAAAACAATTTAAGAAAAGTCTAATGTCAAGTTAGTGAAATAAAATTATTACATCACAGATGTGAGGGAATGCAAGTGAAGGAAGAATGTTTCAGGAAGAATTATTCAACAGTTTGGCACACTGGCACTAGACTAATTTCTGGTTTGGTTTTTTTGTGTGGGTTTTGGTTTGTTGTTTGTTGGTTTTGGTTTTGTTTGGTTTTTTTTTCTTTATTAACTGGCATTTAAATCTTTGTAGAGGTTAAGCTTTTGCACTCTGACTGTTGGGAGTGGGGAACAGTTATCAGAGGCACAGTGGTCATCTTCTGCACTAAAAAAATGTAAAACAATTCCTGTTTGTTTCATTCAAAGGAATGAGAAATAGAAGACCATAGCTTTATTGCTGGTAAATGAAGAAGGCAGTGTATTTTCACTCCAGAGATGACCCATATTACTTGTATCTAGTAAGGGATTAAGGTTCTGTTCAAGCTTCGCAGTTTAAAACATTAATTTTACTTACAGTGTTGCTCTACTCTGTCACTGGCTAAATAACATTCATTCCTGGTCACAGAAGATGAGGGAGTGAGATAGGGTAACAGTGGCAATGGACAATGAAAGTTTCTTCCAACTGTCCTTACTGAAGTCTGAGCAAATGCATCGCAGGTCCACCAAAGCACCAGTGTTGTCATGCGCTCCTCTAAGTATTAAAAAAGCCCTAGCCTTTCTTCTTGATGACAGTTTAAGCCGAAAGGGATTTATTCATCATGCAGAATTTGTCTATTCTTTCTGGCTTTTCTAAATTACTGAGAAAATGTTAGTGGGTAAAAGATTTAATGTGTATACTCTTAGCCCTTTAAACATGCCCTAAATTTTTATTCACATAAAGCTTCCAGTCCCTACAAGATAATGAATGTTGATTTTTCATTTTGGCTTTTTATTTGAAAGTGATTATTCAGCCTTTTCTTTTGGTTTTCTGGTTTTTAAGGGGTTTTTTTTTTGAGAGGATTAATGACTGAATGTTCAGGCCACTTTGTCTTACCCCAGTCTGAGCCACTGTACAATAGAAATCAGATTTAATTACTTCATTTTGAAAATGAATAAATTTCTGAAACAACAGTGGAAAAATTTCATCGCTAAAGTGTGTTTCTTAATAGCTCAAAGCAGAGGCTTTTTTGAAAGTGAAATAGATGAAACAGGTAGTCTCTTCAGAAATAATGAGTTCCTAGTAAATTTGAATATTAAGTAGTTGAATTGACAGGTTCTGCCCCGGAGTTCTCTCTTCAATCCCTTTATGCAAAAGGAGTGCTCAAAAATGGTTCAATAAGTTACCAAAATCTTTTACTGTAGAATAAATAACAGTGACATTACTATATTGGATTTATATGCATAAATTTAATTTACTTTTGGTGAACAAAATGGTAAAATTGCAGTAAGCAGCAGTGAGAATCAGTGTTGCTACAGCAACTATTTTCTTGTGAAAATAGCAATTCTAGAAAGTTGAAGAAGTCAAAGGCAGATTTGTCAGGTAATTGTTGCAAAACAGAGAAGTAGTATTGCAGTATAATTTATCCTAAAGTTTCAGAATGGTAAGATTGTCATGAAAATAATAATCTGTTATAAAAGTGCTGATGCTAACATTTTACATCCCTTGCCCTGAGGATGCTGCCTTTTTGTTGGAAAATGCTTGAAGGGTATTAAAGTGAGTTGGAATGGATCACTTCTCACTGGGTGCCTGTGGGAGTGTACAGGCGTGCTGTGATGGAAAATATTTGGAAACAGTGGATGAAACTAATTGCTGGTTACTTCTAACTTTTGTCTTGCCATGAATATTTGTATGTGTCTGTCTGTTATTTTAGTGCTAATTACTGTCAAGAATATTGTTTATTACTCTGTAGGAGTTAATCTTTGTTTGAATTATAGATTTTTAAGTATGTTTATATGTATATACTTTGTACACACATGCATACACACATTTATACACCCAGTTAAATGTATTTATACAAGCATACTTTTAGACACAGAGAAATACATGTATACCTGCATACAGACACTTACAGAATTATGTTTTAGAATGTAACAGGAAAAAATTATGCCTGCTAAATGTATGCAAAGATATAGATGCTTCCACTTTTTCCTCTTGCAAAATGTCTGGAACTTTAAAAACTGGAATATAAACCTCCCCTTCAATCAGGTTACAGCTTATTTAAGCCTGGGAATAAAGTGTTTGGAGAAAAGCAAGCCTTTTAATATTCCTCACAGTTGTTAATCAAAATAGAGAAATTAACAGTACTTGTTATAACAGTTCTTGAAATAAGTATGGCATATATTTATAAATAATTTTAAAGGTGCACGGAGCTTTCCAAATCATTTAGGACTATGTGTTTATATAATAGAAAACCAACCTAATCTCTTTTCAGGTCAGTATTTCAGTGAAACTTGAGGGCATTTTAGTCAGGGAAATATTTTTTCTCTTTGCAGCAGAAAAAGGTTTTCCTTCTTTTCAAGTGACAAAATGTTATAATGTATCAAATGAGCAGCTGTCTGTGAAAATATAATCTTTTACATAGAAATACTGTTGCTCAAAGAGATAATTTGGGATTTCTGCGGCTTTTTACTTTTGAAATCATTGTTTGGCTCTTCCTGAGCAATCTAAGTCCTGCAAATAGAATCAAAGAAGCACAAGAAAAAGTTCCCTAAAACGGATCTTGAAGTGTGAGTAATTTGGATTTTGCTAAGGAAAAATTAATTATCAGCCAAGATGGTCTTGTTTATTCACATTGTGTTGGGTCTGACTGAGATGGAGTTAGTTTTCCCCTTATCAGCACTCACAGTGCTGTGCTTTCTGCTGTTTTGTGCTGGTAGCTAGAATGGTGTTGATAAAGTACCAGTGTTTTGGGTAGTCTCATAGCATTAAGGCTGTCTCTCCAACATTCTTCCCTCACCACTTGGCTGGGGCTGGGCAAAATTTTGGAGAGTGGACAAAGCCAGGACAGCTGACCCAAACTGACGAAAGGGATATTCCATACCATATGATGTCTGCTCAGCAATAACAGCCAAGAGAAAGTAGGAAGGGAGGCATTTCTTACGATGTTTAATATAGCAACCACTGTCTACCGAAGCCCTGCTTCTTGGGAAATAGCTGGACATGACCTGCTGATGGGAAAGCTTTCTAGAAACTTATGTTTACTTGCATAACAAATCCTTGTTCGTAATCTGTGCTGTCCTGCAGTATGATTCCTTTTAAATCACACAAGACTGGTAACAATACTGGAAATTATTGAATTTATTTCTACTTACAACTGTTACAGTGATCTGATTAAAATGTTACTCCTGTGTAATCACTTGCCTGATCAGGTACACTTAACATTAATCCTCCCTTGTGGGCGCAGCTGATAATTGTAATAAAAGTGCTACTCTCTGTCCCTTCCCAAGGTTAGAGCCAGCTTGAGCTTTTCTTCACTTAGAAGACATATATATGTCAAAATAACTGATTTTTCAAACTGAGAGTAGCTTAAGTATTCAGAGATCAGCTTTTTTCTTCAGCAGAGGAAGGCATTTTCTTTGGCTTCAGGAAAGAAGTGGTGTTCTCCATCAAAATAATTGGTTTCTTTCCCTTCACACGTGAAAATTACCTCTCAGTATTAAAGTACCTCTTATAAATCTAAAGTAGGAAGGTACTTCTTGTAAGTCTGGAGAGGAGCCTCTATTTCATTGAATGTTTCTTGGATAACAAAGCAATGTGATAAAGACAAAAAGCATGTACTGGAATGTGCTGAGACAGTTTCTTAAATTTCTCTTGACACTACTAACCATGTTGGTTAAACTAAGGGATGATAAATACTTGCTGTTTACAATTAAGTTATTGTTAAAGAAACAATAGAAATTGTTGTCTTCACTATTAATGTCAATACTATTTGGCTAAGGATGCTCTTCAGGTCTCACACTCGCTAAAAATGTTAGTCATTAGTCACATATGAGATATTAGTCCTTCTGCAGGTACTACGAGGTACTCACAGAAGCCATTGGTTTCAGAGACTACTGGGGCAAAGTGTATGATTGCATAAGAAGTCAGATGATCTGATCTGAACCCAAAATTCCATCTCAGGGCTGCTCACGTCATGCACTTGAGACAAGACAGAAATTCTGTTGGAAGAGCTGTGCTACAAAAGCTGCTTGTAGACCAAAATTATTTAAGTCCTGCAGACCTGGCAAACAATTCTGTGTTGTCTTCATCACCATTGCAAAGCATATTGTCCATTATTTGCTAATATATGCTTTATTACTATATACAGTTTTGTGTACTCATATGTAAACCATAAATTCCTTTTTTTTTATTGCCAATTCAAATTTTTATAAAAATCTGAATTTAGTAGGTACAAAGCAGTGCAGAGATTTGCTCTTAGGTAGGCAATGTATAGTTTATAATCTATTTTGCTTATGATCATGGTACAAAACGACTTTTGACATCATATGCAAATCCCAATCTGGTCTCCAGTCATTGAGGATATTATCTGGATTTGCAATGACACACTGACAAATATGGCTCTTTCTAAGTGCTGTTGGCATGTTTTGACAGACTTAATCCTGATCACATCTAGTATGTTTCATGCTGTTGACAAGGAAACTATTCCTTTCTATTCATATACCTGTAACATAAATTTGAAATGTTCTTATAAATTCCCATTTTAAATGTGCCCAAAGATTAACATGGCATCACTATTTGAAATTTTAGACTTCAGGGAAAGAAAAGCAAAGATTTTCTTTTAATTGCAGTGCTATATGCTTAAGAAAATATAAATAGAAAGTTGTGTCCCTACTTTTTATCTCTGACATTTCCTTGCCTAAGTCAATGTGAGGTTATATTCAGTCATGTAAAATAATCTCACATATTGTGAGCAATTAGAGAGGAGACAGCTTTCTGCACAGTGCTCTCTTACTCTTTTCCTATTACATCTCAGACTTAGAGGAGATGAGGGTATTATGAGAACTTTACCCTGTTCTTTCTCAAATGCTTGTTAGGACCTGCGAGTCAAGGTCATGAACTCAAAGTAATGATTTCACAGACTCAGTAAGGTATCTCTCAGCTTTCTTCATACATAATTATATGAAGACTCCTTTAAGACTTCATAACAGTGGCTGCAGGGCCAATTTTGGAAATATTTTTGCATTTTATGTTACCAGATATCTTAGCAGGATAATCATGTTATTTACTCCCTACTTTAGTGCGGACCTTATCTGCTACAGGTCTTGTTAAGTAGTGTGTTTTGCTGTATAAACATACTTCTAATCTGCTATTTTTATCTTTAGAATTTTGTCAAAAATATTATCCTTCTTTGTGAAAACATTTTCAAAAGTTTTGGTAGGCTGCCCATCTCTCATTGAAATGGAAGAAGGGTTGCATTCTGGCTATTTCTAGCTGCACGGTACTTTTCAATCACCTGACGTATGCTTAGGAATTCAGGATATCAAGTGCTTTGCTTTGGAGAAAAAGAAAGTATTGGTAAGAGTAATATGGCTTGATAGAGTTAGTAGAAGAGTTACGCCTGATTGATTTATGGGGTGTTTTGGTTGGTTGGTTGGGGTTTTTTTTGTTGTTGTTTTTGGTTTTGTTTTTGGTTTGTTTGTTTGTTTTTTGTAGAAGTATATTCCAACATAATTTACTGTGAAATTCTTCATAGTTTGTCAACTACTGAGATTCTGATTTTTTTCTTTCAGTGCGACCCATAAATCTTTACTAATGAAGTAACGGATAGCGCTGATTTGTTAATTGGAGGAATTTTTCCCCAGGACAATGGAGGAAGAATCAGGATTGCTGAGCTTACGGCCTGTAAAAGGCCTGGGTCTGGGAAAGTTTGGAACAATTTTTCCTTTAAATTTAGATTTTTTTTTGCTTCCTTTGACTAACCCATATGTAGACTTTAATACTTGTGAATACATTTCTTAGAAATTTTTTGCAGGCTGTTCGCGATAGTGTTGTTGTATTTTCAGGTTGGAATCAATTATATCTAGCAGAAGGATACAGATTCTGCAGCCATAAGAGCCAGGTGCTCATTTTGTCTGAGACTGCACAGAGCTGCGCAGGAGAAGTTGTGCTTTTTGATCCTTATTCTTTTCTAATGTGAGACGGTGTGATTATTCCTCATTTTTAAACACCAGGTTATAAATGCAGGTACAAAAAGTGATATTGGTTGTTTGGAATGAGATTTCTGTGACTGCATGATGTGTTTTGCAATGTGTCAGGGCAACCTGTGAGTGGGTACCTTGTGTCGCATAATTGGCTTCAGACTTTCACTATCTCTGGTTTGCAGATTGTGCCCTTGAGCAGGATTTTACAGGAGGAGAGATAATGCTAGGTACCGCACCTTGTATCTGACATCACAACCTCTTGCACTGGGTCTAGTTAAGTCAGGACAGAAACGATCTCGCTGCTCCACAAATATGTGTTTGGTTTTCAGGTTGGGAACCAGAAAATGTAGGCAAATAGTACAGGTCTCATCAGACTTGCTGTTCCCCTTGTGGGAAAATGAAAATAAGGTAGATTATAAGTCATAAGTCAGAGAAGGTCATTCTGTCATCGACTGTTGTCTTTGTCTTGTTTGGATAACCACAGATCAATGTGAAGCATTTAGATTGATTTGCAATTCTGTTAGTAGTCTAGAAAATACAACTTCTATCAAAAATAAGGGGAAGATGAAAGTGCATGAAAATTTTTATGAGTCTTCAGAATCTGTTATTTTGATATACAGCTGTCCCAGTCTGTTAAATAGGTGCACAAAATTAATGACATCTTATGTCTCAAATTCTGCACACTAAGCAATAAGTGTGTTGGGGAGGCACAGAATAACAAATGATGAGCAACTAATGATGATAACTGTATAACAGTGTGAACCTTTTGCTCTCCCATGCAAACTGTAAGTCCAGTAGAGTTTGCATTGTCTATTTAATATTTCATTTCTCTGTTTACTACTGTATCTAAATTGATGTGGCGAGAGTAAGAATTTAGCTGTACCTTTATCCATCGCATGTATTGATTCCTTAAATGGAGAAAATATATCTGAAGAACTTGTAATTATGCTTAATTCAAGTCACTATAGCAGTCTGTGTTCCAATGTGTTCTCATGGAGAATGAAGAAAAAGATACCTAGAGACTGTTGATCACAGTGTGAATAATAGCCTTACCAAATATTCCAGTAACAATTTAAAATGCACTTCAGTATATCATCCTTTTTATTGGCTAATGAAAATATTGTGGAATCACAAAAAAGTTCTGAGGTTTTATCCCTCTTTGCTCATCTTCGTGTTCTTATATTATGTGGCATGATCACAGCTATGCAGCCATCCAGAGCTGGATTTCATTGTCTGCCTGGGGGATGCAAACTAATTCAGGACAAAAAGACCTTGGTAATTTTTTGTTGCAGTTGGTAGACTTTCTTAAAAGTGATAAGTAAAAAAACCTGCCATGTAAAGACGTGCAAGGATTATTTGTTTAAAAGAATAAATTTGGATTGGGTTTCCTGTTGGTGAAGTGGGAGGTGTATTTTTTGTGATAATGAAGCATCCCAAATCCCATTTTTATATTGATACACCATGGTATTCCTCCCTGGCATCCAAAGCAGTCAGTCATCTTTGCCCATGTTTTGATTGGCAAAAATATAGCGTTTAGCCAAAATAAATCTGGTATAACCTTCAGCTGATAAAGGAGGCTGTTCAGTTTATAGTTGGAGATGTAGATAATATTCATCCATAAAAATGCCCGCAAAATAGAGGTAATGAACAATATGTGTGTCATATGAATTTGGGCTGATGATTTAAAGTATTATTTATATTAATCATTAATAGAGATATTTCCTCTGTTAAAAATGCCACTAGCTCATATACTTGTAATGAACACTGAAAATTGTTTCGCCTGTAGAGCACTTCTTTATTAGCAGGAGAAAAAGTTCCGCTTTTATTTAGTTGAACGTAAGAATTGTGATGACAGGGCCATTGCTGTTAACTTTTGGTGGAGTTTTGGTACAATTATGCTGCAGGAGAGCTAAGGGAATTCTTTTTATATCCTGGAATATGTAGTCTAGAGGATAACTTGGTAGAACCTATGTATTGGTACCTCAGTTTTAATAAGAATCTGTCTGCTTTACTTAAGCGATGAGGGTATGTTCCAAAATGAACTGTGGTAATGCAAAGATACATCTGGTTGGAAAATTAATGTTATAGAATCACAGAATCATAGAATACTTAGGGTTGGAAAAGACCTTAAGATAATCTAGTTCCACCCCCCCCTGCCATGAACAGGGACACCTCCCACTAAACCATGCCACCCAAGGCTCTGTCCAACACAGCCCTGAACACTGCCAGTGATGGAACATTCACAGCTTCCCTGGGCTACCCATTCCAGTACCTTACCACCCTAACAGTAAAGACTTTCTTCCTTATATCCAATCTAAACTTAAACCACGACACCCTATTTAAGTTTGAACTGATTACCTCTTGTCTTATCATTGCAGTCCCTAATGAAGTGTCCCTCCCCAGCATCCCTATAGGCCCCCTTGAGATATTGGAAGGCTGCTATGAGGTCTCCATGCAGCCTTCTCTTCTCCAGGCTGAACAGCCCCAACTTTCTCAGCCTATCTTCATACGGAAGGTATATGTTAAGGAGTAATGGTCAGTAGTTTTCTTTTGCACCAAGATCCATATCCTGATCCTGTTCTAATGCTTTATTTTTTATAATTATTCTCATTTTAATGTCAGGATTGAAACTTACTGTATGTGAATGATGTCAATATGGGAAGAGCTGTAAACGTTTTTGGTTACAGGATAATAATTTTGATAAATTGAAAGGACAATCCATGAAAATACAAAATTATATCATTTGTGGAGGTAGTGCTGAAAAGTGAAGCGGTTCTGTATATTTGATGTCTGATTCCACCAAATCAGTTAATAATGTGATAGTTGGAGAGTAAAGAAAGCAAGTAAAGGAATTTTACTTTCTTCTTATCATGTTAATAAGGATGTATTAACGTAACTCCAGTTTGCATTTAGCTAGAAGGTTTTGTCCAGAGTTTATCCCTTTTTTTAAGAAAAATTTGGTAAGTTGAACAGAAGTGAAGCAACAGGTGATTTTAAAAAGTAATATATAAGGAGACATGAATGGATTACACTTGTTTTGATTTATATAGAAGACTTCATAGACAATGAGCAGATCTTTAAAAATGCAGAATAGTGTGGCAAAGTGATTGTTCTCTGAGGAGTCCGTGTGTGGGAGGGGAAGAAATTGTCTGTTCACACTAGCTCAGAGGTTTGGATATTACGAGAAGATTCATCATAAAAAAAAAAAAAAAAAAGAAAAAAGAAAAAAGATTTTTCTTCTGTTTGAGATTTATGTGGTTGATTGCTCATGATCCTTTTCCAGTATTAAAAATGTAGAGAGGGACATATTTCTGGCGATTAGTCACAGATTCCTTTTCTTGCATTTAGTTTCCCTCGTGGTACTATTTTCTCTTTTTCAGTGACAAAATGTTCATTAATTATGGTTTGTCAGCATTACATAATTCTAATATTATTTAATATTAACATTAACATCAGTCCAAGCTCCCTGAAATGCAGTGGCACTGGTGTATGATTTTAGGGTTAGTTTGGGGTTTTATTGGTCATTTTGTGATAAAATAAGCAGTGATATTTTTGGGTAGGTGAAAAAATAATTAACGTAAAAAATAGTGCAACCATAATTAGTCAAGTCAGAAACATAACTGCAAAAGAACAATATGTTTTAAATGATGTTACACTTGATTCATAAAATCATTGTTATAGTAAAGATTGGGGTATTTATCTACCATTTTCATATATACTGCTGCTGTACAAGGCACTATGTATAGTTATAGGATTTCTTAAACAGCTTATAAAATAATAATTCTGTTGGTAAATCAGGCAGACCTCCAGAGGGAAGCATCTGGCAGTTCATGATAATTTATAATCAATTGGTGATTTTTAGTGAAGCAGTTTAAGGGAATAATTTTTACCAGCTAACATATTACAGGACACACTAGTTACAACCACTGTAAGTCACAAATAAAATAGCCAAACCTATCCTGCAAAAGCTAATAAACAGTAATCACCTACAAAAGAGCAGCTTAGTAGCAAGTGGTAGGGCTCAACCAAGAATTCCAAGTGATGAGCTACATGAGTAGTGATTCATGAAAATTTCAAGGATTTCTCAGTAGGGTCTGGAACACAACATGTACCTCAAAGACTCAAACCTTTTTTTGTGAGGTGGATTGGATGTATTTCTCACTGTGAATATCATCTGCACCTGAGATGCGGACTTCAATGTGGAAAAAAACAGGTTAAATTAGCTTTGACAATATGTTAATTTATAAAGCTCTAATAGGAATTTTCTGTGTGCCTTTTGTAATTGACTTGGTGAGTTGAGAATGCGGAATGTAAAAGGCTAGCCAGGAATGTTTCAAGATATAATATATATACTTTTATGCAGTAGGCCCTTAACTGTGAGCATATTTCTTTCAGGAACTTCTTTAGCTTCTAGATGAGATTAAAGTAGGAAGAAAGATTGATTCACCTCAAAAGCAATTTGGGGAGATGTGAATTAACTCTTCAGAATCAGGAAGTAGAAGTTTTACTGATTGAACTACATCTGGCACCATAACTTGTTTTAGTGATAAAAAAATGTGCGCTCCATAACAGTCTTCAAGCCCTTGAGCAACATAAAAAGCTACAACATCTGGGCAGTGACTACAGTGCATACACCTCTCAGTGCCAGTGGGACTCCTAATCACTGTGGTCTGGTCGTCTTTGTAAGAGCCAGGTGAGTCTCCATTCTCCTGGTTTAGTGTTTAGAGCTGGAGATGTGAAAGACACTAGTTACAGCCTACTGGAATGAGAGGAGTTTCTGATGCCTTACAAGTTTCCTGGGGACCTTATTTTCAAATGGATTTTGGTGTGCTTTACAGTGGCATCACTGTCAGTGGAGGCTTGTTTATTTGGAGAGCTTTTCTATGATGAGTAAAGGGATGCCTTTTGTGAGACAGCTCACAGGTGTGACCTGAGCTCAGTATCAAGTAGCATAAAGCTTTTATTTCTTGCTTGATCCCATACCAGCGTTGTCTAAGGATTGCAGGTTCTCATTCTTACATATATGCCCTTGAAAATTTTAATGCAAATACTTTTAA
Organism: Myiopsitta monachus; assembly: GCA_017639245.1. Taxonomy (NCBI): domain Eukaryota; kingdom Metazoa; phylum Chordata; class Aves; order Psittaciformes; family Psittacidae; genus Myiopsitta; species Myiopsitta monachus. The sequence goes on along the minus strand of CM029921.1, from coordinate 70,048,696 downwards.
AATACTTGAATATGAATATGTGAATGGGTGTTATCAAATTAATACAATTGCCTCCAACATCCTAATAAGGACTTTGAGGATGTACCAGTTTTATTAATTTAGTCAATTCCTCCATTTATTCAATTCTCTGAGCTATTTCTTATTTTATGATTTTAAAATATCTTATGTCTGACATACTTGACCTTTCTCATCCACTTACCACTGAAAACTGAATCTATTCAGTAGAGCTCTTGAAGTATACAGATTGAAGACTCCAACAATTTTACACTGAAAGAAATGGCACTCTTTTTTTATAATTGGTATCTTAGGAAGAAACAGACACTCGAAGACCCATTTGACAGAAGAATCATGATGATTCTTGCTTCTTTTAATAAAGATAATGATAAGGATTAGGAATCCTCTAACACAGGATCTTTCTACAAAATCTGAGCAGCTCTGCAAGACTCTTGGAGAAAGACTTTATAGAAAACCTTTTTGCCTGTTCTTTTTTTGTCAAGAGTCTCCTGTTCTGTATCATCTTGGCTCAAGTGGTATCCTTCATTCCTAGCAATCTAGCAATTTTTGTCTTTTGTACTTCTCGTGGTTATAAAAAAAACTTGACTGTTCACTTTAATCTACTGCAGTGACCTTGCAATGTGTGACATAACATACATATTTGAATGAAATGGAATGATTTGCTGGATTGAAATATGAATCTCAAAGTGCTTAGCTGTGCATTTATCTCTTGAGTTTTTATGACTGCATGAAATGTAGTTATCATAGTTGTATGAAAGGCTCAGAGACCAATGGCTAAAATTGCTGAATTTCTACACAAAATTAAATATCTTTCTTAAAAAATGTATGCTCCCAACAGTGTGTGAGACATACACCAGATACTCATTCACTTCCCTTTTGGAAGGCAGTGCTATAAAGGTCTGCTAGGAGGATGTAAGTGCAAATTTCTGAAGACTAAAATAAAACTTCTTCTAATGAAAGTCCATTCCTACTAGAAAAATGAAAAAAAAAATTAGGTGTTACATTCTTGGAATGGGGTAGGACCTCCTGTGTGTGGAGTAATTTGAGTGGTTTATGACTGTTATGCAGCCGAAGAACTTTTTCTCTGTAAAATAGTGTGCAAAGTTCAATAGTTATTTCTTTAGCACCATTTAAAAATAACTTTAAAACAAATTAATTTTAAATAACAGTTACTAGAATCACCCTGGCTCTTGTACTGCCTTGTCTAGTTCTGACCACTGCAGGCTATGAATATCAGTTCATTAATTTGTTTTCCATAGAGAAATGGTGTCGTGCCTTGTGTTCAGAAAGCTTTTTTTTAAACAATGAAAAATATTGCCATGTATAACGAAGCAAATGACAAAGAAGTGGGGTTGAGGTTTGTCTTCAACTATCAAATTTAAGTTCTTACCTCCAAGCCTGTGGTCAGATTTCTGTGCCATTAGATTTGTAGTGGAAAGGCCTATCATGTTTTAAAAGTAATAGTTAATTTTATTACTGAATAAGCTAGCAGAAATTAAATAGTTTCCCTGAATATCCAGGTGACATTATTCTGGAAACTCTTTGTGAATGTTGCCTTAAATCTATTAAAATCCACTTCCTTTCCCTTTCCCTTTCCCTTTCCCTTTCCCTTTCCCTTTCCCTTTCCCTTTCCCTTTCCCTTTCCCTTTCCCTTTCCTTTCCCTTCCTTTCTTTCCTTTCCCTTCCTTTCTTTCCTTTCCTTCCTTTCTTTCCTTTCTTTCCTTTCTTTCCAATTGTGGGACTGATAAACTTGTTCATGAAATTATTTTTCGTGAGTTATAAATATATATAAATGCACAGCAGGAGACAGTGCAGAAGTGATCACGGTCTAAACAGCACAGGGTGAAAAGGAAGCTCAAGCCCAGTATTACTGAAATGTGGGAGGTCACATACCAGCATCCAGGAATGAAGCTTATCTCTTCCTGAGTGAACATTCCTTTTTTCTTGAAGCTTAGTTGAGTAATTAGACAGGTCCCATGTACTTCTGGTTCTGCTTCCAGCATTCATGAGGCTGCCAAAGCAGATTTTGCAACATTCCAAATATCTCATTTCTGATGCATCTAATGTCCTTATCTTGTAGGAGTGCTTTAAAAATAACCCCCTCATAATAGTGAAGAAAGCTAGCACAGGCTCTGCGTAGTGGGTGAAGAGATTTCAAACAATAGGCAGAATGGGGCCCACAAAGAACAGTGTTGCTGGAAATAAAACATTTGGCAACAAGGTTTTTTGAATTGCCCAGATTTTGTACAGAAATCAACATATTCATTTTAAACTGCTATTAACATAATAGCTGCTTATATCCTGACTTGTTTATGTCCAGAAACTTAAAATTACTGCAGTCTAGCATTTCCAAATGGTTTGAGGCAGCCACTTGTGTATTGATATCTGACTTTTCCCTCAGGTTTGCAGGAAATTACCAGGGACAACAGGGTGGCATGTGGTGTTTCCACCTAAGGATTGCATGAAAGTTGTCTTAAAGATGTTGCAAATTATTTTCATTACTTGTCTCTGGCGAAATTCCCCCCAAAATCAGAACAGCCTGCTTACAATCATCTTGGAATTTGTAAAATATTTGAGATGTTACTTTTTGAAATTTTATAAATACATCCTAGGTGTATTTCTTAAAATCTGCTCTTGGAAAATATAACTTACCTAATTAATTCTGAATAGGTCTAAATTAATATATAGAACTAGCCTTACAATTTAAAACGCTGTAATTGTTTTAGTATGTGTAAAAGACATGCACACTTATCTGCACTGTCACTTAAACTCTCTGTTCTCCAAATTACCTTACACTGTGTTTAAATTACTATTCAAGCTACTACTTACTCTGACTAATCAAGTTAATGGACTTAAAAATCAGCTTCAAAGATGACAGGTAGATGGAACAGAAACATCACACTGCTATGTAAATCCAAATTAAGAGTATAAAAGTAAAAAGGCCAGAATATGAGAGTCAGATTTTCTTCTGCAGTAATCTGTCAGTTTAAGGGTGTTTCTGCTGCATATCTTTAGTGTAAGTTCTCTAAAATTTACATCTTTCTGCATGTTTTATAGAAGAAACAGACAAAATGGAACACCAACATCGCACATTTTTATTTAACAATTCTAGCCATATATAATTGTAGCAGGTGATCACTGCTTATTACTGGCGAAAGATTATTTGGAAAAACACTTGAAATTGTATTTGAGTTCTGATTAGATTAATTTATCATCTTTGCAGACAAAGTGTAGTGTTTCCATGAAAAGGGAAAAAAAAAAAACAACAATGACAAAAAAAAGTCCTTCCACTTGGGTAGCTTTTAGACCATTTGTGATTCATAATTGAGAGACCTTTAAAATTTGGTACACCTGTAAGAGCTATATCTGGATTTGGAAATCTGTGTCTTGATGTCAATGATTTGAAGGTGATACTAGATATTCTAGTACTTTCTTAAAGGTCTGGATAATTACCTATCACATAAAAGTTCTAATTGATTAATAGATTATTCAGTAGTTTTGCTGGCAGAGTTACTTTCCTCTGTCTTAAAAGCAATAGTGTGACAACAGATGACATGGACTCCTCCTGTGGGGAAGAGAGAAGACCTTTATTGTACTAAAGCATGCCTTTGTATACCTTCACACAGGGCATTGTTTTGCATTACAAGCATTCAGTAACTTCCCAACAGCCACATAGGTATTTTACACTTTTCCCACAAAAGATCATGTTCCCACCACCATGCAATCTCATGTTTCTCTTGGACAAATGCCAACACATTCCACTACCTTCTCCTGCATCCTCCTGACCGTCTTCTGTTTGCTATCCCCACAGCTTGTGCCCCACCAGCTGCGGCAAGTTGCGCAGATCTCTGTGGGCCACAGGCCCTTCACTGAGTATGTCTGCTACACAATAGCAGTTTTAGGAATGCATCTGGGAGAAGTCTGTAGCACTAATGCAGTGAACACATGATACAAAAACACTGATGAAATTGCCTCTCTAGACGCAGAAGTGCTCTAGCCTGATACTCTTCAATCCTCTAAATATCAATGTGGAGCACTTGGCTTATGTCAGCAATTTGATGTTTTTAGTGCCCTGGAAACACTTCTTCAATGGTTCAGGACAAAAATGTATGAGGAACTACTGTGCCATTTGAGTTTAAACCCATTCCCCCTTGTCCTGTCTCTACAGTCCCTGATCAAGAGTCCCTCCCCAGCATCCTTGTAGCCCCCTTTGGATACTGGAAGGCTGCTATGATGTCTCCATGCAGCCTTCTCTTCTCTAGGCTGAACAGCCTCAGTTTTCTCAGCCTGTCATCACTGGGTTCAGTCCAGCAAGCTGAATTCAGCTGCAATCTCGTGCAGTTGGAGAGACCAGCTCACCCTCATTTCTTCACACTTCAGTGCATAGTTGGGACAAGAGCTCTTGTTTGTTCTTAAATGCCTGACTCATCTACAGCCTCCTAATATAAACTGATTCAGAATTGTTAATACTAGAAAGAGTAGAAAAATACTAAAGCAGAAACTCCAGGGAGGAATTGCTCTAAGTTTCAGTCATGAAGTTATATATGCTGTAGCATACAGGTGTGAATCTAGATCTTTTATTTAACATGGGGATGGCATTAGGGAGTCAAATCTTCTATCAAGCCTTACTTTCATGGGCACAGTATAAATTCAGGGGGAAAAAGTTAATACTTCAGAGACACTATAATAATCCTATTGAAAAAACATTTTCACATGCACAAACAGCTCTGATTTCTTGTTTGTGTTCCAAAAGGAGCTGGACCAGCAGTCTCAACTTTAACAAGACGCAAAAGAATACACATTGGATAATAAGTAGCGTAAATTCTGCAGATACCCTTGGTTTTACTTTTCTCCTACGTACAACGTGGAAATCAAAGGAAGTGAGATTTTCCAAGACCTTTAAACATTCTTACACACCAGGTGTAGTCCAGTAGTTCTTTCTGTATTATTGAAACATAGCAGATGCTTTAAAAGTAAGTACAGCCAAGCTCATCCTATAAAGAGTAGTTATGAGTTAATCCTCAAGTATATTTTTTTTATGTTGCTGCATTTGTTATTTTCTGACTCAAAACCACTGAAACATAATGGTTTTTCTTCTCACTGAACATTGTAGATATTTCTGTGATCCATGGATCATTATTTTTGAGTTCCATGTCTAGATGCTGTGGCAATGTGTTCTACTACTCACAAGTTGTTTTCTTCAGTATTAGACTTGCCTTGTGCATTATATGTACTGCTTGTCATTCTCTTCAGATTTTCACTTGGTACTGCCTTTCAGTAGAAGAAAACCAGAAATATTCCTGAATTAATATTGCTGTCAAATTATATGGCTAAAACAGATATGAGTTACAGATTTATTCTCCAAGGGCAATTTGTTTCTCATTGAATTCAAAGGGTAACCTGCTTGTTATGAATTACAGAGGTTTTCATAAAATTGAGGCCCATGATTATAAAGAAGGAATATGCATGAATAATTTGCAGTTGTGTAATGAAAGGTTGCCATGGGAAACCATGTGGATCAACAGATGCTGAAACCCTTGCTATGATTCTTGGCATATTTATTTTTCACTTTCCTTCTAGATTTCTGACTCATGTTAACCTGAGATATTTTCAGATCTCCATGTATTGCAACAAAATATTAACATTGCAGCAGATACTCTGTGGTAGTAATTTTAAATTGAAACAGTATGTATTCCATAAAACAGAAGCATGAGTTTAATGTATAGGGGCTTTCTGTGTTTAAAATTAACAGGCAATGATAAATTGAGCAAGAGATTATGAAGTGCAGGTTTCTCCATATAGCTAGGAAGTGTTTCTGAGGAGAGTTGTTTATCTCTGTAAAGAGCAAATTTGTTTGATGTTTATTTGATGTAGTGTTAAACCCATCTCCATTACCTAGATCAGGCTTAGGAAAGGTACATAGTGATAAACATATGTCAATAAAAACCCCAAACATAAACCCATTTACTTATTCCAGGTGTAGAAAAGATATAATTGATGGATATGCATCAAAAAAATACATAAAACCATGTAAAGAGTTGGCTTTTTAACTAAAGAGAGAGTAGAATGTAAAAGATACTTGGGTAGTGTTTTAATGTTATGTGCTGCACATGTTCAGAGAAAGAAGTTATTAAAAAAAGGTCATTGAACACACTTTCTGATAGGAGCACTGTGTTCTGTAGCACCAAATCTTGGCAGTTTGTGTGGTTTGATAGGGCTTGGCTAATATGCTTTCATATAAACAGAGGTTTAAAGGGACTTCTGAAAAGCTAATCTTTTAAAAATATAGTTGTATAATTATTACTCTTTCCAAAAAGATAGGCAGGAAAATAGGAGAGAGTATGGTCTGAATGGTCCTTCAGCATATGGGGAAATAAGCAGACTTTGTAGAATTTCCGTTGTAAGTTTCATTTTCAGTGCATTTCAGCAGTTTCTTGTATTGTATACAAAGAGTTTACTGAAACAAAAGTATTTATTTGCAATAGCTTGTGTAGTGACTGTGCATATATATTCTGTGAAATGCACCACTTGTTTCCTAGTGAAGACTCAAAAAACCGATAATGACACTTTTGCTAAAGCAGCACTTTAAGGCCTAAAACACAGGGTCAATTAGTTAAAGTCTTTTGTCTTTATTGCTTTTTCAAGCATTATTTTTTAGTTCTGACTGGAAAAATTGTATTTGTTCTTAGGAAGGATTTAAAATTTCCAGAGAGGTCATCTTTTCATCAAATGTCAAGGAAGCAGCATGACTGCTGTCTTTATTCAGCAAGCCTCTTTGAGCTGTTTTGGGGAGGTTTTTCTTAGTCATTTCATCTGGTTTCTGACTGTACAGAAGATTGTTCTACTTTTCTGTTCTCTTGACAGAGCTGAGCAAAGGCAACTTGCATTAGAGTCTGCCGCAGTTTCATTTTTATATTAATAGAACATTGTTGCCACTGACACGGGAAGAATAGGAAGCATTACGGGGAGTGCTTGCTTGTCTAATGACTGACAGCAAGCTATAAAAAAGGCCCACAAAATGCTGCTTTAAAAGCTGGAGCAGATGAAAGATCCATCTTCACCATGGCTTAATTTTACTGTCTGTTGCATCTTCATAGAAAAGTTCTGACAGAAACAATTTTGGTTTGGTGGGGTTTTTTGTTGTTGTTGCTTGTTTGTTTTTTTTTTGGGGGGGTATTTTTTTGTTGCTTTGTTGGTTTGTGGGTTTTTTTTGGTTTTGTTTTTTTTTTGCTTGTTTGTTGCTTGTTGGGTTTTTTTTTGGGGGGGGGGAGGGGTGTCTTTGGTTTTAGTTGAGATTTTTTTTCTATTTGGGCAAAAAGTGCCCTGATAAGGTTACTGTAGCCACCTTTGTAGTAGTATGTAGCTTGTGTCTGAAATGAGAGCAAGATAGTGCTGGAAAGTGTTGTGTTGCAGGAGTGAGGTACTCTGCTGCGAAACTGACCCTTTCTGCCCTTTCTTAGTAACTGCTCCCCTATCAACCTCTTTAACTAGTTGTTTTCTGTATTAAGCAAGTGGATATAAGCATGAAATTGAAAAGAAGGATGCCATTAGAGACAAAAAGCATCATTTGAAACATGTAACAATGACACTGAACAGCAAATTGTGATATTCATGCTTAACCAACCTTTTGTATGGCTTATAGGCGAAGAAAAGTATTCACCATCTTGTTCTCTCTCACCCCTATCAATCTAATCATCTATCAGGCCAGATACAACCCAGAAAGAACTTTGTGCTTCTCAATCAGATTTGTTACACAATGGGGTCAGTCATTTCTGTGCCAGTTTATAAGGAAAAATGTAAGACAGATCTGAAAGCATTTATAAATAAATGATAAAAGAAATTCCCACCACATTGAGTACTAGTTAATTAGTACTGGTTTATAGCAGCATGTACTCCTATTCAGAAAAATTTGATGAACACCACAGATTTGTTTAAATAAAAATAAATAAAAATATAGATATAAATTCTATACAGAGCACAGATCTGTGTGAGTTTCATTGTGAGGAGTGGAATTGGCATCAGAATTAGCTCAAAAAACTGAGCTCGAATGACAGGTAGAACCAGGGTATGGTCTGACAATTAGTGGGGAACATAAAAGGAGGAAGGCTGTTGTTGTGACTCATTAAATAAAGCAGGAAAACAGGGAACATGTAGGAAGATATTGGAGACTCTACAACCAGCTGACGGATGGGAGAAAGAAGCACTGATAAAGAAAAGGACAAAAAGGAATTAGTTTCTTCTCAGTTGCTAAAAGCCAGAAAAGAGGGGTCAAAATATCATTAAAAATACATCAAGAAGAAAGGCGGCCTACTTATACAGTGTTCATGTGTTATTACACTTTTTATGCAGTTACTCCTCTTGTTCAGTGTTGGAAGACAGAGGAGACTGTATTTTACACTGGACAGGCAGACGAGCAAGTGCCAATATAGTTTGCTTTAGGGACAAAAGGAAATTGTTCATTATTTTAGTTCATTTGTATTCAGTTAACTTTGTACCGTTATTGAAATAAAAATGTGGAAATACTTCAACAAAGTATTAAGAAAGAATAAAATATATTGAAAATGAACTCCCTTTGACATTATAATAACATTTAATTGACATTAAATAACTCCTTTGGAGCCATTAGGAAAATGATATGAATACAAATGTATGAAACATTTCCATCAGATTGAATCAACAGCTTCAACAGATGAAGTTGCATTATTAGAGCCTTTAAGACTTGCACTTTTGCAAATGAATTTAGTACTTATGAAAGAGCCATGATGACATTTCTGGAGAGTGAAGTTTTACTGTGTGAAGCCTGTCTGTCATAGCAGTTTTGCTAACAGAGCATGAGCTGGAGGAGCTTTTCAGAGCATTGTGCAACTTGCCTAGACTCTCACTGAGGCTGCCATCACTGTCCTCAGCCATCCAGTGATGGACACAGTAGAAGAAGAAATAGTAGGTAGGAATCCATATAAGTAGATCCACATGATTGTTATGTTTTGGATGCAACTTTCTCAGGGGATACAGAAGCAAATGTGAGAGCACTGTGAGTTTTTAAGGATTTAGTGTTACTTTCTTCACACTCTACTGATGATATTTTCATCTAGCTTTCTTCATCCAGTAGAACTGAACCTATCGTGAGTACTAATGCATGCTGTGCCTAAGAAAGAATGGGCTGGATCGTATTTTCAGAGAACTCAATTCATTCTGAGATGCAATGACACCAGCATGGAAACAAAATGAGGCTTTAACTGAGCAAGCTGTTGGTGTTTGAGGTCTCTGTAATTCATAGTTAATTGCAGACACTGGAAGGCACTGCATGGCTTTGCTAAGCACATTATTGTATGTGGTTCTCTGTCTTGATTTCTCCATAATTTTCTCTCTAATAGGCAAGCACTTGTGGCACAACAGATTAAGGTATTAGATCTGTTAATTTTGGCAAGGTATTTCTCTTCTAACAAGCAGATTAAGCCATACCCATCTACTGATCAGCATAATAGGAAACAGCTCTTCTGTTTCTACTCTTAAGTTTTTGGAAGCCTAATGTATTTTGCATTTTGATTCTTAATTGGAAAAGGGAGTATTTTAATAGGAGGTATATTCCACTTACAACAGGATGCCTTTGAGAATCCTGCGGGTGCACACTGGACATTTTAATGTATTTTCAGTAGTTACACAGTGTCTTGTTCTGAAATAAACACACGCAGATATAAAAGCAACCTTTTGTACAGTTAATCTATAGCAATGAATCATCATTTAGGCCTGCTTTGCTATGGACTTGTGAAAGGTATCTTAGGGACAGAAGTCATTCCCGCAGTAGCAGATGGAGGGTTTCTTTATCTATGCTTTGGTGCAAAGCAAGAGCTAAAATAAATTTGATGATTTGAATGAGATTGTCATGTCAACACTTGTTGTTAAAGAAAATCATGTATCTGCATCTTTACAAATGCTATTCTATTTATGGGAGCCACCTACTTTAGGACTAGGCTTTTCAGCAAAATCCACTGACTACCAAGGGGAATTGTGTGTTAATTCCTGTATCTTAATAATCTAGTCTGGAAGCTTGCTTCAGAGAGATGTTTGTAAAGTGCTGTTTTCATGCCGGAAAAGGGGATAGTGATGTAGTTTGTTCAAGGAAAAATACCCAGTAATAGGTAAAAGATATGCAGTTTTTCATTATAATCATAACAAAGAACTGCTGCGAATATTTGGGATAATTAATCAAAATGTGTAACATTTTCCAAAACCACTGCATTTGGAAAACAGCTGTGGGGTCACTTCAGGGCAGGAGGGGGACAGTGGGTTAAGGTCCCTCTATCTCCATCATTGGGCTTCAGTTACTCTTCTGAGCTACTGTTGTCAGTAAAGAGATGCTGATGATTTATTTTTCTGATTTTCAAAACCTTTGGAGAAGTGAATCTCCCTGTACCGCCTCACGAGCCAAACCCTGTCACCTTCATGAAATCCAACCCTGTAGCTAGGGCACAAATTTCTGGTACGTGCTGAACCTCGAGGGCTTGAAGTATTCCACTTCCAGGATAAGAAGACTGTAAAAGTGATATGAAATGCAAGGACACTGAGTCAGCAGTGCCACATATAGAAAATGCTGTAGTGTTCACTACTTGTGAAAGTAAATTCCTTTTCCTTTCTGAACATTAATATGAGTTTCTATGTTCCAGTTTAGATCCCAGTTTTTGGAACAGTGGACACTGTTGCTGAAGATGGCTTATGAACTCCTTTGAAAGATGATGCTTTTGGAGAGCAGAAAAGCCTTAGTTCTCAACTGGGGGCAGGCAGAGTCTTGGAAATAGAGGATAGGGGAAAAATCACTGTTTCACTTTTCCTGGAATTATTACCTAATTGCCAGTATTTCACTGCAAATAGGTATGGTTTTAAGTAGGAAGGGACCATAAAACCAGTGTCAAATTTGGAGAGAAAGTTGCCTGCCCTGGGAAACATGATCTCAGATCACAAGTTAGAATTGTATGACAGGGTTCAGATTAAATGATGCATTTAATCTCATAGTTCTTATTTAAGCTTTTCAACAGAAATTTCAAAATATTTTTTTGCTTGGGGACTAGAATTGTTTTGTTGTTGTTTTGTTAATATTGAAAACTAAGGAATTGATGACTTCTTGGAATAATGCCATTTTCACTCAGCTGTCCTCATTAGATGGGTACTGATTTTGTAGTCAGGCAGGCTGGCCGGTAGTGTTATAAAATTATATCAGAAAGTCTGTAATTCTAGGTCCTTGCTTCAGGTTCAAAACTATTTCTTTATTCCCCTGGTTTCGGTTCTTTTGGCTGTACTGTTTCGTTTAGTTTTTCTGTCAGGAGTGTTCTACCCGGTGCAGTTGTTCTGATTAAGAGTAGGATATACTTGAAAGAATAATATATTTAGTGGCAACTTCTTTCAGAAAAATATCTTTAAAACAGAAGATATGCATTTGCCCAATATTTTAACATATGTCCAAAGCATTTGTCAGTTACATAAACCACACTTGTTCTGGTTTCCTTATATTGGTGTCCTATATATAGATGTGTATTTTTAATATTATGATAAGTTGTTATAGCACCCTTATGTATGCTTTGAATACAGTGGTATGTTCTGAGAACACTTACCTGCTGCACCTTGCTTACTGATTTTATTTGTGGGAAATGAGGGTATGCCATGTTGCAGAGAAGGAACTTGGTGTGCAGTCACACAATGTGTGTATTGTGCTGACAGTGCTAATAATAGACTCTGTATTTCCCCTCTGCTCACTAGAGCCTGTGCCACTTTTTTTACTTTCTTCTAGGTACAATTCAAGGTGATGAGCTTTACCTGGAAAACCTACTTTTGCAGTGCTTTGCATATTGAAAGTAAATGAGTTGTTTTCAGTAGCATCCTGTAAATTAAAACATGGAAGGACTAAAAGCAAAATTTTCTCAATGAAGAGCCATCAGCTCTGGAATTCTTTTCTCCATTTATGCTATATTTTAGTGACCTTAAGGATGTGCCATGAGGTTTGTCTATTCTCTCTAGATTTTATCTAATGAAGTTGCAACGTGGTGAGCCTAGAGATGTCTTTGGGTGAGACACCATTCATATTGATGTTGTTTGAGGTACTTATTTTTAATGTATGTTTAGGAGCACATTTAGTGAGGTGGGGAAAAAAGTATTTTCATTCATACTGATGGTAGATTATTAATTCTTTGCATAGGTAGTGTGGTGTTTACCTCAGCTAATACTTGCAATGGGTCTGAGAAAGATCAGTAATAATTGTCATTTTCACTAGTAAAGAACTGATGCTGTCACCAGTGCACTGTTTAATTTCAGCCAGCATCAGAAACCTTTTTAACATTTTTATTTGCCTGTGTGGGTGCCAGTAAACTACAGCTTCCAGGGTAAAGGTTTTGGCCACTCTGCCTCCTGAAGAAAAGGCAGGTGAACTGATTACTTTTTTGCAAGCATGGTATTTCTGTTGCTCAGGGAACTGTTTTACTACATATAGATGATTATACTCTGTAACATCTGAAGAACAAAGGGTTCTCTCTCCCTCTCTCAAACACACACTGCTGCCAGCTTAGCTCCTCAGCAGCCTTCCCCAGCCTTTACCCAGTGTCCTTTTACAATATTGATGAGGAGGAGGAGGAGGAGGTATTTTACTACGCTACCTCTTAAGTGCAAAAATTTTTTGCACTATTCAAAACTATGACAAGATATTACAGGGAATCAGATAAGAAACAAGAGAAGCAAAAGTATGTCCTATATCTTCATATGGAGGCAGTAAATACAAATTTCTATAGCAAATAGAGAGCTGAGGCTGTCAGAAGAGATTTTCCTTTGTGAATGAAACACATGTGCAGTTGTCATCTGGCATTTTTGACTCTGAGCTTTCATGATCTACCTCAAGGAAGATGGTAAGGTTTTAAACCCTGCAACAAATACACATATAAATTCAACTTATTGTCCTCAGACTGTTGGCATGTACTTCGTCTTTGTGCAGGTTTATTTATTTTTGTCATATTTTTTTTTAGCATCCATGCTTTTGCTGCCTTGCATTTGAACTCCTTGGGACAGGAGTTAAACTTTGGGTTCTAGATAAGTTATAGCACATTATTTAATATAAAGTCTTCTTAGCAGCTCTCTGTTGTTGTTTTGGTTTTGGTTTCTTTTTTTTTAGCTAACCATTCAGTCTCAGTATTTCCTAGTTTTTAGTTTACTGTTGAATTTTTAAAAAGTATAATTTTCTTTTATTTCTCTGTTTAAATTTCTCTAAACAAAATACCCACCTGAAAGGCACTTAAACTTGGGGGAAGACTTATTCAGAAGCTACTGGTTTTATAATACGGACCAGAGAAAGGCTGTTAGAATAATGCCCAGCTGATTAGAAAGGAGATAACATATGACAAAAAACAAACAAACAAACAAAACCAGACCCACCACCAAGGAGAACCAAAGCCGAGAAAAGAACTGGAACATGAAACAGATTGAAAATTGAAATTTTAAAAAAATAACTTGCTAAAGCTAGGCAGTTATCAGAACCTTTTAAATGAGCATAATTTTTACATAGTTTTAGACAGATGCAAAAATTAAAACTGGTTCTAAGTGATCCACAAAACCCCGTTGCGAGTGCTTGGATGTGACAAAGAATAGCCACTGGGTGCCACTCTTGAGTTTCAGAGCACTGGGCGAGGCAGGGTTTCTGTGGCAGCCAAAATTTGTAGCTGGGAAGGAATGTGTGGGTAGTAGTTGTACAACAGAAATAAATTATTTCTGCAGTTTTAGGGTTTGTGAAATAGAACCACAACCAACATTTTCTTCTCGGTGTTTCACCGGATATTATCATATCTGACAGTAGATCACAGTGATGACAGGTCAAACATGCCTTTTTCCCCACATCCATGGCTTTCAGTGCAGAGCAGAAAGAATGCTAAATGAGAGAGGACTATAAACTCACTTTATTGTTATGAAGCATTTCATCCCTTGTTGCAGGATTTTCAGAAAGCACATCTAGTCTCTCTGCAAGTCTTTCTAAATAACATGTTTGTTTGTTTAGAGCGGTGCTGAAGTGTAGGAAACCTGACCTTTTGCATAGCTTTCCATTGATGATCTTCTTGGTCAGCAGAGTGTAAGTATGATTTGGATATCGCTTGTCTGACAGGAAGAGTCATGATGACTCACAGTGTGATCATCTTCTGACAGGCAAACTTGAACAATCAGTGTGGTTCTAAACAGTTTTGACTTGGGGATTAGAGCTTTCTGAATTGTATATGTATTTGTTAAAGTGGACAATGTTACATGAAACAAGGCTTCTGTGTTGAGATACACACTTTATCTTATCTTGTCCAAAAGAGCAATATTGTGCAGTCTATTTTTTGGCTTTCAGCCAAAATAAGAATTTGGCATTTTTTTGTGAAGCATGCATGGCATGTAAAGGGAAGTCTACTTGAGTTTTGAGTACATATTGAAGCTGGGAACTGGGATTTGGGGTGTAGGTCCTAATCTAAGTAAATCACTTAAAGAAAACAAATAGTTCTCCTGAATTCACAGGCTTGAAGTTCACCTGATTTTCTGAGTTTTGTTGAAATGAGGCATCACACATTGAAATACGTTTGATAAGTATTATAATGATGGCTCTCATGGGAAGTCTGTCAAGCATAAACAAGCTGGATTTGAGCTGCAATAAACTCTACCTTAGAAGCAGAAAACACTTGATCCATATAATTTGGTTCAGAAGTCTGTGTGGTGTAGATTTTAACCCATTACTTGGTTAGCTGTGCAGCGGTGTAGAACTTCCAGAAAATCATGTGCAAAAACATAAAGTAAGTTAGAATCCATAAGTTTCATTCAAGTTTGATTCATTTCTGCTGGTAAGGAATACTTCTGTTATCTCCTTACAGAGATATCATGGCTTTGGTTTTGGGGTGGGCTTCTTTACTACTTGTTCTAAAGACCATTTTTCTCTCACGACCTATTCCTCTAACAAAAGTTCAAAACAAAGTATTTTGGAAAATATTATAGTATAAACTTACACATTTACTCTTTTTCATAACTCTCAATATATCACTTGAAAAAAATCAAGTCGTTTGCTGACTTTGAGAATCAGGCTATTTTTTTCATGCATAAACTAGAATGTATTTCTCCCAGGGTTGCATATCAAATATCAGCACTTCCAAAGAATGTGAGAACTTCATTAGCAGGTGTAATTTTATAGTGTTGTAAATAAAATAATGAAATCTCTCAAACTCTTGCTTGTGTTCTGTGGTGGCAGCTGGGTTAGGTTTGTTTTTTGGTCTTTGGGAATATCACTTTACTTTTCTGGACAGATTTGTACTTAACATAATGAGTACAGGTATATGAGGCTAGCCTTCATGCAGTCTCTGGACACAGGAAATATTTCTGTTAACTTTATGATTGCTATTTATCATTGCATGAGTGACAAATGCTCTAGTGCAACTGCTGTCCAAAATAAGTGTGATGTTACTGACTCTGGAGGAGCTCTTCCTGATCTGTGTTTCTTTAAGGGAGCTACAGGCATAGGTAGTCCTTGCAAAGATTTAGAAAAGGCAAATAAGTGAACAGTAAAGCAGAGTCCATCACCAGCTACGCAGCTCAAAGTACCCAGGAGGCTTATATTGAAGATAATAGATTTTGCTGATTAAGACCATCATATAAAGAATAGAGATTACTTTTCACAAAGCTCCAATTTACTTTATTTTGCTCTTATTTTGTACTGTTGCTGAAAAAAAAAAAAAAAGAATTCTGGGAAAAAGAAAAAAAAAAAAAAACCAACCCAAAAAAACCCATTCCAAATACTTTTATTTTCAAATCCTCACCAATTTTCAGGATCAGTTACACCCAAGCAACAAAGTACAATTCTGTTATCATGACATTTGAATTTAGTTCTTTTATATATATTCCAGATTTGGATTCATATTTTGCTATGTGCTTGCATACAATACCTTACTGTGGTGCTCTTGATTAATCGGTTAATTCACTTTCTAAAGCTCTTTGCCATCCTTAGTAAAAGTTGTTGTAGAATTTGTGAGATAAATTTAAGGGAAATTGTGACTGAAAACAGTAGTAAAGGGGCCGTAAATCATGGTATCATTTTGATGGCTGCTCATGTCAGGATTTCAAAAAGTAATGATCAGCCAAATGCAGTAGATTGTGTGTTGTCCCGCAGTGAGAAAGCTTCTATACTCATTTACTTTTTAGTTAAGTACCCCACTTAAACTCTAGCACAAATTTTCATCATTTACTAATCTGTCAAGTTAAATGTAAATTATAATATAGTGTCAATGAATTTTTTTTTCTGCTACTGCTGAATTCATTGTTGTCATAGTTGAGGCAATAATTAGCAAAGAATAAAACTTTATGTGCAAGAATTGAGAATAAAACTTAACTTCATCATTCGAGACCTTTGCTTCTCTGACTCTGGCGAGCACTCTCATGTGAAGATGAAGACCTGTTTCTGACTTCTCTAAAACTTCACAGGTAAAATATGATTCAGTCAAAGCAAGTCTTCAACCTGAGGTTCAGACCATACTTTTAATCTGTAGGGCCTGAGATTGAATGTTCAAATTTTTTAGATTATTCTTAAATGATAATTTACAGCTAGCTTAGTCAAGTTATTAAATTTGACCCATGTGCGTGTCTGTATTCCAGTAAGGAGGATTTCCCATTTTTATCCTTGCATTTAACTATGATCTCCTTTGTGTGTCAATTAGAAATTAACATTTCTTCAGTAAGATTTGTCAAAGTAGTTGAAGATGCATTTATTTTTCCCAAATTAAAAAACACAGTGACCCAAATCCTGTTTTCTGAGGTTTGCTTTTCAGGTATGAAGTATATATTTCAATATATAAGGTCTTCAATGTGAAACAAAGTAAATGTTAAAGAGAAACCATGGAGACAGTCTAGTATATGCAATGATGAGAGAACAATCAGTTGGCATCACTTCATTAAGAACCCTTTTGGAAATAGTAAATACTCCCAGTGACCTGTCTGCAGGAGCAGCAGTATAGCAGAGGCAGAGCAGGTCAAACTGAATTTCCTGTATTTCCACTCTAAAATGATGATGGAAGATATCACTTTTGCCACAGCAAGCTGCAGTTTACTGGTCTCAAAATGGCTCTTAATTGTCATGGCAGAAGCAGAAAAAAAATAACTTTAGAGATAAAAGTGTAATTTCTAGAATGTTGTAGTGCTGTGTTTTAAGGAAACTAGTCTCATCTGCACTCTTCTGAGCTCCTGTTATGGCAGCATTATTGTTAGGCGGTGTGTTTGAACAGGGATGAAGTCTGTTTCACACGTTCATGGGTTTCTCCACCTTATGTCAGTATCGATCTGCTGAAATAAACTTTACTCAGTAAAGTGGTGTAACTACTGACTTTGTCCCAAATAAAATGTGTTGACTCAGTAAAACAATATAAACTGCAGAAACTGATTATTTCTCTTTACCGTGGGCAGGTGTTACCCAAATGATTAAAACAGCTACCTCATTCCTCAAAAATCAATAGCTATGAAAACCCTATACTTCACCTTCTCTCTAAAGCCAGACAATTTGCTGCTGAAAGATTTTGGTTTTTTCATTATTTCCCTAATACAGGAGGGTAACACCTCTGGATTATAGCAAGAAAGAACAGAAGAAGAAAAACATGTAACATGAAACTTCATAGCACTAATGTATGGTACTTGCTGAACTTCACGACTTGTTTTTTTCAGACTACAGTTACTTACTAGCAGCTGTATGAAAGTTAAAGCTTTGGAAAAGCTTTTTGGAAAAACACATTTTGGAAATACGTGTGATGGAAAAAGGATAAGTGAATGGTGTGGAGGCTGCCCATTTCAGTTACTTACAAAGTCATTATGTTCCTTTGAATATCATTAAAGCACGACAGGCAAGGCTTTCCAATGGTCTTTCAGTATTGCGCACTCCTTTCCATTTCTTTTTCATCAATTGTTTACAGTCACCAACATATCTACTCTGTGAAAAATTATGCTTAGATTCAGAGTAAGTCAATTAAATCATAAATATATACACAGGCTGAGTTCTGTCTGGAAGAGAGAGAGATTTGAGAGAGGACATTTAGTGACTGACGACTACTAGGAGCAATAAATCATTGTGTTGCGATGGTGCCTTTCGTTAGTACTCTTCCCTGGCCAAGTGCAAGGTTGAACTAGTCAAAACGGATTTGTAACAAGTGTAGTAACTGGCAGCAGCTAATGATAAGCAATTTGAATCAAGAGAGACAGACCTAGTTAGAGTGCATCTCAGATCTCTGGAGGCAGATGAGGTCCTGTGCTGTGCTCAATCATAGTTAACTGATTATCCTGTCGTGGTTAGTTTTCCACATCCTCTGGATATGCTGTGGCACTTCAGTGACATGGAGGGAGTGTTCCAAACTTATTATAACTTGATACTGATAGTAATTCTCACCACCGAGTAACTGATCAAAATTTGGTATAGGATTTATGTCTGCCTGAAATAAATGGTGTGCGGCTGTGATGGGGAGGGAGTTGGAAATTGAGCTTGCTAATTACTGTTACAGAACTGAAAATAGTTCACATTCCCAGTTGTTGTTTGAAATGAATGTCCTAAAGTGAATTTATTTCCAAAACAAGAAATAACTGGCTTAAAGTGTGTATCATGGTTTACTACATGAGTTTAACCCACCCTCTATATGACTTTTTAATCTGCGTCCAAACTCCTGAGCACACTACTAATTTGTAGTGGTGTTATTAGCAGGTGGCTGCCAGCAAACAAATTCTAAGCCTTAAAAAAATAAAAAATGTTGCCATTGGCAGAAACAGCCCCACAGAGACATATTCTTCAGAAACCTGAAGGCAGATTTAGACACTTAAAACATATGGTCTACTGCTTTTGCCTGAACCAGGCAACAAAAGAGGAGTTCCCTAATTAAAGTTTTACTTTGTCTTTTCTTCACGCTCTTTGTCTTTCCATTTCAAAATGATCTGTACTTTATTCATTCAACAGCAGGGAGGTCAAGGCTGAAATCTTAATGAAATCACAGAGCAAAAAAGTTGTTTTGCTTGGAGGTGCTGATAGTTCAGGTTCTTAATTACATAAGGTTGCGCTAAAAGACATCAATGTTACAATATTTCATTGCCAATCTCTCCAAATAAAGAACATCCTTTTCAGTTTTGCGGTTGCTTCAATTTTTTGTTTGTTGAGTTGGCTTGAGGGGGTTCAGATATGTGATTCTGATGGTGTTTATGTATCACTGATACATTAATTTTTGTCCAATGGACAGCTTGTTCCTTCTGGGTTATATTTGCATTTGGATAAGGTTAGCAGCAGACTTATTCTGCGGTATGACTCATGTTCACAGTGACAAGTGGGGCTTAAGTGAGTATTTTGCAAAATGTTCTTCTGAGTACAGCTGGATTTTATCAACTGTTTTTTCATCCAGCTCACTTTTTTCTGTTTGAGTGATAGAGGCTGTCATGGGTTCAGCAGCAGCAGTCATTTTTCTCCTTCTTGGTAGCTGATGCAGCACTGTGTTTTTGATTTTTGGGCCTTGGAGCTGCGCTGATAACACCAGTGTTTTCAGTTACTGCTTGGTAATGTTTTGGTCTGGCCAAGGACTTTCTGAGTCTCATGCTATGCCAGGGAGGAGGGGAGCCGGGAGGAAGCAGAGACAGGACACCTGACCCAAACTGACCAAAGAGGTTATTCCATACCACAGCACATCATGTCCAGGACATGAAAATGGAAGGCAGAGACCCGGAAGGGTGTGGTGGTGCAGTGGGGCGCTCGCTGCTGGGGGGTCGGGCTTGGTGAGCAGTTGTATTCTTTTTCCTCGTATTTCTCTTGTATTATTACTGATGGTAGCAGTAGTGATTTGTGCTATACCTTAGTTACTAAACTGTTCTTATCTCAACCTGTGTGAGTTGCATTTTTTTTGATTCTCTTCCCCATTCCCCCAGGACTGGGGGAAGAAAGAGGGGGAGTGAGTGAGTGAGTGAGTGAGTGAGTGAGTGAGTGAGTAAAACTTAGTGAGTTTTAGAGGCTTAAACCATGACAGAGGCATAGACTCAGTATTAAAATTTGACATTATTCTGGTCAATGTCTCCAAGTTTTCAGTTAAAATCTTTTTCTTCTCTTGTCCTGATGGGATCGACAGCATTGAATGTTCTTAAAAGAAAATCATAAAATACTTCTCTTTCAGAAAATTAAGCTGCATTATATCAACCAAATACGATAACCTGGGTGAACTGAGACAGCAACTCACCAACATGGCTATAAACGAGCCTTGATTTTTGTCAGCAGGAATGCAGTAGGAGGTTAATAAAACCAATAATGATGACAGTTGATACAAACCATAGAATTAAAAGTTAAGAGTTACTTTTTAAATTAAGGTAGAAAAAATAGTGTGGTGAGGCAGGAACGTCATAACTTGGAAAACCGAAGTGTATTTACTTTTTGAGTGTCCTCTAATCATGTAATGTTTCTTATGTTGGTTGATTTCTAACGATGCTTATATGAGGTTCAATTAAAAGTAATAACAATTAAAAATCACAGTCCTGACTTAAACCGTATAAAACTTTGTTTCAGACCCATCAGCAAGAGGAGTGGGATTTAGAGGAGCTTCTGATCTGCTGTAAACATGCTTTTAGAGTAGGTGTTCTACTTAAGCTCCTCCAGGAGCAGATTGGCCATGGCAGAGCCTCAGTAATAAAGCTGTCCCCTCATCATCATGTTATCCCACCATGTACCATAGATCATTGTGGAGTTACTATGCTTCATGGAGCATGCCTGCACTGAATTCATGCTGTTATACTCTCTCTAGTCACCACTGCCATCTGAAATTATCTGAAAAAACTGATTACTTTCTCTGATTAGTTAGTGATTGTTTGTTTGTCAGTGTGACGAGGGAGCTCGAAACATGTGTTTCCCATGGTACCAGAACAGTGCTGAGATCTCAGGAGTGTAAAATGGAAAAAAAAAGGTTGTTGAGATACTATAGTCAGTGTTGAACAGAAAATGGATCTTGGTGTCAAAAGCATTTATGATAAGAGCGAATTTGTCTTGGGATTCCTGAGCTAAGCCTGACTTACAGGTGTAAGTGTTTGCATTTGTGCTGAATTTGCATGCTTCATTTTCACTTTTGCTTGTAGTCAGGTTTATTTTGACCTCTAGCAGATTTTGTTTTCATGCCAAAGGAGTTAAGTTTGGTTTCAGAATCCTGGAGCATCATTGCTAAGAGGCACATCTGTGATTATGTAGGTAACTCTAGAAAACCATAAAGCTTTATTAACATTTTAACAGCTATTTTGTGAAAACATAATTTATGGGTTGGGGTTTATTTTTAATTTTATTTTTTTTTTTTCAAAAATTCTAAATAATGAAGAAGAATGTAAAAATAATAAGATACTGGATGTATGTGGGCAATTAATGATAGCATAAAAAATGTGCCTTAGTGTATCATGTTAGAAAGAATAATATAAGAATTGTGATGTGGCACAAATACAGTTTTTGAATTAAAATTATTAGTCATACAGCACAGTCAGAAATTCTGAGCTCTCACTACCTAGAATTGGTAGTGTTGCTTTTGTAAGGTGTTACATGCTGAGGTTATGAGATTGTGAATAAGAAGGATTTGGAGAACTATTAATTAAATTTTCCAAATCTTAGGTAGCAACTTTCTTGAGCTTTCATGAGAAAAATAAGATCTAAGATGGATCCATTTATGTGGGACTTATTTTGTTTTGCTATATCCTTAGAGAGCATGTTTAATGCAACAGAGTCATAAGTGTGGAAAAGCAATTAGGATATTTAATCCAGTATATGTCACTTTTTCATTTTACTGAATTTGAATAAGGAATGGATTTAAACCTAGACATAAGCGTATTCTATTACATGTCTATCTTTTAGTGTCTGTTGGGATTAAAGGGCTCAGAAATTCCTTTTCAGCAAAGCTAGACAAATAAAAGCAAGGGCTCTGTAGGTGCCAGGCTATTCTTACTTTTTGTAGAAAATCCTGAGCTCTGTTATGTGGAATGGGTAGGAAAGAGAAGGCTTTCCTGCAATAGGTGGTCTTAAACTCTGTATTTTGAAGATTTACTTCCTATCCTCTGGAAACACTTCATTTTGCACGATAACAAGGAAAGGAGAAAGAAACATGAGTCCGTTGAGTCACTTGACGCCAAAGCATTGATCACACAGCTTGTATTCTGGCGGAGGCAGGTAGACCGTGGGATCCATCTATATTCAGAAAACTTGTGCTTGTACTGTTTTCTAAATACAGTTATTTCTGAACACAAAACAAGCCATTCCATGAAAGATTGTTTTTGCTTAGGTTTTAGTGCCTCAGTGTTCTGAGTTCACAACTGTTGAACTAATGTAGACAACTTCATGATTCTTTTTGGGTTTAATGAGTATGGTTCTCAATACACCTCAACTAGAAGAAGGAATTCTAGCTATGTGCAGTTCAAAATATTGGAAAATTAGCTTCTCTTTGACTCTTGCCTCTGTATGTTGCAATGGATTCCTTTTTCTTTGAAGTTTAGACTTTATTTGTTCATACTTTCATTTGTCCTTATGTATTTTCCACCATCGCATTTCATTTCCCTGACACATTATCCTTGCTTCTAGTCCCTATTCTCTGCTAAGGTTTGCACCCACTCCTCGTGCATACTCACTTCCAAACCTATCTTCACTCTCCGACTCTCACCGGAGCTGGTTATTCCAACTTTTCATTCCTCAAATTGTAAAATGTCACAGAACCATTCTCTTTGACATTTGGTGCAAAGGTGATTTCATCTGTCAGAAAGTTAATTTCTGAGAATCAAGCTTTTCCTTCTGCATTAAAACAGAACTTCATTTACCAAAACTGTACAGAAAAAATAATGTGCCTAGGGATCTTTAAGTAAATCATCTTACATTAGTCTTCTCTTTGAATATATATTTAGCCAGGAAACCAAATTATTTTGAAAATATGGGACTATTTCACAGCATTTCAGTATGATTGCAGCTGTCATGGACATTGCAGATTAGTAGTGATTGACTCTGATTAGTGGCTTTTCCTATTAACAGATAAGGCTTTTTTGATTATTTAACTCTTGAAATTTCTCCATATTAACCTTGACTTTTTGGGTAAGATTTGCTCCTTTATGACATCAGCTTGTCTAGAGATAGCTGGTGATAGTTTTTATCCCTGAAAATTCTTGTCTAAGGGTATTGACAACTAAACCTTTAATTATGACCTTTTGGTTCTTATTTTCTGTAATGTCCTCAAAGTGTGATAATTAACAAAGCTGATTATTTTTCAGAAAAAAACCCTGAAGTCCAGAATGAAGGACTGATTGTGGTTTGCAGTAACTCTCAAATGCATACCACTGTGTCCTGTGCTGTGCCAAAAGGGTACTTACTCATTTTCTCTAATAGACTGTAAAACCATGGATCAGTTAAATTTAGTACACTGAAAAATCTAGATTAGTGTTACCTGAAGTAACTGTTTAATAGTTTAAAGCTTAACTTGTGCATAGGCATTTTGTTATATTAAGACCCACTTTTTGCCAATTTCAATTATAAAAAGACATCTGTCTTACATAGTTCTGACTTACATAGTGTTTGAAAATAAGAAAAAAATAGGCAAATTGAGTGTAGTTTTCAAATCATATGGAGAGAGTCAGGAAAGTACCAAAGCCAAAGTTCTTTTCTCCAGTTTCAAAGAACCATACCTCTTTTGCATAAGGCCTTTCTTATTTCATTGCTCATGATTGATTCTCAGCACCTAAAGAATCATTTCCAAAATTCCATAAATAATGTTAACATTTCTTCCTAGAGAGTAAATTAAAGTAAAACAGCATTAAGGCAGCATTATATGTCACTTAGGTGTTATTACAACACTAACCTTCAACTAGTAAGTCCATTCTGTATTTGAAATTTGACAAGATGAAAGTGTTTTGGAGTGTGGAATTTATGTGAAGTTTAACCTGTATTACAGGAGAAGATGAAGCAATGCCAGTTAAAATTAAACATTTTCAAATTAATTTTAATTAATTTAACATTTTTTCAAATTTTAATTTAACTACTAAATAAATTTGAAAATATTTAATAGTAACAGATTTTTAAGCTACTGTGTGAAAATTTTTCATTTAATAATACCAGATTTTTAAGTTACTTTGAAGATCTTTAAACTGTGACTTTTATGTTTTAAATACCCTGCATGTGTAAAAAAGTTACATTAGAAAGGCCTTTCATTGCAAGATCAAAATAAACTTTAAGCAGACTTAGACACTGAAGTGATATAAGTTTAAACCTGCTTGCAACTACAACCAAATGTTTGACTAAAATACAGTTTAAATCCACCAACTCTATATATTACAGGAACCTGCGGGTGCCTGAGCATTTATCCTTTTTAAAATCACCTATTTAAGAAAGAGTATTACATATCAGATTTTTCTCCTTTGATATAAGGTCACCTAATGTATTTATTCCAATTTTCACTTTGTGAAATAGATAAGTAAGAGAGACTCAAAATTCCTCACTGACATGATTTGGGAGTTCCTGGCAGCCATGGTTACTGAAAAGAAACAAACTGCAAGAAGAGTAATCTAGAACTGCAATAAGATGCATCAAGTAAATGTCTTTTTAATATTCATGTAACTAAACAATAGTAGCTAAATTGCAGTAAGATTTGGTTTATGTAGCAGCAGATTATTTTCAACATTTTTATATAACATTCAGCATAAAATTATTACTCTTTCTCGTAAACCTTCTACCAATTTTATGAAGAATTTCTGTGATAGAGAACTTAAGAGAAACTTTATAGAAAGAAAAGATTAATTCCCCTTGTAGTTTTACCATTATTTTCTACATGGCTTTTTGAAAGTGCTTTCTTATTCCAGTATAATAGTTCTAATATAGAAGGCAGTGGGTTTTGATACTATTCTTTTCTCTTTCAGAACTATAAAAAAATTTATTAATCAGATTTAAATTTTACTCAGAATTGAAATTTATTAAAATATTATTAAACAATCTGCATTGAAATTAATTATAATTCCTTATTAGCCTAGCTTCAGTTTCCAAGACACCTGTGTGGTTCTGTGATGCTTATATTTCATCATGAAAGTTTTAGTATTATTTGTATTTCTTTTTAAAGTGCCTCAGTAACCCACTTTTTTTCCCATTCAACCTCAACAAGCATGAGCCACCCACCCAATCAAAGCAGAAGACCTGAGTCATTTTATTACTAAAGTCTGAGAGGCAGCTCTTAATTAACCTAACATATGAGTAGTTACTGCTGCATAATGAAAGTTCTAATCAGTATGTCAGGTGCTTATACATACAATAATTCACAGAAATCCAGATATACAATAACCTTTATTAAATATATCTGTAATATTGAAAGGATTATCCTGCCAGGATGCAGGATCTTCTGGCAAAAAAAGTATATCTTCTGAGTCTGTGTTAATATCTTTGAAATACAAGGAAGTCTGAATACTCATTTCATCTGAGAACATTTTTATTTTTTTGATGAAATGTATGGGCAATACAATGGGGTATTCATTCTCACTGCAGGATATTGTTGCTATGACTTGAAGATCTATTCTTTGCATGATTGCAACACTTTCTGACCATGGGGATTTCCATTTTTTCATTTCACCCGTTCTGTCCTCTTTATGCTGATTGTGACGGGATGTTTGGAAAAATATTTGGATGTCCGAAATTTCTGTTAGTTTGTGCGCTCTCAATGAAGAAAGAAATTGTTCCTGCATGTGTTTGGGAGTAAATAAATATCCTGAAGTCAATGTTGCTTTTTATCAGTGTCACGTTGCACACATGCCAAAATGAAATCAATACATGTGTAGTGACAAGGATTTGACTTCATGAAATCTTCTGTTTCATTTATGTTTCTGGGATGTCAAATAATCTTCCAGAAAATTAAACAAATAATAAACCAACAGGGATGGGGAGATGATCCTCAGGGTAAGCCAAGATTGACAAAAACTCCCATTGCTTGCCAGCAAGACTGAATTTCTGTGTTATATCAGAAGGCTATGAGCACATTCAATTGAATGCTTCTTCATGTAGTCATCTAGTTTTCTCATAAGTAAACTATGATTAGCTCTTTACCAGCAGCCTTAGACAGATCAGTTAAGCACAGTTCTATCAAGGTGTTATATTTTTTGGTCCTGTTGTTCCTTCAATAACATTTAGAGAAGGGAAGTTATTGACAATTTTGTTTTGCAGTGTAAATTGTGAGTGCTTTTTCCCTATGAAATGTTTTCTTCAAGTAGAAATACAGTACAGGATGAAGTATTTTTATGTTTGATTAAAGTAAATTATAGTGTAAGATTCCTTAGTTTCTTCTTGTATTTTTCTTTCTGGTTGTTGTGTAAGTAAATATATCCACTTGCTGAAAATACCAGAAGACTTTAAATAATTTACAGCCACTTTGATGGCTTGCAAGCCGGTGGCATGTTTCTCCTTTACACAAGGGATTTTTCCTTTTCCAGTCTTTGTGAGATAAAGTAAAATAAGTATTTTCAATACGCAGTGTATATATGAATATATAAAAATGTAAATGACAGCTAGTTGTAAATTTTACTTAGAACTACTGATGAAAAGGTATTGCTTTTGCCATAGGAAAAATGCCAATTTAATATTAACTGTTCAACCTTTCTGTATTTAGTGCAATTACCATATAATTGTCACCATATTCAAGCATGCAAAACTCTCCTGTAATCCACATCAGTTTTAGCTGCCATGGGTCTGTGGTGAAATTCTAGGGAGCCCTTGGAAAAGAGGAGTTCTTATTTGACGGTTGGGTGTCAGTCTTCCATTGTTGATATTATGATTTACATTTAATAATTTTACAGTGAATTTCTTTTTTTTTTTAATAGCAAGCAAATGATAATTTAAAAATGCCTGGAGACAAGTATGAGTACAGCATTTTATTTTCTGTCACTTGTAAATGGTAGGATTTAGGACACATCTACCAAATATTTTCTTAAGTGAATGGAATTCAGATTAGGTACATGATTTCTTTCCAAGGTGTGTGTATCCATCTGGAAATTACATTGCTATAGTGATCTTGTTTTTACACTGAAATATCTACATCATTAGAATAATTGTCTTGGTGTTCCCACTGTCTTAAAACTGTCACAGTACTTAAAAGAAAACAAAACAAAACCCAAATCCAAATGAAGGCACTCAAATAAGTAAAACTGGTGTTCAGGTAGCTAAATTGGGAAAATTGTTACTGAAAAAAAGAGAAGATGATGATGGCTCTTCTGACCACCTCTGTCCTTGCTACCTGCAGCATTTGTCTGCTGTCTCCAGTGAGGCAATTCTTTTCGTTTTCTTCCACTATCCAGATTGATAGCTTCAGGCTTTCAAGAATCATAAAATCAGCCTGTTTGCTCTTGTCTTATTTTATGAATCTCTGCAATTCTTTTAGGGTGAGAATTTTGTTAAATTCATATTTTGCTGGGGAAAATAAATCACAGGATCATAGAATACCAGGTTGGGAGAGATGGCTCCCCAGCCCAGTATCTAGACGGAACTTCTGAGTTACAGACTTGTGATTTAAAAAAATCTGTAGAACTGTGAAGCATGTAAAAACATTTGTTGTAGACATTTTTCTCTGAGAAAGCATTTTAGAATGTGCATATCATTCCCAGCATAGGGTCTTGTACAAAGGGAGTAAATAAAAAAAAAAAAGTATATTTTCTTTATATACAAATGATAATTTTAGAATAGCAATTGAGAACCCCTCAGTGCAATGTATTTTCATCGCAGTTCCCAGTTAGTGCTGAGGGGAGAACCTGATTCTTCCTAAGTGATGGTGGTCTTCTGGCACTGAGGCGGACTCCTAGCAGAATACAGAATTAATTTAAATCAGAATGCAAAAAAAAATAAAATCTGGGAATAACTAATGATAAAGTTTGGGCTAAGTGCACATTTTTGTTTATCCATATTGCATTTCAAAGCAATAAAGGAACACAAATCTTTCAGTGCTGTAAATGTGTGTGTGTGTGTGTGTATGTGTGTGTGTGTATGTGTGTGTATAATCCATCTGTCTGTGACGTGACAGGCTGTATGAACTGTTATAGGAGCTTGACCCCTGTAAATCAATGGATTCTGGCAATATCCACCCGAGGGTGCTAAGAGAGATGGCTTATCTCTTTGCAAGGCTGCTCTATATAATCCTTGAGAAGTCTGGGAGACTATGGGTCATCCCAGAAGACTGGAAGAAGTCTGAAGTCATCCCCAACTACATGAAGGCCTTAGAGGAGAACACAGGAAATTATATGCCCATCAGTCTCTCTTCAGTTCCCTGGGAAAGTTATGAAGCCAATCCTCCTGGAGGCTATCACAGGTCAAATGAAGCATGTGGTTGGGATAAAACAGCACAGATTCAACAGCGGCACATCATGCTCGACAAACCTGACGACATTTACAAAAATGTAACCTGCTTGATTAAGGCATGGCAAGCAGCAGACGCTGTTTACCTGGATTTCTCCAAGCCTTTTGATATGGTTTCCCACAGCCTCCTCCTAGAGAAGCTGGTGCATTACAGTCCAGACAAGTGGTCTGAGCAATAGGTGAGGAGCTGGCTGACAGGCTGCACCCAGGGGGTGCTGGTAAATAGCTCATTTTCAAACTGGTGACCTGACACTAGTGGCCTCCCCCAGGGATTAATATTGCACCCAACTCCTTTTAATATCTTCATAAGTGGGCTGGAAGATAAGATCAAGTGTACCCTGAACAAGTTTGCTGATGATAACAGAGTGGGGAAGTGGACACTTCACAGGGGAGAGCCTGCAGGATGACCTGAATAGGCTAGAAGACTGGGGTAACAAGAACCTCATGAAATGCAGCAAGGACAAGCATAAGGTCTTGCACGTGGGAAAACACAATCCAGTAGTGCAGCACAGGCTAGGACCCACTCAGCTGTGGAGCAGCTCTGTGGAAAGGGACCTGGGGGTCCTGGTGGACAACAAGCTCAATATGAGTAAACAGTGTGCAGCTGCAGCAAAGAAAGCCAGCAGGATGCTGGGTTATATTAAGAAGGGCATCACCAGCAGAGGTAAAGAAGTCATTATCACTCAACTCAGAACAACAAACCACCAAACAGTGCAGTATAAATACACACTTGAGTTACTTGATTTGTTTGAGTGACTAGCTTTGCTATTCATGTGTATTTGTGATGCAAACTTAGAACAGGTCCAGATGGTTTTCAGCCCATGAAAAGGATAGCACTTGAGCGTACTTCAGGCACCTTCAGATTTTTTTTTCTTTTTTTTTTAAGAATAGCTGTTTTACGAAAGTCAGCCAGTTGGCAGCTCTTTGTTGCCTGCAGCTGAAAGTCAGTCCACAACACATAAGGAAATAGCTGTGAACTACAGTCCACCTAAGACTTCAGTTAAGGACTTGGATTGCAGTCTATTTAAATCCAAGATATATGACTTGAACTGCACTGAGGCTTCATTAATAATATTATTCTTATTCAGTTTCTCTGAAGCATTGGGAACCTCCTTGTGTGTATAAACATGTACAATGCATTATCAGGATGAGTGGATGCCGGACATATCCTCATCAACTATTGAGAATTTGAGAAAAAAATTTTTTTTTTCCTTAGGGAAGGCTTATTTTGTCCAGTAGATGGTTGGGAGGGAGTTTGCCGCTGGGAAATACCATGTGCTATAAGGGAAGTTATGCATCCAGCCTTTCCAAAAATCACTTAAACTTTGGGGGTGTAAGTGCTCCCATTGAAATTTCACACTGGAAATTAAATGCAATTAAGCCCTTCTTTGGAGGAAGAAAACAAGCTCAGAAGCTGACATGATCAGCCCCAGAAGCTGAGTGCTAGTCCCATTGACAGAGCCTCACATATTTGAACTCTGAACATAAAGGACTAATTATTATTCTGGTGCCTAAAAAGGTGATTGGACTTTTTTTTTTTTTTTTTTGAAATAAACAGTTTTGAAATCAGCATTTTGGGACATTGAGTGACACTGTATGTTTGAAAAATATATTCATGTAAATCCTGTACGCTTTGTCACTAAGGAAGAGTATTTTAAGGGTAATGAAAAGTTCAGGTTGGCTGTAAAATATCCACATTATTGTTAAAATTTGGTTTTCACCATTGGAACAGTTATAAGACTTAAAAAATATAGTGGAATTTTATGAATGTCTTTGAAAAATAATCTCTTGTTACTTATCTGAAGTTATTTCTTATGTTGTGCAGTTGAATATCTGCTCATAGTTTTAAAATATTTAGAAATGACAGCAGACCTCTTCTGCTAGAGCATCCATAAGTGTATTGAAGTGCCACAAGGTCTGTGTTTACAGAACATAGGTGCATAATATGCAGAAGATTAAGAAATGTAGAAGGTGAAACTATAGACA
Organism: Myiopsitta monachus; assembly: GCA_017639245.1. NCBI lineage: Eukaryota > Metazoa > Chordata > Aves > Psittaciformes > Psittacidae > Myiopsitta > Myiopsitta monachus. The sequence goes on along the minus strand of CM029921.1, from coordinate 70,018,323 downwards.
GAAACATTTTTCGTGTAGGTTTTATTTATAGTTTTGAAACCTGTGTTTGCTGAGAGCTGAAGTAGGTGCATAAGCAGGCTAACAAAACTGAAACAATACAAAACAATTACAGCACTAGCATGAAAAGAGAAGAAAAAATAACCATGACTCTTCTGTTGTAGTTTGTTTTCTTAAACTTGATGTCTTGCTATGGAGACTCACATCAAATAAGGGAGCCTGATCCACCATGCAGCACATAAGGAAATCTAATATAATAAATGAGAGAGTTCTGAGTGGTGTAAGGGCTTAGCCACATAACGCCCTGTGTAGGCTGTAGGAGAAGGTATTAAAATCAGATGATAGCTTTGGTGACTCCATCTGCCTTTTTGCATTTTCATAGGATTCAAGAAAATTTATGTTCCCATTAAAAGTGTGGGCCCACAGTCCACACTATGCTTTAATTTTTAGATTTCGTTCCAGCTAGAGAGACATGGCCAATTGAGCTGCAGGCAGGCCTTCTAATTTAAGTACAGTTCTCTTGCTGTGCCAAAAAGTCAAGGTAGCCATAGCATGAATTCTGCTTTTGAGTAGCCATAGCCTGAGCTTCTTCCTTTCAGGAAGGTCTTGCCAAGCTGCTTGAGAGTGAAGAAATTGTTTCACTCAAAAGGCATTGTACTGGGGCCTGCAAGGATACTGGAGAGGAGTAACAGGTTCAAACTTAAACAGGGAAAGTTTAGGTTACATATAAGCAATTTCTTTACTGTGAGGGTGGTGAGGCACTGGAATGGGTTGCCCAGGGAAGTTGTGAATGCTCCATCCCTGGCAGTGTTCAAGGCTAGGCTGGACAGAGCTTTGGGTGGCATGGTTTAGTGGGAGGTGTCCCTGCCTATGGCAGGGGGGTTGCAAGTAGATGATCTTAAGGTCCTTTCTAACCGTAATCATTCTATGCATCTATGATTCTGTGGTAAGTACGTACAGCTCAGTGGTGCATATTTTCTCTCTGCTGTAGCAAGGAATTTTTATCATCTCACCAGATGGTCCGAAACCTTGAAACATTGATTTACTTAACTGAAATCCCACCAAGAGGTGGCAGCTTTTGTGGCTATATCTTTAAGTAGAACAGAATGGTTTAGGGGTAATATTGTCCTTCTAAGATTGAATTAGGCAAATGTTGGGTCACATAGGGGTTATTTAAGCATCTCTGGTAGGCTGGGGAGGGAAGAGTAAGTACTAAATTGATAAAGGGATTAAAGTGCAGAAAGTCTTTACAGAGTACTGATGTTTGTCCTCCTGAAGATATCAAAGGTTGTGTTGAGTTGTTAAGTAGTATCGGTTGCAGTAACTGGAAGTCAGCATGGGTTTAAAAATTTTGGAAGCGTGCTGGGGAGTTGGGCATGAAAAATAGATTCTGAGCTTCATGCATGTGAAGAGGCTTGCATTATGTAAACATTTGACTGCCAGGTAAACTTCAATTTAGTAGAAAAGAGCATTATTTTTTCCACTTGTCTTTCAGTCCACCTATAGCTAGGTGAGCAGGATGGTATGCCAACTAAAACTAGGATGTTATCATATACTGTCCATATCCGTACGTATATCTTCTCCTTATGAATATCTGTGAATGAAAGCACAATAGCTAGTGCAAAAGTATTATTTTATCCTGAGAATGCAGGAGCGGTTGAAAGGTTATGCAATGAATTTCATACTCCATGTATCATTAAGATAATGTTGGATACTGGGAGGACATGAAAGTGGTGTGGAAAATAATTGAGGCTCTAGTTTGAAATAGAAGTCATCTGACTAATTCTTATTTCAGTATTTCCACTTCCTCTGAGAAACCTTTGTCCTGTGTACGTGTTCTTTCTTTCTAAGGAAGATAAAAGGCTTGAATAAGCTCAGGTTTATACCGTGAATTTCAGAACTGGTTCTGCTGTACTCCTGTAATCTAACTAGTGCTGCTCCACTTTATAAATTACTGAAGGCTCTCTTTTTTTTTCTGAAATACACAGCTCCATACACTGACATAGCAGAAACCTACAGAAAGAAGTTATGGATGGTTGTTGAAATAAGCATCTCTTGAGGAAAAATTCAGTCATTTTTCCTGACAGAGGTGTTTGAAAAAAAATAGGTGCACTGTTTTACAAATACTTGTATTGTATTGATATTTTTGGTAATTGCTTTCCAACAGTGAATCATTACAGATTGTGTCAGCTAGACTTCAGAAAATTGTCTTGTTTTTCACAGCCATCTGCTTTGTTGTTAAGTGCTTTCTCCAAACTGTATGCAATCTTCTGCTTTATCTCTGTCTGTGATTTAGCTCTTGCTGCTTCTTTTTTGTCTCCTCAGGGTGCAATTTACTCTATCAATCAAAACAGGATAAAAAGGTCAAAAGTCTTCAGATGTTTTTATAAAAAAGGGGAAAAATGAAACTGATATAATCAGCTGGCCCATAGCATTTCGTTTATGTCATTTATTCTTTGTATTATAGTTCTAAGTGAGGTGAGTTACTTTGAAAACAAAGATGATGAAACTAAACCTTTAAGCTTTGGGGCATGGGGAGGAAAAAACAATCCGTATATAGAAAGCTAGATCTTTCTTTAGTAAGAAAAGGAGCATGTGTGATTGATTTCCATGATTCATATGAGCACTTCATTTAGAAAGCAAGGAGTGCTGTTTTCAGGTGTGGAAATCTGTTTTCCTCACATCTGCCTTTCATGATGCTAAATGATTGTCATACAATTTTACTGGGATTTAGGAAATATGCAGGGTTTCAGGCAAATTTTGCTTCTCTAGAAAGGATTGCACTTGTGGAGGTTTTGTTGTGTTTGGTGGGTTCTTTTTGGGGGAGCGGAGGGGATTTATTTTTTTCTGAGGGGGAAGAGTTAGTGAGGTATTTTTTCTTTGTTTTGTTTTGTTTTGTTTTTTTTTTGGAAGGGGCATTGCTTTATTGTTTTGTTTCTTTTTTCCCTGCGGAAACTCTTGTAATTCTCAAAGAAATAATCTTATAATTCCTTATTAACTACCTGGATGAAGGGATAGAATGCACCCTCAGCAAGTCGGCTGGTGATACATGTGGGGAGTGGTTGACACACTTGACAACTGAGCTGGCATTTGGGACCTTGATAGGCTGGAGAATTGGGCAGAGAGAAACCTAATGAGGTTCAACAAGGGCAAGTGCAGGGTACTGTACCTGGGGGGGAAGAACCCCAAGTACCAGTACAGCTTGGGGACTGACCTGCTAGAGAGCAGTTCAGCTGAGAAGGACCTGAAAGTATTGGTGGTTGACAAGTTAACTATAAGCTGGCAGTATGCCCTTGTGTCCAGGAGAGCCAATAGTATCCTGGGGTGCATCAGGAGAAGTGTGGCCAGCAGGTTAAGGAGGTGATCCCTTGACCCGCTATTCAACCCTGATGACACCACATCTGCACTACTGTGTCCAGTGCTGGGCTCCTCAGTACAAGACAAAGAGCTACTGGAGAGGGTCCAGCAGAGGGCCACAAAGGTGATCAGGATTCTGGAGTATCTCTTATAAGGAGAGACTGTGGGAGCTGGGCCTGTTTAGTCTACAATAGAGAAGACTGAGAGGGGATCTCATTAATGCATATCAGTATATCGAAGGTGGGTGCCAGGAGGATGGTGCCAGACTCTTGTCAGTACTGCCCCGTGACACAACAAGGAGCAGTGGCCATAAACTAAAACACAAGAAGTTTCACCTCAACACAAAGAACTTCTTTATGGTGAGGGTGGCAGAGCACTGGAACAGGCTGCCTAGGGAGGTTGCAAAGTTTCCCTCTCTGGAGACATTCAAAACCTGCCTGGATGCGTTCCTGTATAACTTGCTCTAAGTGACCCTGCAGGAGAGTTGGACTAGATGATCTCCAGAGGACACTTCCAGCCCTAACAGTTCTGTGATGCATTTGTCATAGAATTGTTAAGGCAGGGAGACACCTCTGCAGTTCATCTAGTCCAGCCTCTTCTCAAGCAGGAGCAGCAAGTTGTTCAGGATCTCTCCACATGAGTTTTGAATGCCTCAAGTGATGGATGCTCTGGGCAACCTGCTTCAGTGTTTTGCCACAACCACAGTAAAACAAGAGGGGATTTTCAATGTTTAAGTAGAGTCTCCTGTGTTTCAGTGTGTTCCAATTCTCTGTTGTGTTTACATTGAGTATCACTGAGAAGTGTTTACTCTGTCTTCTGCAGTTCCTCCACCTGGCATTTCTGCACATTGATGCCATCCCCCTTGAGACTTATCTTCAAGCTCAACAATCCCAGCTCTCTCATCCTATCCTCGTGCCAGATGCACTGAAGTTTTAACCACCATACTGCTGCATATCATACTGACTTTGTTGATGTGATTTCTTATGTGCTGTTCTTCTAAGAGAGCTTCTTTGAGAGTTGGAATTCTGGATCAACTTAGGCTATATAAGTGAGTGGGGCACTTCAGAGGTTATATTGCTTTTGGGGCAAGTTGTTAAACCTGTAGAATTGTGGACAATAAGAATGAATCCCGGTTGCAAGAAATGTGGGGGGTGGGGGTGGAAGAGTTCCAAACCTGCTACCAAGGATTGTCTTCTCAAGTGTAAGAACTGGTGAAAGGTACCTGCAGAAAGTTGGTGGGAAAGGAGGAGAGAGAAACACCTCAGTCTTCCAAAAGCAAACTCCAGGAAGTTGTTGAAGAAAGCAGTTATTTCCCGTAACTGCTGTATTGTTCCTTCATTTCATTGATTCACTTATGTAGCACACTGGGACTCAGGTTATTAAAAATGATAGATATGCAAAACTTGTCTAATTATTTGGAAACTTTTTTTCCTGACTTTGGTAGAATTTGAAGTGTAAAAAAAAAAAAAACCATTATTCAGGATTGATGGATTTAATTTTCCATGATACAGCTCTAGAGACAGAAGCCTTTATATTAAGTTGTAAATCTTTGCAGGTTGAGCTTGTTTAAATAAGACATAATTTTGTATTTCGTATCTAGGAAAACTATTTTTTATGAAACTAAAAATATAGTTCATGGTTTTTTAGATAAAAAAGTGATGTTTTTGTTTACCATCAAAAGGTAAGATTCTTGAAAAGAATCATTTGGAGTACACAGAAATATTTTTACCTGTCTGACTTCTCAAATTAATGCAGACATGCTTATTAATATTATTTTTGTGATATTATGCTATTTTGTATGTAACACCTCTGTGCTTCTGAATGCATGAATAATGTCAATTTCTTATATATTCGAAGCCAAGAGAGGTTTAGAGGGTTTTGGTGTGGTTTCTGTGTGGGTTTGTTTGTTTGGGGTTTTTTTAGGCATTAGCTTGTAATTAGGCTGTGTAGGTCAAATTATTTAATCTGGAGCTGATGTAAAAATGGCTAAGAACAAACCAAAGTACTTAAGTTTGTGTATCACATTAGATTATGTTAACCTGAGGCTCTAAAATGCTGGATTTTTAGCTCTGTTTTGACTTGACTTTTGATGCAGATATATCTCAGTTCATTCATGCTGTTTTATTCTAACTTCAGAGGAACACTGAAAACAAATTACGAGAACATGGATTTAAAAAACATAGATTTAATCAATAGTGTGATCTTTAAGAAGTTAAGTAAGCATCTAAAAGGAAAAGACAGCAGTATGTGTCTTCCTTAGCGTTATTTTTAAGTCTTCAAATGATTAATCCTGTTGTAGTCTTGAGCTTGTAACACTCCTGTATCAATCCCTGTTGCATCAGGGTACATTTTTAATTTTATGTCAAATCAAATGAAGTCATTTCACTGTAAATCCCATGTGAATGGTTACTGATTGTTTAACAAAAAATATATTGAAAGGGACACCAGGTTTAAGTGCAGTCAGTGTTTCTTTCCTCACAAATCTTAAACTCATGTGACGTAAATTAAAAGTATTTTAAACTGCAATTATTTAGATTCCCCTTGTTTTAAGCTGGTTATCTTTTTGGTTGCTTTAAAATATTATTCATAGACATATATTTTGAGAAGTTCTCTTCCGCACTAAGCACTCAGTAGGAACATACTGGGGCTGGAGAATTGTGGGGGTTTAGCTTTTCAAGTGAATGTAATAAGATATTATTATGTTACCAAATCATATCTTTTTTTTTTTCTGTGGAAAGGGAATAGCATAGCTCTAAACCAGATTTTACTCTTTTTCCATCTCAAAATGTGTTGTTTCATATGCAAAATACATTATAAATAATTCTTAACAGGATGGAATTCAAATTAAATTTACCGTGTAGATCATTTACATGGAGGGGAGTAAAGAAGCAGATACCTCTAACAGGAAAAGCCACCATGTTTGGGCAATAAGCAAATCGTGATAGAATATACTTCAGAGGGGTTCTCTTCTGTTTAGAAGCACACTTCGTGGGTAAAAATAAATGAAATTAAAGGATATCTCATTACTAATAATTTTGAAAGTCAGTAAAGACAAGCAAAAGGAATAGACTATTTGATATTATTTGAATAAGCAACCCTGGTAATTTTTTTATTTTCTGATCAGTATACTGATATTTAAAGGAACTTATTAAATATCACTAGCGGAAAAAGCCCCACCTCATTAGAGGCATAGGTAAACTTATAATGATGATGAGTTTGTAGAGTAATGACTCCAGTCAGAGTTGAATTATGAAAAGATTTATATTCCATGCACAAAAGTGGAATAAACATGTTTCACTGCAGGGCTGATCTGACTTTTGAATAATCAGTTTATATATAAATGTAGTTATTTAGTTTTACAGTTATAAGGAGGGAAATACAAGTAAATAACAGTTGTGTGAAAATATCCAGGATGGCAATACATTACTTAGAATAGTGTATAACAAAGGGAGTGAAGAAATGTCCAAGCTAACCTTAGGTTAGCTAAGTCATTTACTAGTACAATAACTGGTGCATCATGAAACACACTAAAACTCAGCTGCCAAACTCTACCAAAAAGCTCAGTAAATAGGTGGGTAGTAATTCCTGTTGAGCCATATGCTACTGTGTTGTGATATAAAAGTATTTGAATAAGCGAGCATAGCATTATACTTAAAGAACAAAGACTCCAGTTTCTGAGACACTTGCAGAATTGAACAAGATCTAAAGGAAGTTAAAAGGATGAGACCGAAGTGAGTTGTCACACTAGTTATCCTGACAGTGAAATATAACTGATTTGTAACTTACAAAGATGCTAATGCCTTCTCTTTGACATATTGAAGGCTGGGTAAGGGGCAGAGCTGTCATGAGTTGAGGTGAAGCAGCTTAATAAGTAAAGCAAAAGCCATGCCCTTAAGCAAAGCAAAACAAAGCATTCACCATTTCCCATGGTCAGGCAGGTGTTCAGCCATCCCCAAGGCAGCACAGCTCCATTACACCTAAGGGTTACTCAGGAAGACAAATACCATCACTTGAAACATCCCCCCCTTACCCCCTCTTCCATTGGCTTTTTATGCTGAGGTCAGCTGTCCCAGATGCATCCTCTCCCAGCTCTTGTGCCCACCCAGCCTACTCACTGGTGGGAAGTGTGAGAGTCAGAAAAGACTTTGGCTATGTGTAAGCACTGCTCAGCAGTAACTAAAATATCCCTGCGTTATCAACATTGTTTCTAGCACAAATCGAAAACATGGCCCAAGGGAGAAAACTAGCTCTATCCCAGCCAAGACCAGAGCATTACTGTTCTGCGCTCCAAATTGCAAGCAGTCTTTATATTCTGTTTCTAGAAAGGACCTTATATCCTGCATAGAGTGGATGGGAATGCCAACCTTTGATTTCTTGTTACTTGATGTATTAATATTTTAGAACAGAAATATAAAATGTGAAATCAGAATATCCTAATTTTCATTATAATTAATGTTTAATGCATGTTTAATTAATATGATTAATTTTTTTAAGTCTTAATATTTTTTTTCTGAAGAAAAACACATTTAATGAATGAGCTTGACAATGCAAGTTTTCTGATTTCTGCAGAAAATGTTAAAGATGTACTTATTACTTGTATGGCCTTGATGCTTACACCGCCACCATTATTGCATGGTTTTTTTTTGATAAGTTATTCTCACAAAGTTCGAGCTGAGGGGAAGGCTGTGCTGATCCTACTATGCTGCTATTACAGCAGCGTTGCAAGTGATAATGCTGTCTAGTGCTGCATGAAGGTCACACAGGAGGAAAGCAGTGAGCAGCAGACATCCTCTAATTTCTTCTCCATAATGGCTTTACTCTTTAGTATTTTTTTTTCCTTGAAATAAGAATGAGTAAGATCAGAATGACCTGTTCTGCTTCTTTTCTGTGTACTTGATGAGCAAAATTTGGTCTGTTTAGAGGCAATGAGAGCTGCGCAAGTTTTCTTTCACCTGAATTCACAAGAGAATTATAAGAAACACGTCCCAGAGTTCAGTTGATTTATGATCAGGAATTCAAGAGAAGCAAATGTATTCCTCAGATTTCATAGGGACATCTTGTCAGAGACTAATTCTAATTGACAAAATGATCTTAAATGGGACATAATGACTTTCCTGATTATTGCCCTCAGCTGCCATTATTTTGAAAAAAATGGAATCAAGCAATGGACTTGTATGTATGACTAGTATTTTCTGGCAGCCAGCACATCAGATGGCTGCTACCTGCTGACTTACCATTATTTAGTAATGCTCTATGTCTCAAAGTTTTCTTTTTTGTTGGGGTTGGCAGGTGGGGACATTGGTGACTTTTCATGCAACTTTCTACTTTTTCAAAAAGCATTGAGAACAGATGCAGTCGTTAACTTGAATGTAGCAGGTCCATTTTGTGAATGCTGTTCTCGTCAGTGTATTATTATTCCTAATGTAACTTCCATTTATTTCCCTGAATTTAAGCACTTTATATACCTTAATGTGTAAGACTGGTATTTTGCAGAGCTGAACTACTAGGAAGGACTTCATCCTCTCTGTAGTGTTAACCTGGGTTTAAACATTGACACAGTTGTTGAGAGTTCCCTTTTCTGTATCAAGGTTTCTGTTTCTGTTGCTCTTCCTACAGAAGGCGCAGGAAAGCCATCAAATTAAAAGATCCTGTTTACACTAATTTCTGCCCACAAATAACCACAAAGTAAAATGTTTGGATTCCTGTGCCTTATCACATAGCTGGTAGTGAGAATCATGTCAGCCAGAGAGCTGCTTTGTATGTTTGGCATAATAAAATGTGCATAGACCAACACAAATTTGCCCTTGTTTCCCGCATCTCAAATGTCTTGTGCCTACACCTGCTTGGGGGTAAGGTATTAAAAATAGCTTTTAACATATTGGAATCAGAACTAAATACCATGCTTTCATCTCTGCTATAGATCATAAAATCATACAATAGTTAGGGTTGGAAAGGACCTTAAGATCATCCAGTTCCAACCCCTTTCACATGGGCAGGGACACCTCCCACTAAACCATGCCACTCAAGGCTCTGTCAAACCCAGCCTTGAACACCGCCAGCCATGGAGCATTCACAACTTCCCTGGGCAACCCTCAGAGTAAAGAACGTCTTCCTTATCTAAACTTCCCCTGTTTAATTTTTAACCCATTAACCCTTGTCCTATCACTTCAGTCTCAAATGAAGAGTCCCTCCCCAGCATCCTTATAGGCCCCCTTCAGATACTGGAAGGCTGCTAGGAGATCTCCACGCAGCCTTCTCTTATCCAGGCTAAACAGCCCCATCTTTCTCATCCTAGCTTGATATGGGAGCTGCTCCAGTCCCCTGATCAACCTCATGGCCCTCCTCTGGACTCCTTCCAACAGTTCCATCTCCTTTTGATGTTGAGGACACCAGAACTGCACACAATACTCCAAGTGTGAGGTCTCACGAGAGCAGAGTAGAGGGACAGGATCACCTCTTTTGACCTGCTGGTAATGCTACTCTTTATGCACCCCAGGAGATGGATGGCTTTCTGGGTTGCAAGCAGCACACTGATGGCTCATGTCCATTTTTTCATCAACCAGCACCCCCAAGTCCTTCTCCACAGGGCTGCTCTAAATCTCTTCTCTGAACAACCTGTAGCTGCGCCTGCCTGGGATTGCTCTGACCGAGGTGTAGGACCTTGCACTTGACATGGTTAAACTTCATCATGTTGGCATCAGCCCACTTCACAAGCGTGTCAGGGTTCCTCTGGAGGGCATTCCTTCCCTCCAGTGTATCAACTGAACCACACAGCTTGGTGTCATTGGCAAAATTTCTGAGGGCGCACTCAGTCCCACTGTCCATGTCACCCACAAAGATGTTGAACAAGACCGGTCTCAACACCGATCCCTGAGGGACACCACTCGTTACTGGTCTCCAGCTGGACATTGAGCCATTGAGCACAACTCTTTGATTGCGGCCATCCAGCCAGTTCTTTATCCACCAACTGGTCCATCTATCAAACTGGTGTCTCTCCAACTTAGAGACAAGGATGTCATGCAGGAGAAGTGTCAAACACTTTACACAAGTGCATGTAGATGACATCAGCTGCTCTACCCCTGTCCATCAGTTCCGTAGCCCCATCATAGAAGGCCACCAGATTGGTCAGACAGGATTTCTCCTTAGTGAAGCCATGCTGGCTGTCACCAAGTGCCTTGTTGTTTTACATGTGCCTTAGGGTGCCTTCCAGGAGAATCTGTTTTAAGATTTTGCCAGGCACAGAGGTGAGGCTGACTGCTCTGTAATTCCCCGGCTCATCCATTTTCCCCTTCTTGAAAATGGGGGTTATATTTCCCTTTTTCCAGTCATTGGGAACTTCACCTGACTGCCATGTTTTTTCAAATATGATGGACAGTGGCTCAGCAACTTCATTTGCCAGCTCCTTCAGGACCCACGGATGGATTTCATCAGGTCCCACGGGCCTGTGTACGTTCAGGGTTCAAAGATGGTCTTGAACCAGATCCTCTCCTACAGTGGGCCCAGGGTCTTCATTCTCACTGTCCCTGCGTCCGCCTTCCAAGACTTGGGTGCTGTGGTCAGAGCATTTGCTGGTGAAGACTGAGGCAAAGAAGTCATTAAGAACCTCAGCCTTCTCCAAAATCCTGGGTAGCCAGTTCTCCCGATAGCTTCTGGAGGGGGATCCACATTGTCCCTAGTCTTTTATTTGCAATGTACCTATAGAATCCCTTTCTGTTATCTTTAACATCCCTAGCCAAGTTTAATTCTAAGTGGGCCTTAGCTTTCCTAGGCTGGTCTCTAGCCTCCCAGACAACATCCCTGTATTCTGTCCCAGGCCGCCTGTCCTTGCTTCCACCTTTTATAAGCCTCTTTTTTCCTTTCAGTTTTCCCCAGCAGCTCCTTATCCATCCAAGCAGGTCTCCTGTGCCTCCTGCTGCACTTCCTTCTAGTTGTGACACAACACCCCTGGGCTTGTAGTAGGAGATCCTTCAGCATCGAACCAACAGTCTTGGGACCCCCCACCCTCTAGGGCTATATCCTATGGAACCTTACTGAGCAGGTTCCTGAGGAGGCCAAAGTCTGCTCTCTTGAAGTCCAGAGCAGTGAGCTTGCTGCATGCTCTTCTCACTGTGCTGAGGATCTCAAACTCAATCATCTTATGATTGCTACAGCCAAAACTGCCCTGAAGCATCACATTTCCAAGCAGCCCTTCCCTGTTGGTGAGGACGAGGTCTAGCATGGCACCTCTCCTTGTTGGCTCCTCTATTACTTGCTGAAGGAAATAGTCTTCCACACAATTGAGGAACTTCCTGGATTGCTTGTGCCGGGCCATACCCTCCATCCAACAGATATCAGGGTGGTTGAAGTTCCCCATGAGGACAAGCGCCTGAGAGCGTGAGGCTGTTCCTATCTGTCTATAGAGTGCTTCATCCACCGAGTCCTCTTGGTCAGGCAGTCTGTAACAGATCCCCACAATAATATCTCCCATTGCTGTTCTCCCTTTAACCCTGACCCACAAACTCTCTATTGACTGCTCACCTGTCCCCAGACAGAGTTCCATACTCTCCAGCCTATCCCTTACATAAATAGCAACTCCCCCTCCCCGCCTGCCATGCCTGTCTTTCCTAAAGAGCCTGTAACCTTCCATTCCAACGCACCAGTCATAGGAGCCATCCCACCATGTTTCTGTGGTATCAATGATATCGTATCCCCGTAGACATGCACACATCTCCAATTCCTCTTGTTTGTTCCTCATGCTATGAGCGTTTGTCTAGAGGCATCTGAGCCAAGCTCCAAATGAAGCCAGCTCATTGGCTGGAGCAGCTGGAATATCTCTACACTGCTCTTAGCATTTATTATATGTGCTGGCAACTGACTGGGTGTGTTGGAAATGTTTGAAAAGCACTCACCACTCTTCTTATGGAAGTTTTCTATTAATATTCATTAGGTTAGGTTTTTTTTATTCTTAACCTAGGGCATACATTTCTTCAAAATAATGCATAGGTTGTGTTGATCAACATGTCTCCAACTCTTTCAGTACTTTTTGGGTTCATGATGGTTTACCAGATAACTGAATTATTGCTTTTAAATGCGAGCAGATTAAGACCAGATTAACCCAGCTGCAGTAGATGCTGTAATGCAACAAATGCTGCAGTTTCCTGCTTTCTGTAGGTGTTAAATTTCCTACATTTAGTCAATTGACCCTAAGACTTTTGGCTGAATGGTAAGCTGCTGATCTGTTAGCAGGAGAGCTTTAGTTACTGGTTTTATGCTAAATCTACATAGTGATTCATATGCCATAATGTCATTACAGTAGACATAGTTGTCTCTTCAGGAAAAAAACTATTCTACTCAAGACTTACTAAATCTTTCTGTATAATGGGGCACCTTTAAAGATTTGGAGTTTTTTAGTTAACAACTTTAAATGGCTCCAGAAAATGGCTTGCCTGAATTTTGACACCATGCATTTTCTAGGTTCTAAATTATACTTAATGTGGTAAAGAAGAGTTATTTTGGAAAATGTTTTTCTATTCGAATTTTGCTAGACAATTACATTGCATGTCAAACTGTTCTTACCTATAAAATGTGATATGTGCTGATCATATGAAGAGGCATGTTTATTTTCTGCCATAAAGTGAGAAGGCATCATTTCTGTAGACCACCTTTTAGTAGTTAAGGACGTTTTAACTGGCACCTTCAGAGTGGCTTAAATTATTTTTTCCAAACCAGGTATAAAAACAAGTACAAAACAAATACCTCAATGAATTACTGAGGGGTTTTGAGAGCCTGGAAGAGGCACTCTGTAGATAAGGATTGGCTTGATTTGTCCTTGTGCGGTTTAGAAGAGGAGTCTGTGACAAGCGTTATTTCTTATACATATTATTACTAGACAAGCATCTGAGTTCCTATATGTATTTTAAAATTTGTCTAATTAAAATAATTGGAAGTTTTGCTGAAATTTGAAAAATGTTTTTGAATCTGCAGGGCTGGACTGGAAATCTTTCGTCACTTTTTTGTGGTATGGAAAGGACCCATTTATACTTCTAGCTTGGGCTTGAAAAGGAGAAATTCATTTCCCTGACTATATTTAGGTCTATTTTTGAATTGGGAAATATTCTGTGGAATAAAATGAAAAAAACATTTGCAAGTTTTTTTTTAAAAAGTCCAGGGCTGTTTCTTCCATTAAGTAGCTGGAAGCAAAAGACCTCAGTATCAATGCTTCTAATATGTGTGGGGAGGAAGCTGGGAAAAAAATCACATCCAGCAAACCTTTTCCGCTACTTACTAGTAAATTTGCACCTCTTTTTAGAATTGCCCCATTTATTGTTATAATTGCCATCTTTAACAAATGGACACTTGAAGGTGAGGTAGATTCTTATTGAACACTGTGATAGTGCTTATAAGTCTTATAACTTTTAGTTCCTTCTTTATTGATTTTCAGACATTTTCTTTGCCTTCCTAAGTCCAGTCCCTGAGAGATGCTTTCAAGAGCAGCCCTGAAGGGCTTTTATAAAGATGGCAGTCTTGGGCAGACATAATGTAAAGCTGAGGTCTCATTTTTATTTGTTTTTTCAAGTACTGGATGTGGCTTTCATCTGTGCCTTAGCTCCATGAGGCTTTGAATATGGTATGAAATCACTTTCAATTTATTCAGAAGACTTCTCATAACTGATGAATGCCATACATAATGAAAAAATATATTCATTTATCATCCATAGTAAATCATTTATCACACAGCAGAGGTATATTGTGGAAAAACATAACCAAAGCTTTTCAGTTTTTCTGGTTGGTTAAATCTGAAATAGCAGAGAAGTGATTGCTCAGTTAGTTGGTTAAACATTTTGCTTATTAGATGATATTAGAGGACAATTTCTAATGCTTTTGTGGTTTACAGTTTGAAGTTTGTTGTTAAGGAAGAGTGGGGTTTTTGGGTGGAGTTTTTTTTGAGGGGGTGTTTTTTTCCTTATGGTTCATGGACTAGAGAAATCTATGTTGATCCTTCTATTGTGTTAAATTTGAAAAATGAAGCAGCAGGGCAGAAGCGGTACTATTGTATTGTGCCATGCTTGGGGCTGACCAAAATGCTGCCATAGTTAAGTTGGTTTGGTATATGAGATGAACTCGTGTTGAACTACTAGAATGAACAGGCTGTAACAACTTGATCCTGGTACAGGTCAGCACTAAAATCTTACTATCTTACTTCAAAAAAAGCAAAAGAGAGTGTAGAAATTGCAGATCTGAAGTGCATTCACATTCAAGGTTGCATCTGAGAGGTCCTGTTAAAATATTTGCCAGTCTCTACTGAATTTAATCTAGCATTTGGAGATCTTAGAGTTAATATTGGCACTCCGGCCTCAGTTTTTGCAGCAGACTGTAAGTTTCATTATTTCAGCACTAACAGTAGCAAAATCTAAACATTAAAAAATATACAAATCTTAAAATTAAAGATATTGATTGGTCCTATTCACATTTTTTTATCTTTAAAAAATATTTTTTCCAAGTATTGATATTCTCTTTGGAGTAATATATTTTTTTTAATGATCAAGACTTATATAGTGAAAAAAATTGTGTTGGTTGCCCAGTGCTGTCAGACCTAGGCAGTCATAAAGTACTGTAGGTGCTGTTTAGATGGAATTAGAAGTGTGTCTGAACTTTTGAGTAAAACTTATGACTTGCTGACCTTATAACTTTTGGGTTTACTGGAGCACAGCTGTGAAAAATTGTGCTGATACTAAGCATGATTTCTAATTGGACTAAGCAAGGATAAGTCTCCTGGGACAATCATTTTAAGAGATTTAGCATAAGGTGAGAGTGACTGTGCTTGTCAACACTAACTGCATGTTCTTGATTACTTTCTCCAGGCTTGTTCCAAATGCAGTTTTATTGTGAAAACTGAAAGTGCTCTTCCATACCCTGCTTTGTTTTAAAGTTTTTGGGTTTTCTATGACTTTGATAATAGTCTTAATCTCAGAAGGGAGTCATGCATCTTTGCTCATTTCATCTGCTGTGCTCATTGGAATATATCAAGAGCTAGATTTGGCAGTACTTCAGAAGCATTCTTAGATTTATTTGAGAGATGGGTTATTTTAATTTATTATAAATGCTGGTCAGTCTTGGCCTTTATTTATTTTTCATAACTGCTTCTGCTGAGTTAGCATTCTGCTAACTATGTCTGTGGTGCTCTGGTATTCCCAGCCATGTTTTTGCAGCACAGTAATGCAGTGCTATTGGATTTGAATTTTAAACCAACACAATAGGTTATTGTTCTGCATTTAATGAGCTAGGGAGGAGAAGGGAAGATTTTTATTCTATTGATGACTGAACAAGCCAGATGGTTGTCATAAGGTCTGTTCTGTAGTCATCCCAACGTGCTTAGGTTTGATAGTTCCTGAATACAGTCTTACTTTTCTCCAGATGAAGGGAAACAAGGGACTTCAAAACTAGACAATTTGTTATTAAAATATATGATGAAAAATGAAATACAGAACACAGGAGAGGAAGTAATTTCTTGAAATCATGGAATTCATCCTAGATCCATCACAAGTAAAAGGGTGGTTTGTTTGTTTTGCTTAGAAGTTACATAACAAGATTTTACATACATAATAGATGTAGCAGCCTACAGATCAAGGCTTACATCAGTTAGGCTCCATTCAGCACTGACATTAAGCATTTTTATGGTTTGTATTCATTTAAATACATCTATTAGTTTGATCAGTCAAACAACATAAGTCAGTCTGTTTATATCCCACTGCCTTCTACATATGCGATTATACAAGCATTAAGGTTTATAGCATAACTGTATCCTAGCTACCTGTTGCTGACCTGTAAATATATCCTCTTCAAATTCTCACCTGCTTGCTACAATAAAAAACTAAATAAAAACTATTTTTTGATCCTGAATCCGATTATTGATACTAAATTAGAGCCAATTGCGAAGTTGTGACTTCAAATTTTCATGCATACGTCTTTTATACAGATATATATGTATTAAGGAAACGAGGGGAAAATAATTTCTTAAGGATTTAAATACCCTCAGTGGGTGAAGATAATTATCTCATAAAAAGTCTAAAGCCTGTGTATTGCTGTCAAATGTAGGCCTGCTTGTGGATATGCCACAAGTAAATTTGATACCAAGTAACTATGAATAATACAGTAGATTCGTATCTTCGGAGATAAAATCTAACCTGAGTTTTAAGTGAATACTGCAGCCTAGAATCACTATGTAATGGTTCTTTATGGGCTATGTGTGTTTATTAAGTATGTGATATCTTTTTTTTAAGGGAACACCTTCACATTAAAAAAAAATAAAAAAAAAAAAGACAAAAACTGGCTGTTGAGGGGAGGGAAATGACCATCAGTTCAGGTGCTGCCATAGGTCTGGATGGCTTGAATGACCTTACTAACACTTCTTGATTTGTTTTGTTTGGTTTTTTTTCTGACCTACCTTTTATGAAAGGCAGAGAAGGAAAACCATCCAGTTCAGGAGAGGAATGACAATTATATAGTTCCTGCATATCTTTGGATGAGGAATTTAAGTTAAATCCACATAATTCCTTTTTAAATGTTAAAAGCCTCATTTAGTTCAATGTTTCCTACAGTAGATTTAGAGAATTCGGATATATTAAAGTATTCCCATTTAGTTTCTCCAAGGCTTCAAAGAAGGATACTTAAACGCTGGAGTCAACAAATTAGTTGAAAGTTGTATTATCTTAATGTGTGCAATGATTCGGGATTTTGTAACTGTGACCTTTAGTCTTGATGCATTTGCACCAAAAGCATAATAGTACTTCCCTATTTCAGAAAAGATGTACTGACAATTTGCATCCTGAATAAAATATAGTGAATTATATCAAGGATAAGTACGACTTTTTAAAAAGTCTGATTTAATTTCTCTAGTTGTTAGGAAGTTTCAGCAAGTCTGGTTCTAGGGCAAGGGATGCAGAAAAAAACTTTCCTTACCCTTCGTCTGCCTTTTTAATATCATTTTCTATATGGTTATTTGCTCTACTTATTTTTAACAGCTGCAACATTTTAAAATAAAATTGACAGAAAAATGATTTTTTTCTTAAAGTTGATATTGTCCGTTCTCTAAGAATTGTACCCTTTTTTTACACAATATTTAACCGCATTCCTTTAAGAAAAAGAAAAGGCAGATACATCTTATTTCAGCCATGGTTTGCAAGGTCTTCAAAAAATAAAGTATATTCAGACACTGATGTGAAACCCTTATTTTGCAGGAAAAACAATTAAAAAAAATTAAAAACCAGGAGGGTGGTGAGTGCCTTGGATAAGTGTTCTGGCCTTCCCATCCTGAAGGGATTCATGTTTGTGTTCCAAGAAAAACAGTGTCTTTACCCAAGTCCTTATTGGGTCCCCAGTTTTGTTCTTTCTAATGCCATGCATTACATTTTAATTCCATTTAGTTGATTTTATCTGTTTATATTGACTTGAGTTTAATTTTATTAGTAGATTGTATTCTGCACGTAACATAGACCGTAGGAGCTAGAATTTTATGCAAGGAGTGCCTAAGACTTTGCTGGTCACAGAGGTGCACGTGTTACTGGAGTCATACATGTACAGGGTTTTAAAGACCCATTTATCTAAACACAACTTTTAATTACTGCTTCTGTTTATGCTTTTTTGCATCCTTGTTTGATTCTTGGTGCTGAAAGTATCTGGCTATTTGTAAATGAGGTTGCTAAAGGCTGTCAAAAACACATTTGTTTTTTCTGCTTTGCTTACTGAGGGTATTTGTAAGCACTAGGTAACTAGATGGTTTGGCTAGTGAAATTGCTGCTGGATTTTTGTGGTCATATATGATTTAGACAGTTGCATTACAGACCTGATAGCTGTGTTTAGATAGTGAACCCATTGGAAGATCCCACTTATGTATTTTGAAAGTCTGATTACAAAATAGCTAGTTTGTCATCATTGGACAGGGAAGAAGAATAGAGCCTGCCACTGACAAGCATATTTTAAAAACTGATTCTCTGTAATAGATTGGAGTTCGATCAGGTAGATGGATTGTATCACTCATGGAAATCTGCATTTATTTCATCTGGCTTTAAAGTCCAGTGTTTCATTTCAGGAAGAGGTTGAGCTTTATTCAATTATAGATGTTGGAGTGTTAAATAGATCAAGGGAGGCATTTATCAAGGGCAGTTTTCCCTGTTGGTATGGTAGGCTTTTGTAACTGGTTTTATATTAGGAGCTGTCACACTTCCTTCCACTCCTCTTCCAATCTGTGCACCCTGCCCCATGCACTTACTGCCAGCAGACCACATGCATCTATGGTCCAACACACACAGTCACACTCACAAGTAAGGAAAACCTCTTCCTTTAACAGTTTGCTCATAAGTTGTTGCATGATCTTTTTATGAAGCAATATCGGAAAAGTCATGTCAATTTGAAAAAGTCTTTCCATTGTGAAACTACAGAAACATTTGCAGAAAAAAGATGTTATCTCTGTCAGCGCTACTCAATAGATACCTTTTCTCCCTGAGACCTGCAATTTCTGGAAAAGTCTTCAATTGCCATTAGCTGTTTTGATGTTGAAATATTACACCTGATTTGTGTTTCATTATAAACTCTGTTGGGTGTAAACAGTAGTTGCTCTGTCCAAGGCTCGACACATGACTGTTTCACTCTCTTATGCATGATTGGAGCTGTGTTGGAAACTTCTTTATTGTTGTCTTCTTCCACCACCCTCAATCTATTTTGAAATGAAATGGACTACCCCTTTCATTTTTTTTCCTTATTTATTTTTAATTAAAAAAAAAAAAAAAAAAAAAAACAAACCAACACCAGAGCAGTCCTACCTAGAGTAGATAATAATCGAATGATTCGGACATTTCTGCAAAACTGGGTTCAATTGTTTAATGCTTCATTTTCACACCGAAAACTGACTGTGAAACTATTACTTCTCACGTGAGTGTGTGACCAGAAAACTATTGATTTTTATGAAGGGCTCATCTTCTGTCTGGCTTTGAGCGTGGTATCCACTGAGAAATGTTCTCAATGATGATTCAGTGGTCTAATCTGTTGTATCTAGGAAGCCTGATTTCTGTTTATAGTTGCATGATGTATGTGTTAAATGACAGGGCATCCGGTCTGACCCTCACTTTTATGATTACTTTTTTATTCCCTTGTGAAGAAAATCTTCACCTAATAACAATCACAATAATAAATATAAATCTCCATTTATTCCAGTTAAGGTCATTCTTGTTTCAGGTACATAAGTCGTAGGAATTATTTTTTATTGTTTATAGCATATTTCAGGATGAATTGTGGGACAATCCAATGGCCTATACAAGGTAATGGTTTGCTACTGTACATTTATTGTATAACTGCCTCTGTAATCCACAACAAAGTATATTGCATTCTTCGTGTGAAAATAAATACTTGATTAAAAATTATAGACCATTGGAATATTTCTTTATCATGATGTCTGATTCTTCTTTTAGAGAATAAATAGGAGGTGAAGCATATACTCTCACTGGCATCTGATTATCAGTACAATGGCTGTAATGGTGTCTTGAGAAAATAATTTGTAAGTGATTCAGTGAAATTATGAGTTGTATCATTCTAATGAATAGAATTTTTGAGATTGTCATTTTGTAGCTTTTACAAGTGGTAGGAAACATGCACTGGTCTGGCTACACTGCAAAAATTAACTTTCACTTTTCATAGGTACTATTTATTCCATCTTTAAAATTGAATTACTCCTGTTTCTGAGGAGTATAATAGGTTTATATAAGTTCATATTTTGGGCACTGCACTGTTAAGACACTTCTATGAAATGTCACAAGTTACTTTTGGCCTAGGAGACACTTTTTTTTCCTGTTGTATAGTATTGCAGCTTTGTCTTCTGGTTCAGTCTGTCCAGACGATATTTTCAAAATTTCCATTTCAGAGGAACTCATGTATCTTACGGTTGCCAAATTCTGGACTTTTGCAGAGAAACTATTTTGCACCTACTTCTTCACATGATCAAAGGCAATGAGATCACTAAACTTAAGGAAGATGAAGAATAATTCTCATTTCAAACGGATGGGCAATATGATAGGGAAGGAGGAAAAGATGAGGACTCATGGCTTTATTGTCTTTCATAATCCCTGCAGTTTACTGGTGCCACTCTCTTTCCTGCCTTCTGTACATTACCATTCCTTGAGAACTAAAATCTTTCAGCCTTATAGGGATAGGGAGCTCTATATGGAAGTATGTGGGGGAAATGTAAACTGAAATGGTAATGGCTTCTTGGCCATAAGCCTGATATGTTCTTCCCTCAGCAAGTTTGCAAATGACACTAAGCTGTGTGGTTCAGTTGATACGCTGGAGGGAAGGGATGTCATCCAGAGGGACCTTGACAGGCTCTGGAGGTGAGCCTGTGTGAAACTCAGGAAGTTCAAGGAGGCTCAGGGCAAGGTTCTGCACCTGGATCAGGCAATTCCATGCACAAATACAGGCTGGGCAGAGATTAGATTGAGAGCAGTCCTGAGGAGAAGGACTTTGGGGTGTTGATCGATAAGAGGCTCAGCATGACCCAGCAGGGTGTACTTGCAGCCCAGAAAGCCAACCATATGCTGGGCTGCATCAAAAAGAGCATGGCCAGCAGGTTGAGGGAGGTGATTCTCCTCTTCTATTTCACTCTTGTGAGACCCCACCTGGAGTACTGCGTTCACCTCTGGGGCCTGCAACATAAGAAGGATGTGGAACTGTTGGAGCAAGTCTAGAGGAAGGCCACAAAAATGGTCAGAAGGCTGGAGCACCTCTCCTATGAAGGCAGGCTGGGGAGTTGGAGAAGAGAAGTCTCTGTGGAGGCCTTAGCGCAGCCTTCCAGCGCCTAAAGGGGGCCTGTTAAAATGCTGGAAAGGGACTTTCTACAAAGGTATATAGTGACAGGAGAAGTAGTAATGGCTTTAAGCTGAAAGAGGGTACATTTAGATTAGCTATTAGGAAGAAGTTCCTTACTGTGGGGGCGGTGAGGCAGTGGCACAGGTTGCCCAGAGAAGTTGTGGCTGCCCCATCCCTGGAAGTGTTCAAGGCCAGGTTGGATGGGGCCTTGAGTAACCTGGTTTAGTGGAAGGTGTCCCTTCTTTAACATCCCTTCCAACCCAAACCATTCTGATTCCCTAACTCTTCTAAGTTGGTTCTTTTTAATATCTTCCCTTTCTCCTGCTGGCTTTAGATATATTTTATTCTTCATTTTGCTTTAATATGCAGTTTGCTGCCTCCCTGCCTCAATTCACTTTATTTTTTACTGGTATGTCCTATGTCAAATCTAGGGATTTGAAGAGCTGTAAGATCTGTGTTATTCCTACATGCATAGATGATGCGTGTACATGATAGATGATCAAACAGATGATGAAGTCATTTATTTGAAATATCTCCTGGTTCTGTAAATGTTGAATACAAAAGAAATATATCTGAGAAATATCCACAGAAAATGCCAGTGATGCTTTTGACCAGAATATACATGTTTTAATACTCTTTAATATTAAAAATGTGGACAGGAGGATTGAATGAATGCTCATACTCTGCTTTCTTTTAATACTAAAGTGCAAATATGCTAAAGTAGAAAGAAAAACCTTTCCACCAGGAATGAGAAGTGTGTTTCTGCGAGTATATTTTCACACAAGGGATGTTGTGGGTGACTGTGTGAAATGCAATGCAGAGTACAGTTCGGTTTTGACCTTGAAAAAATTTAATCTAGAGAAAGTACATTACCAATGAAACATCTGAACAAGCAGATAATAAAGTAATCTTACTTGAATTTAGGAGGTATCATTTAGGGATGTAATGTTTGCAAGCCTTGTAGCAGCTGCAGATTAGCTTTACCTGCAATTCTTCTTTCATATCATTTAATCAGAGGGATTTAAATCATTCCCTTCATACAATCTTGTTGATATTTTAGGTCTAAAGCCTAGACATACAGCTATTTTGGTGAAGATCTGAAGGCAAAATAGAAAAATCCTTTTTCATATATAGTTTGCAAGGATGCTGTAATTTACACTATTTATGGAGCCCTTCACCATGGTCTGCACTTAAGCATGTGCTCAAGCCTGCTCATACAGTGCAGTGCTTCAGCACAGAAATGGATCATTTCTGGTGATGGAAAGGAGCTTAGGTTATTCATTCTATCCTTTGTTGTGGAGGTCTGTCGTGGTTTAAGCCCAGCTGGTAACTCAGTATTATGCAGCTGCTCTCTCACTCCCCACTTCCTTTCCCCCACTCCCAGAGGGATGGGGAGGAGAATTGAAAGAATGTAAATCCCACGGGTTGAGATAAGAACAGGACAGTAACTACTGTATAACACAAACCACTACTGCTACCTCAAATAATAATAAGGGAAATTACAACGGAAGGGAATACAACCACTCACCACCTGCCGACTGATACCCAGCCCAACCTGAGTAGTGATCTAACCCTTCCAGGTAATTGCCCCCAGTTTGTATACTGGGCATGACATGCTGTGGTATGGAATACCTCTTTAGTTAGTTTGGCTCAGGTGTCCTGTCTCTGCTTTCTCCTGGCTTCCCTTCCTCCCTGGCAGAGCCTTGAGACTCAGAAAGTCCTTGGTCAGAGTAAACATTACTGAGCATCAACTAAAAACATTGGTGTTATCAGCGCTCTTCCCAGGCCAAAAGTAAAAAGCACAGCACCGCACCAGCTACTAAGAAGGAGACAAATGACTGCTACTGCTGAACCCAGGCCAAGGTCCCACATGCAGATAAGAGCTTTTTCTTCACTATAAAAAAATATTTTATCCTACTTTAATTTTCCTATTCGTTTTTAAAGGCATATCTAATACACATTTTTTTCTCATATATTCAAATGATCATTTCAAAAACAGGCTACATGATAGCATTTCTCAAGATTTTCCTGATTACTCACAGCTTTTTTTAATACATCCATAAACAGGAATGTGATCATTCACACTGCATATGGCAATATTGAACAACCTCAGTTGGACTTCCTTGAACTTCTGTATGTGACATAACAGTGCTGGATTTTTAGGGATTTTTTGTGGTGGGTTTGCTGGTTGTTCATTTTATCTTAGACCTGTGTTGCCAGTTATCAGCATGTATGCATGCCAAGTATTGCGAACGCAACCGTCACATCTGTCCATCCATTTAGGATGGATGGCAAATGTATATTTATAAATGTTATATATAAAGGACTTTGCTAAAGTAGCAAAGATTCTAAGAGGCAACAACATGATCAGCTTTTATCATATTGTAACATTATAACTGTCAAATGTATGTTCTACAAGACTTAAATTTCATAAGACTTAACTACAAATGTTTGAACTTTGGTGAGATATTGACAGAGCAGTAATTGGTATTATTTGATACCTTATGGCTTTCAAAGGTTTCATTGAAACTAGGGGGATTAGTTTTTATCTTTGCTGAAGAAGTTAATATAATTTAAAAAAAACCACAAGCTGTCTATGGCCAGAGTAGTTGTTAGTGTAAGATTATGTTATTACATTTAAAGATTATACCTATTCTTTGATATATCAGCCACCTCTGTACTAAATTTTGAAAGTAACAAAAATTAATTCCTCTTCTGACATTTTACTTCATTGAAGTGTACAGGAAGTGAAAATGTTACTTCAGACTCATCCAGGTCAGTCAGTCAGCTGATTATTGACTCCTGTTTCATAGTGATGGATAATAGCAGAATTATATGTATGATAAAGTTAGGATAAAAATACTAGTTTGATATGATAGACAATACATTTTAAGAGAAGAAACCCATCCCTATAATTATCTTCAGACTGCACTGTGTAGTTGTAGCAGCATGCAATTCAGTCAGGTGCTAGGGATGCTGGGTTTTACAAGGGAGAAGTTGTAAACCTAAGTGACTCTGTGATGTATTCTGTTCCAACCCATTGGTCTTGCGACGTCTGGAAGAGAAACACACAGAAACACATCTAACACAGGGTCTTGTACTGGGACGCTACTTTACCAGTTAAAGGAGTCTCTCATCAGATTGTTTTTGAGGCCACTAACTTTATTGGCATCTGCAATATTTGCAGATGATAAAACACAACCTTTTCAAGCGATGTTAAATGGAAAGTAAAAATAGCCACACCACCTTTTGCCATTTTTGCGAGATACAGAAAGTATTCTAGTAAACTAAAGACTGATGGACGTTTTGGCCCTGACATGGCAGAATTGGAATAGAGACCTCCAAATCCACCCTAGCAACTAATAGTGGCAAAATTTCTCTAATTCTGGCATGAGCAATTAATCAACTGGACCAAAATCAACTACCTGGAACACCTGACAGCTGGAATAAATGGTGTAAACTCTGTTTCTTAGCTGTAAAATGAAATAGTTTATTTTCTGTTCTGTTAAGAATGGAGTGATAAGGAAGGCAGCAGAGCCTCTGGCTCAGGTGTGCCCCATTACCCATCAGAAGAAGGGAAGGGATTCCTCCCATTGGTGTGAGGGTACTTGTAACATTGCTCTGCCTGCTCCTGGCTGATGGGTATTTACACATGCCGCTGAGTATTTGGTACAGCTTTTCCAAGAGATGCCACTCTCTGACATTTTATCCTCACACATAGAATCAAAGTTTTAAGTTGTGGAATTAGACTATGTGATGAGCACTTTTATGTTATGCAGACCAATGGTTTTGGAAATAGAGTTTTAAGTATTTAATAGGGTAATAGTAATTGTGGCAGGTACAAATGTATGTTAGAAAGTTAATAGAAAATGCTAATGTAAAGACAAGACTATCCCCACCCATGTTGGTTCTTAACCTTTTAAATTAAATCTACCAACTCTCAAGACTCTGAAGAAAAGTTGCTGTTTGATGTGAGACTACTTATGATATTTAATAATCAGAAGCAAAACATGCATGCAGCAATGTCTGAGTATATGCAGACTTCTTATTTTTTCTGACTAGTGGACAATTTTAACTGAATATCTGAATATTCTGCATTAAAAAAGCAAAACAAACCCACTATTTTTCTTTTTTTCTTAAGAGATAACTTGTGACTATTGACATAGGATCTGAATTAACTTTTTCCTAGTCGATCATTTTATAGTTTGCAAGTGCCAGTAAGAAGCTGATCTCCAAAGCAGCACTAAGTAGCCATCAGGGAGAAAAGCCGAAAAGGAAGGTTTGGGGATTTCAAGCCTTTACTACATTTTTACTACATTTTTTGGTCTGATGGGAGTTCTTATAATTTACATATTTGCTCACAAATGTGCTTACTAATCCCTGAACCAATGCTGATAAGATGCGTTTCTCACTGAAATATTAATTTATTAAACCAAAAGCATTTTAAAAGGTAACTTTTAGAGGGAGCCTGACTAGAAATGTTGTGAATGAGCAGATAATTTCTGCTTCTGACATTATCACACCGTTCAAGCTGCAGTTGCCAATCCTAATGAAAAGTGGTAGTGCTGATTTGAGTATATTTTTTATATGATGTGCAAGAGCTTTGTGCAATAAGGAGTTTCTGTTACTATCATTTATAATTGAAGTGTCCATCACTTTTCTCTTAAAAAACACTTGGCAAATAAATAATTAAAGGTCTGATTCTGATGCACTTAGTTGAATGGGAGTAAATTCTGAGATCAGTCTAAATACAGTAAATGGAATTTATTCAAAGTACAGTTTTAAGATAAATAATAGTCACAGCCAGTTCTTGTTTAAGGCAGGAGGGTTTATGTTTTAAAATATAATCCCACAGATATCTAAGACTGTCCACTCACAAACAGTGCCTGATAGTTGTCTATCATGCCTCAACATGTTATCTTTTGTTCAAAGTAGAAAACTAGTCTTATTAATTAAGGGACAGGTAAGTGTTCCTTGCGTATTCAAACACCAAAAGATAAACAAGTTAATCTGATAGTTTGTACAGGACAGAAGCTTTATGTTGCCTAATGAGTTTATGTTATTACAACTACATCTCTTTTATAGAGGATTTTTCTTTGCTTCACAGCCTTGATATATAAAAGAAAAGTTATGCTTAAATGATGTTTCTTTTCAAAGTTTCTAAAATAATCACAAAGATTCGAGGGTAATTTTTGGAATACAAATAATTTTACATTATTCCATTTTGTTTCTGTAATAATCTTGCTTCCACTATTGTTGAAATAATTGTAGATATGCAAGTCCCTTGCAGCATTGGCAGGGAGAATTTCAGTTCATTTTGCTGCCTTGAAATTAACCTTTTACTATCGCATGCGTATGTTTGTCATTTATCCCCTTTTTCTCAGGTGCAAAGAAGGCTACCAAGGAGTCCGCTGTGACCAATTTTTGCCGAAAACCGACTCAATCTTGTCAGATCCAAGTACGTCAAATGTTTTTCTTACATATCTAATCCATGCTGGAGGCTATTCTTGTCATGTGAGATGACCCTTTGCCTATTGTCAGAAAACATACTGTGGGCCAGTTGTGTGTAGAGAACAGTGTTGCTTTTGTTGATTCGATAAAAGCACATTCTCCAGTCTTGGTTATAAACCATCTGCTGCTGCTGCAGCAGCAGGGCAGGCCATTAGTGGACTTGGTTACTTTTGATTTGAAATAATATACTACCTACTTAAAGCCATAATATTCACATTTCTATACTTTTGACTCAAGAAGAAATAAAATTACATAATCTGAAAGGAAACCATGTATGGGATGCAAAGTAGTTCCTTCAAAGAAAATAAGTTTATGGTGTCTGGCACTGCATTGTTTCCGACCTCATTGGAAATATGTGATGTAAGTTTTTTGTTTTGGTTTGGTTTTTTTTTCCCCTCACTTTTGCAAGTTGCTCTGTATTTGCAAAGTGGAAATAGACTTTCAGATAGTCATGTGGAGTTAAAGTAGCTTTCTATTACACTGCTTAGTGTATGCCAGAATACCATCTGCATATATGTTCTCCTACTCTGCTGTTGCCCTTTTTAAATTCTGTTGACTAATAAAACTGTCACTGTTATTACCCAAGATGAATGTCTTGGAAGCGAATCCATTTACTAATTAATGTTGTTTATCTTAAAATTTTAAACAAAGTGGCATGCAACAAAGGGTCATATCCAAGCTCTTGTTTTTGTTCTTATACTTGGAAACTGAAATGTATTAAGTCTTCTGGTTTTGGGTGCTCTTTAAAATTTGATTTGCATGTGGTTTTGAAGAATAGAGCTTTTTTATTATTTTTTTCTGTTTATTTTCTTGTGCTTTTCCATGTGAAAGTCTGTTGCCAAAGACCCCTGTTGTTTTGTAACTCTCTGTGTTGTATAGCTTCTATTATAGTTTGTTTTATATTTGGTTTAGCTTTTCCTTTTGCTTGACCTTTAGAGGTAAAGTGCAGAGCCTACAATGAATAGGCAGATTTTACCTCTGCCAAGTTGTATGTGGTATATGTCAAGGAAAAAGGTACTTTGCATTCTGAAAGTCAGGGAAAGGACAGTCAACTAACTGGACAGGGTGGTACCTGTCTGATTTGGTTTTAACAAAGGATTTTAGCTTTATTCTCTCAAGAGTAGAGGGGAAATTCATGCAGAAACAATACAAAGCCCAGAAAAGTCTCCCAGATTAAGCTGCATCTATCAAGACCAAAAGCTTTACAGTGTTTATATATTTACAGGATTTATATACTGCAGACAGCATGGCTATTATTTCTTTGAAGCATTGTGTTGGTTGCACAGACTTGTTTCTCTTTACCTGGGAAATGCTTACTTACTGTGGCTTCTGACTGTATTTTTTCCAGAAAACTGTTCAGTTTTCTGATCCTGCTCAGTAAGCTAAGGTTATGCCGAAATGTATTTTCTACATGGTCTGACTACAAAGGCAATTTGATTATTTATTTCATTAATTTATACTACTTAAGACGTAAGAGCAGGGGACCTTGGCTTGATACTGATGTAGATCCACTTGGACACACCTGTGGCCCCAGAAGGGTCTCTCTTCCCATTGGTTTAGGATTAACACGAGTTAGGTACTTTCTCAGTCAGTTTTGAAATTTACCTTATATTTGATCCTCAGCTGTATTAAAAAGAGGGAAAGTTTCTGTTCAGGTACATTTCTGTGTGTTGGCATAATGTGATATGTATCTGTGTGTATGTGCATATACACTTGTTCTAAGCGTGACTAGCCTGAAAGAGAAATACTTGAAACTTTTCTGTTGCAGCTGGACAGTGACAACATCAACATTTTGCTTAGGAGTTAAATCAGTAAGGTATTTATCTTCCTTTTGGAGAGGAAAAAATGAATACCATGCAGATAATTAGCATTACTCACAGAGATATTTACTATTTCCACAACCTGAGGAGTGTAAAAAGTATTAAGGGCTATAGTGTTGCATTGCAAAAACAGTTTTGTAGTTGATTATGTGTTTGGATTGGAAGAGAGCTGCTGAAGGATGCTAAAGGTTGAATTTTGAGGTGCTTTTAGAAAGAAGTACTTTTTTTTTTCAGGCAAGGCTTAACTTCTGGAAGTTGAACGCTGAAATGACTGTTCTTGTGCCTAGACTACATGTAGCCAACACTGACTGGTGTCAGTCAAGCTTTATAAACAAGCCCAGCTCATTTGAGTTTTGTGGGATTGCTTAGGGTACTCACTAATAAATGTGTTCAGAACTGCTATTGATGCGTCTGATAACAATATTTAGAAGTCTGCATGCACAAAATGGTGAAGCAGTGTGTTTTTAATATTACCTTGCCTGTGATAGTGTAGGTTACATTTTCAGAACAATCACTTGTCATTATATGGGAAGTGAATCTGGACAGCAGCCACTTGGAAAACAGCAGAAATATTGTCTTAAAATTGTTATTCACACACACAAGAATTATTTTTTTTAAATATCCCTCTAAACAAAACCAAGCTTATTCAGCATAGCTGTTACCTGAGGTTGCATAGTGGCAAATAATGTGATATGGCTCTGGAATATTTCAAACAGTATCAGGCCAAACCTAGGTTTTTATGTCATTTTAGCTGTATGTTAGGCAGGTCTTGACTTTACATCACAGACGTGAATGCAAATTATGTAATATCTAATGTAGATTAATGCATGCCAAATCATATACATGTAGTTTAATTAAGGTGAATGGTTAAGACACTTAAGATTCTGGTTTGGGGAAACTTCTTGCAACTCAGGGCTCGGTGTTAGGGCCAGTGTTGTTTAGCGTCTTCATTGATGATCTGGATGAGGAGATCCAAGTGCATCCTCAGTAAGTTTGCAGATGACTCTAAGCTGGGTGGGAAGTGTTGGTATGCTGGAGGGTAGGAAGGCTCTACAGAGAGTTCTGGACAGGCTGGATTGATGGGCTGTGGCCAGTGGAATAAGGTTCAACAAAGTGAAGTGCTGAGTCCTACATTTGGGCCACAGCAACCCCAGTGTAACACTACAGGTTTGGGGAAGAGTGGCTGGAAAGCTGCTTGGCAGTAAAGGACCTGTGGGTGCTGATTGATGGCCACTGAGCACAAGCCAGTTTGTGCCCAGGCAGCCAAGAAAGGCCCACAGCATCCTGGCCTGTATCAGAAATAGCATAACCAACAGACTCAGAAAAAAATAGGTATATTTCTTCACTGAAAGTGTGCTCAGGCGTTGGAACAGGCTGTCCAGCGAAGCGGTAGAATCGCCATCCATGAAAGTGCTCAAAAACTGTGTAGATGTGGCTCTCAGTGACATGGTTTAGTGGTGGATTTGGCAGTCTTTGGGTAACAGTTGGACTTGACGATCTTAACGATTTTTTCCAACCTACTTGGTTCTATGATTCCAACTACCTTGTGGTGTTTCAGAGTTCCTGAGTTGACAACTGTGGCTTCTTGTCATCACACCTGCTACCTTCTACTTTCCTTTATTTAGGGTCAAATTAATAAGAAAAATGATGTAAGACACAGAGAGAAATATTAAAACACGACAAACACAGGCCCGTCAAGCATCATAGGTGTTATCAGCTTCTACTTCCCTTTTCTCCACACCAGGTTTTCTGGCTTTGAGTGAAAGATATTTAAAGAAAATACAAAATAAGGAGGAAAAAAAAAAAAAAAGCCAGCCCAAAAAAGAACAGTGCAAATGCAAGTAGTTTGAGAAGTAATTTGCTAATCTTGGAATATGTGAGTGACCAGTCTTAGACCATGGGAGCCACAAGAAACCTAACAAAATTAATAATGTCACCAGTAAGGGAAATGGCTGCATGATAATGCAAGCTGTGCTTGCTGTCACTGTTAAGAGGAGGGGGTATGTCAGCCTTGCTAATACTGGGCAGGACGAGTCCCTGAACTCTCAGTCATCTTCTTTACCTATGAAGGAAGTACTAATGGGACAAATTGAATAGAAATGGCAGTCTCATGATGGAATGAAAGGATAGGAGTATATTTGAAACTGTTGTTTCAGCTTTCTCCATCTGGGCTAACTTCTTTATGGCAATGGTAGAGCACTTACATTTTCAACATCATAAATACAACTGCAGTATAACTTTATGTACAAGTCATTTTTCTGGCATGTGTAGTCCTGTATGTATCTATAGGATTGGGAATTTACGTACAACATGAATTGTACAAATGTATTCACATACTATCCTTTATAGTGTTCTGGAGTAGACCTGCCTGGCCCAATGAGTCTTGAAAGATAAGTTGTATGTAGGCTGTGGCTATTTCTTCTGAATAGTTTTTATTCCGAGGCAAAGTATGTTGACTATTCTGTGTGGATATTCCAAGGTGGTGAACAAGGCACTGAGAATAGGTTTGTCACATTACCCCTTATTAACCAAATTGTTGAACTTGGCCTTCAACTATTTTGTTCTTAATTTAGTATTGAAAGTTACTTTCCTATGCAAAAAGTGTATTTCAGTTTTGTAATGTGCAGTATTAATTTTGTATTTGTTATATTAACATTTATGTTGTCTTATTTGACCTCAGATCCACTACTTTTTCAAAATAAATGCATTATTATCTAAAAAAAGAAGAAAATGAGGATGGAAACCTTTTAGGTCATTAGGCCATGCTCCTGCTATTGTAGTTAACCCTGTCATGTAATTCCTTTGTAAGATGATCATACTTCATTTGTAAACCACTTTCAGTCATCATGAATTAGCCACTCAAAGCAGGCTTTGTTTATCGTCCCTGCTTAGAGGCTATCAAGACTTTTTAGCTGCCACACAAAATTTATCCACAGCCCAAATTTGTCAGTTGTATTCTTTGTTAAAACACGCACTTTGTTTCTACATTGATATTTCTTTCCATTGGTTTCCACCATATTACACTTTGAGTCTGTTAAACTCGCTTTTTCAAGTGTCAGAAGTCTTGTTCCTATAGAGCTACCTATACCCTGTGGTCTTCAATACTTTAACCTCTGACAGCATGGCACATATTGTGTTTCTTTTTTGAATCTTATCAAAGAGAAACCTGCAAGTGTTGTGACTGAAGTCTGCAGTTACTCATTCTTTGATTACCTTTTTATGTAGCAAAGAATTAAAACCCCTCTCCTAGAAGACTGGAACTGTAAATAATTAAAACAACTCTAGGTAGTTTAAAAAGTAAAAGATTTTTTTTCCAGATATGTATTTGAAACCTCATGACCTACACTCAAATCCTCTAAAGAAATGCCTCCCTAAAAAAATCTTGGGCTTTTTGTCATGTTCTCCCACCTTCCCACTCCTCTCCCTTTCCTTTCCTTCCCCCCCCCCCCCCACCCCCCCCCCCCCCCCCGCCTGATTTTGTGTTGTTAAGATCATAGGATAATTTAGATTGAAAGACAAAGAGAAGTATGGACTCCTCTAGAGAATTCAGGAGGTTCAGCCTTCTGCTTTAAGCAGATCTGGCTTTGAAGTTTCTGCTAACTGCAAAGGACAGCATGAAGATAGTCCTCTATTTAATAACAGTAAAGGGTCTATTATTAAATGGAAGAAGAAAGCACATCAGAGGATGTGAAATATTTATAGAATATGTTTTCAAATTTATTTCGGAGTTATAAGAGGAAGAGAATTTAGGGAAAATAGGAGGACTGACTAGCCAGAGAGAGATATCTGAGCTTTGTGGAAGGTGAGTCCTTCTAAAACAGACATAGAGTGCGACTTGTTTAACCCCAGATAGACCTTTTGAAATCTGGATCTAAATCTGAATTTTGCAGTTTAACTGTGTCTCAAAAAAAAAAAGCCAAAAAGGCTTTTAAGCCTGTCTGAAGTAATTATGTCATCTGTTTGACTGTTTTGTATTCAAAAAAAGCATATGGTTGGAGCACTGCAGGCCAAGTTTCTTTTATAGCAAATGCTGGTTTATACCCTTTTACCAATCTAATTGTGGAGTGCCACATCAACTATCTGTTCATAGAATACAAATTATTAATGTTGCTCTAGGATATTAAGCTTTTACAAAAATGAAATAATCAAAAAGTGATATTTTATTGCCTTGTAAAATTAGATTTTAAGAGCTATGTTGTCACAATGGTCAAGTGAGGTCACTGAAAATGACAAGTCAGTATAAAATCTGTTAGCGTCCATCAGGTGGGTATGACATGTCTGTTAACTATGGTTTCTATACAAGGATATATAAGCAGAGTTCTTCCAGTTCAAATGCATTACAAATCAACCTAGAGTAGTGCTGGTGCATTAAAGATTGAAAGGAAGGAAGGAAGCTACTGGAGAAAAGCTACTCAGTTACTGCAAAAGTTTTAATGAATTTATCTATAGATCAGCAAAGGTGCATCACATGAGAGAAAGACTGGGGAAAATGAATCCTCATCAGTGTAAAATAAGAAAGAAAACACATCCTTGGGGGAAAGAATGACATGTTTTCTCTCCATCTTGATCAAGTGTGGTAGAGACCTGGGGATACAGACTATAAATGATTACATGTTTTCAGATTTGATATGTGCTTCAACACAGCTGTATGAATTTAACTTTTGTGAATAGTAGCAATCTTCTTTACTTGTTTGGGATTCTTATTTTCTTTAAATTGGCAAAGTAGGCTTTATTCTGCAGAACTAGACTGAAATGCTTAAAAGTTGAAGTGCAACATTTACAAAGCGTTAGGAAAATGTTTCACCAGTGATAAATGGAAGAACAAATGTGTTTGTTGTCAGAACATATTGAAAATTTAAAGCCCAAGAGAGATAAATTGAAATCATAAATTCACTACTAATGCAGTGGGCGAAGAAAATCACACTCAACCACTTTCAGTTTTGGTAATGTATTCTTAAAATTCACATGCATAGGAAACAACTGGAAGTAAAATTTTTTTCTATAGTTAAGCTACCACTGACTTGTAGAGGATGTGCAGTATAGAGAAGATTTTTTTTTCAGTCAGTATTGCAGAATAGACTTCTAAACTCATAAGAGTATCGGTGTTCTTTATGTTTCTAATGTAAAAGGGAGGATATTTTAAATTAAATCTGGAATTCTAAGGTTGTGTGAGCTCTTCTCAAGTAGAAATAACAACCAGAAATCCACTAGTGTGAGAACTGTTTCCAAACATGATTAGATGAATTGCTTTCAGTACTTTTGTGTGCAATAACAGAGCTTCCCCCCAAGTTTCATTGATTTCCCAGTCCTTTTAGAAAAACAGCAATGAGTTTGCCCAACTCCCCCACCCAGCCCACCAGCTTTCTTTCTGGAAAGATTAAAGAGGGATTTACAGTTGATTTCAATTTCATATTTCAGTTTTAAATGAATTGTAGCCTTTACCAAATTGACATCTATATTTAGTTTTAGCTAAAATAACATTCAAGTAAGAATTCACTCAGATTTGACCAAAATCCCTTTATTTGTTTTCAAAAAACGTTGGTTCTTTATATTCTTCTCTCTTCATCTCTTCTAGAAGAATAGGATGTATTGACATCTGGTTATTCAACATTGTTTTATTTTCAAAACTTTCATTTAAAGTGCTGAAGTATGTCTGATTTTGCCAAGGCTTTTAGGCTGTAGGTGGTCTGTAATTCAGCTGTGAAGACTTCATCTCTGTAGAAACTGGAATCAAGTAGATGCAATATCTTTGACAGTAGGAAAAAAGACAAGACAAGACAAAACATAAACAAACCTCAAAAGCACTTGTTTCCATCTCCTCCTTTAAAAACTCTGTACATGGAAGGATAATAATGAAACTGAAATTTCTTTTTATTTAATCTTAGTATAAATCTCAAGGGAGACAGAAAATGGAGATATCTAGCAATGCAAATCCCAGTAAGCAAAATGTTTTCATCAGTGTATTTTTTTACAAGCCAGAGATGCTATAAATCAAGGAGGAAATTACAGCCACCCCAAGCAGGGGAGTTTGAAGGGTGGCTTTCCAAACTGCCATTTCTATGTGAAATTTGGACTTGTGTCTAGTTAAAGAATTTCTAGGTCTTTGTGTAGTGATTTTTTGCACGTGTATTTTGAGGAAGTTTACCATATGATGACAGAATCACTTGACTACAACTTGTTACACAACAGCCACAGCAGATGGCTGTGAATAGAGGTTACAGTCTTATGTAAGGGACAGAGCTCTGAATTGCAGTCTCCTGCTGGCAAGCCCACTCTGCAGTGAGCACTGGGTTCATCCCCGTGCCTGAATGAGAGGTGATGCAGTGCTTACAAGTACACTAAACAAGTATCTTCTGAAGTGATGAGCCTCTGAAATATTGACTTCTCCTATCCGCTTCTCTTGCAAACACATTGCGATTTCGTAAGTCTGCTGTTGGCCATCCCATGTCTGGAAAACAGTAAGTATAGATACAGCTTGGCATATATGTTCTGTGACACTGGAAGCATCTAATTTAGCCTGTTGGTCTGAGTAACTAATTTTTCTGATTTGCATATGCTTCGTACTGATGATATGTTACTGTTGGTGTCAATCTCCCACTGTCATTCAGAAGGACTTCTCTGATTTTGCCTGGATGGACAAAGTGCACTCAATCACATTGTCAGATCACATTTGCAGGCCTTCTGAGAG
Source organism: Myiopsitta monachus (assembly GCA_017639245.1). NCBI lineage: Eukaryota > Metazoa > Chordata > Aves > Psittaciformes > Psittacidae > Myiopsitta > Myiopsitta monachus. The sequence goes on along the minus strand of CM029921.1, from coordinate 69,983,118 downwards.
GAAAAATCAGCTCTGCAGCAGCCACAGCTCGTCATGCATAGGGAGAAAAGTATAAGCAAAGATGGGTCATCATAAGATGACATGTAGAAGAATTTCACAAAACATGACGATTTGACTGAAAAGCATTAATTTCATCAGGTTCTGTCTTTGTAAATTAGCTAGTCAGCAGCTCAAATAGCATTTAACTTTAGCAATACCATTTCACTTTATCTCAGTGATTTAGTCACACTTTTGATGTTAAATGCCTCAGGATTGGTTGAGGTGGTATGGTATAGGTTTCATAAAGTTATAATAGCCTGTTGCAGGAGGGAGAGATAGATTTGTCTTATTGGCAACTTATCTTACACCTTTGAATGGAAGCTCTGTCTGTATTAAATCTAAGTCTGAACTGGGTGTTTTGCATTCTCCTACGAGTGGCTCTGTGTTAAAATTATTCTAGTGAAAATGCAGTGATGCATGTGTAGATAAATCACGAAGTTGTGAGGTGCCTGATACTCTGATCTGTCCTTTCCGTAGTACAGTTGTATGGACTGTAAGTAGCAAACAGCAGGAAGACAAATTCTGCACTGATTCTTGCAGGCACAAAACTCAAGATGAGTCCAACACACTACCGTGAGTGTAAAAACATTAAATGGCACATACAAGAGAGATAAAGTTTCCTCCTAGAGGCTTTATGCTGAGTGTGCCAATCATCTTCCACAAACTAATATTTTGTAAGAGCCCCTGTGCTCTTTAACTGATTTTTGCTCTTTGCATTAAGTCCATACGCCACTACAAGGATGCTTATAAATGCAATTACTGTCGTTAGACTTTTCGCTTTATGTGCAGCTTCTACTAGTGTTGATTCAGCTCATTTGAGTAATCTCTGCTTATTGAGGAAGACCTCGAATAAGTATATCATTCAATATTAATGTAGTAAGTGTTGTGAAGGTCAGATGCTTTGGGGGTAATGTGTGTATATACTTATCTGCCTAGGATAATGGCAATCTTACTGAAAACACTGGGGTTGGCATTACTTGGTTTGATTATCACATCAAGACAATTATTTTATTCTAAGAAGAAAGATACTATTGAGAATTCTGAAGGCATATTCAGGCACATTTCTTAGGCCTTCTGTAAGAATAATATTTGGCAGCAGAGAATAGCCATTTCTGGTTAAAATATTACTGTGCAAACCCAGCAATTTATGAAACTATTTTTCCCTGGATCAAAACCACCAAATGATAAAATTTCAGTTTCACTGATACTGGTAAATGCTTTGTTAATGAATCTTTTGAGGTTACAGTGTCCTGTTGTGACTTTTGTTCCACATATGGCAACTATTTTGCTAGAGATTTTTGTATTGTCCATTTGGGGGTTCAGATTTCCACCAGTGAGGAAATGTATTCATATTCTTCAGTGATAAAATTGATCGTGGAATGGTTTCTTAAAAGACAAACTTGATCAACGTTGTCCCATGAGCAAACCAAATAACAGATTGTAGCAGGCAACTCTTGATAAGATTGTTTATGTTGGAAGGACATGATTCACTTCCAGCTTTTTCAGAGAGCACCCTGCTCCCAGGGCTTCTGGCTCTTTGCTCTCACTGCAGGTATCAGCTTGCTGTAGAGAAAGCATCTAACTGCTGCCATCATCAGGTTGTAGGTTAAGAAAAGGCCTACGAAACAGAAAATTTCTCTTGTTACTTCTGTACGTAGCCTGAACAACAGGTTTGGCAGTCTAATCTGAATGGTCATATGAAGAAAACTGCTGAAACACTGAACAACTGAATATAATAGCCAACCTCATGCCTGTCATTGCGCATTTGATTTTTGCTAGTAGGTCTGCTCTTTGATCTTGTTTCCACCTTCTCCAACAATTTTAGCATCTTGTCTGGGTTATCATCATAAACAGGAAAAGATTGGAGTGTACAGCATATTCTGCTTTTAAGATACCAGTTTTCTCTTTCTTGGGCCACCTGTCTTAATTTCCTGATCTCTAGTTTTTTCTCCCATCTCTAACCTTCTGTTCTGGTATATCTACTTTAGTTGCTTCCCCACTTGAGGGGTTTTTCCCCTTCAGCATCTGAATTATGCTTTCTGTTAGTGTCTCTTCATTCGCTGCTAATCTGTGCTACAAGCTCAGTATTTGCCATGTGATTTTGCTGTAACTTCTTCCCACATTGCCGCTGCATGTGCCCTTCACTCCTCTGAAACCCAGGTCTGACTTTTTTCTCTGCTTGACCTGATTCCTATCTTCCAGATGAACATCTGGATCACAAATAGCTTTTCATGTGCTGTTTGGCGTGTTTCCCTTAGGCATCCCTTTCTTCTTTATATATTATTTCTACTTTTGCCACATAATAGAATAAAGAATAAAATTTGCAATTTTATTTAGCGTTCAAAATGTTCTTTACCTGTTTACAGGTGAACAGATGTCCACATTTCATTTTGTTTCCAAAGGAGATGTGTCTGTTTATCTCTGAAGATACACAAAGAGGTTGTTACCTGATGCTTCTCAGGAGAAAATATCCACTGTGTGGGCTGTTTGTGAGAAGCAGCATCCAAATTTAACCTGGTTTGTTGTTGGTTTGTGGGGTTTTTTTTGTTAGTAAAGCTGACTTTTTCTTGAAAAAGGGATTGCATTTTCAGCACTGGAGCTTTTTATGTGCCTTGACAGTACTTTTACTGGGAGATGCTTTTTCAGGTTCAGAAGAAAATAGTTCTGATCTGATACAGGAAAAGAGCCCTCAGGTTAGCACAGAACAGAGTATTCATCCAAAGGAGATGAAACGCAGGTTCAAGCCCTTGTTCTGCTTGACCTGATTTTTCTCTCTTCCAGATGAATTCCTAGTCTGTGCCACAGAAAAGAGAGAGTGGGTTAGTTTCTTTTCTTGTTTCTTTCCCATAAGAGAAAAGCTAAGGTTTTCCTACTCTTTCCCAGCTAGCTCTTATGATGAACTGATAGATCTGAAAACTGTGGTATACTAACATGTATGTTTTTGCAGTGTTGCCCTGCCCAAGAGAGAGCACAAGACAAAATTTTTCCTTCTCATTTTTATTATAGAAGATTGTAGAATTTGCAGAATGTATGATATTGAACTTAGGTCTTCATCCTGAAAAAAACTCTACTGGTGCATAGTGTTTCTCAGGAGAACTACTTGTATAAAAGATACTAAGTACATCTGAAGCATCCAATGGATTTTTTTGCATTAATTTGTGATTTATCTCACAAATTTGCAGTTTTCTTGATGGTGAGATGATCTGCCATATTTCAGTTCTCTGGATTTAATGAGTCCTTCTGAAAAGACACTTTCTATGAAGCTGAGCAGTGCTAACGTAGGAGGTTAGCTCCTGCTGGTGTAGGAGCTCCCCCTGAATGGCTCCATCTGCAGCTGGTGGACAATTCAGTACTGACAGGGGAAGAGTGTAATTTTGAAGGAACTTGTTGGTCTGTGGAGATTAACGGTTGTAATTACAAATTTGTCTATCTAAACTTATAAAAACAAAAAGCAATTTCGTTACTATAAAAGCTTTAAGTGTTCCAGTATGCATTAGCTGTCTTCAAAAGTTTCAGTATCATATTTATGCCATATTGATTTGCTGTCTTGATCCATTTCCAAGGTTTAAGCAATACCTTTGGTTAGGTTTTGTTCAGCATTCAGTAATTATTGAAAGATTTAAATGTTTTAAATACCTTAAAATGTTTTCTGTATACTTCTAGAGAAAAGATGACTTGTTTCAGAAGAAAGTTTTGAAACTTCATTATGCTATATGTGTAGATGTCTGAACAATTGTAAGTAAAATCACTACTTACCAATGCAGTACTAATATTATCAGAAAATTATTATTCATTTTCTAGGTAATGGGAAAATGGTGCTAAAGAAATAAGTCAGATAAACTGATTCAATCTTATATAGTAGTAGTGAATGTCTTAATCCACGGGGAAATATGAATATTTGGCTATTTATGTGTTTAAGGCTAAGCTAGTCAATATAGATTTATAATTTATTTTGGAAGCTAGAACAGTCTATTAGAATAATCTAGCAATTTTCATGTTACAGATTGAAGATCATGTCCAGTTCTATAATATTGTTATAAATTTTGCTGAAGCATTTAAAAACAGATGGTCGGGTAAATTAGTTTAGGTTATGTCTATGTAAGAAGTTACATTGCAGATTTACAGTGCAATTAGCTATTCTGTGTTAAAAGCAAGCTGATGCCCTGCGGTTGCATTAAGGTAAGTCTCCCACCATCACTTTATAACATGGCTACATTCAGTAACTTGTTTAGTTTGGCAAATAACAAAGTCCTAATAGCTTGGGGAGTGAAGTAATTTATGGGAGCTACTCTGAGTCAGGTATCATGTGGAGCAAGCACAGCTGGCTGAATGGGTTCCATGAGATGACTCTTGGCCCTTATGGCTCTTTCCATGATAGTAGTAGGATTTTGAGCCAAGGTTGCTTTCTGTATTCCTGCTGTTGTTGCAATCTGTACGTAACTGATCTGCTTTGGCAGATTATTTCAATCTTGTTTGTCTGAAGTAGGATAGATTTAAACTTATCAAGTAGGAGCATCCAAGAGAATAACAGTTACTTTAAAAAGAAAAATGTAAATCCCTACATGGAAAGAGAGGCTTAGGTGGTTTTGTTTGTTTGGTTGGTTTTGTTTTTTTTAGTAAATAATTGGTTTTTAATATGTATCAAACATGTACGGTGGTGATTTCTGTTGTCAGAGAATTGTCAAAAAAAAGAGATAAGACTAATATAAAATCTACCTTTGCCTATCTCCAATATACTATGCAGTCTGGATGTAGTAGTCCAAAACTGACTTTTGCATGTGACCAAGCACATGTGTTGGAACTTCATGCTACAAACCATGTCAGCTCTTCTGAGTTAGATCTTCGGTGCTCAGTTTATTCTCTGTTCAAACTAGACAATCAAATGACCACTTATCAAATAGTCGACAGGGAGAATATTTCGGGCAGCAAGCTGGTAAATAGACAAAGGAAAATATTTTCTGGAAGACCATCTTATCTTGACATGGTATACGTTTCCACTGAGAGACAATAAGGGAAATCGATGGATCACATCTAGTATCAATCTCATCAATTTTTATTTTATTTTACCTGTTGACTTTGCAGTAATCAGCAATTCTAATTTGAATTCATGTTGAGATTAGCATGCAGGGCTCTCCTACAGTAATAGAGTTATAACACTGCATGTTTGTTTTCAGAATTTATTCCTTAAAGACAAAAGAAAATGTCATATAAAAATAGCAAAAATATTTGCTGACAATATTCGTCACAGACTGTCACGCAAGCAGGAGAATTTTCAGAATTTGGACTTGGATATGTATAAGCCAATATTTGCTATCAAGTTGGGTTTTGCAGAAAACTGTTCCTGCTCTTTACTTGAAGATATGGCATATTCAATGCATTGTATATTTGCCAGTTCTGTGACTACCTAGCCATTAACTGGCTGCTCACGGCTTAGAGGAGTGTACTCTTTACTGGGTAAAAAACTGGCTGGATGGCCAAGCCCAAAGAGTGATGGTGAATGAAGTTAAATCCAGGTGGCACCCAATTACAAGTGGTTTCCCCCAGGGCTCAGTACTGGGACCATTTCTGTTTAATGTCTTTATCAGTGATCTGAATGAGGGGATCAAGCACCTCCTCAGTAAGTTTACAGATGACACCGAGTTAGGTGGAGACTGTTGATTTGCTGAAGGTTAGAAAGGCTCTGCAGAGAGGGATCTGGACAGGCTGGATTGATAGAATGTGGCCAGGGGTATGAGATTCAACAAGGCAAAGTGCTGGGTCCTGCACCTTGGTCACAACAACCCCGATGCAACACTACAGGCTTAGGGAAGAGTGGCTGGAAAACTGCTTGGCAGAAAAGGCCCTGGTGGTGTTGGTAGACAGCCAGCTGAGCATGGGTGAGCTTGTTCCCAGGGGACCTGGCCTGTATCAGCAATAGTGTGGCAAGCAGGGCCAGGGAAGTGATTATCCCTCTCTACTGGGTAATGGTGAGTCTGCACCTCGAATACTGTGTTCAGTTCTGGGCCCCTTACTACAAGAAAGATGACACTGAGGTGCTGGAACATGTCTAAATAAGGACGATGAATCTGGTGAAGGGTCTGGAGCACAAGTCTTATGAGGAACAGTAGAAGGAACTGAATTTTTTTAGCTGGAGAAAAGGAGTCTGAGAAGAGACCTTACTGCTTTCTACAACTACCTATGAAAGGTTGTAGTGAAGTGGGTGTTTCTCTTCTCCAAAGTAGCAGATGATAGGACAAGAGGAATGGCCTCAAGTTGCACAAGAGGAGGCTTAGATGGGGTATTAGGAACTATTTCTTCATCAGAAGGGTTGTCAAACTGTGGAACAGGCTGCCCATGAGCAATTTACATGCTTGGCTCAATAGAAATGGATCAGCTTGGCTGGGGGTAGGGAGAAAGTGTCTGAAGTATGCAACTTGGAAACTTTTGCCTAACATCTAGGTATGCTGAAATCCATTTACAGTTGATTGCCAAAAGAGAATTTTAATAGGATTGTAGTAAGTGGTAGGAAGTACTTATTGAAAATTTACTGTACGTGCCTTCTTTCTGCTATGGGCTTTTGCTTTTTCTCACTGTCAGTTTCTCATTACAGTACAAAACTCTCAACCCAAAATTTCTGAAGAACGTGAAAGTAATTCACGCCTATAATATCCTTCAGTGCCTACAGATATTAAAGCTGACAAGTAGTGTGGTAAGCAGGATTGCATATGGTCTGTGTCTGAGTGGAAGAAATAGCAGCAGCAAAAGGAAATAATATTGCCAAGAGTGATAGTAAAGTTTAAAAAGCTGTAAATGTAACCGTGTGCTAGGCATTGGCTAAGGGATTCTTCAAGAGGAGAGAGTTTGGAAAAATATGAGCTCAGAGAAAGAATTAATGATTATTGCCTAAGCACATCCCTTTTTATTCTCTATGCAAAGTCCCTTACCAGCAGATTATAATATTTATGGTAGAGGTAGATAAATATTTCAGGAATAGCTGGTTGCCTCAAAAAAAAACCCACAACTGAATCAAGGGGAATACAAGAAAAATGCTGCATTTTAAGATGAGTTTTCTATGGGTTTAAGACAACATAGCAGTATGGGTCAAAGGCCAGGAGGAGCAGATGGAATGTCATTCCCAAGACGATAGATGTGAACTTGGACTTAAGGTTTGCAGAGCCCTGGCTGCTAACACTGCCTTGGGCTTATCATCATGATTTAGCTCTGGGGTCAGGCAGGTAGCTGAAGAGGGACTTTGGGATGCTGTGAAAGACTTCAGAGTATCTTAAATTGCTGGCCATATAAAGCTAGAAGAGAATAGACATGGCTGCTTTGATCAAGGCAGTAGGAATATTTCTTACTAGGTTTTGACCATAGGGTTCCCCAGTTTATACTTTCTTGTCCCTGGCACATTTTAAATTCAAAATGTCATTTTTCCCAAGGGTTGTTAATGAGAAATGCTTTCAGACACATTTGGCTTTTGGTACCAGAGGTTTACAATTAAGAATTCAATTCAGAGCTCTTCTCTATGCCATTATTTCAATTTCAGTGGGTTTGATTGATAAAGACTGGAAAAGAATTGCATAAAGTTGCCAAGTTTGGATTGGGACTGCTGTGGTTCTTTATTTTAGGATCTCTTGTTCATGAAAAAGGCATATGCAGAGTTTTTTATTGTTTTCATTTTTACAGAATGTGGTATTCACACCAGGAAAAAAAAATGTAAAAATTAAGTGACAGAATAAGCGAAGGGACTGGGGATGCAGAAGTGTGTGCCTGGTACAACACTTACTGTGTAGATAAAGTGAGGCTTTGTGTGCAAAGTGAGATGTGCTGAGATCCTGACATTGTCATGTAATTTATGTTTTTATTACACAAACTGATTGGTTTTTTTTTGGTGGCATTTTGTTTGGGTTTTTTTCCTGGTGGTTTGGGGGGGGAGGGGAGGGGTTGGGTTTTTTTTTGTTTGTTTGTTTGTTTTGTGGGGTTTTTGGGGGTTTTTTTGGTAGTAATGCAGAAGAATGACTATTCTGCTTTAACATATTAACTGGCTTAGAAAACAAATTTGCATAGTCTGCCTTGGTCAAAGGGGGAAGTACTATGTTATCCATCTCAGTACCGTGAAATGCGTAACATATTTTTCTAAAGTAGCTGGGTTTACTAGAGAATTTTGTTTTGTTTTACGTTTATGTGTAAACTTGAATCAGTTATGCAGCAATTTGATTGACGCAGCTTCTTTTGTACACATCCAAATGTACTTGTTTATTGTGCACTCCCATTATTATCCATAAATCTCTCAAGCTTTAGGTACGAGCAGCTGCACCACTATTTGAATGTAAAAATGCATCTGCTGTGTAACAATGAAAAATCACTAGCACTAAAGGAAAAAGAAAAGGCAAGTAAGTGCAAAATTATTAGCGGAATTTTGACACCTGTGAACATTTAATAATATTTAGGCTCCTATATGTCTTAAGCTGTCTTCTGAAATTTTACATGGCTCTGTGAAAACTGACTCCATGCTGCCTTTGAAACAGCTTGGGGCAAATGAATAGTTGATGAAATCTTTTATATGCAATTCTAGGGCTTGGAAGTTCTTTCTTCCTTTTTAGTCCCAAATGGTATTTGTATTGCATGCCTGGTTTGGTGAGCTTGATAATGGATAGGATATTTGAGAACAGACTTTGAACTAAATAACTGGTCACGAATAGGAATTGAGATGGCAACTGTTACATGAGATTGCAACTGTTTGTATCTGATTCCCTTTTCAGCATCTGGTTGTTGCAAGGAGAGTGACCTTACAGACCCTGTTCAGGGTTGTGGAGAAACAGCTGACCCCCAAAATGATACAAAATATCCCTAGAATCTGTCCTTAAATTTTGTGCGTGTGTTGTGACTGCTCCTGAGCGCAACTCTTGCAAATGCGACAGTCCGCAGTCCCACAAAGTATGTGGAGTAACAAGTTTTCAGTAGTCTTAATGGAAGTTGTTATAGATACGAAATTGGTACCCAGGCGTTTGGTGTAGAGAGTAGGGGCAAGCCTCTCTACTCAGAGATGTGGAAACTGTTACCAGTTATGTTAATTAATAACTTTTGTTGCTAGTTTTCACAAAAAGCAGCCTTTATCAACACTGAAGTTGGTTGAAAGCCGGAGAGACTTTCAGCGCTGACATATAGGACCACCAGTGCATAACAGGGAAGAGACAGAGGGAAAGGAACATCAGCTTGAGAAACAAAAGGCTTGATATGTACCTCCTTGTTTGTGTGGTTTTTATTTTACAAAGTCAAGTAAAAGAATATGATTTGTCTGGTTATAATTCTTCCTAACGAGATCTAAATTGTGAACAGACAGTTTTATAGGACTACTATTTGTCATGATTGTAACTTATCTTATTTGCAGTTATAAAATGCAATCAGTGAGTTCTAAGGTTTAGTGGTAACATAGGTCAGGCTGGTTGGTGATGGGATTTTGCTGTCTGCTGAAACTCTACAGTGCAGTAAATTTTAGAGATGTGTTTGTCCTGCACCAGGCACTTTATAATTCTTCTGGTTTCAGTGATAAGCACTTTGAGTGTAAGGGGTTTTTTTTCTGTTTTTAAGCCTAGCCTTTTCAAAGTAAATTTAATTCTGCGAATGGTACATAGACATTCATTGCTTTACACCCTTACATTAAGCAAAAGCCCTTTTTTCCCTTTCAGTTTATCAACCCAGTTATTTTAATTGTTATTCTTGTTATTCTTTCATAATATACCTTTGCAGTGTGTTAGCCAACTGAAAATCATAGCATCTGCTTAAAAGTATGATTTGAAAGTATTTTAATTCTTTGTTTCTGTGCTGTTTCATTAATTGTTAGAACTTATGTTCTTACAAAGAACTTATGTTCTTCCATTTATATTTAACAAAAACAAAAAAAAACCCCGAACAGGACAAAACAACCACAAATCACAAAAGGAAAAAAGAAAAAAACCACCAAAGTTGCATATTTACTCTTGGAACTTAATTTCTCAAAGGCATGATTGGTAGAACTGTAAGACCTGGCAGCATTTTTTATGTAAATATACATTTTAGCACTTGACTCAGTGTTCTACTGACTTCACTAATACCCTGCACAGATACAGGTGCTTAACCTAGAAATAAAATGTGAGATTTTTCCATCTCATAACATTGCTTTTGTATTACTCAGGTGGCACAAAGGGAATGGAAGCAGTGTTTTCCCTCTATCTAGAAATTCTGCCTTCATGAGACTTCTTTGCTATCGAACCCCTCATGATACAAGGAGCAGCTTCTTCTGGGAGATTTTCAGAGAGCAGGCAATCTGTAAAAGACACTTGTTATCTTCTGTATGGCAAAACAGCTCTCAGGCTTTTCTTGCTTCTACATACAAGTTAAATAAAGAGACTGAGAAATCAGCCTGATGAGTACAGTGGAGAAAATGAGGCCTGTCAGTATATAAATGTTATGGTCATTAATGCTACAAAGCACATGGATATAGTGTATCCTGTAACTTAGCTGCTTATTAGCCTCTTGCTAATTGCCACTGACAGTACATTTAAATTACTGTGGCAGTTTTCTGACAGCATTATATGAGTTTTAATCCAGCCTTTTCTGATTTGACTGATCAATTTTGTGCTGCAGTGATGTTTTATGAAGTTTTAATTTGCTCATGAGAAATTTATTTCATATGGGACTGTGCAACTTTCCAAGATCATTTCTGCAGTGCACTGCATATTATTCTTGTCCTGCGCCTGAATGAGAAAATACCCAAGCAAATTCAAAATGAATTAGGTCAGGTTGTGGATTAGCTGCAGCAGCACAGAGCTCAGCAAAAACCATTTAATCCACCTGCTCATATAAATACTGCTCTGCCTGCCCCTCTCCCTAAAGAAGAAAAGCAATTTTGTCCATTTTCAACAGAGTAACTCTTATTGGCCTCTTTTTCAAAGTAATTCATGTGTATTAATCACAGCCCAGTTTTCTTCCCTGCCTGTCCTTATTGTATTATTCTGATCTGGTTTGAGTGGATGACAATTTTAACAACACAAGCATGAAGTTCAAGGTCAAAAAGGATCTTTTGTGTCTTGAGACTATCTTCAAAAGTAAATAAAGAATAAATCTATAGCATAATGAATCAGAAAAACTTACATCAGCGAAAAATCACTTCAGGAAAAGAACCGGGTTACTGCTTTCTGTGGACTTCTCTGTTAGTGTGTTAAGCTTCCCTAATGAGCTTTTTTTTCATTTCTGGCTAATTAAGTAAAGTGTTCTATCTATTATTGCCCCTTGTACTCACAAAGCTCCTTTTAGTGTCCATGTTCAACATGCCCTTTAGAAAATAAATTTGCTTGGTTTTCAAGTCTTCCATGTAAGTCTCTATCCTGCATCTTCTGATAAAATAGAGGCTTTGTGTCAGTTGCATATAAATAATAGCATTAATTTTGACCCAGAGGCTTAACTAGAACTGAAAATTCAGTAAAATTAGCAGTTAGGAAGACAAGCTGCTAATATCCAGATATATTTGATGCAATTATTGTTACAAAAGAATAAGCAAATTCTCCTGTGTGAACAGAACCCACCAAACAAAAAGTTCTTTTTCCCAGCTCAGGACTAAAGCTGCCAGAGAAGAGCCTTTTCCACCATTTTTACCTAGGCCCATACTCTGTGCTTTTCTGCCTTTTACACTCCTCCTTTGATATTGTCTTACTACTGCTGCTCTATTGCATAACTTGCCAAAACTTCACAAATGCCATAGGCTTTCTTCTCATCTGGAGGACCAGAGGCTTTTGGTTCATAGAATCATAGAATAGTTAGGGTTGGAAAGGACCTTAAGATCATCGAGTTCCAACCACCCTGCCATCAGCAGGGACACCTCCCACTAAACCGTGCCACCCAAGGCTCTGTCCAACCCAGTCTTGAACACTGCCAGCGATGGAGCATTCACAACTTCCCTGGGCAACCCATTCCAGTGCCTCACCACCCTTACAGGAAAGAATTTCTTCCTCATATCCAGTATAAACTTCCCCTGTTTAAGTTTGAACCCATTACCCCTTGTCCTATCACTGCAGTCCCTCACTGAAAAGTCCCTCCCCAGCATCCTTATAGGCCCTCTTCAGATACTAGAAGGTTGCTAGGAGATCTCCACTCAGCCTTCTCTTCTCCAGGCTCAACAGCCTCAACTTTCTCATCCTGTCTTCATATGGGAGGCGCTCCAGTCCCCTGATCATCCTCGTGGCCCTCCTCTGCGCTTGTTCCAACAGTTCCATGTACTTTTGATGTTGAGAACGCTGTACACAATACTCCAAGTGAGGTCTCAGGAGAGCAGAGTAGAAGGGCAGGATCACCTCCCTTGACCTGCTGGTCACGCTCCTCTTGATGCAGCCCAAGAAATGGTTGGCTTTCTGGGCTGCAAGCACACACTGCTGGCTCATGTTCATTTTCTCATTGACCAACACCCCCAAGTCCTTCTCTGCAGGGCTGCTCTGAATCTCTTCCCTGCCCAACCTGTAGCTGTGCCTGGGATTGCTCTGACCGAGGTGTAGGACCTTGCACTTGTCATCTCTCCTTCCTAAATGAGAAACAACTAGAAATACATTCCAGCCTCTAAGTCTGCCTTTTTCTCATGTGCTATATGTCTGAGGATAAATAGTATAATTTATTTAATCTAGCCATTAAAAAAATAGTAACATCACCAAATCTTACAATTGTGCCCAGATGGGCAAAATATTTTCCGTTTCTTAAATACCTGTGTCACTACTGATAGATTTCCATTAATCCACTTTGCACAGCAAATTTTTTTATTTTTTTTTTTCCCCTAACACATACTTTATGCTTGCAAATGCTATTGAAAAATCACTGAGAGCTCTGTGGAAGCTGCCATTGTAGTAAATAGTTGTATAAAATGATACTGGTCATGCTGTCGGTTCCAATTAAGCTCATAGCATTTTTGTGGCAGAGCAGAGCTTCCTGACACTGAAACTTTTGTGGACAATTAAGATACTACTGTCACATTTTTCTCACTAGCAAATGTAGAAAAGTGGGAATTCACATTCCAGTGTGGTTTTTTTATATGTACATATACAGTTAAAGGTGGAGGGGAAGGAGTACTGAGGCATAATAGTGCCTGAGGAATCCAATTATCAATCTCAGATTTCCCCTATGAATTCATTACAAAGCACTGGAACAGTGTTTTATCATTTTATTGCCTGTAAGCTGATAAAAGCGCAGTGCATGCTGGCACCTCTAACTTTCATCGTTTGGGATCTTAGAAAAGTAATATAAATATTCTGGATAGACCACATGAGTCAAAACATTGGGTGGCCTGTAAAAAATGTCATCATCATCTAAATAAAGATGTGTCAGGGAAATTTGTTACAAAATAACAAAAGTAAATAGATTAGTGTTTGAATTCTCTGAAGCAGTTTTATCATGTATGTAATGGACACTGCTGCAAGGCAACTCTGCTGTGGCTCTCTGTGACCTCCATCTTTTAGAGCTGCTTTGGTAACAATTTCAGCCCATGCTTCATCCCTCAGTGATCACAGAATCATAGATCAGTTAGGGTTGGAAAGGACCTTAAGATCATCTAGTTCGAACCCCCCTCCCATGTCAGGGAAGCCTCACCCTACACAGTGTCACCTAAAGATCTGTCCAGCCTGGCCTTAAACACTGCCAGGGATGGAGCATTTACCACTTCTTTGGGCAACTGTTCCAGTGCCTTACCACCTGCACAGTAAAGAATCTAACTTGATGATGGTACACTGTCATCTTTAAAGCCTGGAAACAGAGGAAAAGTTCTGACTCGGTGGCACATCCTGCACACCAATTAATCTGTTTGTAAACATAAGTTTTGGAGGAAAACGAACAAACACCACCACCCCAAAAAAACCAACCAACCAACCAAACCTGTCACTGGTACCAGTGACTTGATGAAACACACATTTCCTGGTAAAATGTGGAATGTCAAATCCAAACCCTAAGCTATCCCTGTCCACTGCCTTCAAATGGCAACTGAAGTAAATAAACAAGCCTTATTTATATCATTCAATATGTGGCATACTCTCTTATCCTCTTGAGTGTTTAAAAGATAATGTTAAAAAGATGCGTTTCATTCCTTGTAATTCTCTGCATATGATTATTTGACTTAACATACTTTGCATTTAATTGTCATAGGTAGGGAAAGCAAAAATTACAACTGATGAAAAGCAGTGAATAGGATACATAGTTGTAACTTTCTCTTAGCTGAGATGCATTCATCACAGTAAAGTTTGATTTGTATATTATTGTTATGGTTCGTTTTCTCTCATTTTGCTGGAGATGCCATTTAATAATGTCCAGCTAGATGCAGTGTATTTTTGGTGAATATATTTCATAGAAATAAAATACCTCTGCTTTCCCTCATCCCAGTTCCATGGCCATCTAAAGGGGAGAGCTGGGAAGAATGGTCTGTAGGTTGCTCAAGGGAGAAATGTTTGTCCTCAAAATTGCAATTTCTTAAGAAAATGTTTATAAACATATAAAAACATATAAACATCTGAATGTTTGGTTTACTTTGTTATTTTGCGCTGGAGTGTGTTTAATTTCGTTAATGTTAGCCTAATGGACTGTAAGAAAATTAAAATGTGCAATTGCAGAGCAACTAACGAGGCTGTATCACAGTGACACTGGCTTCAACCCAGGAAGACTGGGGCTGTGTTCCTTTTTTATGGTGTTTGTCTATCTGCCTATCTTCAACCACGTATATCAGTACTTACTATATGGCTCTATACCTGATAGAGAATTCCAGAAGTAAGGTTCATATTGCAGGCCACAACTTGTATTATTTCTTCAATAAGCATTTCTTCTCAAGGTACTGTAGCAGTTGGTAGGCAAGTATTTAGCAATATATAATTACTCTGCATGTATTCAAACTTGCTTAAATGGCATACTGAACAGGGAAGAGAAGTCAACAAGACATTAGTATTACTACTGTAAATTGTCCAAACAATCAAAACAGCATTATCAAAAATAATAAATAAAAGAAGTAAAGAAAAATATTTATATTATCATGGTCTTGTGCAGCAGCGTTTAGCACCTACACAAAAGCAGAGGAAAGCATAGCTTATGACTGCATTTCATGTATGACTATATATTCACATGATCTGTAATTATAACAAAATTATTTTGTTAAAGTTGCTTTTAAAAATGCAGTCTGAAGACCTCTGCCTTGCATTTTGGTTTTAGAATGGAATATAAAAGATTTTTATTCTGAAAATTGTTCCTTCATGAAAAACTTGGTTATGGAAAAGACATTTTGAACTGTTTTGAATTATTTTATCTGGAAATTGTCACACAAATATGAGGGAAACACATTTTCTCTATTAAAAATGTTCTTTGCATTTAATAGGTCTAGATAGAATGCAGTTAGTGGGGTATATATTTCCTTCTTAAGCAAAAGGGATTTAACTAAAGTCTCCAGATTCATTATGACAGTTGCTCACAGTGGAGCAAGGAGGCGTGCAAACCAGCACAGCCCTTAATGTACCTGTTGGGAGGAAATTGCACTTTTGGTGGCAGATCATTCTCCTCTCCCTTGAAGAGTATGACTCAAAGGCACTAATCAAAGCTTTTTACCTCTTTTATTCTTGCTTTTTGCCTCTTTCATTCTTGCTCAGTGGGGTTGGTTTGTTCTGTTGCCGGTGATTCTGACAGCACCAAGGGGCACACAGTATGGTTTTTGATCTCTTCGTATGCTGTGTTTCATAGGAATGTAGGAAGTGAAGGTAGGAGCAGTGATCAGGGTTTTTTTAAGTATTGGAACATCATTGTTTGAATGAAAATATTGCTGATCCAGTACAGTAATTGATAGATGTTCCAACGTCTGTCTGGAAATTATGTCTGTATAGAAAGATGGCCTGGGAAATATGACAGAGGGATATTGTTGGGTCTGTAAATACATCAAGTGAATAAATATAAAGGAAAGATAAGAATGATTGAAGATGAAAGATACGTTGGTAAAAGAATGAATGAGTTTAAACTGATGCAGCATGAATTTAGACTGAAAATCAAAAGAGAGTTCTTAAACTTTAGAAAAATCAGGTTCTGTGCCCTGGAGCCTAAGGTACATTTAAGACCTCAGCAGTCAACATAATAGCGTGATGGTACAAGTGACTCAGGTTCACTGTCTTTTTTTGCTGCCATGGTTGCTGGATCTCTGTAGAAATTTTCCACATGTGAATATGCAGACTCCAGCTTTTGCCCCACTGGCTTTCTGCTAGTGCAACTGTTTGGCATGGGTAGTAATTGTCGTCTCATCAAAATGGATATATGGTAGCAAATCTAGGAGTCTCCAGGCTAACCTGATCTACCTAAGCATGAGCAATAACAGTAATGTCATGGAAGAACCAGCTGCAAGACCACAAGGTGTTGCTAGGCCATGATAATTCATGCAAGGCTGTTCTTCCATGCTGTGGTAACGACATGCAGTTACTACTGCTGACGAGATGAATAAATGAATGTCAAAGTAGGGTGCAAGAGTAGTTTGTCTGTCTCACAGTGTAGATGTTACTTCAGAGAAATCAAATTTTCAAGAGAGCTTAAGACATATGAGCCAAAGATAAGTGGTTTCCATTTGGAAAGCGACTTCAGCTTTGTTTTACAAAGGTAAAGGCATAGGGGTTTGTATTTTACAAAGGTACTTATGTGCCTAAATATGTTTTTAACCATGTGTTAGTCTCTCTTTAACGTTTTGTTTAAGGGAAGAAAATCACTAATCCTCAACTGTATGTGCATTTAGCAAATGGAAAACAAAGACAGCTGCTTTCTCAGCCTAAAATATTCTTGAAAGTTAGTTATATGTAGTGCACAGCTGCTGAAAAAAGGAGGGGAGTACAGTTTGCAATGGACACCTGTTTTCCTTTGAGGAAAGCAATATTGCTGTAGCTGACAGTGTTGTCTGATGTTAAGGCAAATACTGAATTTTTCTCAAATCTTGTCTGGAAAAAAAAAAAAAAACCCTTTGTTTTTATTTGCATACCTGATAGAGGTAATGGTATAATACCAACAATGGGAAGTTCTTTTTTCATTGATATCAACCTATTCCCAGGATATTTCCAGTAAATGCAAGGAATGGAACTGCTGACTGGGAGGAACTGCAGACAGTCCCAGAAAACACAGGTATTATTTTGCCAGAGCCTTACAGCTCCTCTGAAGAGCAGTTTTGTCTTTTCTTTAAATGTTCTGGGAAATGGAGGGTTTGAGTCAGAAGCATATTCTAGATCTCTCTTTTCTGCTGTTTACTGACACATGTGTGTTCCAAACAAAAAGTGGCTTGTTTAACAGTCTGATTAATGAATTTGGGTTAGTGATGTGGTTGGGATATGCCCACTGAACACAAACGTTAGGCTGTCTTTTTCACTGCTGCCTGACATCTTCATGCCATCATAAGGGCTCCTGTCTTTCTCATTGATTATAGCTCCTTTAAAAGCTCCTTCTCAATCCTGCCACCAGCATGACAGTAAAATATATGTGTAGCTTAAGGACAAAGAGGTGATAGCTAGAATTCTCAGTTTGAAATAATACACAGGTAAAATAAATAAATAAATAAATAAATAAACCTAACTAAAAATGAAAACAAACCCAACGCCCTCAAAATCAAATTTTGAGGAGACTCAACTTCCCAAAGTTTGCTGTGAAATCACAGCTTTCATCTCGGGTCATCAATTCTACTTCAGTAGGATTTCGAACAGGCACTGGAAAATTGTGCTACTCAACTGCCTTAACTTTTTGCCATCTTTCAGGTTAATTTCCCTACCAGATCTTATTCTGCACCGGAAATTCTGACCCTTAAATATAAATATATTAGCAATAACAATAGAAGTTTGTCTCTTTTCCCCTTCACTGTATTAGGCTTTCTGAACATTTTACAGTGTCTGACACTTTCATAGCTATTTGCTCTGTAATATTGCCACCACAGAAAAAGAATTATCCATGTAGGCTTCCAGCCCAGTAACTGTGGTCTTGTCAATTGAGAGGTCACCTGCCAGTTTGTGCCTCCATTTTAGCAGGCTGCATTGGCAAAAAGAATGTAAGTCCGTTTCATAACCCAGGAGGTTTCCCACCTTGCTGTGGTCAATCTAACTGTATTCATAAATGAACGAATCTATGATGCAGTTTCATTTAACAAAAATAAAAATGTGACCAGGTAGCAGAATTGTTTATTTTCTTTCTAAAATGCTTGACACATTATATATATCTTTTCTAATTAGAAAGCACTATCTGCTTGTTGGGCATTTACATCTTTCAGTAAGGTATCCTGGATTTGTGCTAGAAATTGCTTGCAATGTTTTCTAGAGATTTTTATTGGAATTTGCATGCGAGATGCAGTACTTTTTACTTTGTGACCATACACATGTCTAATTTCTCAGGACTAGTACATTTCAAGTGGGGGAGCGCCATTTCATCTGAGTAGCAGC
The DNA here is from genome assembly GCA_017639245.1 of Myiopsitta monachus. Classification (NCBI taxonomy): domain Eukaryota; kingdom Metazoa; phylum Chordata; class Aves; order Psittaciformes; family Psittacidae; genus Myiopsitta; species Myiopsitta monachus. The sequence goes on along the minus strand of CM029921.1, from coordinate 69,964,663 downwards.
TTTGTCCAAAGACTGTATTAGTTGAATTTTCCCCTTTTACAGATTTTAGTTCAAAAATCACTTAGATCTCATGTGAAAGTGTTTTCCATACTCCTGGCTCTTTCACCAGTGATGGATGTATAGAGGAAACAGATGTTTTTTGTATTTCCTTTCTATTTACTTTTTAAATATATTAATGCTTCGGACACTACTGGAACAGTCAATACATCTTCATTCCATCTAGATGTTTACCACCCCTCTGTAGTGTGTGCATTATAGAATCATAGAATGATTATGGTTGCAGAGGACCTTAAGATCATCAAGTTCCAACCCCCCTGCCATGGGCAGGGACACCTCACCCTGGACCATGTCACCTAAGTCTCTGTCCTACCTAGACTTGCACACTGCCAAGGATGGAGCATTTATCACTTCTTTGTGCAAACCGCTCCAGTGCTTCACCACCTGCACAGTAAAGAGCTTCTTCTTACATCTAACCTGAACTTCCCCAAAGTTTAAACTCATCACTCCTTGTCTTGTCACTACAGTCCCTGAAAAAGAGCCCCTCTACATCATCCTTGTAGGCCCCCTTCAGATACTGGAAGGCTGCTAGGAGGTCTCCACAAACCATTTCTTCTCCAGGATAAACAGCCCAAATTTTCTCAGCCTGTCCTCATTCATGAGGTGCTCCAGTCCCCTGATCATCCTCGTGGCCCTCCTCTGCACTTGCTCCAACAGCTCCATGTCCTCCTGATGTTGAGGACACCACAACTGTACACAGTACTCCAAGTGAAGTCTCATGAGAGCAGAGTAGAGGCACAGGATCACCTCCCTCAACCTGCTGGCCATGCTCCTTTTGATTCAGCACATCCTTTTGATGCACCACAGCACTCCTTTTGATGCTTTCTGGGCTGCAAGTGCACACTGCCGGCTCATGTTCAGTTTCTCATTGATCCACACCCCCAAGTCCTTCTCCGCAGGGCTACTCTGAATCTCTTCTCTGCCCAACCTGGAGCTGTGCCTGGGATTGCCCTGACCCAGGAGTAGGACCTTGCACTTGTTATGGTTAAACTTCATCAGGTTGGCATCTGCTCACCTCACAAGTGTGTCAAGGTCCCTCTGGATGGCATTACTTCCCTCCAATGTATCAATCAACCCACACAGCTTGGTGTCATCAACAAACTTGCTGAGGGAACACTCAATCCCAATGTCTATGTTACCAATGTTGAACAAGACCAGCCTCAACACCGATCAATGAGGGACACCACTCATTACTGGTCTCCAGCTGGACATTGAGCCATTGAGCACAACTCTTTGCGTGCAGCCATCCAGCCAGTTCTTTATCCACCGAGTGGTCCACCTATCAAATTGATGTCTCTCCAACTTAGAGACAAGAATGTCATGTGAGACAGTGTCAAATACTCTGCACAAGTGCAGGTAGATGACATCAGCTGCTCTACTCCTGTCCATCAGTTCCATAGCCCCATCATAGAAGGCCACCAGATTGGTCAGGCAGGATTTCCCCTTAGTGAAGCCATGCTGGCTGTCACCAACCACCTTGTTGTTTTTCATGTGCCTCAGCATGCCTTCCAGGAGAATCCGCTCCAAGATTTTGCCAGGCACAGAGGTGAGGCTGACTGGTCTGTAGTTCCCTCGCTCATCCATTTTCCCCTTCTTGAAAGTGACAGTGTTTACTTTGCACTTGAACTGCAGTTTTGCTGGCTCAGTACTTACACAGCCGTACCGGTTCCACAGCACGTTACCTGCTGTGTTGGCTCATCCATTTTGAAGAGCTTGAGTTGCAAGTTTTGAAGAAAGGTGCAGAGGTGGAGGAAAGCATGGAAGAGATGTTCTCCCATTTCCATGTTGATAATTCATTAAAGTTGAATACCCACTGGTAAGTAAAAAGTTTTGACTTGTGCTCACAGCTGCCTAAGAAGGTTATAGCATTATATTATTTATTTGTTTTCCATTTTCTGGCCCATCCTACAGAACTCATTTACTTACTGATATACCTAATTTGTTTATACTAGAAAAGAATCCAGACTTTCCTTTCGGCCTGGTTTTGTCTGTCAAAGTAATGTGTGCCCTAGTAGAAATGTCTTATAAGGGAAATATTGAATTCCTCCATATTGTTAACAGCTAATTGAATATAAGATGAAGTCGTATCTTAAATGTGGAATGAAAATACCGTTGATGGGGGAATGTTCTCTGGTACTTATTGGAAACTATTGAATTCTGAGGCCCTCTGAATGTTTGTGTTATGGGGAAGAAATAAGAAGAAAGAAAATGTGCACTTAGATCGTACAAAGCACTGACATCACTAAGGCGTCTCACAGAGGGCAGGCTGCCAATGGCTCTTCCAGTCTTCTCTACTAGTTTTCTGTTGCCTTTTTCTGTGGAATCTTCTAACAAATGAGCCCCCTAAACCACTCTGTCCAGCTTTTAAATAATAATTCATGTTTATGAAGATCACAGAATGAATTCTTCTCCTTTTACTTTTTTCATATTCTGCTTTGTGTGTGTTGCTACAGTAATTTCTGAGTTAGCTTTAGGGACAGATGCAAACTGCCAGTGTTGCAGGTATCAACATATAGGTATTGCTCTAGTTTACATCTGATATGCGCACAAGCAATTCATTTGTTTGAACGGCTCTGACAGAGTGAATATGTTAAATGAGTTTAATATTTCTATGTATGGGACCTTTGGCACTATTCTTATATTATATTCATAGCAATTAATTGCAGTGCAGCAAGCTCGCTGCCCTGGAATTCAAGAGAGCAGAGTTTCACCCCTTCAGGAACCTGCTCAGCAGGGTTCCATGGGATATAGCCCTAGAGGGCAGGGGGGCCCAAGGACTGTTGGTTGATATTCAAGGATCACCTGCTGCAAGCTCAGGAGCGATATATCCCTACTAGAAGGAAGTGCAGCAGGAGGGCCAGGAGACATCCTTGAATATGGATAAGGAGCTGCTGAGGAATATTTGAAGGAAAAAAGAGGCTTATAAAAGGTGGAAGCAAGGACAGGCAGCCTGGGAAGAATACAGGGATGTTGTCTTGGAAGCTAGGGGCCAGCCTAGGAAAGCTAAGGCCCATTTAGAATTAAACTTGGCTAGGGATGTTAAAGATTACAAGAAGGGATTCTGTGGGTACATGGCAAATAAAAGGCTAGGGACAAAGTGGGCCCTCTCCAGAAGCTATCAGGAGAACTGGCTACCCTGGATTTGGAGAAGGCTGAGGTTCTTAATGACTTCTTTGCCTCGGTCTTCACCAGCAAATGCTCTGACCACAGCACCCGAGTCTTGGAAGGCAGATGCAGGGACAGTGAGATTGAAAACCCTGGGCCCACTGAAGGAGAGAATCTGGTTCAAGACCATCTTTGAACCCTGAACCTATACAAGTCCATGGGATCTGATGAAATCCATCTGCGGGTCCTGAAGGAGCTGGCAAATGAAGTTGCTGAGCCACTGTCCACCATATCTGAAAAAACATGGCAGTCAGGTGAAGCTCCCAATGACTGGAAAAAGGGAAATTTAACCCCCTTTTTCAAGTAGGAGAAAATGGATGAGCCAGGGAACTACAAACCAGTCAGCCTCACCTCTGTGCCTGGCCATGGCAGGGAAGTTGGAACTAGATGATCTTAAGGTCCTTTCCAACCCTAACTATTCTATGATTCTATGATCATATACAAACAAGGGCAAGCAGCTGCTTTAATTTTGCTGCTCTTTCTGGAGGTGATTCTGGGTTGTGTGCACATCATATACTTTTGTTCCAACACGCTATTTTTAATTGCTCTTGATAGCACCTAATAATTCCTTTTTCATAACTCTATGTCATGGATGAGTCAAATTTTCCATCCCGAACATTATCATATTTAGACCACCCTTGTTAAGTGTGTTTATAAGAGTTAATGATATCTTCACGTATTTATAGTATTAAAGAATGTCAACATCTGTAATATTCAACCACAAAAGCTATCAAGTAATTTTTCTGATTGTTACCCTCATATCAGAATTCATATATTCATGTCATGTATCCAAAATTACACAAGATGCTCAGACTCTGTGAGGAAGATCTGATGGTCATTTTTTGCTGTCCATTTTTACTGCTACTTGTTTGTTTGCATTATTAGCTAATAGCTTTGAAGCAGAATATTTTTCCATAAACTTTCCATAAACAAGGCAGCTTAGGCATGGATTCCATTTCCATGTACAATATCTGACTTCATTTTATGGGGACTTATTTATTATACTATCTACAAGTTCAGAAACACAAGTTGGTCTGACGTTGGGTCATGTGTGCCAAGACCCACATTCAAGTAGAAATGGCACCATTTGGAATGTTACAGCTTCAGATAAGAGATACATTCCCTTAGTGCCTTGATAATGTACCTCATCCCAGAGTTTTCACATCTCAACAAATAACTCATTTTCGTCTTGTCTAGATATCTCACTTCAAAAATCCTTCAATTCAGACACAGTGTTCTGTATGTTACAGAGCTACTGTCTAAGACTGCGTGCCTCTGCAGCATATCTGTCTTAGTATCAATTACCTTGAACCAATTATTCCCAGATGTCAAGAAAGGATTTTAACATAGAGGAAAATGGAGCCATTCTGCTCCCATCTGCTGTTTTTTGTTTGATACCCTGCATAGGCTGACAATTACCAGTATATTTCCATTAAGATTGTTCATAACAAGCATCAACATCACAGTACAGAGTTTGGGGAAGGCACCTGGTAGGTGACTGGGGAGAGCACGCAAATTGAGTATTGAAATGTTCCTGTCCTTCAAGGAGCCTTTCCTTGAATCTGAAATGCTACATGGAAAATAAACAGTGTTCATTTAAGTGCTTTTAAGCTTTAAAGAAGAAATAATGTAACTGCTCAAATGTTTTGGTGTAATCACAAAGGTTTTTGATAGACGTTTCACTGGTAACAAGAAGAAGCCACGAATAAACCATGTTAGTTTCTCTAGCAAGCCACTTACGCCTGAACTTTTGGTTCTACTATGAGCTGCATAAATGCAGTGCAAGCAGTGTTGTGTATGTGCATGGTTTGCACTCCATGACAGCCAACAAACACGAAGCAGATTAAATAAATAATAAAAAAAAAAACCCCAGCAAACACTACCAGTTGAGTTGTAAAATGAATAGAAAATAGCATCATAAAAAAGAAGGGATGTGAGTACATCTGGAGTCATTCCCTTGCTATAGATACTGTATTCTTGCAGAAATGGGAGAATTGCACAGTAATAGGAGTGCTTTTGTGAAGTGGTGTGTGGTATTTATTTCATTAAATCATAGGAGATGTTGGGCAGATGCTGTGTTTTCTGATAAACTTCAATGCAGTAAATTCTTTAAAGCTTTCAGTATATGGCCCTGTGAAAGCGAAAGAAATAGCATAAAGGAGGGATGCTTCTCTTTTTCCTCACCAAATAGGGGAGACCGACATAGCTGAGAAAAACCTCTCATAAATAAAACCCTTTTAAGCACCATCTATGTGTGAATTGCTCACCTACTGCTGGATTTGAGACGTAAAGGGATTTCTATGCCTGGTTTCCTAGAAAAAGGCCTCTTTAGGGTTTGGAAGAACATTGGGGATCTTGGTGTTAATAAACTTTTGATGATTCAGGAAGGCTGGTTGACACACACCACTACCTATCGCAAGGAAGACCAGTGAGACCATAAGGCAGCGAATGCCACAAATGCTGGGAAATTTTTGGTTAAAGCTTATGGCCTTTTATCATCATCTGAGCCTGAAACATGGGTATATTGGAAATGCGGCTCAGTAATGCTGCTTTGTAAGGCAGCTACTTACATGATGCGTGTGACATATGCACAGAATAATGAGAATATGTTCAAATAATTTTCTTGCTGCATTCTGTGTTATTTAAAATGAAAGAGTATAAGAAAGTGTCTTCCATGTATGGCAAATGTGCTTACTGTTGTCATAATTGGATTCCTAAAGAAATGTGGTTTCCCAAGCAAAGGTAAAAACCAGCATCTTTCTAAAAAAATCTAAGAATCCCTCATTTTTCACTCTACTGAGCCCTTTTGTGCAAAACTCAGAACAGTTGTTTAGGTAGCTAAGCACAGAGATAAATAAATATGGCAACTTTTGTCATTGGAGTAGAGATGTATAATTCACAGCCAAAAAAATTTCAGTCAATATTTAAAAAATGTTGGTGTAAATACCTGTGCTCTGCTGCTGGTGGTTTGTCTTTTGATTGCAATAGGAATAAATCTCTCAGTGTGTTAGGGAATAAAGCTTTTCTTTTTTGGGTGGGGGGCGGTTGTCCATAAATGGATATATATTCTTGGTCCTGAAGTTGAAATAATTAGGTTTTAAGAAATTGACAAAAACATACAAAATTTTCTGTGCCTTTAGAGAGCAGTAAACCCAATTGCATCTGAAACATTTTCCTGTAGTAGGCAAGTGAAGGACAACTTCATGATCTGTGAAAGGAATAAAGTAACATTTAGCATGAGAAATGTTTATTAAATGTCATATGTTCATAAGATAAGGGAGCTATTAGGAATTCCTTTAATGTTTCTGTGAAGCTGGTTATATTTTACAGACCCATATTATCAATTACCCTATTTGGAAATAATAGTGGAAAAATCCCTACAGTCATGTCTAAGGAACTCATAGACTTGTTCTACCTTAATAGACATTTTGCATCACTTATTTAACCAAATGAGGATTCTTTCTCCCACAGAACAATGCAGTCAAATAAAATCTTTCATGCCTATGACAAGATAAATAATCTAACTCATAAATGGTTCCAACAGTTTTCCAGACCACATGTTTCAAAAATACCCAACATGCTTTTGGGGTATATTTTCTACTTTTCCTGGATTTTGACAGAAAATATGAATCCCCTCCCTTCTCCTATATAGCTTTATGAGACCTGGTCATAACATAGCTGAAAATAACCACATAAATACTTTCAAACCCTGTCACAGTCTTGAAAGTTTGGACCAGGATTTTATGCAGTGTGAGTCTTGACTCAGCAAGAGCCATTGTGTTAATGACACAGAAAAGAAGAATATATTGCCCCATAGCCTAGTTCTTCTGATTCCTCACTTGTAACAGTGCTGAAATCACCCCCTATGCAGTTGCAACTGTGGGACAAATGCAGTCATTGCAGTTACTGCTGCAGAAGCCCAGGAAATGTTCAGAAGTGCAAAAGTAGGTCAGATAGTTACGTTGGTGTTTTGTCTTGATAGTCAGAAATCCTGGTATGTGACTTTGGACTTTCAGGCAGCAATATTGAAAAAGTGTTGTGTATGGAGCCAAGGGGAGGAATAGGGGAAAGGGAAAGGAACTTTTGAGGTGATTATAGTAACAGACAGGATGATAGTAATGAACAGGAGCAAAAAAGAAAGATTTTTTTTTTCTCCAATTACAGTGCTAATACAGGGGTTTATTGATCTGTCAAAACTGCAGAATGTCAGAGAAATCTTGATTTTTCTCAGAATTTCTATGAGAATTATTGGCTTTAACAGTCATCCTGGTTTTGGCTGGGATAGAGTTAATTTTCTTCCTAGTAGCTGGTACAATTCTGTGTTTTGTCTTCAGTCTGAGAAAATTGCTGATAACACACCAGTGTTTTAGTTGTTGCTAAGTAGCACTTATCCTGATCAAGGACTTTTCAGTCTCTCATGCTCTGCCAGTGAGGAAGGGCACAAGAAGCTGGGACGGAGCAGAGACGGGACACCTGACCCAAACTAGCCAAAGGGGTATTCCATACCACAGCATGTCATGCCCAGTATATAAACTGGGGGGAGTCACCCAGAAGGGACTGATCACTGCTCGTGTCGGGCTGGGTATCAGTCATTGGGTGGTGAGCAATTGTACTGTACAGCACTTGTGTTTATTGTGTTTTTCCTTTCCAGTTTTAGTTTTATATTCTCTCCCCTTGTTATTTCCCTTATCATTATTATTGTTAGTGGTGGTAGTAGTAGTAGTTTTGTATTATACGTTAATTATTGGACTGTTCTTATCTCAACTCGTGGGGTTTACATTTTTTCAGTTTTTCTCCCCCTCCCACCCAGGGAGGGGAAAGGGGAAGGGGTGAGCAAGCAGCTGCAGGGTACTGAGTTACCAGTTGATTTTAAACCACAACACAGTTTATACTAATATCAGTAATCAAGTACCCAGGATAGAATGTGCAGCGTTTACTTTAATCTCATTGTGAGGGAACAATGAGGAAGTTGATCTCAGAGTGATCACATTGGTTTATCATTTTCAGCACGCATTTAGAGAAAACTTCATAAATAACCTTGTCTGCATGAGCCATGAGGCTCTATACAGGCAGCTTAATTTTCATTTGATGTAGTTATTAATTTTCATGGAAACAGCATTACATTTTTCACAAGTAAAATCAGAAAGCATCTTTTAGTTTTCTGACTGGAGAGAAAGGGTTCAGTGTGAACTTACTGTTTACATACCTTTCTTCTGGGGTGAATCAAAGTCCCTATACCTGTTGAGCAGTTCTGTTGGTTAATGAGTGTTAAGTAAATCAGCAAAAATATATCACCATATAGCAGCAACAGCTAATATTTACCTGTTCTCTTATTGATGAAAATAATGGCTTATTCAGAGAACAAACATTACTGCACTTTGCTAGCACTAAATGTCTTACCCTGGATTTGATAAAATTTTTAAACACAGTCTTCAGGCATTTTATAACTTTAATGGAGTAATTTCAGTAGGCTATTTATCAATTTGAATTCAAGGACATGTTTGTTAGCTCTGATGAATTTATAACTCTAGTAACAAAAAATAATCTAAGGTTAGAATCTGTGCTGATTTACAGTATTGTGGGTATCAGTAGGAATTGCTTACATTGCTTGAGGAGACTATTTTTTTCACCAAAATCCTACATATTGCCTCAGTGAGAAGTAACTTAGTCAAATGGCTGTAGAGATTATATGAGGTCTTAAAATTGATAGAGAGGAGGCAAGGTTAATCTTCTGAGCCTGCATGCTGCAGATGAGGTAAGTAGTTGAAATTTCCAACTTGTCTTGAACCTGTGAAGATCGGAGCATTGTTATTATTTATTTTCTAAAGTCAGAAAGAGTCTTTCAACTTTGGTGGTACAAACCACAGCCACAAGGTTTTGTCATTCAAAGGGAAGGAAAATCAATAGTTTATCCTACTATTCTGCATTTTTTATTATTTATATAACAACAAGATTTATTGGATGTTTTCCAAATGTTTTCCAATTTTCACTCACTCCACCCTCTTTTTCCACCCCCCCACTCCGGGGGGAGGTGGGAATGGGAATCGGGAGAAGAATCGAAAGAATGTAACTCCCAGGGGTTGAGATATTTGTCCAATAACAAAGGTATGACACAAATCACAGATCACTACTGCTACCACCAGCAATAATAATGACCAGGGAAATACAAGGGAAGAGGATACAACTGCTCACCACCCAACAACTGAGCTGTGAACTGAACTCTTCCGGGTTTCTGCCTCCAGTTTTTCCATCCTGGGCATGACGTACTGTGGTATGGAATACCTCTTTGGTCAGTTTGGGTCAGGTGTCCTGTTTCTTCTTCCTCCTGGCTCCCCCTCCTCCCTGGCAGAGCATGAGACTCAGAAAGTCCTTGATCAGACCAAAACATTACCAAGCAGTAACTGAAAACACTGGTGTTATCAGCACTGTTCCCAGGCCAAAAAGTCAAAAACATAGTGCTGCACCAGCTACCAAGAAGGAGAAAAATGACTGCTGCTGCTGAAGCCAAGACACCTCTCCAGAGCCATACAAATACTCACAGCAAATCTATGTTTTTTCCAATTAAGCAGTGTCTTCAATATTTATTTTTTTTTTCAGATTGAGGATTTTAATTTGGTTTAAAATAAAATTAACCTTTTACACAAATGGAAAATTTAAATCTTCCATACTGTTTACACTGAGAATATAATCAATTGTGAAATTTTTAAAGATTTATTACTTTTTTCTTTTTTTTTAATATTTTATCATTTCTGTAACTGTGATATGTAATCTTATTAAAAACTGACCAAGTGTCTTGTAAAGGGCCTGTGTATGCATGATTTGCATCACTGTGTCTTGACAAGCAGAGCAGATTACTGATACATTCTCTATACCTACTATTATACCAGCTAATGTGTAGTAAAAAGCCTACCTGTCACCAGGAAAATTTTATATCTGGAAAAATTGTAATAGTCCTCTTTGTCAGGATGGTAAATGGAGACATCAGGTATTAGTCTATTCAAAGTCATTCTCAGGATTTACTTTGGTCCATTTTTAAATGTCCCACAGAGGGAGATTTCTTTCATATCTTTCAGTGAAGGTGCTTTGAAAAATCAGTAGTTGAGCTATCTTGATTTTAAGTCTCTGATTCCCCTGAACTGTCCCAGTCACCTTTTTCCACCATCTAAAAAAATATTGTGAAGAGTACTTTTTTATAAATTAATTACAGAAACAAATTGCCATAATCTCTCTGAAACAAAAAAATAAAACAGAATTTTGTGCTGTCTAATAACTGAGATTTGTAAAATGCATTAATGCATGCAGGTGCTTTGGGTTTTTTTGATACTGAAAAAGAAAAAAACCAAACCAAACCAAGCTCAAAGAGCATTTGGTCTGTTTGCCAAGTCTGATAATTTCCAGTGTATGTCCAAGAGAAAACAGGAGCAATGTACCCTTCTTACTAAATAGAGAAATCCCTTGTCCCATAATTCCTATGTGCTCACATGCAAAATAAGACATCAAAAATAATATATTTGGGGATTCAGAAAATAATGTATTTTCATATATATGTAACTGGTTGTGGATTTAGCTTCATTAAATACACAAATAGGCTGATAACTGTGTCCTGCCCAACTTACAATAAAACATAATGGATAAGACAGAAGCAATTTGTATATTTAGTTAGTATCCTAATGCAACTGCTTTCTGAATCGAAGGCTTTTTCTTCATTTCAGAGCAAGTTTGATTGGTTTGATATTTACAAGTTAAACAGTAGTTCTGTTCCTTCCAACCAGATAATCTGTTCAGAGTACTCGAGCTGTCCCTTGGTATCTTGCAGCATATTATTGCATTTTCTGTTCAAGACAGTAATCTACCTAGGACAATTTAACAAATCTTATGAGTTTATTTGAAATGTTAAATTTCATTTGCAGAAGAAAATATTTTACTATTACATTGATTTCCTAAAGCTGTCTCCTTCTTGCCAAAGTCAACTTATCCTTAGAACAGATGGAAGTGTCTGTAGTAGCCTACAATGAGTATTTATTTTTATGTCCAAGATTTTTGTTCTATAGATTTGTGAGATTTACATGTTGTGTTTATATTTCTATTCATAGTATAGCTTAGAATGTACCTGGGATAATGAAACCTATCTTTAACTGAGGAAATAAATCTCCGTATTGAAACTAGACCATGTTGCCAAAGCTCTGTCCAGCCTGGCCTTGGACACTGCCAGAAATGGAGCATTTACCATTTGTTTGGGCAACCTGTTCCAGCATTTCACCACCCTCACAGAAAAGAACTTCTTCCTCATATCTAACCTGAACTTCCCCTGTTTCAGTTTAAACTCATTCCCCCTTGTCCTATCACTGCCATCCCTGATGAAGAGTCCCTCTCTGGTGTCCTTGTAGGCCCTTTCATGGCAGAGGGGCTGGAACTAGATGATCTTCAGGTCCTTTCCAACCCAAACTGTTCTGATTCTATGACTCAAGAAAAAGTCCTAACAAACCATAATCCAGACACAAGGCTGCATTTAATTTGTGAAGCATTAATAAATTAATCCATTAGTGAGCGCAAGTTTATCTTCTCTTGTGCTTGTTATCAAGTATTCCCAGGTGTGTATGTATTCCTAAAGTATAAATTAGAATGCCTTTTATACTAGCAACAAATTCACACAGTGCAAGGACCATAAGGCACAGTATTTTCCCCACATCAGCAACAAAATACAGAAGTATTCATAAAATAAAATATAAAAGTGAGTATTCTTCCTAATATCTAAATTCCTAAGAACATAACAATACCAGAAAGAAAGAAGAAATTGCAATAACAGATAAAATACAGTTACTTTATTTGGTTAATGAGCTCATCTTGTGGAGCAGTGCCCAAGCTTCAGCACATTAACATCTTTCATGTGCATTTTTATTGTACTGAGACCTTAAAGAAACTGCATTGCTTGATGGTGAATTACTCGGCATTGCACCCGCTGTGTCCGAGGAAGTGCTCTGCAGGCAATTTATCACTTATGTATTATGACTATATAGCAGCACAGCAGTTCTTTGTTACACTGTGGCATGTCATGGGTTAATACCTTATATTTTAGTGTTTTGGTTCAGTCTTAGGTCACCACCACAGTTTGCTTTCTCCCCTTTACCTCTACTGTGCAGTTCCCACTGCCATGCTTGTCTCTCACATGGACCTGCTGGGAGTTTCTTGCTGTTGTTAAGAGGTGGCAAAACCCATCTCCAAAACACATTTATTTTTGCCACAGCACTGTGAGTGAGAGTAACCACCGGATTGGTCAGCAGACGGCAACCAGAACCTATTCCACATGTTTTTTCCCATTCCGCCTTTCCCTGCCACTCGCATACGATAGGCACAGGGTGGGAAGGACAGCCCCTGGAGCCCTGGGAACTCGTCTTGCCACTGTTTCCAGCAGGGATTTTTCAGACCCATTTACCTGTATGGGAATCCAGGACACTCCTCTGCTGGAAATGGCAAACTGCAGTGTAAAGCCTGTACCCCAAGACAGCCAGCATTCACTTTTGCCTTTTGAAAAGGTGTATGTGAGTCATGGAGGTAGTCTTTGTCCTGGGGCCAGCTCAGGTAAGGTTTTGGGGTTGGAAGCAGTTGTCTTCTAATTTTTTTTCAGCTGCAAAGATACATGGGGTTTGGGTTTGTTCATGTTTTGTGGGCTTTTGTTTTTTGGTTGGTTTATCTTTTTCCTGTAGCTAGTGGAGTGAACATTTTAAAATGATAAAAACATTAAGAGCCAAAGAATGGGTATGATTAATTACTGGTGACATTTCTTCTATGACCTTTCCCTGCCTAGTGTCCCCCATTCAACATGCTGAGTATTTGGTAAACACCATTGCTGCAGGAGCCATATTTTTATTAAGGAAAACAAGTTTCAAAGTTAGGGTTTTGATAAGTTGTGAATGCAGCTGAATATTCGCACTGAGGAGGGAAAGGAAGCGAACAATGAGAGTACAGTCAGGCTCTTAATATGATTTTTTTTTCTTTTTCCTTTTTGCTTCTAAAGCCTCAGAGCAGCCCAAGTAGTGCTGTTGTTCCTGGGATCAGAATGCCCTTTCTCTTTTAAACACAGAGGCTACCACTCAAACCAGGGAACGAGGGGAAGAGCATGGAGAATGGTTGTGTTATAGACTTTTTTCAGTTTAAAAAAGAGGGGAAGGAAGGAAAAGACAAAACACCAGCCATGGTTTATTGCATTTGAGTAGCGCTTGCATGATACCTGATGGTGTGAAAGGCTTGTTGGCAATGTACAGTCCAGAGGCACTGCTCACTGCTGTTGCCTGTGGTGTTTCCCATTGTACATCCAGCAGGCTTCCAGCCAAGCTGCCTTTCCCACCTCCCAGCCATGTCTCTTCTGCCACTGCTGGCTCTCGTGCAGCATCCGTTCCTCAAACAGAAGGTGAGCACAGAGGCCAGCTCCCAGGCTTGGACACTGTTGCCATTGTACAAGGGCTGTGCCAGTGCCAGCATGTGCTGAATCTGCAAAAATCATAATTTTATTATTTTCTATTCCCACATAGCTGTGTGAGCTTGTTGAACTATGCTTAATGATATGAATTGGCAGCTTGGATATTTCAGTGTACAGGTTTATGCCAGTAGGTATCCTTTCATCATAATCTGGGTAAATCAGCTGTGTCACAGTATATATTGCAGTGGTTGCTAAAGTTACTTTCCAGGCATATCAGATATTTAAAATAAATAACCTGCCATGTTTCCGCCTCTCCTGTGGAATACATTTCCCAGGAAGGCTACAGACACCCTTGACTGTCACTTATGTATAAGCCACCCAAAGATGAACTAAAATGCTTTTTTCCATCTTTTTAAAGGAAAGGTGTATTTGCTATTCACTCTTTAAGAAAGTGGCTTTTAACCATGTTGGTGAACTCAGTGAGGAGATTGCAGACTGCAAATGGAAAGCTGGATAGCCCAGTTAGGAAAGGAGGATTGTTTTTTCAACTGTTCTAGATTGACTTAAAAAGATGGTATTGAATGATCTTCATTAATGTGTGAGTATCCTTAGCTCCTCGGAGAGATTGTGGTACTTAAATCTCTGTTACATTTTTTTAAAGTAAGCAGTTGTTGACTGCATCTTGTTCCAGTCTACAGAAGGATGCAAGATGTGAATTTCATGCTGATAGTATCTGCAGATTTCACAGGTAGAGAAAATTAAAGTATAAAACCCCAAATTACAATTCACTGAATATAGTATGTTGAATGCAGTTTTGGTATTTCTGATCTCATGCTCTTAGAAAAATTACATCCCTGTGTCAAATGTACCAGGGATGCTTGTACGTGATGCTTATACATGAATGCAAGAAGATGTAATTAGAAGACTGTAATGTGGAATACATCTATGTATGATTCTGAGTCATGTATTTAATACCAAAAAGACAGATTCATTTGGGTGTCACTAGACTTGCATAACGTGTCTTTCCTAACATCACGTTGCTAAGATATTTATACCACATATCATCATCTTATGTTCTTTTCTTTTGAAATGCATATTGGGTCTTCTGAATGAAAATAAATGTCCAGTTTAGCAACTATTATATAGTTTTGTATTCTGAGTGAACTGCGCAAGCTGATGTTCAGTTCCCTCTACTGGAAGGATTCAAAGGTTGCAAAAGGCAAATCACTCCCAGCTTTTTCAACAGAAACCCAAATATTTCACATTCTCATCACAGGCACCAGAGCTGACAATTCATTAGAGAATGAGTTTGAAAATTATTCTTTTATATTTATGTTGAAAATCTTCCTTTAACTTTTCTGCATCACTCTTAAGTGGGCTTTTGAAAGTTGCAGTACTTTACTTAATGGGACTGAATGTTTCACACAGCTCCTAGTAGCATCTCCTAGCTCCCTGTACGGGCCAACACATCAGTCTTATTCTGTCTTTCTTGTAACAATCCTGCTCTTTCTCTATTGCATTCCTCTGCATATACTGCTCTTGGAAACTTTAGCAAAATCATGTATTAATCTGTTCTGTATTAAAGAAATGTGCCTATAAATTGGAAAGGAAGATAGACACAATGGAAGTATTTTATTTTTATTGTATTTTAAAGGGAAAAAAAAAATCTTCTTTGCTCTTTATAATGCAAATTATTACCTCCCCTGGAAAAACAAAATATTTAATGTCTCGTGTGGAACAGAATTGCATTTTGCAGCCTTTCTGAACAGCCTTCTGCAATTTCAGTTTGGACTTGAAGCTACTATTCCTCACACACTCAGTTCTGAAAAGTCAGCATTTTTTCTGCCTGCCCTGTGCCTGCAGAATGGAAAGTTCGTTATTCTGTAACTGCCTATCAACTTAAACAGTCTTTCTATAAACTTAAAAAGTAACAATTTTTATGTAAATTTAAATCTACTTTGCACTAAAACATCTGTTAGAGATACATACCCTAATTTGTCATGTGAAAAAGGGTCCTGAACATTTTGATCTCACATGAGGTAAACTCAGTCAATAGTCTAAAAATGTTAACATTTTTGCTTCAGTTGTAAATGTGTTGGGAATGACTCTGTCATATCAGTCCGATGGCTAAGTAGGGAATATGGCTGCTCTTTCCTGAAGTCAGATTTTCTGTTACACAAGAGATAGTAGTTTTGCAATCACATTGGATGCAAGTGTGCTGTAGCGAAAGCTGCAACACTCTGCAAAGCCTTCCATTCATCTCTTTAGGGTTTGATCTGTCAGAGAAAATGAAAGCAAGAACCTAAGTAATGATAGTAGTTAGCATGTTGAGAGGGGAGTTTCAGGAGAAAAAGAAAATGAAATTCCTGTAGATAGCTGGCTTGAGGCACTCAAGTCAAATATAAATACAGTGAGTAAAGGCGTTCACGTCCTTTGCCAAATACACTTCTCTCTGTGACAGCTCAGTGTCCTATATTCAAGTCTTAGGATTGCCCTTTGAAGAGCAGAGTTCTGCTTTTCTTTTTGGTCATTACCCACACAACGGGGCCCTGACCCCACATTGTGTTCTGCAGCTCTGCCATACAAATATTGAATGCTATGAGTGATGATAAAGGTTGAATTTGCAGTTTAGTCTATTTCTAACATTATTGTCTCTTTTTTCTTCTTTCTTTTACACGCTTTCTTGGGTATAGCAGACCATTTAGGAATTGAATTCATGGGTAAGTTTTGATTTCTCCTCCTTTTACTTGCTCATATTTATCCCAAAGCACATGGAAGTTAATGGGAAGACTCCAATGTCCTCCATCAGTGGATTTTGGATTTGGCTGCTATTATATTTACTGATTACATTTGAAGTTATATGAAGGGGTTTGGTTTTGTTTTGGTTTGTTTGGTTGTTTTTTTGGTTTTGTTTTTTTTTTTGTTCACTGCCAGGCATCTTAAAAACTACATAATGTTGTTTTGGCAGTTTATTGTTGTTTAATTAAACATGATATAAATATTATATGCCTATATAATGAGATTTGAGGAATAATATTTTATATGAGATTTTTCGAAAGATTTAATGTCTCTCTGCACATAAAGGAAATTAAATTTTAAATTAGATTTTTTTTCCTTCAGAATTTAGTGTTCATTACAATGCTAAATGTAACTGTTTAATAAGAAACATTTCATTAGCTTTTAACAGACAAACAGTGGGACACTTTTAAGAAAAAGGACAAATATCTGTGATTCTGTGAAATAAGTTAACTTGAGATTAGGAGAAAGCTAACGCGGGAGTGAATAGTTACTTCTTGTAATTTTGGAAAGAAAAAAATGATGTTGTATTGACATTATATACTCAGATGCTGCCCTATAATGAGTTCATAGCCTGATGAAATGATAGGCTTAAATGGTCACTGCTTCACCTCTCAGCTGGTGATTTGCAGAGAACATACGTAATTTCCTCTATGAAGCCAAGGTATGTCCTTGCCAGAGTTAGTGGACTGGTGCATCCTTTCTGTAAAAACAGTTTGCATAAATCATTAAATACGGCTGAAAACTCCAGTAATGAAAAACTTGCAAATTTATATCAAAGTAATGAAAAAATCAGGTTTTAATGTGTCCTTTCCCTATGTTGAGTTTTACTTATATTTTTAGATTTCAAAATTAAAAATATGGTAGCCTAGTCATTGTAAGCGGTGATGCAGAAATTTTGTTGGGAAGTTGAATATAAGTTGTTATGAAATCAGTATGGTGATGCGTATTAACTGTGTGGCAGGCTGCATTAGCAGGAGGATAGCCAGCAGGTTGAGGAATTTTTTTCCTACTGCTTTTGGACTTGTGCAGCATACATAGAGTACAGTTATCCCTAGAGAACAGTTCTCTCTAGAGAACTGTTCTGTGATCTCCAAAAGTTTAATGTTTCATGTCACTTTATATAAAACATCAAAAGTACTGGTGGAATTGATGCAAGTGTTTTCACAGACTTAAATAGACAAGCACAAGTGAAAAATGGTTACTATAAGGGCTCTGTGTATATCCCAGTCTTATTGCTTAACTTAAATTGTATCTAGAAGTCTTGAGGCATACAAATTGAAGGATAAGCATATACATAAAAGAAACAAGGAATATATATAGGAATACTCAGAGTGATTCTTTCCACAGGAAGTGGGAAAGTGTTACCCAGGAGGCAAAGCTGAATTATTTTAACTTTATTATGAGTATTTTAATTTCCTTGTTGATTTTTTTTTTTTTTAAGACATCTTTTTAAGGCTTGAAATAAAGCCAATCCCTGAAGTCTTGGCTCAGGGTTGTCTTCTTATATGAGCAGCTTTCTGATTGTCATATTTAATATTGAACCGGATCCTAATGGTAGAGAAACTAATGAAATCTTGTGTCTCAAGCCTGTAAATATTAAGACAACAGTCTAATAATGAGTCTAAATGAGGCTTGAGATGGTTTTCTGTGTGCTAGAGAAAAAGAAAAAAACAAGTTCCAGAATTATATGCAAAAGTGAAATGCTTGTGCTTCTTAAAACCTCCTCCAGTCTTTTGAAAGAATTACTTTGGAAGTGCAAGCACATGCAGAATTATTACTGCACTCACGGCAAAGTACACATCCCTGCACTCTATACAGAGAGATCAGGTGACAATATACTTATCAAATTAGGGCCATTCATGCAAAGCCTCTCCCATGAGCTTACTTGTGTGCTATAGAAAATAATTACAATTAGTGGGAAGAGCATTTTCCAGTTATGGAAAATAACAGCATATAGATGCTACAGAGCTTAGCCTTGTTTGTATGTGATGCAGTGAACTGTCTTTGCAATGTTTTCATTGCATTTGTGGGTTTAGTTGCCTTAAGAATTCCATTCCCATGATCAGTTTCCAGAAATTTTGCCTGAAAAGCATATAAACCTGGATTCCCAAGGAAGGTTGAACTCCTTCTACAGTAGATAGAGCTAAAATGTCATTTATATGGGAAAATCGGTGTATACAGGTGCTCCAGGGGACAGCTGAGATGCACACTAACTACGTATCTAGTTTAATGTTCATCTGCCAAGGGAAGTAGGTGAGATCCTGTTGGGGATCTGTCCACTCTGAATTTTGTATGCTTTTGTGAACCACTTGATACACTGTCTTCCTTCACTGTCTCCTGTGACAGCCAGTTCCAGAGCTCAGCAGTTAAAGGCTGTGTACATTGCTTTTTCATTACCTGTTGAAATCCACTTCTTACCAGATGCTTAGCTGTCACATGCAGGACTAGTTAGAACAACAGTTATGCATTCAGTTTATCTACTACACTGACTGTTGTATTAACCACTGTCATGTTCTCACACTCTCTTCCCTTTTTAGATAATGTCAGGTTATGTTCCATACAGCACTTAATATTGTGCCTCCTCAGACATGAATACCTGATAGTATAACATTGTTGCTGGTTTTGTTTTGCAGTGTCTGTTTCTTTGTATGTGTAGTAGAGCTAAATGCAGGGATAATAAGATGGCATATCTGTTTTAAAATATTTTAAATATAACAGTGCATGGTT
This sequence comes from Myiopsitta monachus, assembly GCA_017639245.1. Classification (NCBI taxonomy): domain Eukaryota; kingdom Metazoa; phylum Chordata; class Aves; order Psittaciformes; family Psittacidae; genus Myiopsitta; species Myiopsitta monachus. The sequence goes on along the minus strand of CM029921.1, from coordinate 69,945,498 downwards.
CAGATGCATACAGGTGCAGCTTTTCTTAAATTAAATAATAGCCAAGTATGTGTTCAAGAAATAGTATGTCCTTAAAAATTTTAAGTCTTGTGATCAGAGTCGCCAAGCTTTTTGAAATCTCTGGTGATAAGGAAATGGTTTACACTTTCTAGTAGCTCAGGGAAGCTGAAAAAAAGAAAGAAGTCTTGTGTTTGATACTCGTGAGAGCTAGATTCAATTTCCCTCTGGTGTGATCTTCTGGAAAAGGCTTTGGGCAAGATATTTTAATCTCTCCGTGCCTTAGATTCTCAGTTACAATAATTTTTGTCAGGCTTTCTGCATTTAGATTCCTCAGCAATCTATAGAATAACTTTCAGTAGTGTGTAACACACATATTTATGTCTTCCTTGCAAGAGGGTGCAGACTTTGCTGCCTCCTTGCCTTTGCTCCCTGGCTCCTTGCAAGAGAGCACAGCAGTGCATGGGAGAATAATGTGCTGCTCGTGCAGGAGCACAGTACCCCTGGTCTGGATTGGTGAACGTGTCTGCATGGTTCCCAGTGTCTCACCAATGGTAATACATCCAATTTTATTTAAATTTCCAACACAAAGGTAAGTAAACTGCTATCACAAGTTCCTACAGACTAGAAATCTACTTGTATTAACAGTTTCATGTCAACTGAAAACAGACTGGGTGTTGGTAATGCTCATGTGAGACCACAAGTTTGTAAAAAAAAAACAGATTTAAAGAAGCAACTTTTATTCAGTTGAAGACTGAAGAGAAGACTTAAGTGATGTACTGTTGGCCTTAGATAGCATGGTGATATGAGTTTTTGACCCAAGTGGTTAACTACACTTCGGAACGGAATGGTTTATTTTTGTCTGATGCAAAATGTGATGATGAAGCCAAATATCTTGTGATAGCCAACATGGGTGACCAGGTTACTTTGGTGCAACAGGTAGCAGTTGAAAGCTGAGTTGTGGATACTGACATCTTCATGCAGTGAAATCGTTGCTTTAACTGCCATATTCAAGGAGATGCAAAGGCCTGAGGGTGATCTTTGGACATAAGCATTCTGGGCAAAGAGTCGGTGCCCAAGACAAGGAGCCATCAGTTTTACTTATTTGTTACACATAGAATGAGTAGAGTTAAGGTGTTAAGGGATGAAATGTGAAGGTGAGTTAGTATTGGAATAACCTGCTACACCACATGAACAAACAAGACTATTTCAGCAATAGACCTATGCCACTTAATCTAATGATCCCGAATCTTTATCTTTTGTTCTGTAGCAGTAATTTACAATGGACACAGTTGAAAATAAAATGCCTTAAAGTGCAACAGGCAAGTTGCTACAGTTTTGGTGGAAATAGTCATTACATGAAACAGCCTTCATCCTTAGCCTGCTTAGCAGTTAAACCAGTATCAATGGTGTAAGCAATTATGATGTGATAACCTGAATCTCCCCATGTGGGAACTGCAAAAATAATTCTTGCTCTATTTTTTGTATTTAAATAAAGTTGCTGTATTTAGTTACTCCTTCTACCTTGCTGACACTTAGGCCTTACACAGGAAATGACTCTTTCCTGAGAACTAGTTACCTTTTCTGGAAAAAGCAGAGCGGTTTGACTGGAGTCAGTTGAGTATGAATGAAATATAATATCCTTGTAAGTGGTTAATCATTAAATACTATTTAATTGAACAGAGCAATAAAGTAACTCAAGAATGAGATCCCATTAAGATTTATATATCTCCTTGCAAAGATTACAATGTGAAATGTATTCAATTTTCCATATTCTGGTAATTTGTTAATATTGCAGAAGATGTTGCATCCTTTATTTTCACTGTGCTGATTCTCACTGCCTCCTCATTGTGCTAAGACAGTCGTATGCCTAAGACTCCAGGAATACATGATCCGGTTAACTAAATTGACTCTGTGACCTTGTGTCATGCACTGTGACAGATGCATTTTGATTTTTCCAAATGGTAAAAGTTGGTTTTGCAAATGGGCAGCGTAAGCAAAACTGCAACAGTTTAGTATTTTTCCTCTTTGTGAAGAAAGAAAAAAACAACAAAAGGCTAAGTTCATTAGTTCCTTCACAGCTCACAGAATGTGCAACTAGTAAGCTGTCCTCTCAAACACGTCTTGTAGCAGCGAACAGACAATGAAGATAAATAACCAGTGTTTGCACGGATGGTCCTAGCCTTAGTTACTATTTAGCAGCTCTTATCTGTTGTAAAAACCCTGTAACACTACAGTCCTCAGTGGAAGAGAGGATGAATGTTTAATTACATAAGCAAAGAATGTACATGTTCTAAAGGACATATGTTTAAAAATGAAGTTTGGTTTTCCCTCTGTTCCTTTTTTTAAAATATGAAGCAGATTGATCCTTTTCTGGTAATATGGTGCACTTATTTTTTTAGGCTCTTGCTTGCACAAAATTATTATTACAGATTTGGATCACAGTCATCCTTCTGTACTATCAAAGCGTATCTGTCTAATTATATTGTTAATCATAAGCATCTAAAATATTTAATCTACATACATCATTATAAATAAATACATAAATATTTACTCCTTCAGTAAATGTTTGAAGAACTAAGAGGGACTATTCTGATAGGCATTGATGCTTGTAACGTTTACTTCCACTGTCATTGCTCCTTGAATCCCTTTGTGCTTCATGTCACCCCAAATTTTCATTACCTTCTGATTTTGAATTTTCAAACTTAGTAAAAGCTTTGCTCTTGGGACCTTGTCTTTCTGTTTGCTTTGTGAAATACCTGTCCTTTTTAAGTAAGCTGCAAAATAACAATAGTATCCTGTGGCCTAAAATGGCTTTAGATCTCCAGCACTTTCCATGGGATTCTTTTAGCTGGTAAGAAGAGTCATCATCTCTAGCGAAGAGAGACATGAGCACCAGAACAGAGAACCTTATAGAAACAGCTGATGTCTGTGTGCGATAAGAGTCATGGATGAAGCAGAGATTCCTCAGGGGCTGGAGGAAGCTCTGCCAGTGGTTGTATCTGTTTAGGAAAACTCATCTCTTCATTGAAAGTCAACGTGCACCTGCTGAACATGTTGCAGGTTGCATTACAACATCTTGGCTCAGTTTGTGGGATATGGTTTGCTTTATGGGAAGGAGAGATTTATCTGTTTTATGGCCTAGCTACCATCTTGTTTCAGTGCTATGATGTGTACTTTTATTGGTATGTCATTTTCCCAATAAATCTGTATTTTCTGTATTGACAATGAACTGGATTGGATTAACTTGTGTAATTTTTAAAAGGTAAGATTAAGATTTACTCTGTGGTTAACTTATAAGTGCTGTTAATTGCCTGTAGTGCTTTATCAAAATAGTAATGCTGTGAACTGTATGCAAAAAAATTGATTAAATAGTGTTGATGTATGTAACTTACTCTGCTGACCTTCCTCTGTTTGGTTTCTTCCGCTTTCTCTAACTGAAGTTCATGGAACTGACTGGGTTGGAAAAGACCTTCAAGATCATCAAGTCCAACCATTATCCCAGGACTGCCAAGTCCATCACTAAACCATGTTGCTGGGGACCTCATCTACATGTTTTCTGAACACTTCCAGGGATGGTGACTCCACCACTTCCCTGGGAAGCCTATTCCAATGCCTCAGCATCTTTCTGGTTAAGAATTTTTTCCCCGCATCCAGTCTAAGCCTCCCCTGGTGCACCTTGAGGCTGTTAACCTCTTGGCCTATCACTTGTTACTTGGGCGAAGAGGCCAGACACCTCTCTCCATCTTCCTTTCTACTCTTGTTAGGAACAAAAGTTACTAACCATTTGTGATGAAGCATATGGAAACTAAAAAAAAAAAATATAATAAAAAATGATAACACTATGCTGACAAGTTTATAAAGCAAGAATTGGTCCATTTTTCCCTGTTTTGCTGGGGGCTGGGTTGGGAGGGCTCTAGCTGCATTACGCGGATGTCAGTCGGAAAAAGTGGGTGTGTATCATCAGTAATGGTACATATAACCATTAGTCTTGTCACAGCCAATGTGAATGTGCACTGTGTATCCTTATGTGCTCATCATGGGGTACTAGTAAGGTCAAAGTGTTATATGTGTGTTAGAAAAAAAGAATTTGTGAAACCTTAAAAATGGATACAAGCCTCCAGGTAAGTTTCCATTTGAAACCTAATGCCAGATACAAACCTCTTCTGCATGGTGATGGTTTCAAGAGCATTCATGCTCTGTTGTCACATTGGGGAGAAAGGATCTGTGCTTCAAGGCTGAATTTCAATTGAGGGCACAGCATCTCATTTGCATACAGGGGGTCTTTGCTGTATGTATTTGTCTATGTAAATTGTGTGTACATTTTGGTTTGGGATTTGGCACGTGCCCTAGGTTCCTGCATGGCTGGTGTATCTCAGAGGTAAACACTTTTCATCATGAAATACAAGTAATTGGATAACATAAACACTGAACAGACAGCTGTGTATTTAAATGTGACCTTATATCTAGTCAATGTTGTAACCTGCATTTTGAATGTGGTATTTAGGTAAATGCTTTGCTGAGGTTGAGGAATTGCTAAAACTGACACCATACAGGTATGTTAATGAAACTTAATGACTTGCAGTGTTGAGATGGCCTTGTTCAAGCTCAGCTACCGTTTAACCAGATGTAAAGATATGTAGACAATGACTTGCACATATTGTGCACTACTGAAACGAGTCTAGCAGGACAAAAGCGATACCTGCATGTCACAAATGGTGGTAGAGACAGCTGCCAGAAGACTTACCAGTGAGAGTTTTTATCTCTAATGGAGAGGGGACCTGGGAAGAGGCTTCCAAGTAGTAAGTACAATACAGACGTGCTCATGTGGACGTGGAATCCATTTTTAAGGTATTAGGGGGATGGAGGGTTATTAGTAGAAAGTTGCTTACTGTGTACTGAAGTTATCTTGCAACCAGGAAAAAGGCTACAAATGCCTGAGCTGTGCCATGTTTATGCAGCCACAGTGAACTGGTGTTACTTTGTCCTTCCCCTACTTGGAGGTGTTATGTAAATGTCAAGTTTCATTCAGTAAATGATGCAAGGATTCAGAAAGCAGAAGGTAAGTATCACAATAAATGTTCTGTAACGGTGGTGTGCTTGTGATGTATATTATGGTTCTATAGAAAAGTTGATGTTTCTGACAGTGAACTATAACCTTGTGTCCTCTGTGCCTAGAATGAGTAGAGACAGTGTCGTGCCAGTAATTGCTGGAAGCAGAGGAACAGGGTAAGCAGTGTGGAAAAATTGATCATGTGCTATGTAGAGCCAGTAAATTATTTTTTCATGTACTTCCTTTTCTTTTCTTTTACAGGAGCTGTTAGATACTGCTACGTGGAGAAGTGCACAGATATCATTCCTGCTGCGGCTGATTGCCTTTAATAAAGTTATTTCTGTGACAACTGAAAACTGTCTCATGATCCCATTTCCTGCCTCCATCAGCATCAACTTATCCTCATCTCAAAATTAACCTGTCTGTGCTGAAAAACAGTTTGTCCAGTTACCCAGGATATCTCTCATTATGTGCTTCTGACTAGACAGTGCAATAGTTACCTGAGAAACCAGCCTGAGTACAGAAAAGGAGGGAGGGTGGAAGAGAAACAAGTAGTGTGTATTGGTATGCACGTATTGTATGCTGAATTCCTAATAACAGTTTAAATAATCACAGAATTGCAAACTATTGCATGCAGATGACAGATGAGCTTTTTTGTTTACCAGTGCTGACTTTTCATCTTTGAATGGTGAAATTAATGGCCATGAGTTATTTTCACTTAGTATGGTTTCAGAATTTTCAGACACCATTTGGATCATGTTCATGTAGTTTAGTAGTAAATATAGCTGTGGTTTTATTGTATCATTCATCCAGTAATTCTCATGTGTATTAATATGATCCTTTGTTTATTTTCATGATAAGTTAATTAGGTACTTCTCCATGCCTACATTAGCAAGTAAACTCTATTGCAATATAGTGTTACTGTATGGTTATTCTTTCAGGTCTCTTGGTATTTAACTTTCAAATAGAAAGGAAAATCAAAATGGAAATATAAAAACCTGTTAAGGAGCATAAAAATGTGGCAGTATTAAAATCCTCAGCCAAATTAACACAAACAATTTAACATCTTCACTATTTGACAGGGAAATAAAATATAAAAAAAACCCAGTCAAAACAGAAAAGCTAGACAAAATTAATTAGACAAAGCAGTTTGTAGAGGAGATGGAAATAAGAGACAGTTTATTCACAATTAAGAGCATTAGTACTTTTCTTGGTAGTTTCCCAAACATTGCTGTTAACAGCTAGGACTGTAAGTTGTTTCCATCATTGGAATAATGACCTTAGTCTCCACATGCACAAACTTTTAAGTTATGAGAGGAACATAGAGTTAAATTGACTGAAAATTTTCCATACTACAGTGCCAAATGGTGCCATGCCCAAGACTTAAGGCTCCATCGTGTGCAGTGGCCAGTTGCACTTGTAGCCTTCTTACCAGTCTGCATGGCATGGGATAAGCACCAAGTTCATCGGTACTGTAAAGACTTAAGTACCCTTGTGCAAGCCAAGAATGCTTGAAATAGATGCCTGCAAAGACTTTGGGTATTTTCAGTGTGCTAGTTGACTGGACATTTGGAGACTTGCAATATCGAACTTAGTAAGGGTTACTTTTGTCTTAACTCATGATTTTTGACTAAAACACAGATCAAAGTGAATGGATATTTCAATATATAATTTCTGTTATTTCTAATATAATCTACAGTTCTTTAAATCAACATTGAGTGTGTGACTTGATTCATATGTGAAATGAGTTTGTTCTTTTCCTGATTGGCTTTAAATCATCCTGAACTGAAAATAGAAAAATCCCTCAGCAGTAGTCAAAAACCTAGCATGTATAACTAATTTTGTGTAATTGTGCAAAGCTAGGAGTATCTAACTTTACTCTCTTGCACTTTCATTCTTCTTCTCCCTGCCTTTTCTCTTTTGGATACACCTCATTCTTTTCTTTTTTATATTCTCCTGCAGACTTTCCTTTTTTTATTAGTTTCCTGAGTTTACTGAGCAGTGCGTGTTGCTGCTTACAGCAGTAACCACAGAATCAGTTGTGTCACAATTGCTCTTTTTAGCTTTAATGGAGAGTATGACACACACACTGAAGTTTTACTTGTTTATAATTGTAACTGTTCCCTCCTGCATCCGGAAGTGATGCAGAATTTTAAAAATGGGAGTTGCAACATACACTAACTTGCCCAACTCATAACATCTGAATGCTTAGGAAATGAATACAACAGTGTTAATACAGTTAATCAGCTTGAGAAAAACAGATGCATTCATCACTAGAACTTATATTTGCATGGGATATTCACGAAAAGTATCAGCCATTCCATTTTGTGTATTTATTTACACTGTGCTCATTACTCTCATTCAACTAATTTAATTTTTTTTCAGGATGAGGATGATTTACTTATGAGAAAAATTTAGATGTCTTTTGTGCCATGTTTTTTCTTTCACTCGGTAAGGTAGAGCCTATATACTGAATATGAAGCCAGCTGTGCAGCTGTGCTGGATATTTTGTACATTACAATGGACTGACAATGTGGACCTTTAAAATTGTTGAGTTTTAAATAGTTGCATGAAGTGCATTGTTGAAATGCGCACCATAAAAAAAAAAAAAAAAACCAAAAAACCACCTTTACTAAATTCAAATTAATAACTTACCTCAGCGAGAATAGCACTGTGGCTCCTGCTGATGTTGCTGCATGAAGTTTCTTTATGCTTCTATAGTTTGGGTAATGTGCTTAAGGCAAAACCAAGAAAGTGTCCTCAGTTAACTGTTCGTTTAATGACTGACAAACAAGAAATTACCAAAACAAGTAAACATTTTATTTCAGTCTCTTTTCTTGTAAATCTCTTTAGCCTGCTTTTAAAGTTTCTCTTGCCTGATGGAGAATCTCTTTTCAGGGTACTGTAGTACCAGGGCATTCTTTCAATTGATAGCGAATCTTCTCTTGAAATAAGATGGCTGACCATTAGTGGGAAAAGCTGAGTGAATCCTATAAAAATCTTATAGATAAAAATCAAGCCATTTTTAATTATTTTTTTCCAAGAAGTGACCTCAGAGTGAACTGAAGAGAAAAGGTGGAAAACCTCAACAAAAATACAGAAGTTCTGGTAATTATTAATGGTTTGCTGAATACAACTAGTGATTTGCAAAAACTATGTTGAAAAGGCAATATCTTCTCAGTATTGGGTCAAAGTTTCTTAATTGACTGTGATAAAATTGGCATGGATGGGGATATCTGAAACGATTAAAATGCATGCCTTTTCATTGGTGCTGCTTTATTCAACTTTTATGGTAGGTGTTCTTCTATCAAGGGGTGAGTGATGTAATATGGTTGGTTTGCTTTTTCAAGTGACTTGTCATTTTTTTCGGTATCTCTTAAGACTCAGTAGTATTCATGTATCAGCTATTTTTATAATTTCATTGTCTCAATACTTTATGGATTGGAATTAACATCTGCAGGACATGAATCAGTTTGGTAATCATCCTGTTCAGTCTGTTCATTAGTGTGCAATGAGGAACTAACAGTCCTTGTGCAAAGAATATTGAGAATCCCCTTTAAGTTTGCAGCTGTAACTTTTATTGTGGCAAACTGCCTTGTGAATTTAGGATTGAAATGTGCTCCAGATACCTTACTGGATGTCTAACCTGTGTTCCTGGATTCTGGTGCATCTCATACGTGCAGCAAAAATGGGGACATAGTCTGATTTGTGTATTTTTTTGGTACTGCAAAGAATATGGTATGGAAACAGGTCACTTTTTCAGAAGCTTATTCTGATTCCTCTCCCCCCCAAATATGCTTAATTTACCCAATTTTTTTTTATAAATTTAGAGCTTTGATTTATATTTGTAAAGTTTCTTCTCTTAATAAATATACTAGCAAAAAAAAATCATTAAAATGCTAGTACATTATTCCCTTGCTTTGGAATAATCTTCTCATAAATATATCCCATGGTGTAATGTTACCGTTTTCTCCCATTCTATACTCCTTATTCTTTATAGTGTCAAGGTGTACACCATCAATCATTTAATTTATTTTTTGTCCTCTTTATTGCTTGTTCATTCTCTTTGATATTTTAATCTTACCCTTCATTCCTTTGTTCTCAGTGTTCTAAAAAATATTGATGGTTGTGCTGGTAGCACAGCTGTGCTGATAGACCTGCTTGCAAGGTCTTCTGCTGTTCAAAGGTGGTTTTCCTTCTACTTTTAATTGTTTGGCACACCTGTTTGCAGCCATCTTATTCGCTGATTAATTTTGTATCGCTATTACTTCTGCTGTTCATGTTATCTTTTTTTTCTTTGCAAAAGTCTGTGAAATTAAATTTTCTGAGTTCTCCACAAGCCCATATATGAACACCTGCATCTATTATTCAGAACTTCATATTTTATTTCTTTTATGCTAGAGCCTAAACCCTCTTTTATAATTCAATAATAATTGTTGGCCTTCAGTATTTTCAGAGTTCTTTTTGCCAGTCTCCCGTTTATCTCCAAGGTCCCAACAGTCTTTTAGTTATTCATGATGATCACTGCTGTGCTAGAAGCTACATACTTGTTCAAATAATTTAGAGGATCCCTTTCCTCTTTGCTGACTGTCTTTAATCACTAACCTCCCTGTGCAATATATTTGAAGCGGCTCCTGGTCTATATTATTTACTAGCATACATATCTTTTTTTATCTAATCCTTAATCTTTTATCTGAGAATATTACATGGTAGTTATTGCCCATTTAGCTTTAAAGAGGTAGTAATTTAAAAAAATATATTTTCTTTTGCTTGATGTCATCTGTTTTGCTCTCTCAAGTGCTTCTTTATTTCTGTTCCATGCTTGTCTGAAACTTCTCTCCCCTAGAACACTAGTTGTTGTGCCTATAAGTCTTCCTGTTTATTTAAAAAAGTATTCGTAAAATGAAAGTCACAGAACCACTGACTAATTTGGGGTGGAACCTGAAGACCTGAATGGTCAAATTGTCAAAACATGGTCAGCTCAGGCGGCACTAGGCTGCTCAGGGCTTTATCCAGCTTAGTCGGCACAAGTTCTCCAGGCAACCTGTTCCAGTGCTTGACTGTCCTAATGGTTAAAGATTTCTCTTATATCTAGTTAAAATGTATCAATTTTATTTATTATTTGTGTAGAACTATTTTGGTATTTAGATATTCAATTCTGTGCTTATTGTTGTGCTTTGGTAGGTAAAAAAGGAGTATTCAGTCATAGAAGTGCCAGGAATAGTAGGAGTCACCATCAGTTTATTCATATTCCTTAAAGAACTTTTGGGTCTAGTGCAGCAGAATTAGAAACTGTTTGAAACAGCTTCAGCAGTGCAGTCTAATCTTCAAAAAGCCTTAGTAAAAGAGCTACAAACTCTAGAGCATGCATCAAAATAAGCTTGAAAAGATATTTAAAGAACAAGCCTAGCTTTATGCAAATGTGCAAGTGCTTTTATTGATAGTCATATACTTTTGCAATAGCCCGAAACAGAAGAATAACCATGAAGGGTCGATTAAGTCAGGATTGACTCATGATTCAGTGTTGAAAATCTGATAGGTTCTTTTTTGATTGCTCTTATGGTGTTTTCTTCTTAATGTCATCTCTATTTAAATTACTTTAATTGTATTGTATATTCCAAATTGAAGAACTGTAAGAGAATTTTAATATCTTTTAAAATAATTAAAATGCCTTTTTTGATAATATTTCTAGTTTCATATGTTACTCATCTTTCTGTTTCAGTGAATATTTACATAGGAAATATGACAGTAGTATTATTAAAATCTTTTGCATAAAATATTTTATTACATCATTCTTCTTTTTATGGTGAATAGTGACAGTGAACAAGCAACTCAATAAATCCAAGTGAAGTTAATAGAGTATGCTTTCTTTTCTGGTGTTTCTATGGCAACCAAAAGGAAGAAAAGAGTAACGAACTCCTTTCAGGGACAGCTTTGCTTTCCTGCATTATTTTATACATTGGACAAACTTCTTTTTAAAATACTTTTCATAAAGATGCCTATAAACCCACAATTTTATTATTAATTATGATTATTATTTCATTATGTCATTCTGGTAGTACTCAAATGTACTAGTCACTTCCAAAGCAAAACGAGGGGTGTGAATGTGCACTCTGCCCCAATCTAAGAAACAAACACAAGAGCTAAAAAAGTGTGTCAAGTTGAATAAGACAATAGGCTATAAGCTGGCTTTTGTAGGCTGCTGATCTGACTGCCAGTATGAGAATATTGTAGTGCTCTGGGTTATGTTGCACAGATATGCTCATGAAGCTGAGCATACTTCGTTTTAACCTGAGATAAGAATGCATATTGGCTATAAGCTTGAGAATTACTAGTACAAGTGAAATAGGTTGTGAGATCAAATGGTTGTAGCTGAAAATGTACTGAAATATGACAGATGCAAACCTTGACTTCTGAAATACCTTCAGATCACCTTATGGGTGATCACTATGCCATTCTGCATTGATATGACTTAACAATGTGCATAATGCCTTCATATTGCATTTCCACATTCATGCTATTTGCTATCTTATTTGCATTCAGGATGGTGGTGTAATCGCTGGGTTTTGTAACAGAAGAGGTGGGTAACACAGCATTCCACTGATGAAGTGAAATGGTAATGCAACTTCAGGGAGTCATCAGAATTACAATCCATTTCCAAAACCACGTGATAACAGGAGGATATCTTTATACTTTGGGTCACATTTCTATAGTCACTTAAAAGTGGCATGCAAATCAGGAATGCTGTTTTACAGGAGCTACTGAGAATGTTTTTTAGCTCATTGTACAGTCTGACAGATCAATTTGGGGTTTTTAACACTCTGCAGAACCCAGCAATGTGGATTTGCTACTGTAAACATAATGTTCATAATGTGCTGCGGAATCTATTGATAACGTACTAACTTATGCAGCTGGAAGTACAATAGTATAAAAATTGACCTGATTAAGTTTTTTGTTATATGTTTTCAATAGTCTTGAGCACTTATGGTTTGAACCAGTATCAAACTGATGATTATTTTGAGATTATTTTAGTAAGAGTTGGTTATGGAAGTAAATATGCTCTGAAGAAAATATTTTTTTTGTAAAAGGAGAATAAGAAACTTGGGAAATCTGTTTCTGCTGCTTAAAGGGAAACAGTTTTACAAATTTTAAATTCAAAAGAATGCTATCAAATATTTTGATACCTTAAAAATGTATTTTCTCCTTAACCATGATATGTTAAAAGGCAGAAAATAATGTGGTTTTTTCATCTTTTTTTGTCTCTTTCTGTGTTATAGATGTTGATTTTTTTCCCCTGTCATTTAGCTATGTTTTATTCACTAAGCAGTCTGAATACAACTCTGTGAGCTTTTTCAGTTAGCCACCCAAAAAAATCATGGAAGATCTTTCCATTTTGGAAGCCAAAGGTAACCTTTTATACTTTTAATGAAGGTAACTATATGCTAGATTTGATTGGGTTTTTTAAGAAAAGTTTGTCCTGCAATTTGGTAGAGATATTTGATGGTACAAAACTCTTGCCATCTTCAGTCATAGCTGACCTGTTCCTGTGTGGGAATAGCACAGAGCGATACATCATAGGCCATAGTAGTCCCCTACACAGCTGAGGGCTGCCAGCTAGTAGCCAGTGTCTCCATTAGGTTCAACGAGAAGGTGAGCTGTTACAGTTGCGCAGGTGAGAAAAGAAACAGAATTGCAGGCAGGAATTAATCAAATTAATGATGGGAAGAAACAGATGAAGAATTTTGACCATAATTTTACTTTCTAACCAGGAAGAAATTAATCTGTTTTTTAAGAGTTTGGTTCTACTGTATTCCTGGATATGATAAAGTGCATGGTTGAAAACTGATTTGAAACTGTATAGCTGGTAAACAAAAGTCATTTCAGATAACATGTGCTCTCATTTAAAAGTTGTCTCTGAAATGAATATAAGTGATTAAAATATATATCAAAATCATAATTCTGTGACTCAGGTACCATAATAGATTTAAACCTACTTTCCTAATAATAATAATATCCAAGAAGTACTATAATTGTGATTTGTTTACATAACCTGATATGCATCTTTTTTTTATCATTTTACCTGTCAACAGAGCTTCCTTTTACTCTGGTGGGGGTTGAAAGATGTAACCTGCAAGTGAATCTCTATCTTATGGAAATTTAAGTGGCTAACTGTATCAATATGTGACTTTATTAGATGAAGCAAAGCTTAATTCCTGACAGGAAATCTCAGAAGAATCAGTTCTAATAAACTACAATATCATTCAAGTAAAATGAAATGAAGTTTTTAATGGAAAATGACTGAACTCATGATTATTTTTTGTCTCTGAAAATACGTAAACCAGATATCTAGAGTATAATTCCTTTTATGTTTTCCTATTCTGGCTTCTTTTTTTGCTAAAGCATCTACACATATATTTAATGAAAGTCACTTTTTTTTTCATTTGTGTTATACACAAACACACGGAAAAATCCTATACTGTTATTCTAATCCAACCTACTGAGCTAATCCTGCATCATCTAATAACACATCCCATTTGTCCAGGCACAATAATAACTATTTACGAAAGTACATTTTCGTTAACTTAAAAATGCTATTAATACGGGCAATCATGTGATGAATGCTCTGTTTCTTTCTTTCTCTGCACAGAAAGCAGGAAAGAAACATTTCAGGTCATCTACTACTATGCAGTATTACAAAGGAAAATGGTTTCTTACTGTAAATTCAGTCATCCTCTGTTAATAAATTTTTTATTACACTAACAATCATTTGCTGTTACTCTAAAAATCTAAAGTGCCATGGAGGTAAGAGATTGTGCAATTCGTTATTTTAATGTTGTTGAATTAGGAGACTTTAATTACCAGGTTGAACCAGTCATGAATACGTCATTACTAGAGGAAGTCTTAGCCTTCCACTGTGATGTTTGGCCATGGTGTGATAGCTATAACTAAAAATTCACTTCCTTCTCTAAGAGGGCTGAGGTGAAGACAAATTACAGATATAAAGATGACTTTTGATTTTTAGAGGACTTCTTTGAAGGGTTTGCAGTTACTTAATAACAGTACCCACCTGCTTTTTGGGGTGCCTTTTTATGCCCCACCCGAGTCCTTCCCTGAGGCCAAGCGCACATATGCTCAGCAGCTTTCTGGCATTCTCCTGCCAAATGCAGCTCTTCCCACATAATTTCTGTGGTGTAAAAATGACTTTGGCAGCTGTGCTTTTATTCCTTCACCTCCCTGAAGATGTAAAAGTGCTGTGCTCAGTAGCTGTGCTTCTCATCCACTTGCCAGACACACCAGGGTATGTTCACATGTAATGCCAAGGGTAGGTACAAGTGTGATTTTAATGGTCATAGTGGGTTCAACACTTATAGGTGAAGTTGCCTGCCTTTTTGTGAAACTGCTAATAGATACTTTTTGGCTCAGCATAACCCATCTCCATAGCTGCCTGATAGGGAATGTGCACTGTGCTCCTTTATGACTGTATATCTCCCGCTATCTGCTTAGTTTGTCTTAGGTAGTATTGTAAAGAAACAGTTGAAGCTGTGTCCTAAAGGACACCTTTATATCCTTTATATACGTGAGGATACCTTTATAAGAGAAACAAATTCCATTTATTTTAAACTGTTTGTGTTACACTTGGTGTTTTCAAGAATCCCTGTTATTAATACAGTGAAGAAATAATGTTCTATTGTCTGAAATACTGTGTATGACTTGTCTGAGCCCTTCTTTTTGCTGTTGCACCTTTCTGCACCTAGTGCTAAATTGCAGCTTTTTAGGGAGGAGACAAGTAGAGTCTGAAGAGCACCCTCATCTGCTGGATTACTTCCCAGGATTGTTTTCTCAGCATGGAGCACAATGGATCTGAATTGTGAAACTCTGTAATCCCTCCTGTTGACCCATGTGTGTTTGCCAAATCGATTAAGACAGAAGCTGACGTAGGCAGGAATGGCAAAGTTTAAAGCAGAGGGGAAAGTCCAGCTCCTCTTCAAGAAAACAAGGGGAAACCAGTCCGGTGTTGATTAGGAGGCAATGTACTTGGCTGGAAGAGGCAGCAGTGATCCTGTGAAATATTGTGATTCTGTTCTTGTAGATGAAAATTATTTGTTTCCTGTTGTTTCCCTAAAAGCAAAGTCTAGGAATGAAGGCTCTCATGGCAAAAGTGAAGCCAGGAGTTTTGCTGTGGGAAAAATTCAATGTGTTACAGGCAGTCTGCTTCTAAGTCAGAAAATCAGTGTTGTCTGGGGGAAAACACAACAAAAATTGTGCCTTTATGTAAAAGATCAGGAGAGAAATGACAGTTGTTCTAGGGTGGATGGTGACCTATAGTATATTGAACTACTGCAAGCTTCTGCTTTTGCAAACATGAGAAAGCTTTTTTTTCTTACTGTTCTGGATGGGAGATAGGAACATCTGATTCAAAGTACATGGCTTTGTGCATGCACCATTTGTAAATGTACCATTGCTAATTTTCATATTGGGATTTAATTAATTTTGCGTTTCTTGTGATAGTGTTTCTTGTGCATATTTTATGGGATTTTATGGTATTGAAAACAGACTACTAATTTTCCCTAATTTAGTTTCTTTGATGTTGTGCATTCTTTTATTTAGATTTCCAGCTTGCCCAAGTAAAACTCATTGCTCCCTTATGCTATAGTATTAATACAACCTAAGGATATTTTCATTATTTAATGGGCTTTATCAATGGATAATTATGCTGAACATCTACTAGAGAAGGCTATGCAGGTTTTTAACGTGTAAGATTATTGTGTTATATAATTCAAAGCCATAAGAACAGTCCAGTTTCAAGGGGAAATGTAAATTTAATCACTAGGGAAACATCTGCTTATCTATCATGGGTGGCTTGTAGGGTGAAAACTATGCTACGAGGTGCATAGAGGACAAATTACGCAGTACTTGCAGCATGAAAGAATGAAGCAACATCTCCAGAAATAAATCCAGAAAAGAAGCCTGCATTTATTAACTGACTTTATTAAGTGAATGAATCTTGCTCATGAAGTGCCATGAACCTTCTCTGTACAGAGATGTGCATCACCATAGAAAGTACAGCTTAAACTTAATAGGAAGATTTTGCTATTGACACTGGGAGAAGACTTGGTAAATACCTTCAACAAAGATATGCTGTCTTATTCACTTTGAGGACCTGCCCCTCTTAATTAAAAAGGAGCAGACAAAATCTGACCATGCAGAGCCTGCTCCATACCAAACCCAGAGTCAAAATGAATCCTTCATGCTTAGTGTAAAACTGAATTGAATAACTCTATCATGTAACCAGATCTTCTGCAGCATGCTCTGAAAGGCAGTGTCATGAGAAGTGCACCTCAGAAGACTGAGAAGAGGCAGCAAAAAAAGCAATTATAGCAATCACTTCTCAGTTTTATTGTCTAAGTCATGCCAGAAATGTTACTAGTGAGCAACATTTAATTAAACTTTTATCAATTTAACTTTGGAGTATTTCATAATCTAAACCTTGGCATTGTCTTTTTATTAGGAAAAGGCTTAAGTGACTATGAAATATAATGAAAAGCCATAGAGAGATCTTGCACACAATGAAGCTGCTAATCCTTTGGAGACCTATGTGGGAAACTCATTTTTCAGTGATAGAGTAGGGCTTTGAAGGTTATCAGGACCTTTTATCTTCTAGTCAGCTTTCTGAACTTGAAGCCCTATCTGTGCAAAATACATCCCAGCAAATATCTTACAAGCTTGAGGTGGAGAGACTAATTTATTGCTGCTTTTTCTCAAATGCTTTAAATCTTCATAACTGTTTATTTGTGTATTGTAGGAGCCAGAATGACAATCCAGGGCATTAAGCACAATACAACCATGTTGCATGCCCCAGAGAGTTTATTGTACAAATTGTTAAGTGCTATTCAGACAAGGTAGTTTTTACGTTACAAGCATACAAGTGCATATTTTTCCAAACTGGAAAAAAAGATCAGGGCTGATCCAGTAATAGCAGGAGTGCAATGTTTTCCTCTCAGGTTTGTTATTTTTTGCATAAGAGTCTGTTCATATGTTTAACCAGGAACCAGAACAGTACCTGCACTTCACTTTAATATTTTATTTCCTATAATTTATTCTTTTTGTTTAGCACAGAAGAGTCTGAGCCATAGCAAGGTGTCTGTGACAGTACTGGGGGCTTTGACACAGTGAACTCAAGATACTTTTGCTTAGTCTTGCAAACAGTAAGGAGAACAGTTTACTTTGTGAAGGAAAAAGTGAACCCCAGTAGCATCTAAGAAGGAGTCAATTATTGGAAAGGAAATTTTGAAAAAGCCTGTTGGCATAATTTGGAGTGTCTGCTGCTGAACATAGCTCCTTTGGTTTGAATCTTGCCATTGATAACAACATGGTACCAATGGTCACTCTGGGGGCTACCATCTCAGTATTTACCGAAAATGCCCATGCCAGGCACTTTAATACAGCTGTGCGTGAAAGCAGTATTTGTGTGTCCCCAGATTCATTTACTGGTGAATAATCATGTCATGTAAAATGTGTCACTGCAGTTTGGTATCTACACTGCTGTGCCTGCCCATCAGCAGCAGTTAACAAAGATGCACAACATAAATTAGACGCTTAATTTAAACCAAAATACAGCTGAAGCATTCATTCGGCTCCTTGGAAAATCTCATCTTAACTATTTAGGTGAAAGACTTTCAGCAGCTTTTTTGTCTGGTGTTTGTTTGGTTGGGGTTTGTTTGTTTGTATTTTTTTTTTGTTTGGTTTGGGGTTTTTTTAATAGTTAAAAGTATTAATTCTGAAGCTTTGACTAAAGTTTGAGATCTTAAGTTTTTTGGGGAGGAGAGGTAGGCTGTTTGGATTACAACCTTTTACTGAAAATCTAATACCCTAGCTGGGGACAATAACTTCTATGAATATATCTCTGGATTTTTAATTCTTGCCACTGTTACTTCCTTCTATAGAACTTCAAATATTGTTGTGATCTCTATCAAACATATTATTGTGAGAATTCATATAGATCCTGCTTGCCCAGGAGTACTGAAAAGTACTATAAACCAGAGAGTGCATGTTTTTCACTTATTGTTTAGCTTGAGTCATTTCTCTGTATCAGAGGTACTGACGTCTGCCATTCAGTTGAAGAGTTGAAGGCTGTGACACTCTTACAAATAGTTTGCTCTTTAAGAAAAAAAAACATGAAAATCAGTGATCTGTGTTTAAAATATCTGAACTGGGTTGATTAGATGTCACTGATCATGATGCCAGAAGGATGGCTTAACTGAACTTAACTGAATGTCTTATGTACAGCTTAACTGAAATTCTCAGGATAAAGCTATGCTCTCTAAATTATGAACTGAAATTTCTCTGCTCACCGTGTTCCTCCTAACTGTATTCAGATAGAGTGAGCAGCATGGTGGTGGAAATTATGGGTAGGATATGTGCCCTGGGGCCAGAGTGAGCCAGTGACATTTATTCCTGTGATGCTGTGCAGAGGAATTCCTTGCATGCCATTAATTTACCTGCATTAGAAGTAAATGAAGTCTTGCACTTGTCAGATATGGAAACGTATTACAGGAGGAGATGTTGAGACAGACTGTGAATTTTACTTCTGTGCCAAAGAAGACAGTAGGTGGGAGAGAAGTGGGTATGTGGAAGAATGGAATCTTTCTAACTCATATATATGCTAGCCGCAGGGGTTTCAATGGGCTGCTGCTTCCTTTTCAGTACCCCAGAAACCTGTGGCTGGGAATGTGGATCACAGAATGGGGTTTCTGTGATTCTCAGTTTTCTAGAAGGGATCCTGACATAGAATCATAGAATAGTTAGGGTTGGAAAGGACCTTAAGATCATCTAGTTCCAACTCCTCTGCCATCAGGCAGGGACACCTCACACTAAACCATGCCACCCAAGGCTCTGCCCAACCCAGTCTTGAACACTGCCAGTAATGGAGCATTCACAACTTCCCTGGGCAACCCATTCCAGTGCCTCACCACCCTTACAGCAAAGAATTTCTTCCTCATATCCAATCTAAACTTCCCCCGTTTAAGTTTTAACCCATTACCCCTTGTCCTATCACTACAGTCCTTCATGAAAATTCCCTCCCCAGCATCCCTATCAGCCCCCTTCAGATACTGGAAGGCTGCTAGGAAGTCTCCACACAGCCTTCTCTTCTCCAGGCTCAACAGCCTCAACTTTCTCATCCTGTCTTCATATGGGAGGTGCTCCAGTCCCCTGATCATCCTCGTGGCCCTCCTCTGCACTCTGTTCCAGACAGTTCCATGTCCTTTTGATGTTGAGGACACTGTACACAATACTCCAAGTGAGGTCTCACAAGAGCAGAGTAGAGGGGCAGGATCATCTCCCTCAACCTGCTGGTCACACTGCTTTCGATGCAGCCCAGGAGACAGTTGGCTTTCTGGGCTGCAAGCGCACACTGCCGGCTCATGTTCATTTTCTTTTTGACCAGCATCCCCAAGTCCTTCTGCACAGGGCTGCTCTGAATCTCTTCTCTGCCCAACCTGTAGCTGTGCCTGGGATTGCTCTGACCCAGGAGTAGGACCTTGCACTTGGCATGGTTAAACTTCATCAGGCTGGCATCGGCCCACCTCACAAGTGTGTCAAGGTCCCTCTGGATGCCATTCCTTCCCTCCAAATTATCAACCAAACCACACAACTTGGTGTCATGGGCCAACTTGCTGAGGGCACACTCAATCCCACTGTCCATGTCACCCACAAAGATGTTGAACAAGACCGGTCCGAACACTGATCCCTGAGGGACACTACTCCTTACTGGTCTCCAGCTGGACATTGAGACATTGAGCACAACTCTTTGCTTGTGGCCATCCAGCCAGTTCTTTATCTACCGAGTGGTCCACCTACCAAATTGATGTCTCTCCAACTTAGAGAGAAGGATGCTGTGTGGGACAGTGTCAAACGCTTTGCACAAGTGCAGGTAGATGACATCAACTGCTCTACTCCTGTCCCTCAGTTCTGTAGCCACATCATAGAAGGCCACCAAATTGGTCAGGCATGATTTCCATATCTCTGTGCTTTGCTTTTTGGAAAAAGTGTGTTTACTGTCTTTCATCACGTACAATATGAAATGTACATCTAGTAGGAACTTACATGTAAGCAAATTAAAATCTACCTCAAATACTTGCAGTTCTAGAAAAATTGTGCAGCCAAGTGCTGGGAAAACAAAATAGGATTCACACAACTGCAGCAATTCATCTCTTCCTTTCATCAAATATTTAGAGAAAATTTTAGTTTATCAGCCTCTTCAGAAAATGTTGAAAAGGTCATACAAATTAATATCCAATTTTAAACAGCATTTGCATTAAAAAAATACAGGAAGGAGATGCACATCTTACCAGAATGGAATGCAATAACAGTTAAGTTAAAAATAATTAGTATATAAGATAAAAAGTATTGCTTAATTTATACAAGTACAGTTTTCAGAAAATACATGAACTCAGTTTTTAATCTGTCTCTTCAATTAGTATACAGGTTTCTACTAGGCGTTCATTTTCTTTAAATTAACAGAAAGAAAAGCTATTCAATGCAATCCAAATAGTTTACCATGCATGCACTGCATGGTAAGCCAAGTAAATTGATTATCTGCTTCTCCGAAATAGGTCACTTGCTCATTAGGGGTAATTACTGCTCATTAGTGAAAAAAGTTGTAATTGATGTGTTAATATCACAGAAATAGCAACAAAACCTCATGTCCCTAGTGTAGCATTTGTCTAATGTTCTCCTTACTTAACAGGTCACTTAAATAGCTCTATATTTTATTACCTGATATTACTTGCTACATTTTGAGCTAGAAAATCATTTTCTTCGTAACATCTCATGTGTCATGTCCCCATAATTTTCTGAAACGTTTCTTTCAATGCTGTGTTTTTCTCTGGAGAGGATTTATTTTATTTATTTATTTTTTTTTAACATGTAAGTGTGTTTCAGTGGTATTTTATACAAAATGTCTAAGCACTGCTCACTCTTCACCAATCATATATAAAAATATATGTATATAAAAATACTTAATGGTGGTATTTATAGTTTCCCATAGACTTGAAATGTTTCAGTAGACAAAGTTTAACAGTTTGGCTGAGGAGGTAAAATTTATTTATTTGTCAGATTTGTTCAAATGTGGTTTTTTCCTCTTCCTTGTTGCAGCTTCTCTGAGCTGCTTTATAGCAGAGCTGCTGCTGACATTAGGCTGTTTGATGAACATAAAAAGTCTTTTGCCTCATTTCATATCTGAATATTTTTGAATATGTAAAGAACCTTTTATTTCATGCTGGTTTACAAAAAAAAAAAAAAAACAAAAAATATTTGGTTGCATTGCTGAATGTATCTGTAATCTCTAGTTTTGTGGTAAGAAAAGAGTCATTTGTGCCTCCTAGGGAGGAGTAGATGGTAGTGTTTCTTATATGTAAAGAGATCTTCTGAGATTGCAGACTTCTTCAGCCACCAGTTTTTTACTGGAATCATAATATAAACTGGTTGCTTTAGGGTGGAAATTTTGATACTGAACAAAAAAAATATAGTAATCAAAGTTACTGATAATAGCAAATAAAGCAAATCCTAAACTAAAACCCCCCACACTTCAACTATCACAATTCTTAACTAATAATAGTTCTTCAGTCTGTCTTCACTCAATTAAGAGAATGAAAAATTACTTCTAGAAGAAATATTTTATGAGTTCACTGAACATACAGAAGAAGACCTGGAGTGAAATACTTTGTTCCACTGTAAAAAAAGTCTATGACTTTTTGGACTATTAGCCTTTTCTCAGGAAACATACTACTTGTTTTGATTGTACTAGGGTCAAGCTTTCGTTGTGGATACTTGCTTCAGTCACTTAAACTTGGTCACATTATTAGTTACGGAGTTATACTGCTAGAAAAGGTTAGTACGAACAAGAGCACTTGAGAAAGGCTGACAGATAGAGAGGCCTCTGTGTGTGTGTGTTTATATAAAAAAAATAATGCCAGTGGAAAAAAAAAAGGTGTATAACTCAGTATTCTGTAGCTTCAATCCTTCTTAAAGAGTTGTATGTCGATATCATAAATGTCAAATACATGTTATTCTGCCTCTATTTATTGATGCCAACATGATTTCTGAATTTACAAACATGCAAGCAGAAAATTCTGATCCATTTCAGCATTCTGAGAAGTGACGAGTATGTGTGTGGGAAGCTCTGAGAAATCAAGTTTTCTTATTTTCTTCAAGTTCTTCCTTTTTGTCCTCATTTATCTCATCCCCATGATGGCTAATTCCCTGAATTAGAGGAATGCTTACAGTGTATCTCTTAAGTAGTTACTTGAAAAATTTTGTTTGTGGGTTCTGTGTAATTTAAAAATTATAATTAAACCCAAATGCAAGCCAGAAAGCAAAGCCAAAGATCCTGAGATCTCCTTTTCTTTCTTTATCTCAGATGTTTCTGCTCCGTTATTCACAGGAGAATGCTTTATATCACTTGCACCTATCCAGCCACAAATTCGTTCTGTCAATTTTAACTCATTTCATAATAAAGATTCATTAGTAAGATTTTCATTTTCTTCAACTGTTGAGGAAGCTTTGGGAAAATCCTGGCACGTGTATATAAATACAACACATAGACCCCAAGAACTTAGACAAAATACTTAAGATAGCAATAGGAATCAGCAGAACCTAGAGGCTTTTAAAACATCCTGATTTTCATCTGGACTGGGAGGATGATTTTGCTGTTCTCTTTCCTTTCTCAGATGCTGGAACAATTTTCTGATAGTGAGGCAACACTAAGCCAGAAAAGGTTGAAGGCTGGGCTTTGATCCAGGGTAAATTTTGACCTTACATCTGAAGAGCGTTTTGCATATCTTTGTGATATTGGATGTTAGTTATAGTTTCAGAAAATTTTGCAGAAAGGTTCTTTCAAAAGCTTAAGCAATATTCCTTTTCTACTTCTGGGTTGTGGTTCTTCTCTGACTAATGGTGAAAAGATGACAGGCTTCATTGCAGTTGGTTTAGTTTTTATCTGAAGAATCAATCTTAAGAACTCTTCTGGAAAAAAAACAAACAAAAAAAACAAAACAAGAAAAACGGCAAACCAGAAACCAACCGTGTCTTTCTCCACCACTTAAAACATTGAAAAAATCAGTGAATAGCTTCTTTCTGTCCTGTTTGCAGACTTTTATGAAGGAAGGAGGACAGTTACATGTAATTATACTGCTAAAATAATTACTGTTCCTTTTTCCAATTATTTGGCCTTGGTTGCTTACATAGGTCTTAGTTATTATAGGTAGTTTTAACAAGTTAAAACAATTATGTTACACACAATATGCAGTGAGTTATTGAAAAAAATCTATTTCAAGTAGGAGGAAAGTTTCCCACTGATTTAGTTCACTTTTTCATCAGTATTTGCAGTATTTGACAGAATTTTTACATTATTTTTACAAATGTAAAATAATATGTAAACAGCTGTTATGTAATAGTTTTATTTATAAGAAAATAAGAATAATATTTTGATTATTTGAACTACATCGTTTACATTTTCCAGGGTTTGAAAGGGGCTTACTTGCATAATTATTGTTACAGAAAAGCAACTATTTAATAAACTCTACAGTAGGAGATCTTGATTAACTGGATGTCCTGGATAGTGTATAAGGTGATTTGCATTTACGCCTTTTAATTTAGGGGCCTACCAGAAGGAAAGTTTGGCTTCCAAAATATTTTGTAATTGAACTGGATAAAGCTAAGAATGATTGTGCAGACTGAATTTTATCAGTGATTATTGAAATCATTAAACTTCAAATACTGGATTATTTCTATGGTGTTGATAGACTAGAAGTTACTAGTCTTTATTAAAAAAACTGATACACTGGAAAGTAAACTACAAATGTAGTGCAAGTACAAGAGTTTTCCCTAAATTATTTCCATTCACTGGCTTCTGCTTGTGAATTCGTTGAAGCAAAAATATACACTTTGACAGTTGCTTACAGAAGTTCAGCATCTCATAATTGACGTCAGTGACACCATGAATTCGAAAACATCCACAGCATTTGATGGACATGTCAGTTATTATTCTTTCTATAAATTCAAGTAGCATAGGTCAAAAATCATCACAGTGTTATGGTACTCTGCATAACATAGTTTGGCTCATGAAGTTATGGAAATTCAGGATGATTTTAGAGTACCTACAATATCCTATTGTTTTTGTCAAAAGGTTAAAAAACCCCAAAACCAACCAACAAACAAACAAAACAAAACAAAAAACCCCAAACAAAACAAAAACCATAGCAAAATATAGTGGAGAAATTAGTATATAATTTTATTATGAGATGGCTAACAGTAAAACAAGGAGCAGGAAACATGTGAGCATAAATATGTGATATATTCAGGGAGCATCCTGGTCAGTATTTCTCAGACCTTTCAAAATATCTTGTCAGAGGATTTGTAAACCTTTGCCGGGGAAAATACCTGTTTTCTTCAAATATTGCAGCTGCTTCTGTGAAAATGCTCTTAATGAGCTGAAATCCGGCATTACCTTAGAGAAGCATGATCAATGAAGGCTTTGCTTAACTGGGACACGTAGCTGGTAGTTGATTCTCTTATCTGTGTCTTCTGAGGTCTGATTCTGCATTGTTGAAACATTTGATGTTCTATGTGGCAGTTAAGTATACCTGGAAATGGATTTTTGCTTCAATAAGAACAATTTGAGACAAAATATAAGAGGAAAGTTCATATCTAAATTATAGATCTCATTCCAGCCAAAGTTTAGTAATGGCAGGTCATGCACCTTCTGGGTTTACACCAGTATGACTCTTATGTTTTCAGTGAAGTATTCTTGCATGTGGCAATGTAAACCAGAATCAGTCCCACTGTTCATAGCTATTTTTGCTCTACTCTGCGCAAGAGTTCCAGCAGGTGGATTTCCCAGACAAATGATCCAAAACACTGCTCAAATTTTCAAGTCAAAAATTAGTCTAAGCAAGGTGGAATTACTCAGAAAGTTTTACTAAAGGCTGCAAATGAGAAGAGTTGAGGGTTGAGGAATGTCAGTCTAGCAGGTACTTGAACCTACTTCCAAGCTATTGATGTAGCATAAACATACATATTTGTAACGTAAAAAAAACTCCGACTGTTTTAGAGGAAAAGACATCTAAAATGAGACTTGATGTCTCCTTTAGCAACTGACAAATCTGTAAGTCCTTACCTTTATAATAAAAAATCATTTAACTCATTTCTCTTAGTTCATAACTGCCATTTTTGAATACCACCTCTGCATTCTCTGACAATATTGTGAAAATTGAAATTGATGATTGCAATATGTTGGCAACTTGATGAATCATATGTTTTGTGATTGTTTCTTAGAGTAGGCATAATATGTATACCATTAAGATAATGAGTAAAGAAGGCTCATCTGAAGGAATCTCCTCTCTAGTCCTGCTTAGAGAAGCAAAACAGATAGGATCTGTCAAAGAGGGTGTATGAAGAGCAGCACAGGAAAAGCAACGCATTTTCCTTGTCTTTAGCAACCTGTGACAGTAAAGGAAAGATTCAAAGACCATTAAGAGATATTACCTAGCTGCCTTCATGATAATATTGCAAACTGGATTTTACCTGACTTGATGACATAACTATTTAAAGCTGCTAGAAAACACGAAGACATATCATTTTAAAACATTAGTAACTTCAGAAGTAGAGGGAGAGAACAGTGTCTTGGAGGCATAGGCAGAAGGTCAGCCAGCAGGGAAGCCTTTTTGTGTGGGATTTCAGCTGCAATCATAAAGACATCTCCATGAACTTGCACACTTCTGCCCCAGTGCTGGGATCGTAAACAGCGCTGTCATTTGCAGTCTATTCTTTTGTGTTCTTTCACCTTTTGCTTTCATGCCATGGCAACACAGCAGCTGTTCCCTCCTGCCTCCTGTCAACCTGCCCTCAGTCACTCAGTGATATCCAAGCTCTCCAAAATATGTCTCGCTCAGACAGAAAACTGGGTCACAGGCAGGCCCAAGTAGGCCAGGTTATTGCATGTTGTTGTCTGGGTCATTCTGTTCAGCTTCTCCAAATCTGTTTATTCTTTCCATTAAACCCTACTCAGAGCTGCGATGTTTCAGCCAAGTTTATTCAAGGCTCAGCACCCATTTGACTGTTTAGTCATAAGCTGTCTATCATGACCACCACAGAACATTATGTGAATATTTTTAAAAGTTGTGAAGCTGAAGGTACAGAAAGGGCTGTAATGTAAAGCATGAGTCAGAAAATGCTTTGCCGTGACTGCTTGGCAAAGTGAGCTTTATGACAAAAAGTGATGAAACGGAGGTAGTGCTTACTTCTGGCATAGTATTTCCGTTTCCAATTTTTAGATAAAAATCTTGGCCAGAGATGTTATAAAGCACATCAAAAGCTGCCCTGTGCTGCCAGCATCACTGTTGTGTATGACAGCTCCTGGCTTGTAACACCCACCCAGGCTGCCTGTATAGAGATGTTTATTACTGGTACCATCAGTCAGGCTTCACTTGAAAACATTTACCATTGATGTAATATGTCCTTTAGCTTGCCACAGAGAGACTGTGTAAAGCCTCTCCCTTTCATGCAGTCGTAAAATAATTCAGGTTTGAAAGGACCACAGGAGCTCTGTAGTCAACCGGCTGGTCGTCAAAAACCTCCATGGATGGACACTGCACAGACTCGCTGGCCTACCACCCAGCTGTCCTCATGGGAAGTTTATCCTGGTTTCCAGTCAGAAACTCTCTTGTCTCAAATACTGTCAATTTTGTCTTGTCCTCCTGCCATGCACCACTGGCTCTGTGTTCTCAGGGTCAGAGAGAATCTGATTTTATTTTTTCTCTTAACTTTGAACTCGTTTCATGTGTCATTCTGAAACTACTTCTGCTATAGCTGAGTTGAATTTCTCATTCTTCTATAGATTGTAAGAGGTTATGTTGCACTGCATGGGTTTGGATAGCCATGCATCTTTTTGAAGGGGCATGTTTATGGATTTTTTTCTGACATTTTGTGTGCTTCATTCTTGAAGAAAATCAGCATATGTAAGGGATTTCAAAATTTAAAAATCTATTAGTAAGGAATGTATTTGTGTTTAAGTATATGCTCTACCTTTAAGCACTGTGTTTTCATCCCTTTGAGCTACTATTTTTCACAGGTTTTAAAACCCACCTAAATATGTTAATATGTAGAGATTGGACTATATCTTGATTTTGTATGTATGAGTCAGGAGGCCAGGAAGAGGTGTTACCATGATAAGTAAAATGTATTCACAACTACTTTAAGATCTTCCCTTTAACCAGGAACACAGTTAGGATGTATTATTGATGTCATGCAATATGTCAGTTGCTAAAGATTTTAATCCCCTTCTTCAATCCTTCCTAAGTAAATGATGTGATAAGGCTTGCACTTTGGAAGTCCCAGCAGTCAGATATGGGTACAAGTTGGCACTTGAGCGACTCGTTTTTGGCAGCTTGCTGCTACCTGCAGCCACTGCCAAATACATGAAGCCGATCCCTCATCGTGGGTGAGAGCAGGGAATGCTCTGCTAGACATTTTGTGGGCTGAGGGCTTTATTGTGTCTTAACACCGCTGCTCACATTAGTAAGCTTAGAGCATTTGCCACTGCTCAGCATGAACAACTGGATGCATTATCCCTCATGTTGGCAAAAAGCTTCTGGAGGATTAAAGGAAGAGTATAGCTGCTTACAGTCACCATATTTACTTTCTTCTCTCTGCCAGCAGAGTCTGTTTTTCTCTCTGATAATTTATCCAGTCCAGATTTGAGTGTTGTAGTCATTATAGTCAGCAAACATGCACTTGCCGTGATGGAGACCTGACTGACAAGAATATTTTGTGACAAGGTAAGGGGGGTGTCAGTGCACCTGTAAAGGTGAGGGACAGAATGCAACAAGCCAGATCTCTGTCTCCCAGTTTCCACTGGCTCATGGAGTATGTAGCTAGCAGAACAAGTAATGGGTGCACAAGTATGCAGTCCCTTAACTCTCTGTGCATCTGGGAGCTCTGAGTAGGGATGGCTTCAAGGTGGACACAGATTGACAGTGCTCTGTGAACAAGAACACTTCTCTGACTCCCTCTGGCAGTCTCTGTCCTTGTCGTCACATCCATCCCTGGTCACTGGTTTGTGAGAAGAAACCAGGTCAAGGAGTTGGGGCTTGGAACAAATTGCAATGCATGTATACGTAGTTTTATGCCTGCAGAGTCAGTTCAGAAACTGTCATACCTCAGCAGCAACAGTGGCCCTTGTCACATCTTTCTGCAGCTGACTAAGGCCTTGAGTCCTGGTTTAAGCCCAGCTGGTAACTCAGAACCATGCACCGCTTCCCCCCTACCCTCACTCCAGGCGAGATGGGGTGGAGAATCAAAAAAATGTAAATCCCACGGGCTGAGATAAGCACAGTTTAATAAGTAAAGTATAATATAAAACTAATAATAATCAGGGAAATAACAAGGGGAGAGAATATAAAACTGAAAGGAGAAAAACCCAATAAACACCAGTGATGCGCAACACTATTCCTCACCAGCCACTGACCGATACCCAGCCCAACACAAGCAGCAATCTGTCCCTTCCAGTTTACTTCCCCCAATTTATATACTGTGCATGATGTGCTGTGGTATGGAATACCCCTTTGGTCAGTTTGGGTCAGGTGTCCTGTCTCTGCTTCCACCCGGCTTCTTGTGCCCCTCCTCACTGGCAGAGCATAAGAGACTTGAAAAATCCTTGATCAGTATAAGCACTACTCAGCAACAACTAAAGCATCAGTGTGTTATCAGCGTTGTTCTCAGACTGAAGCCAAAATACAGCACTACACCAGTTCCTAGGAGGGAAAAATAATTACTGTTACAGCTGAAACCAGGACACCTTGTAATTATCCTCTGTGCCCTCATCCTCCAGAGCCTTCCCAGGTAGAGCACTGCATATCCATTTTGGTGTATAAAGAAGAAAAGCAAAAAATAATTCAGGTTATTCATTATCGTTTTCTATGGTTCTTCTGTCACTGCTCACACCATATTTTTGTTAAAAAAATAAAAATCTGTAAAATCACCCTAGTTAAAAAAAACAGCTGTCAAAACAAAGATGGCACTTATTTGTAATACTGCTTCAATTAATGTGAGCTCCTGGCAATGTAGCCATCAACAATAACTACCAAATATACTTTGGCAACTTCGATGTTAGCTCAAGATTTGAGTGAAATGTTCAATACTAGCAAGTGAGCAAGATATTGAATATGTAAGCCTAACCTTTGGCAAAAATTCCTGTGACAGGGCTTTGTTGATAATAGCAATGCAAGCTCTGAGATCAAATAAAGTATCAGCTGGAAAATCACTACTTTCGTATATTAGATGTTACCCATGCTTAGGATCTTTACACTCATTAGCTAAGGAATTACTCAGGCAGAATTAAAGAATGCTGTTGCTTTATAAAGCCGTGATATTTTTATTTAATAAACCTCTCAGAAACTGTATGTATGGACTTACATATAAAACAATTTAAAGTGCAATGATCATGTCTCTGGTCCAACACCTTCTGCACTTCATTGTCTTTGGATTAGTCCCTATGTATATGCGTACATCCCAAGTAATGCTGATACACGCAGGAAGTTTGTGTCTAAATGTCCTTCCCTCTGCTTCCTTCACTTACCAGCACAAAGTATGGCTGGACTAAGGCACCAGGAGAGCTGAAAAGCTCAGCTGAGCGTAGACTTCACAAAAATAAAAGGGCACATTAGAAGAAGGATGGATGCTGACTGAAGGTTTCACTGTGGAAGATTTTCCATGCTGATGGTAGGGAGAAAAAAAATGACAGCCAAAACATTTTTAAAGTGCAGAACTGTGTTTAGTTATAAAATCTACAATAAAAAATAAGCAAAGGAAAGGAAGATAACAAAATCAGAGAGGAAAGATGAAGAGATGTGCCACAAAGCAGCCAGAAATTAAGGGTGAGTCATTTTGAAGCAGGATGATATACCACTTCTACCCCACTTAAGATTCTCATACAGAATTGTGCAGCTTATACACTCTGTCAGAGAGTGAGAAAGAGAATAATACCTTCTGTGGGAAATCTATAGTATGAAAGGTCTCTAGGACCTTGCAAATAACTGATATCCTGTAAGCATGTACATGGAAACATAGCAACTGGAAAAAACAAGACAAAAACAACAAGAGCAAAATAACTCACTAAATCCTTCTGGAAATAATGTTATTTAATTAAAAAAATCACTTTTTTAATATTTTCCAGTCTTTATGCTTTTTGTGATGTATGCTTTGAAGCTTTCTGAGCACCCGTGAATATCTAGAAGCTTTTTTCTGTACAGTAGAGAAAATGTTGCACATTTGTTTGTTCGATAGAAGACCAGCAGGTGACATGCAGACTTTGTAATATATTACAGTTTTAGGGATTTTCTTACCTAAATTTCAAATGATTTCAAAACCTTTGTATGAGAACGGTCAACAGTGCTGTCAACACAAAGGTAGCTGGAACTGTATGGACTATCTGCTTGGTTGGTGTCTGGCTGTGAAACTTAAAGTAACAGCAACTAACTAAATTATCAGCATCTTGCATGAACTCCTTGCCTGCTGACTTGGTAGGATCCTGTCTCCAAGAGTGGTCTGATGATGAAAGACCTTGTTTAAGGGGTTAAATTTGCATCTCTTGAACCTGCAGTAGATGCTGGAGTTAACTTGGAGCTATGACTCTCAGTAAGCAGAACTGACAATAAGCAGAGTAAGACTTGATGGTAGATCATGAAGTTTTATTTAGTAGCTAAGAAGTTTTAATACCTGAAGCACAAATGGGTTTAGCTGTTATTTCCATATTTATAAGTTTTAGTTGTTAGTTCAGTATAAGGCACTAGCAAGCAGAACAGTGGTACTATAAAGAGGTTTTCCTCCCCCTAGACTTGCAGAGACTTAGGTAATGAATTTTATTGATGGCTGATGTTATCCCTCTTAGAAATAGAATGAAAAAAGATAAAGTTTGCAATGGAATTGGATTGTCTTAAATTGTCAATGCGCATAAACTCCTAGCCAATTTTTTTTCTTAAAAATGAGAAAGCTACCCCTTATCCCTAGCTGTCTCTGGAGCTATTTAAATCCTAAGATTTAATAAATATGTTGCATTGAATGTACTTAACTAAGGCTTTGCAAGTTTGTTAGATTTGAGTTCTGGCTGTAGCTGACACAATTCCGAAGTTCCCTGCAGACAACAGGAAATTATTGTTTCTTAGGAAACCAAACTTAAAATTAATTTACCTTCAGAATTACAATCTTGTTATTTAAAAGTACTTATCAGATTTTCACTTCATAACAAGTAGCACTTACTAAGAATATTGCTACCTTCACTCCTGTTGTAACCATAGACCACACCAGAGATTCTTGTGTATGGTTAGTCTCTTTTTCTGGGTTTTTTGTGGGTTTCTTTTTTTTTTTTTAGATAGCTCTCCACTGTTTGGCTCATTTTATTTCGTAGGTTTTTAAAGAATGGATTTGATGGAAATAATTTTTTAGGAGATACTGCTTCCTTTAGTTTGGAATGGGATTTCATCTTTCACTCACCAACCTAAAATAGCTGGTTGACAGTTAGAGCGCATACCTTTGCATTCCCATTTCACGATGAGTCTATAACATCCTCAATTCATTGCTTCATTTTTAATATTCCAGGGCTAATGCAGCATTAATATTGTAGAATCAAATACTCAAAATAAGTCAGCCAAACAGGTTGAACACTCATCCTTTCCTTTTCTGCCTTCTGTGTATGCAGAAAATGATCTCACTAGTGTTAAATGGCAATAGTCAAACAATGTATCATATCATGCAATTATAATGTACAGTGGGCTACATATATTTCATTTTGCTATCATTAAGGTCCTTCTGCTGTGGATGTTCCAGAAGTAGAAGAACATGTATTTTTTTAATCTTTGTTACAATCAGAATTATTGAACAGTTGTTCTCAAGAGAGAAACACTATCACAACCATGAAATGTTTTATGAACTTTCGCCAGCAGAATTCAACTTGCTCTCATTCCAGTCTGAAATGTGAATCTCTACAATAAACTTTGACTCTGCCTTTTCTACAAACAATAGCAGATACAAAATTCCCCTCCTAATTTGTAAACCTTAGTGTTTTGAACCCTTTTAAAAGAGAAATTCTACCCAGAGAAACAAAAGTTGAAGAAAGTAAACAGTGTCAAATAAAGGTAGATGAGAATTAGAATAAAACATGGTATTTAATATGAAGCAATGCATACACTCTTGGTGGAACAGAATTATCTGTGGCAGGTTTATCTATTTCATGCATTTGCATGGAGTTCATTCCTTTAGAGGTTAATATGTTTATATTTAATTTTATCATGTTAATCACTGAAATGGAATAGGTAATATTATCCAGAACAGAACAAGGGTCTTGACTTACCCTAAGTCAAAGAAGGAATTTGTGAACTGTGACTAATAGCATTCCAACTGTTAAATTATTCTGCCTTAGAACAAGCTGCAACATATGGCAGTGAATCTGTGCGGTAGGTTTTTGCAAGTGAAAGAACAGAGAAAATTCTTGGGACAGTTGGAAGTCTGATGCTGAGGCAATCACAGATTTTGTGGAACATGTAGGCTTTTCTTATTCTCTTCATAAAATAAATTTAGAATGCCATATATAGTTCAGCACTTGTCACACATAAATCTAAGTATATTGAGAAATATGCTTTAATTTCTCTTGTGCCTTTTAACTTATGGGTAATCTTGATGTTGCATATGGGGTTTCCATGTAATCCTCTTTTCTTATATATGGGACTTTGAGGATGCGGGACACCACATACATAAAGCAGACAGATTACATCTTTAAAAAGTATGTTTTTAAGAAGCAAAAGAATAAAAAAATACCAATCCTAGTAGCTAGAATATGGCGTGTACTTTTTTCAGTAACAGACAGATGATATTTGACTATGATATGAGTGCTGGAAGAAACTTTGCTTCCATGGGTCACCAGTACTCATTTTGTGTTTCATAATGGTATCAGATGTGTGAGAGAAGCTCAGAAAAAGGAGCACTTAAGGCACAAGAAGTTTATATTCAGTGAGGTGATGTGACAGAGTTAAAGGGAAGAGACAATTTTATAGCAGGAATGAAAATAATAATAATGTATAAAAAAGTGGGCTAAACATGTAGCAGCGCACACAGTGAATCCGAACTTGTCTATGGGAACCCAGCTTTTCAGCAGGCTTCATGTTCCACGTGAGTTTGTCTTGTCTTTATTTTCAAGGATGATCTTTCTTTCCATAATTTTTATTAAACAAATTAGGCTCCATCTAAACAGTTTACTATGCTATTTTCTCAGCATTGTTGTCTGTGGTTTTATTTTTGTTTGTATAGGTTATGTATCTTGTATGATTTTAATGTTTGGCAGCATTTGTGTTCTGTAGTCTTAACTCCCCAGCTAAATTATCCATCAATATCCTTAGCAGTTTATATTTTGTTCCTTAGCTGAAATATTTTCTTGGCTGCTCATTAAGTGGCAAATCCTCTTCCTGGAGTATTTATTTCCATAGAATGTAATTAAGGTGGCTTACTTCACAAGGAAAATACAAATATATGTGAATAAAGAGAGACTTATAATTTCAGTCACACTTTAGATTACCTTGGGAAGTTTTGTCCAATGTGTAAGTACATGTATGCACACGATGTTTCACATCCTCAACTAAGGAGAAGGAGTTTTTATTTCTTGTCTTTTCTACACTGAATTTATGCAGCTTTCTGTCCTCTGAGAGCAAAAGTGCTTTGTAGTACTTAGCTATAACCTTCTGCCATATTTAGAGACCCTGTTCAGTATATCTTGGCTAGAGAGAGTCTCAGCTGTGCTATATATGTTTAGAGCAATAGTGAGGTTAAATCAAGGCAACAATGAGGAGACCTTCAAAGTCTGCAAAGGGAAACAGATTATATTTCTATCAGTAAAAAGGTGGGGTGTTGCAGTTTGGGTTTTTATGGTTTTCTGTTTGTTTGTTTGTTTTTTTAAAAACAATGTAGAAGATTAAAGAGTAGGAAAAAAAATGCTTGACTTAGTACGTTAGGATGTTGAAGATTAAAAATAATGGAGTCCAATACATAAAGACTTAAGAATATATATATATATACATATAAAGAACAAAAGTGTCTAAGAAATAGAGTAAATTTAATAAATGGTTCTTTAAATAGGCACTATAAAAAATAAACAAGAAAGTATTGGATCAGTATGTGTTGAAAGCTAGTGACAGGGATTAATCTGACTACACAAAAGACTTAAATCTTCACATATTTTTTTGAGTAAGATTATATTGTCTAGTCTCTGAATTGCTTTTATCTCGCTGAGACATATTCTAAAGCATCTTAACAGGACAGTGATAGCTATCCAAGACTGACATAAGACCACAGATGCATTAAACTGACCATTTCTCAAAAAATAACAAAAGCAAAAAGAAGAAAAAGGTATTTAATGAGGACCTAGGTTGACAGAAAAGTAAAATTAAGCCTTCTTCCACACATTAATTAAATCAGCTTCATTAATAAGTATATTTTTTTACTTATATGCAGGTTTTGAGTGAAATGTCAGTTTGTTAGTATGTCAATTATTTTAGTATGTTGTAGTTGTGGTCTCAGGCCCTAGGTACTGAAATTTATATTCAAACAGAATTTGCTTGAATAGTTGATTTTCAGTTCAATTAGTTAATTGAATTGAATCAGATTAACAGTTGCTGCACTGAACAATTCTTCAACTGTCCTGCTTCATATTTGCATAAGTTCTTCAACTATGATCCACCTCAACATAAAAATTCAGAATTTTTAAGATGAGTTCTTTGTCTACTGCAGTGGAAATGGAAGGTGAATAACTGTGTTTAGACAGCCTATTAAACACAAGCAAACAAAAATAAACTACAACCCAAAATATTTATTTCATCACTAATGAGGGTTTATTGTCTAGATCCAGATTTTCTGGAATAAGTTTTACTGCAGTGTTGTCATGATTTCATGTTGAATTGCAACCTTTCCAGATATGTTTTATACATGTAAAAAGTGTAAGTTATTTTGTTTGCTGCTTCTGCTATTTATTTTTAATTTTTTTTTTTGCCTTTTAAGACTACATTTTAAAAATACGGTTTTTAGAATTTCATATTTAAATAAGGGGAAAAGTCAGCAGGAGCTGAAGACATGCTGCAGCTTAGAAATGGCTTCTGAATTACTCTAATGTTCTTCGAGTGCAGAAGTAATTAAGAAATAAAGGTTTGGTACTTGCAATTTTATTCAAAATAGCTTGTGAAAAGGGACTGGGACTTTCACTAGAGACAAATGACTGCATTTAAGGTGCTAGATAGTTTAGTAATAGAACTGTGATATTCATTCTTGAGAAATTAATAATTGGTACTGATTAGGATACTGTACATAGTCTTCAGTCATTATTACACCAGATAGTATTTGACTGAAGTTCCATTTAGGTGCAGATTTTTTCTCAATATTTGCCTAGATTACCTTGATATTGTCAAATGATATTTTTTTCTTATGTATCTGGGACTTATGAACCTGGAACTTGGAACTACTGTCGCCTACTTGACCTGTGTGTCTCCGTATTCATATTGTTGCGGGGATCTCTGCTGAAGATCTCCAACTGAAAAAGAAAATGTAGATTTGTCAGTGTGCAGTGCTTATACTGTGCTTTGATAATCCTACATGTTGGTTTTCTATCTAAAATATATGAATGAAGATCCTGATTAGTGTGTTGCATGTTTGGAAAACTGATCTTAAAATATAACAATCTCTTTTGCATGTTAGTACATAGACCCAGAGAGCTAGTTGAAATAATAAAACCCAAATATTACACTTAAGGAGCTGTTGCTGAATTTGGTGTGTGAAGCACCAGTATCAGTTGTCTGCTATTATGAATGCGTGTTTTCTCTTGTTTTCTTAGCTTTTTCAATTTTTTAGCTTTCATTCTGTTCCTGTTTTAAAAATAATTAGAAGATTATGAGATTCATTAAGGAAATTTCTTTTTAAAAATTGACTCCCATGAAAGCAATATTTGGTGCCTTGTAACCATGTAGTCATTGGGTTCCATCCAAGATGACTGAATTAATTTTTTACTGTTGCATGTTGTACTTCAGTTTCAAGTACAAGGGATGACAAGTTGTAATTGTAATCACCATTCAATTAAAAAAAAGTAAACTGGAGTGGCTAAAAAAGAACTGAGTCTTGTGGGACCTTGTGAGAGCCCTGATGGGTCTTGCTGTAAGCCAAAAAAACTCCATGGTTGTAGGGCTCTTTATCCTACTGACAGTCGAATCTTTCTAAAAGAGCCGAAAATGAGCATGTAAGGCAGAGAAAATATTAAACTATCCTGATTTTTATTATTACGTGTTTCTCAGTGTGTATTGGAACATTTTCTAAACTCTCCTAGGAGTCCACAACTTTATGAACCTTATCTAAATGAGAGGTTCAGAGAAGCATCCATTCTGTTGAGGAACTGGCCAACAGAGACCTCCAAATATCTTATATCTGTCCATCATTAGTGAAACATGTTGTGCTGAAATCCACTTTTCACAGGTGTTGTTTTCTGATGCTTTCATAATTCTCAATTTTGCTGTTCACAGAGAGCGAAGAAGTGTACCAGCGCCAGGTGCTGTCTATTTCCTGTATCGTCTTTGGCATAGTCGTAGTGGGCATGCTTTGTGCAGCGTTCTACTTCAAAACAAAGTAAGAGCCTTCATCTAGCGTGTTTGTTCTTGAGCTCCTGTCCTTTTTATGGCTTAAAATTCTTCATTTTCTCCCCTGCTTTTGAAGTTGTTGCTATCTCTGGGCAGGCTAGAATATTTCCACACAGCTACCCTATGCAACTCAAAAAAAAGTAAACAGGAATAATATGTGTTTATTTTCTATTTTCTGATATCTGGAAAGAATTGTGTCCTTTCCAGTCCTTTTTTTGACAACAAGAATTTTGTGTCTTTTACTATCACTGCAGTAATTATTGAATCATAGAATAGTTAGGGTTGGAAAGGACCTTAAGATCATCTAGTTCCAACCCCCCCTGCCATGGGCAGGGACACCTCCCACTAAACCATGCCACCCAAGGCTATGTCCAGCCTGGCCTTGAACACCACCAGTGATGGAGCATTCACAACTTCCCTGGGCAACCCACACTTTCCTCTTTTGAAAAATAAAAGTTTAAAAGTATCATCTTTTTGCATTTTATATATCTGAATGTCCCTTTTATTTCTGTATGCTGATAAAGGTAGTTAGAAATGCAGAGACAAGTTCTCTGCAGATATCTCTAACTTGTAGCTACAGACAGATGCAAACTGCTGATGTAATTGTATAATGAGCATGTGTGATGTGCAAGCACACTGAACTATCCAAGTACAGTGGAGTCATCTATACTAAACTATTTTAAAGTAAACCACTTCCCACTCTATTGTTTATCTTCCCAACTGAACATTATTTTACAATATTTATTGTTATGTGTGTAATTTGAGTTGCAAAAACCTCATAGCAATTACAGGACATACTTGTCAGTGCCACTCTATCTATAAGTATGTTCTGTATGGTTACCATTCTTCATTCTTGTTCCAGTTGGAGCTAATGAGAAAACACATATTAATATGAATAGTACCTGCATGAGGTTAGTCATGGTGGATGAGCGTCAAAAATGTGGAGATTTGCACTATTTAAAAGTTTGGATGCTTATCTGAATCCCACTTTATCTGAATCCCACTTTTTATAATTTATTTTAATGAGTAGGGACTCTGATGAAGACTACTTTATATTAGGGAAAAAAAAAAGTCTATTTCTATCTATCTAAAGATCGACATTTCCGTTAAAAAATTAAAAAATGTTGGAAAAGTCACCAGGCCTTTTTTTTTTTTTTTAATCTCCTTTTTCTTCCCCTCAGACTTCAGGGGTAATATGTGCATGATCTGAGTGAAGATTTGAGTTGCTCATGTTTCATTTCCTATCTGCTCTCATATTTTGAGGGATTGTATTTAATTGCTCTTTGGACCTTGAGTATGACAGTGATGCTAGATAGGAGGATGCTGTTGCAGCACAATTCCTCTCTGCAAACTTCTTTGGTGTAGTATAAATGATAAAGGGGCTCGAGCACCTCCCATATGAAGACAGGCTGAGAAAGTTGGAGCTGTTCAGCCTGGAGAAGAGAAGGCTGTGTGGAAACCTCATAGCAGCCTTCCAGCATCTGAAGTGGGCCTACAGGGATGCTGGAGAGGGACTTTTCATTAAGGATGGGACAAGGGGTAATGGGTTCAAACTTAAGCGGAAAGTTTAGGTTAAATATAAGGAAGAAGTTCTTTACTGTGAGGGTGGTGAGGCACTGGAATTAGATGCCCAAAGAAGTTGTGAATCCCTGCAGTGTTCAAGGCCAGGTTGGACAGAGCCTTGAGTGACACGGTTTACTGTGTGGTGTCCCTGCGCATGGTAAGGGGATTGGAACTGGGTGATCTTAAGGTCCTTTCCAACCCTAACAATTCTATGGCTCTATGATTTTATGAAATTGTGAGCAGACAGCCATTTTGCTACTGCATTAGAAATGTCATTATGCACTTTAGAGAGAATAAGGTGCTCCTGTTCTTCCTGGAAAAGCTTAGGGATTTTGCTCATGAAAAGAGGTTCAAAAAAGGCAGAATGGGATTGTCAGTTGGAAGAACATGCAGACAAACACTGAGTGTAGTGTGAATAAAATGTCTGTCCCTCTGTTAATTCAGCTGTGGCCCCCCTGATTTTGCACTGTTATATGAAATGGTTTGGAACAGCCTTCAAAATACCATGACTTTGATGAGGTGATAGGGATAGCTATGTCTAAAACTACTGAGTAATGCTTCAAAGATGAACTCATGGGACTATAATGCCTCATGTATATGTATATGATATATAGATGTATATGTATAGATATGTGTATATGTATATATTTATAGTGCTTCGTATCTCAGCAGGACGGGGGGTGGGAGGTGTTGGGTTTTATCTGCATTATAAACATGATATTTAAGAATTACTGGAGTGAGTTAGTGTGGTTATGTCAGATTTGGGGAACTGCAGTTCGAGGAGTAGTGAGAAAACGAGAGCTTCCCATTCAGTCCAGAGGTCTTATTAAATATATGAAACACAGTAATGCTAAGATACTAATCAATCCCTAGCTCTCTGGCTTTGGCTCCATCTGGCAGACTGT
This sequence comes from Myiopsitta monachus, assembly GCA_017639245.1. Taxonomy (NCBI): domain Eukaryota; kingdom Metazoa; phylum Chordata; class Aves; order Psittaciformes; family Psittacidae; genus Myiopsitta; species Myiopsitta monachus. Next base: position 69,906,265 of record CM029921.1, on the reverse strand, counting down.
ATCACATGTAAATAGTGTCTAGACTGGGTTGCATAGAGGCTACATAAAACTGTCATAACTGCGACATTGGCCAGTGTCTTCAGGGTGTAAATCCCAACAAATTTAAAGTGCCTCAACCCTTATCATATGTTAACTTTTAGTCAGTAGATTTTCAGGAGCTTCTTCATCAGGCAGATGCATCTTGATCTTGCTTATGAGTTATCAGAGCATTCCTCCTGCTTGGGGGATAATGATTTGGTTTAATTTGGTGTATCACAATTTTAAAATATTGCTAACAGCTGCAGAAAATCTGAATCTTGCACCTGAGAAGAAAAAAGACACTGACCCTGACTTTCTTAGTCTGCCAATTGTACAAAATCTACTGCTAGAAATACAAGCTTCCCTATGCATGATTAAATTAAAAGTCCTTTTTAAAAATAAATTCAATGTGGGGAAGTTTACAACTATAATTAAACACTTCCATTTATTCCTTTTAGGGTAATTGAGAAAGTGCTGTAAGTGTTAGCAACAGAGGGCGAGTATAGTAATGGGCTGCTCTGTATGGTTTAGACTTTCATAAATGACTAGTGACTATTTCTTGCTGAAGTAACAGCACTTTATTGCAATATTTATCTAAAGTAGAACAAATAAGGCCTTTTTGTTTTGAAAAAAAAATATAAAATAAAAACAGTAATTGATGATTAACTTTGAACTATTAATTGTTTCTAGTTTTATATGCATCCTATATTTTGGCAAAATGAATATGCATAAACCTAATAGCAATGTTAGGTTGCATGAGCAGAAGAGGAAATTAATTGCTGGATTATTTCTCTCAGTAAATACCTTCAGGAATCTCAATTGTAATGTTGAAGTGCAGCAGTGAAGCTGAATATCCAGTTTACTTACATGTGTTTCTAGATGTAGAAGCAACTCTAAAGCCTGGTTTTTGAAATAAATCTAAATTAGAGTTAAAAAACTTTGTAATTTGTTTTGTTTTTTTCCCAATTAAATTCTAAGAATATTGTATATATTGGAGATTCCCAAAGTCTGATGCTGTGATCATGCTTTGCTGCCATTGTTTAGACTTTATTTGAAGTCTCCCCTTAGAAACAGTCATCAAATATGACTAGATGTTCCATAACTATTATGGAGAACAAGAAACAAGAGACTAGCTTTCCATTAGGACATATGGATAAGCATTTGCTTCTTTTCTCAGTGTATGTAATTTGGATGGTCAGAAAATAAGTATTCATACAAACTCTAGAGTTGCTTTTAGGAATCTCCTCTTCAATTTTATAAAGAGCTAAAGAGTTCATTTTGACTTTTTGCTAATTAAATTATTCAAATTCACTGGTTTCAAAAATTAGTAGATATAAAGATATGGTTTTAATAGAGATGTTTCAGAACCAATTAATCTAATTTGGTGCTGTAATGCTTTATATTACATCTATTCAGATTATCTGATATTATTCTTTACAAGTAAATTTTAAATGGTTTTGTGCTTGAGAAAGTATTTCTTCTCACCACTGCACATAAATCTTACTAATTAAGACTAGTGCACATAAATCTTACTAATTATGAGCTCCTATGAGATGTACACAAAACATGCCACTCATATTTGTAAGTTCATCCTTTTTCATTTGCCATGCTGTTTCAAAATAGGATGTAAATACAAAACATAGGAGAAATTTGTAGAGTACAAGATTTATTATAGTTTATGACCTGTATTCAGGAAATGCACTTTAACAAGTACCTACTTCTGAGCAGGTGCTTACAGCTTGTTGAATTTAAGGTAATGCTTAAATTATGCAATATTGAAGTTTGAAGAGTAGTGGGAAAATGCAGGTGACCCTGTACTGAACTAAGGGACTCAAAGGCAGAAGAAATCCCATATATTTATTTTAATATATCAAGAAATATTGAATATGTCAACTGTGATACTTCTCACTGCTTGCTTTCATAGTGAGGTAATTTGTCCTTTCTCACCGTCTTCCCCTTTGACCACTTGAGTAAGTAATTTTCCTCTGGTTTCTTACACTTTCCTGAGCTAAAAACAGACTGTACTGGAAGAAGCTAGAATTACTTTTATGTTTCAGTCAGTGTCAAATTCATTGGTCCGTGCCAAGTAAGATGCTATCAAATTTGACAATGTCACAAGGCTTTCAGCAGCAAAATCACAAGTAATTTTTCAAAATGTTTCTGAAGCTTCTTTGCTAAAATTTCAGATTTCTCAATAGAAATACTGCATTTCCTTTATTTCTTATCAACACTGCCCTGAAATCACTTCCTCTGAAATATGGCTCTGCACAAATTGCCGTCTAAAAGCTGCTGGTGGCATAATGAAGTGCTGCTGCTGCTGCCGCAATTCCTTGACCTTGCTGGGCTGTTTCCAGGGCCTGTGTGTGTTGACTGCTAGAGATGCATCTTCTAGGGAGAAGGGGGGAACACAGGAAAGCAGGAAGGAAGGAAGGAAAGAAATAAGGAAATAGAATTGGATTTATTTCTAGTGATCATTTAAAACTAATAGTCTCAGAAAATGTAGCCTATCAAAAGAATGGAGATGGATAGAAGACCTTAAAAGTGTTTTGCTAACAGTTTTTGCCCAGACGAGATAGATGCTTGTTTGTGGAAGATAAAAAAAATATTTTAAACAAAGTTTGCTGCCTCACATCCTCAATCAGGGACAGAACTTTAAAACTCAGTTTGTCAATATAGTGTGGCAGAAACAGAAAGCCATTATTAATAGCATAGTTATATCCTGAATATTGCAAGTGATTCATCTGGTGGTATTCCTAGCTCTGACATTGTGGATCATAGTCTAATATGTCGAAAACACAGCTGCAGATACCCTACTCATGTTTTTTTCAAGGTTTAAACTTGTAAGCAAAAGCTGGTCTATACAAGATAGTGGGTTATAGGTCAGTCTAATTAGCTAGCAAAAATCTTTGATTCTTCAACACTTTATATAGCCAACAGGGGCTAATGCCTGCTGTATTTGCCAAAATCTTTGTTCTTAATCTGAGCAAAATGCTTTTTTAATATTCAGGCTTACTTGCAAGCGATTGTTAAATATTTAATAGAGGATCTTACAAAATTCTGCACTGAAACAATTAGAATGCTATTATAGCAATCTGAGAATAGAAGATATTTTAAACAGAAGAGCTCTTTTTTCCTTTCTTAAGCCTTGCCAGAAAATGACCACTTCATTGAAAGCATTGAAATGTTAGACACTAGTGAAATAGCTCAGCTGTTTTAATCTGTTATAGTGAAGTTTTGAACAAAGGGAATCAGCGCTGTAAAAATACCATGGCTGTAGTAGAAGATCAGACTAGCTCTTTCTCACATGAATTTTATTTCTCTCTGCAGGAAACAAACAAAGCAAATTCATGAACAGCTGAAAGAAACGCAGAATAGGAAAACCTACAGCCTAAATGCTTCCAGCATGATGGCAAAGTCAGAGTGTATGGCACAAAGCCAAGTCCAGCTGCAAAATGTAAGTAATCCTGCCAGCTACAACACTTAATAGCCTGGCTGAGTTCCTGCTGCTGATGGCAGCACATCGCCATGTTGCTATTAGCGTCTGAGCAATGGGAACAAGAATTCTCACCTCTTTCATAAAATGTTTTCTATCAGGCCTGATAATGGAAAACACTAAGCAGGATTTTTTCTGACTTTATTTCAGTGGGTCCTTTTACATTTTGTTCACGTAACATCCCTTGCTGAGCCCCCTAGCTCTGCATCCTAGCAGTGGAAATTAGTATTAGATTTTTCGGCAGTACCTTAGCTCATATGTATGGTTTACAGCTGAAGTGGGGGTCTTTGATCTTAGGTGATTTCAAGTCTTCCAATAATTAACGTTCCTGCATGAAAAAATGTGAAGATTTGACACAGTTAATTCAGACTAAATTCAAAATCTAGATCAAAATTTACACATATAAACTGGTGCTCAAGGGAAGACTGTGCAGATGGTTTCATCTTCTTGGGTCATGAGTTAAAAGGGCTTTGATACCAGAAAGAGTTTAGTTTGTTCTAACTAAATTTGAAATGTATTTAGACATTTTCTGTATATAGTTACTCTTAAGTTAATACAATTCCACAATCATGAAATTCATAAAGTGTATTTGAAATAAGGAACTTGAAGATGAGTAATTTATTTAGCCTTGGATGTAAGTTATTTTCCAATGCATGACATTTTCTTCTCCATGGACATACGCAATTAGTGATGTCTTATTTGAACAAAATCTTTGGAAAAATTGAGAACGAACCTGGTAGCAATATAATAGGAAATCACAAGTTTTATTCAAGCCTCTCTAAATGCTTAAATGTTAGTTCTGGGGGTTGTTTTTGGGGGGGGCAGTGTTGGTTGCTTTGTTTAAAAAAAGCATACCTTAACATTGCTTTAAAAAAAGCATACCTTAACATTGCTTCAAGGGCTGACTACCATTGTCATCATGATATGCATTATGTTTGAGGAAAAATACACTATTTCAAGTAGGTAGATAACTTCACTAAATTGACATAAACACAATTTAAGGAACTTTGTGCAATTCATTGTTTTACTTTCAGTTCATTCAGTCATACAGCCCCTTCTAGCCCCTAAAAAAAAAAAAAGGAGCTTTGGGGAATGTTGTGTTGGCAACAAAATGTAAACAAAATGGCAACAAAAGGTAAAGTTGTAAGGAGCTTCTGTTATCCTTTTGTTCTAACATATAAAGGAGGTCTTGGTTAGCACTAAGAATATGTTCTTTGCCTTTTTCTCATTGTAATTCAGTACAATATTTTGTCAATCCATCATCACTATGAACTATTTGATGTCTTTTGAGCATCTGACAAACACATCAACAAGCTTTATTTAAGTCTTTTTCTTTTGCTATGACAATAGTCATAATGGCTGAAGTAGCAGTTTGTAGATTCCAGATACTAGAGGTTGAAAGCTATTATTATTATTATTTATTATTTTAATCCAAATTTACTTTTCTGTTTTTAATGTTGTTCAGACTGACATTTTCAGTGCTGGTAATTAATACACTGTTTTCTTGTTCTTGTGGCTGCTTGCAGGCAGCTGTTTTCTTCTTGCCCTTAATGCATTTTCCCTTTGGGAGCAAAGATACTAAGGAAGACAAACAGAATGACCTTGTGCAGGATGTAGTGTAACAGTGCAAGGTAATAATGGTTTCTATTGTTAGCAAGATTTTAGTGCAGGAATGTATGTAGGCAGTTCATAAAATGTTTAGAAAACTTGGCAGATTGGAATGGAGAAAAGGGGCAGGGGGGATGGCAAGGCAGCAGAAAAGAACTTGAAATGGCATTTTATAGGAATGGCTGAGTGGCTCCCCACCAGAGACCAGAGATCTGCCCTAGGCATTATCTGCTGGGCGGGAAAGGGACCAAGTACTGCCACAGGGAGAAGAACGCTTCCACTGCTCCCTCCTTCGGCCGTGCTGCTGCCTTTCTGCCAGTCACTGCTGACGGGTGATCTCTCTTTAGTCAGCCCCCATCCGCAGCTCCTACCACATGGATCAGTGGAGAAATCTTAGCTCTTTTTATTTCCAGGAACCAGTAAATAAACTTGAATAAATTAAGGTGACTGTTTTCTGGAAACTAGTATTCCAGTATAGAGTTTTGGTTTATGCAATCTTGGTAGCTGTTTCTTGTGCTCTTCTCACATAGGAAAACTGTCTCGCTTATATGTATGTCATCTTTCTCTCTTCCCTTAAACGATTCTCCCATATCTTTCTCCTGCCTATTTTGAATGGTGATGCTTTCAGGTTTTTCACCCTGCTTTTTCTTCCAGAAGAAGAATACATTGGTGTAAACCTGAGAATAATTGCATACTATTCTAGTAATGCCTCCTCTGGAGGAGCCATCACATTTTGACTCAGAGGTTGCCATATTTAGTAAAGGCTGCATGGATCTTTCCCAGTGATGAGTTGCTTCAGAAAGAAGTTTCAATATTTCCCAAGGCCCATGCTATAGCAGATAGTATTTCAAGCAGTTTGTGGCTGTAAAGAGCTTGGCTTTTTCTCCACATTTTTTCTCCATTTTTTCTCCACATTTTTTTTCTCTTTACACCCTTGGCTGGACTTTAGGAAAATATTTATTTTTCATTACTTGTTTTCAAAGGCAATTTTTAATCTTTTTTAAAATGAGAGAAGACAAGTGAATATATCAAAGTGTTACTAATATGAAATCACACATTTCATTCTTGAAGCAAGTATTAAAATGAATTGAAGTTTGCATTTTATTCTAGCTGAACTCATTATAGTTGCAGCTGTTTGTATTACCGTAGAAGGAAAAGGACTTCACACCTATGATATCCAACCTCTGTGCCAATTAAAGCTTTTTTTACATTAGTGCCATTATGAGAAACATACACAGGTTAAAAGCTCTGAATTTTTTCTTTCAAAACACTCTCCATTTGTATCAGAATTCTCCTGTTGCTTACTAGATTAAGAGTTACCTTGCAGCAATCTTTATTTCAAAGACAGTGTTTAAAAATAGGATTGGAGGGCTGGAATTTCCCTCAGTTTCATTAAACATCTTTATGGCAGGATTGCTTCTTTCAGGTGCAGATATTGAAGTTAAGCAAAAGGATATTCAGCAAAAAAAAACCAGAACTGGCCAACTGAAAAACGTAGGCTGTTTAGAATTGCCTTCATTTGAGAAATTAGTCACTCACTCTAAGGTTTTTGCCTTCTGATCATCAGAGTAAGCACAAGTGATAATGGCCACATCCCAGCACCCATCTTGGCAGGCCCCAAGGTTGAGGAAGAATGCAAGGAGAGTTAGGCATTTAAGTTAAAACATGGATGCCTCCCTGTCATTTGTGGTATTGCAGGCAATAAAGATTATTTTTTTTTCTGCATTGACAGTAGTTTGAAATATCATATGCTTTTTCTTCCTACACTCAGATGTGTTACATCTCCTCCACTTCTTTTCTCTGCTCAGCTGTGATTCTGAAAAGTAAAAATAATGGGTTAGATTTAGTCAGGACAGATGTATTCTCTCTGAATTCCTCCTGAGAGCAGTTTGTAATTGTGTTCACCTCTGCTGAGTCTATTTCTGTCAGAGCTGATTGCATTATTTTGTTAAGGATACAAATCGCGTTAAAAATACTGTATCCTGAAAACAACATTCATAAATTAGTGTTTGAACACAGCTCTTAGTATTTCCCTTGGTTCTCTTTTAAGTCCACTGATTTTCCCAAATACTGAGGCAGCAATATACTTTTTGCTAGGTTTTCTAGCATCTTGGATTTGGATACTAATGCACTGAGAAAATTGCTATAATTCTTTAGTCAGGAAGAGGTAGATGTGACAGTTTTTAACGTGGGATCTTTGACGTACACAAGACTCATATTTATTTCACCTAATGCATGAAACTTAGAACTTCCTAGTAATATGTACTCTGTCCCAAAGAAATTATATTCTCATCAAAAGATATTTAATTAGTGTGCTTCATGAGACAGCAGCAAAAGGTTTGATGTCCTCATAGGCAAAAGGAAGTAAATTGACATTCTCGGCTGCCTCTCTTAGAAAAGCAAGTGCTCTGTGCCCTGTCATATACTATGCCAGGGGCAAGAGGTGTTGTGGCCCTCCTTCTGTTTTTCTGTAGTTTACAGTCTTCATGAGTTCTAGTCATGCTCCTGGTTACTAGCTCCTTATTCCACCTTTACTGGATTGTTTCTTTAAATATTTGTAACTTAACAAACATGTCATGCAACCAAAAAAAGCAAAAACAAACAAAAAACCTCAAAATTAAAAAAAAAAAAGCACACACACAAATAAAACACCAGGTGTCTGAAGCTTTGCCATTCCTGTAGTGATTCTGAGAGTTGTCATGGTTGTTTATGCCTTTTTTTATCTTTGTGGATTTTAATGCCTTCTCCCATGGTACTAAGTGGATCTATTAATTCCCCATCACTTTCCCTCGGAGGTGGTTAATATGCTTTTCATGCTGTAGTATACGGTTTGACTTTTCACTACACTTGTTTCTAATAGCTTGCAGTCAGTAGTTCTTTCTGTGTCTTGCTGTCTTTTGTTGATAGTTGAAATAAATTCTTTTTAGTCACTGTGGTAGAATTACAATTAATATCTGCTGAGCAACAGCTACACTTGAATCTTTTAAAAGATCACTGTGTGGTTTTGCCTGAGTTACAATGTGATTTATCAGCTAAGATCAAGAGTATATTCTATAGTTCATGACTTCTTAGGAAGAACTGCCAGAATAGACAAATGTGAATTTACTGGCCTCTGGCTATGGACTAGTCTTGGCGAGTAAACCTATAACACATATGGGAACACCTGTAAGGATGTTAAATATACCACCTGATGGGCTTATAAGCAAGGTCAGCCAATACAGAAAAATCACTAGCTCTTTACCTCCTTGAGACACCCTCTCTAAATGTAATTTAAAGCTGACCCTTTGCCTTGTCAGTTCTTTTTGAAATGGGATCCCCACATCACCTCTCTTCCAATGCCATGTGTGTTTCTTTAATTTTTATTATTACTATTTTGGGACAATCACAGAGGACAAAGGGCTAAGAAAAGCCTGGGGAAGGGATGGGTGTTTTGTTTTGCATAAAAACTGGAAAACAGGACAACAGTGTCGAGCTATTCTGTAACACTTGACCGGCATATATTATCTATGGAGCCTACGTTTTAAAGAGTACTGAGCATGGAGCAGGGGAATTACATGCTCACAGTCATAGAGTAGGTCAGCAGCACAGGCTGATTTCTAGTCTCCTGGCCCAGGCTGCCTTCACGGATATACTTATCTTTAACTAGCAGGGGTGGAATTTTATTGTCAGCGTGTTGAGTAATTGTATGTAACGTGATGATTTTCTCCATGAAACCATGAAAATTTGAAAATTTGCAAAATGTTTTATTTTAATGCTATCATTATTCTTTATTTAGCCATATGTAGGAGCGTTTCTCAGTACTTGCTCAAACAAGCACAAATAATTAAACAAGAAGACAATAAAAGCATAAAAAACCCCAAATAATACATATAATCTTTCAGTGATGCTTTCAACCTACTGGAACAGTCCATTGAAAGCATTTCACAACACATTCTCCATCATGGCTGAGTATTGAATAGCTCACAACAGTCAGAGGCTTCCACAAAGCTCTGCCACGGTGAGAACTGGGCTGTGGAATCACCATGATGGGCTCTGCTGGGATACAGATAGAGAGTAATCCCAGTATGGTATACCATACTTCTGTGGGCACCAACTGATACTACTGTAAACTCCTCACAGAGATCTGAGGATATTTTTCTCCAAAGATTATATCAGAGAAGGGATGTGGCACTTAAGATAATGGAGAATAAACCGAGATGTTTTTAAACGTATTAAAATGTATGAATAATGTGATACATCCAAATAAGTTCAGTTGCATTGTTCAAATTCTCTGTCTATTCACACCCTCAATTTAAATTGGGATTCATATTTTTATTTTGGCTGTTTTGTTAATTGTTAAGTGGTGTATTTGAAAAGGGCATAAAAGAAATGCTTAGTTAGGGAAAAAGAATATCCTTTGCTGGGTGATGCTGGGTATTGGACCTTCAGTATAGATTGCTAGTTTTCATCAGGGACAGCTTTTGGGGCCCCTGGTTTTCCTCAGCTGGGGTAAGGAAAGAACCCTGTAGTAGCACTGCCTCTGCCTACACCTATCTTACCTGTAGCCAAAGGCTCAGCTTATCTCTAATTAGCCTTCATGATTTACATCATACTCAGGGTTTTATAAGCCATTCAGACCTTCAATTTGGTAGCATGAACAAACATGAGAAAAGGACAGAAGAAGCTTTCTGGCACTAACAACCCATTCTTAACATAGCTCAAATTGATTTATTCAGGTCAGAAATCAAAGACAGTTTCATTTCTGCAGCTGGCAGGATAACTATTAAACTTTAAAACCTTCAAAGACATACTTACCTGAAAAGTTATACTTCTATCTGAATTTTCTGCATTTTATTTACATTTACAAGTGACAACTAAGGTCGTTATAACTTAAAGAAGTAAGAGTGGAATATGTTCTGTATTATTTCAAATGTGTTCATGTCATGCACACAGCAGCATTTTGAATATTGTCACTCTCGTTAGCTTTGCCTTCAGAAGCACATAAGCAGCCCTGTTTATGTGGGTATTTCACACAACAAAAAGAGGAATAGGAGCATTAGAGAAAAATTTGTTATTTTTAGCTATAGAAATCAGTCATAAGAAGCCTCAGTAAATGAACTAAAATTGCATGTAACCTATTTTTCTAAGACAATAATCTTGTATGACTTTCTTTTTGGATTTGCTGAAGTCTAGGGAAATACAGCTAAGAATAAGTGAGAACCGGAAAATAATTCGATATTTTTCAGGAGTTATTGATCTTTTGTTAGGCAACAAAATAATTGTGAAAAAGATCTGTACACTGAAAGAAATCTTTCTGTCTTCTGCATAAATGTTTATGCTGCTGTATCATAACATGGCAATTTTTTGCCAATATGATTTTTTAATATTATTATTAGAATTTGTATTTTCCTTCTAAAATACTTAATTATGTAATAACATCCACAAGACCAATTTGTTGTAAAGATAACATGGATATTTAGGTATCTAGTACAAAAATTACAAACTTAATACAGAAAGAATGGATTAAAGAAAAATAGACCAATTAGTTTTAGTGCAGGTCATTGTACGAGACATAAAAAAATTAAATACCTGAGTGGAAATGTGGGTAAACTCTCATATCTCTGAAATATTTCCCAGTAACCAAAAGCAAGAATGATTATTCTTCTATGCCAAAATGCAGCATTTTTTTTATGCTTTGATTTTCTGAATCGATTCAAGATCAGAGACAATTTTTGCTGAATTTCCAGTTGAATCACAAAGCAAGAAGAAAATCTGTTCTTGTTCATGTCCGGTGTCAGCTTTACAGACCTTTGTGTCTCACTATGTGCCCAAAGACTGCTCTACACCTACAACTGTCACAAGAATAATTATGTTTGCATTGTTTTTGCTAGCATAGTTACCCAGGGGTCAATAGTTTTCAGACTTGTTCAGAAAGGATATCTGGCTCTATAGATAAGATTCAAATATTTTTATTACTTATCTGATGATACAAATGCTGATTCAGTTATGCATGCTGGTGAAATCACCAAATGATCGAAGGAGGCGCTGATTGTCCTCTGAGATGCATTTAGTGATCTCAGTCTCTGCATGGACAGCCACAAAAGTAGGCTTCTAGTCAAAGGGATCGGTACTCCCTATCATTGTGGGCAGATCAATCAGTAATTTTGCTACTAACGCAGATATCAGCATTTTGATGTGGAGAATGTAATGGAGATAAGGACTACGAGTGCTTTCTGCTATGTAAACAGTAGTGAATTACTAGTAGTGTATTAACAGTAGTGTATTACTTGCAATGCCTAATTTTAATTTAAAAATGCATTAGAGCACTTCTTATCCTGCTCCAATATGAATTCTGACTGAATAGCATCAATAATATACTTTGCCTTTGTGTATTAATAAAATTTTGTTCTCTATGCTACAGTATTCAAAAACAGATAGGCATCCTGGGCCCATTCTTCACAAAGTTATGGAGTCTAGTTTTTCAGGCCCTCAGTCTTTCCCAGAGGCCTTGTCTCCTGACAGAGGAACCCAGCCCATCAAGCAACATAGGTAAGCAAATACCTGTCTGATGGGAGATTTGGCATGCTGCCAAGTGATGTCATTGAACTGATGATATGTGTATGCTGTGAATAGGGGAGATACTTAATGGTATGGTACCAACAGAGCCTCAGCTGACTCATTAAGCAGATGTCCAAGCATTTTCTTAGCTGCAGACATAAAAGGCAATAACAGTGCTCAACAACTTTATCTGTGATTTGTAAAAGTCCTAGAGGAAGCATTTAAATACACCATCCAAGCTGTAGACAGAGACCAGTAAATGAAACAACTGTAGTTTGAGAAACCATTAAAAACAAAACTTTCTTTATCGATGTTCATGAAGTTCATGTGTCATTTGCGGCAGAAAGGTGTGGTTGCAAATTTACAGCTTTTCTCACTGTTACTTTAAACAAATAATGCGTGAAATGAATACTGACTTATTTATAGACACATGGTAGCCCTTGGAAACTAATCTTTCACAAAGTCTGGATGATTGTTTCCAAGAGGAAAGAAAGAGGAGCATCACCTATCACTGAATGGCATTCGGATTAGAATTCTGCTAGAAGCCTTTTTGGATAAAAAAGAATGCTGATGCTTCATTACGATACTAGAAACCAAACTCTTGTCTGGTATAAGAAATAATGTTTTAGAATGGCAGTGATAATAACTTTTGATCTTTGCACACAGAGAGAAAAAAGGCGGAGAAAAATCAGTTCAGGATGTTTTAGCTGTGTAGTCTGGAGGGGAAGACCTTTATTAAAGGATAATTTTTAAAATTACTGAAACAAAAGTCTGAGATTACATGAAGTTATGAATTAGCTCCTGTAGTAATTTGTGCATTTTCATTGCAGTCCCCCAGTCAGCTGCATGTTCCTTTTCTTTTGAATAAATTATTTGCTTAACCTACCAAAGTGCAGCGTATAAGCCAGGAAGGGACGTTTGTATTCTATCTACTTTTACCTTCCTTAAGCCTTTAATTTGGCATGAAAAAATAATGCCAAATGTTATGTCAGATCCATTTCTTAGGGCTTATTCTTTATGACACAAATATTTTCAACATATGCATAATAATTTTACTAGAACATAGATGAACTGTGGAACTGCTGCCTAGAATTCTTTCTAGGAATGGAAGCTTTGGGGAAAATTTCATCTCCAGTTTTGCCGAAAGGTGAAGTTCAGAAAAAACACAGTGACATTCCCTTAGCTTTAATAACATGGCTGCAATACTTAAGTTTGAAATGGTTTAGGTGCTTTACCACGACATTACTTAATCTTAAAAATGTGGAAATAAAGACTGCAACTATTTCTTCTGTTTATAAACATCACATCACTTAAAATAAAAGCTATAATAATAAAAGAAGAATGACTCTCCAGACTCCCTGTTTTCCACGGTGAAATTAAAGAATAGGCCACACAGGTAACTACTGCAGAATCCCATATTGCTCATTTAAAAAAAAAAAAAGAAAAATAATGAAAATAAACTAAACCAAAGCAAACTACAAAAAAAATGAAAAAAATGCACACACAAAAAAAGCAGCCACCCGACAGTCATCTCTACTTGCAGATGTCAAGTACCAGACTATCTTAAGAATTGTTGCCCCAGAACTGTTTTAAGTTGTGGAATCACTAGCTTAATTTATAAAGAATAATTTAGCAGTTTTTTAGCTTAGGATTTATTATACAGGGCCCTTGCTTATGAGGCATGCAACAGACTTGAATATTGAGCACTTCATAAGGCTATCTTTAATTTATGCACCATGTGATGGCTTTCTATTTCAGTTTCTAAATAGTGTTCGGTGTGGCCAAATGGCTAAATGTGGCCAAAGGAGGAAACTTATTTTTTTAGTGGGATACATTTTGCCCTAAATGTCCCTTCATTTCTTTCCAAATCTGATGTGAGCCTGGAAAATTGCAGCAGCTCTGCAGGTTCTCATTTTTATGCTCTGAAACTATATTACTGGCTTATTTCTGATTTCTATGGAAATATTTTCTTTCATTTTCCAGATCTGTTTTCTCTGCTAGTGTTTTCAAGGACACTAATGACAGGTGACTATTTCTCACGATCAGCAGCTGTATGTTTCTATTTCTTAAAACCAATACAATTTTGGCCTGGCAGTAACACTATCTAGACGGGGAATCATTTGGGATTGCTGAAATTTGACTGACAAAGATCACCTAGTTATTTCACTCAGATTACTAGATAATAGCAGTTTTCTGTCTCCACCAACTTCAGCTGCATGCAAAGAATTACTGCAGAGATAGAATTGAAAATTCAAATCTGCACTGAATGTTACTCCAAAAATATTTCACTTGTATTATGTACTGTTATTACTGTAGAATTTTACATCATCTGCTTGCATAAGTAGAACAATCCTTAGTATTGCCAACTGGAAATTAACAAATGTGTTTAACCAGTAAACTTCTTGTAAAGTATAAAATGTCTCAAAAATTCACCTCAGATTATCTGCTAATTTTAGTAAGAAGAAAACCCATACTGTCGTAATTTCATACAGATAGAAACAAATTAGTTTTGATAATTATGGGGCTGAGTTGTGATCCCATTGAATAGCAGTTTTCTTGGCAATTAGTCATACTGATTTTCATTCATTGATTCAGTCATAATTGATTTTGTAGGGATTAATTTCAGTGAATACCTTGATGAAAACCAAATGCAGAGGCTTTCAGCCTAGAGCTGTTGTATTGTCTTATAAAAATGTCAAAATAGGATAAGCTTACTCTAAAATTTAAAACTACTTATGTTTGAATTTTTAATGTACTGTTAACCATGGTAAAATTATTATTATTATATAGTAAGTATTTTAGTTTTAAGGTTACCAATATAATTGACTCAGTTTAAACTAAAAGAGTAAATTTAAGTTATTCTGTAAATAAGGCTATTACATTTTGAAGAAGTACTAATAAACTAAAGCAACTAAGAGTGCCAAGGCAGAGGAAGCCTGAAAGGGAGAAAGCATAAGGAATCTGTATTTTCCCAAGGAAAGAACATAATTTTCTGTAGAAATCTAATAAAAAGAATTCTTAAAAGGAATGGGATGTAGGGAAAGAAATCAACTGTATCACAGAGGGAAAGAAGTCATGCTTGAAGTGAACATTTCCAGAAATTGTTGAAAGTTAAGAATTACTGATAATACTGAAAGCAATCAATTGTTCTTGCTGTATAAAGGAGTAACATACAGGAAGGAACCATGCTGATGGTGGGACAGAGGTAATATATGAAGCAGTTAGGACAATGAATGGATTTTATTTTTTTTTTCAGCTAGGGTGATTATTTGAAGACAAAGATGGGAAGGATTTGAGGATTTGATTATTTGAGGATGAGAATGGGAATAGAATCAAATGTACTGAACATAGACATTACTATAGTCAAAGTGAAAGTAAAAAGCTGAAATCAAAGCTCTTAAGTCAAGATGATCTAGTAGATCTTGATCAAAGAAGTCTGTAAGGAGAAATGGCTCATGAAATTTCAAGTTTGGTAGCAAAATCTGTAAAAAAGGAGCTGTGCCATGTGAAGATGGAATAGAAAATGTCAAATATTTAGGAAAGGAAAAATTTATTGAAGGAACTGAAGACCTATTACATTGAAATAGACTAGTCAAGGATTTTGGACAAATCCTGGGGGGGGGAGGGGGAAGCAGATTCTTTGGGTAGATACAAAAAAGGCTAAAAATTGTCACAAAGTTTATCAGCAGCAATTTTTGCAGCACTGCACTGAGAACTTTTTTTGTATTTGGTGTAGGTGAGATGGAACTCCAAAAGAATTTGTCAACTCTGGGGACAAATTTTGTTTAATGCTTTTGTGCACAACTTTGGTGCAAAAATTAATTTAAAAGATAGAGTCAGTAGAGATAAGGATCTAGATATAAAGAATGAGTTGAGTAACTGAGTAACTTTGAAGAATGTCATAACAGAGGTGGATTCCAGCTCAGCAGTACTAAATATAAGGCCAGGCATTTTGGAACTGATAATAAAATCTAAGCAATGAATGAGGAAGAGAAAGTTTCAGTATATACTAGTTTGTCAAAAGAATAATCAAAGTGATGCAGCTGAGGAAAAGATAAAAGGGATGAGAAGAATTATTAATCAAGACATTTTCATCAGAAAGTCAGAAACATTCAAACCACTTCATAAGACACTGTTGTAACTTCATTTGAATATAGCATGAGAATACAGCACTATTATTTCACCTGGTTAAAATGACCTCCTGATTACGATGAACTTAAATTGCAATATGAGGAATGAATAATCTGTGTTCCATAAGAAAGTGTTAGAGAATCTGTCTCAGTCTTTAGAATACTGAAAAGAGTATATGACTGCTGCTTATAAATCATCAGAGGAAGCATAATGAGAAGTAAAAGACCTATTTAAAATGAAAACCTATTTAAAATCCTGGCACATATGTCAAATAGATGTATACTTATCATAACTAATTTTAAACCTAATGGAAGCCTCAAAATTTTCAATATAGAACAACTTTCTGGAGCAGTAGCCTGGATATTATTGTAGTTTTGGGATCAAGGTTGATGAATACATTACAGGGAGTATTGTATGAGGTAGCTTTGAATGCTCTCTTCCCTTTTCTTATAGCATGTATCTTTCTGGTGTAACTGGGATGGTGATGATACAGGTAGTGTTAAAAGATTCATGTAGAGTTGCAAAGTCCTCAGTCAGCTCTGGCACATGCCTTTCTTGAATACCAGAATATATAAAGGAGCAACAGTGCTCCCATTTCAGAAATCAAGAGGATATATGTAGGTGTAGGCTGATTGCTGGAAAGCTTCTATGTATGCAAAGGGAGATGAGATTCTTGCAAACTGCAGGCTACAGTCCAACCCCATCACCTGGGCTGAGAACCTGACGAGCTGTAATAGTTCATAAACACAAGCTTGGAAGCACAGGTCATTGTGCCATTGTAGATGAGACATTTTCCTAGACAGTAATCATGTCTTGAGAGAGTACATGATTACTTTACAAAAACATGGAAAAGAGTGCTGTTTTGGATACAGGATGCTATGGATAAAAAAAAAAAGGGTAAAACTATGATGTTCAGTTTTCATACTGCCACAACTTTTTTTGTCATAATAATCTCCTTAAAATCTTAGTATTCTTTTAATCACGTACAGTTTTTCTGAAGTCCCAAATATTAGGTTAACTTTCTCCCTTTGCGGAGCCATATATAACAGTCTTCAACAGAGATGCACTCACTGTGTGTCATCTTGTTCCTGTAAGAAGTCTGACAAAAGGACTTTCTGATAGAATGTTATTATTGTTGCATGGTATTTATTGAGTGATGCTTATGTTTTCAGGTAAAACAGAACCTTTTTATTAAAACTGAAAATTCTTGAAAGTCTGAATAGTTGATCTGTACAAATGTTGGCAGTAGATTATCTAACTTAGCCTAAAAATGTGGCTTCTAAGGAACACCAGAAGACACTGTCTATCTGGCAGCCAGCAATGTCATTGTGTTATGTATTTACTGTTTCTGTCCTGCAAAGACAAAACCCATGTCTTCAACACTATTTGCATCTCTTGATCAGTAGGTAATAGAGTATGTAACATAATATGCCTCTTTACAGTTTTTGCAGGTACAGATTCAGAGTATTTACAATCAGTTTTATAACTTTCCTTCCTTCTTCAATTTTGTATCTTTCTTTTCATGGATTACAGTAATGAAAAAAGGGGAAAGAATAAGTAAAATTGATATGCAGACAAGCATGGTTATAAGAACTATTTCTGTAGCTCTGTTGTGCTTATTAAACAAGAAGGAAAGGATTAAGATCCAATCCAAAGTTTTAAAATCTTGTCATCCTCTTGTTAATGCTTGTCAAGTTCTGTTGGCAAAATGATTTCTGAAAGCGTTCAGAATGTGATGTACAATCAATTAGTTTAATAATTGGCTAAAAAGTAGTATGGGAGGGTTCTCAGAGTTTCTGTAAAATGTCTGCAAGTCTTCTCTTCATGAACGTTTTTAACTGCACTTGGGAGTTGTGTATATGCCTTGTGAAGAGAATACTGAACCCGCTGAGACAGGTTTTGTTTTAACTTGGTTGCTCAACCTAAAGAAAATTTTCACACGAAGCACTTTGCAACAATGAATCCCAAGTTCTTAATTCAGTTTAGAGATGGTTGAACTACTTCCTTCAAACCATTAATTCATCAGAACTATATTTCTCACTAGTTCATGCATTACTTATTAACCAGTTCAAGCATATTCTGATTTTTGTTATTCTGGAGCAATTGATTAAGAGATTTTAAAGACATCTGCTACAGCTTTGCTTATTGGTCTGTTTATTGAACAGCTCAGTTATGTGGGCTGGGTATTTTTGCCTAGTTAGACTGGAGTACAGGGAGGAAGAAACCATAATGGTGGCTGAAGGAGGATAAATTCCCTGAAGAAGTCTGAAAGGCATTATTTGCCTCAGAGAGAGGAACACTTCATGTGAGCAGTAGAGCAGAAGTCTGAGAGGGACTGTATTAACAATCTTGGAGGAAGGAGTATGCTGATGTTCGTAAAAGTTTTGTGAAAAAGGAAAAAACTTTATTATGCTGGAGTTACTTTTTCATAGAACGGGGTTTTTTTTAAAAAGTTACCATCTTGTCTTTGGTGCTTCAAGAAATGAGTGTTAACTTGCAGCTGCACTCTGTAAATATTTCCTGGTCCTTAATGAATTTGTCTTGCCCATGACAGCACATAATTTTTGTTCACTTTTTCACTCAATTTTTTCTATCAGAAATGTTGAAAGCATAAGAGTCTCACGTTAGCAACAAATCAGGTTGTCTAAGCTCTGTTGGTGCTGCAGCTGCTATGATTGCAAGGAGATATTGGCGTGAGCCAGATCCCTTCAGTCTAACCAGCCCTTTAGCAGCCTGTAGTCTATTGTTCTGCGTAGCAAGAAGTTTCAGTACAAGCTGAAGTACAGATAAGTCACTTATATGCATCTTTGCTGCAGTTTATAACAGTTATCTCATGTCTACCTTTATGTGTTGAAGTTATGTCTATAAAAAATGCAGAGCTTTTGTGAATTTGCATGTGCGTGTTATTTAGATGGAAGACCGTGTGCTCTCATCCAGCAAGGAAGATGCACAAGGGCATAAAACCAACCACAATTAAACCGTGCCTTTCTAGTTTAAAATATTTGTAATCAGTCTAAAGTCTCTTAAGTTAATCAGTTTGCTGACTTTTGTGGTTCATTGATAAATATACTGCAATCAATAAAAAAACCTGAAATTCATTATCAAACAAAAATTACTCGTTCAGCTTCATCTTGTAGTAATCTCAGGCTCTTCTGAGCAGAAATTGTCAATTCTTTTGTGATGTGGTGGTGTTATTTTACAGAATGTGAACTGTAACTCAAAACTTGAACTTAGCATTTAGAATTGAAAGGCCAGAGCTTCTGTTTTTTAAAGAAACCTTTTCACAGCCTGCCTTAATAGCTAAAGAAAAATCTATTTAAGGTAGCATCAAAAATTCTTGGGGGAGTATTATTGCCATAGTTTGTTGATCTTTTCAATTAAAAAGCACCAGGAAAATGGAAGTGTGGGAGAGAATAGGGTGGAGATTGAAATGGAACACTGGTAGCCTGAGTAGTAGAATAGGAACTTATTTCTTATGCTTTGATTTTGGGGAGAAGAGATCAGTTTTAATGGAAATGTACAGTCCAAGAGAATTTGTTCAAGATACTTGGTCCAAGCAGGAATTGCTTTTGGGAGTAGATGTGGCCCTCACTGTAAATAAAGTTTCCATTAGGTATGAAATGCAGATTGCTTTTAAGTCAAGTTATAATAGGAAAAGAGAAGCAAATTTATCAAGAGTCTTTTGCATAGCTGAATTTTTTCAGAAGTTGAAATTATTCACATAACCAAAAATAATGACTCTTAAATTGATCTACAAAACCTATAATAAAATATCATTAAAGATGTAACAGAACATAAGGTGATACATATGCATTTCTGAGATCCAGAAGATGTCAAGAGAAATAGGAGTAACTGGAAAATGAATAGCCAGTCACGCCATGCAGGACTGTGACCTGTTAGCAGTAGGAATAGGTTATGTCATGCCTTAATTCTGTGTTCCCTTATTTTTGAATCAGCAACAGCTGAATTTGCAGTTAATTTACCTAAAGTATGGATTCTAGATAAATTTTAATACCTGCATGTAATGGAAAAAATCCATTCTCCTTCCAAAACACTACAAAAATGTTTACAAAGGCAATTTTCTAAAATAAGAAAACTATTACTTGTTTCTATCATATTCAAGTTTGTATTATATCTCAGAAGCAACACAGTATTTATCAGTATATCCAAAGAAGAAAACAATCTTTATATAAAACACAAAAAAAATAGAAAAGTAATCTTGTTCAACATGGAGAATACTTGTCAGAGATGGTTTTTTTCAAGCTGCATTTCATAAGCTTTATTTAGATTCTTCACTCACATTTTTTTCACAATTTAATGATGTTGTATCAGAAAGCAAGCACCTTGTAGGCTGATAGATGATATAATGGGATTCTCAATTTAAGATCTGATTTTGAGCTCAGCTGTAAGTATGATGGAGCTGTACTGTTTGTTTATACTGTCAGAATCAACTCTATATAGCAGGATTATAGGTATGCATCATGGAGAAAAGAAGCATCCTTCATCAAGTATGAGAAAACGTTTCATATACCAGGCAATTATTTTCATTCTTATAAGAGAGGTGATGTATTACACATGACATAAATAGCAGCTAACTATGGATTATACTATTACATTTCCATAGAGGATTTCTACTGATGTCATAGACTGCCACAGGAAAGCTATAGAAACAGTAATCCATGCATTATTAATCCTGAATCTTTACTTTGCAAAAGTATATGCTTTTGCGGTGATAATTTCTACTGTACTCTTGGTGTTGCTCCTAGAAGTCTCTCTTCATGCTGCAGCCCAGGACAAAAAAGTGGGATGCTGCATAGAAATGCCTTTCGGAGGACTCCTCCCTTACCTCGGGGTAGGTTCAATGGAATTACAGGACCAGCATATCAACAGCTAGAAGAGTCAAGGATCACAGACCAAGACACAATACCTTGTCATGGGTAAGTAATAATGTAACTGAAGTGAGACAGTTTGTGAGTGGCTGCTGTTATGTGGTTAATATGCTTTGCTATTACAGTCCTTCCAACTTTGTTGTAGTGTACTGTGGATCCAGGCTTTATAGTATTGAAAGCAGAGGAATGTTTTCAGCATACTGGCCGTTTGAAGGTAATGCATTCTCATTTGGCTGGCTGCTCTTTTTAAGCCTTTCAAAGTCTGTAGCAGGGAGTGATTAGAACAAAATGATTGGCAATGTTACTCTTCGTAATGGATGTTTTTTCTAGTGGTGATGTGATGTTTCAGTAACTTTTGCATAGCATTTTTTAATTCCATCAGTGCTAGGCAAATAAGAGAAAATAATTCAGATTTTTTTTTTTTTAAATCAACATACATTGCGAAGTGTGTTTGCTGTAGAGGCTGAATAGCAATAACTTCACGTTTGTCTTTGAAAGCGCACAAAGAATCCAATATTTTTCCTTTTTCAGTTCAGCTTATTAGAATATTGAATGCGAGCTCTGGCTGTACATAAGGTCTGAATTTCAGAAGTGCTCCTGAGCATCTACAGCTAGCTGCCTTTGAAGTCTTTTGCAATTGCATATCCCTACAGATTTCTGAAGACTTTTCAGAATCACTGCAAACATGTTATGTGTAAAACTAGGAGTAATATCTGGAATGGAATAATGCAGTTTCATTTGGACACATGTGAGTCACAGCTGAGTACGCAGCTAAGTGAACCGTTGCATGGCGAGAAGGCAGCTGTTTGTTTTCCATATCAGAACTGGCTTTACGTAGTGCAGAGCTAAGTCACCTACATGTTTAATTTTCCTCAGGGAAGGAAGGTTACTGTTCACTTTGAGCTCCTGGGAAATGGCAGTCACAAGTGCTGACTGAGTATAAGTGCTGTTACACGTGTGTCTTGTGTGCACACACGTAGGCGTGCACACAGTTCCACCCACGCCTCCTCACCGTGCTTTCCAGCCTGCAGTGAGACTGCCCAGTCTGGGGAACAGCGTGAGGGAGGGACTTGGTTCACTAAATGTTTTGTAGGTGATCTACCTAACAAAGTTGGCACCAGTCATTAGGAAAGACAGGCCAAGAACAGAGCTTACCTATGAGGGGAGAAAGCAAAGGTTTGTGTGTCTAGTGACCTTTAAAAAGTACGAATTTGTCTTACACTTTTTTCCTTTTATTATTTGCTTCTTATAAAGAAAATTTGTTGAGTAATTCTTTCAACAAATAAATTATTGTCCATGTGTATGATAATGTGTGTATAATTCATTACAAAAATTGTGACTCCAAATTCAGCCCTTCCTGAAAGGGGCAGGTTAAGAGCCTTCCCTCTTCAATAGCAGCATCTTGTAATAGAGGTTCTGGAGAGTGATGCAGCCCCTTCCTAGATTAAGAAGTGAGATAGCAAATGGCAAAGCTATCTTGTGGGTGGTTGTATTTTCTCTTCTCTAGGAAATCAGTGTGTGCTATTACAAGCATCATCTTGTAGTGGCCTATATTTTAAATTTGCGGGTCTGCAAGAGGTTGATATTTGGACCAGACTGACCCTTCTGGCTTCAATCCACTCAAGCACTTCATCCATATCTTGTGTGCTAGGAATGTCTGTAGAATTAGATCTTCCTAATATTGACTCTAACAACTGGACCTCTCTCTGATGGAGTCCTGTGAGTGCATCAACAGGTGGTGTTGTGAGAGGGAGTCACAGCAGCCTGTGCATATCACAAATATGATAACCAAAAGTCTTCAACTGGTATCCATGGAAATTATTTTTTTAAATAATAGTGTCAGGCATGAAAATAAAAACAATTATTTGATCTTATTTTATTACAGTATTTTACTGATGATGGTTTTTATTAAAATTAAGTCTTTGAGTAACATAACAAAACTTTTTGCAAGTTATTTTGTGTTGCAGCAATGAAGTAATCTCTTCAGCTAGAATATAAGTATGCATCTTATCTCTGAACAACTATAAAAAATGATTCACTAATTCTACTTCATATGGAATTCTTCTAACTTAGGAAGAGGTTTCCCCAAAATCAGATGGCTTTTCATCTTCTAAATATCTGCTAGTTTTACAGTGTTTGTATTCTCACTAGATTTGCAGCCCAAATTAAAAGTTCCCTTGTCCCCTGCTGAACTTACACTACTTCCTTTCTTCTACCTTGTCACCTCCATCTTTCCCTGTAGGGATGCACAAATCAAATTGGTTTATCTCCCTAATTGTTTGACCCTTCTGAAGTTCATCCAGCAGCAGCTTAATCAGATTTTGTATGTTTACGTTTGATAGAAAAGAGTCTAATTTACATGAGTAGTTTTTGTCTGGATTGTAAAAGGGCTCCTCTTCCCATCCCGCATTGAGAAGAAAGCTTTTGCTGCCTTCCACAAGCACCAGACCTCATGATTTGCAACAGGATCTAATATTGGCAGAGTTTGAGTCAAAGACAGCTAATATCAGTTATTTAATCAGTATGTTACTTGAAGGAGTAGAAAAACCTGCCTGAAATGAGGGGCCTAAAGAAAACAAACCATCTCCATGCCAGTCACATCTCAGAGACCGATTTGAGTCCCTGAGGGTGTCACAAGTTTACAAGCAGTGGTTTGATCACATGCTTTCAGTGAGAGCTGTTCGTGTTACACTGTATGAATTGTCGGGAGCAATGCCTTATAGCCTGTGAATGTGTTCATATACATATATAAATGTGCTTATGTATACAAGAGCCAATGTCTCATACCTACAGGTAGAAAACTGGGTGTATATATATAGGTATATGTGCTTACAAGGCTGAACCAAAGTCTAGTAATGCCACTAGACTGACTTTTGTTCATTTTAATGGGCCTTGTTGTTAGTGTCTTGTACTGGACGTCGTTAGGGTCTTGTACTGGACATCTATAGCAATATGTCTTATAGCAAAGCTACTGGTACTGTGCTAAACAAAAAAAAAAAAACAGTTTTATTTTTAAGTTACAATCTCTTCTGTCTGTCTTTATATCTGTTTTAATGGGGCAGTAAAATTATTTCCCTTTTTTCAGTGTCATTCTTTAATTTAGACTCTTAAACACAGTATAACATAATTACTGTTGCATATTTATAAATGTTTGAGTTTCTCTTTTTTGCTTGGTTTTAAGGAAAGGGTGGAGAGAAAGCTGCACTTTGAAATATGTGCACATGAATGAATTTATTCAGACAGAACAATTTTTCACATAAAACCCCAGATATTATTCTTAGGAGGAACTATTGTTCTCGTAAAGTTAATTTTAGGAAATGTAATTAAGATTCTGCAATTATAGGTCTAAGTCTCAGTCTATTGAAAACAGCAGCAGTTTTGTGTCACAAGTAGAAGTATGGATCAGTTTATAATTGACCAAAAGCAGACTCTTACATGGCTTAGATGTAATATCCCTACTACTTTAATACCTTGCCTGTTGCACACAGTGTATGTGCTTTAATTCAACCTCAGTCCTTCTTTGAAAGCCTTGTAAGAACAGGGCAGAAACATGTAGTTGTGGCATACAACTGGTAAGTCTATCTGTACTTCAAGAAATATCATGGAAATATGCCAGCCATTGCATTACTTATTATTGTTGCTGTCAATTAGTGTTCAAAATACCAAGAACAATTGAATCTCCATTATGGAATTGGCAAATGTTACTATTTTCTCACCAAACCCATTTTAATTCAATCTTTTCTTGGTTTTGCTTATATATCATCCATATACTACATCCATTGCATGTGGAATTCATGAAAAACATTCCCTTCCTTTGTTTTCAGGGTGCAGCCCAGAATATATTTAGGGCCTGAATTACCAAAAAAGGGAATAATGCAACTGATGCGATCTCTCCAGCTATAGTCGTTTGAATTATATAATAAGCAAAGGAAACAAGAATGGGCACAACCCAAAGGTCTGCATTGTTTTGTTTTATTTTTTTTTTTTAATTATCCTCCCTTGGGAATAATATCCATGATCAGTATTTAATTCATACTGATTATTGAAAACTGTTCTAAAAAGACCCTCCATAAATGGCTACATGTGTGTCTAAGCAGAGTTCAAATGCCATTAACCAAAAGCTGAGTCTTAGCTGGCTCAGATGTAGAACATAAACACAGCTATATAGCATGTACAAGAAGTTCTAGCATGCATCTGAAAAAACCACTTGCTATATTATTCCCCTGGGTTTCACTTCCCAAAGCAGCATGTCTTTCCATCAGATAGCAGCAAAGAGCACAACACCTCCTCCTTATTGCAGCACTCCCAGCTGCATTTTCTGGTCTTCTGGGGACACCGGGGGGGATTTTCATATAGGGGCTGTAGAGAACTGCATGCATGTACATGTACAGGTTAATGTGTCAAACAGTTGTACTAAACACAGTGCCACCACAGATGAGTTAATAACAAGTCACTGGCGCTCTGCTGGAAATGAGCCTAAAGATATCTCCTCCTCTCTCCTGTCTGACAGCCTGCCAGGAGGATGAGGCCAGAGGAAGCCTTTCCAGTTAATTAGTGTTGTGAGCTAATATTGGACTTTGGCTTTACATATAATTCACTTTCTCTTCCTTAGTTCTTTTTCTGCTAATGCCAAAAAGCATTATCCCTCGTGAAGTCCAGCACGCTTAAGAAGCTTTCAGAAAAACACCCTTCAAGTCATAGCTCAAAGCATCTGCTTCCACACCAGATCTAAATGTTGCTTCCCTCATCCATGGACAAAACATATTAGACTTCACCATTAGGTTGCCTTATTAAATAGTGATATGATCACAAAGCTCATTATAAATAAAATAAGTTCTGGTACTGAGGTGATGTTTGTGGTCCCTGGCAATCATGACTAACTCTTAGAGCACCATATTTCTTTTAATGCTACTTCTCAGATGGGATTTTTTTTTTCTTCATTGTTTCCTTTGGTTTATATCTAGTATACTTTCCATTTCTGGTTTTTAAGTATGTCATGCAAAACTCTTTCTGATCAGAGTAATGAATTTGACTTTAAAACAAATCAGAAGTGTTGATAAAAATTCGCCTAAGTTGCTCATAATAAATAAAAAATCATGCTATGATATTTATTAATGAGGATAAAGATTTTTTTTTTTGGTTTTTGAAGCACAGGATTACAATATCAGGCAAACACAGACATTTGCTCAAGCCAAATGTGTTAGCTCTATTTCCAGATGAGATCCAAGAAGAGAAATCAAGCCAACATTAGGAGTATGAGCTATTGAAAAAAAGACATGTTTTTAGAGGTTCCGCTGCGCTTAGATGCTCTGATTGTTTGAAGGGGAGCACATGCAATCATTTCTATATACATAAAGACTACACAGTTATGTTTTGCTTAAAGTTCTTTTTTTTCCTGCACCATTTTAAAGTGTTCTCGTAAAGTAAGAATTTGATATTGAGAGTTCTGAACTCATCAATGAAAGCAAAGAAAACATCAATCCATTTCCCCAGTCAGGAGCATAGGAATAGAATTTCAAATATAATGTCAAAGAAAAATAATAATGCAGTACAACTCCTGAAATCTTTTAAAAAAGAATCGTCTTTTTTCTCATATACTGGTTGAAAAATGAGACTGTGAGGAAAGCAATGGTTTGCCACCAACAGATCTGAGAATCAAAGCCAGGTCTCCAGAGCGTGTAGTTTTCCCCAGGGTCATACTATTACCAAGTGTTCCTAGTGTGAGGAAAAAATGACATGTATCTTTTCAGCACAGTTCACTGAATCTTAAAGTTTTCCTGCTGCTTGTTGCATCTGACCACTTGATGTACAACAAAACCTTCTTTTTACTCTTTCCAGGTATTCATCCAGTGTTTTAAAAACTCCTCAGAATACTTCAATAAATATGCAACTGCCTTCAAGAGAGACAACCCCTTATTTTAATAACATGGATCAGAAGGACTTGGTCGGCTATTCATCTTCAAGGGCCAACTCTGTTCCCATCATCCCGTCTGTGGGCTTGGATGAAGCCTGCATGCAAATGCAAAATGTTTCTGAAGTAACAGGCATCAAATGGTGCAAAAACTCCTATTCAGCTGAACTTGTCAATGTGAGTTCCCCAGTCAGTAATTGTCTTATAGCTGAACAGCACGAAGTGAAAATATTGCTAGAAACTGTGCAGGAGCAGATTCGGATTCTGACGGATGCGAGGCGGTCGGAGGACTATGAACTGGCGAGAGTAGAAGCAGAGAGCAGCACGAGTGAAAACACGGCCTTTCTGCCCTTGAGCCCCATGGCCAAGTCAGAGCAAGAGGCACAATTTGTCTTAAAAAGTGAAACGCAAAGAGACTCAGTATTGACCAAGTGACTTTGTGTGGGGATTTTGGGAGGGGAAATGAGATCTGTGCATTTGATGCTTTGTTAAACAGGAAGGGAGGAAATTAAGTACAAATTATTTATATGCATTAATTTAAGAGCATCTACTTAGAAGAAACCAAATAGTCAATCGCCCTCATATCATAGTGTTTTTTAACAAAATATTTTTTTAAGGGAAAAGTTCCAGGAGGGATGGTGTGTGCATCAGGTGCTTTTTAGGCAGGATTACACATAAAGTTTCAGTTATAGAGCATTTACCATGGTCCTCTTTAGCTGTCCAAAGGCTTAGGCTATGCATCTTTTTTTTTTTTCAGTAAAGGCCAAGACCATTCTTAGATTCATTTCTGGTTTCAGAGCAGCACTGCAGTCAGCTGCTGGCCAGGGAATCAGATCCTGGGGAGCAAATCCCACTGACCCCACCACAGACCCAGTACCCTCTCCCACTCTCCTCTTGGTTCGAGGTTTACACCATGGCACACAGACGTCTACTTCTGAGGTCTGGTAGCTACTGTGGAATGACAATAAATCCCTAAATTGAGCCAGACATTTAACCTTCAACCTTACTTCAATGTGTCAGTAAGCCCAAAAAAGTCAGTGGAAACATTTAGGAGCTTTGTGTTCAGCCAAGTGTGGAGTGGGATTGGGGCCTGTATTGGTAAGATATGTAATATGGGGTAGAGATTCAGTGGTCAGGAGCCTGCAGGTGCTCCATTTTCTGAGCTTTGTCTATCAGAGCAGCCTTAGTGGAGAGTGAGGAAAAACAAAAAGTCCAAAAGCATTTATTATGGCAGGTTTGGATTTGATTTGGGTTTTTTTGAGTGGGAACATAAATTTTGTTGTTCATTAATAAGCCCTCAACATTTCTAAACTGTTATACTTTGAAGGTGTTTGTAAGCTCTCAAGGAGCACTTCTGAGTGTGTGTGTATTTTTTTAACTCATTTTTTATTATGAGTTCTTCAGAGAAGAGTCAGAAAGATCCAGAATGATCAAAATCTAGCTGATTAGTGTCCACACTGCCCTAATTTGTTCCCACTTTCAGTTCTTCAGTCACTTCAATTAATCATGGCTTAGGCTTGTGAACTTTAAAGCTTCAGCCCTCCAGATGGTTCTGTATGGGCAGACCCACAAGCATGCACAGATATGGTTCTAATTGAGCTATATAAGAGCAGATGGTTTCCACCAAATCACTCCCTGCAGGGAATCAGGCGTTGGAGAAGAAATGTAATTTCCTGGTTGCCATATCCCAATCACATTATAAGCATTCTTTGCATTTGCTTTCTGTTGAGTCCCTCTTCCCCCCATAAATTACAACACAATAAATATGCCAATAATACAAGGAATTGGATTCAGTGGCATACACATTACTGTTTTTATTAGTGTTAAAATATCTCCTTATTCATGGGGAAAAGTAAAATCAGCTATAATAAATAATGGCTAAATAGCCTTCCGTTAACTGTCAGAAGATTGATTAAAAAAATTACAGTATACACAGAATGTAATAAAATACTCCTTTGCAGCAAATTAATTGTTAAATTTGTATATGCGGCCCAGACTTTCCAGTTCACAAGTCTCAAGACTTCCCAAAATAGCACAATCATGCAGTGCTGTTGTATGTTGAGTGAGAATAAAGCAATATTTTAACCTCTGTCAAGTAAATTTGCAGAAGAAATGCTGAAGGTGTATGTCTTTTTTTTTTTTTTTGTTAAGGTAGTAAAAAAAATTACTATTCACAGTCTTCATTCACCAAGTCTTATTTTGGGTTTCTTTTGCCATTTTGGTTTTAGTTTTGGCTTGGTTTTTAAGATAAAGTTGATGAAATTGTCTTGTATACAGAACTTTCTATGCTGTAATTTTTGCTGTGTATTTTCAATAAAAATATATTTGAGGGCAAACTATGCTTTATGCCCCAGGATGGAGCATGCCTCGTTTGGAATGAATTCCTCAAAGACACAGGGCTTTTGTTGTAGCAGTAATGTGCTACCACCATGAGGAGTGGTCTCGCCCTGAGAGGTTTCTGCAATATGTTGTGGCTGGGCACAGACTCACCATGCATGAACTGAGCTAACTGTGCTGGGCATGGCCCCAAGCCCACACCAAATAAATCCTCTGAGAAAACAGGTGTTCTAGGTGGACTCACCTTCACATCCCTACAATGACTTTTCTGTCAATATCCCACCAGCTCAGGTCATGAGCAAAGTGAGTTTGCCTCTGCCCATAAGCCCTGTGAATATGCCTGTAATATAAAAACTGGCTATTATATAAAGCTCTGATTCAATAATCTGTGAAGTGTGATCACAATTAATTAATTGTTCACACTTACTGATTAATTAATTTCATCAAGAGATGGTCTCTCTGCAATGAAGTGCAGAATCCTGCCCAGATAGGTGTTTCAAAATTAAATCTTTTCAATCCAGATGTAAGGTCTTCTTACCCCCAATTCCTACTGAACTCTGCAAATTCACCTTTGGCAACATATTGGAAATACACAGCAAAATTTCTGTCGAAGAAAGAACCATATCATAAGCAATGCATTTACAGAGAGAATGTGTTCACTCAGCACTCCTGAAAGACCCAGAAAGAGGGGAAGAGCAATGTATTTAAGAGAATGAAATGTTTGACTGAATGATAGATCTTAAAATGGTGAGGATATCTTCAGTTCATGTTAGAGATGCGATCTTGTACTCAGCAAAGGATGTGTGACTGTTATATGTTAACTGTTCAATTCAGTTTTCAGCATGTTTGAATAGAGAGACATTAATATTAACCATATGTCAGACTAGTGTATTATTTGTTAAGAGTATCGCTTCAGATCCTATTGAAACTGTCATTGTTTGCAGAGGAAAAGAAAAAGGTTTGAAAACATCAAACTAGGTAGCCTTAATGTCCTTTGTGTGCTTCTCTAATGCACCAGTTTTCCTCCATGGACCTTTCTATATTACAGTGAATGGGACAAAATTTTCTCTGAAGTCTGACAATTAACTATGTAGAGGACACAACAGAAAGTTGTACTGAAATAGCGAAAATCATAGGCCGAATTTTGCATTACTTCTGACCCCTGTGATGACACTGAACTCAGTGGATTCAGAAGGGATGTGGGTCAGTGTATTTCATTCCTAAAATTACATCTGTTCCTATCCTTGGAAACAGACTATAATCCCTCTAAAAGAGTCTCTGAACTCAGTCATTTACCTGTAATGTAATTAAAATTATATCTGACCTATGGAGTTCTAAGTGTAGTCTGGTGTGAAAACTCACACATGCAGCATTACACTCAAGTAAACTGGAAGAACAGCTAACTAAATAAATTGAACTTCCTCTGAACTGAACAGAGAAAGCCTGTGTCTCTTCAGCATGATACTGTGGAGCAGAATTATGAGAGAAGTGTATATCCAGATTTTTTTCTCTTCTGTATAGAAATTCTTCAAAGTAACCCCCCAAAAATCCACTAGAATGGTCTCAACATTTGAAATAGGAAATGTAGGTGAGTATGGGCACATTTCATAGCATTAACCACTGGAAAATTCTTCAGTACACCCATGACACAAAACTGGAATGTTCTAATTGTTGCATGACTAAATTTTGATCAACAAATGCATCCACGGAAAAAGAGTTTTTCAGAATGCTTTTGGTATCTAGCCAAGCTCCCAGCTGATGTAGTCAATGTAGCAAGTTTATATTAAGAGAGGATCACATCCAAAATCTCTTATATTCAATGTTCGGTTAATTGTCACAAAGTTTAGTAGCCTTCTACATGGTGTAAGGACTTCTACACTGATTTTTGGAGCTACCTTCATTTTGCTTATGGAAATCATACTTGTGTCACGCTCACTAGAACATGATACAAGATTTGCTGCCCAAATGATTGGTTTGTCAGGTCTGTCTTTTACAAGGGCTGAGTATCACTGACCAGGCTCTAAGAGCAATGAACTTTCCAGCAGGTGGCTAATTCCAGTTTTATTAATTAAAATCCTACAGCTTCAGGTTTAAATTTTGAAAAAATGATGAGATGATGGCATGTGCTCATTACCATGCATGTGCTAGATACGTTCCTGAATCAAACGTATAATCATAAGATCAGAAGAAGATAATTCATATCTACGTCTCATATAAGTGAAGAGAGAATCTGGATGCCTCTTCCCAATTCATCCCCAGCAAAGCCCACTTCTGTGCTGTCCTTTGATTTTTTGCTGCCCGCTTTGATTTTTTCTGAAATCACTGAATTTGTAATGGTTGAGCATCTTTATTCATGTTCAATTTTACCTTGCTCTCAGAATTTGGCATAATTTATAGCCTAATGTTTGGGACACTGGGACTGTCTACTGAGTAAATTTAAGGCCTAAAACATTCAAATTTTTTTACATGTACATTTATCTGCTTTCGGTAGACCTTATGGGAAATCTTTCCCTTGAAGAAAGATTTATGCAGGCTGTGCTGGAAGGCATTTTCCTGCCACTTCTGCTGGTATCAGCATTTCCAGTCTCTGAGTCAGATGCTCTCTTCAGGTTCTCCTGGGCATTGGGACCAGAAGCCTCTGACTTCTCTCAGAGCACCAATGACCAGAAGTCATCTGATGTGTCCTGAGCTATAGCTACATATCAGAATACTTCTGACTATTAATAATAAAATGTCTCCAAAGTTTAAGATCTTTCATATGCATTGCATTAAATTATATAATAAATATAAAGCTGAAGTTTATGAAATTAAAATTATATAATAAATATTATTGATTTTATCTATGTCTTGCTTTGAAGGAGTATGGAGTGAGAGCTCTCAGTTTTGTAAATATTTGGAAACTAAACCACAAATAGTAATAAAAAATAATACAAAGAATAATTACTACCCTAAAATAAAAAAGATAGTTCCTTTCTTTCTCTGAAGTAATCAGTAGCAGCTAAAAGTTATCGAGATGCATTAGGGAAATGAAAGAATACTCAGTGAGGGCATTTTGTAAGTCATGCCAGTAATATGACTAAGATGGTGGGTTTTAAGTAATTCAGACTTAGAGTTTCCCTTGCTTGACAATACATTAAGATGATGTTTCTTTCATAAGATAAAGATTACTTCTATACAGAGCTGAGGCAAGTATCACCTACCTTAGCATAAGCAGAACAGAAATGCAGTATAGGTTTCACTTTGACTTTCTGACTCAAGTGTTAAACTCACTTGCTTCAGATTATCTCCAATTTCTTCTAGGAGAGAATAAATGAGTATCCCCCCAAAAAATAAAATACGTATGAATAATTGATGACCTCCCCCCCTGCAAAATCTACCAATTAAGGCTACTGATATTGAATATCATAGAAATATCTGAGATTTTGACTGTCCTTGATGGGGAAAACAGCAGCTAGAAGAATTACCCCCACCAC
Source organism: Myiopsitta monachus (assembly GCA_017639245.1). Lineage (NCBI taxonomy): Eukaryota > Metazoa > Chordata > Aves > Psittaciformes > Psittacidae > Myiopsitta > Myiopsitta monachus. The sequence continues at coordinate 69,873,868 of CM029921.1, read as the reverse complement.
CACCCCAGCTAGATGCACGTTGTGAATTTCTGGAGAAGAGGGTAGGGAGCTTGTCCTGGTTCTCACAGAGGGTAGGGAGGTTCTCGTGGCTATGGCACAGCTTTTCCATGGGTGAGGAGGGATAGATTTTGAGATAGACCAGGAGACGTCATCTGAGAAACTTGCCTTACCTTTATTTCTTTCTCAGATCTTTGTCAAGTCAGTTAAACCACGGTCATCAGCACTAGTTTGTTTTGTAAGTTACTGATTTCCAAATTCTGGGATTCTTTGAAGTGCTGAATTTTGGAAGCAGAGGCATCTAAAAAAAAAAAAAAAAAAAAGCCCTAAAATGTCTTCTGTAAATTTTTTAAACTGTCTTTACCTGAAACGCTTGCATTACCTTAACTATTTTTTAAAAAAATATGTGCTACAAATGTAAACTCCAAACGTTTATATTTACATCATTATAATAGGGCATGGTTAAGATCTGGGTGTCATGTTTCTCTCCTGATCTACTTGAAGATGTCTGTGCTCATCTCAGGGGTGTTGGACAAGATGACCTTCAGAGGTCCCTTCCAAACCAAACCATTCTAACCATTCCCTGAAAAACATGTTCAAGTTACTTCTTTTATTTTTTGGATCATTTATGAAATGCTGGAGATTTCTGTGCACATCAAAGGCCACTTTGAGTTTTACATGGAAAGGTAAATAAAACTAACATATTTGCAAACAAAAAATGGACTACGTAAAACTTGCAGGTCAGACTCTAGTGGTATGCAAGTGGCAGCTGTTTCACTGAAAGTATAGTTAACGTGAAGGGAATGAGTCTCCCAGAGGAAGATACTTATGGTGGCTCAGCAGTTGAGCTGACTGAAATAAAATCCAGGTTTCCACCTCCACAGTGCTAACCTATGCTTCTTTCTAAAGCTGGCCCACCCCAAGCTGCAAGGTGTCTGAAGCTCCACCAAGTGACTGTATCAAAAGGCAGGCGTCAGCACTGACTTCTGCAAAAAACTCCTCTTATTAAATCAAAATGAAATAATATGAACTAAAAATCAATGGAACTGATTCTCAATTGCTGTCAGGTTATAGCAAGGACTAGCAATGGCGCTAATTTACTGTTTCTGAGGCTGTGGCTCATGATTTGACGTGGCCCATGAGTTTCTATTGTCTGTGCTGGAGCTATCTTAGCAGAAATTTCTCTGTCCATCAGGGTAACATTATTAAAGCAGTTTGATTCCAACTAACCTCATTTTTTGTACTTCACTGTATATTGTCCTTGATTATTGTAGAAGTAAAGCTTATTCGAAAGTCTGCTTAAAGTGCCACCTCATATCTGTCTGTCAGAGTAACTGGTTGTGATCACTCAGCTGCAGTTTTAACAGTGGTGTAAGGTCCTCCAACACTATGGAGCAGAGCTGGATCTTGCAGTCCAAAATCATGTATACATCATAGAATCATAGAATGGTTTGGGTTGGAAGGGACCTTAAAGATCATCTAGTTCCAACCCCTCTGCCACAGGCAGGGACACCTTCCACTAGACCAGGTTGCTCAAAGCACCATAGAACCTGGTCTTGAATACTTACAGGGATGGGGCATCTCAGCAACCTATTCCAGTGCCTCACCACCCTCATAGTGAAGGAATACGTATAAGCAAAAATGTCCATACTTGTTCTGCACAACTGTATGCATTCAGATCTAAGCATGGATCAGCTGCCAGGCTGATCCTTTACATGTTTTATATAACAAAGCTGTATTTTAAATATAATTTGCTGCTTCTCTGATTGTTGTATAGAGAAGCAACAAAGGGAAGTTCAGCATGTCTGCATTTTCATCTCAGCTAACAATAGTAGGTGTTCTTTTTTTTCCCGAAAGCAGCTCAGGAAACAAAGTTGTTAAAATTCTGACCTCAGAGGAAAAACTGGTACCCTGGCAGGGGAAGGTCATTCTGAGCAGATGCTTATCTAGTCTGTCTTTCTTCCTAAGCAGCCTTTCTTCCAAGAGCCAGTGTACCTAAAACAATTGAAACATAAGCAAAGCTAAGGCAAAACATGGACTCTGCCTTCTTTGCAAAGGGGTCAGGGGCATAAGTAAAGGCTAATTACCAAAAATCTTTCTAGCTAGTTATGCTAGCATTTGCACAGACTGGTAAAACTAAAATGACTGTATATGATTTAGTCATCTTTATTTGCAGGCTGTGATGTATGTAAACTGATAGCCTGCTTGAAATTGTCAGTGATTTGCAGTATCTCAGGATGGAGTTTCAGGGTACTCAGGATGTCATTTACCACTCTCCTTAACCTCCATCCCATGTCCATTTGACGAATGAACATTTCTATTACACGGGCGGAAGTGACACCCCATTGCTGGAGGCGTGAGTGTCACACCAAGCCCCGCATAGCTTTTTGGCAAGCAAGGCAAACCAGTCATTTCAGCCTTGCAGGCAGTACTCTGGGCTGCGAGGGAGCATACTGCAGGCTCAGCCCCTTCGTCAGACAAGAAATCAGGTTTCACAGTAGGGGAGGCCTCCTAAGCTAAAAATGAAAAACTCCCTCAAGATTGAGATAAAAGGGTGACTTGGAAAAAAAAGACAACTAGAAATCACAGTCCTTTAAAACAGGTTGTGGTTTTCATTTCAATTTCTCCAGTAAAGTAGTTGAGTAGGGTTTTTTAAATTGACACTCAGCTCAATTTAAAGCTGTCCCTAGACAGTTTCAGAGAATAAAGAGAATGCATCCCAGTGCAAATGCCTATACTCTAGGAAGGCACTATAGTTCACAGACAACATTCCATCCTTGTGGGTAGGATGTGGGCATCAGTGCTTTGCCAGTCTTCCTTAATTTGTTGACAGAAGACCAGGCAGTGCCCTGCACTCCTCACTCACTGGCTGCCAATGAGACCTGCAGTAAATCCCCTACTAAAAGCACTTAAAGATGAAACATGGCTTGTTCACTGTGAATATCCAGCTGGGATAGTTGGAAAAACTGCAAGAGAATCATTTGCCTTTGCAAAATGATTTATTTTTAATAGTTTTTCAGTCCTCTCTATTTAGTCAAACAAGGACCGTAAGATTTCCAAAAATAAAAGTGGAATGATTGGTTCCTGGATCTGGTTGTAATGGTCACAATTCCAATATTTCAGACTTTTTGCTGAGCACTGATCAAGTAGAGTCAATTGGGCTTCATTCAAATAGATGAACTTATAGAGTTACGCCTGATTTCTTTTATTGATCACAAGATTCTTTCCATATCATGTAAAATTATGTTTACTTAAAACTGATCTGTAGGTATGCATGAAACAGCACCTAACGTGGACTTGAAGTTTGAACCCTCAGTGCACAGGGTGAGTCTTGTGAAATCTTCATTTTAGCGGCTGAAAGTCTTGAACCATTCACTGAAAGACAACTGTTTGATTTCAACAAAATTGATTCTGCTGTTAATAAAGTCACTGATAAACACTTGAGCTGGATTTGGGGCTTCTGAATAATATATATGGATATAGATATGTAAAGCTACATACACAAACTTCTTTTAGAACACAGAAATGAATGCTCCAACTTAAATTTTATTAATCTAAATAGCTGGAGAGAATATCCACTTAACAACATAGCCTAAACACATTGAAGAAGGGGGGAAAGGTGTTTATTTTCAACTGTATTTATTTTTTCACTGGTATAAACAGAAATAAAAACAGAAGAAAAATAATCATAGTGCCTATGACAAAGGTTGTGTTTCAAGGAGTGTGCAATGTGTACCACTATTATTTAACTGCAAATGGAAGCCGCTGACTGAGTGTGGTTGAAAGGAAATAACCTTAGAAAAAGTGTCACCCAGCATCCCAGGAAATGTTTGGGTTTGGTATGTTTGGCCTTCTTTTTTGTGGAGCTGTACATTCCTGTCTATGGGTTTAAAGGATAAAAAAAGAACTGAATTCAGAATCAATCTGTATTTCGACTCGTTCTTGTACTCCCAACACCCAGGGTGGTTTACCACAGGAGTAAGTGAAGCTGAACAGTATAATTTTTCTACTTAGTGTCACAAATGAGTTTTATAGTTTTATTGAATTCAGTCTTTTTCTCTGCTTAAGTGGTGTGCTCCTGTTGTAGCCATCCGTATCTCCCTTAAAGCAGAGGCTTCATTTGTTAGCAAAGTCACAGAGGCCCCTCCCAGGGCCCCCCAGCTGGGGTAGCTGCATGGAAAACAGGTGCCTCCTTGCAGCCTTGCAGTTCCTTGTGTGGATGTCCCTTCCCTTCCCTCCTGTGCCCAGGAATGTGGTTTTCACATGCATCTCCAGTGGTTTGTGCTGAATCAATCCATGCTGAGCTTATTCATCATCCAACCTTCAGAGACACTCTCTGCCTGAGTTCCTCCAAAAACACCTCTCTAGTTGATGCCAGGTAGCCCCCAGGTGAAGCCTTAAGTCAGCTGCATTTCCCTGCCACTGCTGGCTCTGTTCACAGTGTGCTGAGCACATTAAATCTCAGCTGAGACCCAGCCTGCTCCCAGGCATGGGAAAGAGGATGCACGGCTAGGCGTCAGGAGAGCAGCAGGTACTCCACAGCTTTGCTCTGCTTCAGTCAGGTTCTCCCAGTATACCCTCTCCCCCCTCCTCTTGCTAGGTTCAATCCTGGCCACCTGCCTTGCAGATCCCCACTTCACTGGTTAACTTGGGCTTTTTGTTTTTCATTCTAGCTTGGAAGAGCTGTCTGAATCTGTCACTTGGCTTCTACTTACCCATGCTTTTTGCTTGAAAACTGCCTTACTTTAATAATGCTACTCCAAGGGCTTATGAACATGCCAATGTTACAAAATTGCAGAAAAATATTATATTTATATTCCAAAATATAATATTTCAAAGTTGCTTTTCCAGGCACCTCACCCCCTGGGCACAGGCACGTGAATGAGTTTGATGCTGAAACTTACTGGTCTAATAGGAATTCTCCTTTTGCCCAGGACTAGGGACAGGTTTGAGTGGGAGTATAACACTGCCCCAGGTAATGGTCCTAGAATCAAGCAACCCACACACCTGCGTTAGATGGAGCTGTTCACCTGGTTCACAGCCATTGAGGAGACTTTGTCTCCCTAGCAGTGGCCACCCATTCAGGCCTTTGTGCCTTGTGTGCCTGCACTAGAAGGGTTTTGTCCTGCTGGGAGGAAGCAGCTCTGGAGGTATGGCTCTAGCAGGAGGTTTGCTTCTTACATGTGTCATTTCTGATTAAATGTTTTTGTTAGGCAATGCTTTTGTTGTTGTTTGGGTTGTTTTTCCTCCCTCCTTTCCCTTTTGGTTTGTGATGGATATTTTATGTAATAATTATTTGTTCTGTGGAATAGTAACTCAGTTTATTAGACTGAGCACAGATTAATGTATTAGATGACAACAGTTTTATAGCTTTGTCTCAAAGCTTTCACTCCATTCAGAGCTATGGTTGATGATTTTGAAAATGTGCCCACTTGGTAAGAGAGTATCATTTTTGTTTCCCCTTTCACCCAAGGGTAATTGTAAGTTTCTTTGCTGCCTTCCAGAATGGAAAAATCTGAAGCTTACTTAGAGTGTGGTTTATGCCACAATAGTCACTGCATACTATCCAAGCATCCGCTAAAGCAGCTATCCTAGCATGCTGAGGAGTTATGCTAACTTTCAAAGGTGCAACTTAAAATGAAACAAATAAGGATGCAACAAGAGTGGCTCATAAAATGCCCATTAATTCATGTTTGACACTCACTTAAAACTTCATGTTCTTATGGAATCCCAGTGTTAAAGGCACATTAATTATTACTGCTTTCTGAAGCAAGGCTACAGCAAGCTTCAGAAATTTCTTGTGACATTATTATCCTAATAATTCAAACTACTTTGCTTAGGCAGTCATCTGCAGAACAAAAACTTTTCTCAAATCACTTATGTACTTTTAATTTGTACTATTCACAGACCATAGAAAGTTGTTAAAAATGTTAACAAGTTACATCTATTGCTAATGCCAAACACTGCAGTTACTAGCAAAATGCTTATAGGAATGGCATTGGTACTGTGCAAAATAAGAATATGTCTTACTGTAAGCATCTTTTTTTGCTAGGACTTGGTGAGCATATGTACTCACAGATCACAGTGAAGCACTTAGTTTCTTGCAAAATGTCTCAGGAGGAGTAGCACTGCTCCATAAAACAAAGGGTTTGTTACCAGTTTAATACTACTTAAAATAGTTCATTTGTGTTTATAGGTTCTCTATGTTTTCTAACCTTGAGTAGAAGAGCTTGTTTCTATTTATTATCTGTCAGTAAAGTAAGATATGAAACTATAGATGGGTGGGCAGCAACAGAGCAACCACTCAAAAAAATTCTGATTTTACTCTTTTTTTGGTGAGTCTGTTTTCTTAATTTGGTATTCATAAGCAATGTTGCAATAGAATATGCAAAGATGCAAAGAAGAGGCTGATGTTTTGGGAGTCTCTAGCTATTTGTAACAGAGGAACTGGGGGAAAACAAGGTGTGAGGGAATGGAAAAGCTCAAGATAGATTTTGGGGAGATCTGTGTGCCAAATATTAATAAGGACTTAAAAAGAAAACTGACTAGAACCTCCTCCATATTCAGGTGGAAATAAGCTAAATGGGCAGATCCAGGTCAATAGAGGGGAGCTACTTGAAAACTTTGTGCGTGAATCTACTCTGAAAGTAAAACTCCTTGGGTTTTGTTCTTGGTAATTAGCTACCAAAAAAACCCAACCAAAACAAACACACAAACAAAAAACTGACCATATCCTGGGCTGCATCAAAAGGAGCGTGACCAGCAGGTGGAAGGAGGTGATCCTGCCCCTCTCCTCTGCTCTCGTGATACCTCACGTGGAGTATTGCTTACAGTACTGGTGTCCTCAACATAAAAGGGAAATGAAGCTGTTGGAGCAAGCCCAGAGGAGGGCCACAAGGATGATCAGGGGCTGGAGCATCTCCTGTATGAAGACACGCTAATAATATAAAGGTGGTGTTTTCCAGCAGAGGTCATTTCTTTTTAAGGCATCAAAGTGGCTAGAGGAAAAGAAGCCCACGCCATTATTGCTACAAAAGAAAAAAAAACAAACAAACAAAAAAAAACCCACCAAAAAATTTCCTTACTTATTTCCTCTACATTTTCTCCTGAACTCACGCCAGAAGAAGTTAGAGGGATTTAATTCTAGGGGCTAACTTTGAGAAAATGTTTTTTTACAACCTAGTCTGTAGCCTGGGATGGTGGGTAAAGGCACTCATTTTACAGTCAGATTGGGTACTGCAGGCATCCACATAACTGTCTTGCTCCACTTCGACATCTCTCATATCTCACTGTCTCTTCCCACTATTTCTATTCAGAAAATGTTTCAATGCAGTGGATTTGGGACAATGGGGATGGAGGGAATATGGCTTTTCTCCTGGAGTTAATACAAGTCTCTACAGCTGTAGTATGTCCCCTGCTTTCTTTTTGGAGTCTTATACAAATTCTCCAGTTGTCATTCTCAGGGTTTCTCTAGTTCTTTTTCTGTTATGCTTCATAGTTTGTTGCTATTTTTTTTCCAAAAATAGTGCTGCTATTCTAGGCTGTGATTTATACCAGGAATAACAGACATGGCAGCTATTCAGGGCTTGCTTTTAAGTAAATAAATAAATAAACAAACAAATCTGGTTTTGGCCAAGTATCCAACAAATTTGGAGGGCCTGAGGCTAGTCCTGGTTTAGCCAGAAAGCTGCACTGGGTGGAGGTGTCTGCATAAGAATAGCAGAAGATTCCTGGGCACCTTCCTGGGAGATCCTAGGGCATGGGGACCAAGAACACTTGTCAGATCACTGCAGAGCCAATGCTGCAGCAGTAATTTGGTAGGGAAGTTTTATGGTGACCATAAACTGTAGTTTATGGAAATTAGTTGTCCTTTTACAACCAGCAGGGTAAGGAGCATGTGAGGCCGCTATAGTGTGCAACACATAAATGAGGTGCATGGAAGAGATGTCTGACAAGCTCTTCAGCTAGTAGGAGAATAGGGAGAAAAGGAGATCTTGCCTTTCTCTGAGCTGTACTTGATATGCAAGCTTTCCAGAGTACTGTTGAGATCAGGTGCTTTTTGCTTACTCTTTGTTAGCAGTCGGTATTTTACCATTGATATTAGCAGCTTCTTGACCAAGCTTCCATTGGGTATGCCTTGTTCTTGGAGCTTTCTCACTTTGAAATGAATAGTGTTTATAGATTTATTGTTGGCAACTTTTATTGTAAATGTAGACCAGCAAGATACAGAGATGTAACTTTTGACTTCAGATCAAATGAACCTTTCATTCCTATCTAATTTAGCCAATATAGATTAAATTATCTAACATAGAGCTTCCTCTCTACGAATTAAATGGATTAATCTTTTTTAGAAAGCTATCAATAATCATATTATTGTATTGGTCAATTAATTCCTTTCCTCAAGAAGTTACTATTTTTATATGGCTACATTGGCCTGGAGTAATTACAACCCCAGTATTGCTTCAAGCCCTTCAGTTTAGCACTCTTCTGCTAAAATTTACTGCTTCTACTAAAGCCTTACAAATACTTGTAAGGAATAGCAGTGCATAGAGGAAAATTTCTCACCTGAGTGTCATGAAAGATGTCATGAAAGATATGTCATAAAGCCAAGCTGGAGTGAGCTTCATGATTTATGGATTAAATATCTCTTTAATCAAGACGCCTTAAGTAGCCAATTTAATCATTGTCATCAACTTCATCAGAGTGATTGAAACCATCATTACTTTAGCAACTGATTAGCAAGAACTGGATGGGGTCTTCCCACTAATGTTGGAGCTGCTCATTAGAAAGGTGTCAGAGGACCCTGATGGTATCTGTGCATAATCTGTCCCGGTGCTTTTGCTGCATTTTGGTAGAGTGTGCATTCTTCCTTAAACTAAATTTCCTTCAGTTTAATTCAAATTAATTACTATTTTGTATTACAAATATCTAAGTATTTATGTATAAAACTTGTTGAAAAAAAGTAAAGTGCACAGAAGTCTATTTGATTGCTTCTTAGGCTTTATAACCAAGGCCAAAGAAGTCGTTTAAGTATTTGTACACAGTTAAAAAACAATCTAAAAGAAAGAATCAGATTTTTTGGAAGGAAAAAAAACCAAAGCAAGCAAACAAACACACACACACCCAAAACCAAACCAAACCAAAAAAAACCAAACCACAACACTTCATCTAAACAAAGCAAAATCCCAAAACAGTGCATGCTGGAATGGGCAGGTGGCTGATCTGTGGTCAGACAGCATAACAATGCTGGGCATGACCAGGAAAATTATGGTTTGGGAGTTAAGAGGTTTGCCATCTGGGATAAGAAGATAAGTTGATTTGAAACATGACTCACATGTGGCACACCCCTGGGGTATTTAGTGCAGATAAAAGGAAACTAAGAATTTTTCTAAGTAATTTAGAAGAGGCCATGTAAGATATAAGCAGCAGCAAAGCCCTAAGAAGGTTCTCAGGAGAGTAAAAATGAGTTTGAGGAGCAACTAAAATAACCATAAGCTATATAGCAGGTTACTTGTAGTGGTGATGAATCCAGCCATCCAGAGATTTCAGGGAGTGAAGCTTTCTGGCAAACTGAAGAAAAGCTATGCTTTTTTAGGAAAGCAGCCCTCTGGCTCTGGTTTTAAGACTTCTTTTTTTATTATTTATTTTTTTTTTCCCTAAAATAAGAGCAAAAGTCTTATTTTGGTTATTTAACTTCACAGTACTAACAAAGAATTGGGACATTGATCAAAGACACAGATACTAGATACTAGATTACTTCAGTAATCTTGAAAGAATTTCTCTTGAATTAGCCAAATAATCCACATTGTGCTTTGAGTTCTTGACAGAGGCTAGCAGTTGGCCTGACAAAATTATAACAAAACCTGAACAAAAATTCTAAAATACAGAGAGGAAAACTGAGCAGCTCTCAGATGACTATGGGAGCGACTTGAATATTTGTAATCCAAGCCTGGTGATGTCTGGCATAAACCAGTGATACACCTCATCTGCATTTGGTTGGAGAGGGGAAGTCAAGGATGGTTTTTTCATTTTGTAGTAACTGCCATGGGAAAGGTGATCGTTCTCAGCAGTAGACCTTCAAGGAAGCAGCAAATACAAGTGACAAGGGAGGCCCCAAGTAATGCATGGAAAAGGTGCAGAAGGACACAAAGTATCAATTTAGTTTTGGAAAGCATGGGAAAACATGATTTTGAAATTAAAGAAAATATTTTAATTATCTTCATGGTTTACAAGCTGAGCTAAATGCTGGGCTTGACTGAAAGGGGAAGTGACATGAAAAGAAGAATTTAATGAATGTGGGGAAAGCAAAGGATAAAGGAGTTAGAAGAGGTTTTGGAACAACGAATGGCTCCCCTACCTTATTTCTTGTATTGAAAACTGTTTTCTTTTCATCTTCAAATTTGTGGAAGACTACATGAGACCAAGTGACGTACTGATTTAACAGCCATAATCTCTTTCCATTTTGGGATAGGAACCTTTGCGTCAATCCTGTTCAAGTTTTTGATAACAGGCATTTCCTCAGTTGTAATGGGGGAGTTGTACTGAAACTTCCAAGGCTTTTCTGGCTCTTCAGTTCAGTGAAATCTGGGGAGTACAGGTAATGCCTAGTGAGGTCTTGAGTACCTGTTTTCATTATTAGTGGGGTATTTCTCATGAGTATTGAATTTTCCAGATCCACACAAGTGGCTTCCTAGCTGTTAAAATATTTCATGGAATTGAGTAGAGCTCCTCCAAACCAGAGCAGTATTCTCTGCCATCACAGGTGTCCTGGGTTCAGCAGTAGCAGTCATTTTTTATTTTTTTTTCTCCTTCTTAGTAGGTGGTGCAGTGCTGTGGTTTTGACTTTCAGCCTGGGAACAGTGCTGATAACACCGATGCTTTTAGTTACTCCTTGGAATGTTTTGGTCTGACCAAAGACTTTCTGAGTCTCATGCTTTGCCAGGGAGGAGGGGAAGCCAGGAGGAAGCAGAGACAGGACACCTGACCCAAACTAGCCAAAGAGGTATTCCACATCACAGCATGTCATGCCCAGGATGAAAAAACGGAGGGCAGAGACCCAGAAGGGTGGGGGGTGCACTGCAGGGTTGGGCTTGATATCAGGTGCTGAGCAGTTGTACTCTCCTCCCTTGTATTTCCCTTGTCATTATTATTATTGGTGGTAGCAGCAGCGGTTTGTATTATACCTTTGTAACTGGACTGTTCTTATCTCAACCTGTGGGAGTTACATTCTTTTGATTCTCCCCCCCAGCCCCTCAGGAGCTGGGAGGAAGAAAGAGTGGGGAGTGAGTGAACTGTGTGAGAGGCTTAAACCACAAGAACAGGATACCACAGAGATAATATTTTTGATCCTGAAGTTGACAGAAGGGATTTTATCAGGCTTCCTGCACTGGCACAGGTATCCTTCTTTGGTGCATAGACAGCCGTGTTGTCACTCCATCTCTCTGCCCTCCTGCATAGAGCTGGAGAGAAGATGGTGTGGCACTGATGCTGCCAACCCCCCTCCAAGGCTGCACTGTTTGTGCTGTAACCTGGTCCTAGCCTGACTCTGCTGCTACAGCAGCTGGTGCTGTTGCAACAGAGTTGTGCTTGAATTGCGCTAGTGTGAATTGGGTTTGTTATTGCTCACATGTGTGGGAGAGCTTGAATCAGATTTTCATTTTATTCTTTGAGCTCATCATCTTTAGTGTCAAAGGAGCGTTTCCACTGCAGCTACTGTTTCAAAACACATACTGAAATATTATTTCTGTTACTCTTTATTAGTGACAGTCTTTCTTGCTTACCTTTGTTTGCTACCCTGCTGGTGGGCTTTAACTGACCCACATGCACCCCCCCCTTTCCACGGTGGTGTTGCTCTCTGTTGCCTGGAAGGAGCATTTGGTACAATTAGCAGGCTTTTTATGGTAATACAATTGTTCTGAGAGAGAGTTTTGGAGTATGTGTGTGCTTGGCAATTGCTGAAGCCGGCAGTTGCAGAAGCCTGCAATTGCTGAAACAGCAGCACCTGCGACTTTCTGGAGAGAGGAGAAGCAAGCTGCAGACAGACAGATTGCGCTGGGGAGTGGCCACCGGTCTTGGCAAACTGCTGTGGCTGGCTAATGTTGAGGCCACAGCTGCTTTGCTGTCCTAAAAAGAGGAGCCAGGTATCTATTCCCGTTGAGGAGGACAATCAAACCTTCTAAACATAGCAAATAGCTGTGGCAGCACATTGCAGGAATGCCAAAAGCAGCAATGAAATACATCCGATGACTGGTGGTGGCTTGTCAGCAGTAAATAATCCTGCATGTGAGCTGACAGCAGCTCCCACCTGATCCTTGTTAAGCCAGAAACTGCTGGACGAGGGAATTGTCATAGACCATGTGGATGAGAAACAGTGTCTGCTAATGCAGAAGGGAGTTTACCATAGGGCAAGGTAGTTCCCAGCTCTTAACTGTCTTTCAGACAGTACTGTTGTAGCATATTCACCAAATCAGTGATCATGGACACCACTGAGAAGTAGTACAGGGCAGGTCAGTCAGATTTCTAAAGTACACCACACAGCTTTCTGAGCAAAAGGAGAGCCATGATTATGCTATTGTGCTTGTATCTGAAGTAAGAATTCAATAGTTGCTTTAAGGAAAAATGCTATTTAACTACTCTGCTTCTGCCTTGTTCATATTTTTTCAACATACTTCCTTCTAGATTTCTTTATTGCTACTGTCTGGTTTAGTTGATCTAATTTTGTGGTCAAAATGAGCAGATGGAGAGGGATGTGTTATTCCCTAGCATGTTTTAAATGACATCAGCCTAGTGAGTTTAAGCCTCAGTGCAAATAGCTGAAGCTAGAATCGTAAACAGTTGCTGTATCCAACACAAATGATGTCTCTCAGCCTGCTAATAGAGTAGGCATATATTAACCTCCCACCAACAAGACAGAGCTCACGCATATGCCGTCTTGTTGACCTGCTTAAAGAATAGGAGTGTTTAATTTTATAGGATGTTGTGAAAAGGGATGGTGAATTTGTTAACACGAGTACTTCTGTGGAATTACATCACCCTCGTTGTAAAGACTTTTTTCCTCACATCCAGCCCGAACCTCCCCTCTTTTAGTTTAAAATCATTATCTCTTGTCCCACTGCAATGTGCCCTGCTAAAAAGTCGCTCCCCAGTACCTACTGGTTTCCTCTAAACATTTTGAGTAGCCAAAACCCAATGAGACTGTTACTTTTCTCTCAGTAAGAAATACTAGCCCTCGTTAGCTTTCCAGGAAATTTAGATTTTTTTCGTAGGACTGTGAGGAGACATCATGCAATGAACTACTGCAGCTCACGTATGTGCATGCAAGTTATAACTCAGACTGCAGGGGAGGTCTGCAAAGAGAGACTGATTAAGTTAGTGAAACTTCTGGAAATCTACAGCTTCGGTTTCCATAGCTAAGGTTCTTCCTGCACCCACCACTCTTTTTAGGAAGCTCTCCAGCCAGAGGATCACAATTAGCGATGATGACAACATGGGACAAAAGTAATGAACATGTACAGAAATGTTTATACACAGGAAAAAAAATACCCTGTATATGGTTCTATAAAACAGTATTTCAGCAGTTTGGCAGGTGACAGTTCTTGTTTTCCTACTGAAAGAGGTAGGAAAGAGTGGTATTAGGAGTGGTTGTAATGCTTTAATTTATACTTAATTAAATCTTACTGAATTCTATTTTACTTTCAAATTTTCCTGTGTTTATGGGTGATTTGCAATTCAGACTTACTATTCATGCTTAAGTTGCTGTTTATGCATGTACTTTCTATGGTTGCTAATGAATTTAACTTAGATTTGCTAGCAGTATTTTTAAGAAAGGCCTAGGAACAGAGTGTAGTTTGGGTGTTTTGGTGCTTTTTTTTAATCTCAGATACTGTTGATTGGGTTCAAAAGAATTCAAGCAGCATAATCAGGAGCATCTATTTTTTTGTGATTATAACATTATTATGGTATGTATTTTGGTCAGTGTTCTTCCTTTGGATTCTCAGGTAAAGTAAACAAAAAGTGGGGAACGGACTAAGGTGTGTGTGCCTGGTGTCAGGCTTTTTGTTCGATTGGTGGGGCTTTTTGTTTATAAGAAAGGCTGAGTCTTCCATGTATATACTTGTATTTAATTCCTTTCAGTCATTAATCAAGCAGTGAAATATGGGAAAAGTAAACTAAATTCAAGCAGAGATTATTTCACTACTATTTGGCTGTTGGGCTAATCAGTTTTTTTAAATGTGAATCTTTGCTTTTTGTCTTCATAGTTTTTTGAATAAAATTAATTGCATTTCCTTTGATGGGGGAATAAATAGGAAATCAAATGTAGGAGGTCAGAAAGTAGTATTAAATACCAGCAGGCTTCCACATTAACAGCAGACTTGAGATTGAAGGCATGTTTGTGTTTTAGCTGTGAAGAGACAGACTCATGATAGTCGTCTTGCCAGCCCACTGACAGCAGTTATACTCGGTCATAGCTTTTCCTATAGCTTTTGCGCTGACTGTCATGACTGTGTATTCCTGTACTAACTCTTACCCAGTATATGCTATCCGTTATAGTTGGATATATTTGATGCAACATACCCTAACACAGCTGCAGCTAACCTGGCGTATTCAGCTAAGCCAGGACAAATAGAGCAAAACACATCCTAGCTGAGGATGGTAAGGCGGAAACTGGGTAGAGGACTGAGCTTGAAGAGCAATGAGCAGTGGCAAAATTCATTGCAGAAGTGGAAAAATAAGTTTGATTTTGCTGGCCCAAACAGAATGGCATGTGTTGCTTCAAGTGAAAGAAAATCACTATTATCAGAACAAGGCAAATGATGGATGACAGTCTGAATATAATCAGCCTACTGTGGTGTGCAGGTACCCTCATGAACTGTTTGCATACTTGCTTTCGTAAACCAGAGTTAAAAATTGTATTCTGAGAGAAGCTTCTCAAAACCAGTGAAGGTTATACATAACAGAATATAAACATAATACTTAAGCTCTTATTTGCGATCAGATTAGCACAGTCTGAACAATCCCCTGTATCTAGGGCTAAAACAAATGTGCAAAGGAAAGGATGAATTGCATTAATACTCAGGTGGCCTCAGCCGCAACTAGTTCCACCTGGGTTTTTTCTGTCTAATACAGAACTGTGGACTTTAATGTGTCTCCATCTACCTTCACAAATTTTAGCAAAACTTGATTTTGCTGTACATGCCACAGAAGAAAAGTTTCAGGCAGTGAGATGGACCTATTCAAGCTGGAGTTTTGCATTGCTTTCTAATCACTATAGAAAGTAAGTTACAGAGAAAAATGTCGTTTTAAGATTAAATAACGTCTCTAGAGTTTATCCCCTCCGTGCTTTTTCAGGAAATACTGGATGCTAGTAAGGGCCTAAAATGTAAGGCACTTCCCCACAAGGATTTCTGCTAAAACATTCTGAATATTTGGCAGAGCAGTTGACTTCACTTGTGCATTCCTTTCCACATTGTACATTTGCATTTCATGAATTCTGTAGAAATAAGGGAAACCATTAATTTTAAAACGGGAAAATCACATTTTTATCTTATCTTGAAGAGCAGTATTGTCATTTAAACACTACGGTGATTAAAATAAAATGCAGCCACTGACATTCAGGTATAAGCTGTAGCCACGAATTTGGTGTTCTCCCTGCACAACACAACTTTGTCAGAGTATGCTTTTGGATGAGTGACAGCTTATTTCTGTGGCTCAGGGGGTCAAAAACCTGTCCCTCCTTAAGGGCCAAACACTGTCAGCCTAAGTGGTTTCCAAATCTGTGAATCAGCATCATAGAGCAGGAGGCCTTCATAAACTTGCCCGTTGATTCAGATACTGATAATATGTGCCTTGCATGACCAACTTCCTCACTACAACTCAACCCCAATAAATCCATGATTGTTACATGTGCTTCAGTACCTGGCTTAAAAAAAAAAATAGTTTACTGGTTTCTCTCAGGGCTTATATTTTTCTGATTTATTTTGTTTGTTTGTTTTAGGGGGGAGGGTGATGTCTCTGTAGAGAAACAGTGGTGTTTGGAATACATCAACTAAATGGAGAGGAAAAATCACCTGGGGAAACCTTGTCAGATTCTGGCTTGAGGCCAATTTCAAATATTCTATGACTGCAAATTTGTTGCAGAGAATCAAAGAAGTGGTAGGCAGAACATTCAGAAGCAGAATAAATTAACCTCTGCTAAATTCCATCAGGAATTCAATACAGCAAAGCAAAAGAAAAGACAGGAAAGTTTGCCTTTCCTTTGAAGCTATTCTACTCTATCTTTAATGATGGGTGGCCACAATGTACAGGCTCAAGGGTTTTAGAGAGGAGAAGATTGAGCTAAACAGAAATAAGCTTATGGTGCCACTTGCACTTACAGATGCAAGTATTTCCCTGGGACATTAATCAAAGCACTGCTTTGGATGAGTAATGCTAAAGATAGCATTTAAAAGTGGAGGGGGAGATGATTTTCATTCTCAGAGTACTTAAATCTGGAGTGAGTCTGGTGCTGCAAAATGCAGAATCCTCCCTTGTGCAGCAGGTGGGGGGAACTGAACTGTATAACAAAAGCCAGCTTCCAAATATTTACACAAGTTTATAGAGAGAGGCACTTAGGTAAAAATATGCAAGAAAAATGAATAGCTTGGTAAAAGCTCCTTTTTTGTCTCCCTGGTAGCAAATGTGCTTAGTAATAGGTTCATTTTGACTTCTAAAGGAATTTCTGTCAAACACAATTATCAGGGAAGACTACAACTGTGAAGGTATCAAAGCCCTTTTTGCAGAAATCGAGCTTCAGAGCGCTTGTAGATGGAAGATGTTTGTCGAGTTTCTTTGTGTCATTTCATGTTTCTTTTCTTTATGAATCTTCCAACTGTGGTACATGCTGTCAGTTTAAAGACAAGAACACTCCAGCAGTTTTATTTGTTAAAAAGTCTTTGGCAGCTGAATGTTTTTTTGGGTTTGGGAGCTTTTCTTTTCTGTCTTTGGTTGAAAAGAAAGGCAGGAAAGTGAAACAAAACACCGAAATGAATCAGTCTGTCACACCGAAAACCTCTTAAACATAAATAATAAGCTTTGGCTTGGTAAACTTTTTTGACTCTCTTTAATGCTCTTGCTTTTCAATCTTTTTTAACTGTTCTCACTCAACAGTGATGCCCAAATGCAATGAAATAGTCTTTATTCTTAAACTGCATGAAGCATTACATTAACAATCAGGTTTGAAAGCATGTCAAAAATATTTTGAATGCAGTTAGGAAAGCAAATGAATTTCTTCCAAGTGTCTGAAGACTTAATTTCATTTATATTCAGAATAAGACCAGAATGGTATCAAGAAATACGTATTAATCGCTACTTTTACATGGTGCGTGTCATGTATATTACATGTTGAAGGTATCCTTTTTGCTTATGAGCCTTTGAGGACTTTGACGTTACGTGTAGATTAAGTATTAGGACCCACTGCATATGTTCTTATCTCTGTGTAACCCATCATAACAATGACTCTTGGCAGATGAACTGAACACTATTTAAAGCACAAGAAATAAAAAGAAATTAAGTGGATTTATTTCCCTTTTTTGGACTGCTCAGTAGCCCACAATTCAAGCACACGCTGCATAATCTAGTGAGAATTAAATGTCATTGTTCAAATACAAGTGGAACGATCCACTGAATTCAAATTATGAGGAGCCCTGAGTTGCTTTCAGCTGTCCTCACAGGTGGCCACCATTCCTAACAGCAAGTCAAATGTCCAGGTATGTTGTTAGAGTGTGAACTGAAAGTTGGATTGTGTTTGCTGAAAATCAGGTGTTAATTATCAGGAGTACTTGGTGTCTTGTGTTTTGGAGCCACAGACACTTATTCACAAGAATGTCTTCATCACTGCTGTGGTAAGGAAAGTGCTGTTCAGATTATTTCAGATCAACCATGTCATGTTTGCTTTCAGGGCTGGAAGCAGAAGATCTGAGCTATTTTCATTTATGCTTTTACTTGAATTTTCCCCAGTGGAAATAGCAAGTAATGTAACTATTGTACCCGTTCCCATTTCTCCTGTGCTGCTGGGGTGTTATCACCTGCTGCAGGTACTTGTATAGACTCCAGTGGGATCTGGCCAGGGCTATGGAGGTGAAGAAGGTGGTGGACTTCCCAGAGCAGGGGATCCTCCATAACCAAAGCATAACTTCACACTGAATTAATCTAGTACTTGATAGAGCAGCTAAAAACCTGCTACTATGTCCAATAGTTTATGAATTATATTATTTTTCTTTGGAGGAAAAAAAAGATCTAATTCAGTCCCTAAATGTCTGCAAGCATCACCTTGCACAGGCATCAAATCCTCTTCCGTCAAATTAAACTGTGATTTGCTGAGGTTCAAAGCTGCAGCAGGATGACTTGTTACTCCACAAGGCAAAATCACCACCATGTATTTTGTAGTTTCAGTATAGTGATCTTAGTGAAGTGGGCAAATGACAGAGCAGGAGGCAGGATCTATTGCTCATACTTCAAGATGAAAATCAGTCAAAGCTAACTTCAGGTAGGAAAGATACCTCTTCTCTATGTATTTAATGTCTAGCTATAAACTTATGAGGAATCTAACTTCCTCTCATGCAGCAATATTGACTAATGTGTTTTTCCTGTATTCAAGTGTGCATTTATCAGTTTACTCTGCTCACAGTACACTCATTCACAATCTTGATCACTAATAAGGACTCCCCTCTCCCAAGATATTTTCCAAGTACAGATTCACTTTAGAAGTCTGCAGGGGACTCTGTGGCAGTATCAAATGGCACCCTGGGCAGCTATGGAGCTGCATTCTTCACAATCCTAAATTTCAAGAGATGATTTCTTATGAAAAGCAAATTCATAGTGTAGAGTTCTTTTGTTTCCTCACAGGCTGTCAGCATGGCAAACATGATGAGGACTGTTTATAGTTAGAGCTGAGTTCAGGTGACTTCATTTCCTAGGTAGTGCGACCACATGCTCATGAATACAGCTCTCCTGTTTATGTTTTAGGCTTTGAAAGAACAGTATTCTGGAGCCTGCGTAAGCTATATGCAAAAGCTTGCATGCCTTGCAGGAGGAACTGCTGTTTTAAGAGGGTGAGAAATATTAGAAGCCTCAAATTACAGCAGTGAAAATTGTCAGTGCTTGTATAGTAGGCTGTATTAAAATGCAGTTTGTGTTGGCTTGCTTTCAAGCCAAGATAACAACCTCACAGGAAACCAGGCTTTTAAGTCAATTAATTTAACACTGGTATAACTCCAGTGCAGCCTGCCTTCCTTCACTCCCTCTCTCTGGTGCAGCCTAGATAAGAAGCCACTTGCCCCTCATGCTTCCACGTGCTCAGTGGAACCTGCCCTGGAAAGCCAATCAAAGACCAGATATCAGTCATTGCTAATTCCCTGTTGCTGCTCCTGAAGGTGTCTTCTAAAAAGGATATAAAAGCTACTTAATTTCAGTGTCCCATAACAGTTGTATAAAAAGCTATGTGCTTCTGCAATAATTCACTGTTTTTATTCTATTACATTGTTCAGACTAAAAAGATAAAGGGAAATATGCTATAAGATTTTTATTTCGTATTACTCAGCTCTTCGAAGGCTGAGGGAACAGGATAGGAGTGGCACAAAAAAAAAATTACAGAATTTAATCTCACTGGCTTGAACCATAGAATCATAGAATAGTTAGGGTTGGAAAGGACCTTAAGATCATCGAGTTCCAACTCCTCTGCCATGGGCAGGGACACCTCACACTAAACCATGTCACCCAAGGCTCTGTCCAACCCAGCCTTGAACACTGCCAGCAATGGAGCATTCACAACTTCCCCGGGCAACCCATTCCAGTGCCTCATCACACTTACAGGAAAGAATTTCTTCCTCATATCCAATCTAAACTTCCCCTGTTTAAGTTTTAGCCTATTACCCCTTGTCCTCTCACTACAGTCCCTAATGAAGAGTCCCCCCCCAGCATCCCTATCGGCCCCCTTCAGATACTGGAAGGCTGCTAGGAAGTCTCCACTGCAGCCTTCTCTTCTCCAGGCTCAACAGCCTCAACTTTCTCAGCCTATCTTCATATGGGAGGTGCTCCAGTCCCCTGATCATCCTCGTGGCCCTCCTCTGCACTTGTTCCAACCGTTCCATGTCCTTTTGATGTTGAGGACACCAGAACTGCACACAGTACTCCAAGTGAGGTCTCAGGAGAGCAGAGTAGAGGGGCAGGATCACCTCCCTCAACCTGCTGGTCATGTTCCTTTTGATGCAGCCCAGGAGACAGTTGGCTTTCTGGGCTGCAAGCGCACACTGTCGTCTCATGTTCATTTTTTCATTTTGACCAACACCCCCAAGTCCTTCTGCACAGGACTGCTCTGAATCTCTTCTCTGCCCAACCTGGAGCTGTGCCTGGGA
The DNA here is from genome assembly GCA_017639245.1 of Myiopsitta monachus. Taxonomy (NCBI): domain Eukaryota; kingdom Metazoa; phylum Chordata; class Aves; order Psittaciformes; family Psittacidae; genus Myiopsitta; species Myiopsitta monachus. The sequence goes on along the minus strand of CM029921.1, from coordinate 69,853,481 downwards.
TTGCTCCCACCCAGGAGTACGACCTTGCACTTGGCATGGTTAAACTTCATCAAGTTGGCATCAGCCCACCTCACAAGCGTGTCAAGGTCCCTCTGGATGGCATTCCTTCCCTCCAGTGCAACAACCGAACCACACAGCATGGTGTCATCAGCAAACTTGCTGAGGGCGCACTCAGTCCCACTGTCCATGTCACCGACAAAGATGTTGAACAAGACCGGTCCCAACACCCATCCTTGAGGGACACCACTCGTTACTGGTCTCCAGCTGGACATTGAGCCATTGAGCACAGCTCTTTGTGTGCAGCCATCCAGCCAGTCCTTTATCCAGCTGAGTGTTCCACCTATCAAATTGATGTCTCTCCAATTTAGAGACAAGGATGTCAAGTGAGACAGTATCAAACACTTTGCAGAAGTCCAGGCAGATGACATCAACAACATAGCTGTGGAGGTGGGTGAAACCATGTAATCATTAGACATACTGACACCACACATGGCACTAAAAATAACTTCCTACAGTGTGTGAAATTCCTACAGTACAAAGTGAAACATTGGTGTGAGTAATGGGAGGCAGGCTCTGCAAAGGTTCTTTATAATACTGTAATTGTAGCTTGGTAAGCTGCATCCTGCTACTTCAGCTTCATCGGCTTGTGATGGAAGTGGGATGGTACTGTGGTAGGGATTGACAGACTGGGTCTTTTTTTTGTGGATATCATCTACCCTCTCACTCCCAGTTTGGTGCTGGGTAAAGCTAGCAAGTCTGCAGCCTGAGGTTGCTGCCCAAGCCCCTTTGGGATATAGCAGGGTTTCTGAAAGCTGTTTTAATTGTTGGGCTGTGTATTGGCAAGCCATTAACTGCAACTACACAATGGGATATTTATTCAGTGTTGTGGAGCTGCAAGGAGAAAGTTTACAACTGGAAAAAATTGCTACGTAGGTCATTAGTACTGTAGATATTCTTAAAAAAAAATGTAGTTGGTAAAGACTGCAGGATTTACTAATCAACATGTCAGTTCATTCCCAAGTGCCTTGTACATCTCAGGTTAATTTGTCCAGCTGCCTTCTTGCATATCCAACTTGAACAGTCAGAAATAAAAGCGAAATTCAGTGATCACCAGAGTGCTACTGGAACTTGCCTCTGATTTAATCATGTAGGGACCTTATAAAGGCATGTAAATAGGAGTAAGGGAGGAACAGCAACATAGATATGGGGAGATACTCTATGCCGTTTACAAAAGCTGAGGAAATACACAGCATTGTTTCCTTTGTAGACTGATTTTCTAAAAATTCAAAGACTGTGTTAAAGGTCCTTTATTTGTAAGGGCTTTGTAATCTATAGCCAGTTAAAATATTCAAATACTGCTTAACTCTACAGCTTAATAGTACTTCTGCATATGAAAAGTTGAGCACGTCCACATGTGCTATAATAGTTTCTTTGTGCTGGCGTCCTCCCAGGTGTATTTGGGCACAGGAATTGTTCTCTCTGTGTGAGAAATTATATCTCAAAGAGGACAATTCCATCAGATAGCACTGGGTTTTATTTTATGGTTGGATTAGGAAGGACAAAGCTGTCTGTTACCAGATCACAGAGGTGTTCAGTATCTCAATAAGAAGCTTAAAGAATGGAGGGTTAAGAAGAGATAATGGGACCAGGATACTGTTCTGGTTTCAGTTGCAATAGAGTTAATTTTCTTCCTAGTAGCTGGTGCAGTGCTGTGTTTTGGCTTACTCTGAGAACAATGCTGATAGCACACTGATGTTTTAGTTGTTGCTAAGTAGCACTTATCCTGATCAAGGACTTTTCAGTCTCTCATGCTGTGTCAGTGAGGACAGGCACAAGAAACCAGGAGGAAGCAGAAACAGGACACCTGACTCAAACTAGCCAAAGGGGTATTCCATACCACAGCACGTCATGCCCAGTATATAAACTGGGGGGAGTCACCTTGAAGGAACCAGTTACTCCTTGGGTTGGGCTGGGTATCAGCCAGCAGTTGTATTGTGCATCAGCGCTGTTTATTGTTGTTTCTTCTCTTTTCCCTTGTAGTTTTATATTCTCTCCCTTCATTATTTCCCCTATTAGTAGCAGTAATCATAGTAATATGCTGTACTTCAGATACTAGGACTGTTCTTAGCCTGTCGGTTTTACACTCTTTCGATTCTCCTCCCCATTCTGCCTGGGTGTGGAAGGGGGGAAAGGGATGAGTGAGTGGCTGCGTGGGACTTTGCGTGGGTCTGGATTTAAACCACAACGGATACTTAAAACTTTCAACCAACAAGGCCTTGCTCTGAAGCTTTGTACTATTTACTTGTGGTGCTGACGGGTGAGGCTGAAGGAGAAGAGAGCTATGGGAGCTCAATATTGTTAGGCAATTTGCGTTTGTTAGCTGCTCCTCATACTCTCCTCATGGCTTATGCTGCTGCTATCTGTGCCAGCCAAGATGGGGAAAGGGTCGTGTGTGGAGTATCTGTCCCCCTCAGCTCTGCCTGCTTGCCAGCATGTACTCAGCCCTTCCTGCAAGTACACTTGCTAGGGTTCCACAGACTATGAAACCCAAGCAAGAATCCAGCAAATCATTCAAAAGATAACCTGCGAACAGCAGGAAGCTGTTGATCACAATGTTAATGACTATAGTGCTTAGGTTCTGTACATTTTGCTTTTGTGTTACTCTTTCCTTGTTTAATACCCATTCACCATGGGCATTATTAGGAGCAGGAGACCAAATGTAGGAGTCTATAATAAACCTGAGGCTTTAGGGTATGTTTTTGCTGGAAAGGAAACAACAAAGGCTTATTTTCTTTTGAAGTAGCTCATCCAAGATTTGAGCAATCAGGGATTTCTCTTAGCAGCCAGAAAAGAGACTCTTGTTTTAAATCACAGCAGAGATATTTGTGTGGAGGAGACTGCTGGTCAGCTGAACCACAGCTGCTGCTCATCCTGCAGACCTGCTTGATGAGCAAGGAAAACTGTGTGTCCCTGGCTCCCCTAGCCAGGCTCCTTGCTGCCACATTTATTTCCAAAGTCTTTTTCCATCCCCCCTGTCCTGCAGAGGTAGCTGAGCCATTGCCTCCTCTCTGATGGATAGCCACTCTTCTGCAAATTTCTAGAGCTTTTTTTCAAATTGGTTGCCAGTTGTGACCTGAGTAGAGATATTTAAAATGTTTGCTGCCTCAAGTGCAAACTTCCACTATCAGGGGCTCATCTGTGATGAAGCTCATAGCAGCAGAAAACCAAAGGTCAGTATATTAACATAGAATGCAATAATACATTCAGTTAGTAGGCGATCTTGATTTCCATATAAATGCAGAGAATTATGTGCACCTTTCAGGCATGTGAAACTAATGGTAATTTTTATGTAGCTTACTTTGTTTTGGTTTAGTTATTTAATAAATGGAATGTTCTGGTTTTCTTGCCATTCTGTCTTACTACACCAGTGTCAGAGCAGGGTTAATTTTAATTGGAATTAATGACTAAAAATGGTACTTAACACAGGTCCCTGGGTTTAACTGCTAGCAATATAAATCTTGGAAACCTGGATTCCTAAAGCATCAGACACTTAAAATGCCCTGAACTGCAAACTAATATTAATCTGCAGTTCAGTCTGGAGCTATAAACATTCCATAACTCTTCCATATATCCTCAACCGGGTGCACATTTTTACCCTGCACACTAAACCTACTTTTAGCGAAGAAGACTTTGTTGGTGATCATATGCTGTAGAGACTGTCTTTCCTTCTTTGTTTGTTTGTTTGTTTGTTTTGTGTTGCTTTTTTGTTTGTTTTTGTTTCAGCCATCTTCCAGTCCTGGAAATGGCACGGTTTGTCCTAACAAACTTGGTGCCTAGAGGTTCCTGGCAGTCAAAAGCATCATCCTGACTTTATTTCTAGCAAGCTTCATAATAAAGGCAATGATAAATTTCTGATTTTACTTTAAATATCCTTACATTTGATCATGATTATTAATGAGCATGGAGGGACATCGTAGGAGATGATATATTTACCAAATTTCCAAATTCTCATTTCTCATAAATGAGAAACGAGCATAGATCACAAGTTACTATGCGCAGACAAAAGAACTACAACTCAGGAGGAAAAAGTCATAAATTATAGCAACATACTCCTTTGGCAGAGCATTGCTGGATTGGTGGTAGATGGGAGAATTTGGGCCTCCCCTGATCCTGTCTGGAGCAGGCATTGAGCTATGTGTGGCTGATACAGCAAGAAGTTTTCCTGTCACAGCTACTCTGTGCAGGGGACTGCTCCAGCCACTAGTGCTGCCCTAATGCAATGCAGCATGTGACCATGGGGCACAGCACTTGGGTTTGTGTCCAGGTGTAGTCCTTTAGGAGTATATGGCCTATGAGGATACCTGCAGTGGTAGACAGATTAGGACCAGTGGCAGCTGAGGTGTGTGGAGCCTGCAGGAGAGTCAGAGACTTTGACTTCTGGTTTGTAGCATCTGCTGTGGCCTGCAGATTGCGGTGACAAGAAGCATCAGTGAATGTAGAGGTAAAACTTGTACTTGGAAAACAGTAGGTGATACCCTTGCAAGAAACAGGCAGAAAGATATATCTGTCTGAGTGTTATCTACTATGCAAAGCAGTATCTCTCCCCAGCAACCACGCTGGCAGGACAGGAATGCTAAGGCAGCTCTCAGCCTTAACAAATGATTTCCCTGTAACAGTTCTTATATTAGTGGGTTTTATTGTTCTTTAGGTGTTTCTCCTCCATAACACAAGCAAGCTGACTTTCCATAGATAATGCTGATGTTGGTAATGCCTCTGCAAGGTGGGGGTGCCCATGACCTGAATCCCAAGCAACTATTCCTTCTCCGGCAGAATGCAAGATGCCACTTTATCGAGATGCTATCTTGTATGTTTGTCACTATGAGAAAGCAGCAGTCAAAAAGCAGGATTTCTCGCTAGTGGGGAGTTCTCAAAACAAGAAAAGATCACCCTGCCCCAGAGCATCAAGTTTTCCAGGAAATGTCCTTTTGGGGGTACCAACATATGCTTTCCAAAATGAAATATGTTCCCAAGGCTTCCAAGCCACAAAACAAAGCTGAGCTTATTGCCAGCTTCTCTGCTACTACTTCTAAAACTTCCTCTTAATCTCATTGGTCCTGGTTCAGTTTCTAGTATATAATCCAAAACAGTTACATCAACAGTATAATAGGTCTTTTTTTGGCACTAAAATTCTTTTCGTACTGCCTTGTTGCCAGAATGTAACTGCTGCTGTTGTGATAACTAAATACATAGAATAGCCTTAGAGTTCAAATATGACTCATGGCATGTTAACTTGCTGATACAGTAAACCTAAAAGTGAAGAAAGAAAAAAATTATAGCTTGCTTTGTAATATGTTGGGATTTTTAGATTGTTTGAAGTCAAATAATACAAATGGCACCTAATTAAAAATTGTTCTTTTTACCAGAAAATTAACTGTATAAATAGAATCTAAACTTTCTAACAAAAGATGTTATTTTGTGAGAGGGCCTTGCCATCACCTCTTCTGTTTCCTTCTCCCCTAATATTTATTACTGAATTTTGTATAATTGAGAAATCTATAAGACTTTAACAGCTTTGATAGTTTCTAATTTGCACAGAAAATAAGCTTGTGTTAAGGGAAAATGTGGTTTGTTTTTTTTGTGTGAGATTAAAAAGTGTATATTTTTTTCCCTTCTTGTAAAAGAGAATGTGAAGACATTTCGTTTTCTTGTAAAGAATATGGAAGGGAATACAGAATGGCAAAAAAGACACATTTAACTTTCAGTGAAAGTCCTGGTACTGTGTGAACTTGCCTTTATTGCTGCAACACAATGGCAGACAATGAAACCTTGGCTCCAAGCAGTGAAGGGAGTTTTCTTTAGTTTTCAGACTATGGACTCTTATAAAATGATACTACGCATATAAAAGTGTCATACAGTGTGCCTTGTCCTCTGATCATTACTTGCATATGATTTTTGTCGCTGCTAACCTCTTGTGTGCTGGATTTTATTTTTTTTTTCATAGGGATATTTTCAATACCTTTTCTTTCTGCCATGCATCATTGGACAGAGCTTACACTCAGTGCCTTCACCTGGATCATTTCCATCTCTAGAAGGCCCACTAGAAATGTAGGTGAGAACATTAGTAAGATCACCAAGGACTACTCAGGTAGAAAGATAAAACGTACTATGTCTCTTCCAGTTTTCAACTCTGCTATTAATAATCAGCATCCTTCCTTTAGTCTTCTTTTTAAGAGGGACCAGCCAACCCAGCATGTTTGGATCTCTTCTGCTCCTCTTGCTCATTTTTTATATCTTTTGTGATATTTTCTTTAATCACCACTTGAATTTCAAATAATAGGATTGCTTATTTGAATGGATAGCTCTCCGCACAAGTAGAAGCCATGCATTTGGACTCTTGAAAATGGCTCTGTGGCATTACATACACTTTATTCTCTGGCCAGAAGTTCAGGATGTTCCATTTCTAAATTTGATTTCCAGCTATAATATAAATGCATCTCATAGATTGATCATCCTTGGAAGTTTATCTACTTTTGAGTTAAAGATGTGAATGATAAAGTGCTGCTGCTGTGCTTGGCTATGAATCATTCTATGATGCCCTGATTTTTCTTTCTAAATCTCTGTGGCTGTAACAAAAAAGGTGTTTAAGGGAGAGAGGGGAGGGAAAATGGTAGAATATGACCTTCCTATTAGTTGCACTTCAGATTAAATAATACTCCTGCAAGGACATGTTTGTGTTCGAGTTTCTACCTAGCTTGTGAACTGTGACAAAGTAAATACCAACATAGAAATCTTGAAAGTTGAAGCAACAGACTAAGCTGTCAAAAATTAAGTTTTAATACAATCTTAATTAACTCTAGTATTATAACATCTCAAGGTCAATTAGGCATTCTGGGGGGAATTCAAATGAGGTATTCCTCTGGGAAAAACATCTGTGCCCTTGTGGTGTCCAATACCATTTAAAGAACCCCTGAACCTGTCTCATCTCCATCATGCTGTAGAGAGGTTCCTCCTGTGGGAACATGTTTGTTGCAGCCATCTCACCTGATCTTCTTTGGCCATTCTGGGGGGGATGAGCTACCCAAGGTTGTGATCAAAAAATGCATAAAGTTAATAGCAAGTCAAACACTGGGTTCAAAGTTTTTTCTACACCTTGATGTTGTCTATCCTGTGTGTGAGTAACTAGTTCAAATTACTAATTTAAAAACAATGGGGAGTGACTCATCTAAGTGCAGGTATCTACGCTTAAAACAAAATGTGTTTTCCCAAACAGTCACCTACATTTTGCTGTGATTCACCTGCTCATGTGCTATTTCACCATCCCAGCAGCTGAAAGCACTACTCGGCCTCTTGACAAGAGTGTTTTTGCTCACTGAGCCCTTAACTTGGGTATCTGAAGGGCATATACAGTCTGGTAGGAGCAAGGTATCAGAGGGCAGATGCTTCACCTGTGTTGCAGATTTAAATTGGAGCAAACAGGAGACTAGAATATTGGTTTGGGAAGGAATGAGGGCTTTGAAGTTCTCTGTCAAGTCTGCTCTTAGAAGGGCATATGCAATGCATTCGACTGGCAGGCATTACCATGAACACCCTAGAAAGCACGGAGTTAATGGCCCTCGTGATACTCATAAATTCCAGTTGCCATATTTCTTTAGTGATGGGGGAAGGAAGATTTTGATATTTGTACTCTTCATCTGTTAGGAAAGAAATGCTATATCTGATCCTGGTTTTGCCATAAATACTGAGCTAGAGCAGGAAAGCACATTTTAATTAAAAAATCCCAAGCAAATAAAAAAACATTATTTTTGGATAGTTGTTCTAAAATGAATCTTTTCTTTTCTGTGATGTTTGGAATGAAGCTTTCATGTGAAAGCATTAAAGATAATCTGTGAGCTGGTGGCTGCCCATTAAAGAGGAAATGATGGCAGTATTCAAGGCATGAAACCACTCTATTCTGCTTTGGCAATGTCTAAATTTATACCAGTTTCTGTCTTCTTATTCAACTGCTGCTGTAGCTAAAGCACTTGCTTCACCCTATGGCAGGTGTTTGCTTCTCCTAGGGGAGACAGAAGACTCAAAAGAAGATTGGAAAATAATTTTAAATTTCCTTGGTCTGCCTTTTACCTTCAATCCTTCCCCTGCCCCTCCCACACCCCCCAATGGTTGCTTGCTGTGGTCAACCTCTTTGAGAGAAAACTATTTTCTTTCAGATACTCGTCATTTCTCCATTGCTTGGATGACCTGGGAACACAGTCTTATGCTACTCTGGAGAATAATTACTTAATCCTCAACCTTCATACTGGTTGCTTTATAATAATTCCCTGCTTTCAAAGTTGAACACAAATACGTTTTCTGAGGCAGCTGTGCAGAGAAAATAATTCTCTAAAAACTGACACTATTTGTGTCATATGGCAAAAAAGAAAAGGTGGACAGGCTGTGGGAAGCAGCAGGTTGCAGGAGAAGTGGGCTGGCTCCACGCGCCGTTGCCCAGTGTACCACAGCCCTGCTAATGCAGTGGGTTTGAACACTGTTATGGTGCAGTTGATTCTTCCATTTTAAAGCAGGAAAAGTAGAGTGACTCTCTGTTATAGAGCTCTTGTGCTCAGCAAAACCTACATCTAAAGGTCTGCTGTATACGGAGAAGTGAACCTGGGTTACCAATAAAAAGGAAAGGTACTAATGGTGTGTCTCCATTAAAATCCTTGATTTGGGTTTTTTCTCCCTGCTTCAGAAATTCAAATGGGTATGGCAATCTGTACTGTCAGAGGGACTACATAGGTAACTGTATAAATGTGATGGAATGAGAATTTAAAATAGCGAATATTCAGTGGTTGTGCAATGGCACACTACATATTGGTTTTGATAAATATATTCGAATGATGAGTGAAGCCGGCCAACAACGTTGTTAAAATCAACACTGGAGTATTTGTACAGTGCAATCAATATTCTCCTAGCCTCAGTTATCAATGTCAGGTGAAGAAAATGTTTTAATAGAAATTCAGTTTATATGTCTAAAATAGAGGAGGTATTTGTGTTTCTTAGGGTAACAATTGCACTTTTCTCTTTGAACATATGTGTTGGATGCATTCTTTTCCTCTTCATAAGAACTGGAAAGCTTATTGTGATAACTGAAGAAAAAACCCAAAAGTAGCTGTAGGGCACTGGCAAGTGAATCAAATATCAAATACAGCTGATCAGCTAAAGCAGAGGGGTGTCTAAGGATGACTGCTTGCAGGCTACAAATGAACATGTGTTCATTCATAGAGCCTGAAATAGGAGAGAATTATATTGAATAAGCGAACTGTAATGTTTATAACCATACCCTAACAGTTTAAAACATATCTGCCTCCTACCACAGAGGGCAGAACCATAATCAAGAATATTTCTGAAATACAGCAAGTATTGTTTGTAAATTAATGTGTTCTAGTAAATGCATTTTAACTGTTTTCAGGATTTGCAAAAAAATAGATTTCAATGTAGAGATGGATTTTTTTTTTTTGAGGGATTGTCACTGCTTTAACTAATGGTATTGCGTGAATTTTGTAGCAGATCTATAGGTGAAAACAGTGCAGTTTGGCTTCTGTTGTGGTTTGCATTTTACAATTTCAAAGAAAAAGATTTAAAAAAAAAATTGTTCTTTCACTTCTCAGGAATATACTCCTAACAATGCAGGTACTGTAACACAGGAGTGCAATGGTAGTTTACATTGCCTTGCTTGAAACTTGAGGTAGGCCACAAATAGCCTGTATCTCAGTGTTGCCATCAATGAGGTATTTGATTGCTTGAGGTTTTTTCATCACTTGGCCACTTCAGAAGGCTGTCAAGTTCTTTTCATGGTATTTGCATGACTCATTTTTTTGGATGATGTGGCTTCCTGAATCTATTATGGCCTATGAAGGGCTTGCCAATACTTTCTTCCTGTTTTAAGTGAGATGGGTTAATGGCTTTCTTTGGATTTTGACAATTATAGCAGTTACCATTTATTTTGTAACAGTTAGAAATGGCTTAGTGTTCAAGTTTAATAATGATGATGCCTTTTTTTTTTTCAGCAGCATTTTTTGTGTTTACTTTAGAAACACTTATAAAGCAATCTAAAATACCAGATTAATTATAAAAAGCTTAAATCTGCTCATATTTTTCATACTAGCTGTGAAAGAACAGCCTGCCCCTGCTTGAGACCACTGCCCATGAGCTCTGTCTCCGCACAGCTTTGCGGGAAGAAGTTCAGAGCTTAAGCTGTTGCTTGAAGCTGCATTGATCCAACTCCACCAAGCACTCAAGAAATGATGGCAAATTGCTTCCCCAGACAGAACAGTGTACTTTATTACAAGATTTGATCTTCAGAAATCAATCAATGTAGTGCTTTTCAGTGAATTCAGGCTGCTCCAAATTAAATTGAAAAAAAAATGACTGGCATGGAAATAATTCTTCTAAGTAAATTTCTGCTTAGATCACTGCAATAATACCAATGCAGTTTTCATGATTGTTTCATTAAAAGGATTTTCACTAGGAATGAGTTTCAAAATTTGCTAATATACCAGAATCTGAGGACACCCATAATTACAACCACAGCTATCCTTTTGGTTTTTTTCTCCTGTCTCTGTCTGCCTGCGTTAATAGGAATTTCTAAACTGCCTGTTAGTGTGATAGTCTGGCACTCTGCAAACTACAAAACCAATTTTGTTTTCTTTATATTTGTTTAGCTCTGCTAAACTTTGTGTGCTGGCGATTTGCATATACTCTTTTCACCATAAAGAGAAGGGTTTCTGAGATAGCAAGAGAAATAAAAATGAAAAACTTATGGACATTGGAACATTATTCTCCTGGTGAGTTATTCTCTCTGAAATTTATAGAGAACCTGATCTAGGGTTAGTAAGTGTAGTTTTTGTCTTTAAGGTATTGTTTATTTTGGTACACTAATGAACTAGAAAAGGATCGAGTTTTTACAAAATATTCCTTTTCCTCTTTACTCTCTAATGCAATTGTTCTGTATTTTATTCACCTAAGTTTATGTATTTATTTGCCTATATGATCTTAAGCTGTTGCCACTGAAAATATCAGTCTGAGTTTAGTGACCTTTCTAAGAAAGCATAATAACACACCCTTACATTTTGTCACCTTATACTGCACACAATTAATCATACAGTACTCGCAAGAGGGGTGGTTGATAGTTTAAAATTACTATTTTCCAAAAAATTGAAGTCTTGTTCTTAGAAAACTTTAAACTTCAGTAATTTGGTTGAAATCTGCACTCAACAATTGGAAATCTTCTGTGATAAAGTCCCTCTGTCTTTTGGGTTCAAGAGTCTTTGGACATATAACCAAAAAGGAGACTAGTGTCAGGAAATAGTTACACAGGATTTCCCAAAGAACATACACAGTGGGTATCATTAAAATGTACATTTTTTTCTTTATTGAAATGTGTGTGATGCTTCACAATGGGCCACGTTATAAATACTAGAGATTGAATTTTTGACTTCTGTTGGATCTAAAACGCTGCTGTATTTTTATTAAGAGAGAAACCTTTCACAAACATATTGATTTCTGAGAAATATGCATACAAAAAGCAGTTATAGAATAAAAATGTATAATGTTACATACAGGGATCATCTTCAAATGAGACAAGTTTTTGAATCAAGAATAGTTACTTTTTAAATTGAGATTTACGCATTTCAGTACAACATGGATCTAAAGGACTGCAAACCAAAATAACATTGAGGTAAAGCAAACTGAAGTTCTGTCCGGCATTGTGTGGTTGGTCATTCCATCTCATAAACACCTTGAGGCGGCTTTTTGTGTTTGGTGCCAGGTGTCCTTTGCAGCAGGTAAGCTCAGAATTTGTTGCAGGAGGAAATGTTTGATTGCAGAACCAGACGTAAAGCAGAAAAAGCTGGAGAAGTATATAGAGTAATCTAAAATTTCTTCCCCCAGGAGAGAAAGATACTTGTAATTTACAGCTTTATTTCATCCTGTTTCCAGTGTCTGAAATAATGGGTTTTCAGGTCATTGTCCTTCAAAGACATTTGGTTTTGTTTTGGTTTTGTTTTTGTTTGTTTTTTTTTTTTCCCCATTCAAATATATTTATGAACGTTTTTATATGTTTGAAATAAGTAATATAAGTAATATAAGTAATATATTGAAATAAGTTTCAAATTATGTAAAATATTGTCCTATCTTTTTTATAAATTGTCCATGGGACTTTTGTAGGTAATAAACATCAGCTAGCTTAGATTTATTATTCCAGAACAAGAAGAATATGCAATTTAACCAGTGTGCCACATCTCGAATCTTTGAAAAGCACTCTTACAAGGGCTTTTGAACTTAAGAAATAAATAAAAAAAAAAAAAATTAGGCATTTCTTGTTAGTCTGAAATACCTGAATTTAAAAATGTTCCCTACAAAAAGCAAGTTTATTGCAGGATCATTAACAAGGCTAGAACACACTTATTACTTAAAATTAAAGAAAAAAAAAAAACAGCCACATACATATACATGCTCTAAGTTTTAATTATATGTTAAACTTCTGCAAGATGATGAATGTTTCTGTGATCATCTTCGAAGCGACAGTAAATAAAGTTTGCATTCTGAAAATGAACCTACCTAACTTGAAACAGTTGAATAACTTGTTGACATTTCATAGAATCATAGAATCAATAGTTAGGGTTGGAAAGGACCTTAAGATCATCTACTTCCAACTCCTCTGCCATCAGCAGGGACACCTCACACTAAACCATGTCACCCAAGGCTCTGTCCAACCCAGAGCCTTGAACACCGCCAGCGATGGAGCATTCACAACTTCCCCGGGCAACCCATTCCAGTGCCTCACCACCCTTACAGGAAAGAATTTCTTCCTCATAGCCAATCTAAACTTCCCCTGTTTAAGTTTTAGCCTATTACCCTTTGTCCTCTCACTACAGTCCCTAATGAAGAGTCCCTCCCCAGCATCCCTATCGGCCCCCTTCAGATACTGGAAGGCTGCTAGGAGATCTCCATGCAGCCTTCTCTTCTCCAGGCTCAACAGACTCAACTTTCTCAGCCTATCTTCATATGGGAGGTGCTCCAGTCCCCTGATCATCCTCGTGGCCCTCCTCTGCACTTGTTCTAACAGTTCCATGGCCTTTTGATGTTGAGGACACCAGAACTGCACACAGTACTCCAATTGAGGTCTCAGGAGAGCAGAGTAGAAGGGCAGGATCACCTCCCTCAACCTGCTGGTCACACTCCTTTTGATGCAGACCAGGAGACAGTTGGCTTTCTGGGCTGCAAGCGCACACTGTCGTCTCATGTTCATTTTTTCATTGAGCAACACCCCCAAGTCCTTTTCCGCAAGGCTGCTCTGAATCTCTTCCCTGCCCAACCTGTAGCTGTGCCTGGGATTACTTCCACCCTCATGTAGGGCCTTGCACATGGCATGGTTAAACTTCATCAGGTTGGCATCAGCCCACCTCACAAGCGTGTCAAGGTCCCTCTGGATGGCATTCCTTCCCTCCAGCGTATCAACCGAACCACACAGCTTGGTGTCATTCAGCAAACTTGCTGAGGGGGCACTCAATCCCACTGTCCATGTCACGGACAAAGATGTTGAACAAGACCGGTCCCAACACTGATCCCTGAGGGACCCAGTTAGGCAAGAATTTAATACTTTCCAGATGGAAAGTATTTCAGTGTATTCTGCGGGTAGTTTCAATGCTTGCCTATAATGATTAAATAACAATAACCCTACTGATGTAATTATATTGAAGATAGCTATTTTACCAATACAATGAAAAATTTCCAAAACCATCACTGTCTTGGCAAGAAAGAACCAGGTTAACAAGTTGATTTTATTTCTGAGTGTGGAAATGTGTTGGTTGAATCAACTACTTCAATCTGGATGGGCTGATTGATTGGGTTATTTTTTCTTCTTTCTCTGTTTTAAACTAATGATGATTCAATTATAGTTTGGTGATAAAAAGAATAATAAAGGCATACTGAGGCAATAAAAGGTAAGTGAAGGTACTATGAAATGATTGCACACAATCCATGTAGTTTGTTTGTGAATGCAAGACCCAACATTAGGTGCTTCAGTCTTCTAAATAAAGTCTATCCAAAAGCCCTTAAAAACTAAGTGTGAAGTAAGTGTCCAGCATTCAAGCATGCTGATTTTGGAGTCTGCAAGTGATCTAGCAGTGAGGACATTGCTCTAGCTGCTTAACATCTTAAATTCAAGCTCTAAAGGCCAATGCAGCACTATAGGTTTTTATCTTCTGCTTAATGGGTTTGAACTAGAGAGGGTGGAGAAGGGATTATTAAGCAATTAGTAGGTATTGGAGGCTTATTTTATGGAAAAAAATGTATAATTGTGAAGTAACAACTTTTATAAGTGTATGTTTAGAATTGTTTTTGCAGATGTAACAGTTTTTCCTTTGCAATGAAAAGATGAACACACAACAGAACAAGGGGTTCTCAGTTAAGTTTTTGTGGCCTGGATAAAGCAGGCATTCAAATATCACCTCTAAGAGAGCTTTAATATCTTCAGCCTTCCTGGCGGGTTTTGGTGCTCTTCTTTGAGATGATGAAATATGAGCACATAAATCTTCTGTGTCTGCAAACAGACAAGAAGTATCTCCTTGAATTAAAATACTAGGCCTATTTAGTAACTAGAGGGTTGATGCAAATTATACTTTTATTCACTTGTGCTCGTGTTCTGTTGCAGAACAGTTCCAAAAAAATGTGGTTTGGTTACCAGCTCTGTGCAAACCTCAGTGTTTGGGAAATTGACTTAGAAAAAAGTTTAAACATATAACCAAAACCTTGGACACCTATTTCTAATGTTATGAGAGCTTTAGCTGGTTTGGGGCTTCAGTTGAAAGATAAATTCAGCTAATTTTATAAACTATAACATCTTCTAGCATTTCCTCCACTCTATTGGATCTCTGCTTAGACAGTACTAATGTGCACCCAAATATTTTTCTTTAATATCAACTGTTTTGACAATATTTTTTTACTTTTTTTTTCCCACTGATGTTAGCTTATACAGAAAATATGTAAGATATTTACCACTGCTTCATATGTTTTCCATTTTTAGTTAGGAATACAAATTAATCAGGAACTGTCTTAGTACTTCTTTGTTTTCATTTCTGTTTTGTTATCTTTTTTTTTAAGAGGAATTTAGAATCACAATTTGATTTCTGGAGGGTACTAATTTTTATTTCTGCAGTATTTCTGTTTTCAGTCTTCACTGTTTCGATTCGATTTTGCTTTGACTTTCTCATTTTCTGACTGAAGGAGTCAGTATTTAGGATCAAGGTGCAGTGTCAGAGAAAGCAGTGGCTGCTGTCTCATTATGACA
The DNA here is from genome assembly GCA_017639245.1 of Myiopsitta monachus. Classification (NCBI taxonomy): domain Eukaryota; kingdom Metazoa; phylum Chordata; class Aves; order Psittaciformes; family Psittacidae; genus Myiopsitta; species Myiopsitta monachus. The sequence continues at coordinate 69,838,153 of CM029921.1, read as the reverse complement.
TGAACCATAAAACTCTGGCTCATTTGTTCTTACCGAAGAATCTGTCATGCTGTCAGGATTCAGGATACTTGAATTGCTGCCCACTTCTTTCCTTGTAATCCTCTCTTACCCTTCTTTAATTGTCAACAGGTTTTAGCACAACAATTTGCCATGGCTGCATTGTGGATGTTTCACCTGGGGTTTCTTGTCTACTTCTGTCATAGAAATTCAAGTAGTTAATTCTTAGGTTCTACTGTAAGCAGTACCCCAATTAATTTCTTGTAGGTTGTGCAGTTAAGATACAATTATAGCTCATGATCTGTTCTTCATGTCAAAATACTTTCCCATTTTATTTCAGTTCAGCTCTTTGTAAAAACTAAAGATTAAAATTAGGATTTTAAAAAATTATTTTCCCTGATAGAAATAATCCATTAGCTCCCAAACCTGAGTGGAACTAAGATAAACAGCATATTTCAGGATTCAGCAGTGTACCATAGTAGTAGTGGAAATTTGCTATCAGGATGATAGGACAAAATCTACCTTATTTGCCATATCCCAAAGGAAAACAGATACCTGGTATCAGATGCAGAGGAAAAAATTTCCTTACTTGAAGAATGTATGAACCAACCTGGGCTGTTGGCTTTTCCCATGAAAACACACTTTTGGCAAAGCCTGACCTCTGACATCAGGCACTACAAATGCCAACGTCTAACGACAGATAGTAAGACTAGACTAGGCTGAGATCTAAAAATGTCTCTTATCAGGACAAGTCACATCATGAAATTTTAAAACATCTCTGAAGAACTCTAGTTTGCTGATTTTTGAATGCTGATCTCTTAAAATTGCCGAAGATAAGAGGCAAAACACTGGGCTCAAATGTTTAACAACTGGATTTAGGTGTGAAGTATTTGAGAAATTGAGAGAAAGATAATATGGTTTATGGACATAACCATTGACACAAGTTTGCTGGAAGGTAACACAGGAAGAATCAGTGCTGCACAGTGGTGACTGAGACATACATCAAAGCTTGATGTGCAACACAGTTTTGTAAATTTCTTTTTAATTGAAAACATAGAAAAATATTTGTTGTAATTCTACTGACTTTAACAGACCTATCTACTTAGCTCCTTTGCAAGCATTATAGTGAAGCAGGAAAGGTTGAGGAAGATGTCCCATACATAAAGGAAAGCATAAGTCTCCTGAAAATTCACAGTAATCTTCACCAATGGAGCAGAAAGAGATTAACTTGCTGAGGCACTGAAAAAGAGATTGCCCCCAAACACTTGCCCTTTACATATGCCCAGTGCTCAGGTTTCAAAGACAAGTGTATTTTGAATTTATTTCTTCCTTAGTTATAGTCTAATAAAATTGGGAAAGAACACAGATTAAGACCATATTTAAATGGCATTGTCAGGCCTATGCAGAAACTTCTGAAGAGAAATTAACATGCTACAAATTTGTTTGGCATCATGAAGAGGATTACTTTTCCATTTAGGTGTTTATCTACCTTTCTAAGAATTATTGTCACATTTACATTTTCCAAGGTTAAAGATGATAGAAAAGGAATATAAAAATGAGAACTAAAAAAAAAGACTACAAGTAACAACTAATTTTTAAATAACCAGTGCTAAGCAGAAGTAATTATTACTAAATATTAGTAATTATTACGTCTGCTCAGCACTGTTTTTTTAAAAATTAACCCTGTTTCACTTATAAGAGTGTTACAGTTTTCTTTGTATTAGATTTAGCAACAATAACAAATTTCAGTGCTAAAAAAGATGACATTTAGGTTGCTACTGAATGTTTACCTGCATTTTACTTACACAAAACCACTATAATTAAATGCATTTCAAATAATATGTAGACAATGAAATAAATTCCTCTATATAATAACATTAAAAAATAGACAATATTCTTCTCTTTTGCTCAGGACCAGATAAGAATTAACCAATTATTCTTTACTGCTTTCTAAGAGGGCTTTTCATTGTACAGAGAGGCTTAACATCTGGATCAATGCTTGTGTGGTTTTAAATTAAGTCTTTTAAATCTTAGAAATTATTGAAAAAGCATCTCCTGTGGAAAACAAAGATTAGTGCAGCTGGATGTCATGCTGAGCAAAGGATGTTTTTCTTGGCTGGCTTGCCACGAAACTGCTTCCATTATCTGCATCAAGTAAGGATCTTAGGCTTTAGTCCAGTAAAAAAGATTATTTTCTTGCCATTCAGTACATGCTGAAGCTTCTTGGTTTTCTTTAAGGGAGAGTATTTGGGCCAAATTTTGGCTGTTACTATTGCTTCTTTGCATTGCGCTGTTCCCATATCAGAGACTCAAAGGGATTCCTGGAGAAACCTACACATATGACAGCCCTAACTAAGAAAACTTCCACCTCTTTCCTATAAATCCCTGTGCATTAAGATTTGCCAGGATAAGGATTAAGCTGTGTGAGAGGGCTGTTGGCAAAGCACTGAAAGTATGTGCTGAAGTGCAAGGAACAGCACTGAGAGACTGCCCTGAGGTACCAGCATTCAGTATTTTTCAAATTACTGCCAGGTATGCACTCAGGCTGGAATTTAAATGAAAAAACAGTTCAAAAGTTTGTGATGTTTTTCATGTGTTTGTGGTTTTTTTCCTGTTCCCCTTAAGCTGGTTGGAGCAATCCCAAGCACACATACAGGTTGGGAAGAGAAGAGATTCAGAGCAGCCTTGCGGAGAAGGACTTGGGGGTGTTGCTCAATGAAAAAATGAACATGAGACGACAGTGTGCGCTTGCAGCCCAGAAAGCCAACTGTATCCTGGGCTGCATCAAAAGGAATGTGACCAGCAGGTCGAAGGAGGTGATCCTGCCCTTCTACTCTGCTCTCCTGAGACCTCAATTGGAGTACTGTGTGCAGTTCTGGTGTCCTCAACATCAAAAGGCCATGGAACTGTTAGAACAAGTGCAGAGGAGGGCCACGAGGATGATCAGGGGACTGGAGCACCTCCCATATGAAGATAGGCTGAGAAAGTTGGGTCTGTTGATCCTGGAGAAGAGAAGGCTGCATGGAGATCTCCTAGCAGCCTTCCAGTATCTGAAGGGGGCTGATAGGGATGCTGGGGAGGGACTCTTCCTGAGGGACTGTAGTGAGAGGACAAGGGGTAATAGGCTAAAACTTAAACGGGGGAAGTTTAGATTGGCTATGAGGAAGAAATTCTTTCCTGTAAGGGTGGTGAGGCACTGGAATGGGTTGCCCAGGGAAGTTGTGAATGCTCCATCACTGGCAGTGTTCAAGGCTCTGGGTTGGACAGAGCCTTGGATGGCATGGTTTAGTGTGAGGTGTCCCTGCTGATGGCAGAGGAGTTGGAAGTAGATGATCTTAAGGTCCTTTCCAACCCTAACTGTTGTATGATTCTATGATTCTGTACTGCAGTCCTGATGGAGGGCAATCTTTGCAAGGAGCATTGGTGCTCACTCTCAGAGGGAGTGGCTGGGCTCAGGCCTCCTGCCATGCACTCCCCAGGAGTACCCTGTGCAAGGAGGGTCAGCAGCCGTGTTTATTGTGATAACCAGGTGCCCAGTGGTTTTTGGTACTGTGTTCACTCTTACTCGAAAAACGTACCATACAGGACTCCAAGTAACCCTGTCAGACAAGTTGCACATGCACCTGGAAGAGCAATATTTTGCTCCTCGGTATAAGGCATGTGAGCAGCCAGATGAGTCTGCAAGCTGATCCTTTCCTTGGATCCTTGATTTTATTCCTGGATCACTTAGCAGTTTTCTCAAACTCTTTGACCTGTCATTCCAGTTCTCTGATTTCATCTACCCAGCAGCTTAGCACAGGGGTCTCTATACGAGGGCTTTCTATAATATTGGTAGTACTGGCTCCAGCAACGGTCAGGCTCAAAAAATCTCAGTCAGTGATTAACTCTGATTTTTAGTTGAAGGAATAAGTGATATGAGAAAAGCAATTATGGCAAAGTATTGTTGTGGTAAGGTGAAGCAATGCACCCTTAAAAGTATCCCAGTCTATAACTTGTGCCTGATGGGATGATCAGCATATGCTGCAAGTAATAAGCAATGAAATCTTTGCTCTGCCTTTGCATGAGGAAGAGTTACACATTAAATTTTAAAAAAAAATTTAATACTCTCTTTCAAATTAAGACATGCAAGGAGACATATGCTGAAAAAAGAACTTCAGCAAAAGGCTTCCTGGCAGTTACGTCCCTACTGATGAACAGCATAGTTCTATGATTTCCAGTAGAGGGACTGGAGAAATTAAATTACAGCTGACAGGTTCATTTCTACATTACCACAATTTTTGGTTAAAGGCAAAATTGATTTAAAACAGAAAAGACTTAGGTTGTAATGCACTGTAGATGTGTTTCTGTGCTGGAGTCCTGGCATTAATCTAGACTTTGTGGCACTGGTTACAAGAAGACAGAAGACAATTCTGTGCCAACTCCAATCTGTATTTATAAATAAAAGCATTCACGTAATAGAATTTTTTTAGTGCAGGGGATTTAGGAATTCATATGTTGAGATAAGTGATGTTAGAAAGTGATGCAAGAAATAGGTTTATTAAGATGCATCTGAGAAATGCGTGATTAAAGTAAATCTTTGAAATAAATACAGTTGCTCTGGAGAAAAATTATTATGTTAATAAAATATTAAAGTGTGATTATTATCTATAGAAACATGAATACTTTGTACAGATCAGTGTATATATAGAGACATGCATACAAGGACAAAAGCATCCACAAACACCCAAATTCAGAAGTGGCGGAGGAAAAACACAAGTGATAAATGATAGATTCTGATTTACCTTTTGTGTTAATCCTGTTAACCTGGTTTTGTTCAGTACTTTACATAAATAGTGTTGAGATTATGACAACACTCTGTTTTTTGTTAATTAGCCAGAGTGACAAATGATATTGACCAATTGAGACACCAGTTAGGACTTACAATGCAAATACAGTTTGCATTACTTATGGTGTCATACCAAAAGAGAGAAGGTTCTGCCTTTTGACATTTGTTATGTAAAAGAACTCAATACAAATCTGTCCTGGGTTCAGCAGCAGCAGTCATTTTTCTCCCTCTTGGTAGCTGGAGCAGTGCTGATAACACCAGTGTTTTCAGTTACTGCTTGGTAGTGTTTTGGTCTGACCAAGGACTTTCTGAGTCTCATGCTCTGCCGGGGAGGAGGGGAAGCCAGGAGGAAGCAGAGACAGGACACCTGACCCAAACTGACCAAAGAGGTATTCCATGCCACAGCACGTCATGTCCAGGATGTAAAATACTGGGGGTGGGAACCCAGCAGTCTCTCTCTCGGCTTGGTCGGGTGGCAGGCGGTTGTATCCTCTTCCCTTGTATTTCCCTTGTCGTTATTATTATTGGAGGTAGCAGTCATGATTTGTATTGTATCTCAGTTACTGTACTGTTCTTATCTCAAGCCATGGGAGTTTCATTCTTTCGATTCTTCTCCCCATTCCCCCCCCCCCCATCGGAGTGGGGGGGAACAGAGAGGGAGAAGTGAGTTAACAGGCTGTGTGAGATTTACAGCTTAAACCACGACAAAATCTCTCCACATAAAGAATTCTAAGAACAAGTGAAAAAATTCTGTAAAGAAATAAATGATTAACATTTTGAAAACAGATAAAGCTGTAGAAACAATAGGATGAAGAACCCATCAGAACTAAAAATCCAAATGTTTTTGCATCTCTCAACCTGGGAGACCAGTCAGTCTTTTAAATTACCTTTTTATATTTTTTGAAGTTCAAGTCCTACAGCATTTACATAAATTAATTTTTTAATATTTCATGGATTGCACATCTTCTAATCTGTTCTTTATTTTATTTTTATGAAAATTACCCTTCAAATTAGTTTTCTTTATCCCAGAAAGACCCATATCTTATGCACTATAATTTTTTAATTATCTTGATTTATGTACAGTTATGATTAGAGAAAATTCTAACTTGAATTTCGAAATAACTAGTGTGACATACATGGTATCTAAGTGATATTCCATATTCCTCACAGAAAAACATTTTGGGTGGTCATTTCCAATGTTTTCACTGAGTGTTTTAAAGATGATTTTTTCCAGGTTTTTGATTTCTCTGACTCATAACATTGTCCTTGTAGGGAAACCTTTCCTTCACAGCTGCCAAGAGCTGCCTCCAAACTCTTAGAGCTTGCTTCTCTTTTGCAACAGCTTTGTCAAGTGGACCATGATAAAGAGAGGCATCCAGTCCCAGAAGGAATCAGCCATTACAGAGATGATCTGTTGTAGGCTGGATGCTGGGAATGCGTCCATAGACCCAGACGAAGTTGAATGTACACGACCCATGTGGCAGAAACTTACATGATGTGTGCCATCATCATATGCCCACTCATTGGCATCAATTAACTGGAGTGAGGCCATCGAGAGTGGATGAATTGAGCCGTCGACTCTGAGAATTCAAAGGGAATCTCACCCTTTCCATCATTTCTGCTGTGGGAAAACTGTCACAGGAGATCAAACAATTGAAAGATGATCTATCCGATCTACCCAGCTCCCAACATCATTATATAAAGGCAAGCTCGACACCATCCATCTGGTACAAATCTTAATCACACCCATTAATTGTGGCATACCACTTGGCTGCTTTTGACTTCAGTTCATATTGAAGTTCTAGCATGTTCAGTAAAGCAGCACTCAATGGTGGTGTGACTTCATTCAGGCCACAATAGCCTACTGTTAGTCTCCACTCTCCATTAGACTTTCGCACTGCACAGGTTGCTCTTTCTGCCTGTCATTTGCTTTTCCCCTTGCTTATAGGGGCAACTGCACCCAGGACACCAAATTAGCTTGCTTTCATAGGAATGCTGCTTGCTAACAGTTCAAACATCAAATGCCATAGCTCACTTTCCTAACATCCTCCTTAAGAGATGGAGTTCTCCCCAGGGAAACAAGTGGAAAGGCTTCCTTTCACAGAGAAACTGAGAAATGAGGCGTGCAGCATTCAATTGTAGTGGGAAGCGGCAAAGACTTAAATATCTTTACTAAACATGTTTACTTAGCAGTTATCACTGCTAGTTTTATCCTTGCAAAGTTTTAACGTCCAATAATGAGCTTGGGTTAGGAGGGCCGCTGCAAGGCATTCTCAACCTGCCAGCATTTTTTTACCATTTGTGTTAACTCTGACTATTTTCAATGATAGGTGTTGGGAAAGAAGGTGAAGTTTCTCTGATCATATACTGTCACAACTGTTGTTATAAGGAAATTGGGGGATAGCCATGGATGGCTGATAGAGTGAGAAATGAGGCTAACCTCCAAATTTCAAGCAGGCACTTGTTTGGCAAGTAGTTCACGATAATCTAAATTATAACAGCTGAAAAAGCAAGCACTAATTAAACAGATTAGTCAAGTGATATTATTGAGACTGATGCTGTACCTCTGTCTCCAATGGCTTCAGTATCTGATGTTTCTTAAACACCAACGTCAAGACAGCCAGCCTCAAGACCTCTTTGATGAGAAAAGCCAGGAGAGAGGTGGGGATCTTCACTCTCCCCTAAGCTACACTATCACTGGTGCTTATATACCCTTTCTTGTTAAAGAAATCCAGTCTGGCCTGAGCTTCCACAACCTCTTTTCACAGGCCGGGACCAGGCTGCTCCAGCTTGTCCACGTGGGTGTTAACCTCAGCACAGGTCCATCCTGGCGTGTTAAGGTGTGAGTGGCCTGCTGGATGCTGGTCATCCAACTCTTCTGATAGCTACAGACTGGAATAGCCAGCAGAACTGTATACCTTCATTATTTTCATGCAGCTATGCTGAACAAATACAATTATGAAATATTTCACTTTCTACCTTGAATTGAGCAGCTTTATCACATGCCTGGAGTGCAAGTAAAGCAGGGTGCGTTTCACAGGGAGCTACAGTGGTCATCCAGCCATTCTTCCAGCTGGGGTTCTCAAAGGAGCCTCCCATTTCTTGTCCTGATGAAGTCTAGCAAACTAAAAACATGGTATGCAAAATCTTAAAATTAACCAGAGGGATGAAATCTGAAGCAACAGTGAACCCTTGTACAGACCTGAGATCAAGGTAGGGGTCTGGCCCCCAAAGAATGAGAGGCAAAAGCAGGATACAACAAAGGGAAGTGAAGATGGGAACTCGAGAAATGCAGGCTGAGGCGTACAATTACTAGCAGCACTGATTGTAGTTGTTTTCAGCAGCTTTTTTCATGTTTCACACTGTATCTTTCATCTAAATATATTTTTATTTGGGAGAAAACTTTTGATACCTCTTCTGGCATACACGTGGTATGTTTTTAGTCTTATCACCAGTTGATTTAGACAATATTTTTTTCCAACTGCTCTTGCTTTTGCTGGTTCACTTAGATGCTTCATCTCCCTCACAGTGGCTCTAAATTACTTGAATTTGTTGTGTGTGTCCCAGAAACCTTGCTAAAACAGTCTTTCATACCAGACATTCATTTCCACCAGAAGCTTGAAATATTTGACAGCTTTCAGTGTTGTTTTGTTGTTGGTTTTTTTTTTTGTCGTCTATCAGGAACTTAGAAATACAGCCCTGAAAAAATGAATGAAAAGCCCAGCTTATGTAAAGCTAGTAGAGCTTTGTTGCACATTCAGATTTATTTGAAGCAACGATTAACATGCAGATGAAGTTTTATTATTCTTCATTTCTCCTGCTCTTCCTTGTTTCCCTGTAATGGACTTCGATTTATTTGATGATAGGATCAGACTTCTGTGTATCATTCGGAACCTCCACGTATTTTCCACTAAGGAAGTGGGAGGGAATGGAAGATCTGCATTATGTTTATTTTTGATTTTCCTTCCCCTACAGCTGAGATTTGAGAATCCCTGGTAAGGTGAATCTTTTTTTTTTTTCTTCTTAGATACAAGGCTATTCTCAAGCAATGAGAATATATATATATATAAAATATATATGTGTATGTGTACAGTTAAGAATTTTATGTTATGTTAGTAGCTGAATCAAAAGTAGCTTGAAGCAAATTATTTTCTGTGTAATAATATAAATACATTTGACAAATTTTCCCAGCTAGGAAAGTTTCCACTGTGTATTTTTGTAATTGTCGTTCATGTCAGAGAGAAACTGCCAAGAATTTTAATGTGCCCTGAATTCATTAGTAACTGGTAATGAATTTATGATTCTGGAAAATGTGTGTCAACCAACCACAATCTCTGTATACATTTATCCATTTTAATAGTCTTCCTATAGATATTCTAGGTCAAATATGTATTCATCATACTAAGCAAACTGAACTAATAGTGTATGCATTAGTCTGTGATGTACCAAAATTTATATGTGTGCAAGTCTGTACATTTCCCATCAAAAAGGGAAAAACACTTAAGCTTACAATAGTTGTCTGTTTAGCATACTTATTTTTATTCTGCATGTAGTTCATTATTATTAATAACTTTTTATCAGTGTTACCACAGAAATGGAGAATGTTAATTCCTAGAATCATGCCAAAACTAATTTTCTATGCTGCTTACTTAGTTGCTCTATTGCAAGCAATGCTTGCTATGTATTTGTGGATAATTCAGAGCAGCTATGTTATTTGGACTCTTTATTTTTAAGTGCAGCATCCTTGCATTTGACCAATACTATTTTTTTTTTTTTTGAGTTACTCTCGTGAACATATGCTGAATTTTGAAGGTTAAAGCATCAATGATTTTCTGAGGAGGAAGTGGATGGAATACATAAACTTATAGAAAAGGAAGGACAGAGGCCTAAACTTATCTTCACACAATGCATTGTTCTTTTCTTTTTGAAAGCCATTTTGTGCTAATTCATAACCTGTGCTTCTTCAAACTGGTTCATATATGTTTTGGTGGAACTCAGTAATCATTAGGCATAAAGCATGTGCCGAGACTCTGTAATGTTTCACCTGAGAACTCAGACATCCAGTAGACCTTGAGAAGCTGCAGCTGTATCAGCTACAGCCACCTAGTACCTAGCTGAGTCATTTTTCCATAATGTTACAATCCATTTAATCTTTAAATATGAGAAAAAAAATATTCTAGAACTATCATTTGCAGTGCAGTGATTAGTTAGAAAATTAACTCTCCTAAAATAACATCTCAATATTCCACGTATTAATATCGTTAGAGCATTCCATTATGTATCTTAAGATCTTGGAAACAGTATTTTTAAAACTGTAACAATTGAATCCAGTTAAAAATCAACATGTTCTTTCTGCTTCATGCACCATCATCAGCTACTGCAAATTGCAAATGTCTTAGAATCAGAATTTACCAGACAATTTCGTTAACGTAGCAGGAGGTGGAAAAGAATACAATTTAGTCTTCCACAGCAATATTGACTCTGCTGCGCTGACAACCCTGCTCATGCTTTATGGTACTGTATAAACAGAAAGAGGCAAACAAACCAAAGATTCACAGCAGAAAAGGTATGCATTTTCATATAGCCATCCTCTTGGTTATTCTCCCCCAACACTTACTTTATGGCCATGAATAAAAATATAGAAGAGAAAGAAAGGAAGAAATAGTTACCCAAGCGCAGGATTCTGAATCTGTCTTCTGGCATTATGAACAAGAGGACGGATTTTTACAATGTATGTAGCATTTGGCAATTCCTTTAGTCTGTCTTTACAGATTTGCTTGCCTGTTTTCTATCTATCTTTTGCCTCTTTCCTTAAAGACTATTTAAATTGAAAGTGATACCTCTAGTCTTTTCACATTGGATAGTCCTTTTGTTTCCTTTTATGGTCCATGCTGTAAACAACAACAGCACCTAGGATTTAAGAGTTAAGGCAATATAGGTAATAAATAACTGGTTCAGCTCTTACAATGAACTTCACAACTGACAAGATTCTCCAAAAAAAAATTAATTCATTCATTTTCACATAAACAGAATGCAAAACTCCATTTGTAACAGCACCATCTGGAGACACAGTAATGTTACAGCCTCAAAATCTGCACCCACACATTTGAGCATACAACTGGGGTACTCCATTATCCAGCTACAGATCTGTAGTGGTTAGCCATGGTTATATCCATATATTTATTTGCACAGATGCATATGAAAAACTATTTCTAATATCTTTAATTATTTCTACCTCAGAACTCCATGTTCACTTCTCCAGAATATGAACCTTTTTCAAAAATTATGCACTCTACACAAAGTTACTGCAGTGATAGTTAATCTTCAGATATTGTAACTTGGAGTTTTCACTTCCTTCTAGTTTTTTAAACCATTTTTGCATGAAATATGTGGTTGTCTGTCTATGCAAGCAAACTGGTGACGATTTTTCCAATCAGCCCTGGTTCCACTGCTGCTGACCCTTCTTCCACTGCAAACAGGAAGATTTGACAGGAGCACGGGATGACTGAAGCCAGCAATCTGCATGGTAACCACACTTCTGCTGTGATAAACAGATACTGCTTTTATAGTCAGGATTTTTCAACTGTAGTTTCTTTCTCCACTTGAAACATTTTTGCTCAAGAATGTCTGCTAAAAGAAAATAAAATCCCACTGTTCAGTACATGTAATATTATATTAAATCTTCATCTCTATTCATGTTGGTTTTCCACGTCCTCCTTTAAATTGAAAAATGGGCAATGCAACCCAAAGTTTCAAATGTAAGCAAAATTATTGATGCTTGTAAAACTGCAGTAAGATTTTTTTAATGTAAATTACTAATATTTTTCATGTCCTAGCTATGATTGCACCATTCACAAAATGTTTAGAAAAAATACATATCAGTGCATATCAATAATCAAGGATTTATGATGTACACCAGAGATTTGAGTGCCTTTATAGTGTTCCTCATAAAATTCTCACTTGCTAGAAAGAATGTGCTGCAGTAACAGCACTGTTCACTAACAGCATGTTTGCACATGGTGCAGCTTTAAGCAGAAATCTGCTTTACCCTGGCAGGTTTGGTAACATCTGTGAATGATAACCACAGAAAGATGGAAGATTTAGCACTCTTTGCAATGTTTGTCCATGCAGTGATAGCTGGTGTCCGACGCTTGTCTTTGAACTGTTTCTAAGAAGAATAGGGTAGGCTAAAGATCTCTGTATCACTGACTCTTTGATTAATCTCATCTCACTGTTCCCTGTGTATGTGTCAATGTCAGATAACCAATGTCTGCTGAGAGCAGCCCCATCTTCAGGTTTTTCACTCTTGTGCAATTTGTAGCAAGTAACCCTGATTCTCCCTCCTCACTGAGTGTACATTCATTGTTTTTCTCTCCTGCCTATTGGCAGAGCAGCACATTCTCTTAACTGACCTCCCACCAGACTAAGACATGCATGGTTTGACTTGTCCCCTCGGCTCTAATCTTGCAGAATAAAATACAAAACGAGTTCTGCGAGGCGAACCCACCTGCGCTCCTCCAGGAAGCAGTAGGAATGCAAGTTGGGGGCATTATAAAGGGATGCTAAATGCTGGTGCACCTAGGGAGGGGGAAAGTGTTAATTGCTTTCTCTGAAGAAATGGACTATGGGGATTAGGATACCATTGAGTTTTATTTTTTCCACACTGATGTCAATTTTTAATCTCTAGTGCTGTCTGTGAAGTGTTATCCTCTTTAAAGTGTGTGCATTTACTGGAATAATCACACTTTCTCTTCCCGTCTGTCAGCTATTAATAGTAGTAAATTTTCATTGCATATGTAAATAAAAACACTGTGTACTCATTAGTTTAAATATGTTTTTCATTAGGCAAATGAAATGCTCGTTGTATACGATGCAAAGCTAAAAGCAGAATGTTAACAGCACCGAGAAGTTTGGGAAATATATCAGCTTGATTTTAAAAAAAAAAAAAAATTAATTTTAAACAAAATTTTTAGGATAAAAATAAGTTTTAAGGGATTGTTATGGGAAAATTCTGCAGTGCAGGAATCTTGATTTTTGGAAATGTAAAAAACAAACAAGTGGCAGAAGCATGGGTATGGTGTCAAGGCCAATGCATTTAAAACCTATACTACAAGGGAGACAGCACATAAACTTGGATTACTGTTTCTAACATTGGCTATGTTAGAGATGGTATCTGCAAGGTGGATAGCATTTTTCAGTTTCTATTTAGAAAAATCCTGACATATCTCACATTTTGATAACTTGAAACATATTGGCCCCAAATTGCATCTCTACCTCATCATTAATTTTCAGACTCTTTGAACCCAGCACTGCAAATACACTTCTTGCTATTTTTAGAAGCTATGCAATTACAGTCAAGAAGATATAATTTTTCAGTTCAGTAATCCATACTTTCAAGCTTGGAGTATATTTATTAACCTACTAGGTCATAATCTGTTTTCTTTCTATCAACAAAATACCCACAATTTCATAACCATTTTACTTGGAAACTGTCTTTACCATCTCCTTCCACTGTTCTGCTCACTGGGAAATGATAAAAATCTTATCACAGAGATATTTAGTAAATCAGTATAAATTTATACAAAAGCCTGGCCTCTCTACACTTCAGTCTGAGTGAAAAGATGCTCTGTGGGTGTGACTTTCTAAAGTTGTTATGGCTCCGAACAGACTAACAGTCTCTCTTTTGGCACTGGAAAAGATTGCATTATCCACTGAGGTTTTTTGTCATTATAAAGTAGATATATGTTGTAATAGTCAAACATGTTCCCTGATAGATACAAGAATATAAAATATCTTTCCCTCCAAAACTTAGAGTGAGAAATACACTTTCCTCTGAATCACTTTAGTAAGAAAGCTAAGATAACAATTTTTATTGCATAAAGATAAGCTTGAATATCCTTGTCTCATCTATGCTTCCTCAATTCAAATTTTATGAAATGTTCATGCTGGAGTACAGTAAAATATTTATATGCAAGGAGGAGTGGAAAAAAATGCAAAGACTGTCTGGCTAGAGGGCAGTCTGCTGGAATTAAAACAGAGCCAAAGCTTCAGCAGGCAGTCTGGGAAGAAAAAAGTAATACGTCAGTCTGCTAGTTTCTTCGTTTGCCAAACTTTGTTGTAGCTAGCAGAATCTATTCCTGAGAGGATAAAGACAAACAGAGATTCCATTTTGTATGAAGAGCTATTGCACTTGACACGATTGAAACTAGATTCATAGATTTTTTAAGACCAAAAAGGGATTATTATGATATCAAATTGGACTTTCTACGTAGAAGAGGGTTTTACCTGCCAGTGTCTTGATCAAATTCATGAACTTTAGCTGAGTTGCAGCTGAGTTTTGAGGATGATACTCAATCTGGTCTTGGTTGAAAATGCTCAAGAACCAAAGAATCTCTTTTGTTTCTTCTTACAGTATATGGTTAATGGCCCTCACGCTCAAAAAGCAGTGCTTTATGTTTGATTTTTCACTTGTCTGGATGAACCTTCCAATCATGGCATCATGTTTTATTTTATCCTGGCAGTGGGTCATCTGAGTAGAATGGGGATTACAAAGCTGTGGGAGAAAAGATTCAGGATGTGTCAAACAAGACAGTTTACTTTGTGTTCTTTGTTTTAAGAGATTAAAGGAGGCTGTGATTTAATATGTGATATCATGTAACCTATAACAGATTAAGATCTCACTTTTGCTCTTGATGCCCTCAAAATTCTGTTTTTTCTAGTCTGCTATATTAAAAACAATAGGCAATGTAACATATAAGTAATGTTCACTGCATGTTCACACTTACATACAGTAAGAGCAATCTAAACGCTAGCTCAGTCTGGATCCATGCCGTAATAAAGTTATGAACTTACTTTCAAAGAATTTCAGCATAATAGACTTGCATGCCCACTGTTTACAGAGTACACTTAATTAGAAAGTAAGCATGTCTTGGCTTCACTATTGCTCTAAATATCATCTTTATTATTCAGAACAGAAGTTCTCATTCATCTATAAACCATGCAGCATTTCTCCAAAGTTGTCAGTATTCAGAGAGGGTGGTTATCTTTTGCAAATGATTGCACTGAGCTCTGGGCTGATTCCTTTGATTCTCATCCATCATCAGACCCTCTTCAGTGATTTCTTATGAGGATCCCCTCCTTCTCACCACAGAATTTCTCTAGGTAGAGGATGCATTTCAAAGATAAATTAAATCTTATACATAGATAGCTGCACATACTAACACATCTCACTGTAACATTTGACAGCTCCTTCTTCAGGTTCCTCAAGAAGCTTATGGCAGAGGTGAGAAATTTGAGGCTATATAATTTTTAGAATGTAGTAACCTCTCAAATATTTAAAATGTAAATACATATAGACTGGGTGCTTTTTATGGTAAAATGTAACGTTATGCAGGGAGATGAGGAATTTCAGTGTAACTCATCTAAAACTGGCTTATCACATTTTATCCGTACTCAAATTGGGCTCAGTAGGAAATGGTAATATGTCAGGGAACCAATTAAAATCACCTTCCCCCCACCCTTTTTTTTTCCTTATTTTATGTGCTTTTGTGGGAGCTACTTCCAGTTCTCCCACTACTCACAGTGAAAGTATTGACTTACTTCTGACAGAGTTTTGATTTGCTGGTATCATAGAATCATGAAATGATTTGGCTTGGAAGAGACCTTAAAGATCATCTAGTTCCAAACCCCCTGCCATAGGCAGGGACTCCTTCTGCTAGACCAGGTTGTTCAAAACCCCATCCTGAAAACTGCTGAGACCTCTGAATTTGGATGAGATATGAACCTCCCACAGTGGAAAACTTATTCACCAGTGTGCAATAAGGATCTGGATTGCTACTTCTTTGTCCACTTTGGACTACTTTATGAAAACTGTGAATCCTTCTAAACCAAAATATTAACAAATGGGCTAATTTGTACAGTGTACAACATCAACAGGAATGTGACTTTGAAGTACAGTCAGCTTTCCAAAATCAAATTTACAACAAGGCAACTGAAGTGCTTTATAATAGGGAGAGTTAGAAACATAACTGTAAGCTGCAGTTGATGCTAAGGAATACAAATAGGAGAAGTGAGAGAGGTCTGTGCTCCATATATTTGCATATTAAGATAACCATCAGTTATAAAATAGGAGCCGCTGTCAAGCCGTAGTAGAATAAACAGTGGAATTTTACCTTATCCCAATGGCAACAATAATATATTTGCAAGGCAGTAACCAGAAATGACTGCCCATAAAGTGGTTCTTAGGTAAGCAATGCAAAATGTAAACTCTACTTGAATTTGTAAAATGAATTGCCTTTCAGCAAAAACAGCTGGGACTTTCTGCTTTGGATTTTGTTTTATGTTTTCCAAGGTTCCCAATTACAAGTGTCTCACAAGTGTGCTGAGCTAGTAATGGTTTTTGCCTCTGTTCTTCCAGGATGAATCAAAGCATTTCAGGATAATTTGCTCATCTCATTTTCTCTTCAAGTAAGTGATAATCTGTCCTGCACCTGTTAGTATAAATTTGAAGTTATGAAAGGACATTCACCCATAAATATAAAGAGTAGTGGGAGGTACAACAGGAAAAAAGAATAAGTTTTCATTTGCAAACAGTTACCTTAATACAAAGAGAAACAACTAAAGATACAATGTGATTTCAGATCAGTTTTGTGTTAAGTAGTTTAAAACATTATCTTGCCACTATAGTTCTATTGACTTATATACATTTTGGCTTACTATTTACCTATACTTCAATACCCCATAGCAGCAGCAGTTGTAGTTCAAGTCCCAGTATTCTCACTTCATTCACTGCAAAGTTTTTTTTTTACCATCTATGAGTAACTACAGAGCACGAAAATTAAAATAATGAATTAGCTTGAAGTTGGTAGCACCCACTGCAGAGGCTAACCATAAAAAAACCTACAGAAAGTCCATCATGGATCAATTTTCACTGTCTTCATTGTGCTTCTCCTGCTTGTAACAGGTAGAGGGGAGTTGCCATTCAAAGCAGTGCAGAAGACAGGATTCACCAGGACGAGGTGCAAAATATTTTTGAGGTGAATATCCTTATGTTTGGGAGCTACTGTTGCCTTGGAGGAAGGCTATCCATATGAACATAAAACATGCCCTCCCAGGTAAGTCTGGTAATCTGTCTAGTCTGATAGAGATGTATATACAGTTGTTAGGGATGTGAATATAGATCTATGTCTGCAAAAATTACTAAGAGACTTGTGCAAGATACATTAGTGATCCAATGTCAGTTTTGTGAATTTACTCTCAAGATGATTCCAACCCCATCTGGGAGGAGCTTAGCAGATATATTTAAGCCTTGATTTAAAACATACGGAAAATGGCATACAGATCATTATAATGAATTTTTAAAGAAACACCCCATGAGGCACCAAACTGGGAGTGCACTGTTGCACTGGTGCGATCTGACAAGCTACTTAAGTGCTTTGCTGTGGCCTTGTGTTCAGGCCTCGGCAAGTACAAGTAGTGCACTGGCACTTACAGCTTTCTCTAGTACTTGAATGAAGATTCACACAAAATGAAATACAACACAAATAACTCCCCACAACTGTTGAAGGGTTGCAATTCATTGTTTTATAAGCCCCTCATTGCATGCAGGTGTTTTCACTTCAGAGGTAAAGGAGCTCTCTTAAAGCACCTATGGATTGTATCCCTCCCCCTCCCCAAATAAATAACAAAAGCAATTAACAAGCAAAAAACATCTTGCCACAGTTGCAGAGAGTACAAGTGAAACAGAAGTTGGTACAAACTAAGTATCAAATGAAAAAGGACTTGTTCGACTCTTTCATATCTAGCTCTGGTCATTAACTATTGATCACAATATGCTAATGTACTGCAGCTGGTGATGTCTTTGGAAACGAAGGTAAGTTATGGAAATATGCATGTATACAGCACATTATTCCCTTTCAGTATATTTAGCATTTACTGTATCATTCAGAGAACTCTATCTAAAGTACCATCTCTAAGGAAACTGCTATGAAAACAAACCTCTGTATCATGGCCCTGTTAGGGCTATGATTTCTCATGCGCCCAGACTTGGGCTCAGCAAAGCTCTTAAGCACATGACAATGCTTATTTGTAATTGACAGTTTTTAAAACCTGCGGACCTTAGTGGGAAGACTTGCAGGCATTTTTAAGAAGTTATAGTTTGCAGCAGTCCAAAGACTGTTACAGGACATCCTTTATTTAAATTTGTAAAGAATGCCTTCCTATGAAGGAAGGTAATTAAGAATGATTTTAATTCCTATGGAATTTTATGATCTTAGATTGTATATCTGAATTGATGCATTTTGAATAATGAGGGATATACAGCACAGATCTGATGTCGTTCCAAGTCTGTTACCAAAGCATTTCATGAATCATAAATGCCTCTATTTCCTCTGGAATACTTCATTTTCTAAATAGGTTGCAAGATCACATAAGAGAAACTTGCTAGCAAGCCTCATATATATTAGCCATTCATAATTAAACACAGTGAGCAGAAAAACTTTGCAGTGCAGGTACCAGGCATCCATTGATGGATAGGGAGCTTGAATACTACTGCAGTAATGTCCCACATATTTCCTGAACTCATTTTGAGGGCAGGGGCATGCTAGAATTATATCCTGCATATGCATGTGGAATAAAAACTCTTTACTTTCAAAACTGTTCACCTGGTTACTGTAAGCCTATCAAATTAAATAGTCAAGAGCTGCTTTTACGGACATTTACAGCAAATCTGGGGGGGATGAGGGAAGTAGTTTTGGTTCTCTGCATGCTTTTTTCAACTGGCTTACTTATATTTTGTTAAACTTCTAACTTTCCTCAACTTAGTTGTCTCAGGTGAAATACTTCAGGACTTGTCCTTGAACCTTCAGGATAAGAAATCAGTATAAGCTTTTATCCTAACCAATGGTATTTTATGACATTATCTACATTGAGTTACTTAATATCTCTAGATAGCTGAAATTTTATGAACAGGAGCTTTTAACAATGACTTTTACTAATTAATGAAGGGAAAGCTGTCTTCAATCCCTCTTTATTAAACAGAGCAACTAATCTGTGCTGCATGATTTTATTGATTGTTATAGTTGTTCAATAGGTATCTCTAGAGAATTGTTGCCATTGAAAATTATACCATTGCTTTTTCTAGGCTTCTAAAGCGCTAGAGAATGTAAAACAAAGTGTCTATCATGGCATCCACTAACACATGATTTTTTTTTAAAGTTATCTATTGAAAGAATATTATTAACTTGTAAATTATCTGTAAAGGATGCAGCCAGATGCTAGATCTTGGATCCAACTCAAAGAACAACTGGAGTCCCCTTGGGTGAAAGTCAGATTCAGACGGAAATATCAGTAAGTCAACCAGAGGTAAAATCTAAAAATCTTAGGAAGTCCAAGCATGCTGAGAACAAGGCAAGCTATGTTTTGACCTTACTAAAAGAGTGAAATTCCTCAATAAACGTTGACCAGAAGAGTAGTAAAAATAAAATAAAAATAGGTGAATTATCTTAGCAACAAAAAAAAAGTATAAGTAATTTTAATAGGTAAAAGCTTTTACTAGATTTCTAAGGTGCAGTTGATCTGCATTTTTATTTTTAAAAATATCTAATATTAGTATAAGGAAGAATTGATTATTCATTAGTGTATTAAAGAGTACAGAGCGCATGCTGTGCTTTTTTATCTAGTAAATTGTTTAGCTTATTTTTGCTTTTTTTTTCCACTGAAAACTTTTTAAGGTTCATAAAAATGCAATTTTTCATTTGCATAATACAGTGTTGGGTTTTTTGTGTATGAATTTCTATTTTTGACTTTTTAACAATTACCTTTCCAACAAAGCAGACTGAAGTTCTCGTGGTGTCCAGTTTGAGAATCTGACCCCTCAGTTTGTTTTTATAACCCCTGGCAGGGCTCAGGACTCAGCCTGCTTTAGCAGTAGTCTTTCAAGTCCCGCTTTTCAAGGATGTCTTAGATTCTGTTGAAAGAGATTTCTGTTTATACAAATACAGTATTTATTTACCTATGCCTTTGAAAGTGTGCTTCTCTGTTCCTGTGATTGGGACAGAAAATACAGAAAGGTAAACATATGCTTGACTCATCCTACAATATGAAATGAAGTTAGGCAGAGAGCTTTGGGGTATTCGCTTAACTTCACTGGACTATTTGTCTTTCGCTATCCATCTCTCTTTAAAGTGCTACCCAGCCCCTTCTCAATAGTTCATCAAATTTAGTGGAGAATTAATATATTCTATTAGATCAGTTAATACGGCTGGAAAACCAAGCAGGATTTTGGGCTCAGCCTGCTTTCCTCTACACTTCCATTTTCCTCATATATCCTTAGACTGCACTGCTGTTAGGAAAACACAGCACTGACGTCAGAAGAGATTTTCTTTTTTTAATCAGATACTTTCTGCCCATATGAGCTACATTGTCAGAAGAGAAAACCAGGCCTCATGAAATAGGTGAACCACTACAAGACCCAAAGACGTGATATTTTTTTTCCATGGCAGACATGCAAACCAGCATTTCCATCCCAGTAGCAATACATAGTTTTACGAATGTAGAGAAAACCTGAGCTCTTAAAATTAGTGAAAATCGGTAAAGCTGTAACACACAAAAATGTCATAATGTAAAGATATCACTATAATAATTAATTCGGGGCATTTGTCAAGTGAAAATATTAAATCACATTATTAAATATTAAGCTAACACACTATGAATAATAATAGAAAAATCAAAGTCACTCTTTCATTCTCTGAAAAAAATTGTATACAAATTAGCATATTTCTTGGGTTTTGTCTTTAACACTTAGGGATCAGAACTGGAAATTTATTGAATTACTACTTTCAATATGAGTGTGCTTAAAATGAGTGTAGTTTTAGTGGTTTATCTGAGTCTCTAAAGAAAAGTATAATTATGTGGATTTAAGATATGTGACAACTGTAAGCATTGTGATATTCCAGTACATCTTTCATTGCCTTGTGACTGTTTTTTATACGGGGTGTGAACTTATTTCAGTGGTCAGTGCAGAGCAGAGGACAAATTCAAACCACATTTTTAATACAAGTCAGTAAAACAATGCAGTTATGCCTTTCCTATCAGAAAGATCAAGAATTGTAGAATTATAAGCTGCCTTTCCATTATATACCACACATCACAAAATAAGACACCATTAAAACAGTCATGAAAAATCAAGCACCTTTATATGTCATATAAAGTAATGTTCAGTGTCAGTATTTGGCTAATAAGAAGTGAATTAGCAGCCCACTCTAGAAATTATTACAAGGCTTTGTTAATTATTAAATAGAATTTGGGGATTTGAGAACTGCAGAGGTAAGGAGGGGAGGAAACCACATACTGATCACAACCACCACTTGAGATGTTTGACAACAATTTATTTAGCACATCTTTCATGTCCAATAACTACAAACACTTTCCTTGGTAAAATGCTAATGTGCTTTCACAAATATCAAAGGAAAATGCCAGTTCATTTGTCTAAAATTGACTATTTTAATTGATGATACAAACTAGGCCTTAACTGAACATTTTGCCTTTCAACACCAGGCTCCAGCCTTGGGATACCTGGACTCTTTAACACCTGGTTTCTTATGTAACTGCCTGCAGTTACCTACTTTTGAAAGTGCGCTCTTTTTTCATGCTGTCTCCAGAAAAAAAAACAGCACAGTATCTGCAAGAAATCAAAGGTAAAGTTTTTTCTCCTTAGGTTCAGAGTGTAATTCATAGATTTTAAGATGTCTCCCCTCCAGACAGGAGCAATGAATTCACTAAATTGTTCCATTTCCTGACATACAACTGAGGCTTACAATCCCCCTCTCTCTTTTTGCTCTATCTATCTACCACTCTCATCACCTAAGAAACAAAGATGTATGCCAGGCAGACATCATTAACTATCTTTGCTAACATCTGTTACAGGCCAATTTCAATGCTATTGCTACTTCCCTTCTCATTCTGTATGTATGAGCTGGTACTAATATCTGCAAGGAAAGTAAATGCATGAATCAATGTGTCTGAATTAAATAGGGCTGAACAAAATGAAGCATATGTATGAAAGAGCAAGTGTTGTGTTTGTACATTCAGGTACTGTGCTGTGTGTCGCAGGTGGACATGCTGTGAAGGCCACATCTGGCTTGACAGAGAAAAGCAGACTGTCCAGAGGAAGAGCTGGGGAAGACCCTCTGCGTGAGGTGTCACACTTTACTCAAAAATAAGGTGTGGAGGGGAACAGACTCTGGAGCTGTGGTGCTTGTCTGCTGTGCCACCATACAGGTCTCAGAGGAAAGGACTGGCAAACAGTTGCCCCATCAAGCCAGATGCCCCCACAAGCAAAGCAGAAGAAAGGAGGAGATGGAGGACAGAGTATCAGAGGGCATCAGGAGCTGGGGCAAAAGACCTGAAAACATTGTGGCTGTGATGTGATCCTAAAGCAAGATGTCTTTGGAAAATGCAGCATGTCCTTCCTGGGAAGTATACTTGGCAGAAGGGGTAAGTACTTTTAGGAGTAATTTCTGAAAACTGCTGAATAGGTGTATTTGTTGCAACTATCATTTTAGCTGTTCACATCTGTCTTGCAAGCAGCCCTTGCAGAAGCTGCATATGCAGTTGATGTTTGTTCCAGTACTGCTGAGAGTGAGTGGGCAGCTACTCACCTGCTGGCTGATGTGTGGTCAGCTTGTTTGGAGCAGCTTCCAGCCCCATGTTTGCTTAAGCATGCCAGCACACACTGAGGGGGCAGTACTTTTACTTTCTAGCTTTCCCAGCCTAGTTCATCTCCTCATCACTAAGGCAGCCAGCTGCTAGTCAGTAATAGCCACAGCCAGTATATCATTGATGCTGCCCCCAAGCCCAGTGCCTCTGTCTCCTCTGCTCATCTATCATCCCTTTAATGCAAGTCAGATGTTTCACAGTCAGCCACCTACAGCTGCCCTGTCCTAACAGGCACAGTCTGTTAAGAGATTTTAAGTAAAAGGAAGAGATAAAAACCAGTAGCTGGCTTGTAAAGGAGAAGGGTGGCTTGTCTGGAATATGTGCAGGTGATAAATGCCTTTTTGTACTATCCGTATTTGCATCTTGCACTGCAGAGTACAGCTGTGGCAGGAAACTCTGTCTATTCATTCTTCCATTCCATATAACTGTCCTGTGCTATGCTGAGTGCAAAAACTGTATGGCCCAGGAGCTGCTTCAAGCTATATAACGCTCTGAAGACTATTGTCACTGATATTTTGCTTTATGTGATAGCAAAAGGCATTTTTGCAAGAGAAAAATATGTGCAGAAAACTCTCCAAGGTCAATATAATAGTGTAAGTGGCCAAATGATGTTTCCCTGTGAATTACAAGGTTAAGCAGCCAAACATCTCTTAGTCATGTAAATGATGAAAATTCTGAGAACAGCAGTGCAGACAAGAAATCTATGGCTGATGAATCTTTTTCTCTGGTTCAGAAATGACCATATCCTATCCTTTTGTTCAAGATATTGTTTGCATTGAATGATTGTGTTTCTTCGTGTCAGATATAGGGATGAAGCTAACATCTTTGCTTATGATGTTGTTCTTTTATTATCAACAAATGCATTCAGCAGACTTGCAGAAATTCTTGTCAAGATGTGGTAAAAATAACACAAAGCCAGTACTGGGCTATTTCTCACAAGCTATCTTCAGTTAAAGTGATTATTAAACCCCAGGACAGGTTTAAGGGTAATCCAGATGAATATTGTTTTCATCAAAGCAATAGAGAAGTCATCTGCTTTATCCCTGTTGCCTTAGGACCAACTTTAGAAAAGGCGTACCAAGTGAAATTGGAATTATTTTGCTCCAGTTTCTTTAAAAATCAATTTTTATCAGTTACTGCTTGTAGTTATCTAATGTGAGAAAGCCTACTTGCTTTCTGAATAGTGCCACTGATAGGTGCTTGGTTCTTTTCTTTTTTTCCACTTTCACTTGAAGAGTTAGACATGCACTGTCTTTATAGTAAAAAAAAAAAAAACCCAACATAAGATGATAACGCACTCTTTTTTCTGATACAATAAAAAAATGAAGACCATGCACAAAAGAAGTGGGATTCATTTGAAAGATGGGTGACACAAATACTTTGAATACAGAATAAATGTAAGAATAGCACCATGTGTTAATGCTACAAACTTCAGCCTAGCTTATAAAACACGGATAAAGGCTAGTCTTCTGTGGATACTTGTGGTCATTACTGACTGTTTAATGCAGTGGCCCAGGTGCTAACTCTGATCCTGGAAGACGTTAGAGGCTGAAAGCGAATTCGCAATTGCTGCAACACAGGAGTGAGAAGCTACAAACACTGCATTCTTTAAACTTCTCCTCAAAGCTACTGGCTGCTACTAGGAGCATGATGCTGGCCCTGCACAGCCACCTCTGGAGGTGTGCAGTAAAAGTTGACTGTAAAGTAGCACAAGAAGGAACTGGGAGATGGAGACAGCTACTCTGAGGATCTTGCAGAGCCAATTGAACTTTGGAGCTATTACAGTCACTGGGGCACCTCGGTTGCCCCTGTGCCTTGACAAGAAGAACACGTTACTGAGAGGGTCTGTTCTTTGCTCTTTATAAGGCTCTGAAGTATTCCTTGGTAGTCAGGCCATGCCCATGAGAGGTAACCCAGAAAAACCAGAGACACTCACAGCTATGACCAACTCTGAGAAAAGAATCTACAGAAATAACTGAAAAGATAAGCAGAAAACTGAATGAGCGTGGAGCATACTGATAAGCACCTGCACAGAGGCTGTACACATAGGGTGAGGTTATTCTGTACAGCATGTTTTTCTACGGTCTACCATCTAAGAGCCATCTCTAAAGGGAATGAATCACTGGTATGGTCCTTTCAGAGATTTGCAGTCCAAGGACAAGCCCCATGCACCAGATGAGGATGCAGCTTTTACAGCTCGGACTCGCGCATCTGAAGATTGATGGTAGTTTGTAGCAAAAACCAGGAATGGTTGCCTGGGCACAATTTAAGTTTTGAGGATATGACAATTGTTTTTAATACATTCAGAAACATTATTGCTTCAGAAGCTCTGTTTCATCAAAGTCAAATGACAACAAATAAAGTGGCAGGGAAAAATATAGGGCAAGTTTCATGAAACAACTTGTAATACCAGGATCGTTCATGTCAGGGCAAAGTGAGTAGAAAATGCATCTAAATTAGAATAATTACAGCTAATATGCTCTTTGCATTGGCACGAATAATTATTTAAGTCACAGGTCAGAATCTGCCTTTTTGGGTAACTCTGATATTTTTATATTTTTTAGAGTGTAAGAGGATAATAGCAGAAACAAACAGTACTGCATCTGGAGGAGGTTTTTAGTCCATATAAACATAAGCATTTAAGCTAATTCTACTCCATTCGTTGTTTCTTCAGCTTGATTGGCCTATCTGCTTTCCTCGTGGAAGCAGTATTCTTATTTTCTTCTCCTTTTTCTCTTAATGATCTTTCTCACTTTTACATGGCTTCTCTCAGTGACAGTGTCAGTAAGATGATGCCTAGGCCCAATTAGAAATTCAGTCAATATTCACATAATGAGGGTTCTAGCAAAACCATGTCATTTAGTTCAAAGCATGGATGTATTACTGTAGCTATTCAGGATTCAAGTAATTTAGGGCACCTCAGTGAAAAAAAGAAAAAATAAAGCTGGAAGGCTTAGAGGTAGTTAATTGTTACTATGGCAACTTCCTAAATAAGCTTTAGATTCTAGCCATTATTCAATTTATTTGGAGGCAGAACAGAATCATTAAAGATGAAACTTTAGTTAAAGCTTAGAACATTTCTGGGATCTTATTGTTTCCTGCTGCTCCTCATAGAGCTACTTAAATTTTGCCCATTTCAGCTTTGAACTGTGTTGAAGAGCAAGATGCAGCCTGCATAGATTAAAAAATGACAGCATGTTACATAGCAACAATCTAATTTTAATAACTTTAGCAATTGCATTTTTACATTTTTATATCCTGGTAAAACTCGTTTAAATGTATTGTGTGGGAAAGAAGTGGTCCTCAGTGAATGATGCTCTCATCTGTCCATAAAACAAAGTGATTAAGTCCTGATTTTAAAAATGGGCTCTGACTTGAGTGCACCTTAGTCGTCTTCCAGTATAGGGTTCAGTCACCTCAAAACTTTTGGGAACTCAACCCCTACCAAATGCTGGCTCTCAACATCACTATCTCATGATGAAGTTCATAAATGGATATGCAGAGTGCCATTAAGCTAATTCTAGAGTTATTCCTTCCATGCAACACCCGTGTGCAGAAGACTGGAGATACTTTTTAGCCTGGTCCCTAGCCAGTACTGTAACAAAGCTAATAATTAGGAGCTAGGATAAAGGTTATCAAAAGGCTCAAAGTTTGTTGAGCCATATCAAAATCTTGCCAGGCTGATCGTGTTCATTTCCATTCCTAATGAGTGAATTAATTTGGTCTCTGTGGAGCTGCATCACTGGAATAAAGAGCTTTACTTCTACAGGCAGCAATGGAGACAGCAAACAGAAGAGACAACTGAGGGGTAAATTCTCAGCCACTACACAGTAATTAGCTTGAGATCCATATCAGCCTAAATGTTTTGCATTTTCTCAGCAGCTCATTTCTTAACTACCCCATAGCACATGATACCTCAGCGGAGGACACGAAATAAAATCGTGTCTCAGTAGGATACTCTCCTATGGCTTTTCACAGAGGTAACATCCTAGCTTAGACCAGCTTTCTGTCTTCTACAGGCTGGAAATCTCTAAAGTTGCTGAGTCATAACTGCTAAGTTGCTAGGGAGTGATGCTTTCAGTGTGAAGATACTTAGAAGATACCCAGAAATGAATGTATAAGCAGGGAAGACTGGAATAACAAGTTCTAAAAAAAAGCAGGACAAGTTACCTAGCTGCGAGCTCAGGGCTCCTAAGGGTGAACAGTAGTTGGTATGTAGACATCTTTAAAATGCCCTCAAGTAGATTAATTGTGGAGGGGGGGACACACACATACTGCAGTATGCAAGTGTCTCTGAAAAGGGGGTAAAAGGAAACAAGGTAAAGAAGAGTGATAGTCTGTTTTGTATCAGGCCAGGAGTCAATATGACATCATCATAAGATAACCCCTTCCCCACCACCTGCAAGCCAGTCTGTCTGTTTTTTGTAAATTAACAGTCTTGGATATGGGAAACTGTCATGGGTTCAGCAGCAGCAGTCATTTTTTCTCCCTCTTGGTAGCTGGTGCAGTGCTGTGTTTTGACTTTCGGCCTGGGAGCAGCGCTGATAACACCAGTGTTTTCAGTTACTGCTTGGTAATGTTTTGGTTGGACCAAGGACTTTCTGAGTCTCATGCTCTGCCAGGGAGGAGGGGAAGCTGGGAGGAAGCAGAGGCAGAACACCTGACGCAAACTGACCAAAGAGGTTATTCCATACCACAGCACATCATGTCCAGGATGTGAAACCAGGAGAGCAGAGACCCAGAAGGGTGTGGTGGTGGACTGGGGGATGCACTGGCTGGGTCAGGCTTGGTGAGCAGTTGTATTCTCTTTCCTTGTATTACTACTGGTGGTAGCAGTAGTGGTTTGTGTTATACCTTAGTTACTAAACCGTTCTTATCTCGACCTTTGGGAGTTGCATTCTTTTAATTCTCCTCCCCATTCCCCCCGGGACTGGGGGAAGAAAGAAGGGGAGTGAGTGAGTGAGTGAGTGAGTGAGTGAGTGAGTGAGTGAGTGAACGAACTGGGTGAGTTATTAGCCTGGGTTAGGCTTAAACCACGACAGAAATCTAACAGCCCGGGACACACCTTGCTGTGTTTGAGAGCCTCAGAGTGATTCCAGGCTTCCTCTCTAGTAAGTGTAGGGAAACAGACACTGCCAGGGCATGGTTCATTTGGTCTTAGGTATTAAACTATAAAAGAGATCAGGGAATTAGCCTGTTTCTCTTCCCAGATCTTGAATTACAAAACAGAGCAACCTTAATATAGTCTTTTTAGTCTTTTTCAAAATGCTTTTATTTTGAAAGATAAGTTGAGCATCAAAACTTCATGATATAAAAAAGTCATTGTGGAAGTAAACTGGTTCTGACTGGTTCCAGTATACTCAGTATACTTCAGCAGACTTAATTCTCTTGATCTTTCTCCTGCGTTTGTCCTGAGAGAACTCCTCCACACTGTACTGGGGGTTTTGGGTTTTTTTTCATCCTGATTTAGAACGCTGAAAATATTCTTCCAAATTTCATATGAAGAAAAAGGAATGTGCATCCAGCTGCAATATAAACTGTTTTTCTTTCCCATCTGAAAAGGCTGTATAATGTGCAGGAATTCTGCATTGCCTAGTCCTTGCACCACTCCTTATCTATGGAAATCCAGCCTCCTGAGTTGTTATCTAGGGAACTATAGCAAGGAATAACTTTGTTTAACTTAAGAAAGGGAAAAATATGAAAAAGAAGAATGACTGCTGAGGAACAAACAAAGGAGAATGTGGTCTGATCCCAAACAGTGCTGTTAAATCAGTCTGAGAATTGTTTATTGTATTTTATTTTCTTCACTGTTATACAACCACAGCACCCTGCTGTTTGCTGTGTTGCAAGGGTAGTATTTTCAAGGTCACTACAGAAGTACACACTCAGTGGTGGCATGAATATTCATATTAAAACACATTGTGAGAAAGTAGATAGAGGCAAATATGCAATTTAAATATAGACTACAGGAGGAAATGGGACATGAAACAGTAATTAGTGAAAATTACATGTTATTTACATAGGTAAATACACTGCAGGGGTTATGTATGTAATCTTTTTCTATTAACATTTGTTTGCTTGTGATTTAACCCTGATTTAAAAAAAGTTTCAAAAGCTAAGAATGGGAAGAAAGGAATGTCTCCTTTGTACCAAAAATCTGCACTGCTTGCAGGATCACCAATTTGGGCTGTAAGCCAGGTTTCGTAGCTAATGTGGGTCCGAATAGGCTTGTACTGCAGAAACTAGTGATATCAGTTGTCCAGAAGATAGGCATTCTCTTCAGCCTTGCTTACACAACTGCTATTTGGGTTACTGGAAGCGTGTGGGTGCTGGCAATGAATGCCCAAGCTCCTACTGCCAAGACCAGGTGGGAAACATACTGCACTACTGAAATTCTTGCAGGAAGAGAAATTAGAAGGGAACAAAAGAATTGTTTCCCTTGTTCAGGGAACATTTACATCTAGATTGTTTCCTGCTCTTCCTTTCAGAAACAGAAATGTGGCTTTAGCCTAGTTTGATCAGAACTAGTGTGCAACATGAGTCTTTACAGACATCATACTAAAAGCAGCAATACTCATTTTCAGTTTTACTCTGAATCACCTCATCTTGCTCGATTCCTACCCACCTTCCCTCCCCTCCGAACCTGGTCCCACTTCTTTTTTCTTTATCTATTAATTATGTCCTTTTCCTTTAATCAAGAGAAAAGTGCAAGAAAATGCTTGACTAATGCATCTTCTTTACTTTCTTCAGCCAGCAGCATTCATCCCTTACCATGACCAGCTGCCGTGAACATGGAGTTAGGGATAGTTCGGGCTTCCCAGAGAAAATGGATTGTAGGGAATTAATGAGGGAAAGTGGGATGGAAACAGATGTCTCTCTTGCAAAGGCTCATTTATTTTTTAGCCTTTTGCCTCTAGGTTGCTTTTGGTTGGGTACCTCTGCTGTGCTGAAGTCTGCCAGCAGGAAAAACAACTTCAAAGTACATTTATTTGTTGGTGAAAGCATGTAGTGGATAGATGAAGCTACTATGCTACAGGGCCATGCAATTTTCTTATGGCTCTGAGTCTCTGTTGACTAAGCAGTCATCAGTCAGGTGAGGAAGGATCTGCCTCTTGCTCCCTGGCATAGTCTGATCTTTGATATTGCTGGTTTGCTATCTTCCTATTCTTTGTTCTTCTTTCCCTAGGATTTTACAGTTTTTTGTATCAATAGTTTCCTCTTGAATCCCTGAGATTTAAGTAACCCCATCTCAGCAAATACTGTTGAGTCTATTGCCTTGCTTTTCTTATCCTGTGTGGTTTTAGCTCATAGGCTTTCTCCCCCCTTAACAGCGTTTTTCTATAAGACTCTATCACAGTGATAATTGTGTTGTGCAAAACCAGGCTGAGGCTCGTAGACAGTTGAAGCCCTCAGCCACAAAATATGAAGGAAACCCAATTCACATTAGCTGTCCCAATGACATAAAGAATTGCGGCATGAAGCTGAAAGAAAATTTGTGAGAGAAGTGCATGACACTGAAATGCAGTAACATTTTTAGGAAATTTCTATGTTTTGGCTCCTTAGCTGGCACTTAGCAAATGCCCAGAATCCAGAGAAGGCAGTGGTCTGCTGGTGGTCCTGTGTCCCTTAATACAGAGAATCTAAGACAATGGGCAAATATCTCAACCTTGATTTTCTGGTCAAACTCCAAGCTGGCAAGTTCCACACTATTTTAAAGCCCACCTGGCATTCCAAAATATGGGTTACTATCTGTGCTTTTTAAACACTTCAGTTTAGAAATCTGGATAATGTAACATTTGTCCTTTGTTATCTTTCATTTCCCATTTACTTTTCATTATCAGACAAGTGCTTGTGGATATAAGAAGCCATGAGAACTCTTCCCATCTTTCATGCATGTCTCAATAAGCAGAGGCTCTGTCTATGTGAGTGAATGTCTGTCCTCTGCAGAGTAGCTGTGTATAGCTGAAGATTTGCCACTTCTCCTTGTTGAGACAGCAGCACGTTGGTCCTTATTCTTTATAGAAAGTTTATTACTTTTTGTGAAGTACCTTGAGACTTTGTAGAATAAAAGAGGGTACTGAGATAAAGATTATTTATTATTCATCATTCCAAATACATTTGTTCATGCATTTTAAACCAGGAACAGTGTGTGATAAGAGACAGCTGCATGGCTAGAACTCTTACTGCAAGCATGCAAATTATTTTTCGGATCTGAAAAGAAGCGGTAGGCCCAAGAAAGAAGCTTTTTTTCCAAGCTATATCAGATGTGCTAACGAAAGCTATTACTTGTCCCCATAAAACATAACACAGCAAGATCCCCAAAATGAACTAAATTTGTTGATAACAATCACACTGTAGATAATAGCACAAACACGCAAAAAAGGATGTAAAAATGTCATTAAAAGTCATCTAGTCTCTGATATGAATCTTTTCTATGAGGAAGGTATCCTGCAAACAGAGCTGCTGTAAGTATCCCTTATCCTCATGTGCCAAACTTCTCCAACAAAAATTGCTTAACACAGTAAAAGGCAATTCAGCTGAAGACATAAAAGCAAAATCAGTCTTCCTGCAGAAACTAGACGTTTTGTAAAATCAAATGGAGCAGAGAGAAGACCAGATGTCCATGACTGAAATGGCCATGACAAGACAATCTCTCCCTATGTCAGATGGATAAAATAACAGCAGCCTTTGCTGGAAATCTGATTGAAACATTCCTATCAGGCCTCTGGGTTTTCTCATAGAATGGAAATTAAGACTGAACATCTCCTGTTGGTTTTGGATCCAATCTGGGATTATTGCAGGAAGCAGATTTTATGGGGATAATGCCTCTAAGTTGGGCTGAAATCATATGAGCACCTGTGGCATTTCAGACCCAAAGAAAGCTAGAGTGCCACACTTATTTTAGTCATGTTTAGAGACTTTGAAACAAAAGTATTTTATTCCACCTTATTGTTTGGCAGTTTAGAGGAGTCTCTGAGGAAGGAAAAAGCTAATTTCTCTTTTTCCTTCTAGCAGATTAGTAGTGAGTTTTGTTTAGGATGAATACCAAAGGTTTCTTTTTTTCCCTTTTATACCATTCAGGATGGAAAAGTTTTAGAGTGGTCAACTGGAAGGGCTTATTTTTATATTAATGGTAACTACAAATTTCGACAGCGGTTTGTCTCTGAAACCTGCAGGTGACTTTTTGAATCACAGACATAAACGAGACCAAAAAAAAACCCTGTTCCATACATTGTAGTGCTAAGCAGTGTAGAGTAGTTTGGTGGAGTCCATTTTCAATGGATGACTCTTAGGGAGAAACAAAAGCTGAAGTGTCATGTGAAGAAGACACTGCTAAATCTCAGGTTCTTCTGAACTGAGGACCAGACACTGTCAGACGCATTTTGTGTGACTATCAAATGGTTCTCAAAAAACAGCAATAAACCCTTTTGAGATTAAGCCGACATCAAGTCAGATGTCAGATGTCAACTAATTGCCTCACTCCACTGAAAATTAGCAATTTGTAAATGCCCTTGGCCACTAGCTTCATCTTGAAGCTTCCACATACCTTAAAAAAAAAAATCCCCTGTAGTCCTTCTCTGACTCAGTTCTTCTGTCCTTCCTCTTCCTCTGTGTTAAAGCCTAAGATATGTCTACAGAACAGATCATAGGAGAGGGTCTAATCCCAGGTGAGGAATTTAACTACTATTGCAATTAAATTCTAAACCACAGGACATTCCATCTAACATGAGAAGAACTTCTTCACTGAGAGGGTGACTGAGCACTGGAATGAGTTACCCAAGGAGACTGTAGAGTCTCCTTCCCTGGAGATATTCAAGAGCCATTTAGGCACAATCCTGAGCAATGTGCTCTAGGTGACCCTGCTTGAGCAAGGCGGTTGGACTAGACTGAACCCAAGTGGTCCTTTCCAGCCCAAATCATTCTGTGATTATTTCTGATCTACTTTTTCTTTCACTTAAGATATTCAATTTTCTGCCTGGTTTTTCCTGCTGTCAACACTGACCACCTGTTTTTTAACTGCAAACTAGCTTACCTGCAGCATAAATTCCCTAAATGCATAGGCTTCTGCTCTGCAAGGTATTCTCACCCAGTAGACATTCTGGCAGAAAAAATAGCCTTGGGTTGGGGAAAAGATTTTGCTGTTTCTCTGCATGCTGCCCAAGATAGGGATAGTGACTGTCTGTGACTCCCGAATGCTGTTTCAAATGATTAATTTATGCCACACACTCAAAACCACACAAAATATCATGATGAACTTTTGCATACAGGAAAACAGTATCTCTAGGTATTTGTGTTCAGGGTTTGATTTATATAAGTGACATTTTGCATGTAAATGCACAGCCAGCCATTTTACTGCCTGCCAAAAGGTATTTGAGGTAAACACAATGATGCTTCTTTTAATCTAAAATGTCATGCTTTCATGTGCACCTACCACAAAGGTTATCACACACATCAGAAGTAAACAAATTATTTGGTAAATAATCAACTTCACCAAATTTGTGCCCTTTTTTTTTCTTTTTCCTGGTTAAAGTAACTTCTGTCAATGCATATGACTCCCAAATGAGCATCCAATAATTTTGAGTGCCTGACTTAAGATCTTAAAATGACATGAAAATAGTAATTGCCTGCCATTCACCCTGGTAAAGAGCTGAGTCCCAGCTCCAAGGGGGATTGAACAGATGCACTCTGAAAAATGCCAACCCGTGGGCTAAAGTCTTCCAGGCAGTCCTGCCTGCAAAGCTTTCTTGTGGAATTACCAATAATCAAGGGCCTCTGTGTCTTTCCCAAACCTGGACTTGCTACTCAGAGCCCTGCATAGGTAGATAATTTATAACAGGAGATTGCTCTGGCTGATCTGTATTTCTCCAGAAAAGTGTATGTGGAAAACATTATGGAGCATCTTTTCTCTTTTCCCTCTGAAGTTGAAAAGTTTTTCAACTGATCTGTTCTACAACAGATCTGTTGCTTCAGTATATATTTACTGATTATCTCTGATGTGTCCATTGTTTTCTCTGTAACCACTGCAGCATGACTGTCCCAGGCCCAAGTACTGAGACTGCAGCACTAGTGCCTCAAGCACTCCTGATGATACTCATTGCCTATATTTACCTACTTGAGTTGTCATTGTCTAGATAGGTCTGGGGAGAATCTGAATTCCAATTTCTGAAGATGAAGTTTGCATCATGACGATTGTATGAGCTTCACACTCTTTTTGCAAAGGGCGATAGCTACTGCCTTTGCTGCTGGGCAAACTTCTCTCCTGTTCTGCTATAGGATATATAGGTACAGATAATACTCCAAATTTCAGTCAGCTTCTTCACCTTTCCCTCCTCACTCCCTCTGTATTGGTTTTAGATAATCAAAGTCTGAGTTATCAATTTCCCCCTCTAGCAAAACAACTCTATGGTCTGTGTTTTGTCACAGGTGTAGTTAACCTACTGTCATACAATAGCTATCCTACAGTGACTGCGCTGAATGGGAAGCCTTAGTCAGTCTTGCATAGCTTTAGTTTCTGTCGCAGTCAGATACAGCGTGTATAAATTTTGTTTTGCCATGTGAAAAATAAAGCAGAACATTGCAGCGTACAATGGCAAGGCCAAAGTTTCAGCTGAGAGATCTCAGGCAAAATTTCTTTTTCCTTCACACATGCACACGCTATTCACAATAAGATAGAGGACTGCAGTTTGTCTGAGGAAACTTTATTTTTTTCACTTTAAAACCTAGCAGGAAAAAAGAACTAAAATACAGGTCTTGTTTCTTTTCTTTTTTCTTTTTTTTCACTTTCCTGAATGTTGAACCTTTTATTAAAAAAAGGAAAATCATAAGAAGATATAAAAGAAACATAAAAAGGAAATGTTCTTTCATTTTCAATCACAACTAAATTGATGGTACATTTCACTGTAAGTGCTAAATTCTTCCAACTTCAGACTGAAGGAAATGTTTCCAAAACCAAATGGCACGTATATCGACTGTAAATTAGGAGAGCCTATAGAGGTTGCTATTGTTCAAATGGCGTTACTTTATTTTTCCACTGAGGTGGCTAAGCATCATTCTTCTGCTGTCCTCCAGTCTGCCTGTGAGTTAAGTACCAACAGCAGTACTTTATTTTCCCTCAGATATTTTTCACTAAGGCAAACTCCCAGTGCTATGAGAGGTAGCCTGTTTGAGTAACAGCTAAGTGAAAACAGCCTTAAGATTTGAGCATACAAGAACATACACTATAGTCTAATTGCTTAAGAGCCTGAAGGCTTGCTTGTGAGCATAGTTCCAAACCTCACATGTGTAGAATGACCACATACATGTCCAGCAAAATACTCAGAAGAGTCTGAGTGTCATCCTGTATTGTAGGAGAGGTTGCGCAGGTATAATCAAAGAAGGGTGACAGCTTGCAAGCTATAGAGAATCAGCTATTTTAACCTGAAGAGCTGCCCCTGCCTCTAATCTGCTGCTATGATGGATGCTGATGAGGGTGTCAGCTCTTGCAGGTGATGGACTTTCCCAGCAGCCGCATGAGTCCTCTGAAATTTTGACCCAAACCAGCTTCCTTCCTTTCACTGTGAATGTCGACAGAGACATTTTAGAATGAAGGAAGCATGGCTGTGGCACAGAGACACAGTTGTTTGGGATAGGAAGGGCAAGGAGGGACAGTGTGTAACACAGGCCAAGTCAAATGTTAAGGCAGAGAAAGAATCAGTCAGCTGCTTGCTACCATTGTATCTTTAACCAAAGCCATGTTTTAAATATGAATTTTCCTCACTTCCAGCCCTTACTTTCTTTATCTCCCATTCTACCACCACTGCAAAACTCAGTTTTATCTACAGAACTGAGGAGTCTGGAGTCTGCTTCACTCTCTGGCTGTACCTGGAGACTACAGTCAGTTTCCAGGCCTGAAATAAGAAGGAGAGGCAGAGAGCAAAGCTTCAACTGATGTTGCTGTCCCGCATTTGTAAGTTAATGGTGCCCTTTTCAGTGGTTGCAAAACTATTGTTTCTTGTGTGAGAGCTAACATCCCAGGAAGAGCTCAGTCTGAGCCAAATCACCACTTGTTATTTACCCTATTCATGGTAACCTCTGGCTTAAAATCAAGTTTGTGGTGCTTAACTGTAGAAGTGATGATGGGCTAAATTGCTTCCTGAGTGACACTCACAAATAAATATTAGAGCTGATCAAACAAAACCCAAGACTCTGAAGTAACAGCAAAACCAGCAATTACTTAGATTTGTTACTGAAAACATAATTTTTTGGAAGCTGAAAATAGTTCAGTTACAGCATTTTGCTGAAAGCCCAAAGAAACTATGTAAGCTCTTTTTCAGTATCCAGCAAGGGAAAAGAGCAGAGGAGATAGTGGAACCAATTGCATCTGTTTCCACCCAGACCTGTGGTTTTGCACTGGTCCCATATGCCATCAGAACAGTGATAGCACTTCAACCTCCTGACTGGTACGGTATAGAAGAGCTGGTGAGGGATTTTGGTGCTACATAGACAATGAACTCCCACCTAGAGGGACCCTCTCATTAGTGTCAGCTTCACAAGATGGTTCCTGCCCTACCACGAGAAATGGGAACAGGGAGCAAGACTGCACTTGCAGGCCATTCATTTTGCCCAACACCACTAGCAGAGCAGAGATGTCTTTTTCTGCAGAAAATATTGTGTTAATTGAAACTTAGAAGTCTGGACAAACATGACAGAAGCACAGAACTGCTCTCTGAGGTACATAGGCAGCCCCTCTGGAGGTAATTGCATGCTATGATATACAAGACTACTCATCTTTCAAGCTCCCAATTGTAACAAGAACTAGAATTAACTTTTTCATAGATTTTATTGTGATCATTCATGTGAATTTGATAATCTTGTGCTAAGATTCTTATTTTTGTTTTTATGCACTTTCAGGTGGTGTACTTGTGAGGCTGGACCCCAGATTGAATTTAAGGAGCAGGCTCTTAAAATTGCTGCCTGATGTCAGGTCTTCTGAGCTCGTGTTTTACAGTTCTTTCCTTGGATTTATAACTTTCCCAAAATTATCCAAGGGAGATTCAGATTACCTGACAGTGACCTGCCTTCTTTTTTAAAGACTTCTATACAATTGTCCACATGTCCCTAAGGGAATACAAACACAAACCCACTGCCTGCTGATGCTTTCCAGCACCCAGGACCTTGAAATTAAACTTATGCAATATTCAGTTATATTGCATCGAGTAACATGTACAGAATACATTTTCACAAGTGAAACATTCTCAGAATCATCTAGTAAGTCAAGGTACCTTTTAACAGCATAGTTAGTGCTTTTCACATAGTGTTTAGGTGTGAAATCATTACCCTGAATAATTCACTGTGCTTTTTATCTTGTGTTTTTGTTTGATTTGGTTGGCTGGTTTTGGGGTTTTTTTAATTCACATTTTCCATTAACAAAGAAAATCTGGTAAGTGAAGTGCTGCAAGAACAAGAATTCATGAGTTGATAAAATAAAATATATATGCTGAAGCATTTCTAAGAGGGTTTATTATTCCTGAAGTACAATATCATTACAACATTTGTTGATTCTAACTGTTATTATATTTCTTTGACCTAATTGTTAAAAACTGCTTGCATACAATGTGTTTCCTGTACAAAGTCAATCTTTGGAATTCCATCAGAAAATATCAGTGCTGACATTATAACGGTAGACCAAAGAAAATATATAAAATTAATTTGCTAAGAAGTTAGGGAATATCAAAATGATCACTGCATCCATTTAATTTACCCCTTAAGTCAGTTTAGTTTATTCTTCCACCAGATTCCTGCTTCATTCTCTGCTCTTGGCTAATGACTTCTTTTCTTGTTCTGTACACCCTGTAGCTAGCTATTTAGCAGATTTTTTTTGCATCTTTCTCATTCATTGTGTGGCCTCAGCGCCTTATTTACTGCACCATTCTATGTGAATGGAAGATTTACTAATGCCCTTGGAGCCTTTTGTTAGTGCTTTTTGTGATCTTCTTGGGTTGTTTTTTTTTTACTATGGAATCTGAGCACTTACTTAAACTGATGTCAACACCTCTGTGAGATAGTCTTCCTCTCTGAGATTTCTTCTTCCAATTTCACATACGAAGAACTGAAGGATAGGATAAAGGCACATACTATAAGGGGCAAAGGGATTTTTTCTCAATGTATGTAAAGCTTATGGACGCTAAAATGCAGCAAAGCCATAAGATACCATTAATGGGTCCTGAAAACTGACAGTGTCAGAGACTACCACTAATAAACCTGTTAGGTTTGGAGTTTCAAGTAAATCTACAGCCTCCAGTTAGGAAAAACTAGCCTTTGCATTGGCAA
This sequence comes from Myiopsitta monachus, assembly GCA_017639245.1. Lineage (NCBI taxonomy): Eukaryota > Metazoa > Chordata > Aves > Psittaciformes > Psittacidae > Myiopsitta > Myiopsitta monachus. The sequence goes on along the minus strand of CM029921.1, from coordinate 69,800,307 downwards.
TTTCCTATATTTTTGTAATACCATTACATCCATCTTTGAAATGCACTTCCAAGATATGATAGATGATTTGAAGACCAGGGACTAACTCCCATGAGTTAGGTTGCAGGAATGTGCTTTTTTTTAGGTCTTTTTTTTTTTTTTTCCTCTGTGGGAAAGCTTAACATTTAATTACATTTATGTGAACTTGGAAATTAAACCTTTGTTATGATTTCATGTTGATATTTTAAAAAGCTACAGCTGGGCTTTTCCTTTCATAAATGGGATTATGAGCGGATTTTTTACTTAAAAGTGAGGGGAAAAAATCCCCAATATTTATTCAGCTAATTTCATTGAGTTGCAAAGTACCACTTAGCATTCTTTTGAAAAGATAACTGTGAAGACAATATTACAGTAATGTTAGCTGGTGCAAACTAATTAATTCTAATTTTCTGTTTAATTAATGGGAGTAACTGCTTATTGGAGAAAGGGACATTCAGCTGTAGATTAAAGAAAAAAAGTCATTTTGAAACCCTGATAAAATCAAGTGAGATGCCAGCCCTTCTCTTCTTGGGTGGTTAAATGAGTGGGAGCATAGCACTGACCATGGCCAGGGCAACTGTTTTATTCTTCTTTAAACAAAGGAGAAAAAAAAGAAAATGGAAAATTCGTAAGTGAACCTTGGTTACGATCTTATGTGGGTTTATGGAATTTGATAATTGTTGTTCTTAAAACATTCAAGGCCTAGAGTCCATACAAAGCTAACTGGCAGGGTGTGTAGGTTTGTTAACTTGCTTTGTTTCATGGATGCTCTGCTAAGCATATTACAAATCTATTGTATATTGTTCATCTATTTGCCTCAAAAAATGAAGGGCCTTGCTTCAGAAAATGAAGGGCTTTAACTGTTGCTTCATGATTGTGCTGGGAAGGAGTATGCCTGGTCAGTTTTAACAGCTTTGTATCAGAGAAAGTGGTGTCTTCTTTTCAAGGATTTTCAAAGTAGAGAGACCTTAAAAATGTACTTCACTTGAACAGCTAACAGTGCTCATGCAACAGAAATAAGACAGGAAAGAACAGGAAGGTCAGCCTTGCATAAATACACTGTTGCGCATGCTAACTGCCAGGAGAAAGAGCAATATGCTTCTGAACTGGAATGCATTATGCAGAGAAGAAAGAAGGTGTTATTCTGGTAAATTCAAATTTCTCTTTCATGTAAGCTCCCACGTGATAAATCTCAGAACTATTTCCTTTTAGTAATGTAGGAAGCATAAACTAAAATGGATAATTCTGAATCTGACACAATCTTTTTAACAATGAAGGCAGAAAGAACATTACAATTTCTTTGTTTTAAAGTTTAGAGACCTCAAACATATTTTTCTGCTTCTATCAGAAAATACTCAATTTTCTAGCATTGTCATTCTGCTAAAGCAGTACTCCTTTCCAGGAATTCCACTTGCTGCTATAGAGAGGAATCCACCAGAAGTTGACCTTATCTTGGATTTCATATGTAGTGAGTAGCTAAATCTGATACAAAATGATTTTTGGAAGAAAATTCAAAGTCAGCCCATTTCTTTTGTAAAAGCCAGTTTGAAACCCTCGGGAACAGATATATTGAAATGTAATTTAAAACTCCCTTTTACCCTTAAATGGTTGGGATTAATTTCAATAAATCCATAGACAATCTCCTCCTCCCCTCCAACAAGCCCTGGACAGTTTGACTACTTTTTCATTCTCCATCTTCACATCACAGTGCTCCCTCATTCTGCTCTTTTAATTCACACAGATTCGTTTTTACCTTCAAGAAAATGCCTGTTCAGCTGCTCAGATTAAGCCTGCTGTATCCGTGGGAGAGCTGCCTGGCTTTTCCTATGAGCAATGAAACAGCACCCCACAGCCCCACCTCAGGCCATGCTGGTCTCAGTTTTGCTTGCCGCCCGCCTCTCTCCCCCCAGTGACAATACTCAAGGACTGAGGGAGATGTTATGCTGTCTGGTACTATCTCTATTGGAAAGGAGCTTTTGTATTTGTGACACAAGGCTGACATGATTTTAAAACCAGATCTCTTTGACATCAAAGGCTGCAGAGAATTAGAAATGCTTACATTTGCGATTTATTAAAAAATGTATTTCCCCCTGTAAAAGAATTGGTTTTCTCAACTCACTTGGCTCGCTTCTCTCTTGAGTGCATATTTCCATTTGTGCCTCAGTGTATTCTGGTAGTTCTATGAACTGTGTTGGGGGTTTGTGTTTGTTTGTGGCTTTGGGTTTTTGTTAGCTGTTTTTTGGTTGGTTTTGTGTGGCTTTTGTTGATTTGTGTGGGTTTTTTTTGTGTTGTTTTCTTTTTTTTTGGTTTGGTTTGGTTTACTGCTGTTGATTCACCCCTCTCCCTCCCTCCCACCCCCCACCCCCCCCCCGTTAGTTCCTCTGGGACGATTTTATTAAAGACTTTTTGTCATTTCAAATATGTAGGTGATATCACTAATCTGATTGCAGGTACAAGTTGATAACATGAAATGTGAAAAAGCAGTGCAAGCTACAGTTACTTATTTTCATTGTAAATACAATTACATTTTCAGTTACTGCTCTGTACTTAACCTTTTTAATATTTTTCCATCTCTAAGAAAAAAAAAATATTAGCTCTATTCGACTGTTGTGAGTGGCAGTCCTCTGCTTCTTTAGAAGGTATTAAGGTGTTGACGAGTGAGGTAGACAGAACTATTAGCAGAGGGATACAAGACTTTTACCTCTCTGACTGGCCTGACAAACGAGTGAAACAAGCTTCAAACAAGTGAAGACAGCTCAGATAGTAAAACTGTTCATTTTCCTAGGGGGATGAGCAATTGGGGTCTCAGTTTATTTTCCAGTAGACAATGGTTTTACTGAAAAATCATGACAATATATAGGCTTGCAGGTAATCTCAGGAACAAGAGCCATGAAATACCATTTCATCTCCAGAAGTGCCCCAGGAATGATTTTAAGCACCCACTGTAATCTGCTTCACTAGCAGGCTACCACAAGTGAAATTTTATGACTACGCTAGAGCAGCTCTTGCACCTGGGCATGATGGCAGTGAAATAAGTTGACGCCATAAGAATTGCAAAGTGAAAATGGTGAAAATAATAGTAAGGAAGGGATTCAAGACAGGAATTCAGGGTGAAGAAGAAAGGTTTACATTTGCCAGGAAAGAGAGCAAGCTCCTGAGAGTTTACATAGGCTAATTCTAGTATGATAGAGTTCTCTAAGGGAGCTACTGTGTTTTGAATTGAAATTGAGCTGTATCTGACCCTACTTCTCCTCTTCTGGTCCACTCTAAGGGAGTTATTATAGAAAGACTGTGAGCTGGTGGAGTCTGTGTGCACAGATACTTCCATACCTAAATATATGTTCCTCAGGGCAGTTGAACTTGCTGAAGTAAATTAAGGAGGACTTAATTCAAAAGACCTTTATGTCATCTGTACAATGATGCATGCACATCTTACTCTGGGATTTCTTGATCTCCTGGTTAGAGGAGTGGGTCAGGAAAATAGAATTCTATTCTTGTTAACACTGTCTCAGTACAAAGTGTGTTGTGGGATCATTTTTCTTCCTATGTATTTGGTTTGCTTATCTATCAACTGAGTCTATAAAAATAATTTAGATTTTCAGATGTACTTTTTGTTATTGTTTTTACTTAGTCGGGTCTATAAAATCCTAAAAGTTTCCACATATTTATATTTGTGTTTTTATGCCTCCTTGTCTTGCACTGGTAAAGCGTCTTCTAACTGCATGAGACTGCAGTTCATGAAATACAGGAGTGGAGCTATATCAGTTGAAGTCAGGGTGAATTGAGCATTGTATTTTCCTCATAGATATGATCACAGTGTAAAGGAATAAAAAAAATACTTGTGCAGGATTTTCTGATGGGAAACAAGTGAATGAAAAATCAGAGCTGCTCTTAGTCTGTATGACACCTTGAAGAAGCACACAGGAACCAGTTCTGTCTTTCAGTCACAATTAAGGGTCGCAAAGCTACACTAAAATCTCAGTGAAGAAAATCCACTATGCAGCTGCCATTCAAAATCTCAGCCCTAGAGGCTGTTTGGTTGAAAGGCTGATGTATAACACAGCCTCAGAGAAAGAAGGGCACAGCAAAAAAGATCTGCAGGTGGTGGCTGATGGACAGATTTTTTTTAATTATTTAATTTTTTTGCTAAATGAGCAGCAAAACCTCATTAAGTATTAAAAAAGATGACCAAATAGGACAGCAGAGTAATGTACAGTTCTGAAACATGAGTCCGGATCCAGATTCAATGCTTAGCATGTATACTGGCAAAATCTCAGAGCCTGATTTTTGCAAAGATTATTAAAGATTGCATTAAATCCTCTAATGCTTAGGAAGCAACTGTAACAGAGCTCTCCCACTTACACCAAAACATTTGTCAGGATCTAAAGTTGAATCCTGACAAGACTGAAGCACACTTGGGAGTTTTAATCCCTTTTCTGGCACACAGGATAGTCCCTGGCTTCTGATACTATTTGGGCTCCTTTACGTGGTGTCAGTGCTGTGCCCCTTGATTCTTCCCTTTTGAGTAAAATGAGCATCTGCCAAGATTCACAGACACTTTCTAAGCCTTGGAATCCCTAAGGTTGTCTCAGGTTCTGCACAAAGTGCATGGAGTAACCATGGATATAATGCATCCAGACTGAATTATGAAACGCTGTAACTTGAGAGGTGAAAGGTGTCTAATTAGGAAGAAAAACACAAAACAGAAGGAAGAATGAAGAAATAACAGTAATGAAGCAGTGGAGGAGAAAAAAAAAAAAAGAAAGAAACAGATGTTTAGTGACTCACATGAATAGAAACATGTGAAAGCAGCTATTCAGGAACAGGCAAGCTCTAATTGAGCCTGTTTTTCAGTGCCACTATGCTATTGTAAGCAGCTGAAGGGAAAGCTTTCTGAAAGAAACAAGATTGAATTACAAGAGAAGAGGAAGCAATTAATGATAAAAATGATCAACAGGCTTCCTAATGCAATCCTGCATCCCAAATATTAGAAATGCTTTGAAGTCTAATGTCTGTTCTCTCTCTCATTCCTCTCCAAAAATGTGGTTGTCTAAAGATAGCACGTTATCCAGCAGAAGCATACTTCAAAAAATTTCAAATGTTGCCATAGAGAGTTTGTTTTCTTTCAAGTTATGTCAATTAGTTTTGCTTTTATAATTCTATTAAAAGGGGTCTAGGTCCAGAATTGGGTATTAGGAGATTCTGTTGTGGTACATAACATGTAGTCCCTCAAATATGGAGGACTAAGGAATAGAAATTGATGTGAGATGACACTGGATATCAATCAGCCTCTAGGACTACCAGAGAATTACAAGGGAGTCATCACGGCTTGGCTTCACGAACAAAGATTTGAGAAGGGCTTTACCCACTCTTACTACAAGCGCGCTGAGGGCTAAAAAGACCAAATGCAGGATAGACAATGCTACAGGGCTTTTCAAATGTGAACAAACCCTTTGGGCCTGCACAGTGGATTTTTTAGGTGAGGCGCAGTGTGAGCAGAACTGACCCCACCCTTTACACCTAAGGTTTATCTGCCAGGGCCTCGCGAGCTTGGACAGTGACAGCAAAGTCCTCAGGTTGTAGGTTTTGTTACAGTATCCTTCTCTTAGATGGATGGCATTACAGGGCTAAACGAGCTCCATCTGCCCGGGTTTGAAATTAGAGTTGTCCTTCTAGGATGCTTGCCTGAAGGCTAATGAGCCCATCCTGCCCATGAACACATTTTGTCTGACCCTTCAGTTGAGACCAGTCTGGCTTGGGAGACCTTACTGGAGGCATATGCCACCACCAGCATAACTCTCAACCTCACAAGGGCAAGCAAGCTCTTTCCCCACGATAATGGGGTATCCGTGAAAGAGACAAGGAAGTAATCTCTAACAGTTGCACCAGTAAAACATCTGCTGAACAATCTTATGTAAGACACTGATTTATTCAAATGTCAGCCTGGTGGTCATTGTTTCTTAATAAAAGCTGTAGTAGCTGAATGTCATTGTTCTGAATACATTGGCCAAACCCAAGCTTAGTACACTACAGTTTGACTCCAAAGCTGCTGGAAGAGCATTATTACTTGATGAAGAAATTTTAAGGACTTTCAGCACAAAAAACTGATAAACTCCATATAGATTGTTCAAGAACCATTCAAAAACACTTAAACCAGCAAATTCTTCTAGCTGAGAAATGAATACTAAATATTAAATTTACCATGGAAAAGGCTGTCACCCCAGGCATCCAAGTGTAACTCCTGAAAGCTTTCGTAATCTGTGGTTGACCAAACCAATAGAATACCAAATGTTTTGGTTAGGAGTATGCTTAATGTTCAGCAGAGTTCATTAGATTGGTGCTTCTGTAAGGCAATCAAGTGCTGGGATGTGAAACTGGGACACCTTTTTCTCTGCAGAGTACTGGCCCATTGGCTCTTGCTGCATGCTTAGCACATCTATCACCTGCTCCCTAGATGTGCAGTCTCTAGGGGTAAAGAATGGGTACAAAATTTAAGTAGATGATGCTACCCCCCAACCATTCTTTTATTGTAACAGGGTAGAAGTACGAGGGGGGTTCTCTCTCCTTTATTCTGAGTGGGAAGGTCTGTCTGGCTCTGCTGCTAGGTAGATTAGACTGTACTCAAAACTTCAGATAGCATGGCCCCAGAAATGGCTCTTATAATTTGCATTCAGAGAGATGGCTTCTAGATAATTAAATAATGGCATTTGAATACAACAGATGCATACAATTAGAGTTATTTAAAAGATAAAGGTGTGGAAAGGACAGTGTAAGAGAAGTAAGGCTACTAGCTTTTTTCTCGCAAACATTGTGCTCTTCAAGAAAATCTTTTTTTACCTTAGTCTGTCCTAGCGATGTTTAGTTTTCTGCTGTACTTGCATATCCGCAAAACTATGGCAGAAAGCTCAATCACACAGTTTATTTGCATGGTGTTTATACTGTATTAATTTTAGGCCTCTAGGTTTCTTCTGATGTACTTTTGGGAGATCAGGAAGAATGGTTTTGATTTTAATATACTGTTTGGCTTTGGGGTATTATTTCTACTAACTTCTGCAGCATTGGTGTTTGGCTCCAGCTACAGGTTGGATTTTGGCAAGGTACACATTGTAATCTGTACTTGATGTATTATGATTTTCATACATGCGAAAAATCTGAATTTTGTGGAGAACATGTGTTAGTAAGATGACAGAAAAAGCAAAGAGCATGAAATTCAGATGTGTTTGGTTGGTGTTTTGTTAATCCACATAGCATAAAGCCAAGCACAGTTATGGAGCCAAAAGGGAATTTTCTCTGCATCAGATCATGAGCTGGTTTTAAAGCTTGTTTTCCACCCTTCTCTACAGAGTGAGTCATGATCTTACATTGGGCTCACCTGGAAGCATTATTTAGGAAAGCCACTGTTCTTATAGGGATGTTGTTAGCCCCATGACTCTGTTATTACTGTTCCATCTATGTGAAATTGCAGCACATTTGGGTAGATCTTGTGAACAGGTACGAGGAAGTATTAAGTCTCCTTGGCTGTGAGATGGTGCTTGAACCTGTCTACAAGAGACATTGCTGGCATTTTTAGCCAATAGCTTTGGAGTCAGGACCCTGATGGTCAGGAAGACCCATTTAACTCTGCTCCTGAGCCAATGCAGTCTGCCTATCACTGAATATGACCAACAAATGGAACAGGTAGGCAAAAGCCTCTTTTATTAATGTTGACAGGGCTTTTAAGCATAATGTAGACACCAGGCAGATCTATGCTATCACCCCACTGATGGCTGAGTGCATGTAGAGCAGCAAAGCTTAAGAGCCTGTACAATTTTATGTATGATATTTAAGCATCAACAAGATTAGATAGTTGATTTTGTGACTGAGAGTGATGCCTAAATGTTGGGAAAACGCCATAAAGGCCTTCATTTGCACAAGGCCTTAAGTCTTGTCCTTTTAATACCTAGAAAATGCTATGTGCTTCCATGGTGAGCAATTTCTACCTCAAGAGAAATAACAAGGCAAGCAAGAAAAAAGAAGGTAAATGACAAGGAAAGACCATCATGCTGGTGGCTTTGCCCTTGAGTGCTGCCCCATGAAATGCAAGCAGCCGCCACTTTTTTATGGTCAGGTGCTTATTCATAGCAATTTCTGCTGTTTTCCAAGCTCTGCTTAATCTTTGGTTTAGGCTTGGTAGGGAGATCCTCTTTGACTTCAGAAAGTTTTTATTGGAGTGGCTTCAGTTCCTCTCTTTTGTATGTACTATTTTTGTTATTGTTCAGCCAGTCAGCCTTTTGTGTGCACTTTATCTTTTGACAAACTGACTGACTTCAGCTTCAAAATGCTGTGCAGTTCCTCTTGCTTGCATAACCCCAGATCTCCTCATGAAATAATACCATAATCTCCTCTGTTTCACTATATAACATGATGAAACCAGAGCACTGCAGTGAGCACGTATATAATGCTGATCACAGAATCAACCAGATTGGAAAAGGCCTTCAAGACCAAGTCCAACCATTACCCTTACTGCCAAGTCCATCGCAAACTATGTCGCTGAGGGCCTCATCTACACAGTTTTTGAACCCTTCCAGGGACAGTGATTCCACCACTGCCCTAGGCAGCCTGTTCCAATGCCTGAGCACCCTCTCAGTGAAGAATTTTCCTAATACCTAATCTCAACCGCCCCCCCCCCGGTGCAGCTTGAGGCTGTTACCTCTGGTCCTATTGCTTATTACTTGGGTGAAGAGACCAACCCCCACCTCTCTCAATCTTCCTTTCAGGCAGTTGTAGGGAGAAATAAGATCCCCCCTTAGGCTTCTCTTCTCCAGACTAAACGAGCCCAGTTCCCTCAGCTGTTTCTCATAAGGCTTGTGCTCCAGCTTCAGTAGACTGAAGAATGGTATTTCTGATCACACTGGAAACACAAATGTGTTCATAACAACTTGAAACTTGCAGTCTCAATGTTTTATTGCCACTCAGTGAGAGAGACCTTTAGAGACCCTCAGATGCTGTTCCTCTGGGCTGGAGAAGAAACTTATAAGAAGCAGCCTATAACCTCTGGTAAACCACCGAAGCCCTGCTGAGCCCACAACGTGTGAGGGGCAGCTAGGCAGCAAGGCGTTAATGGCCGCACAGGTTAAGTGATGCAGGCGGGCTACTTAAATGCCACCTGGGACACAGTTCCCCTTTCCCTCCCTCAGGCTCGGCGTGTTGGGGTGGGCTGCTGCGACCGATGGCGTTCCTCGGTAATTCCAGCAAGGGTGCTGCGGCAGAAGGTGAGAGGCTGGGGCTATCCTGTGCAACGAGACCGAGCCGAGCAGCCGGTTCAACCGGTACTGCCAAGCCACGGCGCCTTTCGGAGGGAGTTGTTTGTCCGGGTGCGGAGGGATGGGGGCTGCGCAAACCTCTGCCTTAATTCAGCCAAACAGTGGGTTTAGTTAGAGGCAGTAACGTGAGCTTTTTGAATAACGGTGAATCTGAAAGCATGGCTTTGTGATGGCTGAGAGTGTATAAGGCCTTTGTAGGGTGTGAAGAGTTGCCTCGGACTTGGTCCGTGTATACGTGTTGAATTAAAAGCAACTTACAGCTGTGGGTTTGGGTTGTGTTGTTTGGGTTTTTTTGTTGTTGTTGTTTATTGCGGGCTTTTTGTGGGTTTTTGGGGGGGGGGTTGGTGGTGGGGTTTTTTTGGTTTTTTTTTGTTTTTTCTTTGCTTCGATTTTTTTCTTTCTGGGATGGCTTGGCTGGGCTTTGAGTTTTTTATGGTTTTGCTGTCTTGTGTCAGAGCTGTGCAACAGTTTCTCAGTGTACACCCTGTAGCTGTAAAGCCCAAAGAGCTGGTTCTGCCCCTGAGTTTGCCTGCTTTACACCTCAGGTATATCATTAGTGGGGCCTTTACCCTTCTGAATTTGCTTCATTGGGAGCATTTTGTGGGCATTGCGCGTACTAGTGCGTGAGGAAAAGTCTGGCTGAATGTGCGTGAGGGCAGGTGAAGGAAGAGCAGGGGACTGGAGGAGTACCCAGGTGGTCCCTTGCAACGTCTTGTTTATTCAGTGCAATTCTCTCAGCAGTACCAACAAGAGTTTTGGGTATTCAGGCTAACAAAAGTCTTCTCTACTGCATAATTTCATTGGAAGTGTTGCTTAGCATAAATTCTAAATAGGAACTTTTTGTCAGGTGGAGGAAGGGATTTTTCTTTGTTTTTGTTTTTTTTTTTTTTCTTGTTTCATTTTGTGAGCTTTTATCCTAATGTGTGGATACTTAAAAGCCTTCACATTTTGAATATGAAAGTAACATCTGGTTTGTTTTCAATTCTGTTTCAAGCAGCAAATGCAAATAGAGCTTTGTATTTTAACAAAGCGCTCTTGGGTTGCCATTCTAATGGAAGTTTCCTACTTCCCAATTATCCTAATGTCAGAGATTTGCTGTATCTTGGTTTGGCTGAGAAACAGAAACTTACTAAATATTTCAGTACAAAACTTATCCCTCAAGAAGACTTTCTTTTTTAATAGCACTAGCTAATCTGTTACTTGCAGTTTCTTCTACTTATCATATTTTGAAGTCTCCAGGCAATATATAAAATCTCTTTATAGGACTCCAGTGCAGATTGTATCAGGCAGGGACTGTTACTGATAAGCTGACACCCAGCTCTTCAAACAAACACAAGAATTGCTCCAAGTAAAAGTGGTATGGAATGGAAACGTTGACCTAGAAGTGTCAGGAGTATTTTTAGCATTTCATTGTGGTGTGTATTTGACTTGTGAAAGTGTTCTTTTGAGGCCCCCATAACAACATTTCTTATTGGCTTTGCTGCTTGTATTTAATTTATATTCCTGTTGTGGTTTGGTGTCAACATTTTTGTCTCTGCTCTTTGTTATATTGTTTGCTTGATGACTAAAAATAAATACTGAAGACTTTCCCCAACTGTTCTGTATCACTGTGATAAACCTGGTTCAATGCCGGTGAGAAAATGATGAATAAAGCATTATGGGCTCTTTTCCTTTTAATGTCACTTCATCATTACTTTGGCAAATGATAGTAATGTATTGATAGTGTTGTGTTCCTTTATTTCTAGGCTTCATATTAAAGCTGTAGCGTTTGATCTAAAAATACCTGCATGACGTCAACAAGTGACTTGGAAACTGCCACCTAGACATTAGTTGTAGAACTCTAGCTTTTTGTGAAGAGTCACTGCTTTCTGAAGCAGACAGATACAAAAGCTCCCAGAAGAGATTTATTTACCGTGTTGCCTTATGTACAGCTCTTTTCCAGAGTTTTTAAAAAAATCTGAAATACCTTGGCAGGTAGGATAAGGTGTCTTTCACAAATAATAAGAAATAAGCCACAAAATATTTGGTTTCTAAGTAGGAAAACTGAAAAGCAAACCAGAATAGAGTATGACATCAGGGCCAAGGAAAGCTCTTGCTTTAGAAGTTGAGATCAGGCTTGCAGTTTTGTTGAAAACGTTAATTAGAATTGTCCAGAACTTTATTTCTAAGGGTTTTTCTTGAAACACTTACATTGGATAACTATTTTGTTTTATCTGTCAGTAACAAACTATCACTCAGTTTCCCTGACAGGAGGAAAAAAAACCCAAACCCTTAACAAACCCACCTTCATTGTGAAGTTTTCATGTCTCTGTGTGTATATATATGTATAGGAAATGTTTTCTTTGACCATTTTAAAGACAAAGTATTTGGTTCTTCAGTTATTGAATCCTACTTCTCCCTTTTCGTAGTTGCTTGCACTTTGAATCCTTTGGAGCGAAGCACAGTAAAATAAGAGGTGAGGATGGCAATGGTATATCAGACTTATAAAATAATTGGGTTTACGGTGTGTTGTGTCATCACAGTATTGCTTTATAAAGCTTCAGAGAAGGAAATGTGATGACAGCAAGTGTTGGACTAGTAGGGGGTGGTGTTACATGTAAGCTTCCATCAACTTACTGTTTCCTTTTAATGATCACCTACCAGGCATTGTCTCATTTCTCTTCCCCGAAGGAGTAATTTTCCAGAAAAATCTAGAAAGAACTGTGAAGGGCAGCTCCACTGAAAAACCTTGAAGGGATGTACTTGTGTTGTACAGCTGGTAAACAAACAGGGTGGAGAATCAATTTGATGTACCATTGGTGAAAGCTTCTGTCATGGGTTCAGCAGTAGCAGTCATTTTTCTCCTTCTTGGTAGCTGGTGCAGCACTGTGTTTTGACTTTCATCCTGGGAACAGGGCTGATAACACCAGTGTTTTCAGTTTTTCTTGGTAACGTTTTGGTCTGACCAAGGACTTTCTGAGCCTCATGCTCTGCAAGAGAGGAGGAGAAGCTGGGAGGAAGCAGAGACAGGACAGCTGACCCAAACTGACCAAAGAGGTTATTCCATACCACAGCACTGTCATACCCAGGATATAAAAACGGAGGGCAGAGACCTGGAAGGGTGTGGGTGCACTGCTTGGTCGGGCTGGGTATAGGCGGTGGGCAATTGTATTCTTTCTTTGTATTTGCCTTGTCATTATTATTATTGGTGGTAGCAGTAGTGGTTTTGTGTTATACTTTAGCTACTAAACTGTTCTTATCTCAACCAGTGGGAGTTGCATTCTTTCGATTCTCCTTCCCATCCCTCCAGAAGCAGGGGGAAGAAAGAGAGGGAAGTGAGTGAGCGAGAAAACTGCGTGACTGAGAGGCTTAAACCACGACAGCTTCCTAGCTTTCTCTTTCCATATTATGCTCTCCTCTGCTGATACAAATTGATTAATATTTCATTTCTGTATTAGTTTCCCCTCTACACTATGAAGTTTAGTATGATACAGTCATTGAACTGAGCATGATCACTTGCTTAAATTACAAAAAGCTTTCTATGTTGGTTCAGAAACCAAAATATTGGGATAAAAATAAAAGTTGACCTGGCACTTCTTGCCTCTGTTGAAGCTCATTATCAGCTGGTTGCTGGCTCTGTTCTTTGACCTACTTCCATTCCACTACTCTACACTGAAGATATGAAGTGCAGCTGTCATTTAGCTGAGCAAGAAAAATATTTTGATGGTAATTAATAAAATCACATCCACCTTAGTGTGTAATGCCTGTGCTTGACACTATCTGATACTGGCCTGTTGATCTGTTATAACTTTCAAGTCTGTTTTGCTTACTTTTTAATTAGAAGCTAAAATTTTCTTGCCAGTGGTCCAAAGTGTTCTCTATTGTGTAGCATATATATGTAAGGAACTCAGTTTTATAGGATGGGCATCTTTGCATTTCTACAGCTGTATTTATATTTATAAATTAAGATTCTATTTAAAACAATTCAAGTGAATGCTGATTTTTATGTAGTACTTTTGATTTCATTTCATTGACATAACCATTCATGCTGAAGTTGCTCCAGTAATGTAATATTTGGATATAGATCATATCACTGAAGTCCTGTTATAGTGCAGTTTACTTCACAGTAGAGAGGACACAACTGGTATCATTATGCAAAAGGCATCCCAGGGGCCTGAGAATTATTCTCAGCCTCCCAGCAACAGACACAGCTGTTTCAGCCAGACCTCAAGCAAAGAATAAAAGAGCCATAGACATGCTCTTATGCTTAAGCTCCACAAAGCCTTTGAAGAGAGCTAGCTGTTTTCAGTACAATTACAATCCCATACTCTCCTTGTTCCATGCAGCTGTGTTAGAAGTGTCTATACGGACAAGGGCTGTTAAAAGCCTGTCCAGCAGCATGCATTACTGCGTGAAGAACAGGGCTTACATCATGTTTCACTAATTTAAGTGAAACTATTGTCTCATAATAATGTGCCAGCTAAAGTAACAAAAAGTAACTTGACCAGAAAGGTACAGAGCCTGTGTCTGCTTTCTTCTGAAAAACCAACCAAACACCGCAGCTTATTGTTTCAAGAGAACTTACTTAGAGAAATGCCTGGCATTGCTAACAGGTGTTTGGAAGAAATTTGCATTCAGTTGCCCAGCTTCCTTTTTCTTGCACTTTTCCTGGTGCTTTTGGACTAACCAGAAGCACACTTCTTAATATTTTAAGGTTCAAAACCCTTCAGATCAAAAAGCTGGTATGTGGTGTCAATGGGTAATGAAATAAGCAGCCCCCTTTTTTGCTGACTAATCAGGAAAGAGGTTGCCACTGGATTTGAATCTGGGTAGAGTAGCGCCACCAAATACTCATCTAGTGTACTTCATTTTCAAATACTTCATTTGTGCAAAGTACCACAAAGCTCTTTGGAAATGGTGATAATATCTTCACTGGTTGTAGAAGTTCAGAGTGAGAATAAAATTCACAGCCAGGTGCGTAATTTGAAATTTGACGTTTTTTTCTATTGCTAGGCTTCATGCTATTCTATATAATTCATGGCCAGAAGTTGAATTTTTTTGTTGAATATTTTTTTATTCCGGAGGAGAATAGTCTCTACCATCACACACAATTCAATAACCTGGAACTGGCAGATGACATCAATACAGGGATGCTGTGCTCTCACTGAAAACAAACATGTTGTGTTCCTAACCTCTGGGATGCTTGTCTAATTTAAAGGACACAACAGAATTTTGGGTATGGAGTGGGATGACATGTCAGTGAGGTTTTCTTTCACTTAAAACAAAATACAATTTTACCACCCGCAGAATGGTTTCTGGAGAGACATAATGGTCTCTTGGTCTGGAGACATTTGCTCTGGATGGATTTAGCTTTTTTGTGCTCACAGAGTAAGATGAGCAGGGAGATATGCTTAGGAAGTTGTGACAAGAATTCTTGTCTCCTGAACTGACCTCTTAGCTTTCTCCTTTTGTTAAACAGCTTAATGACAGTACAGGAATGATCATTATCTTTGCTTAATCCCTGACCTTCATAGGGTATTCTCTTCTTTCTTATGGTAAATAGCTAACGTGGAGAACAATTCTGAGCCCTCTAGTCATCCTCCTTTATTTACTGTGATACACTGATCTTGCTAAGAGAGCCAGCTATCTTTTCCATTTCAACATGAGTCTCCTTGTATTGCATACAAATGTTCTTTCTCAATTACATTTACCTATTCACACCATAGATTTTGAGATCTGCCTAAAGATGCACCCTAGGGACACAAAATCCCTTAACTGATAGTTGCTTTTACAATACTGTAAGATTTGTATGTTAGGTTCTGCATACCAGTGATGAACCAAACTTGTCTACTTCAGTTTTGCGTTGTCCCTTCAAATTATTTGAGTTTTTCCTCAGCTTCTTTCTGTTTCTGTGAGCAATGAAGACTGAAGTCTTAATCTTCTGTTATGGGAATACTACAGAACAGAAGGACAAGGTAGTCATGTTCACAGCCAGTAATGGAGGTCGTGGGAGTTAGTGTTTATGGAAGCCTGAATATATGACAGAAGTATCAAGCTGAAAGTCACTGGACTCCTTTTTGGTAACGTGAGACAGTGGAGCTCAACTTTCGAACATAGTTTATAACACTGGAATTGCAGGGAAAACACAAGAACAAAAAAAAACCCAACCAACCACCTCCCCCCCCAAAACAAAACAAACCAAACAAACAAAATCAGCCAAACGAAAAGAAAAAAAAAACAAAAAAAAAACCCAAACCACAAAAAAACCCCAAACAAGCCCAAAGCATCCTTGATTACAAACCCTTGTCTTGTTTGGCCTGACTGTGGATTTCTATCTGAAGCTAAAGCAGGTGGGAAACTGGCAACCCTGAATGAAGAAATGGTAGCAAGTTGATTACTTTTGCACGGTACATACACAAAAAAATATAGCTAACACCAGCTGCTTGCCTCCTGTATATAGAGGCAAAAGATGAGATTAAAACCGGACATCAATCCTAGCATACAAATATTGAAGCATCTGTCAAATGTTTGACACTTAGGAAACAGAACTTTGTTTACTCTGGCATACTGGAAGAGCATCTGGTAAAAAAGAGCAGAACCTGGAACAACTTCAAACAAAGCCTTGCTCCTGGGAGGATATTGCTATGGTAACTAATTTTTCTTAGCTTCTCTCAGATCAGTGCTCCTCTTACCATTAGGCTAGCCAAAAAACATCAGAATGTCCTGCAGACCAAATTTAGCATTCATAGTAGTGAAGTTATTTTGATATTCCTGACAAATCCTTATAGTCTTAGAAATTAGGTCTCTAATACTAGAATGATTAAGGAATGAAACTGAAAACTAAATGCAGTGTGTGGGTTTCCATAAAAGTTGTCACTTAGGAAGTGAATATTGTAATGAATACTCAGGAAACCTTGGTGGTGATTTATTTCTGCTGTGTAAAAAGCTGAAACATAGCTCAAGGTTTCCATCATGATAAAAAGGTATGAAATGCTGAGCTAATCAATCTGCTAGTTTTTGTTGTTTTATTTTTCTTTCAAATTATGCCTCTTTTACCATAGTTGTATTGTAAATCTTAACTTGAAAGCTTTGCGTTGTATTGGCAGAAGAAGAAAGCATGAGTATACTGTTATATTCATGATTTGCTGTGGTCTAATCTTACTTCTAAATGATGTTTCATACTTCTAAATGATGTTTCACGGGAGTACCATTTAACTTTGCAGCTACAACTCTCCTGCTTTTAAAACGGATATAAAATTTTTTGTCACATAAATTTGTTCTGAGAATTAATTGCTTCGTGTTGTAGGTATGCGCTACTTTGAAAATTATGGCATATAGGTGACGAACATTATTACCAGGTAATTATTATTCATATACTGAGTTCTAATTAAAACAACTGTTGGGAGATGAAGGTAGTATCTGTATCTCTATTTTGATATCAGGAACGCTACAGAGTTATGAACCTGACATAATGTGGTGAAGGCGCATCTCTGGGAATAGCTGCTGCTTTTATGGAATCCTTTCATCACTATAACTTAATGTAAAAGACTGCATTTCAGTATTTACGCTATTAAGGGAGTTACAACTCCTGCCAGACAGGCATACTTTAGCATAAACAGAAATGAAGTAATGGTCCTGCATTTCTCTGGACAGGTGATTAGTGACCTCAGGCACCATCTTGAGTTATCTTTTGTGGATACAGAGGTAAATGTTCTTGAGATCTGTAGCATTTTTGTCACAAATGAAATGTTTAACATATATTGAACTAGGGGAATTGATGAAAAAGAAGTGTCTTGGCAACTATGTATATTAATGGGAACAGGTCATAATGTTAGGGTAGCAAAAGCTCTGACTGCAGATCATATATTAAGAGCTCGGTATCGGATGAATGCTGAGATTTACAAAAATAGATACTGTAAGACTCGGTGTTGAGATCTAAGGTGTTCTGTGCACTCACTAGCTCAAAATTACAGTATTGGAATTGCACAGTTAAAATTCTGCGGTAGGCTGGGTGATTACTTAGTAATATGCAACTGCAATTTCAGCTGACACCATGAATTGTTTCTTCAACTTCAGTAGTGCTTCAATTAAGAAACAATGATAGCCAGTAAATAAAGCATCCAAGTTTCTTACCTAGTACGAACATTTTGATTTATTTTTTTTTTGGCGGGGAAATGTAATAAAATCTAAACCCCACAAGATGGAGGATTTGGGGGGATGATTCATTAAACCTTGTTATTCACATCTAAAGCCACCCTACAATTCTGACAATTGTCAGGATGTTGAAAAGGACTGATTAACTGTTTAGTTCCATTTTATGTTGTACAGGAATCTGCAACTGAAATTACACTATTAAGTAGCAATCTTAGAACGCATGTGATCTCTTGCTGTTACACAAAAGGATTATAAAATACTGTCCTGTGTTTCAGAGTAGCTCTAATTCGTCATTGATTATGAATCATTATTTTGATGGTAAATTTGTCAGACTTCAATTCCTAGATCTGGAATATTTTGTGAGTGTAGTGGAGTAATGAATATTGTTAAATATTTATCGCACTAATTCTTGAATGATCTTTTAAGTGATCACACTAACATAACAAAACTATTAGGCTTTCTTGGTAAGGTTTTTGTGTTAGCCAGTTAGTTTTTAAGCATAAAGTTTAAGCAAAATTTAAGTTTAATTTTTAAGCATAAAGGAACTCATTTAACATGTACATTATTATATTTAATCACTTGATGCACACTAGCTTTCCTTCAAATAGTAGTTCTGTTCTTTCATAGTGCAGTTGTTGATAAAGGTCCAACATTAAGCACAAAATTTGCCAAATTGGTCCTTAGGATAACATCTACATGAAAATCATTCATATAGTCTAACTATTTTGGCTGATTTCCATCTAGATCATTATTGTACAAGTCAGTTTTCTGTGCTCATTTGCAAAATTTTTTTAATGGAAGCTTTTAAATTAGGGTTAGTTTTCATTTTTTCTTAAACATTTTCTGCAATATTTAGTTTTGTGCCAATGTATTCTTTGGTCATTGGCAACATACCATCCTTTGTTAGCCTAGACAGCAAACTAAGAAATCTGGAGTAGGTTTTATACCAGTTATTAACCATTTATCATGAATTTTGGGGACATTTTTCTCTCTTTATGACAGGTTAGAAAATAATTTGGAGACCTTGGTTTTGATTTACTTTTTCTAGTTTCTGATGTCAAGCATTTAGCTGGATTGCAGAATGGACTGCATTTCTAGACCAAGTTTGTGTAAGAATGACTAAGGCAATCTTAGGTCTTACTGAAATCTATCATAGGCTTTACCTTTCCTGTCTTATTGTTCTTTAAAACTATGATAACATTTGAAGTAGGAGTGTATCTGAAAGGGCAGTGACTCCAGCTCCCTCTCAAATAGTTCAGTATAGTACAGATATTGATGATCTGTTTTTTCGCTTTGATAATGCTGACTGTGGGAGGATGCTTGCAACTTGTTGTTGAACTAAGTACTTCTCAACTTAGTACAAAGTTGAGAGCCAGGTTAAATAGCAGTGCTTGGTTAAATTGTCTATAATCATTGCATGTGAGAAGGCAGATATGGAAAAGTCTGACAAAATAGTTGTTAACTTTTTGCTGTTTTGCTAAGTTGTATTGGGCCTAAAGCAGGCTTTAAAGCAAATGTTACAGACTAAGAGAGCAGTTTTTCCTTTCGCTTTCAATCTTCTTTTGTAGAGATCCAGTTTGATAATGGGTTTCAATTAAAAAATAAACCAACAGGGAGAACAAAGTTATTATCCAGCTTTGTATTTCTGAGTATTTTCATTACTTATCAGTTACTACAGTTGGTAACAAATCTCAGTATGAGAATTTGACTGAAGTTTAGTGATATTCGAGGACTTATTTCATACTGAAATTCTTGGCATATATCTCTGATCTTTTACTCTTCCTGCATGTTTCCATTCCAAAATTTTTAGGTCTTTTATTCATTACTACATGTAAGTTTCAAAGAAAGAAATAATTTTTGATGTTTTGGTGGTACAGTGTGCTTAGGAAAGAATCAAAATGTTTTGTAGATTGAGTAAAAAAATTGTATTTTTTTTCTTACAGCAGCTCGTGAAGGTCCCAAAAAAGAGACAACATCTTAGTCTGGCAAAAATTGGAACTGGTGCCAAAAATAGACAGCATCTGGTGCCTAATTTTCTACTAATCTAAACAGATGGTATGACTGTATGTGCTGTGATGGGGTGGACATGGTGGTTGGTGGACAAAATACCAGCCAGTAAAGGATGAATAGCAATTTTCTAGTAGAACTTAACTCACTTTATGTGCTGTCCCCTTAAATTGAGTCACAGAAGAAACAAAAAGGAATTTAGAGAAAGGTCTTCCAGCTAGAAGAGGCCTTCCCAAAATCTACAGAGTTGAAAGTGACACATACTTTTTTATGGAGAGGTGATTTTGGTAACGAATAATTAATTAGATTTTTATGATGAAGTCAGCATATCTCAAAAGAAACTTAGTATACTTTTTCACAGAGGAGACAGCTTTGAAATATATATTTTCATGTCACATGGGTTAAAAAAAACCCACAACCCAAGAAGACAAGTGCAGAGTGAGTAAATGACATGCTGAACATCCTTCACAAGTTGGGAGGGGTGAAGAGTGGAGGTGGTGGTGTATGTCTCTCAGAATGTAATTCCTTCTTCATGGGTAGTTTGTTCTGAAATAATGAGGGCACTGTGAAAGCTTTAGTTGGAAAAGGAATGTGAATTTTTTGTTAAGCTTCTAAGTTTTCTCATATTTTTTGGTGTAAGCCAAATAATCAGAACTTCCTGCTAGACAGCTTGAAAGCCGTTCAATCAGTAGATCCCATGTAGAACACGGAGAAAAAAAATCTAATTTGTCTTTGGTAGTGTCAGTCATCTACAACATTAACACCTGAAGCAGTGTTAAAGGAGCTGGCAGGATGACAGAGGACGGTTTTATCATGAATATCATGCAGATTGTGGTACACAAATTTTATTGAATAACTGATTCTATTTTTAATGACAAACTGCCCAAATCTAAAAATGTAGAAATAAAAAAGTTTCTAATTCACTGAAAAATCAGCAGCCTTAAGGATATGCTGATTTATACTATATGCTTCTGTTCCTGGTTGGTGCCATCTGCCAATACGGCCGCCTCTCTCTGTAATCCTAGTCCTTTAGATCATGCGTACCCTGCTGAACTCTAAAGCAGATCCAGAATTGATAATTTTTAGAACTGTACTGAAGATCAGGCATATAATCAAAATGGTTATAATTCTGCCTGCTTTTTTTGGTTATGTCTAAGAATCAATTAATTTTATTATTTATGTTATAAAATTTCAGAGCTCCCTCAAAGAGACATTATAATTTTAATTATGTAGCTGCTGAAGGAAACTATTAAAATTATTTACTAGTAGCTTCAACTCTTAAATATCTTCTTTTCATTCTAGGTAGTTATTATTATACCGTTACATTATTACACCACTTAAAACTGATAGAATAGTATTGATATCTTGCATGGGCCTGCTATGCAAAAGAGGGTTATTACATGATATGTGCCAATTCTGAAGTAAGTCACTTAGGCAAACATGAACATTTTGTTTGTGCCTGTTCTCACAAAGTATCTTTCGTGGGTTTCCTTGAACTCTGATTGTTCTTGGTCATTTTATAACGAATTTTTGTTATGAGAGGATGTTGTAACCAACACATTGGTAAATATGTTGGCACATCATGCTTTCAAATAGGAAAGGATACAACTTCCAGCACCCTAGGTGTGTCAGTGTACTGGTAGACCAGATCTACCAAAGCTGGCATGAGGAAATATAAATTATTACTGAGTCACCTACTCTCTGGGTTCTCCTTCAGAAATTTACTGTTATGTAAATCTTAACAGGAGCTGCTGTAAACTGGTTAAAAAAAGTCTTAGCCACTTAACTTATATAAATCAGAGTTGCTTGCAGTGTTATGTGCATTGGACTTCTGATGTTTTCAACAATAAAGCAGTGCATTAAAAATCCCTTACATACTGCTTTGTAAGAGCTGACTTACCTTCTTACAGGAGCCACAGACTTTTGTAGTTCTTCCGTTGCAGTGTTCCTCCAGCCCAATGTTTGTTAGGCTTTGTGTTAGTTCAGTGATATTTTTTGTTGAAACACTTCTAGGAAAGTAAAGAAATAGAGGCTCTGGACTTCTCAATTTCTCCTCTCTGCAGAGAACTCATTATCTTGTCGCTCTAGCAGATACACAGCTCTGATACCCATCTCATGGGTCTTGCCTTCTTTCCTGTTCACTCTCACTTACCATTTCAATAATATTAAGCTGTCTCCCACATCTGAACAGTAATATCCTCTTTACCCCATCTCACTCACTTATTACTCCATTGAACTTATGTCTGGACAGATCCTTCCAATTATTGATGATCTATTTGCATTGCGGTTGGAGTTTCTTTTCCTCATAGAAAAGAAGTCCTTTCTTCTCATCAAAAACGAATAATTCCCTTGCCTTCTTAACCTTAATCTTAGCTTGTCATATTCTAGGGAAGATGAATTGTCACTGTGCCTGCATGGCATCCTATCGAACAGGTAATGATCCAAGTGGGATTATCCATATTCTCACTCACCGCCTACTGTAATAGTGCATGTAATACACAGTTCAGATTATTTTATGATTAGTACATTTATACTTTATGGAGACTTTGGGTGCTAAAGAAGTCCAGATTGACTGGTATTAACAAATGTATGTATTCACTGAAATACATTTATTTCTATGGAGTACACATGGAAAAAAGTCTCAATCTTTGGATATGCTGGACAGGCTTAGTAGATGGCACTGAGATTCATGTGTTTTCCAGAACTGTATTTAAAGGAAGTATTTTCAAATGTTATTCAACTTAAAACAGTTCAAGAAGTCGTAGTGCTTTTGGGAGATGGATCTCCCTGTTCTTCAGAGCTTTTCCTACAATATCAATACATCATTCCAGGAAAAATGAGGCTGGTCTCAAATATGTAACTTTGCCTCAGCTTGCTGAACAGTTTTTAAGGGATGGAAAAGCATATATGAGAAATGAAACAGTTTTGTAAGAAGGATTTCCCTATCATATAACCTGGCTGTTAAATTGAAAATGAAAAACATTAAGTAACTGATATGCAAAATGCTATGTGTAGTAGAAATACCTGCATAGAAAATAAAAGCTGTTACTACAATTCAAAAAAAAAAAAATTTAGTAGGCAAATAGTTATTGGTGTTTGTTATGAAAGACTGTAGTGCCTGCATTCTGAATCAGATGTCATAGAGATAATCTAGGAGCCTGGCTGTAATGGAGCTCCTAAAATGTTCTTCTGGGGTTTTATTGACTTTGCTATGTGGCTTTTTTGGGGTGGAGTTTTTTTGACTTTGAAGAAGTAGTTTTGTCTGCTAATCATGTGGCTGTGTAATTGAAGGTAAGGGTAGAGGAAAGGTGACTTATAAGGAATGGTCTAGGCATGTTATCTGTAAATCATGTTTCTCTTGTGTTGAAATCATTCTGTCTACAGAGCATCTGTCCTTACCAGTAGATGCAAAAAATATAGCATAGTCTGGACAAATTCTGTTAGATTATTCCTGATCAGTGCTTTTCACCTGCCACTGTCATGAGAAGACATCAAAGTAGAGCTTCTTTCTATTTGTTGTTCCATTAAACGTTGTCGATGGTGGAAAACTTGATAATGCATGAGAAGTAAAGCCAACCAAAATTGTTCACACAATTTCAATTAAAACTGTGCTAGGTAACTCAGTCTATTGGGAGCTGGAAGGCCACACATTCATTTCCAGTTCCCTTTCACAAAAACACTAAATCCCACAATTAGCTGGACTGAGAAAATAAGTAGGTGCTTTAGCTTGGAGAATATATTGTTATGAGAAAGAAGGGCTGAATACTAACCAATGGCAGGCTCTACATAATGAAGACTCAGTGGATTTTCACTAACTTCACCACTGTTAACCTGTACAGTGATATTTTCCCCTATGTATTTGTGTAGTTAATGCTGCTAATGTGTGCTGCCTCATGGAAATAAAAATGCTGTAATTCTGATCCTCTTTATCCACTAGTAAATGCTTTCCAAAGATTCCTTTTCTAGAGTCTGAAAAAGGGATAGTATAGTAGTCTTTGACCTCTAGAATGTCAAAGTACTTCTACATGAAGAATGCCTCAGAAGATATCTACAGAGGCAATAAATTAGAATGCCTTTGGTAATATTCCTGTACGGTCATTCCAATATTTTATTCAACTGTAAGTTTTTTGGGCTTATACTTGAGAAAATAAAGGATTCACTGATTATATTAAGAAACTTATTGTTGGAATCTGTAAGAACCATCAGTCAGGGTCAACTGAATTATTGTCCATTTTCATAAATTTTCTGGAAATAATGCTGATTTTTAGAAACACAGCCTATTTAATATCTTTTGAGAGATGCCCTTTAGAATAGCATATGTGCAGCTATAGGCATTGTTATCAGGAAGTGTTATCTGGTTCTCGTGGTTTGAATAATACAGTGTCACATAAAGTAACACGATTTATTTATACTCTAATTAGATACAGTTGAATTATTGGGTCTAACTAAACTGCAAAAAACTACTTTAGGAGAAAAGGTAGAGTAATATTTGGTATTTTATACAACAACATCTCTTTGTGGGGTAAAAAGAAAATAGGCAGTCCCTAAAAGCTATGAAGTCATGTAGAACATGATTCTGAGAACAGATGTCTACAAGACAGTAAGCTAGAAAATGATTAAATAATAAGTGTTATAGTGTTCAGCTTTTAATCATTGACATTTTATTTTATGGTTTTGCAGGGAACATTGTTTATTGGAAAGAAATGGTACATAAAGAAGGCAGGAGAAGAGAGCTTGCATACAGTGCTCTGCCCATCTGAGTGGTATTCAACAAGAGCCAAATAGGTTAGCAATCTGTGCTGATTTAGAAATGAACAGAAGTATAAGATGGGACAGATGAAAGCCTATTATAAAATTTCTCCAGAGCCAACTCAGTATCGTTGGCAGATATTTAGCTTTCTTTTGCTGAAGTGCTTCAGAAAGTGAATTCTACCACTTAACATACAAATGATCTGTTCCTTACTGGTGCTGAGCAGTAAGCTGGCAGAGCTTCTAGATCTCATAATAGTAGAAATAGTAGTCTATTATGAAACAAATGATTGTTAGATCAGGCAGTATCTGTTCAAAATACTTGATTTTATAAAATTATTGTTATCTGTAACCATGTGTAGTCTCAATTTTCAAATTTCAGTAATTATAAGGCCTTTACAGAACTACTTAGCCTGAGCTTCACGGTTTGACCTAAGTAGTCTTGTGATAGTGAAGATGTTTTACTTGATAGTATCTCTATAAAACAATTTTAATGATTCTTTCTGACTTTTGGTCGTCTGTCCCATTTAATGTGTGATTATTTTAAAGAATTGCTTGGAACCAGAAAGGCACCTTGTGGCAGTTTTTAGCTTCCAGTTTGCCAAAAGTGATCAGTGTGTCCCCATTTTGCTGAGTTTTAGGTAAAGAGATGGTTGAGCTATTCACTGTTGGCAGTAAAAATAATTAAAACATCTTTATCAGATGCCTTAGGAAAGCATGAAAAAGAACAACTTGTGTGTTGCATCTCAAGCTAGAAAAAATGGTTTAGCTTTCAACGTATTGCAAAAAAAAAATAAAAAATTATTATGTAATTTCATTCTTATCAGAGAAAGACATTAGTCTTGAAGCTGGGAGCTTTCACCTATCGGCTGAATTCATGATGAGGCAATTGGGGGGAGGCACGGGGAAGGGGAAAGGCCTACTCTGCTAGGACTGGATCTCAATTGAAACCTATCTCAGGTTTTGACCTGCACTAGCTGTCCAGAAAACTTTGCAGTGAACTGGAAATAAATGTTTGTGAAACAGCTGTACTGTTGCTTTCCAGCAGAAGAGTGAAATAATACGAAAGCTGGATACAGGTAAAAACAAAGGTCTCTGGTACATATTAGTAATAGAAATAGGTATAGCTGTAATAGAAATATACAAGAAATTCTAGCATTTCAGGTAAACAGATCAATGTGGAAATGGCAGGAAAACTGGTGAAAACTGTGAAATGCACAATTTTCAAATCAGACATGTAAAAAAGTCAGAACTTCATTCCCTAATAGTTGCCTCAGTATTTGGTTGGCTTTATTTCTAAGAGATTTAGTTTACCAAGGCTCAAGCCTGTTGGTAAGCTTAGAATTGTTTTTTCATAGTTCCTCGTTTAAATGATGTGTTCAATCTATCCTTAATTATCTATATTTCTCAGGCTGAGAGGTAGTAGTAGATGTAAATTTTATTGCCCTACTAAGTGATTATCAGTTAGCAGTGGTAAAAATTCAAAAGCTTGTTGAAGCCTTGAATTTAATTAGTTCGATATTCATTTGAATTTGGCAAATTCCTTTTTGACTGGGAAAAAATGGATAATTTTTTTTCACAGTTATATCTAAAGACAGTGTCTTTGTTTTCTTTTGTTTTAATTAGAATTATGCTTGGTATTATCCAGTGGGCTTCTCTAACAAGATCTGGAATATGTAGGGTTTTTGAAAGAGAGAGATCTGAATGAGTTGTTCTAAACTTTGTTTGAGGAGGCTGCCATCTGTCTCGAAGGGACTAATTATGAGCTTTGCTCTATGCATAGCCTAATACTGTCATGGTGAGGAGGGGATGTCAGTCAGGTAGGCTAGTAAAATTTCCCTCTAAAAGTTTGCACTTGAGTTCCTTTTGAGACCAAATTGTTCAAGCAGGTGCCGTTGTGTACAGCTTTGTACCCATTTTCTGTGGCTGTCACCTGTTAAGTACTGCAGAATGCTGATAGCATATTTTATAGAAGGGAAGGATGCACACTGGTGTAAAATAGTACAGAACGGGGAATAATTTGTCCATGTATGTTTCACATTGCCTTTGCTCTTTTTCACCTTCATTTGCCAAAGTTGTCTAAAAAAAAATGCACTACTTCAACTTGAAATTAAGGTTTAGGTAAGGAAGTATCTAAACAAAGGTTTATACTCTTCCCCATAGTTTTTCCTGAAGGAGTTTCTCACTGTATTCCTCTTAAATTGACATGAAAGTGGTGTTGTTATTTTTTGGGATGCAGCTGGAGGGGGAAGAATCCCTCTGAGTCCGGTGGTAGTGGCTTTTAGACATAGACCAAAGATCTTTAAGGGAAAAGCAACTGTTTCAGTTTGTTTGTTTTTTTTTTTCCCTCCTCTGCCGCAGTAAGCCAGCATTTTTATGTTGAGGAAGGGTGGAGCTAAATGAACTGGGAAAACAGACAACAGTTGCATTTCTTATTTTATTCCTGGAGAGCAATTAAATCTTACATAAATAAGAATGGCATGAGAACCTGTGTAAGGGAAAAAGGTGAAACAACATCTTAATGATGCCAACAGAATAGACATCGCTCTTGTTATAAGGTTTAAAGTACTGCGGTATGTAAACTCTGTAAGAATGACTTAATGATAAAACAGGAGATGAAATGCAGACATGTGATTCTTGTATCTGATTCTTGCAGCTGGGATTACACCTTGTGAGATGCTAAATTTGGGGAGGCAAAAGAATTATCTCTATTTGGTAACAAAATGTAAAACTTGTGGTACTGAACTGACTAACTGTGACTCAGCAGAGGCATAATTGTGAGGATTCTGTAAGGACTCCAGGGCTCCTCACTGCATAGTTCAGCTTCAGCATGAGTACGGGTCACTTTTCACAGCTGGGAACCCAGCCATAAATATAACAAAATACTAAACAAATATTTTGGAAGCTTTAAGTGCCTCAGAAAAACTTGAAACATGAAATTATATGCCATAGAACTGAGGTTTTCTGAGGCATTAATATAGAATTTGGAATAAAATGGATCATAAATAACTGGTTTTGACCATTCTAGGTCTAGTGTTGATGGCTTTTGGAGCTGGTGTGCAAAACCAACATGGAATATTTTTCCTCCTGAGGTCTTCCCACACTTGCATATTACTGTTACAGAAAAAGACTGTTGAACTCTTGCTGTATATACTTTTAGTTTGCCTGTAATGGTATGTGTTCATCAGATGTATATCATTGAGTTCTTATGAAGTGAATGAGAGTAGTGTTTAGCAAGGGTGGTTTGCTGGGTTTATTACTTAAACCCTCTATAAATGTCAGTTTTGTACTGGGGAGAGGAGGGAGCTGCTGAAATGCCAGCTGCTCAGCATGAAACTCTTGGGAGATAGGATTTACAGTCCTGACCTGAATCTGTGTAACCTCTCTGAATTCTGGATTGCCGAAGTGGTGTGTTGCCAGTGTAAAATAGCACTGTGCTATCAGGATGCCAGCAGCAATGAAGATGTACTGCTTGTGTTTTATGAATACTAAATTCCCATGTAAATTTCAGATGGAAAGCTTCACATGCATCAGTCATGTTTACTCTTCTTGTAGCTATCTCCTGGTGCCATATATACATTTCAAAATAAGCTTCTAATGCTTAAACTGCATAAAATAAGAGCTTTGTCTCCAATGCTAGTTTAGAGAAGTTAATGTGATGTGCGTTGCATACTCCTTTATTGATTGATCCCAAATGACATTGCCTGAGGATTCAATAATTAAAGACCCACTTAGCTATTTTATTCTAAACTACTTTTGCATTACTTTCTTTCCTGCCCCTCATAAAGTTCCGAAGTAATTTAAAATGGCAGAATTGATAGTTGCTGCCTGTAGACTTACTGGTTACAGCTGTACAGTTAAATGTGCTTTGGACCATTCTCAGGCAAAACCTATGTCTATTTTATGAGGCTGCTTTACCCTCTATCACAAGGGACAGGTAGGCAACATGCAAGCTGCCCTGTTTTTTTCCGGGGAAACATCCTTGTTAGCTGCTGTGTCCACAACCAGGGAATTGTTTAGGGGAGTGTAATGTTTGAAACTTAAAAATGTAACAGTCTAAACAAGTATGTTTCTATGCCCCTTACAGTATGCTTTCCCTTTCCAGGCACTGATTAATTTGCTACCATGAAGGTACATTTAGATAGGGTTCATTTCACTTTAACTGTTTTAAAATCTAGGAATCTAGTCTAAGATATTGGGCAAGAGCTGATAGAGAAATCATTAGATAACCCTTCCTATCCTAACCTCTGTCTGAATTATCCTCTGAATGAATGAAACATGCATAAGGCAGGACAGTGCACAAGTAGATGACATCAACCCTTTCAATTATGTGCACTACCTTGGAGGAGATATCTGTACAAGAAAGCAAAATGTTAGTTTGAAGAAGTCGGAAGTACAAAATAGAACTGTGAGGTGTGGGCTTAGAAATAGTGGTGAAAATTGTATGTATGTGTCATGGGTTCAGCAGTAACAGTCATTTTTCTCCTTCTTGGTAACTGGTGCAGCGCTGTGTTTTTTTGATTTTTGGGCCTTGGAACTGTGCTGATAACACCAGTGTTTTCAGTTACTGCTTGCTGATGTTTTGTCTGGCCAAGGACTTTCTGAGCCTCATGCTATGCCAGGGAGGAGGGGGAGCTGGGAGGAAGCAGTGACAGGACACCTGATCCAAACTGACCAAAGAGGTTATTCCATACCACAGCACGTCATGTCCAGGATGTGAAAACAGAGGGCAGAGACCCGGAAGGATGTGGTGGTGGACTGGGGGTGCACGGCATGGTCAGGTTTTTGGTAGTGGGGGGTTCGCTGCTGGGGGGTGTACTGGCTGGGTCGGGCTTGGTGAGCAGTTGTATACTTTTTCCTTGTATTTCTCTTGTATTATTACTGGTGGTAGCAGTAGTGATTTGTGTTATACCTTAGTTACTAAACTGTTCTTATCTCAACCTGTGCAAGTTGCATTCTTTTAATTCTCCTCCCCATCCACCTGGGACTGAGGGAAGAAAGAGGGGAGTGAGTGAGTGAGCTACTTTCGTGAGTTTTAGAGACCTAAACCAAGGTCAGTTAGAGAAAAGCACAGAGTTAAAATAAAGTAAGAAGCATGGCTGCAGAGTATTGGAGAAGGAGAATCTAATAAAAAGTGAGGGTGTGACAGATCCTGGAGGACAAATAGCAACGGAAAAACAAAATAAGGTGTTATAGTTGCGTTTAGGGAAGGCCAAAGCAAATGGAAGTGGGCAGACCAGAGTTTTAAAGAAGCAGAAAATCTTGAGTAATCTAAGAGCTGGTTTAGTAAAATTTAGCCATCTAAAAGGACAAATCCCTCCAATTTGAAAATTCTGTATTTGGAGCACTTTGAAAAAAAAAAAAAAATCTCACCTGAGTCTCTACTATGTAGCAAGTACGTTGTAATTAAGTTTTAGTCTGCTGGATTCATATTCTGATGGATATCAGAGTCCTTGCCTCGTTGCATAATTGGACAGTAAAATAGAAATGTTCCTTTCTAATAGATATATAAAGCAATAAGGATATTTTAAAATTCCTGTCAAATCCTTCCATGTAAATTACCTAATCAAATACCATAGCTACATAATGTAATGTTAAAAGCAGCTGAATTACACCATTACAGAAATCAACTGTCCCTGTTCCAGATTACAGGGTTTTATAATTACAATGTTTCTTGATCAACCCACTCCACTTCCCGCTGTCACTTATCTCTGGAATTGCTACGTATATTTACCACTGTATATGTTTCCATCCTCTTAAAAATGTATGTTTTTCAAATAATTTTTCCTAGAGATCCTTTTTTGGTGAATGCTGATACTGGCATGTTCGCTATATACTAGTTAGTGTAATGGCAAAACGGAGGTTCTGTAGAGTACCCTCCTGCCCCATCACCACTATATATATGCATGTATATAAATCCACAACAGTGGACAGTGACGAAGTTCGCCAGGAAATGCAGACCACAAAAACCTGAATGTTGAGACCCTCTTCATCTTAGAGATGTTTTGAGGCCTTGACCTAAGTTAGTGCCAAGTGATTGTAAGAATGCTGTGATTATGCAAGATTTTAAAGAAAATAAGATTAAATGTGGTAATCACCAGGAAGTTACTTTAAAAAAACTTAAGAGTTTGATAAACTAAAGTGCTACAGTGCAGTTAGATCTCATCTGAATTACACCAGTATCAGTAAGAAATGAATGTGTATTGGTTCCCTTGAAATAGGAATACCTGGCGTCTCACGCCTTTGCAAGAGAAAAATGATAAAGATGAAAGATCTTTACACATGGAATAAAAGGGGATGAGCAAAGCAGCCTTCTGGTACCAGCTGGAAGGCAGTTAGCACCAAGTGAGTTTCTCCCCAAGATGCAAACATAGCAGTGAGTTTGACTTCCTTAGGCTAGGGTTCTGAATACCACTTTTTAAAAACTCAAGTGCCCTAGGCATGTTAGTAGCAAAAAACCAACAACCCACCGAAGCATAGAATCATAGAATAGTTAGGGTTGGAAAGGACCTTAAGATCATCTAGTCCCAACTGGATCATCTTTTCCAACCTAAATAACTGTATGACTATAGGCTTCACCTTATAGCACAAGTTGAGGGTATAACAACGTAGGCCAGCATTAGGTAAGCAATTTTTGGTAGTAATACTTCTTGAAATTCAGTGCTTTTGAAACTGACTGGACAAATCATTTTTCTCAAATACAAGGCTTTGTGCTATTTGAAAATTATCTGTTCTCAGTAACAAAACTGTTACTATCTGCATAAGCTAAAGATCTGGGCTCCCTGTGGCCTTCAACATGTGTTTCCACTGTTCATTCACAACTTTCCTTCTTTCTTTCCTAAAAATCATTTACGGCAGACATGAGCCAGTTAATAGCAACTCAGAAGACAAAGAAGTATTGGTCAGAAAAGGAATTAAATCTAAGACCTACTCAATTTCCAGCTAAATGTTTCTGGATCATATCCCCCCCCCCTCCCCCCGCTTATTTATTTATTTATTTTTAATTTTCAAGTTCATTCACAGCCAAGAGTAGAACCTACACAAGAATCCAAAAGAAAGTACCAGGGAAAGCTGGCAGAAAAGCGGAGTCTGGTTCACTTTTTGTGAACATAACACTGACCCAGTTTAGTGCCAGAATAGTTATGCCCTCTTGTATGAAAAATGTCAGGCAGGAAAAGAGCGTCTGGCTTACACAGGAGACAAATCTGTTTAGACAACGCAATGCAGATTTCCTTATCTGAAGGTGACCTGGTAAGAAGATGCATCTGTGGCTTGGCCTGAGTAAGGCTGACCAAGAAAATGCTCATAAAACTTTTTGTGCATAGGAATATGGGAAAGGACCACCTCAGTCACAGTCTGTTCTTTCAAAGTAACAAACCACTGTGCATCTCCATTGGAACTTGCTGGTTTACTGAAATCAGAATGTTTTGCACAGACCATTTTCATTTCAGCAAAGCTGAGGCAGGACTGTGACAGATCCCTGCTGGGTTTCTAGCTGGCTCCCTTGCCTCAGCCTTTGGCAAGATGCCTGGCAGATTGACAAGCAATAAAGTGCCTGACAAACTAGGGTTTTCTGGCACCTGTGCTCATCACCCCTTGGTAGGTGAAACTTGCAGGCTTTTTAAGAGTCATGATGCCAAGGCAGCTTGGAGGAGTGCTTCAAATTGAGGGCTTGCTTTTCTTTCCAAACTGTGGCATATGAATATAACCAGCATGAATGATAATTATTTTTAAATAGCTCTGCAAAAAGACAGGCAGGGAAAAAAAGAATAAGTAAAATGTTTGTATAACATGTGAAGGGAAAACCTTTCAGGTGAAAACAGTCTTCATTTCTGGCTTGAGAGGAAAATAAATACATGCTATTTTTATTGAATTAAAATATTTATTTGACATTGCTGTTGCTTAATAGCAAAGTCCAAAGATAAAATTGCAGTATATTACCACAGTAATAAGACTATCCTAATGGGCTTCTGTATGCTTTTGCCAAGTAACCGAAAATTAGATGCTGCAAATCTTGTTATCACATATAGATTGGGAAATTCATATGTGAGGTAGATCAAATGAAATGTAGAAGATTTGTTCTTTGGCATTTGCCCTGTCTGATAGTTCTTATTACCAGGTTGTCCTGTTTTGGCTAATTGTGTTGAAAGTGGGAAAGAGTAACAAGTTGTGAGGGTTTGACAAACTACTCAGTAATAAAATGTTAGCCTGACTTCCGAACTGAAACTATTGCATCCTCAAATAACTTGTCAGTGGTTACAGATGAATCTAGGAGAAGTGGCAAAATATTAATTGGGCTCTACTCATGGGGGTTGTATCACCTAGTCTTCTGAATATTAATATTTCTGGTATCAGTGACTTAATTCAGAATTAGATTTAGTCCTTTTGCCGAAAGAATATATTTCGTCTTTAAAAACACAACCTCCTACCACTAACAACTTGTTCCCCCATTCTTCCACAGTAGCGTTACCATTCTGTGGTGTCACATGTTTTTGCCATTGACATTTCCAGTGTCTGAGGTCCCATCTCCAGTAAAGACATACAGAACAGACAGAATGTGGATTTTTTTCTTCAGAGCTAGAAACTCCCTGCAATACTCCTTTCCTTTCTTGAGGTTGCACTGGACTTCCTCTCTTTTGTTTCACTTCTAAGTGATGGTTCAATTGAAATGTAAATGGATTCTGAACATTTTTTTTCTAAAAGGGATTTGATTCAGACGAATCTCTCCTCTCAATTTTATATATGCTTGAAATATTTGCTTTAAGAGAATGAAATAAATTTACAGTGCCATATTGTAAATGTCTTCAAACACTGCTACATTTCATCAGATTTTGATTAGCTGCCGGCTATTTTGCTAAGCACATGATTTCTGTTAATTTCTTAATGTCAAGCAGGAAGTGACTATGAACAAGATCTCACACCATTGAAGGAAAGATATTTCTTTTCAATGCCATTCTGCAATTTTTATCCTACCTAGATCAGTACATCATACAAACCCCTCTTGATCACTATTCCTTACTTTTTTTCTTTCCTCTCCTAAAGATTTCCAGGTCCGGCTTATATTGACTTGGAGCTCTACTGAAAATTCCTATAGTATTCCAAGCATATATCTTTCAATTCAGTACAAATTGGTAGTGCTGCTGCAGTCAGCATGCATGTGTCTTTCCTTTCTTCTGCCTTGGCCTGCTCCTACTTCCAGGATATATTTCTATACCCTTTTCTGTCTATAGGAATCCATTCTTTCTATAGACTTTGCTCTGGAAGTTAAGTAGTTCTGTCAGTTTCCTGATTAGACCAGGTCTTGCAGGCTGCAATTTACTTCATGTTTCTTCTTAGATTCACATACTTGAGTTCCTCATTTCTTGTTTATTATGTTCTTTGCATTCTTAGAGGATGAATTGAAGGATCCCAGTGTAATGTGTTGTTGTCTTCTAAATTATCATTTTTAACACCTTTTTTTTCACTTCCTAGCCATGACCTCATTATTTCCTTCTGGTTCAATAACAGCTATCCATCAGTATCTTTTTCCCTGAATAATGTGAGTTTCTTTTTTATCCTTTGAAGCCCTTTTATTCTATTTCAGATCCCATTTGTATAGTATCAACTGTGATCAGCTAATATATGTCTTTATTGAAGTAAGTAGATTTTTCAATGCAGAAAACTTAAAATAAAAACAATCAAGCAAATAATAAAAAGAACCCACCAAAAAGATGTTCAAGCTACATTTCCTTTAACCTGCATTTGTAATTTTGTCCTTATTCTATCAGCCATATTTTCAGTCAACAAAATGGGAGGCTTTGTAAAAAAATGTATTTAATTGCAAATTCCTGCTTCCCATAGTATTAGCAGCATCTCTGTAATGCTGCTACAGAAAATAATTTCTTTGTGAGAAGCAAATTTTTACTGTCCTTTGTGCTATTGGATCATTAAAAAGTATTTCAGATGAACCAAGGGTCGAAAGAGAAGTTCAATTTAGCTTGATCAAAAGCAGAATTATATCAGAAATCAGTTAAAATCAGCAGATGTGGCATATGTGGCCAGGAGCAGCAGTTAATGTATGTTTTATTCTAACTTCAGTGATACTGTGGGAATATTGCATTTTAGGGTAACCAGACAAAGTCTGGCAGGTATGTCTTATACTCCAAGAATGGAGTAGAAGATATTATGTAGGCATGTCTCTGTAAGAGCTCTGATTAAAATAGGAAGTTAAAGCCTCAGGCAGCATAGTTAAAGTTTACTTCTCTTACCTGACCTGCCAGCCCATAAACTGGCTGCCTTTTAAGCTCTGCCCAGCAGGGATTTCAGTCATCTCCACCACAGCCAAGTGATCAGCATGAAGACTAGAATCTAGTCGTGTACCATACTGCTCTTGGATTGCTTACTGCTCAGCGATAGTCATACTTTTTTCAGTCCCCTTGGGAACTACTTCCCACTATTAATGGTTCATTGCAATTGTATTGAAAGCCATGGAATCTTCAGGATGGTCTGATTCAATTATTTATTTCTCTGTTTGTTTCTGCACTGGCATTGCTGTCTTTCTTTTCATTAAGTTTCCCATTTTTAGTGCTGTCCTTCATGCACAAAGCTCTCTCTAAGGCATATCCTATAGTCACTTATTTTGATTCCTAAGGTATGTGGAGGATTTCTTGAGGGGCTAGGAGATCCTCGTTTATGATGGTAAAGCTAGCACAATAAACAGTTTTTCTATGCTTCCTTTATGTTACTCCACTGGAACGAGTGCATGGGGCTTTTTTTCTTCTATACTTCTGTCTTTCTGAGCTCTGCTCCCCACTTTGTCCAGGGATGGGGAGAGATCTTGCAACACAAATAATTGCAAACACATCCTGTCTCTGCAGCAAGTTGACTAGTGAGCTTGTGATATTCCTTTTGACACATAGCAGTAGAACATGTGCCATCGTATACCTAAAAGTCATAGTCTGAGGTGTTTGTGGATTTTTTTTTATTTTTTTTTATTTTTTATTTTTTGGGTTTTTTTAGCCAATGGAAGTGTATGTGTTTAATAAAATTTGTTTTAAATTATAATCTGAGTGCTATTACACTTTGTGGCAATTGCAGCAGGAATCTCTATTGTTATCTAAGTTGATTTCTGCTGAAATGTTAGGTAGAAGCATAATTGCATAATCCATATAATTGCATGTTGCCATCTCATATGCATTCAGATCTGATTAAAATAGTCTCTTCTGCCATCCTGTTTGTGTATTTGTAAAGGTCAAATGTGTTATTAGGCTTGACTATTCAACTGCAGGATAGAGAGAACTTTTTATAGCAGCAGTAATGTGATACACATGGAAGTCTTGCTACTTCCAAAATGATACCTACTGGTCTCGAGGGTCACAGGCACATTTTTTTTCTTGTTTACCTAGTTGTAAGTCAGGTGCCCAGTCTAGTTGAGTCAGTGGATAAAGTGTGAACCTGACTGGAAAGCTGTGGTGTTGCCTTGATGATGTTCAATACTGAAATGCTGTTAGTCTTGAGCCAGTTATCTTTTTTGATCTTTACACTCATGTTGCATTTGGAACTTTTACTGCAGTAGTTATTTATGGGGAAGTACATATAATTTCCTTCATCTTCCCTTCTCTGAACAAGTAGAACATGGGTCGCAATACAGAAAGTGCGGTATGTTTGAACACTATAGCTGTTTTCTCTGTGTCTGTGGCCCAGCTACAACTGGTTAGTAGCCTGCCAGAGTAGCGCCTGGACATGTAACCTGCCAATATTCACAGAAATGCCAGAATGGTGTGTGAGGTGTGTTTTAAGTAACTTTAACAAATACCTTTTATGTTCCAGAGAAGTCAGAAGGACGCACTTTTTCTTTGAGAAGTGTAGTGACATAAATATATCCTATGTATTTCATGTGGATTTATGCATCTAGATATAAAGGAACTGGACAGTGGCCTTCTGATACCACGTAAGGTTTTCAAAGTTTTACTCTAAGCTACATCCCTGTTTTGATGTGGAAACTGGATGAACTGGAAATGTGCAGTCCTGCAAAATGTCAAACATAAAGCAACAGAGGCTTTGATTCAGTGCTGGTCCTGATGAGGTCTGAATTTCATTTCTAGATCTATAACAGGTTCCCTATTTTATTTTAAGTAATTTTGTAAATAATTTCTTTCTATAAAGAAAGGCAAAAGTTATTGCAGTGCTGCTTACAATTTTGTACAGTTTTCTCTGGTGTCTGTTCATGTTTTTCTTTAAATCGGAAGCCCCTTTGGCACTGCCGCTCTTTGTCCCTTTTTGTATCTTCAAAGCAGTCTGGTCAGAATCTTCTCAAATCAGGTCAAGGTTGATTGTTACTTTAGAACGGATATGTAACACTTAAGCAGACTGGCTTTTTTACTGAAGGTGAACTTCAAAGGGCTCAGTAACACAAACCCAAGGGGGCCTTTAGATGTGTTCTTAGTGGTTCTTGCATAACTAAAATCGATTAGCAGCTACAAGAAGCTAGATAATGTGTGTGAAATAAGTTGCTGTTTTTATCCTGTTTTCTCTGTCTTGCAGTTACCTCCTCCTTTTAATCAATAATGTTGAAGTTATTAGCAACCTCTAGAAGGGTCAAGAATACAACAATATTGAAAATATGTGGGTGAGGTGATAAAGGCTGAATGATGGATAACATAGGCATTCTGAGGCAAGTTTTGGTTGTACTTTTAAATCAATGACTTTGGTTATTCCATGAATTAATATACATGTTGATTTTTGCTTTTTTAATTAATAAATGCTTTATGAAAATAAATAATTCAGAAATCTCACCTTGGTTCAGTCAAAGTAGGACAGAATAGTTACACTGAATATGATACAACAGACTCTTTCCATTTCCTTTTACTCTGTCCTCTTGTAGTAGGAATTCTTTGGCTCTCTGGGGAAGAGAATTCAGTTTGAAATAAATTCAATCTGGCAGTCACTCTCCTATCTCCACATCCAAAACTCATTAGAACTAAACAGAAATCTTCAAATTGAAATAAATTTTCCTACTTGGATAGTGATTTGGATCCATTCTTCTTTTTGTACAGCACCTTTTACATCTTCAGATGCTACATACCTGTTGTCTAAAAATGGGTGGTGTAAAAACTGGATGCATTTTTTTCCACTCCCAGTAGCAGATTATCTTTTGCATGGCTGTATCAATGACAACCCACAAGCTGCTCAGTCACAAGCCCATGAATCCTACTTGAAGATATTTGCTGTCTCAACCTAGTTTTAGGTTACATTAGCTTGACCCATGTTTATGTTTTCAGTAAAAGAAAAAATGAGATAAACATCTGTATTTTAGAAAGCACTTGCATTGCATGGAAATGAATTCTAAACAAAACGTACCCTTCAATGTCACCTACTGATCTTACAGGTAACTACTTACCTCTGCCTATACATGGACATCTTTAGAGGAGTTTTGTGATTAAACAAAACCAATCAAAGCTTTATTAGCTATCCCTGCTTTCTCTGGTTATTTGTCTCTTCCCATTTTAACATAATTTAGTAGTTTTTTCTCTTACATATAAAATTCTGGATTGTATAGCCTTGGATCTGATTTGGCAGGGCAATTGCAGTTGGTCAGTACAGTGGTATGATGCAGGTTGAACTCCTCTGTTTAATGTCATTAAATTAGTAGTCATGGGACGAAATGGCAGAGGGTAGACAAACCAGAATGCTGATGGAACATTGTACACGTGCTCGAAAAAGAGTTTATGTCTACCTACAGCAGGATGTTAGGGTCAATGCAGTTGTTCTGTCTCTTAAAAGAATAGTTGGCCTATTTTTGTTCTGTGGCCTGGTCAATCATATACATGTCCTCTCCAATCCTTAAGACTATTTTAGGATAATTCTGAAAAGAATTCAATCCCTTTACTTCTTATAAGAGAAAATCCTTATAAACTCACTGTCCACTAATTGCAGAAACCTTCTTTTACCATGAAAAGAATATTCTATCCTGACAACTGCTCCCTTGTTTTTCCCCTGCTCAAGACAGGGACTGTCTAGGCCTTTGACAAGCTGTTCATCATTGATCACCAACTTTACGGGATTCGATCATAGTACAGCAAACCACGTAAACTCATTCAGTCATAAACATGTGGTTCCTGAAAGCTTGTGGATTTTATTGCTTCTGTGTTTTTCGAAAGAAATTATCATGGTCCCTTGTTTAGAAGCTCCCTCTGTTTTCCTGCTTATTGGGGTTTTTTTTGTCGTTTGGTTAGTTTGTTTTGGTTTTGGTTTTGTTTGGTTTGTTTTGATTTTGGTTTGGTTGGTTGGTTTGTTTTGGCTTTGCTTTGTTTGGTTGGTTTGGATTGGTTTTTTCTTTGGTTTATCTTGGTTTTGGTTTTGTTTTTCTTTTCTTTGAGTGTTGGTAGATCATGAAAGGAGTACTTGAGCTGTCCTAAAGACCTGATCTTTCCCTCTGCTGTTCTCTTACATGGAAAGAACTGATTCATGCTAACTTCAGTTTCAGTTTTGAATAATTATGAAGAACAGTGGCTAAACTTTCCAATCCATAATCTCTTGACTCTTCAGGATGTTACTTCACCCAGACTAGCTTTTCTATTATCTGCACTATTTCTAGTCTACTAGAATTTCCTCTTACTACCTAGGGTTTGGTTGCTTGTTTTATGTAGATAATAAACGATGTCTTTTCTTGTTTTTGAAGGAAAATTATTTGTTTAATGTTCCTGCTTTTTAACTTTTATTTAAGTCAATGCTGTAAGCAGTTTGCTGACAAAAGCAAGGGCTTTTCTTTTTTTTCCTAAATCCACAAGGTTGAAAACAGAAAGCAGTTGGTATATGTAAAGTTCAGCCCTTCTATGAATACAAATATTGGTCCATAGGGTAAGTTATTTTCATTTTGGATAATAAGTTCCATGAAAATTGGATATTTCATG
Source organism: Myiopsitta monachus (assembly GCA_017639245.1). Taxonomy (NCBI): domain Eukaryota; kingdom Metazoa; phylum Chordata; class Aves; order Psittaciformes; family Psittacidae; genus Myiopsitta; species Myiopsitta monachus. Next base: position 69,761,207 of record CM029921.1, on the reverse strand, counting down.
AGGAGATTTCTCAGAAATAGTTATTTTTATATATGTGTGCGTGTATGTAGTAGGTATTTTAATACTAGGGAAAAAAATGAACAGAGCACAAATCCAGAGCTGGCATTGTACATAATGAAAAAAAGGGTAGAAGAGAAAAAATCCCAGGGGTAAATCATAGTCTCTGCATATGTGATGCAGCAGTTTAGGCCTGAAGATGCTTTTGCAACCACTGTTTGAAGCAGAAGCTTCCCTTTGGCAAACAAAAAATATTGGGTTGCTGTTTTGAAAACGTCCAAAATTTGATGCAATACCTAGACTAATTCTGTTCTCATTAACATAGCTTTTGAACCCTCAACTTACTCGGCCTCAGTTACGGCCATACAATGCCAATCTAGGGGCAGTTTAAGCCTGAGCAGTATAAATTATAGTGAGAATGGATTTGCAAACTTGGTTTTATTTTTTTATGTATTTTTTTTAAATCTCTTTAAAATTTATGCAACGGTTTGCTTTTCTTTTCTTTTCTTTTTTTTCTTTTTTTTTTTTTAAATAGGCTACTCTATATATCCAAAATGTTAAACTGCTACTAATTGAAAAGATTGAACTGGCTCAGAAATGTTCATGGGAACAAAAGGTGATTCAAATGGCAAGGTTATGACAATCCTCTTTTACCATTTTCTTACAGATGTCCTCCTCAATGCCTGATGTTTAATAGCTGATCAAAGTGGCTGTGCAATCTCCGAACAAGATCCCACTGCTTCTGTAAGAGACAGCTTCCAGAAACTGCTTCAAGAAGAGCAATGGCCTCTTCCAAAGAGAAAGGTAAGTCTTTGTCACGTGAAACACTATGTGTCTTCCCTGAAAGACATGAAATACAGCAAGAGCCTGTGAGGTATTTGTCAGACTACAGAAACATCGCTCTCCTCTGGGAACAGAAATACCTGAGTAATTTATTGTGGATGTTTTTCAGAAATGCAAACCAGGTGTTTTGAAGTCTCTTATATCTGTGACTGTATTACTCTCAGGCTGTTAAGAGTTTTAATTTTGTGGTTACCCCACACCTGCTGTTTCATTATTAAAACCCGAGGTCTGATTAATCAAAAATGTATTCTGCAGTCAGATCACACAAGTTCTATGAAATTTGTATGCATGAGTGTACTGTGGAAGCTATGCATGTCTGAAATAATTTTTAAAGTTTCTGATGTGTGTTTAAGCGTCTAATGAGAAAGCAGTATGGTAAAACAGGAATGTCGCACCTAGAATGCAGCTGTGAGAAACTTCCTTTCCTTTAATATGTGTGTATGAACACGCCTCCATGCACACACCCTAATAAAAAAGGAAGAATTTATGCCTCATTTTCATGAACACTTAAAGACTTGGTAGTATATCAAAATGGTATGGCTGACAAAATGGCAAAAATAACAGAAAAGCTTGGCAAATTCAGTCCCCCACATCCTGTAGCTTAATGCTTGCAATGTCATGCCTCTAAGGGAAACTGACATCCAGCCACTTGTTTTAAACCACAAATATTATATGAGGAGGGTATTGATGAACATTCACACTTCACCTAGCTGAACTGTTGTAAAATGGTTCATTGATCTTTCACTGGTTCTCAATTTTGCTGAGTACTTTCCTCACAACAGAAAGTATGGTAAGAACTTCTCTTGCAGTTTGTGTCTTCATGAAGCTCTTCCTTTGATATTTGATATAATTAAGTAATGAATCTTTCACTATTTCATGTAGTCTAGAATAATTTAATCCTTCAGTCTGCTCATAACTCTTCCAGTGGAAATTATTTTCCCCTCTCTTATGTTTGTACGGAAGCTAACATCAGAGCGTTACTGTGTATCTGGGATGTTTCATTTATTGCAGTTGTTCATAGCTTGTATGGGAGCTCAGGCGGGTGAGCTTCACTGCTCCTATCAGTTCTTTTCCCATAATGGTGCTGTGGCATCCAGCAAGCACAATGAGGTAAAAAATTACAGCAGCTATGCAAAACAAGTTTGAGGACAGTTACTTCCGGAGTTGAGAGGGACAGAAGGTAACAGCAGTGAGGCTCACACTGAGGACAGTTTTTGTTTGTGTTACTTGTTGCAATACAAACAAATATCAGCAGTAATAGGGTAGGTGGGTAAATGCTTCAGTATAATATTGTCAGTGTGGCTGAACACTAATTCATAGCTTTTCTTAGTCTGTTAGACTTCAGACAGGATGAAAACAGCTTGTCTAATGTTTGGAACATCTCATAGAAACTGTTAATATTCATTCATGAGGAGTACGTTATAGGAGGTCTGTTAAATTTACAAAGCATACTTTCCTGTCAGATGAGTTATCGTTTAAAGAAATAAAATGAATTTGCTTTTGGAAGCCCAATCCTTAGCTGGCCTTTCTGGTTGCAAAGCAATTAGTTCCATGTATAATGCTTTTTCAGCATAGAAAAGCACTGTGGAATGGCAGAATATTGTGTAAAACTTAGTCAATGAAATTTTTAAGAGGATGAAAAAGAATTGTTAACAATAGAAGTGCAACTCAAAAGATCTTATTCAAGTCTCATGTAACTTCATCCTGAAGCAGGTGAACTGGATCAAGTTAATGTGCGTCAAAATTCTTCCTTAGACCTGAAGGCTCATGACATGACCATGTGAACATTTGCTCACAGCATCTCATGAGTCAAGGGGAAGAAACACCCAAAGGCAGGGCTTCTCACAGCTACTTCTTGCACAGCTCCTTCTCAGAACTCAGTGCTTTTCACAGCAGTCTGATCCAAGGTTACAGAGCTGGTGCCATTTCAGTGGTGACCTTGAACAGAAGTAATTAAATCCTTCTGAGAGAGCTTGCATAGCCTGTTGGTGCACTCAAGTTGCTGATGTAAGCTAACAGCCAGCTTGTTCCTCCATGAGAACAGGAGGATTCTAGAACCCTTATTGCAGGAGCCATTAAGACTAGCCTTCAACTTTGTACGTATGTAGGGAAATTGGTTGGGGAAAAGTTGGGACACCTGGGGGCTTATTTGGCCTGAACAACATTCCCCTCTCCAACAGTTCTGGCTTAGTAACCACTCTAATTTTTGTGCTGTTTTGCTCAAAGAGATAATAATTTTGCACGTGTTTGATCTAGGTAGTTAAAGACTAATACCAAGCTCCTGGAACAAGTCAGCCAGCTCCAGATGGCTAACCACATGTTCTGACAGCAGTACCATCAGAGGAAGATGCAGTGTGAAAATGTATCTGGCCTCTAATCACATTTCATATCCCAGTGCTATCTTTGGCAGCAAATGTGGCTGGTTAGAAGTAAACTTTAGATATCAGAAGCTTAGTGCAACATTATTTAACATTTTAAGGGAAGATTAAAATGGACATTGAGCTCTTTCTTTGAACTTTGTTGTAACAGTGAGTTATAGGCATCTCATAATGCCTGCCTTTCTCTCCTCCACCTTCACAAGATGGGCAATTAATCTAAAGAATATAGAATATTTTAGCCTTTGGAACTCAAGTTCTCAGTCTCCTTTCTTACATCCTGTGAATGTGATAAGAAGAGATCTGAAGCTGGTAGCAATAATTTAGTGAATGAGGGACCTTGGAGGGGTTTGATCTTTTAAATAGCATTACAAAAATATACTAAATAATACAAAGGTATACCAGGTTGCTTTCAGGGTAGTGTGTCATGATATGCACACTGGTGCTTGGCCTGTGCAGAAAAAGGGTGCTGTAATTTAGCATGGAAACATCCTATGTTGAAACTATGGTTCACCCTGGCACTGGTCATTTCTGCCATCTGCAAAGATCAGCTGCAAGATCAAGAATGAGATGTGAAGACTTGTGTTCTGGTACCTCATGTGGTGTTTAAGGCTCTGAATTTTGCCTGAGCAACTGTGTGCATCAGAACAGGCAAAGGGTTGCTTTCATTTAAACTCTTTTCAGGAAGATCACAGGGAAAATTAGTTATTCATAATGCTCAGTAATTTATTTCTATTTTTTTTCAGTTGCAGGGCCATCAACAAGAACAAGGTTTGCCCTCCCACAGGCACAGCTTATCAGCCTTTTAAAGATCTTGAAAATAAGCAAGGTTATTTTAGCTAACTTGAGGTCTAAAACCTGTTTCTATTCACATCTTTCTAACGAGTATGTAAAAAATGATCCGGAAAACGTTATGCTAATTTTGTACTTATCCACACAGTAAGCAATAGAGCTTTCAGTCTAAGAAACACAATTAGACTGTGGATGATTTTGGGGTGGTGTCATTTTGCCCCCCTAGCTAAACATAACCACTTGTATTTGAACTCCCACAAAATACAGTTGTACATAGGAAAAAAGAAACAGCTGTTCTGGGAAATAAGTTTCAAAGGGGCAGCCTGATTGCTAAGGCTCTTATAGAGAAAGGATGGGTTTTTCTATTGCTTCTTCTGACCCAAGCTCACTTGGTGATGTAATGCTTTATGTCTTGAGGCAAGAAGTAAAGGAATGGAGAGGTAAGTTAGTGATTTTAATTCAAAATCCAAGTAGATCTTCATGTCAAGAAGACAGTAGGCTGCCCTTGCTGGGCAGTTGATCAACAGTGTATCTGCTGAATGGGAGATGAAGCCAGCATAAGATTCAAATCAAATTGCGCCTTCCTATCTCTCATCTAACCCTCAAAAGTCACTCCTGTACTTAGAACTTGGGCAGATGTTCGTGCCTTTTAACTTCAGGTATCAAATTTACTTAAGCTGGGGGTCTGCATTTTCTATTTACTTCACAGAAAGAGACAAGTTCCATGATTTATAATACTGTCACTTGTCTTTTGGATTTTTTTCTGCTGCCTAAAATTAGGGAAGTTGTCATCTTTCAACAAGGTAGGCACACACCTTTCTTGAAAATCTAGAGCACTTGTGTGTCCTGTCAATCAGAAAAACAGCCTTGTTGTTTTGGCCCTGAAACGCTTTGGGGTTTTGAGTACCATGAGAAAAGATATGTTCGTTTTACATTTTTGTGAAGTGACATGAATTAATATGCCCTGGTAAAAATGACTACTACAGCTGCTTGGTACATCATATATATAGTGTAAAACCAGTGCAATCATCCTTATAACTCCAAATGGGAGTGGGCTTTATGAAAAACCTTGACACCTGATCAATTCCAACAAAAACAAAATGACTTCTTATCATTAGGGTTTCCGGTTTTGTTCTTAGTGTATTGGGCTTGCATGGCCAAGTTTTGGTATTGGGAGAGGGCGGGAGGGGAGCTCCAGGGATGGCTTCTGTGAGAAGCTGCTAGAAGCTTCCCCCTATGTCTGAGAGTGTCAACGTCAGCCGGTCCCAAGATGAACCCATTGCGGTCTGAAGGCAAGCCAGATGGTGCCTCCCTGATAACACATTAAAGAAGGGTGGAAAATGTTACTGCGCAACAGCAATTGCAGCTTGAGACAGGACTGAGAATAGCTGAGATACACAACTCCGCATGCACAAAGGTCAATGAAGAAGGAGGGCAGGAGGTGCTCCAGGCACCAGAGCAGAGATTCCCCTGCAGCCTGTGATGCAGCCCATGAAGAGGCAGCTGTGCCCCTGCAGCCCATGCTGGTTTATGAGGGAGCAGATCTCCACCTGCAGCCAAGGGAGACCTCTGTGCTGGAGCAGGGGGATGTCCGAAGGAGGCTGTGACCCTGCACTGAAGCAGGGTCCTGGCAGGACCTGTGGCCCCATAGAGAGAGGAGCCCATGCTGGAGTAGGTTTGCTGCAAGACTGGTGACCCAGCAGGGGACTCACACTGGAGCAACCTGTTCCTGAATGGCTGCACCCATGGAAGGGACCCACTCTGGATCAGACTGTGCCTGAATGGCTGCACCCATGGAAGGGACTCACACTGGAGCAGTCTGTGCCTGAAGGGCTGCACCCATGGAAGGGACCCATGCTGCAGCAGTTTGTGAAGAACTGCAGCCTATGGGAAGGACCCATGCTGGAGAATTTCATGAAGGACCTTCTCCCATAGGAGGGACCTCACGCTGGAGCAGGGCAAGAGTGTGAGGAGTCCTCCCACTGAGGAGGAAAGAGTAGCAGAGGCAACTGATGAACTGACCACAACCCCCATTCCATATTCCCCTGTGCTGCTGGGGATGGAGGAGGTAGAGAACTCGGGAATAAAGTTAAGCCCAGGAAGAAGGAATGGAGGATGGGAAAGTGTTTTAAGAATTAGGTTTTATTTCTCATTATCCTACTCTGAATTGATTGGTAATAAATTAATTTTCCCCAAATCAAGTCTGTTTTGCCCATGATGATACCCTGGTGAGTGATCTCCCTGTCCTTAACTCATGAGCTTTTCATTACATTTTTCTCTCCCCTGTCCGGTTGAAGAGGGGAAGAGATAGAGTAGCTTTGGTGGGCAGCTGGCATCAAACCAGGGTCAACCCACCACACTCAATATGAGATAAAACAGGAGTTTATCTGGACTGAAACTCAAAGAAAGGTATTTTGTACCTGAGGTCCTCACTGGTGGGACAAGCTCTATCTCTGAAGAAATCCTGCTCTACATGTTTTACAAGGTCTTTGATGTGACCTGGGAATTATCACTCTGTACTTTCAGGCTCATCTGTGTTTTAAACCTTTGTGGAAGTAATATCCACAAAAAAAGAACACTTCTTAAATGAAGTAATACGTCATATGGAGATGGATAGACTTCATTCAGCTGGTTCTGGAGCTTCAGTTCGTTTTGATAGCGTAACACAAATGTGGTGGGTAATCAGAGCAACAGCAGTACTGCACAGGGGGAAAACTGGCACGACAGTGAGTAGAAAATAATTTGCAAAGAAATAATGAGAAAATTGCATGGACTGCAGGGGAACACAGGGTATAAAATGCTGCATTCCTTTTTGGTCTTGCCTGTCTCGAGAATAAGTTATGTCGTCTAAAAACTTGGGTTAAATATAGTGATCTGGGAAAAAAATATGAATTCTCATTATGTGGCAGTGACTTAGAGATTTGCAGAAAAGTTGAGGTTGGAAGGGACCTTTGGAGATGATGTATTCTATTTTTTTTATCAGCTGAAAATAGAGTCAGATTAATATCAGCTTAGAAAGTAATGAATTATTATTTCTTCCACTTCAAATTCAATCTATTGCATTTACTTCTGGCTAAAAACCTGGGAACTACTAATACAGTTTTTCCTATCTTACCAACTACTGCCTGCTTCTCATCTATGTTCAGGGGCTGTACCACCTCTAGAGCAAAGAGACTTTGCAAAGTCAAAGGAAGCCTGAATTTGCACATCTTTCCAGCTGTCATTTCTAGTGACGTAGGGGTGGTAATTTTTGTTGTAAGTTGCTGGGAATTCAGGTATTCTGTATTTCTCTGAGACTCAACTTTGTCTTTGAAAAGCAAGATAATGTTTTTTCGTCACTTCCTTACCACTGTATTGCAGTGGTAAAGAAATGGGTGACCATTCAACTATGTTTTGTCTATCTTTAGTTTCCATATGTCTTCTGCCACTGCCACCTGAGTATTGTGCATGGTGGTGCAAAAATATACTGTATATCAGGTCTCTTATGTATATGCAAGTGGTCCAGAGAGAGGGAATGAATAGCTAGGGGTAAGGGGAAAGGGCAGCCCTTAAGCTGCCAAGAAAATAACACATGAAACTGTTCCCTTAGTGTCAGTGAAGATAAAAATGTAGTACAGATGTAACAGGATATGGTAGACTTTGATTGGTACAGTGTATCACTGCAGGAGTTTTCCCTGCTTTGCTGTCAGTCACAGGCTATGAATGTGACAGATACAGCTTGATGTATGTATGTGATTTGATCCATTACTCAGCCTTCTAACTGTAGCCATATACAAAACAGGCTCAGACTGTATTCCTTGTCTGAAAGATTACTGCCTGGAAGATGGATGCAAATACAGTTAGAAAAGGCAAGGCAAGCAAGTAGAGCAAATATAGTATGAAAGGCTTAAATCTTCTGTCCTCTCCTAAAATTTTGCTTGTCCTGACTCAAATGTCTTTGTGTTGTAGGTTTCTGTGTGACAGTACATGCATTTGTTATAGTCCGCAGTGTGCGTACATAGGCAAAAGTAGTTAGATAAGGTGGACAATAACCTGTAGTCAGGTAAAGCTTAACGCGCTTATTCAGCATAGTTTGGTCAGGAGTCTGGGGTGTGTGTGTGCTCAGTCCATATGAGAAGTTTAAGAGTAGGAGGGAATACAGTGAAGTCACAGCAGAGAGTCCTGGCTGTGATTAATAAGGCTTGGAACAAATGGAGCAACAGAAAGCTGCTGGTGAAAAGCCTGACACAAAATGAAGAGAGCAGAAAGAATTTCTCTACTGTAGGACTTGGTGCACTTAGGAAACTGGTAAAATCTTGACAAATGAGAAAGAGAAGGGAGAGATAATACTATTGGGACTCTTCGCAGTGTGTATTTCTATGGGGGAAACAAAACACAACCCTCTGGATATTGAAGAGGGCAAAACCAGCAAAAATTGGCATTCCAGACTGCACAGAAAACTACCCGCTGTTTAACACACACGCGCGTGCACACACACGCACCCCCACAAAAACCCCTGCCTGTACATCATCTGTCTAATTGACTGCATTGAAGTGTATAGGTATTTGTAAATGAAGGATGTGTTCAAATTGAAAACGTTCTTTTACCTTCTTGGGAACCTTGATTTTGTAAAAGTGCTTCCCTCTCTGTAATACAAAAAAGTGCCAAAGTGCCAGCAGAACAATATGGCCTTTTCAACAATACTAAAAGAAACAAGAAGAACCCTCAGAACTGAGCTAACAAACCCCCACTGTTCTGCCAGTGTCAGAATTTACAGAGCGGAAGGAGCTTTTTTGGAAACCAGTTACTTATAATCTCTGGCATTTTGACAAGGTATATCTACTAAATGTGCTCCTTAAAATATTCGTCAGTTATATGCCCAGGTTACCCTTGACATTTTTTGAAATATTACGGAATTTTTCCTTCATGAACAAGGGCAAAGAGCTGAAACAGGGTACATGAGACATGTTTTAGAGTGATTTTTTTGTTTAGATTATACCTTTTGAAATTGGTATGAATAATGCAAAAACGCAACACCCTGACAGTTATTTTAGGCTCTGCTTTTTACATTGCTTTAGAGTCACTGCTTATCTTCTGATACCATGGAGAACTGTTACAGAGAATCATTCCAGTAACTATTGATCAGCAATCTTCACTGTAAAACAATTTAAGTCCAAAGCTTGTAGTGGTATAAAATGGTGCAATTATTTTTTTTTCCAATGGTATTAAGCAAATTACACCATCAGAGGATTTTACAGATTATTGCATCTAAAGCTGTACATTAAAGCCCTTCGATATTTCATCAATAGAAGATGCCGATACATGGTATCAGAATGAATTGTTACATTTCTTTAAAAATTCTCAGTTCTTTAAATGGATCATCTTATTTGTAACCACTGAGGACTTTGTAACGCTGGGGCGGTGGGTCTGCTGAAAAGAGATTTTTGCTAAAACCAGAAAAAAAGGCTATCAAGAAAAAGGAGAAGAATACAAAATAAAATACTATAAAGTCAGTAAAGCTCTGTTTTTAAGGTTTTTTTCTGTTTCTAAGGGGAAAAATCTGAAAAAAAATAAAAATTAATACAGATAATTCAAAATTACTTGGAGGGAAAAGGTGAGTCCGTACTTTGAGAACAAAAATATTGTTATTGACGAAATAAAATGGTATCATTGCTAGTGATAGCGTTAAAGGAGGTAGAAAGTCCCAGAGTTGCACTGCGTATACAAAGAAAAACAAGGGGTGTTTCACAGATCCCTTGAAGATTAAGGCAAGTGTGGCAGTAATTTACAAAAACACTTTCAAGCAAGATTGCAAAAAAAAAAGAATATTTAAGGCTTCAAACTTAGAAAGGGAAATAGTCCAGTTAATATAAGGAACTAGTGCATCCCTGTGAAGTAGAGGGTAATCGGGTATATTTGGAGAAATTATTAGCTGACTAGCATGGTTTCTTTCAGCATGGTTTGATCTTTTACTTAAAGTTAGGTGGGGGACATGGAATTCATTTTGAGTCATTACACAATGAAGTGATCTTCAGATTTAGTGATATTTTTATCGAGGATGTTAGTACGGCTAGTTGCTGCTTAGGTGTTGCTGTAGCTGACACTGTTCATAATTATTGTTTGTTACCACCACATCAGGAAGCCCTGCTGTGCCTGACATGGAATAAAGGAGAACAGAGAGAGGTGATGTCTGTCCTGGAAAAACAGTTTGTACAGTGAAAGGAGAGAAATGGGTCATTTTAGGGTATGTAACTTACTATAATGGATCACATGGAAAAAACCTGTTTCTTCTCATTAACCACAGAGGGGGATTCCAGAGTGATGAGCTCTGCCGTAGGATCTACATTGCTTTGAGTTAGGTGAGATGAATATCCCTCAGAATGCCACAGTGACAGCCATGATAGGATGTCATGGCTCACTGGTTCTTAAATGTTTTGACAGCTTTATATATGTATATGTCATGTGTATATGTTTTTGAGGGAAGGCAGTTGCAGGCAATATAGCAGAGAAGGAGAATATAGCAGAGAATGGTTGGAAGGAGAAAAATAAAGATATTTAAAATAGTATTCTGGAAATGGAAGAGTGTCAGTGTAAAATGTCTAGGCTTTCTTGAAGTGAAACTGACCACTGAAAGGAGCTCTAGGCAGGCTCTGTCAGACTTCCGTGCACATTTACACGAGTTACAGTTTATATGGTATACAGTTTATAGGAAATTGTGTGAGAGAAAGGGTTTTCCTTTACACAACTCTGCAGAAAAAGAGCTAGGCTATAGACATAGATAGTTTCATTCACTTTTGAAAGTATAGCTTTATGGGGTAGTCTTGAAAAGGTCTACTCTAGAGGGTGCATCTAGGGAAGAAATTTTGGTCTTCACGAAAAATATACAGTATAAACAAATAGAGGAAGACAAAAATGATTCTACGGTATGGTATCTTTATGGCGCTGCAGGGTGTGACTTGAATAGTGTTACATTAATGCAACCTAAAGCACTTGCTTGCCTTTGTAATTCAAGAATACCTGAGTAACCCAGGTTTTTCGGGTAGATAGCACAGAAGTTTCTAGTAGATTTCTATCCCATAATTCCATTAATCCTCTAGAATATGCTGATTGCATTCCTGCTGATAAAACAGTAACCCTATTCTTCAGTCAGCTGAAAATCTGAAGTTAGATGTGCTAGAGTTAAGGGCGAAAGCAGCTAAAACAATGCAAATCAACGGGTGAAAATCTATGCCTGAATGTAATACAATGGGATATTAAGAGAAAAAGTCAGTGGAACAAATATACAACACTCCTGATCACTTTCCAAAAGGAGAGTTCTTTGTGTTTTGTATAGCTCAGGTGGCAGTGGGGTCGTGGATTACGGTCCCTTTAATCAAACACGGTGTTGTATTCCTACACAGCATGCACTTGTGCTATTTCCAGCTGCTGCAAGCTGGGGTAGAATTTTTCTTGTGACCTAAAGTCATGCGCCAGTTATTCTGTGCTGCCTCGGCCTGAGCTTCAGAACTATAACAGCAATTACCCTCCACTACCAGGATCATGGAAAAGAGGAGAGCAGTAGAAACAGAGGAAAGAAATTCATTTCCCATATCCTTATCTGCCTTCAGCATGTTGTTTCACAGTGGACTTCTACTGAATGGGTTGTTGCTTTTGCAATGCTGATGTAGAGAATGAAGAAGAAAACCTTTTAGGGAAACAGTTGGCAGCAGTCTGGATTACACCTTCTGCACGGAGGATAAGTTGGCTGATTGAAGCTGTCTGTCAAAATTTGGCTGGAGCAGTTAGCTTCACCTGGCTTATTCCACTAGAAGTCAATGTCATATTTTAATGTGAATTAGTTTTTAAAGCTGAAGGTTGGGAGGAATTTGCTTCTTATTTCTGTTCTGTACCTAGAGATAAATAGAAGGCAGTATTAGGCAGTAGTGGAAAGTGAAGGATGGTGAGCCTTGTAACAATGCCTTACACATTTACAGTACCTTTTAAACAAGATTTTAGAATGTACTTTATATTGTGAATGTAGAAATGTGTGTTATGACATTATAATGGTTCTCAATAGACACATAAGTTTGTATTAGGTTCTGTAACAGAATACAACTAATATATTTAATATGCTCATTAGTCCAGAAGTTTAATTATTTAAAGAATCTTTTGTTACCTTGTGGAATACAACTGTATAAAGTGGGGCTGTGAAATGAGCTAGTGATGGATGTATCCAGAGTTCACGCAGGTGAAGCCAAACTTGATTCAGTTAAGTTTTGGCCACAGAACACACACTTGTTCATACCTGATAGCAATAGCTGTAATAAGTAGGTTTTGCTTTACCTATTGTGGCATAAGCTACAACACTTGCAAGCTCCTTAGGTACTATATTAATATTGCTAGTAACTAATTTGATGAGCTAATGCTGATGTTATGGGTTTTGATAATCTCTTAGTAGAAGTAAGTGCTTGACGTTAGGGTGCTTGGAAAGCTGTTATGTAGGTTTAATTTTTTTTGAGCACTTCAGCAATATTGTCCAAGGAAAGCTGATGCGAGCCTTGCATTGTGTAGCCTTGCTTATATGCAACATGCTCACTCTTTCATATTTATTTAACTATTTGTGATTCAAAGAATAGACAGAAATGGGTTTGAGTTCTATTGCCATTTTTATTTCTTAAATAATCACTCAATGGAATGGAGAAAGAAACTGTTAACACGCAGGTTGCCCACTGAAATTTTTGCAAAAACGGATGCTGTGAGTTGATATCTTAATAGGATATCCTGATTTACTGCTTTACTTATGAGAAGAGTAGCTGTGGGTTGTAGTTTTACTAAGTGAAATAAACCCAAAAAGAAGAGATGTGGAAAGCAGAAAAAAAAATTTTCCTCTTAAGCTGAAAACCTTTTTCCTTAATGAAACTTTGTGTTTATTCACACTTGTACCAGAACAGGATAGAAAAAACTCTCCTTAAAAGATGGAAAGGATGGCATTCATCATTCTCACTCAAGAGGCCATAATGTAAAAATACACCATTCCTATAACCATGTAAGTTTCTATAAACTCATTTAGTTTCACATGCTTTGAATAGAATGCGCTTAAGGCTTTCAAATAAAGCTTTTCTCATGTCTTTGTGAAGCCAATAGAATGATACCTTGGTCTAGTGTTTAGTTGCTCCCCTCACTGCTAATGGTATTCTGGTCTTCAGTAGGTCAAAGGGGGTGATCTTTCCCTTCCTCTTGGCAGTGGTGAGGCTACACCTGAAGTGCAGTGTCCATTTCTGTGCTCCTCAGTACAAGAGAGACATGGGCATACTGGAGAGAACACATTGGAATGCCATGAAGATTGTTAAGGGACTGGAACATGTCTTCTATAAGGAAAGGCTGAGGGAGCTGGGACTGTTCAGCTTGGGCAAGAGAAGGCTTAGGGGGCTGAAATCTCATCTGTGTATATAAATACCTGAAAGGAAGAGGTAAAGAGGATGGAGCCAGACTCTTCTCATTGGTGCTCAGTGAGGATAAGAGGCAAAGGGTACAGTCTGAAATACAGGAGGTTTTGCCTGAACATCAGGAAACACTTTACTATGAGGATTATTGAACACTGGCAGAGGTTGCCCAGAAAGGTGGTGGCATCTCCATACTTAGAAATATTCAAAAGCATTTTGGACATGGTCTTGTACAGTCAGCTTTAGGTGATCCTGCTGCAGGGAGATGTTGGATCAAATGACCTCCAGAGATCACTTCCAACCTCAGCCAGTCTGTGATTCTGTGATTTACATTCAGTTTGCATGTCTCTCTACAAAGCTCTGACTAACAGACTTTTATTGAACAAAAGCCAGTTATGGCAATGGGCTTCCTGCAGCAGTTTCAAGACCGTAGAATTAGTTCTTATGCAGCTTTTGATTTTCACACATGTGGTGTAATTATTCCTAATTTTTGACCACCACGGCTAGATAAAAGATACAGGAAATGAACAAAATACTGCGATTCTCAAGGCCAAGAATTATAAGCTAACCAACTGAATAAAAATACTTGTACTATCTGTCACAGAAGGCAGAATAATACAGAAGAAATTTATGTTAATGAAGTTTCAGGATAGGCGTCAGATTATTCAGACACTAAAGGACTTGATAATAGGCCAGCATAAACAGAAGCATCTGTCTTTCTGAAGTGCTGGCTGATTAAGAAAATTACTCCATGTGTTTAACTAAGCTTTTATACTAACCTTAGGTTAGTGGTGAGGATTAGAAGCTTTGTAATTTTTTTGATGGAGAATTTTTAATTTCATCTTTGTAGAAAGGCGCTTAAACAAACACTTTCATTTACATGTTGGGCTTGAATATGATTTGTAAAACTGGAAGCTGAAATGTGCAAGTAGCTGTAACTAATGGGGAGAAATGATAATACAAGAATTGTTGGAGGGCTTCTTTGCCTCCTGCTGATCCACCTGCATAGAAAAGATTCAGCACCTAATTCATTGGGGTTTAGTGTCACTTGGCATTACTGGAGCAGCTGTTGTTTTGTGCAGAGGCCAATTTTTTTTCAGAAGACAAACTCCTCTTCTGCAGTTTTCTAGAGCAAGTACAGGTGTTTGGCATCTCTCCTGAAAGTGAATGAAGTCACTAGATTCTGGTAAGCTTTGCACTGCCACAAGAAGGCATATGCTTGTCTATTTTTAGAAACAAGTGCAGTAATAAAAGTTTTGTGAAGTAAAGACTGCAGTAATATTACATGGACTCTAAATTGCTTTCATGCATGCCCTAAATAAAGTGCTAAGAGGGTATAAGAAATGCGCCCTATCCCAAAATCCAGTTGCTGAGACCATGTTTTAACGTGTTTGCGAAGAAGTTACGTGGCATGTTCTACCTTATTGTTGAGAGGCCTGCAGTTTGCCAGTGTAATACTATGAGCATTTACTTCTAGGGAAATAGTTTGTTTCATGTGTACTGCAGCCTGGTTTACAAGAGGGAATAACCTCAGAGAAGGGACTGGGTCTGCTGCCGTAGAGCAAACTGAAGGAACGTCACATTTAGTTTTTTGTTGCTCCTTTGTCCAACAACCAACAATTCAGAAAAGAGCTGGTTGAGTGAATGCCAAATTTAAGCAAGCTGCTCCCTTGCCATGGAGTTTTCTGATTGCAGGTAGAGGAAACAAACCAAGCCCCAGAGAAATGGCTATTAGTGCTTCCAGAAACTAATATGTAGCAAAGACCCATTGACTAATGTCATCCTTCTCACTTAATATCATTCCAGCCAGGAAATAGTAGAGAGTATGGGATATCTGTGGAGCTGGAGTACTGTTAAAAACCAGAGACTTGTATTTCGGGTGGGCCACCAGAACTGATTTTGATTTCTTTCTGCCTGCACATGTGTGTTTCCCACAGATCAATACAGTTCATGCAGGGAGAAATCTTAGTCCTCAGAGAATTAATTGAGCAAGGTCACCTGAGAAATTCCTTTACCTGAGTTTTAAAAAGTTTACAAACTAGGGGTTATGTGTTGTCTACATTATGGTGAATGAATAGAGATCCATTAGGAAAAATCAATTTGTTAATTCCACAAAGCGCATCTTCAGTAATGAATATTGTTCTCTTCTGTCAGGGTTGCATTTACAAGCAATTGAAACTCAATAGCAACTAAGTCTAGGCAGAGATCCTTCCCAGACCAAGGCTCAGGAGATGAAGAAAGCTACTTGCACTTCTGGAAGGTAGTTAGATATCTTAAAATTTCCTCCTGTTTGTTGTCCTCCTTTATAATGATTGCTGTTTTGCTTTGATGACAGTATTTTCTGTAGATCAACTTAATAGGCACACAACTGTGATTTGGAAGAAACTCCAGCTCAGTGTTTTCACCTCCTTAGCTGTTTAATGAACCAGCACTTCCCTCCTGTAAATTTAATGGATTATTCTGCAACTAAATGAAGCTCATTCACAAGGAGAAACAGATAGAGCAATTACTGATAATTTCATCAAAGAAAGTTGTCAACTCATCCTGTCAAGTTAGTGAGATATCTGTAAAGTTGGCACATTTGTTTTATTTTATAGGTTTATTCCTGAACTAGGTTTTGGTTTAGGTATGTGCTTTTGTAGGTATAAGATACATTTAAGAACACTGTGTTCATATCACGCAAGGGTTACTCTGTAATTCCTGTGTTAAGCAAGGGAGCAATAGTCAACCTCCCTATTTCCAGAGAAGCAGAAGGGAGGAGGACTTATTTATTTCAACTGAATTACCCATTCCTTTAAGGGATCAGGAATTTACTGAAATTTTGAAGGAGGTACAGCTTTTTTCAGGGCAACCATGAAAAGAAGGAATTAAATTTTTACTAACCTCATGAGTTGTGCAAAACACCAGAGTTCCTGGGTCCTGCATCTGCATCACAGCCAAAGCCACGTTTTTTGTAGTTTATGTGTGGGATTTTTCATATGTCTGTGTGGTTGCTTTAGGTCAGAATACATTCTTGCCTTAAATTTCTGTAGCCTAAAATTCCATTTTCCATTTAGTGAAAACAGATAACAGTTTGGGTCACAGATAACAGTTGGGTCAACAGCTGTTGTTAATAACTCTCAAAGGAAGAAAGCCAGCTAAGTATCCTATTGGAAGTAATGTTTCAGGAATGAATTAAAGAAAAAGAGAAGGGTTAAATTCTCTCAGCAGGAATTAGTCCAAAGGCACCAACGAATATAGCAATGCCTTTTTCAAGAGAAGATAAAATTAGGCAATTTGGAAAAAAAAAATACCAAACAACAACAAAAAAAAAACCCAAACAAACCTAAACCTGTGAAAATGGGTCTTTTTTGCATCTTCCAAAATCTTTTTAGTCATCTGTGTGTGATATGTCTTTGTGTGTGTATACATATATCTGTGTTTGAATATTTATTATCATATTCATATACATATGTCCCTGTAACAGACCCTTCTCTTTAAAGTTATGAAGTTGTTTGCTGTGAAGAGCCCGTACAACTGAAGTCATGAACTTACTTTTTACAGGAAGTTCCTTCCACTAAAGGTTCATAATTCATATGGAGACACCAATATTTGAACAGTAGTAGTGGTATTTTCAGGTGGACTGTGCATCAGTTGTATTTTCAGATGGACTGTTGCATCACAATAGTGAATAGGTACAATAGAAATGTATATAATCACAAATAAATATGTTAGCAACTTCATATTATTAGCTCAGAGTAGTAATTCAGAGACTCCGTATCAGTTGAAGGATTGGCTTCTTTTCAGCGAGAAAATGTTAGGATTTTATCAAGCCATTTCTGGGTGGCAAAATTAATCTGGAGGTGTAAAGATCGAGCTTCCCAGAGCATAAGCATAAATATCATTATAGCAGCCTATTCAGAGGTACTTCACTGCTTCCTGTTGCAGCAATTATTTAATTATGAATTTAAGTAAGTTTAAATAAACGTGGGGTTTTTTTTTAATTTTTTTTTGTTTGTTGAAGGAACACTAACAACTGCCACAAGCTAAAAGATTTTCTAATACCTTGAGGTCCAGTTGTATCTTTCATTTTGTCTATCTGGAGCCCTGAAAGAATAGTGGTACCCATCTCCCAGACAATGTATGTCAATGGGTGATATTAATAGAATCATGGAATCATAAAATAGTTAGGTTTGGAAAGGACCTTAGGATCATCTAGTTCCAACCCCCTGCCATCAGCAGAAACACCTCGCACTGAACCATATCGCCCAAGACTCCATCCAACCTGTCCTTGAGCACATGCCAGCGACGGAGCATTCACAACTTCCCTGGGAAACCCATTCCAGTGCCTCACCACCCTTACAGTAAAGAATTTATTCCTTATATCCAATCTAAACTTCCCCTGTTTAAGTTTGAAGCCATTACCCCTTGTCCTCTCACTACAGTCCCTCATGAAGAGTCCCTCCCCGGCATCCCTGTAGCCCTGCTTCAGATACTGGAAGGCTGCTAGGAGGTCTCCACGCAGCCTTCTCTTCTCCAGGCTCAACAGCCCCAACTTTCTGAACCTATCTTCATATGCGAGCTTCTCCAGTCCCCTGATCATCCTCGTGGCCCTCCTCTGCACTCCTTCCAACAGTTCCATGTCTTTTTTATGTTGAGGACACCAGAACTGCACACAATACTCCAAGTGAGGTTTCACAAGGGCAGAGTAGAGGGGCAGGATCACCTCCCTTGACTGGCTGGTCACACTCCTTTTGATGCAGCACAGGATACAGTTGGCTTTCTGGGCTGTGAGCACATGCTGCTGGCTCATATTAAGTTTCTCATCGAGAAACACCCCCAAGTCCCTCTCCGCAAGGCTGCTCTGAATCTCTTCTCTTCCCAACCTGTATGTGTGCCTGGGATTGCTCTGACCCAGGTGTAGGACCTTGCACTTGTCACGGTTAAACTTCATGTTACTCTCTATATTATAAAAGAAGAGAGTAGAATGAACAATCCCAATTAAGAGTTGAGAAATGAGGAAGCATACAAGATTTAGTGAAAAACAATTTGGTTTGGATTTTTTTTTCTTTTTTTTACATATTTGTACTATATTGAGAAAAAGTTTTTGTCACTAAGCTAGTTATGTACCTTATTTTATACGAAAATTGTTACTAGCTCTGCGCCATATTCTACATGTGATAGAAACTTTCTTTGTTATAAGTTAACAACTGAGGCGAGCAATGAGTTAAAAACTCTTGTTCTTCTATTACTGAATGTCTTGGTAATTGATCAAGGTGCTGTTGTTTGTGAAGCATTGTGGTTTTGTTGCCTTTTTGTGTTCTATGGCCCAGTTTAAGTGAATGTAGGGTTTGGCTACTTATTTACAGGATAAGAGTCTAATTTTACTGCTTTTATAGAATTGTAGAATGATTTGGATTGGAAGGGACTTTAAAGATCACCTAGTTCCAACCCCCCTGACATGGCCAGGGACACCTTCTACTAGACGAGGTGGCTCAAAGCCCCATCCAACCTGGCCTTGAACACTCCCAGGGATGGGGCATCCACAGTCTCTCAGATAAAACCTGTTCCAATGTCTCACAGTATTGAAGAAAGAACTTTTTCCTAATGTCTTACCTAAGTCTACCGTCTTTAAGCTATTGTGCCTTGTCCTGTCACTACATGCCCTTGTAAAAAGTCCCTTTCCAGCTTTCTTGTAGGTCCTCTTTAGGTACTGGGTGGCTGCTATCGTGTCTCTTCTGAGCCTTCTGTTCTCCAGGCTGAATAAGTCCACCTCTCTCAGCCTGTGTTCATAGGAGAGGTGTTCCAGCTGTCTGAGCATCTTTCTGGCTTTCCTCTGGACTTGCTTCAACAGGTCCACATCCCTCTTGTGTTGGGTGTCCCAGAGGTGAATGCAGTACTGCAGGTAGGGTCTCACAAGAGCAGAGTAGAGGGGCAAGATCACCTTCTTCAACTTGCTGGTCAGGCTTCTTGTGATGCAACCCAGGATACAGTTGGCTTTCTGGGCTGAATGCCCACACTGCCTGGCTCACGTTCAGTTCCTTGTCAACCAGACACCCCCAATTACTTCTCCTCAGGGCCGCCCTCAGCCCACTCTCTCTCAGCCTGTATTTGTGCTTGGGATTGCCCTGACACAGGTGCAGGACCTTGCACTGGGCCTTGTTGAACTTGAGCTTCACACAAGCCACCTCCCGAGCCTGTCAAGGTGTCTATGGATGGCAACCCTTCCCTACAACAGTTTGACTGCTTGGTGTAATTTAGGATTGACTATACAGGCATCACGGCCATTAAAGCTAGACAGAACTAGAAAAAAATAAAGCAAAAGTTCAGTTAGTATATGTATATGTGTGTTTATCTAAACACACATTTTTATACAGAAGTGTGTATATGTACATATGTTTATATTTTCATCAATGTATAAAAAAAAAGTATAATCACAGCATGGTCATCATCCCAAGTCTGTGCATCCCCATCTTGATTTTATGCCCTTGAACTAGGCCTCTTGTCTTCATTTTCCTGAATTGCTGTGTCTTCTCTTGTAAAATGCAAGAGTTTTGAGAACCAAAAGGTACTGCTTCCTTTCTTGAACTCTACCTGACTGAAACTCTTAGGTATCACTACTCAAAAAGAGTTACAGTGTGAGCAATGTACAGTTTATGCAATTATGAAGATTACTTAGACAGTAAAGCTATGGAGTGTATTCTCTCACACACACTAATGAATTTCTAATGACTATCCACAATCACACAAAGAGATAATTTCCTCACTAAGATAGTCTTCTTTTATGTCCCCGCATTTTCTTTACATGAGCCATTACTGCACTTTTCTTGTTTCAACCTGCTTCCACCTTTTTAAAAGGCCTCTTTTATTTTCCTGCTCCTTTTTCTTGATCTTATGAGGCATTCTGTACCTGAGCATTTTTGGCAACTCATGAGCAAGCTTCCCCTGTCTGCAGAGAGTCTGTTTTGGCTCATCCTACTTCCACAGTGCAGCTGGGCATGCTAGATTGAATTTTTCTGCTTCATACTTGCCAGCTGCTAGACCTTAATCTTTTTCTAAAACCAAGAATTATCAAACAACTCCTCAACTTTTTCTTTCATCACCGTAGCAGAGGCCCATATGGCAGATTTACATAGGAAGACAAAACAAAGCAATTCTGCAATTATCCTCAAAGCATAGGCTTCTGTGTTGAATCACACAGTCCTACTGCACAGATTTTGGTGGAGCAGTCTTGTGTGTCTTTCTGACAAAGCAGAAGACTAAACTGGGCGTTGACTGAAATCACTGAATTTTAATCTGGATTTTAACATTGGCTGCCTGTGTCCTATGGTTAATAATTTCACTTTCTCCAGTTTAGGTTGAAAGGCCCTCAGAATGAGGACTGTCTTTTTCTGCGTTGCCATAGTTGCACAATGCACTTACAGTGGGTTCAAAACCTTCAGCATTACTGCAGCATCAGAATTTTGCTTCAGTCGCTGATATCATATTCATGATCTACACACAGTCTTAGCTGCTTCCATGTGTTGGAGGACCTCGCAAACATTTTCAGCACAGCTTTTGAGTTTTCATTCACTCTGTTTTACAGTGAAAGAGATGAGAAGGCATTTAAACTGAAGTTATATAATGACTGTACTCTGTCCCCTAGAAGGACAACACGTCCTTGATTTGAGGTGAGGCTGCAGCAAACCAACAAGTTCTTTCACTTCCAAGAGATGAGAGTTGACATATACCACTTTAAATGCATATGTTACTACGCTAGACTGAGTTGAGGTAGCAAAGGTGACAGGAGTATAGAATGATTGAATTCTAATCTGAATTTTTGGGGAAACATTAATTATAAAACTTTATTACTTTGCCATTTCTTTATATGCACACTGATTTGTTTTGAGGGTGGATTCTGCAGCAGCAGGAAATCAGAAATACAAAGGTGTAAGTGATTCAGCTCTGTTAGTACTGGTCTAATAGCCAAAAGTGCATTTCCCATCAGCTGTCTCCTTGAGGCAGTCTGGAAATTTATTTTTTATATTTTGACCTGATCAGTTAATATAAATCAGTTAATAAAATTTTCCCATGGATCCTTCTCAGTGTTACTGTAAATCTGAACATGACATGAATCATAGAGACACTACCAAAGGAAAAGCCAGAAGAAAAGAATTGCCTTAGTGAAGCGTACTTTTTGCCATTTGTATAAAATATTTGTCAGTAGGTAGATGAGAATAAAAAAGAAGAGTGAACCAAAAGTGAAATATACCTACAACATATCACTTTTCTTCAAGTGCTTTGTTTTCCCTTTTATTTTACTGTGGCATATGTGTTTGTTTGCTCTCTTGATTACTGAATTATATACAAATATTTTTCTTTCAGAATCAGGGATACAGGCTATTGATCCTTTAAACAAGATTGTTTCCTAGTCTTTTATGTTTGATTTCAGATTTGTTTGTTAAAGCAATGGCTATTAAGCAAGACATCCACCCTGTGAATTTGTGTATGTGTGTGTGAGGGGAGTCATTAGTGATTGTTTCTGTCCTCTTTCTGTTTTGCAATTCGACCTTGGAAGTCACTCAGCAGGCCCTTTCCAAGTGCTCAGTTGGTCATACAAGGTAAATAATAGGAAAGAGTATAAGCAAATGACTGAATAGTACCTGGTGCTGGAAGTGTGATTTATATGGTGGTTTTCATCTTGGCAAGCTGCCATCATTTTGTCAGTTGGTTGGATCCTCAAATGCCTCTGAATGGGTTTATGTGTTCGTTAGTGATATAGAGTAATTACCTACCTGCTGTGAACAGGCTTTGTGAGCCATTGTTTCATTTGGGCAGACCACCCTATTACCAGCCTGCAGTGGTGCAGGACATGTTTTACAGTACACAGTGCCTTGTAAAAAAGCAACGTAATTTCACAAAGCTACTGAGTTTAAACCAGCCCCTCTCTACTCTCTCACCCCAGTAAACTAGTTAGAAACAGAAACTTGAGAAATGGTATTTGGAGGAGGGAAAAAACTCCATGCTATTTCCAGTATCTTATCTATAGGTGAACTGAGGAGCTGAGAGGATGATTTAGATCCCTCTTGCATTTGCCAGTTACAAAAGCCACAAAATAGTGTCCTTTTAGAAGATTTTGGAATTTTTTTTGATACTGTTTAAAGTTTCTAGTCTCTAGAGTATTGTGTATTAGAGGAAAACTGCTTAAAGTATGCCTAAGCTTGGGGCAGAAATTTGTAGTTCTATATAAGAAAAGTATCAGAAATAATGATACTGTGGGGCAGAGAGTTGTACTGTTTTAGTCAGCCACAATTTCATGTGTTATGCTGATGTAGGGTGATTTCCAATGGGTGCTTTCATTCACATAGTTCCTTCAGTAATATAGCTAAAGATATGATGAAGAGGCCATGTTGTGGTTTAAGTCCAGTCAACCATGAAGTTTCCTCATTCACTCACTTCCCTCTCTTTCTTCCCCCAGTCCCGGGGGGATGGGGAGGAGAATCAAAAGAATACAACTCCCACAGGTTGAGAGAAGAACAGTTTAGCAGCTAAGGTATAACACAAACCACTGCTGCTACCACTAGTAATAATACAAGAGAAATACAAGGAAAGAGAATACAACTGCTCACCAAGCCCGACCCAGCCAGTGCACCCCCCCAGCAACGAACCCCCCCCGATCCACCACCACACCCTTCCGGGTCTCTGCCCTCCGTTTTTACATCCTGGGCATGACGTGCTGTGGCATGGAATAACCTCTTTGGTCAGTTTGGGTCAGCTGTCCTGTCTCTGCTTCCTCCCAGCTTCCCCTCCTCCCTGGCAGAGCATGAGGCTCAGAAAGTCCTTGGTCAGACCAAAACACTACCAAGCAGTAGCTGAAAACACTGGTGTTATCAGTGCTGTTCCCAGGCCCAAAAAAGTCAAAACACAGCACTGCACCAGCTACTAAGAAGGAGAAAAATGACTGCTACTGCTGAACCCATGGCAGGCCATTAACTGCATCAGGCTCAAAAACAAAGGGGGAAAAATACATTTGAAAATGTCATTGAAAAGGCAGATTTTTCACCATATGGTGGAAAGTCCTCTTAGCCAGTCATTCTCATTCCCCTGTCTAATGAGAAGAGCAAAAGTAAGTAATTTAGTGCCTTTTCATGTGTGTGTTCAGGGACAGAGGCAATTCTGTCAACATGAAATCTAGCTGAGCTGGAAAACTGGACTTGATTTGCAACTCCTGTAGTTTCAAGATAGAAACTTAAAAATAATGTCCTCTCTTTGATAAAGAAACATACAAATCAATAGGCACAAAAGAGATTGCAGGAGGGGGACGAGACTCCTTTTCCCTGTAAATTGTTCAAGAGATAACAATGATCAGACAAGCAGTATATTGCAGGGAACTTTGCATTTCAGTTCATGCCACTGAAAGTATTAGCCCTAGTTTCAGACTGCAGAAGGAACTGGCATCCAGAGCACCATCAATTCCTGGTCTTCTGCAGTTTTTTTCAGGTGTGTCAAGACTTCATGCTGCTTGTTAAGGCTGAGGGTATGCTGATATCAATATTCTGCTCTAAAGCATTAGTGCAGTTTTGCAGAGCATACCTTGCTTGTCCTTTAGTTGCCTATCTGTTCATTCAGCTCAAAAAGGCATTGACGCATGCAAATTACTTTCCTTTGGAGAAACAAGAGTTAGAAGCTCCTGCCCAGGTGAAGACTACATGCATCCCTGTGCCCACTGGCATAAGAAAGGTCTGAATCAGCAATTGTGTCATGTCACAAAGTCCTCCAGCACGTATTTAGCATTCACATGCCAGCTGGATGTTTTAGTGCTGTCAACAGCTCCTTAAAGAGCTGTTTGTGCTACAGAAAAAGCTGAATCTACTTTCATATCTGCTGTCAGATACCAGTACGGAGTTCTTTGTGATTCTGCTGCTTTTTGCCTCACCTGTTCTAGTTTAGTGCATTTGCTCTGTTTAAACCTCAGATAGTAATTTTTGGCTTTCTTACTTGCTGAAAGAAAGTTTTCAGAACTAATGAGACTGATTTAAAAAAAGTAAAAAATCTGTGTAATTTCTTACTCCCATTTTTCTTCTCTATGGTTCTTTTTTTCTATTCTTTTGTTTTTTTCTTCTTTTTTTTCCCTATTTTCCAGTGAAAGGCAGTATGTCTATAACTTCAGCACTTCTAAGCTAATCATTTTAAGAAAAAGCAAGTTACCATAACATCCTGCTTTCTGGCAATGCCATAACTGTCATTTTGCTGCTGGCGGAGTCTTGGCTGCATGTGCACTTAACGACTAAAATCTTAAAAAAATCCCCAAACTCTGTATTAGTAGTGA
This sequence comes from Myiopsitta monachus, assembly GCA_017639245.1. NCBI lineage: Eukaryota > Metazoa > Chordata > Aves > Psittaciformes > Psittacidae > Myiopsitta > Myiopsitta monachus. The sequence goes on along the minus strand of CM029921.1, from coordinate 69,736,512 downwards.
CACATTGCTTCACCTCAGTCCAAAATAACCTTCAGTTTATGTGAAACAGAAGGCACTGTGTCCTTGTTTGCAAGTTACACAAGTTTTATGTGAGCTGCACCATGACCTTACCAGCTAATGAAAATACATAATTAAAAATAGGCAGAAAAGTCAGAGAGGAGAAGGAACTTAAGAATGGAAATGTGAGATCACATGTCCTTTTCTCTCCTAGTTCTTGTTCCCTACCCATCTGGTTGATATATAATCTCTATGTTGCTAGTCTCTTTTATATGAAAAGGCTTATTTGTACCTACAGTTTAGGAATAGGCTAATTTTTCTTATGATCCTATCTCAGGAGCTCGAGGTGTCTCCATATCCTTTCATTTCTATTATTCTGTGAAATTTGGCTGTTATAATCTTGTCTAGGATCTCAGGTGGAAAGTGAGCTCTTATAGAATGTGGGAAGGAGCAGTCACTGTGGCAGCCTGTTACCACTGCCCAGCAGCAAAAAACCATATATTAATATAGCTGGGCTTACGCCTCTTTCCTTCCAGTGGCCTTGGAACAGCTGGTGGATGCAGCCCTTCTGGAAACCTGTATGTTACATTCCTTGTTTTCTAAGCAAGGTGTAAAACTGCTTGTTACTCAGTTTAGAGAATGCACATAGGGAACTTGAATGCTGAAGAGGAAACACGTAGCAAGTTTTACACGTATGGAGAATTAGAGAGTAGGGCAGATATTCTTTCAATTGGATTTTTGCAAGTAATAACGTGTTCTGTCAAAAAAATTGCCTGTGAGAGTTTGCTGTTAGGGCATCTATTGGGGAAGGCCAACTTTAAAGCAGCAAATATCCTTTTTGAAAAAAGAAAGGAATCAATGATGTGGTCCTGAACTGATGCAAAAGCTGATGAACAGGAGATAAAAAATGACTACATAGGGTAGGCTGGGGAATAGTATGTAGTCAATGTTCCTTCCTAGGATTATACTGAACTCAGCCACTTGGTATGGTATAGCCGCTCACAACAGTAGTAAGCAGGAAGGTGTTTCCTTAATTTAAAGGCATTGAAACAGTCTGTAATAAAGGACCTGGCATACAAATATTACTGCAGCAATCTAGATAAGGTTCAGTACAGTGCCTAAAGATGTGTCTTCTGTTGCTTGTAAGTCCTCTATAAATTATGTTATTTGATCTGTTAAGGATGCTGGACTTTTCATTGGTGCTATGTTAGTTGACTTTATGACTAATGGCCAGCATTCATGAAGAATGATAAACCAGTCTGCACTTTCACCACTCAAAAACCTTGGAACAGATAACAACAAAATGGCATCAGATGCCAAACAAGAACAGAGATCACCCTAATAAGCTAAGGAGAAAACCCATAAATCACATCAAAACTATTGTGGTGGCTTGTCTTCCTCTGTAAGAAGGTGCAGGAGTCTGGTTACTGCTCCTGAATGTCAAGTGCAGTAAAACAGGAAAAAGCTCTTCTAATTTGCTTGTGTTGGGCAAAGGCCTTCCTCCTCTCCCAGATACATTTGCAATTTATGCACCAAGGGCAACATGGAGTTACCTAATTGATGGCAAATGCTGTGCACCTAGAGACAAACAAGCATGTCTGTCAGGAAAGAAACATGACCTTAACACAAATTACTGCCTAAATTGCTTTATATGTGCAAAGTATTCTACACTGTCCTGCATGACATCCTTGTTTCTAAATTGGACAGACATCAGTTTGATAGATGGACCACTCGGTGGATAAAGAACTGGCTACATAGCCACATGCAAAGAGTAGTGCTTAATGGCTCAATGTCCAGCTGAAGACCACTAATGAGTGGTGTCCCTCAGGGATCAGTGTTGGAGCCGGTCTTGTTCAACATCTTTGACAGTGACAGGGACAGTGGGATTGACTGCGCCCTCAGCAAGTTTGCTGATGACACCAAACTGTGTGGTTTGGTTGTGGCACTGGAGAGAAGGAATATCATCCAGAGGGACCTTGACACACTTGTGAGGTGGGCCGATGCCAACCTGATGAAGTTTAACCATGCCAAGTGCAAGGTCCTACACGTGGGTGGGAGCAATCCCAAGCACAGCTCCAGGTTGGGCAGAGAAGAGATTCAGAGCAGCCCTGTGCAGAAGGACTTGGGGATGCTGGTCAAAAAGAAAATGAACATGAGCCAGCAGTGTGCGCTTGCAGCCCAGAAAGCCAACTGTCTCCTGGGCTGCATCAAAAGGAGTGTGACCAGCAGGTCGAGGGAGGTGATCCTGCCCCTCTACTCTGCTCTCGTGAGACCTCACTTGGAGTATTGTGTACAGTGTCCTCAACATCAAAAGGACACGGAACTGTTGGAACAAGTACAGAGGAGGGCCACGAGGATGATCAGGGAACTGGAGCACCTCCCATATGAAGATAGGATGAAAAAGTTGAGGCTGTTGAGCCTGGAGAAGAGAAGGCTGCGTGGAGACCTCCTAGCAGCCTTCCAGTATCTGAAGGGGGCCGATAGGGATGCTGGGGAGGGAATTTTTATGAGAGACTGCAGTGATAGGACAAGGGGTAATGGGTTAAAACTTAAACGGGGGAAGTTTAGATTGGATATGAGGAAGAAATTCTTTCCTGTAAGGGTGGTGAGGCACTGGAATGGGTTTCCCAGGGAAGTTGTGAATGCTCCATCGCTGGCAGTGTTCAAGGCTGGGTGGGACAGAGCCTTGGGTGACATGGTTTAGTGTGAGGTGACCCTGCTGATGGCAGGGGGGTTGTAACTAGACGATCTTAAGGTCCTTTCAACCCTATTCCATGATTCTATATTGGCTTGTGTGTTATCAGGCTCATAGAAAAATCATTTGATGTAAGTGAACCAAAAAAAAAACCAAACCAACTGACCAAACAAAAACCCTCAAAAAGCCCAGCCAGCAACCCCAAACCCCATTTGGAGTGAAAGATACCTTGGGTTTCTTCTAAGCTCAGTTTCTGTTAAAAAATCAGTATGATACTAGGTTTACAAATTCAGTTTTTGCCCATGTGTAGCTGCTTATCCACAAGTTTTGTTTGCCCCCTCCCCCCCCCCCTTTTTTATTTTCTTCTAAGTGACTGAATTTAATCTTCATTCACCGATCATGCCTCTATTTTCTCATGCCTGAATTTTCTGGTAAAGCTCCAAGCCTTTCTTTAATACCTTCTGAGAGGGCAATTAACGCTCTTTTGGCCTGTTTTAGCTCATGCCGTGATTCTTCTGATGAACTTTTCTTGTCTATTTTTAGTAGTTTAGGGCTTTTCTATTTGTGTTATCTCATTTGACAGGAGTACTATTTTATAAATTACTTCCTAGGAGATGCTGTGCTTGTTCCAGTGCCAATATCAGCACCCATCCAAGTTGCAGAAGGTCTCAGGACCTCGCAGGTCAGCAGGTAGCTGCATTACCAAGTTATAAAGTTACTAAAACCTGCCAGTTTGCAACAGTAATTTCAGAGAAACGGTAAATGTTGCTCTCTACTCTGACTATATTAAAGTCTCATAAGGCTGCCCACTGATTCCTGACGTGATGATACTTATTAAGGCATTCATTTAAGAGCTTTATTGTAAGATCTCGATTGTTTCAGTCCTTCACTTACAAGGGAGGATACAACAGTCTCATCAAAGAGATTGTATTGCTGTGCTAACCTAGCTTATGGGACTACAACAGCTCAAGGCTGCAAGTTAGGTCTTTAAGAAAATCTATTTTTGCTGTGCTGAAATTCACCACAGCAGCTCTCAGAATGCAGTGCCAGGATTGCCCCATTCCTTGTGTACTAAACTGCATTGTGCTTGGCGTCAGGACTTCTCCATATTGCAATCTGCTTTCCAGTGACATTTTGATGTCTTTCACTTAGATTCCTGTTTGGTTTTTTTTTTTTTTTCTCTCTTCATCATTCTCTTTCATCATCATCTTCTTTCCAAGGACATCTGACCTTTTTCTTGTCTCAGCCACTCTGGTTTTACACATTAATTGCCCTGTATGGAAATATCAAACAGAATCCTGCTCACTGTCTGCCTCTAAAGAGAAAAGTGTGATGTTTCTGTAAGTTTCCTCTACATTTTCTTTCTCCCCTGTGTCAAGTATGATTTATTGACTTCCAAGATGCTATTTTAAGCACACAGAATACACATAATAGATGTTTGTACCAGAGGTTATTCTCATTGCTGTTGGGGTCATGGGCACAACAAGAAGAAAAAGCAGAGTGTAGTTATGACTCTAGGGCTTTTGTGTATTTGATTCAGTGCATGGGTTATAATGACCCAAAGGAGGTGAATAAAACATTGGAAGTTAAACCAAGGTCTCCCAATCAGCAGAATATTGATGTGCAGTTAGAGGCTGTGCACAAACCAAACTGTTTCCTATGTTTTGTTAAATGTCATAGTCATTCAAAAAATATACAGGATTAAGAGCAATGCTAATGAGGCTTATGTATCTGTGTGCACTCGGAGTAGGTTGGTGTGAGCTACCTTTCCGCCTGTACTGCTCAAGTTCTCTGCACACAACATGTACTGTGAACTGAAGAAAAAAAACACATGGAGAATTAAGGTCGGCATAGACTGCCCATGCACATATTCACTAATTAAAATTGAAAAGGCAGGTTACAAAACTTGTCTGTTGATACAAGGTAGACATCATTTACTTTGTTTCAAAAGCAAGAGGGATTTCCCAGAGCAGGTAATGGATTTTGGCCCTCTAGAAAGTAGTGTGAAATGGCAAGTTATCAGAATAATTTAGTTACAAGGTGTCGTGGTTTAAGCCTCTCAGGCAGTTCTCTCACTATCTCACCCCTCATTCTTCCCCCAGCCCCGGGGAGATGAGGAGGAGAACCAAAAGAATGCAACTCCCACAGGCTGAGAGAAGAACAGTTTAGTAACTAAGGTATAACACAAATCACTGCTGCTACCACCAATAATAATAATACAAGAGAAATACAAAGAAAGAGAATACAACTGCTCACTACCCGATACCATGCCTGACCCCTCAGTGAACCCCCCACACCTTCTTGTCTCTGCCCTCCATTTTTACATCCTGGACATGATGTGCTGTGGTATGGAATAACCTCTTTGGTCAGTTTGGGTCAGGCATCCTGTTTCTGCTTCCTCCCAGCTTCCCCTCCACCCTGGCAGAGCACGAGGCTCAGAAAGTCCTTGGTCAGACCAAAACATTCTAAGATGTAACCAAAACATTGGTGTTATCAGCGCTATTCCCAGGCCGAAAGTCAAAACCACAGCCCTGCACCAGCTACTTAGAAGGAGAAAAATGACTGCTACTGCTGAACCCAGGACATAAGGGGAGAGGGTTAACAGCATTGTAGAGTATTGAAAGCATGCTTTACAGTGGTTATCTGTGTATGTGTAAGAGAACATGCATACTTTCTTACATTCAGGAAGGTGCTAAAAGGGAAGGCTGCTGTGAAGATATGAAGCGTCTATAAGTGCACACTGCTTTATTTTGTGCCAACATACGCTTCTGTTATGTCATGATGAAATTAGGTTCCTTTGAGGGAAAATTAAGTATCTTCCTCTTGGCATTTTTCAGATTTGGGTTGCCAAACCCTCCCCTTGCTGAATCTCATTTAACCTCTATTCAGCCTTTTATTAGATTTGTCTTTATGCATTAGAAAGCTGTTAAATTTGAAGTTAAATGGATTCTCTTAGGTGATGTGTTGTGTCTTAATGTCATTGCAGACTAGCAGCTTTCTTGTGTGACAGGTTCATGAATGAAGACACACAGTAGAAGGAAACACTTTTTGATAGTGACAGTTGAGAAATGCTTCTGCCTCAGAGCATATTGCAGTCTTACAGCTTCTGTGACTTTATGGCCAAGCATAGCTCTTACTAAGGAATCCACCTTGACTTCTCAGGAAATTAAATACTAGATTCAGATGTGGATCATTATGCTGGCTTCTGACATTTAAACTCATATGAGATTACCTTATCTGAGTGGATTGAAGCAGTGCAAGTTTTTTGTTGTTGTTTTGAGCTTCTGGTTTTTTTGTGGGTTTGGGGTTTTGTTCCTTTTTGTTTTGGTGGTTTGAATTGGTTTTTTGCAGGGTTTTTTGGTTTATTTTTAAGAGATCTGAAGTACAGCCCTTACAGATAACTACCATGAACTCCATACCTAATGATAAAATGGACCCCTCAGACCTTGTGTGCCTAGAAGCTTTCTGCTTCCCTGACCACTTTTTCCTTTTTTATTTTTCTTTTTTCCTTTGTCCAGGTTAACATTTTTTCTTTTTGACCATTATCACATTGAACAAATGTGCGGATTTAGCACAAAACCAGCCTGGGCCTTCTAGATAACAGTCTCTGCTTTGTGTGGATAATCAGGAATGAGAAGAAAGACTATTGTCTTTTTTTTCCAACTTTACTTCCCCTGCAGCTCTAATATTTTTCTTAGATTGACTCTTCTAGTTTGTGATAAGTGAATACCAATCTCAAATTTAGAAAGTGTTGAATTTTAGGAGTTAGATTTATATGACTAATTCAGGATTTAATTCTCTCTCACATAAGTTCTGGTCAGTCATAATCTCCTATCTCCCTAAGCTTTTTCCCAACTGATTCTGTGATTTAAAATAATAATCTTGTGGTAAGAGGCCCACAGATGTCTAATTATGACTGTATGCCAGGAGAGTGTTCTATTGATAATTAAATATGTCAGTTTAATACAGAACGAACAACTGAAACATGTTCAGCTACTAGGAAGTCATTTGAGCTGCCTATTGTGCAGGAAAGAAATGTAAGAAAATCTTTCTTATGAACCATTAAAATTCCTCATTATTATTATTTCTGATTTGCAGTAAAGTCTTTAAATTTGAAAATCCTTATTCTTCTATCTATATCTATCTAGCGACTGTGTGAGTTATTGAGGGGCTTAAACCACGACAAACATATATTCTTGTTTGCTACATCAGCAGTTGTTAAGGTCAACAGCAATGCTAACTTTGTTCCAGTTACCAGTTTAAGGATGGCTGATGATCTGTTTCTGTCAGTTCATTCTCTTCATATAACAGAGGACACAAATATCTGAACATGATGAATTCTGCAGAATCATGGTACTACCCTGGAGATGCGGTCACAGGCAGCTTCCTGGCATTCTCTCTAGGGGAAAAAAATGAATAAAAAAAGTGGAGCAAATACCTAATGTATAGTAAAGTGGCCATGGTCCAATATAGACCCAAAGTAAAATAATGTCTGGTTTCCTTAAAGGTAGAGAAATGCTAACATAGATCACATAATGGAGCTGTAAGTCACTGTTGCTACAATAGAACTTGCTACTAAAGCCCTATTTTATTGGTGCTGCACAGATGTAGCACTGTGGGAATGAGTTTCAGCTCTGTATCTTACATTCAGGCCTTGCATCTCATTATGCAAGTAGAATTTGTGCTCAATGAGACACCAACACACAAAAATTAATAGGTCCACAAAACTGTGTGTCTTGTAAGAGACTCCAGCAGGGCTCCAATCCAGTCTGCTCAGCACAGGTCCAGTTAAAGCTGGTTTCTGGGGCCTTTGTCTAGTCAAGTTTTGACTGTCCTCAGGGATTTTTGGGTAGGTAATTCTGGGTTTTTTCAGTGTTGTTGGTTTTTAAGGGGAGAATTTCTCTGACCAATTAAATCTGCAGTGAGGAGATATTCATAATCAGTGTCCTGTACCAAATCTGCTCATTTGTTTAGAAATGAGGTTACTGTTACTACAATGTGTTATACTTCTGGGCATCAGGTGTACAACAATGGAGAAGTTGTTACTCCTGGATACTGTTTTGGTGGCCAGAGACAAAGAGTAAATGTTTGTTAAGGTACTGTGAGAAGTGCTACGATCACCTTGTCTAGTGATCGCAGCAGTACAGACAAGATGATGAGGCTCAGCTCTGCCCTGGGCCACGTCCACTTCTGGACCCATGCAGGAAAGCTGCTCTCCTTGCCACACTGTTGGTGCCAAAATATTTCATATTTAGACATTACTAATTTTACATTTTACATTATAGGCACGCTACTAATAGCACACTTTAGCTGACTAAAACCTATACGACAGCAAACTTAATTGCTGATATAAAACCCCCTCGATTTAAAGTAACAAAATTTGTTACTTTTTTTTCATGGTTTTGCTGAGGCGTGGATATATGATTCTAGTTTCTTACAAGTTTATCTCTGTCTCTGATTTTCACCTCTTCAACCTGTTTGCTTTCTATTTGTGACATGAAAATTAGTTGCCATGGAAATGATTGCAGCAGGAACAGAGGATCTCTTAAACAGGGACCAAAAAAGATTCCATATATAAGCAGATGGGCTTAGCAGTGAGCAAGGAAGAAAAATCACCTAAAATCTAAGGTGCAAGAAGTATGTGTATGTGGGGGTGTGTGTTTAAAAAAGTCTGTCTATATTTTCGTTTGTATGCCAGCATAATTTTAAAGCCTTGCTGATTTCCTGAAGCACCGTATGCATGCATGTATTTACCTGACATCCTAATTCATAAGGAAGTGTATCCCTAGTATCTGTGAAGACTGAGTACCAGCTTTAGGGAGAAATGTGGTAGAATGAGCTGCAGCAGCTGAGCAAAGGTCTCTCTATGAAACAGGTGTAAGAAGAAGAGTTCATAGGGTTCCTTTGCTGGTCCAGCCCACATTCCCCAGATGTTATGCAACTACAGCATCTATCTGATAAGCATGGTGACAAAAGCCTGGAGGGCTGGTTCTGCTTAGCTTTAGTTGTAACTTTTTCTTTGCCCTAATAAGGATCTGACCTGAGATATGTTAAGGCTAATTATTTTTATTTGGATAAGAACGGAATAAAATCTGTGGTGGGATTGTCAGGTTTACTCTGGGATGGCTTTCAATCACAGCATTGTTGCAAAGATTCTCCTAGATCCATTGGAAAAATCAAATGCAATTTTCATTATGGAGGATTGCAGCCTTTCTATCAAAAATCTATATCCATAGTGATCATAGAATTACAGAATAGTTAGGGTTGGAAAGGACCTTAAGATCATCTAGTTCCAACCCCCCTGCCATCAGCAGGGACACCTCGCACTGAACCATGTCACCCAAGACTCCATCCAACCTGTCCTTGAGCACAGCCAGCGATGGAGCATTCACAACTTCCCTGGGCAACCCATTCCAGTGCCTCACCACCCTTACAGGAAAGAACTTCTTCCTTATATCCAATCTAAACTTCCCCTGTTTAAGTTTGAACCTGTTACTCCTTGTCCTCTCATTACAGTCCTTCATGAAAATTCCCTCCCCAGCATCCCTATAGCCCTGCTTCAGATACTAGGAGATGTAGTATCTCCTGTAGGAGGTTGCTCCTACGAGGTTGCTTTACTTCCCCTGCAGTTCTAATATTTTTCTTAGATTGATCATTTCTCCTTAGTGAAGCCATACTGGCTGTCACCAACCATCTTGCTGTTTTTCATGTGCCTCAGCATGCCTTCCAGGAGAATCTGCTCCAAGATTTTGCCAGGCACAGAGGTGAGGCTGAGTGGTCTGTAGTACCCTGGCTCATCCATTTTCCCCTTCTTGAAAATAGGGGTTGTATTTCTCTTTTTCCAGTTGTCGGGAACTTCACCTGACTGCCATGATTTTTCAAATATGATGGACAGTGGCTTAGCAACTTCATCTGCCAGCTTCTTCAGGACCTGTGGATGGATTTCATCAGGTCCCATGGACTTGTATATGTTCAGGTTCCTAAGATGGTCTCGAACCAGATCCTCTCCTACAGTGGGCTCAGGGTCTTCTTTCTCTCAGTCCCTGCATCTACCTTCCAAGACTTGGGTGGTGTGGTCAGAGCATTTTCCAGTGAAGACTGAGGCAAAGAAGTCATTAAGAACCTCAACCTTCTCTAAATCCAGGGTAGCCAGTTCTCCTGATAGCTTCCAGAGAGGGCCCACTTTGTCCCTACCCTGTCTTTTATTTGCAATGCACCTGTAGAATCCCTTCTTGATATTCCAGCATTCAGATGGTCTCTTCTGTTGCATGGCACTAACACAATACCCTAACCAAGAGATCATCATATGAGACAGCCTTTCATAGGGGAAAACTATTAGAAAGCTGAAACATGCATTTCTGACTGAGATGCAAATGTTTTGTTTTCCTTTATTTCATGCAGTACCTAGTCTTCATGCTTACTGTATACTGTGCTCACTGCAAATATGGTCCCTGCCTCCATCATTACAGAGCACCTGAAAGCATGGTCATAAGTTTTCTCTGTTTTTTCTACTAAATGGTCAGCTGCCACCTCCAAAACAAAGCCCAGCTGGAAAGGGGTTTTAATTTGATCTTTTTTCATTGATACCTGGACTCCCTGACAAGGAAGATCTCTGAGCTTTTGGTTCCTCTTTTTATCATCAAGTACATTCAATTCAAGTTATTCAAAGTACTTTTCTAAGCATGCTTAAACTACTGTCATGGGTTCAGCAGTAGCAGTCATTTTTTCTCCTTCTTGGTAGCTGGTGCAGCGCTGTGTTTTTGATTTTGGGCCTGGGAGCAGGGCTGATAGCACCAGTGTTTTCAGTTACTGCTTGGCAGTGTTTTGTCTGGCCAAGGACTTTCTGAGTCTCATGCTATGCCAGGGAGGAGGGGGAGCTGGGAGGAAACAGAGACAGGACACCTGACCCAAACTGACCAAAGAGGTTATTCCATACCACAGCACGTCGTGTCCAGGATGTGAAAACGGAGGGCAGAGACCCGGAAGGGTGTGGTTGTGGACTGGGGGTGCACGGCATGGTCAGGTTTTTTGGTAGTGGGGGGTTCGCTGCTGGGGGGTGCACTGGCTGGGTCGGGCTTGGTGAGCAGTTGTATTCTCTTTCTTTGTATTTCTCTTGTATTATTATTGGTGGTAGCAGCAGTGATTTGTGTTATACCTTAGTTACTAAACTGTTTTTCTCTCAACCTGTGGGAGTTGCATTCTTTTGATTCTCCTCCCCATCCCCCTGGGACTGGGGGAAGAAAGAAGGGGAGTGAGTGAGTTAGTGAGCAACTTTCGTGAGTTTTAGAGAGTTAAACCACGACAACTATGAACCACTATTTCTACCATTTCGATACCTTCCTATTTCCAGGACTTCTCCATGCTGAAATAAGTATAATTTTCTTCTAGATATTGGCTGCAGCCAACTGAGCCTTGCAGTACTTTTAGCCTTACAGGTTAGATAAATCTGGCATTGAAAGGTCCATTCATAGCAGCTGGATGTGGGTACTGCAGATTTATTTTGAAATTCACTAACTATGAAGGAGAAGCTTTTTCTTCTGAAGTATTTTTAAAGGTCATAAAAATTCTGCCTATGTATAAGAGAATTGAAATATGTTTTTTGTGGTTTTCTAGATGCCCAAGCAAGTAAGATTCAGCTAGAAATTTATTCGTGCCTCTTGCTGGGAGGCGATTCTTACCTTCTTACTGGAGGTCTTCAACTGATTTCCACAGTAATGGTTTTCAGCATTGCCAGTTGTATTTTGCAAAGTGGATAAAAAGAATTGCTATCTTGCACCATTTGCAAGACAGCTTTTGCCCAGCCTGACTGCAAAGTGAAACTAGAAAGAATGTCAGAAGTTATTCCGCAGAACAAGCTTCAGCCAGATGAAGAGGAGGACAGGCTACCAGTTAAGTGGAGAACTCTTGTATAGCATACCACCAAACATGTGTTGGCTACTAGTGTAGCCGGGTACTTCTGATCAAACAGACTGCCACTATATTCCTGTATTAGCCTCCTGTATTCAGTATGTTTCTTCTGTCTCACAGTTAAACTTTTGGTGTTCAGTATCCTTCACATGAACTTTCCTAGCTGTCACCAGTATTTCTTTGCCCTGGCATACATGAGAGCACCTGCTACCACAACAACTGAAAGGCGTATTAAGAAGCTGTTCCCTCCTGTTTTCTGCTGTGCAGTGTTGTTTCTGAGCTGAATGCATGCCTGATTATGTGCTGACTTGAATCCAGTCTCTGATAGTAATGATGTTTGCTAGGCTGAAGAACTGGACTTGGGGATTAAACATGTATTGGGGTCATGGCTTGAATGAGAACCAATAAAGTCATCAAACAAACAAAAATAAAAAATCCTCAGTCCCTTGCAATCATAATATAAACCTGACAGATCATTAGAATCAAGGTCAACACACGAATATTTTCAAGGACATGTGTGTTGGAGTGTGAAGTTTGAAGTTTACATAAAACGTTTTCTCAAAATGGCTGACATGATGATTCTATATTTATTATTTTAATGTCTACAATTACAGTTGATGATATTGAGCAAACATTTTATAAAATGCTTTCACATTTACATTTTAAAAATTTAAGGAAGAAAATTTTGAAGCTGAAGAGCTTAACAGAAAACAGTATGCTACCAGTACTTAAGTATAACATTCTGAACTGCTTAAAGTAAAAGACTCACTGAACAAGTAAAGTTGATGTCCAATATCAGACAGCAAATGTATAAAGCAGAACTGCACTAAAAGTTGTTTGACAGCCTACAAGCATGTGATATGATTCTGATATTATGCATTTCAAAGAAAAGTGAAGATGTAGACTAAAATCCCAAGAATTTAAATTCAGACTCTAGTAATTAGTAGCAAATTACTATCAAGTATTTTGGAAGCCTAAACTGTAGTACGTTAATTTAAAATAGTTTTGATAATTAAAAAATAGCTGTATTTCATCACACATAGGATTTTCACTTGGTTTGTCAGTTGTTCATAAGTCAGTGTGAGTTTCAATGAGATTTAGGAATGAGGCTACTGAATCACAAAAGTGTTGTTAAAGTATAATTTTTTAAAAAGCCAAAACAGCACTGTGCTTGGACTTCTTAAAGCCTTTTGTGTGTGAGTATTTCCATCCCACAAAATGAACTTGGCACTTTCTCTGCCCTTTGAAGGTGTGTCTTTCCTGCTTCTAAACACAGTGGGATCAAGATGTGAGTCTGTGAGGTTCATGAGGCTGGACTAGTGCTTGTTCATTGGTTATAACAAAATTGGACCATTTAAGCAATGAATAACAAATAACAGAAGTGTTCAGGATGACAGAAGTCCATCCTTAGGATTTTATAATGTATGGAAAGATTGGAAATTAACTGCTAATTTGCCATCATTTAATGCAACTGGAGAGGTGGAAGGTAGAGGGAAGGGAGGGCAGGCAGCTTGGCAATTAGCAGGAGCTAAGAGTGAGCATGGATGCTCAGGAATTGAGTATGTTTGGTTTTATCATGAAGCAGAAGGTTCTCCACAGAGTTGCATGAGATAATAACTTCTACTGAATTCCTAGTGGGAAACCTTCCGACAAATGCAGCTGCATATGCAGAAAATGATGTATACCTCTACCATACCGCTTCCCATACCTCACTCTGTAGAGCTATATTTCAGCTTTTGCATAACAAGATGCAAGCAAGCCAGCAAGCTCACATATTTTTTTTTCTTTTTTGTGACAAGAGAAAAAGCATACTGATTGCATTCCTCTTTTTTCCTTTTCTTTGTTGTTGGTGTGTAAGCCCTGCTGTCTCAGCTGTGATAGTGAGTTTGACCCTCAATCCACTCGCAGAACAAATGGTTCTGTAGGCCAGTCTCTCCTCCACTCTGCAACAATCTGTCTGCAGGGGTAAGAAAGCAGTTCATTCTATGTTACTATTCTCACTGGTCAAAACATTTGACAAGATGTCAGTGCCTACTGTGATAGCAGTTCTTAGCCTTTTTGTGATTTGAATATCTTACTTGGAAAAGGGCCCTAATCTTGTTAAAATAACTTCACACAGACTCTGAAAGAGGCTTGAGATTTTAAGACCAGTCAGTAAACTGCATTGGCATTGAAACATGGTCTTTTATTCTGTTGCCTCTAGTCTATTCAAACTGTGGTATCATCTCTGCCACTGTTCAGCTGTGTTTTGGGTTTGCTTTGGTGCTTTCACATAGCAGATATAACCTTAGTTCTTTCTGTGATAGTCAACAATAAATGTCTATGAAGTTCACCAGCATGATACAAAAGGCATGGTGTATATACTGCTTCCTACCAATTTTTATAAAAATTAAAAATATAAAAATAGTATGCTGTAGGATAAGCTTTTCGCTGAGTATGCTGCTGAAGAGCTGGAGAGGACAGCAATACATTCTGTGCTATGTGGAAAAGGAGTTACTGGATTTCTGCCCTGTAGCTTATACATCCATCAATAAGCTTTCACCTCCTGCTTTACCCCTACCAGAGTGCAGCAGTAAAACATAATATTTTGATGTTTCAGCAGATTTCATTGTTTCTTCCTTTCTGCAGCAGTGGATTGCTAGGGAATGAGAAATCTTTGGCTAAATACCTGCTGTACTAGTCTAGGACAGCAGCTGGGCAGGAGTTGTGGTTAGCAGTCTCTCTCACATAGACACATGGTATTTCCTTGCTCTATGAAAGGTTATTGTATGGGCTGAGAAGCTGAACAGATGAAAATGAATATGGGTAATTATAGTTTGATTTTCTAACCATTCTAGAAGGGAATACAGTTGGGGAAAATTGCAGCAACTCTATACAAGTGTTTAAAAGGATGTCAGTGGGTTTTTTTGATCATTTATTGTGTCAGATACATCTCTTGACCAAATGGAGGAGCTTCTCAAAGTATCTTAAGTTGAAGTATAATATATGGCCTCTAATTCTTTATGCTATGCAAACATAATGTGTGCTTTGGGATATGACAGTAAATAAAATACTTGATGCATTCTTAAAGTGTAGTAGTGTAGAATTAAGTGTGATAAATTAAGGAAATAAAAATAATCATTTTATTTCTTCTCCTAATACTAAGACCACGTGAAAATCTCCCTCAGGAAAAAAGAAATTTTTTTGCTATCGCTTTCCTAAGCATAACCTTGTGAAGGTGACTCATTTTACAGTCTCCATCATTTAGGGAACCATGATATCTGTAAGGCCTCTTGGTAGTGTCTATTCAACAGCAGCAGAAATGCATTTCTTTTCTTGCTTAGGCACTCAATGAGTTCAATTCTGCAGGCACAAATGGACATTTAGACATTGAATTAGACATGTAGAATGTCCTTCTAAGGCATTTAGACATGGAATTTAGACATTCACAAATGTCTAAATATTTTTTTGTTCCCAGTCTAAATGCATTATGCAAATAATTCATTTCATAAAAACATAAATGTTTTTGTAGATTTTTTTTTTTTAACATGATAGTTCAGGAAGCTAGTGTAATTTTAAGAGCTTAAAAAGCAGCAGCTAAAGTGTAATAGGATCTGGAGTTTATGCAAATAGAACCATTATGCCCATTATTGGTGCATAACAGAGTAGAAAGACCTCTGCACTTACTGGTAATATGACAAGTGCTTTATTTATGGCAACTCTTACAGTTTTCTCCCAGCATTTTCTTGCATTATCATGTAGTCCCCAAAAGGCAGAGTTTCATGTTTCTGAGAAGAGCTCTCAATATATTAATAAGAAACTGGACAAATTACTCCTGCAAAACAAATGTTCTCAGATTTTGTTTTGTTGCCTTTTAGCTGTCCAGCAGTTCAATATATTCTTGACATTATGAAGGATTGTACTCCAGTAAAACATAAGCATGGAAGATGGGAAAGTTCTCCGACTGTATGATTAAACTGATTTTAAACTTCACAAGTACAGTGTGCCTGAAGTAAACAAAAAACACATTGCCGTGGGTCAGACGGGAGTCCTCTATTCATTCTTCTTCTGAACCTGGCAGTACCGTACATGAGTTTTGTAGAGGTCTGCTTCAATGCTCCAATAACCTGAACACCTTATCTTCAACTGTATTTGTCATCTTATAACTCAGGTTTTTGCATTCTACAGGCAGTGTCCTAAGGCATAGGACAGCTGAGTGACTTCCTAAGTCTGCAAAAGAGCAGATATGATCCTTGTCCTTGAAAAGCTGAAGGAGTATCTTGATCATCCTTTGGTTCTAAGTAGTCTGGCTTGTAACCTTTCATATTCAGTGATACCATGCTTTCGGTAATTCAGTTCCTTCCAATTACAATAAGGATAATACAAAACAGCTTCAGGCCAAAGTGTGCCTGAAGCTTATCCACAAAATGCTGCATTATACTGACTCCAAGGACCATAATCTGCAATCAGATTTGTATACAAGTTGCCTAAGATCCATTCCAAAGTCCACTCACTTAGCTTGGTCATTTCGATTGACCGCTAATTTGGAGGGACACCCTGGAATTCCAGTGTGAATTCCAATTCACGTTGGAGAAATTTGGGTTCCCATTTCTCTCTGACCTAGTTTTCATTCATGTTCTGATTTAAAATCATAAAGTGATCAGATATTTCTTAATATCACACTTTTACTTGTTTATTTGTAAGTATATAAGGTTACATGTATGGAGTCCAATTGAAATACTCATTGAAAGCTCCTTTTCATAAGAATTAAACCTCTAAACAGGGCCCTTACTCTGTCTGTAAAAATAAGGATTTGCTAGGCTAATTTCCTTGATCAAATTAATACAATTACTGGAATGCAATTTATCTTTGATCTATGAACTTGAACATCTCTTATTTGATCTCTGTCCTGCATTGTTACTGTACTCTTTTTTTTTTCCTCAATAGACATGTGTTTCAGTGCGTTGGCATTGCAGTGACCAATGAAAGGAATCCTTTTTGTCAATGCAGCTCTGAAAGCTTTGCCGTAAAAATTATTATTCATCTGTTTCTGTGAAAAGTAAAAAGTACATCCACCTCAGTTACTGGAAGCTTGTGGCACACACTGAAGCAGTCGGTAGCTAAAGGTGTTTATAGTGGTGCTTTTGTTGCTGCATCAAAGGTCATAAAGAATAAAACCTCTGGATTTTAGAGAAAGCATACGCAAAAGTTGCTCACTTTTACTAACAATATTATTACTCAGTTAGAGAATAAAAATTTCTCGGTGTTTCCCACTCTTGGCAGTTAAGTTCCACTCACCACAACCGGTAGCAGCAGGAAAGAGAAAATTGTGAAGTCTTCTAGCAAATTGAGAAGAGAGAATATGTTGCTATACATGCCCAGGATATTATGGTGTGCCCTAGGAGAAAAGGAAAAGTCCGGATGTACTTCTGCCAGCCACAGAGGGAGAATCAGTTTACATGTGTTTGAACTCATTACAGTAATTTTTATTATGAATCTAATTAATTTTTTGGCTTAGTTCGGTCAGTATAAGTCAAAGCTTATTCTCCGCTCTTCTAACAGGTTAGTGCTTGGGTTGCTGTTTGGTTGCTAAATGGTTGCCGACCATTTATGTTTAAGTAGAACTATTTGCAAGAGAAAGACAAACATGCATTTCAGAAATGAAAATGACTATTGGGATGGTGATGTTATTGCACTGAGCACCTGCTGGGTGTAACTCTTGCATCTGGAATAACCTCATTAACACTACCCAGCAGTTACGATTGCAATGTAATTTGCTTCAGGTTTTGTGTGCAATACATAAAAAAGAGATGCCAGCTCCTTAAAGGCATCATGCAGCTGCCAGCTGACCTGTCTCCTGGTCCTTATTCACCAGTGGGTGGGATTTGGCAATAATACGGCTTGGAAAATCCAAATCTCCCATAATTTGATTTATTTATGCTGCCCTAAATACAGGGCATCTGCAGAAATTTATGGACAAAGCACTTCAAGGGACATTGCCAGCTAATGACCATCCTTTATGTGTATGGTAAGATATCCAATAACCAGTGGGTTTCATCAGTCTTCATGCAAATGTGTGAATGCCACTAAATGGGCCTTGTGAGCTCCGTATAGTTTTCCTCAGTGAAAAATTCTGTGAGCAGAAGTACTTAGATTTACCTTTGCTATTTCAGTAAGCAGAAATCCGGATATTACATGTAATTAAATTGAGATAGCTAGGTTAGCAAAATGTGCAGATTATGCTAGCAAATGTTCAGGATACATAAGGTGGGTTCTGCTATTCCATGTGACCTGGTAGAGCATGACAAACATATTTGGTTTTATGGAGCAGCTTATAAAAAATTGAAAACTCAACCTATTTATAACCAATTTATGCAAATTTTTTTCTGGAGCTATCACCTTTTGAGACAAACTCAAAGCAGGTTAAGGTATTTGTACTTATAAAGCTCTATTCAGAACACCCAAAGCCTGCGTAATATTTCTTTTTTCACATGTTTTGGTAACTTGGTTTAATATTTCATTGGCTTACATCTCAAAAGACTTGCATCCAACTCTTGGTGTTGAAAGAACTTTCTTGCAGGAAAAATTGTTTTATAAGTAAGTCACCTGTTCCTATAGAAGGTAGGATGTGATTGCCATCCAGAGGCTGTTTCACCTTTGTGAACTAAACTGTACTTCTCTAGATTAGATAACTTTGTGTCATAAATAGCAATGTCAGTCAAAAGCTACAAACACCGTAGAGAGAATGATCCATCTTTTACTTTCCTGCTTACTCAGTCACTTCTGTTGGGGAGGTTAAGACCCCAGCACTAGACTTCAAAGTAATGTTCTTGGCACTTGCGTGGGGATAAACCCAGGGCATGGTGAAAAGAGACAACTGATCAAATACTCTAGTATCTGGTCCACTTTGATTACATAGACTTGTTTTTACAGACTCATGGGTGCTCACTTGTTCTGTAAATTCAGAACATTAAGATCAGTTTGTTTGGAGATCATGTTGCTTTAGTTTCTTCATAACATCATCTAAACAGTATGATGAGCACACATTCTGGGAAAAGCGGAAGCAAAATTGCCACCATGTATTGACATGAGTTTTTCCTTAAAAACACTGTCTAACCAAGAACTCCAAAGGTATAGGGGAAATATTTTCTGTTACTAAGAGATGGACTAAACTGAGGATAGGAAAAGGATGACAGACAGATGCCTGATAGCAAGTGGAGTTTTAAAAACCCAATGGAATACTGACAGAACTAGTGAGAATCATTTAGATGGTAAAGCACTGTTAGACTTCAACAGTTTGCGGATTTAGCTATTTAAAGTAACATATGCAAAACCAAAATAGATTTATTAGCTCAAATGAGTGCCCCATTGAATCATATATCCTGTCACTTACAGTAACCTGGACCTCTGCTGGATTCCAGTGTGTGCAATGGTGTGGTGGGATTGGAATAGCCTGCCAGCAGAAATGCCTGCATCTAAAGCTTCTGGAGATGAAATGAAGAGCCTGACTCCTTTCAGAACTGAGTTCTGACTCTTATTTAACACAACTGTGCAGATATGTGTTAGGAGGGGAGACGTGGGGGGAAAGGCTCCAGAGAAGGGAAGAGGTTAATGACTCAGAAGTTTAAAATTTGGGAGGAGAAAGTAATTAAATACCATAAATTAGATATTTTAGACCCCAGGATTTCAGAGATTGAACAGTAAAAGAAAAGTTTATTTCTCTTTATTTCTTTTTTTAATTGCTCTCTTATCATCCCACAGACAGTGGTAAATATACAAAGCCATGCTCTGTTTCTACTTACTATAAGTATTCAGTGTTAATCATAATAATTTTCTTCTAGGAAAAAATCTAATTGAAGACAGAACCCTATACTTCTTCACAAAGAAAAATACTCCTTTTTTAATAGAAAAGGGAATCATTAATATTGATCATTAATAGAGATCTAGTTTTGTGATGAAACATTTAAAAACTACAAGGAAACTTAATTAAATTTAAATCAGCCTCCTGACATAATTTGTTGCTGAGAGTTTATACACTTAACTAGTCTGACCTAGGATACTGTACTTGTGTGTCTCCCTTCCTGATTCTGCTAATGTTGTTCACTAAAACCGAAGGATCAGCTTTGACAAAATATGAATTGTTTCTGTCACCTATAAGTGACCTATAGGTCGTGTTAGTGACTGACATTCCTACTCTACAAAATACTTAAAGCAGATCTGGTAAAATATCTTGGCGCTTGCAGCTCCCTGGTAATTTCCCTTATGAGATAATGGGTTCGGTTCTGTGGTAGACTTCCAGCATACAGGTTGATAACTTCTCTTAGGCATATTCCTCAGCTTAAATTTCCATTTTGAGGTAAATAAAAATGGTTCAACCATATTGTTTAAATAAGATAGACTGAAATACATTGTTGTGCTCTATAATTTCTTGCAATCATTTAATTGAGAGTCCCTAGAGGTTTGAAACAGAGACTAAAAATTTGGCAGGAGGCTAATCTGCTATTATGGCCATGCCTGTACTTGACCTGATGACAAGGTTGGAAAAATCATCTTCCTTATAGTCAGCAGAGGCTTGTCAGAATTTGCTGAATTCTCTGAGGATGTGTCCTTTCATGCAGGGCTGCTGGGCCTTTTTTGAATGTCCCTGTAAGTTCTGGTCTTGACAGCCAGGGCTACCTGTGGGCCCTGCACAGGAACAGAGTGGCAGCTGAGTGCAGTGATAATAATCTAGCCTCTTTGTACAGCTGGCTGGCAGGCTGTATGTGTTGGTTGACACAGCTCATCTGAATACAGGAAGAGCAGAGAACGGGTGCACTGAGAATGGGGCAACAACAGAGAGAAGCTGGGGGAGCTACAGGTTTACGGGAAAACAAGATTTTGTTTCTGTCTTCCTTTCCAATTTTCTTTCACATGAAAAATAAATTGCCCTCTTAACTAAAGACACATGTTTGATCTAAAAATACCCACTCAGAGATGACCAATGCGTATCTGGCCATCGTTCCATCTCATGAAATGGATATTTTCCACTTAAAAACTCCTACAAAACCCTAAGTAAGTTAAGCTCTTTGGTGTTATGCACGTGAGGCCACCTTTACTTTTATCATTATAAGCTTTCATGGCAATATTCTTGTTTCATTGTAACTATATCTTTTTGCTCTGAGCTGGCATTTCACTGAAAAATTGTACTACCATGAACCGATAATAGAAGCAGCTTTTTATTTTTATTGTTGTATATGGGAAAGGGAAGGTGAAAAGTTGTAACAAAATAGCTAGTAGTTTTGTGGGTTTTGTCTAAAGTAGTATAACAGCAATACAAGCTTGATGACATGTAAATAACAGTCTTCTTGAACTACAGCAGTACATTGGACTCCCTCCCTTGAACAAATGTAATGTTATGCCTGTAATTAGCAGTTCCTTGAAATGGCAGTACATGTTTTCAATAAACATACATTAATCAACACTGCAGACTGATTTTTTGGCTGTTAATTATTATAACTGTTTCTGGGAGAAACTGTCAGGCTAGCTGGTATACTGTAGCTGTAATTGTGAAAGTATCCAGTGAGCAATGCCCATGGGCTTAATACTACTCAAAGAGCTAGAATGGTTCTTTTTCTTTTAAGATCCTGTTTATTTTATCCATCCAGGTACAGCCTCATGGAAGCATTGGATTTGAAAGGAAAGGTTAAAAACTATTTCAGAGATCAGGACATTTAAATCAGGTTTTGGTCTGACTGACTCTCCAGTTTGGGTAATTTGGAGAGAGCAGAGTTGGCTGCTAGCTTAGCGCCCAAAATGCTGTCCTGGAGAGGCTGTTCTAGTTCATCACCCTAAATTGCTTCACCTGTTTTGTTTTTTTTTCTTTTTTACAGTTTCACAGAGTAGAGAAATATGTATATATGTTTATTAGTTCACATATGACTTGAGAAATTTCTGTTACTGTCCTATTCAGATGAGACAGTTACTCTGTTTTGGTGGCTTTTTCTGAGCATCCATTTCATGCTATTGCTCCTTGACTTGAACTCCACAGTACCTGTCTTCATGCAGGTAAGTAACTGGATTTTTTAATTAGCATTAGTACTTTCACCCTTAGATTTCCTAGAGGAACTGTGGCAGCAGGAGATTTTGAAAGACCTGGTGAGCTGTACTAGCTGGGTCTGTTTGACCTCTTTTATTTGTTTTGTTGCTTTTCTACCTTCCCTGCCTTACTTGCCTCGCTGTCATTGCAATGGCTGACAACCTGTTCAATAGCATACAAAAAAATTGCTCAATTTTGATTACTGATGATAAATCATAGCTGTATATAAGGATATACTCCTGGAATATAACTGAGATTCAGTTAAAAACAGAGATCATTAAGTTTTAGACAAACACGTATTCTAAACTACTCACTTTTTGTGGAGACAGGAAGGCCAAACACTCAAATTGAATCTGTGGGCTGCAACCATATCATTTGCTTTAACATGACAATACTAACTTGGTCTAATGTTGTTGGCATTCCCCACTGTGTGAGGAAATAAAAAAGTTTCCTTTTGATTTATCTGTATAAATTCAGGTGTGATGCTGTGACTCTAGGTGAAGTGATAAGGAAAGGGCATTTCCCATAAGACAAGCATTCTAAACCTTCAGTATCCCTTCCACCCTTGATGGAGATGAGTGGTGCCCATAATTATTAAACATGATTCCCATGTAGGTAGGAAAAGAGATGTCCCACAATAGAAAACACTCAGTTTTCTTTTGAAGTGTCTTTTATCTGTTCCAATCAAATGTAACTTACTCTGCCTTTCATATAACACAGCTTGGGATTTTGAAGGTAGTGGTGTTTCCAGAACACACATGAACTCTGCCCACCTCCTTTGCTGGCTGACAAGGAGTCTTACTATCAGAAAAAACAGAACCTAGAGTGACAAATGATGCATGATCTGACAGTCCTTACATTCTGCTGTGCTTTCATTTATGATACAATATTCAGTTCATATACAGCCATCAAAACACATGGAAGCCAGGGGGGAAAAAGAAAAAAAATTACTGAGTACTGCAAATTTTCCTCTTCCTCTGTTAGTCTGTACTTATCTCCACAAAACTTAAAAGCTGTGTAATTATGTAATTTGAGAAGAAAATAATTAATCACATCTATAATTCCTGCCACAGAAAGTAGCAGTGTTTTTAAAATTACACTTTCACAGAACCATTTTGTCAAAATACAGGTTTCATTGATCTTGGCTTTTTTACAACCTTAATTTGAAGTTGGTTTTTTGTGGCTGAAAGCCATTGCAGGGCTTTAGGCAAAGAAATAATGCTTCATCAATATTAACACATGTGATTGCGTGTGTTTAGAGATGTGAAATGTGGTTTAAAGATATTTTAAAAGGACGTTTTTATAGTGTGTTGCTCTGTCTCACTAAAGAGAGTGTCTTTTAAAGTGTCTTCAAGAGAACCATGAAATTCACACAAGCTTCTAGGATTTTCTGTGTCCGTGACTATAATAATTTAAATAATGTTAAAGACTTTGAGAGCTCTACATTAACATTTTACTTGTACTAAACAGCAGTGAAAGCTGCTATGTACTCTCCTCTGACAAAATTATTTTCTAGGGGCAGATTCTGTTAACCCTTCTCATGTTAGGGAAGTTCATTGTCCTTGAGGGAATTATAATTTATTCTGCCTTCCCTTATACTGTGAATTAATTTCTAAGTAAAATTCTGACCAAATCTCACTTGTTTTTTGTTTCCACTGTTCTGAGATGTCTATGTTAAAAGTATAAATGTTCAGGTTGTGATGCTTCAAGGTTGGATTGAGACTATGATTTGACATGCAGCTACTCTCTATCATAGCAATATTTCCAGAGAACAAACCTGCGGGAGAATAATGCTGATCCCAATGTACAGTTCTCATCCCTTATAAGCCTCCATATGTGAGTTTTCTATAATTGCATTCCTCTAAGACAGTTCTAATTCTAAAGCTTCCTTTCTCACACAGTGTGAATGTTATATTGCTGAAATCAAATTACTTGTCTCTAGATAAATAAATGGAATAGTTTCAGAAATACTATGCAACACTGATGCGACCTACGTTTTCAAAAGGCTTTTCAAGCTCTAAGTGAAACCTATTTTAGTAGTCTGATTTCAGTTAAAAAGGAATATGCTGTATTTCCTAGGTTTGGTATGATCAGAACATCTGTGAGACTTCAGTGTGACTGTGAATGTTTGATAAACAAAACATTCGCAATTTAACAGTGCTGTGGAGTGTTTTAGCTGGATTTCTTTGGGGTTTGTTTTAGCTTGGAGAAAAAAATAGCCTGCAAAAGTGGTAGAGAATGAAAGAGTTAATTTGCCATTCATGGGAAAAGGTAGGTAGCTGGGATTAACTTGCTGATATGTACATCTGAAGCTTGAAAATTAAGGTTCCAGCTGACTAGTCAAGTTACATACAGCTAAGTAATGTTCAAACACTGCACTGAAAACTACACATACTGAAACTCTTTCTTTACTGCCACTGAAGCTGTAAAGAAATTGCATTTGTGAGGTAGTGAAGTTGCAATGAATTTGTAGTTCAATTAATAAAAAAATCTGAAATGGAAGATTTTCCAATTACTGCCTTGGTGAGATTTTCATTGGTGAACAGACAAGAGGTTTCCGTCCTTTACTGATGAGGATTTTCTCATCAGATTTCTCAAAAGCATGGCAACTGGGGGCTGCTTTGGCAAGGCAAGTGTTGGTTGTGAAAGATATGACTAATGATGTACTCAGTGGCTTGGAGTCAGGTTACAGAATTTTCATAAGAAAGGTCTATCTTGTCAGTGAAGACGAATGTTCTTGTATTCAACTTCTGTTTAGAGGAAAACCTCCAGGAAATGGGAAACTCCTATGTTTACTGATGACGTTATTCTAGATGGAGGTCTTTGTACTTTTATGGAATTCAGGATTGACAATAAGCTACAGACAAGTGTGGCTGGGAGGAATGCCGTTCCTGGCATCAATCAATGCCTAAGAGCTTTGACTTTGCACTGTAGCATTCTCTTATTTCTTTCTGTATCACAGTTAAATGCTTGGATTGTATGAACAAAGTGACTGGGAAGCACTGTTTCCGTACAGTCTTCTAAGAACTGAGGACAATGAACAGGAAGTTCAGTAACAGACAGAATTCTCGAAACTCATAGTGAAGATGCAATATTACATGAAGCTGAACATTGGCAAGTCTTTCGAAACCAAAGGGAACTGTCCATGTAGATCTTGAAATGTAGAAACAATACTTTGCTCCTTGGAAAGTAATACTTTTGAGCTTTCAGTCCTTCATGTCAACTAAGAAGCTTTATGAGAAATTGTGTTACAGCCTATTTTTGATAATAGTATCAATGTTCCATGCAAACAAACACTGGTAATTGTTTAAAACACATTTACTTTCACCGCTGATATAAATATGTGTATTCTGCTGACTACTGTTACTGCTGAGTTCACACTACTGAACTTTTTGCTTTACTGATTTATTTTTTTTTTAATGTTATCTTACTAGACTGGAACTTTATGCGTTTAATTTTTCCTTCCCTAGGATCCTAAATCTTAATTTGGAATGAACTCTCTTCAAAGCATGCATTTGAGAAGGGAGACAATCAGCAACAGAATTCCATCACTAGTGAGGCTCTCTAGGTACACCCAGAAAGGTCTCATTTTTGTGCCAATAAAAACCCTATGAAGTAACTTTATTCTCCCTCCAGTAATATGTGTTAATTTAACAGAAATCCTTGATACCTCAGTTATTGCTGACCCTCAAAATGTATACAATACATCCCTACCTGTGGCATTTTTATTTCCATAATGTTGCTCATGCAGTTTTGCAGAACACTCTGTGTTGACTGAGAATTCAGCAATTGTGCCTCTATGCTGCTGTATGGACATGGTTCTAGAAATCTGTAGTTGCTATATTCCATCATCTGCTGATTGTGTTAGGTAGCCTTGTTAAGCTTAAGCAGAGAGTTCACAAAGAAGGTGGATTAATGTTAAGTTGAATCTTTTCCCAGCTGTCTATAGTGTTTGGCATTATCTGTCTGTCACAAACCCACACAGATTAGTAGAAAGAGTGTAGCACTCTTGGCTGACAATAAACTGGATCTTCTCCTTAGAGTGCTGCCAAGATGGGTCAAATCTGTTCTGGAATGACACTTTCTGGAGGGACATTTCATTTGTAGTTTTAGTGATCTGCATTTGCTTCAGTCCTAATTCTTTATCCTTGTTTGATGTACTTGCACACTGGCACTTCATTCTCACTCTTTCTCAAATTCAAACCTTGGAAAAGCTCTCCAACTCTTTTTCAGCTTAAATGCACAGTCACACCAGTACTTCCTCTTTCCCCACCCCTTGCCATTAGTACTTCTCATACCCATTTCTATATATTTTTTTCTTCGACTACACTTTCTGCCTGCATTTACATAGCCCTCCCTATGCTCCACTTATGAAAGAACCTTCTAGCTGATGCAAACCACAGAGTTCTTTAAGGAACATATAAAGCCTTTCTTAATCCATTAAACACTCACCATACAACGGCAATATCCCACACTGCTTTTTTGGTCTTTCAGGCTTTTATTTAAGATGTGCAGTGACAAAGCAGGCACTGTTCTTTGAACACTTACTGCTTATAGGGAAAACATTATGAATGCTTACAATACTGTAGAAAAGAATTTGGGTTCTGTTGCTGAAATAATCAAAGATGTGGATCTTCTATCATCTTTGGCAACATTACTTTTACAATGGGAATTGGATTTAGACAGCATATACAGCTGTTTTTTTACTTCTTCTGAGTTATATATGGACACAAAGATTTGCAATCCATTGGATATATTTTTTAGTGCCATGAAATTATTTAGCTAAGGTGAACACCTGGGAGGAAAGCAACAGACAATTAATTCATGACCCTAAGTGGTAGTGTGTATGGGAAAACTAAAGGCTAATTGACATAAGCTATCATTTGACTGTTTATTTTCATAACCTAATTGTTCATTTCACAATGACTGCAGGCAATGTGATTAATATAAGCTGTGAGAGCAATCAAGCTGAAAGAAGATGGTAATGGACTACATGAGGTATTCTTGTTCTCTGTCCCCTTATTTTGCTGCAATTTAGAAAAGCTCTACAGCTGATCTCTGCAATGTCCTGAAATTACTTTGTTAGCCAGTAGGTGTACCCAGGTCAATCTATTGACAGGCACTGCCATTTCTGGTAAAAATGATTTTGTGGTTTTGTTTGTTCTTCAGTTCTTTTCTCTGTACCATCTTCAGACCTAAACAATGCTCACTTAGCATTTACAGGTCAGGTCCCATTCTTCAGACAGGGAGACTCCATCCCAAAAGACTCTTTCCCTCTTGCATATTATTTCAGCTTTGTCATGTATCAACCACACCATTCATGATCCATTACTGCTCCATTTTCCCCTTTTCAAAAAGCATAGAAACCTTTTGTCATTGGCCTTATTTCCTGTATCTCTTTAAAGCAATGTGATGCTTTTCTGTATATGAACAAGGTGAGGCTGATTGAATGAGAAATTCTTTCATGTACTTGCCTGCATTAGACTTTTAAATTGCAGGGCAGAATTAAACTAGATATGCAGTGATGCTCTCATAAGATATTTAAAGTCCAGTTCTGCTGGCAGCTGGCCTAGATAGTCACAGTATAAGATTGCTTCAGCAAACTGGAAAAGCATGACCTTGACATCTTTGCTTCTGTTAGTTTGAAATAAAGGTGGTACCAGTCTCTTGCAAGTGGAAAAAATACATTACAAAGCTACAAGGGATTAACTCAGAGTGAATTTTAGAGCCTAGATATGCTTGTTTTGAAACAGGTAGACTTAAAAAATCTTCAGAAGAAAGGCATTTTCTTTGGTTGAGTTTCCTATTTGTGGGCATTGTGTGCTGAGCAGTTCCTCTTACAATCAGATGAAAGATGCTTCACACATTTATTTTTAAATTATTTTCTACCTAAAAATAAGCCAAAGGCTGCATAAATATATTTAGTATGTGCTGCTCAAAATGCAAAATGAGTGCATAGCAATAAAGCTAGGCTCACTCGCATTAAGATAAATAGCCCACATGCAGAAGAAGAAAACAGCTGTATCATCATTAATTTATTTTGTTTACGCATATATAGTGACTGTGGGGTCTCACTCCATTAATCAGTAGAAGCCAATACATAGATGTGCCTTGGCCACAGTGAATAAATCCATGTCTCTAAAGCCTTTGCTTCCTTTAAAGCCTTTCTACATACAGTTGAAGTAATAAGCTGGCGCAATGGATAAATGTGACCCCACATTTGGTCTTCACATTCTAATAATAGCTTGAAGTAGGATCCTAAATGATGTATGTGTTGTTTGTACTGATTTGTAGTTATTTTTTCAGGTTTATGGTTTCTGTGACACATTGATGCATACATCCAAAAGAATTGACTGAGGATTAGTTTTCATAATTTTGTGTTCTAGGTGATAGATTTGCCTCAATGGGGCCTGCAATGCTTATTAATTATATGCACTATCAGGAAAGGAATGTCAAAGAAAATGCTATGAATTTTAGAGCAGACAATAAATTAATTTCTACTGTTTTCTTTTCACAAAAGAGTTTATATGACAAAGATCCAAATACTTCATCTTTTACTCATAAAACTGCAGCAAAGTCCAATATTGCAAAATATCCTTCCATGAACCAGAAAAGAATTTTGTTACAGATTACACAAATAAATTGAAATGTGCCAGTATTGGTACCTCTAGTGTAATTCTTCCAGGGGGATTAGAAACAACGAGCCTTACCTAAGTAGTTTTACTGAAGAAATGAAATCCCAGTGATCTGAACACCATCACTGCAGGGTCTAGAGAGAAAAACCAACCCATCCTATTCCACAAAGCAAAAGCCAATTATTGAGTTTTCCTGTATTTTTTTTAATGAAGTCAAATAAAGTATTTTATTTGTATGTTAACATTCATCCAAAGATTTCTCTGAATAGACTGTTAAAAACCCTTGGCCAGAGCAGCCTACATAATGCACACACAGGCCAGTTTCTTGAAGCTGATCTTGCATCATTCCCCTTTCTGACTTGCAACTTTGTCCAACAGAGAAGCAGTATCACAATGCCCAGAATTTGATAGTGTCCAGGAAGCATTACCAGTATTTGAGGTTACTGCAGAAAAACCAGTCTAGAGCCACCTAAATGTTATTCTGCTTTGCTGCCCTGGACCTACTTCTGCTTCTTTTTCTTTTGTTTCCACCAAAGATGAGATGAAGTTGAATGTTTTTTTGTCTGTGAAGTTAATATAGTCATGACCCAGCCAAAGAAAATCATGAATGTGAGAAAAAATATAATTACTTTTAGTCACAAAAAAACTAATACATTTACTACTCGGAGCAAGGAAAATATTGGCAAATGCTGGCTCCTCATCAACATAGTAAATGTGATTCGAATTTGAATATAAAGCAGTCCCACCCCTACCCAAACAGAAAATTAAAAAAGAAAAAAAAAAAAGCAGGGAAAAATGAATTTTCTAATATCTTGATTGTTAAGCAGAACAATTTAGAATTTTAGAACCAAGAGCTGTCAGTAAGAACTTAATGAGAATGTGCTGGAAAAGAGAAAACTGAACAAATGTGGATTTGGAATTTGTCTGCCTGAAATTGATTTGGGGGTTTCCTCTATGGAGTCTCCATCGTATCTTAAAATATCGCACCAAACAAGACTCCCCGATTCCCATCCATAAGCTGATCTGTAGATTGGAGAGTCAAGGAGTGATCAGGAGGACCCACTCACCCTTTAATAACCCCATATGGCCGGTGTGAAAGTCTAATGGAGAGTGGAGACTAACAGTACACTATAGTGGCCTGAACAAAGTTACGCTACCCTCAAGTGCTGCAGTACTGGACATGCTAGAACTTCAGTATGAAGTGGAGTCAAAGACAGCCAAGTGGTATGCCACGACTGATATTGCAAATGCCTTTTTCTCAATTCCTTTGGCAGCAGAGTGCAGGCCACAGTTCGCTTTTACTTGGAGGGGTATCCAGTACATTTGGAACCCACTGCCCCAGGGGTGGAAACACAGCCCTACCATCTGCCATGGACTGATCCAGACTGCACTGGAACAGGGACAAGCTCCAGAACACCTGCAATACATTGATGACATTATTGTGTGGGGTGATACATCAGAAGAAGTCTTTGAGAAAGGGAGGAAAATAATCCAAATCCTGCTGAAAGCTGGTTTTGCCATTAAAACGGAAGTAAGGTCAAGGGACCTGCACAGGAGATTCAATTTTTGGGAAGAAAATGGCAAGATGGACGTCGCCAGATCCCCACAGATAACAGCAATGTCTCCACAAACTAAAAAGAAACAAACGCATGCTTTTTTGGGTGTTGTGGGGTTCTGGAGGGTGCACATCCCGAATTGCAGTAGCCCTCAGACCAGTCCGGACTGGGCCAGATGTAAAAAATGTACTCTACACCGCAGGCAGGGAGAACGGTCCTACCCAGGAGCCTCTGGCAGAAAGCTCCCAGGGAGACTCGAAGTGGACCCCTTGGCTTTTGGAGTCGGGGATACAGAGGATCTGAGGCCAGCTATACCCCAACTGAAAAAGAGATGTAGGCAGCCTATGAAGGGGTTCGAGCTGCTTCGGAAGTGATTGGCACTGAAGCACAGCTCCTCCTGATACCCTCGTTGCCCGTGCTTGGGTGAATGTTCAAAGGCAGGGTCTCCTCTACACATCATGCAACCGATGATACATGGAGTAAGTGGGCTGCGCTAATTGCACGATGAGCTCAAATAGGAAATCCCAGTCATCCAGGAATTCTAGAAGTCATCATGGACTGGCCAGAGGGCAAAGATTTTGGAATGTCACCAGAGGAGGAGGAGGTTATGTGTGCTGAATAGGCCCCACCATATAATAAACTGTCAGAAAGTGAAAAGCAGTATGCCTTGTTTAGTGATGGGTCCTGCCATACTGTGGGAAAGTATCAGAGATGGAAGGTAGCTGTATGGAGTCCTCAAAAACAAGTTGCAGAAACTGCAGAAGGAAAGGGTGAATCAAGGCAGTTTGCCGAGGTGAAAGCCATCCAGCATGGCCTTGGACATTGCTGAATGAGAAAAGGGGCCAGTACTTTATACTGACTCATGGATGGTGGCGAATGCCCTGTGGGGGTGGTTGCAGCAATGGAAGCAGAGCAACTGGCAACGCAGAGGTAAAAACCCATCTGGGCTGCTGCACTGTGGCAAGATATCGCTGCCCGAGTACAGAACCTGGTGGTGAAGGTACGCCACGTAGATGCTCATGTACCCAAGAGTCGGGCCACTGAGGAACACCAGAACAACCAACAAGTGGGTAAAGTTGCTAAGATTGTAAGTGGCTCAGATGGACTTAGATTGGCAACATAAGGGTGAATTATTTTTGGCCCAGTGGGCCCACGACACTTCAGGCCATCAGGGCAGAGATGCAACACACAGATGGGTTCATGATCAAGGGGTGGACTTAACAATGGACACTAGTGCCCAGGTTATACATGAGTGTGAAACATGTGCTGCAATTAAGCAAGCCAAATGGTTAAAGCCTCTTTGGTATGGAGGACAATGGCTGAAGTACAAGTATGGGGAGGCCTGGCAGATTGTACACCCACCAACCCGCCAAGGCAAGCGTCATGTGCTTACCATGGTGGAAGCAACCACTGGACAGCTGGAAACATATGCAGTGCCCCACACCACTGCCCGGAACACTGTCCTGTGTCTTGAGAAACAGATTTTGTGGAGACATGGCACCCCAAAGAGAATTGAGTCAGACAATGGGACTCATTTCCGGAACAGCCCTATAGACACTTGGGCCAAAGAGCATGGCATTGAGTGGGTACATCACATCCCCTACCATGCACCAGCCTCTGGGAAAATCAAATGGTACAATGGGCTATTAAAAACTACACTGAGAGCAATGGTGGTGGGACTTTCAAACATTGGGATACACATTTACCAAAAGCCACCTGGTTGGTCAACACCAGAGGATCTGCCAGCAGGGCTGGCCCAGCCCAGTCAAAACTTTTATGTATTGCAGAAGGGGATAAAGTTCCTGTGGTGCACATAAAGAAGTTGCTGGGGAAGACAGTCTGGGTTATTCCTGCTTCAGCTCAATGCAAACCCACTCGTGGGACTGCTTTTGCTCAGGGACCCAGATATACTTGGTGGGTAATGCAGGAAGATGGGGAAGTCTGATGTGTACCTCAAGGGGATTTAATTTGAGGGGAAAACAGCCAATGAACTCAATTGTATGCTGTTGCCTGCTCTGTAATACTTTCATAGCCCACCAACTAGATGTCTTCAAGTCACCAGCAACCGGCCCTGACTTCCTTCCTACCATCATCCCAACAAAGAATGAATTTTGACGAAACCAGACGAGCTCAGCAGTGACCAGACAAGTTCCATGGTGTCATCAGCAAGCAACAATCCAACGCTGCACACGGCTTCTCCTGCTCTGAAAGACTGTTACAAGAGATGGAGCCCGACATCATGGACAGGATGGACACAGCAGGTTTATGGGGATTGGTCCATGCACTAAGAAATGATCTCTCTCTCTTTCTCTCTCTCTGTGGATGTATATATATATGAGCTACAAGCGATGGTATATTGAAAATGTGGGATCTGAGCATGATGTGAATAGTATGGAATAAGGGGTGGATGCTGTCTTGGGTTCAGCAGTAGCAGTCGTTTTTCTCCTTCTTAGTAGGTGATGTAGTGCTGTGTTTTACAGCTGGGCTTAAACCACAACACCCTAGTTCCTTCCTTATACCTGCTGTTGGACAGTGGATTAAATATT
This sequence comes from Myiopsitta monachus, assembly GCA_017639245.1. Lineage (NCBI taxonomy): Eukaryota > Metazoa > Chordata > Aves > Psittaciformes > Psittacidae > Myiopsitta > Myiopsitta monachus. The sequence goes on along the minus strand of CM029921.1, from coordinate 69,704,122 downwards.
TCACAGCTGAATGGAAGAATTCATTAGGTCTATGCTGTGTTCCTGTTTCTGTTATGTGCCACCAAGTTCTCTGTAATTAGTGGCCTTTGTACTCTAATTATCACTAAGGAACTACACACATATGCTCACCTCTGCTATTATCTAGGCAGGTCTACAGGTACATTATGTCAGAAAAGCAAGTGAAATATGCTCCTATGGCAACACTCAAATATCTCATCCCTATTATCTCTGACTTTTCTATAAACTGTGGCTTTAGTTTTAGGTATCACATAGAATGGGCAGAATTGACTGGCTATTTTACATACAGTGTTAACCCTGCAAAAATTTTATTTCCTTTTAGTTGTGCAAAGGTTAAAATAGAGTACATGAGGACAAGAGACCAAAACCTAATTATGAAAGCCTTAAGGTACACCCTTTAACTTCAGTTCCACTACCTTTGCAGTGACTCTCATTGGGTCACTGTCATTTCTGCAAATAGGGGTTTATTGGTTGGTTTGGTGGTTTGGTTTAACTTTTGTCTTGTTTTGAGGTTTTTTTTTGGAAGAGCTTTTTTGCAGTGCTTACACCGTCATTTTTGCTACCTCATGACTTCATGAGAGATAATTTGTGTGCCTCTTCTTGCATTTCTATGTTCTGCTAGAAAAAGTCTTCCCTTCAAAGTCAGTAATTCAATACTTCTCTGGCATGGGTCTGTCTGCTTGTCCTATTTCTCATCTGTCCTAGTCCGTCCTTGATGTTTGTAGAATGGTCCCTGTACTTAGCCTGTATTTTTGTAGAACAGCATATGAATCAGCACTTTACTGAGTAACATATTCTCTGACCAGCAGTAATAAAACCCTGTCCTGTAAGGCACTCTACAATAAAGGTATTTGTAATTCCTCTTTGAATTGGTTCAGCAGTGAGAAAGATGGTCATATGTACATTTACACTTATTATCTCCCATTTTATTAGGCTATTAGTTTTGGAATTTCCTTTGTTTCTTTTGGTAATGAACAGGTAGTGGCTTTATCTACCTTTTTTTTTCAGTTTTACCATAAAATAATGCCATATGAATTATTTTGGAAGGCGTAAAAGCCTGAGATAGATGTCTTAACAAAAGAGACTCGATTTGTATTAACCATCTGTAAACATCATATCCATCTTGGTGGGATGGGGCTTTGAGCAGCCTGGTCTAGCAGAAGGTGTCCCTTCCCATGGTGTAGGGGGTAAAAGTCAAATCAAACTGTGATTCTGTGAAACCTATTTGAAGTTTGCATATCAGTATTTCAGAGCAACTCCCAATAAAGAACTGTTTAGTATCAGTGCAGTATTACATGGGTTTCTACTTTATTACAAAATACTATTTGCTAAAGAGAAACTAATATCTAGCCAAGATAACCAATAGGAAAGCCCCTAAGAAAGCCCAAGGCTTTTACTTTTTTTTTATTTCAATTATTATTAGATTAATTCATTCCAAAATCGCAAGGTTTATTCTGGAAGAGATTGAAGGGAAAATACAAAGAACAAAATGGAATTAGGGAAGTGAGATTATAGTTTACATGTACATGGTCTATGCAGTTTACAAGTCCTGGCTCTTGAGCCAGGTAGGATAGGGCCTGCCTTTTTTCTATGCTGTCTGGGGTGTATGGGCCTGGTGATAAATGTCTTATCTTCTGCTTTGGGAATCTTCAGCAAGGATATGCTTTCAAGTGCAGGAGGTGGCTAATATGCATGCTGTGTGGAGATCAGAGAATTAGGACTGCCACGGAAATGAAGATTAAGCCTACTACTTCATAACTGTATCTTAAGTTTCAGACATCTGTTTACCATGGTCATGGTTCATGTCTAAACAACTTTCAGGCAGCAGGAAGAGTTGTGATGAGGAGAAAAGGTGAATAGAGCACACAAGGAAAGGGAAAACAAAAGAAAGATTAAACCAGCAGACAGGAATCAGAGTCAGAACGACCCAGAACCTCTGAAACAGGGAGCAGGAGATGATGACATACAGGGAGTTTGCTGCTGGTATTGAAGGTGCTTCAGTATAACATGCTTAACACAAAGCAGAATCAAAGTGGTTAATACACCAATACAGATATCAAAACTGTGGATGTAGGTATCTCCAGCTTTCCTCCATTATGAAGTGGAAAATAAAACCCTCCCTGAACACCAAAAAAAAAAAGGGAGAGGATGTGAGTGCTTGGGTAAACATAGATGATCGGAAAAGTAGAAATAGGTCCACTTTGAGCAGTACAAAATAAAAAATAATAGGTTAAAAATTTTTTATGAGATTATTCTGAATATCCCTAAAACTAGCAGTCTCGAAACAAAACAATTCCCTGTTTTTACTTTCTTATTTACAAGATTAAATGGTGCAGTCATTCTTTTTTGAGACAATCTATTTAAGGATTAATATGTATGTGCTTTCTCCTTTCTAATGAAGACTTCTATTTGGGAAGGACCTTCAAGGGAATCATTTCACTGATGGGGGAGGGTTTAGAAAAAATTGTAATTACAAGCTACTGAATCACAGTCCCAGTCTGTCAGTAACAGTTCTTTTTGTGCAGGATGCTTCCATAAATAACTGGGTTTGTAATTCTGAACTGATAAATGTTTAGACATTTTGTGAAAGGAAGTGCTCTGATATTTGTGGAGAGAAACACTACATTGTCCTAGAGAAAAATTGAACAAATGGAGGTTGACCTTACTTGCCTGAACTATGTGATTTTGCTTGCCTGAGTAGCAATTTCTCCGCTGGTTAATGAAGGGAGAGCTATTTACTTAATAAGCTAATGCAGTTAATATCGCCTATCTAGAAAGAGGGCATTTCATTTTGGTAGTCAGCACCCTTTCAAAACTGTCTCCTAAGAAGCTCTTGAAATTTATATGGGGATGGTGCTAATCTTTGTTGCTACTGTTGTTTACCATCCTTACAGGGAACAATTCTGATAATAATGTTGTATAAAGTAAGTTTTAAGATAAAGAAAAATCCCAATGTATTTGCTTACTTTGTGGTATTTGTGCCATTCAGTCTACAGATAGCAGTCTTTTGCATTCACATCTCATGAAGCATGACACTGTTTTCCTCTTCATCTGATTCCCCTACCAAGAAATATCTGCTTCTTTCACCTCTTCCCTCCCCTTTTACACTACCCTTCGCTACAAGTTTGTAGACATAGCAGGAATCTCACTTTCCTTGAAAATGTGTCATTTTCCACCATTGCCATATGAAATTATCTCAGATGAAATTGAGAAAGAATTTATGCAACATGGATTTCCTCACCTGGAAGTCCCTGGGAATAATACCAGTGTTGTTTTAGGAAGTTTAAACTTTTTCACTGAAAAACAAATCCAAGGCCCTTTGGTGTCTCCAAAAAATGCCCAGTGTTTATGGGAGACTTTGGAATGGGCCTTTAATTGCACCCCAACAAAATTAGGCCCTCGAGTGCAAGACAAATGAACTACATTAAAACTGAAGACTTTGTTGTCTGTTAATGCTTATGGATTATAGTATAACTGATGACTGGATCATCAGTGGCTGAAGGAACAGCTTGATGTATTTTTCCTACACACTGTAGCTGTTGTGCGACACCCACAGCCACCACAAACCTCTTCCATAGGTCCAAGCCACAGCTGAAAATGTACGTTTCTTCCCTACCCAGAGGAAGTGTAGGGAAGAGTCTGTTCGTAAGTTAATGCACTTCTTTTGCATTCACTGCTGATACATAAAATTAAATCAGACACAATTCAGTCAACAAGCACGCATCTCTCAGAACAGCATTTTATTTTCTTTTATAACTTCTATTTCCTTAGGCTGGTACATGCATGCATTGGTGCCTTTTGTGGCTGCAGAGTCTTTCTATTCTCACTGGCAGCTAATCCTCACTGCCTTTACAATGTGGAATGCTCAACCAAATGCTTGTAAATAGATGGAAAATCGAAACAATAGATACAGGCTCAAAGGTGTCAGTGTAAAAATCTGACCTGCCAGCCCTTTTATTCAGAATGAATATGGAAATGCTGTGATGGACATGTGTACATAAAGTTTTCTTGCTGAACCCAATATATATCACAGCTGCCTGTCTCTGAGAACTGTAGGTTTCTGAAAGTGGTACCAAGATACTATCTATCAATTTGAGGATTTGTTTACCATGAGCCCGGGCTGAACACCCTTGGGCTCACTGCCTTTTGAGGTAAGAAACAACCTGGCTTTAACAGAGATCTTTTCCTGCCTTCTGAAGCAATGAGGCAGGCCAGTTATATATCTTCAGGTGTTTGTTGTTATGGAAAGCATTTGTTTTCCTGCAGCATGTTATTAATTGTCCTGAAAGGAAATCTTAGAATTGTGGCATGCAAATTGTCACTGCAAGTTTGTGATTTCCAAGGCTCTCTTTAGAATTCAGTTGAGAAAACGAATGGTGAAAAACAACGATAAAAAACAGTTGTCAAAACTCCACATACCTGCCATGATATTTTTTTACATTTTATTTATTAAAATGATCTGGATACAGATGATTTTTTTTGCCTCAATATTTATTGCTTCATCTGTCATGAAATGGGAGTTGCATATGCTTTGATAAATGGAAAGGGAAGGTGCCTGGGTTGATTTCTCCACTGACTGTTAACACTCTGTGCTTTGTTGAAACGCTGCATTGTAACTTGCAGTGGTATCTTCCACAGAACTAAAATGTCCATCATCTGAAGGAGCAGCATTTTTTGGAAGACTGGTTGATCTTGTTACTCCAAAATGAAAGAACACCCGCCAACAGTCCTTTGTCACACTGAGAAATGCAGCGCTGGGGGAAATCTGTCTGCTGTTTTTTGTTTAAATGTAAAGGCTGTTCAGGAAAGAGAGTTTCTGTAGCTGTTACTCTGGCCTAAACACAGGCTCAGGCTCCAGGTGGAGTAGAAAATGCAGTGATGATATTGCAATGTATTGCATATACAGCGATCAAAGTTGCAGGACTTAGTGTAGCCCATGAAATGCAATAGCAAGTTCATGTCAAATAGGTTCCTAGCAGTCAGTCTCTTCTGCATTGTGAGATGTTATTGATCCCATAATTCCTCTGCACAGCACAAGAGAACCATGGAACTCCTACAAGTGTACCTTTTGTACTTGGAATGAGTTGGGACAAAAATCGTTGGAATAGTTTTGCTCTTCAATGACCATAATAATTTGATTTTAATTTGAAACTTTCCATTACCATTGGAAGTCTTGGGATCAGAACAAGCCTGAGTACATTTTAGTGAAATTCTTTCTCTGTTTTTTTGAGATTCATCCAGTATGTTACTAAGCAGAGACAGCAGAATCATATAATACTAGCTTTTTGGAAAAGAAGGAAAAAAAGATCCTGTCTAAGCAACATAGAGTTGGCTACTTTGCTTGATAACAATTCAGATGTCAACTGATTTGAATTAGAGATGTAAGGGACTTAATTTAGAATGCCTGTAGCTCTTTTCAGTGAGGAAACACATGATTACTTGCGTGGAAACTATTTTTCCATCACTTCATGATGAACTTCTAGCACTACAACCCTCAGGACAGGAAGGGACCCAAAATATTGACAGTGTACTCAGCAGTTGGTGCAGAAACCACGGTTCATAATGCCTGATACATACGTGTGGGAAGACTATAAATGAAAAGAGATCAACTGGCAGGCAATGATTGCAGAAGCAATTGGAAGAAAAGTCACTAATGTTTCAGTTTAATTTCAGCATGCTTCTGTGAAAACATCTGTAGAAGAGCAAATGAACACAGAAGCAGCTGTGCTATGCTTGTGAGGTCTGGAAGCCAGCCATTAGCTCTGTGAAAAGTGATTATGCTCAAGTGTCACGTTCTTTGTTAGGCCAGTTCCCAACAGGTAGACAGAATCACATTAGCTAATTTTAGTGCTTTCAACATGTTTCCCCTACTGCTTATGTTCATTAACCAGGGATTGCAAATGTTTAAGGAGACTGAGCAGCTCTGGGGGATTCTTCTTTATCCCTTGATAGGGGCCAAGTAGCTGCAGCTGAGCCTGACTCCTCTCCCATGCTGTTGAGGTGGGAGGAAACTGTTGGTTTGGGGAACTTTATTCTACTCTCAGCAATTCTTCTTTTCTGTCCCAAGCACACTGCTACTCTCCCTCAGCAATGGAGGTAAATGCTGGTTGTTTGGTTCTGCCTGTGTCTTGGAGCTTTAGGAAGCTGTATTTTTTGTTCAGGCTTAGGTGCTGCCCTGGGAAAAGCAATCATGAGGGGAGTGAGATTGTATTTACAGGTTTTAAGTAGCAATCCTAGAGGTAAAGGTAAGGTGCAAAGAATTAAGTATATGTGGATATACGTATACTCAATATCGATCAAAGCAGAAGCTTTAAAAAATGGTTTGTACAATACGTGCTACATAAAGAGCAACCTCTTCCTGAAGTTATTTCAACTGTAACTTATATGGCATATAATAACAACTTCCTTTAAGGCTAGTCAATGCCAATGGTACTGAGAACTCTCCTCTATTAAGTCATTAAGACTCCTACTCCTAGTCAATACTGTACTTTGATTTTTAAACTATCATATGTAGGCAATTTTCAGTATACCATACTACCGAGTTAAGTATTTGAAAACTGTATTTTAGATTTTAAAATTGGAAGAGATGGGCCCTAAACTAAATTCATTATCCAGTTCTGGAGATGTTTGATTTTGGCAATTTTGTCCCAAGCCTTGGTGTTGAGTTTGCTAATGCTGTGACATATCTTTAAACACTTTCCCTTGCCCTAGGCTAGATAGCAGATGTTTAGGAAAAGCACTAAGGAAAAATGTTGTAATTGTTTGAAACTGAAGTACTATCCTGGTCCACTTAATCTTGTGACATCTGCCAGGAAATGAAGACAGAGGAAGGTACATTTTACTTTTTAATTAGAATCTGACATCTTAAAATGCTTCTCCTACTTCATGAAGACTGAAATACAAGTTGCATGCACAAACTGTATGTGAATGATCTTGTTTACTATTCAGAATATTCTAAAATGTGTGAAGTTGCTGTTCCTATCTGTTCGTCTCTGAAGCTGTAGATTGAAATTGTTGCAAGCATTTTTGAATTGCAGCAGCTATTTAAACATTTATACATCAGCATTGCAAAATGTGTGTTTACAGAGGCAGCCTTTTTAGCTTGGAGATATAATTAAATGGGCAGAGGAGTACATGAATTCTTCAAGTGCTTATTTATAAGATCTTACAGGACTTATTCCAAAAGTGATAAAACACTGCTAGTTTTGGATACTCCTAAGCTAGAGTATGAAAGAAAGTCATGAAAGAGCAAAGATCTTGTGCATAATGGGAAGGCATTTTTATTGTAGATGTGAGAAAGCACTGAAGTACACTGAAACTGTATTTCTGAAAGTACTGTGAAATTGGGAACTTTTCTGTGGGCTGAAACTCAAGGAGCAGGGTTGTTTGTTTGAATTACGGATGTGTACAAGATAGTCCCTGCACCAGTGCTTCAAAAATAAGCCAGAAGTAGGCTGAGTTTTTCTGCATTCATGCAGCACTATAATAATAATGATAGAAAGCAATTGCAGCTGTAACAGAAATTTACATTTCCTTGTTTTTCTTGGTCATTTAATGAAGCATTTGAAGGTCGTGAAGCATTTAGTATCAGGGCCTCTATTTAGTGCTATCTATCAACAGGAAAGACCACTGACTCTATATAAAAATTGCCTTTTAAATTGCTTGCATGTAAAAGTAACATTTTAGGTTCCTGATATTTTAGGAAAAGATTGCTGCCTCAAAGAATATTCGCAAAGAAATTTACCTAATCTTTGAATGTTTACTTGTTTTCCACAATAAGAAGCATTTTAGGCTTATCAGGAGTTAAAATAGAATTTAACAGAATTTCAGGGGCTGATGGATTAATCTCATTTAAAAGCTGGAATGTAGGTTACATCTGGGCCTACCTGAGAGTTTTGTAAGAAGGCACATTGAGCTGGTTTGGAAGACAGTACTGTGTGCCATGAGGGACTGGAGTTTATTTCTACTTCCCCTCAAGTCCAGGATGGCAATTTAACAAGCTACCAGCTGCATAGATAAGAATGCCTTCAGAACACCTGATTGTAAGTGGAATTTGGGAGCTTAGCCATGTACTTTAACATACTGCCAGTATCAGGGAGCAGAAATCATAGTGACAGTACTGGAATTTCCTGCATCATCAGTAGAGCTCCTGCAGTGGTTTCAGTTGGTGATACTCCCAGTTTCACAATACTTCACCAAAAAAACCCAAGTCCTGGGCAACATTCTGTTCTGAATCTCACTAAAGATTATGACAACCATTGAAGTGAAGGTAAATTCACAGTGCGTCGTATTTTATAACTTTATTGTCCTGATGGTGGTAGCCATCTTTCAGTCTTCCTTAGATTAACTATCTGTTTTTTTGAAAAGGTAAATCTTCAAATTTTTTGCTGTTGTTATTTTTACAAATTACAAGTGCAAAAAAGGGAAGAAAAAGCTGGTGATGATCTGGAGTGTATGGGATCTGGGTTGTGCTGAAGAATCATTTCATGCACCAACAAGCAGTCGTTTCAGACTGCTTAACTTTGAGGCTGGGTCATGTCTAATGGTGTCAGCCATCTTGACATCACCAACTGTGCTCAGCAAAACTGATAGGATGTGCACAAGCTTATAATTGTTATCAGGTCTGAAACTGAGATCCCGTATGAAGGAATTAATGTCATTCAGTGTGTGCTTGCCCCTTGTAATGAAGTTCAGTGTTGAAATACTGCTATGGACTTTTTACATAACTATGGCTTTGGATTTTCAGTTTTAGTATGTGCTGAACTCATGCAAAATTAAAATTGAGCAGTGTAAATATTCATTATCTACAATGAAGTTAAAGCTCTGTTTTAAAAACTTTTTTTGTTTCATTCCTGAAGGAACAAATGAGCTGGAGTGCTTCTTCTAGTAGCTGTTCATATTGTTTGTGTTACATCCCCAAATCTGAGAGCCTGTGCATAGTGGCTGCAGAAGAAAAGTAGTTCTGTGTTACTGAAGTTACCAAAGAAATTTAGCCGAGGCTTGAAATGATGCATTTCATCCCTCATTTCTGTTGACAGTATAAGTACACTCCAGGCAGATCACCTTAACAATTTATTAATTTCATAATTTCATAACAACTGAATGCTTTCCAGATAACATAATGGTATGTTTATTATGAAATAAGTAGAGCAAGCTTTGTGATTAACAGTTGGGTTTTTTAATTCAGTTTCATGCTGAGCCCAAAAGACAAACCAAAGAAGGGGTTTAGAAAAATGTAAAGTCTATGTTTAAAGACTTTCAATTCACTGGGAGTCTTCTATACCTTTTGTTGAATGATTCCAGTTGGTAATTCTATTACCCCCTGGGCAAAATAAAACCATGATATTTTAGTGTTCCTAGCACTACTTTCTAGCCATTGCACCTTGTCATTGTTTTCTGTCTGCAAGCTCCTAGTCAGATGCATTGTCCACATACAAGTACCTAGAAAATGCGAAAGTTCATTATCCTATAACTTTTAATAAGAATAAAAGACAAAACTCTCATGAAAAACATTTCACAGCTGTGAGGTATTTTCTAAGGTTCAATTTTTCAACTACTTTACAGAGGTAGAGATGCAGAAAACTGGGCATGGTAATTCAGTGCTGATAATATATCCTTCTTAACTGTACTCTGTATCGAAAATTGTATTGGTGGCTATGTAGGCTGTGCTGCAGTCCTGGCAATCTGGTGAATCCTCTGCACTGGAAGTTGTTGAGTACAAAGGAAGATGTGTAAGCAAAAGGGATTGTTAGCAGATATGTTAGCCAGAAGATCTAAATTTTTCTACTTAAACAGTACAAATTATTGAATATTTCTGTTTGAGAGTTTTGTGTCACAAGTCATTTCTTAACAGTTTGTTGTTCCAGGCAGGGTGTTGTGGTTTAAGCCCAGATGGTAAACCAGAACCACGCAGCCGCTTGCTCACTCCCCCAGTTATTCCTTCCCCCGCCCCCAGAGGGAGAGGGAGGAGAATCAAAAGAATGTAACTCTCAAGAGTTGAGATAAGTACAGTACAGTAACTAAGGTATAAAACAAACCACTGCTGCTACCACCAATAATAATAATGATAAGGGAATTAACAAGGGAAGAGAATACAACCACTCACCACCTGCTGACTGATACCCAGCCCGACCCGAGCAGTGATTTAACCCTTCCGGGTAACTGCCCCCAGTTTACATAGTGGGCATGATGTGCTGTGGAATGGAATACCTCTTTCGATAGTTTGGGTCAGGTGTCCTGTCTCTGCTTCCTCCTGGCTTCCCATCCTCCCTGGCAGAGCATGAGACTTGGAAAGTCCTTGGTCAGAGTAAACATTACTGAGCAGCAACTGAAAACATCGATGTCATCAGCGCTGTTCCTGCACTGAAAATCAAAAACACAGCACTGCATCAGCTATTAAGAAGGAGCAAAATGACTGCTACTGCTGAACCCAAGACAGCATCCACCCCTTATTCCATACTATTCACATCATGCTCAGATCCTGCATTTTTCAATATACTGTCGTTTTTTTCTCATATATATATATATATATAAATATGCACACACATCCACACACATAGAGAGAGAAAGAGAGAGAGATCATTTCTTAGTGCATGGACCAATCCCCATAAACCTGCTGAGTCCATCCGGTCCATGATGTCGGGCTCCATCTCTTGTAACAGTCTTTCAGAGCAGGAGAAGCCGTGTGCAGCAGTTGGATTGTTGCTTGCTGATGACACCATGGAACTTGTCTGGCCACTGCTGAGCTAGTCTGGTTTCGTCAAGATTCATTCTTTGTTGGGATGATGGTAGGAAGGAGGTCAGGGCCAGTTGCTGGTGACTTGAAGACATCTAGTTGGTGGGCTATGAAAGTATTACAGAGCAGGCAACAGCATACAATTGAGTTCATTGGCTGTTTTCCCCTCAGATTAAATCCCCTTGAGGTACACATCAGACTTCCCCATCTTCCTGCATTACCCACCAAGTATATCTGGGTCCCTGAGCAAAAGCAATCCCGCGAGTGGGTTTGCATTGAGCTGAAGCAGGAATAACCCAGACTGTCTTCCCCAGCAACTTCTTTATGTGCACCACAGGAACTTTATCCCCTTCTGCAATACATAAAAGTTTTGACTGGGCTGGGCCAGCCCTGCTGGCAGATCCTCTGGTGTTGACCAACCAGGTGGCTTTTGGTAAATGTGTATCCCAATGTTTGAAAGTCCCACCACCATTGCTCTCAGTGTAGTTTTTAATAGCCCGTTGTACCATTTGATTTTCCCAGAGGCCGGTGCATGGTAGGGGATGTGATGTACCCACTCAATACCATGCTCTTTGGCCCAAGTATCTATAGGGCTGTTCCGGAAATGAGTCCCATTGTCTGACTCAATTCTGTCTGGGGTGCCATGTCTCCACAAAATCTGTTTCTCAAGACGCAGGACAGTGTTCCGGGCAGTGGTGTGGGGCACAGCGTATGTTTCCAGCTGTCCAGTGATTGCTTCCACCATGGTAAGCACATGACGCTTGCCTTGGCGGGCTGGTGGGTGTACAATCTGCCAGGCCTCCCCATACTTGTACTTCAGCCATTGTCCTCCTTACCAGAGAGGTTTTAACCATTTGGCTTGCTTAATTGCAGCACAGTGTTTCACACTCATGTATAACCTGGGCACTAGTGTCCATTGTTAAGTCCACCCCTTGATCATGAGCCCATCTGTATGTTGCATCTCTGCCCTGATGGCCTGAAGTGTCGTGGGCCCACTGGGCCAAAAATAATTCACCCTTATGTTGCCAATCTAAGTCCATCTGAGCCACTTACAATCTTAGCAACTTTACCCACTTGTTGGTTGTTCTGGTGTTCCTCAGTGGCCCGACTCTTGGGTACATGAGCATCTACAGTGGCCTACCTTCACCACCAGGTTCTACACCGGATCAGGGGAGCTGGGCTCAGGTCTGTATTCAGTCATAGGTTTTCTCTGTAATGATGGGCATGTCACTCTGGTGTTAGCATCTCTGTGGTGGGTTGACCCTGGCTTGTCAGCGTGTGTCCCCCCAAACTTCTTTATCACTGCCACCTTCAACTGGACAGGAGAAAGAAGATATAATGAAAGGCTCTTGGGTCATGATAAGGGTAAGGAGAAATCGTTCACCAATGATGTTTGAGGGTTTGCTGTTCTCTTTTGAAAAGTTACCTAGTATAATTCCTGCTGAAATAAAACTGCCTTTCAACTTTAAACTCCTTTGTTCTTTTGGTTGATATTGTTATAAGTACAATCTCAGGCCAAGAAAAGCTTCTGTCATGCCGTTTTTTTGTTGATTGGTAGTAGACTAAATTGGTGTAGTTACTGTCTCTTTCCTTAGGCATCTAGACACACGTACTTTAGTGTGAGTTACACATAACATGGTAGATCTCCCTTACCAGAAAAGATAGATTTCCAGCCTCTCTGGGTGTCTAAACTTGTGTAAATGGTGATAGCTCTCTTCCAATAACAGATCAATACACATTTGTGGATCCCTGAGAAATACAGTTTTACATGCCACTCCTTGCACATACACCCATACGTATGTACAAAATCCTCTGCATCCTCAAGTTCAAATCATGTTAAAAGTGACTATCAGGTGATTCCTTGAAATCATGGCAGATGGCTGTCTGTAGCTTGATATAATTTCATTTTATCCATGATTTTTGAATTATCTCAAATGTCATCATCTATGGGAAATTACATATTGCATCTGTTCTGCAGAAACAAGTGAGATCAGGACTGAAATGGTATTAAGCACTTTGTCACCTGCCTAAACCAAGGGGTGCATTAAATGAGGTCTCTTTTCTTCTGCGCTTTCCTTGTGCCAAATGGAACAGAGAATTTTTGTAGAAGATGATGAAAATTTTAAACAGTTGGGAGTAATTATGATTTTTTTTTTCAGTGTCTCTTAAAAAGAAAGGTTAGAAAAGATGAAGCTTCTTATCACAGAAGTTTTTGGAGGCTTTTTGTTTCATTCTGTTTCACATTAATTTACAATGTAGAATAGTGCATGGGATTTCTATTGCTTTCAGTTAGAAGTTGTGGATACTTTAATTTCAGAATAAAGTATCTACAGCTCCAAAGAGACCAGTTCAAAACAGAAAACTGAAAATGTATAGCACTTTTCCTTAGTAATATTGTATAGGATATTGTACATAGATTAATGAAACATTTCAACATATGTCCCCAGAGCCTTTGACTGCAAGTTGTTTTTGGTATGGGCGTGCTGCTCTGAAGGCCTTGGAATTTGTGATCATTGCTAGTGAATTTCTGTCTTCCCAGAAAAATGAGGGTAAATATGTTTTCTTCAATTTTGCCCTCTCTACTTGTAAGAACAGAGTACTACAGAATAGCTTATTGCAGAATAGTGAGAAGGAACTTACTTGTTCTGGTCTGCTTTCTGCACTGACTGATAAATCTGCCTCCCAGTTCTGTCCATCACTCTAACCTGGAAGGCACTGGCAGGATTTCTGCCCTCTGCTGCCAATAGTGGCCGAGGTTGGGACATTCTTCCTTTTCCTCTGAACTCCACAGAGTAGCAAGTGAGTTGGCAAAACCCCTCAAGGAAGGATTAAGAAAAGTTACTCGAGTAGCTTACTGACAGCTCAGGATGCCATATACTAGAAGAGTCTGAGCTTGCTCTACATGGTCATGATGTCCTCCTGGGCAGCTGAAAGAAAAGGAGCTGCAAGGCAGCTGCAAGATATGTTCTAGAAAGCTGTTACAGGCTGACCACTTGTGTTTTAGAAAGATCTGCTTTACTAATGTTCCTGTGTTACCCTGCTGGGTTACCTGTAGCAGGGAACAGGGACAAGACAGTCTTGTCTGTTCCAGTCTAGTATATCCCTGGTGCAGGAGGAGTGTAAAGTGGCAGCTTAATAGTCAGTAGCTGAAGTTGGCGTTTCGCCCTATGCTTTCTGCTTGCTCATCATATACTGTTCTACCTTTGAAAGTGCTTATTCCTTTTCCCCTGGAAACTGGTTGTGTATTTGATGATCTCAACAAACCTCTGACGCTCTGAGAAGTGATTTGGCCGTCTTTTGAAAGGTCACATAGATCCGTAATTCTACAGCATATGTATTACATAGTTCAAGAGTAGGAGGGTCCAGGGGTTGTTTTGTGTTTTGTTTTTAACTATTACTTTTTCGAAAATACTGTCATGTTTTCCTTTTTCTTTTTTTTCTTTTTTAACAATGCTCCTCTAAAAGGATTGTACTCTTCCTTTTCGTTTTATCCTGATAAGAATAGAAGAGCAAGATGAAATCCTAAATCTACCTCAGAAGATTTGGAGTGTTTTTAGACTGTGCAAGAGAGCTTATTCCTTTTGCATACTAAGCCAGAAGAATGCATTCAGGACCTTAATTTGTATGAAAAGAGGATCTGAAATTTGAATGCAGTACTGTTGGGGTTTTGGGGTCTTTTTTACATTTTAATTATTTTTTTATTTTTTTAGAAGTCTAAACTAATGTGAAACTATTTATGTGGAGGTTATTTTTCATTTAATTGTTACAGGTAGAAAGTAGACTAAATTGTGAATTTCACTGTTGTCTGAAACACCTTGTTCTCTAAAACTGTCTTAAAAAGCATAAATAATTCAAGCCTGCACTTACACCATTCCCTGCCATGGATGTGTCATCTCTTGGATATCCGTAACACAAGAGATTTCATTTTTTCAGATTCTGTAAAGGCACACATTCTTTTCCCTGTGCTGTCGGATATTGTCAGTGGATATCTCCTATCTAATTAAGTGGTCATTTAAACATTCTTCAGGCAGTAGTTTTTAATTTTAAAGGACCTTCTTAAGGAAAGGCCAAATGCTCCTTTAAGGCTGTGAGATAGCTTTCCTTAGCGCTGTTAAAAGTCATCGTACGGTAAACTGTTGCAGCCAAATTCCTAAACCTCCTGATAAAAGTCTACCACTTCATGGTCTGCATTAGATATTCTCCTTCAGGAAGAATTTTTGTCTAGAAGTGAAATAATTGCTCTGAACGCTTAACTTGGCCTAGTTTTGGACCAACAAGTACAGTGACTGATATTTTCTGTTCAGAGCTGAATTACTGCAGACTTTGCTTTGAACTAGAGCTCAGGGATTTTTTATGGCAACTTGCATGATTTATTGCTCTGGTGACATAAGGAAGCTTTTCAGAGCAGAATTCTTCTACTTAATACCAAAATTGAGATGCTGATATTGTTCTATATGGGTCTTTAATGTTTGAGTTAGGAGGTGAATTTCTTGCTGCTGCAGCAGTCTGCTCATCTACTGAATAATCCCCATGAGGCTATGGGCAATTGCAGTGCTCCTCAGATAGTCGTGTTGCACTGCAGAATCAGGTGCTTAGGCAGTCTGATCCAGATCTGTTCTCCAGAAATACTATACCTCTTCTTTTTGTATTCTGTTTTTAGGAAATTACTGCCTAAAATTGGCATCAGTAGGCTCCTACGTGATTTTATATTGCTCACTAGGTTTTGGTGTGGGGTTTTTTTATTATTTTTTTATTTTTTGGTTAATTCTTTCCGGTTCAATTGATTTGATCTTTTGCCTGAATCTATCTTTTTTGCTTTAGGGCTTCCTGGCTGGGAATAACAACAACATTTTAGGCTGTAGCAATTGTTGTGGTCTATTTTGGTTTTACATTTACTGTGTCTTGTCATGTGCATTCATTTCTACTTATTTCCGTTTCGCTGTTCTACATCTCCTAAGCTGTACAATTTGTCCCACGTCTGCTTTCCTTCTGTCACCTATGTGTTCTCATGTCTGCTTGCCCAACTCACTGCAACACCAGTATCCCATGTAATATGTCCATTATTTTCTTCTGCTTTTTCTCTGGTTTAGTATTTCTTTGTCACACTGTGAACTTATTTTTCTCCACCTAACTTAATGGTTTACTTAATAGCTGTGGGTTTCAAGTACCTTACTGACACTGGGGACCTGAAATGATTAAGAATCAACAAACTCTGTACTTCTGAGGCATTGACAAAGCACAAGAAGCAGCAATATAAGAAGAGAAGCAAGAGCTTTGGGTGGTTCCATATTTTGTCAATAATAATATCATTTCATTTATTACTGGGGGTGATTGATTGGCAATGGTTGTGGCAATAAATTTGTTGAGTGAGTGGGAGATTAACTGATGAGATGAACTGATGTGGTTGCTCTGAGCCTTCATATGTCATTCGGCCAGCACATTTATTGACTCTTGTATGCCAACAGTCAATCAAGCATTGTGGTGTTTGGGGGACTGGAAGGGAGTAGTGCCAGTGGAGATATCAAGAAAGGATTCTCTGGGCAATCAGGGGATGGAAGTCTTGGGAAGTATTTGGAAGTGCTGCTGAGAAAAAAAAGAGGCTTGGAGAGTATAGGACTGAGCAGTTTCTGCACTGGAAATGGGATTTGCAAGAAGGACTCCTGAGGGCTGCAAAAGCACCTCCAGTTAACTGATCACCTGGCAGGGAGCACATCGTGACCAACCGAATCATCATGGGACTGTTTCACTGGCTCACTCTTACAAATAGAGCAAGTTATTAGCTAAATATGGATGGGAGCAGCACTGGGGAGTATCCTTGTGGTACCCCAGGAAGTAGGTGTTGTGCAAAGGGACTCCCGTTGCAGGAAGGGCCCAGCTTCTGCCTCAACTGAACTGTGACACAGCCATGTTGTTGTTGCAATCTAAAATGTATTTTCACTCACATCCTGTGCATATCAGCTGTCAGTCTGTCAGAACTTCCTAATAAATAGGAATTGCATATACAAAATAATTACCTACATTAAGCAGGTTGTTTGGGTTTTGGGGTTTTTTTTACCCCCCCTTTTTTTTTTTCCATCTTACATCATATTCACAAGGGAAAAATAGGGACACAGACTGTTATGTGGCGTTAACCCTGTATGCCTTGTAAACAATGCAATGCATTTCTTAATGCCATCAGAAAATGAATGATGGCGGTAGTGTTTACCATTTCATTCCACCTGAATCACAAATCTTCCAATTTATAGAGGTAATAAAAGATTTCAAAAGTGTTGAATCTCCAGGAAGGATGTTAGTCCCTGTTCTGATTGATGAGTCTCTGCTCTAATAGTCTAATGTTCTTAAATTCCCCTATAGACTGAGGGTGAGTCAGTTGAGCATGTATAATATATATAACTAATGTATACATGATAGACAAGTGACAGGCTTATGGTAAGGACGGAAAGGAAGAATTTTGTCCTCAATTGCTGTCCTGGGTTCAGCAGTAGCAGTCATTTTTCTCCTTCTTAGTAGCTGGTGCAGTACTATGCTTTTGATTTTCAGCCTGGGAACAACTCTGATAACACCGATGTTTTCAGTTGCTGCTCAGTAATGTTTACTCTGACCAAGGACTTTCTGAGTCTCATGCTTTGCCAGGGAGGAGGGGAAGCCGGGAGGAAGCAGAGACAGGACACCTGACCCAAACTAACCAAAGAGGTATTCCATACCACAGCATGACATGCCCACTAAATAAACTGGGGACAGTTACCCGGAAGGGTCAGATCACTGCTCGGGTCGGGCTGGGTATCAGTCGGTGGGTGGTGAGTGGTTGTATTCTCTTCCCTTGTTAATTCCCTTATCATTATTATTATTGGTGGTAGCAGTAGTGGGTTTGTGTTATACCTTAGTTACTGGACTGTTCTTATCTCAAACCTTGGGAGTTACATTCTTTTAATTTTCCTTCCCATCCGTCCAGGAGCAGGGGGAAGGAAGGAGGGGAGTGAGAGAGAGACGGCGTGATGCTGAGTTACAGCTGGGCTTAAACCACAACAGTTCTTTGTGACACCCAGCGTGGGGCACAAAGGGTTGAAATAATGACAGATCTGACCAGAGTGTGTCTAATCGTATTTGTGATAATTATTCATTTTTTTGGATTAATAGTCATTCATCACAATGCTGATTTGTTGGCTCGCAAAGCTGTTGCTCTTGATCTCACAGTTTCAGCATGCTGTACCTTACTTACAGCTGGTATTTGCTGTTTTAGTGTTTATCAGCTGGGGGGCTTGGGCTAAGGTTCTTGTTTCACTGTACTTTATGGTAATGATTTGTAATACAATAGTACTCATTGACCATGAAACTGATCTGGCTTGTGTTCCCAGTGTGGTTGCCTACCTCTATACTTTGGGAGGTATATAATGGAAGTGTTTAGCAATTACACATCTTTTTTCCCCCTCCTTGGGTGGTCAACCTATGAAGGAGACATTCCCTTGCATTCCCAGCCCTGCCACCAGACTATTTACAGCATCATTTGAGAGTTCTGAAGGTTTTGAATGGCGTTTGGGTACCCTTGAGACCTGCCTGCTGATTGTGATGGGGATCACCATGTTGACAAGCATACAGAGTGTGTTTTACCCACGACATTTGGTCTCATCTCGAAAGTTAAGCAGAGTCAGGTTTGTGCCTTGTCTGGGGTTAGATGACGATATGGGAGGACCAAGAGATTTTCCCAGAGGGCTGGACAGTCATGAGTGGCAGTGTGTGTGCGATAGTATGGGCAAGTATCTAGGCCAGTGGGCCCCTCCAGTGCTTTGGAACCTCACCAGTGAACAAGTGCAAAATCCAGAAATATTAAATGATGTGTGTTGTCATACTGGTCATACCAGAGAAGGACAAATCATGGCAATGTGCTGGGGCTTGCCTATGCTTACAGAGCCATGTTCAACACTACCCAGCAGCCTTCAAAGGAAAAAAAATGTCTCTGGATCTGATGTCAAACAGCAGACAACACAGCTACTCCAACACCAAATACAGCAGCTACACCAACCCTAGTGACAAGTACAGCAGCTACTCAAACTCTGACTACAACAGACAACACAGCTAATCAAATTCCAAGCACAGCAGCTACATCAACCCCAGCAACAAGTACAGCAGCTACCCAAACCCTGACAGCAGATATTGCAGCCACTCAAACCACAGTGATAATCACTGAAGCTAAACCAGAGGACCATTTCGTGCCAATATAGGTTGCCCCTGTACTCAACGGGAAAAGCAAAACAGAGGCAAGAAAGATGAAGAAACAATGCCCTTATTACACAGGACAGCATCTGATCACGAGTTATTATTATGTGTAATCAGAGGAAGAGGAAGAAGAACCCAAGTTCTTCCCAGTAGCTGCTGGGCTTAAACCAGCACAATTGCCTAGAAAATCAGAAGAATTCTGAGACTTACCTTCCCTCTCCCCTTTCATTTTTCCCCCTGGATTTTAATTACAGTAGATTTGCTGCCTGTGAAAAGTTCCTGCCTTGAAAATTAAAACCATGAATCCACACACATAAGTGCACTGATCTTGTGTCACAAGAAGAGGCAGTAGAAGCTTCCTCATTGTTTCTTCCCAGTGCCTTCTCTCTTGAAAGGAGAGACGTAGTTTGTTCTCCCTGCTCTCCATTTTCCCAAAAATAGGTTTATTTAATGACAGGCACATTCTGTTGTATCTTCATTGTTCAGTTTTTAAAGGGAGTGCAGAATATTCTTGATGATTCTATGGGCAGCATCAGCCCCTAATATTTCTCAGTCAGAACAAAAAAGTCAGGCATTTTTGATAAGTAGTCAGGGAGCGCTTTCCAAATGATCTGCAAAGGAGAGATCCAGTACCTTAAATCCTGTTTTTCTGTATGAAAGATATCTTTCTATGGAGTTAATAGCAATACATAGGTTGAATCACATGCTGTGTAATTGAGGCAAGATTAATAATTATTTAAGAGAAATGGTATTGTATCTGAAAGACTGATTCATTTGTGCTTTCCAGTAGCTGTTACAGGGTTTTGCTTTTTGAAAGATTAAATTAGCTTTACATTATCCTGGTGTTTCTATTATGTTTTCTAACTCTGTGACAGATGTTGGCTTACAGCATCAATATATACAGGCGGGAGGAGAAATGTTGTTTTATATTTCCTCCTGCGTTCTGTGCCTGATACTATTTTGTGGGACTTTTTTGTTAATATGGATAACAGAATGAAGAGTGCACTTAATACATGTTCAAATAGTAATAAGCTCTAGGGGAAAGCCTTAAGCACTCTGAAAGTATACAAGGTAATCTTGGCCATTTGGCAGAATCACCTGAAATAAACAGTATTGAAGAAGGCTGAATGCAAACTGCAGTACTTCAATAAGAGGATCCCTCTGCCCAAATGCAGGACAGGGAATAGACCAGGCAGAAACTCTGTGGACAACGAGCCAATGGATTCTAAATTGAATGCAAGTCAATGGCTGCTTGTTGTTACCAAATGCATTGACCCCTAAGTATCATTGTGGGATGTAAAATATTGTGCCCTATTAAAAACAAGTCTGAGATATGCAAAAAATTCCTTTGCGTTATCTTTCAGCCCTAAGAATACCTCCACTCATGTACTACGTCTTGTTTTGAGCATCACACTTAGGAAATTCTGGACCTAGTAAAGTGGGGCTAGGGGAGAGGAATGAGAATGGTCCAAGGCATGTGAGCTCTGAGGAAAACTTTTAATGAGTTGGGTGTAATTAATTAATTGAAGAATACACTGAGGAATGCTATAATAATGGTCTTCAAAGGCCTTAAAGGGACCAGAAGGGCAAGGACTTTCTGGAACTAAGACAGTAAGCAGTCAACTTGAATTGAAGAAACTATGTGCACCAATGGCTAAGTAGGCTGGGGAATTTCCACCACTGTTGTTTTTAAATACTGAGTAGGCAGGTTATGTGCTAAACATACTTAGTGCCAGAAGACTCTTTGATTTCCTTACTCACTAAACATTTCAACTGCAGAATGGTAGAAAAGAGCATTCACATGACCAACAAAACATTTCTAGAAGCAAAACCACACAATGCATTTTAAAGCAGTAGCTAAATATTGAAATTTTTATATAAAAATCAGAAATAGTAATACTTGAATATATGAAATTTAAAGTGATCTTGTACTTTAATAAAAATTTGTCTTTTTAAATATATTTGCCAGTATTTACAGCCTTTTGGAGAGTCTTGTGAGACTAGTTTTGTGGTTTAGCTTTTGTGTCACACAATGCATTGATTTTAACCATCATGGGAGCTATTTTTTCAGAATTTGCTTTTTAGTAATATCTGATATTCGTTATCAGCTATCAGCATAGCAGTAACTGGTATCTGGTTAACAGTTACTGACAAGATTTAATAACAATTATAGAGGCCCTCTGTATGTGACCAGAATTTTCAGTTCAGTTCATACTCAAGTACCAAAAAATTTTTCTTTATTTCAGTATTAATCTTGACGAATTTCTCTCTAAATCTGTTGGCTTTCTTGTTTGGTTGGTTTTTTTGTTTATTTTCTTGTGGTTTGTCATGTCCAGTTCTATTCCTAAAGGGTTTTAGCAGTCTTTTCTGTAGTGTCCTGCTGCCATGTTGCCTTTGATCCAGAGAAGCATTCAGTCTCTGTATTTTGGAATACATATTTTTACCTTCATTCTCTGCTTATCCGATCTAAAAAAAAATATTAGCTTATATTCCCGATATATTCCCTTTGCACTGTATTTAACACCAGTTTCCGTATGTTTCAGATCTGCACAGGGATTATTACGCTGACAGATTATTAGTTTTTTAAAAGCACAAGGGAAATATTATATAGTTTGACCTCTACCATATGCCTTGCAATTTTGCCCAGCTTATGTTATAATGAGCCAAGTGATTTCCTAGAAGGTTACTGTTCTCCACTTGAGATATCAATATATGGAGAATTCACCACTTTCTCTTTTGATTTGTTCCACTGGTTATTTGCTTTACTTTAGTCTGTTCTTAAGTTGTTCTTTAGGCTCTATATAATTTTACCCAGGAAGAAATCAGAGAACTCTCACCTGGGTTACTCTGTTGAGCCTATGGAAATGAACTTCCGTAACATCTCAGAGAATTTTGCCTTTAGCTTAGTTAGTGTTTTTCCACTTAAATCTACAAAAATTGGGCATAAGTTGCATGCTCCCCTCAATATCGTATGATTGTATTTTATTTCTGTAAATCATATCTATGTAACATTTTCAAGGATAATGTCTCCAATCAAAATTGATGATAGTTGTAATATGCTGAAGTAGGTAAAGTGGGTACATTAAAGTCACATGCTTACAAATAAGCATATGTGTGAGTGTAGAGTTTATATGAGAATGAAATAAAACTAATCATCATCTCTCAACTCTCCTGCAAAAAGCAACAATTTCTGGTCAGGTTTTGAGGTTCTTGTGCTTTTACTAGTGTATTACTTAGCAGCTTCAAATTTCGCATCTTCTAAGTATGGTGCAAAAACAAAGGGAAAGTTATGTGAAAAGGATCTAGTTATCTGGATCCTTTTCACGTAGGAATTTGTAATGATCATCGTTCAATACCTGGCATACAAAGAGGGAATAGCTATGTATATTAATGCATGAGTAATAACTTAAGATAAATGTTAATTAAATTATTGCTCAGCCACTTTGCATAGCAAAACTTCATTACAAAGTGAGTTCCTGTTCATTATAGGAGAAGCAGTCAGTAACTGTGATTTACAAAGCCATCAAAACTATGGAAATGCTCATTTTAATCAGAACTGTAATTATGAGGAAATTTGCTGCAGCAAAATTTACTCATAGAATAAATATTAAAAAGTCCTGAATGTTGTTTATCAAAGTGCAACAGTTAAATTTTCTTTCCTAGTCTGATAGATCCTTGTGGAAGGGAAAAAAAAAAAAAGTAAAATTCTCCCTTGATTACAGTGGAGAGAATAAACTGCAGCTGTTATAGTAATTTTCTCAGATAACAGTAACAAGTGTCTATGAATGGACATACACATATGGAATGAATGGATTTAATCCACTCTCTGAGACTGGAACTGCCTATCAATACAGCTACCTGTAATTAAGTCTCTCATACTAAATAATTTTCTTGGCTTGAACATAACAAAATCGCTAATGTGAAGTGGTGTTTTTCTTATTCCCAGGGCTTGTGTAGCCCCTGCAGCTGCCATGTGGATACTTGTAATTCATGTACTCCTCTTTCTAACAATTGCTGTACAGACATCTCTTCCTCTCCTTCCAGGAGATAAAGCTGAGTTGTCATCCCATTGTGAGCAACCTGAAAGAGCTGGCTGCTCTATGAAAAAAGGTAGTATGTATAAAGCGAACTGTGGGACCTGAAATCCATTGAGGAAATTAATTTTATTTATTTATTTTTTTAAAGTATCCTAAATTGAAAGATTGACTTTTCAGATAGCAGTTTCCTGCTGAAATTTTCCTCACTGCCTTATACTGATCCACAGTAAATATGTATATCAGTGTCCAAAGGGAACAGCTGGAGCGTGAAAGTACTCTGTGTAAGCCAATAACTAGATTACAGCCAGTAGGACATTGACAATTTAAACTTGTTTGATTGCTTTAGTACTGGAGATTCATAAGATGAGCATGCTGCTGAAACAGGAATTGAATATTATTGCTCTTGACTTTGGATCTGAATATTTTGGGATAGATTTTAAAGGAAAGAAACAGCTGGTTTTTATGATTTTGTGGTGGAGTTTGGGATAGATTTTTGAAGAAAGAAATAGTTTTTTGTATTTTTTGTAGAGAAGATGGGATTAATAATTCAATTATTAAAATGGAATTATAATACAATTTATCACATGATGGAAATTTATTGTATTTGATATCTAAATGAATATGTGAACGTATTGTCCCAAGGCAGCTGCACAAATCTGATGTCCTGAATGTAACTGAAGATGAACTGGGGAAGTCAGTGTATACCTCTGTGTGGTGCAGTGCAGTACTGTGTAAAGTGCAAATAAAGTGCAAGTAACCTCATTTCTCATAAAGTGTAATATCAGGCAGTTGAGATTTACAAGAACAATTGCATCAGCTTCATGGCATGCCTGAGATAGCTGATGCAGTTTTTTTGTTGTTCATGAATTAGATCGCATTAAATGCTAGTTTACTGATCTTTGGCGCTGTAGTGAGCAGTACAGAAGTCTTAATAACTTTATTGCTTCCTCAGAAGCACGCTTATGCTAGGCAATACTGAGCTGGACACTATTCTTCTGGTCTGACACGTAGCACTATGGAGAGAGCTGAGAATACATGTGGATGTTACAATACATTCTTCTCAGTTATCTTCTATGAGAATAGGGAAAAAGTAATCTATCTTATGCAAGCCAGAAGTCAGACACAGGATCAGAAGCCTACACCCAGAAGTGTCATCGAGTTATCTTGTCAGTAGGAAGAAAGAATGATCCTATGAGGGAAAATTAATCACATTTGGAACCTTATGAAATTTGATTCCCACACTTTGCTAATGCAGCTGAATCGCAAGAGCATATGGAAATGGCACAGTCCAGAGCAGTCACCATGCTAGCTTGAAGCCTAGTCTGATCTAATTAACCCTGCTCAGAGGTAAGGTTAATGAGCCTGGGTACAGTCTGGCACAGGAGTTTTTATTCAGCTTGCTTGGAGCTTCCCTAAGGCTCTACTGCAGAAGTGCAGCATAGACATGCAAGTTATTTAAATACAAATGTGTAATGTGACTTCAGGATGCTCCTGCGGTTCAATACAATACTGTCTTGTATATGGCACTCCCTCTTCTGAGCTGGGTAACTATCTTAAAGTTATAGCTGTAAGGAGTACTTCACTAGGGAGCAAGGAGCACCCATAGGCCAAGCGACCCATAGAGGCCAAAGGAAAGGTAGAGTTGAGAGCTGGACTGAGGAGGTTGGAATGATTATCGTCTTTCTTGCTGTCCCACCACAGGCTACGCTGAATGTTGATTTCACTATGAAACTTCTGTACAAGTTGCTGATGTTAACAAATGTCTCCTTTCTTATCCTAACCCAAATCTCTGATAGAAACCCAGCCATCCTTCAAGAGTGTTTGCCATAAGACAAGTGCATGACCTCCATGATCCAGGGGGTTCCTTCTGGCCTTTTCTGTGCCATCACAGCCACTTGTTCAGTATTAGTAATACAGAAACATCTACGTATTGCACTTTTCTGGACATAATCCACAGATCATTTCCCCTGAACCAGGCAACCTATAGGGAACCAAAGTGCATGGTATAATGATCAATTGATTGCCTCCTCTCAAAAAGCCTTTACTTCCTTCCCGATTTCCCCATTGTCCAGCATTCCAAAACAGCAGATGTTAATGAAACATTTACATGTCATACATGTAAACATTTGTAATGTTTACATGAAATATTTACTAACATGAAATATTTACTATATCTTGCTGCTTTTGTTTCTAACTCCAAAGAGTTAAGGGGGAAAAGAAAGCACAAACTGCCATTTTTTTTTCTTTTTTTTTTTTTATAAAAATTGCAATCATTATAAACTATAAATGAAATAATGGTAAGTTTATTCTAAGCAGAGAAAAATCGATAGTTCTTATTTTAAAGTGATTTGGTACTGTTATCTTGGCTGGTTTATTCAAAAGGAATGCAATTTATTTTGCATTAATTGGGATATACAAGTAATTCATGCAGGCGTGGGAAATTAACTGTTTCTTCACAGATTTTTAAGCTGTAGACTTTTAGACCAGTAAAATAAAAATGTTGTGTAACAGTTTAGCCACAACCAGTGAATAATTGATATGATTAATTTTTGTTTCTTTTTTTGTGGGTGATTGTATTTCCCATGATCAGTTTTCTTTATTATCAGATTTACATTGCAATCGTAAGTAATTCATGGTCTCCTTTCTTTCCCAAACTAATACTCAGATGTTGACCATGTTCTTCTTAGGGAATTACTTACATATATCCTTGTGAACCCAGGTTTCTTACCTCTGGTTGAGTGTCCTACATCAGTTTCCTAGAATAGTTTGGGGTTTTTTTTCAATTCATTGTAAGATTTGATACTTTGAGTGAATGCTTGCAGATATGAATTTCAAATTCACATTTCATACACATTTGAACCAGTAAAATACAGTCATTAAAAAGTTTACAGAAAGTAAATATAAAAATGGATACTGATTAGTACAAATATAATTTCCAGTCCGTATATTTGCTATCAATTTGTTCCACCACATGCTCTCATCTATGTCATGAGCTCATTTCAAGATTAAATGTTTTAGCATAATTTGAGTTTGCTACTGAAATGTCACTCAGCCTCACTTTTAGGTTAGCTATATTAGAAACTGACAATAGTGGTAATACTACTTAATAAAATGCCATCTGAAAAGCTGAGCGATCTGAAGATGCTTGGCAAAGAGAATAGATAGCATTCTTCTCATTAGCATATGGGGAAAACTGAAGCCTAAAGAGATGAAAATGCTTGCTCAAAATCATTCAGGACTCTGGAAGTAAAATCAGAATTACAATAAAGGTCATCCAACTTCCATTTCCCGGCTTGCCATTATAGGATCTGGTGTTCAGCAAACAGAGCCTGTGGCAATTATGCCATGGTTCCAAGTACCCCTTTAATGAATGAATTACCATTATTGAGTCAGTATTTTACACTGAAACATTCTTTAAGATTTATTGATCTTAGTGCTATTTTCCTAAGGCTTTCCTGCTTTCAGCCGATTTCTTTTTCAGAGTTCAACATACCCACTAAATATTGTTTTACTGTCTAGATGAAAATCAAGAAACAAAAGTAGAAAACCCGAAGTCCAAGGCTGCATAAGCAGTAGATGGGAAATCACAACAGCTCGTCAAATTTTCATTATATTAATGAAAAAATTTGTAAACCAGACCAAATCCAAATGAAAAACACAAGGTTCACCTTGCTGACAAAAGGTAAGGCTGTTCTCACAGTGTTGTTCCCTTCTTGATTATTGTTTTCCCAAAATACCAATGCATACAAAGCACTTCAGAAAAGATTTGCCTTTGTGTTTGTGAATGTGAACATTAATTAATGCTGGTCCTTAGTTCATGACTTCAAAATTCAGCAAGGTATCAATAACATTGTCAACTAAATTCATATTAACCTCAGATTTCTGATAGACATATAGTGTCCATATTCCTACATGTGTTTTTCTCTTTCATGTTCTCCAAGCACAGCAGTCTCCTGTTCTCTGGCATTAATCTGTGCTCATAAATTCATGCAGCGAAGCTTTACATTTTAGTCTGCATAATAACTCATGTAAGCTGAAATAGTCAGACTAACTTGTTCAAGTCCTACAATGTTTTGAGGTTGCATTCTTATCATTGCCATTCTTGTGTAACTTAGGAGTAACTTCAGCACTGCCTGTACATTCAGAGGTACAGAAAAATACCCTAGTTTATTTCAGAGTTTTCATTAGAGAGACACCACCTGTAATTTCCAAGACCATACAAGTGTCATCATCTTTGGTATACTGATTTATAATCTCCCACCCTGAACATTCTCACTGGCCATCTACACAAGCACTTCCACAGCATGGAAGCAGAGCAGTCCTCTAAGCTTAGTGGTTTCCCTCATTGATAATTGTCATGGTTTAAGCCACTGTAACTCACCCAGTTCACTCACGCCCCTCTCTTTCTTCCCCCAGCTCCCAGGGGGATGGGGAGGAGAATCGAAAGAATGCAACTCCCACAGGCTGAGATAAGAACAGTTTAGTAACTAAGGTATAGCACAAATCACTGCTGCTACCACCAGTAATAATAATGACAAGAGAAATACAAGGAAAGAGAATACAACTGCTCACCACCCGATGACCAAGCCAGACCCAGCAGCGAAATCAACCCTTCTGGGTCTCTGCTCTCTGTTTTTACATCCTGGGCATGATGTGCTGTGGTATGGAATACTTCCTTGGCTAGTTTGGGTCAGGTGTCCTGTTTCTGCTTCCTCCTGGCTTCTCCTCCTCCCTGGCAGATCATGAGACTCAGAAAGTCCTTGGTCAGATCAAAACATTCTAAGCTGTAACTGAAACACTGGTGTTATCAGCGCTGTTCCCAGGCTGAAAGTCAAAACCACAGCACTGCACCACCTACCAAGAAGGAGAAAAATGGCTGCTGCTGCTGAACCCAGGACAATAATGTAACGTGCCTCCTTTTGATTTTACTTTGTAAGTTTTTGCTTCTCCGAAATGAGCAATACAAAACACTATTCTGTTGTTTCTGATTTCTTCACATCTTAATACTCCTTGACTTTTCCCAAATCCATTTAAATTCTTTCATCCCAAGAGTCAGAGAAGAGATCCTTCAGGTATAGATTGCTTTTCACTTAAATGAGAGAGCATTGTGTTGCTGTTTCCACAAGGGTGTAAAAGAGAAGTATATTTGTTGCAAAAGGTTTTGTTTGGGTTTTTGTTTGTTTTTCTTTTCTTTTAAATATATGTAATTTTGTATTCTTTAAACCACAGTGGAAGTTTTAGATGAAAGGAGGTGTATGCATAAGTTCAAAGACTTTCCTGCTTGACCAGTATTCCCAGAAGACACATGAATGAGAAAAGGTGGATGGGGAGAGCCTGGCTGGACTCATCAGCTTGTCTAAAAGGAAATAATGGGGAGTGGGGGGAAAGTTCTTTTAATTTTTGTTTATTTGCTTTTGGGTTTATTCCCCTTTAGGCACAAAACAAGCAAACTGAACTCTATTTAAAAACAGAGCTTGCTCTTTCTCCCACACACCAGTTTTTCATAATCAGAATCTTCTAATTTTGTGTTACAGTTTTTCTGTAAGCGTTTTCAAGGAGAAAAAATTCTGAAAAAGCACCTGAGGGAAAACTCTGCAGACGCATGAAAGATCACTTTCTACCTGATTGCATAAATAAGAGCAAAAATTGGTGTGTTGAACTTCTTGTATTTGTTAGTATTTAGGCCATGATTCGGATAATTGTTTTTCCTTAGGGTCAGGCTTGTATCTGAGCTCTTCAAAGTATTTCATCCCTGTGTGTACATTCATTATACTACCATAAAATGATATCCAAAATGAACTGAAATAAGCTGCTGGGCGTTTCACTGGAAACCTGAGCATGATCTAGGTCCTTTGCAGATTTCTTCAGCCAGTGATGTGGCTCAATGAAGCTGTTGAAATTGAAAAGGCAGATTTATTTTTCTTGTGCCTTAGAGAACAGGATAATCTTTAGTTCAGATATGGGGAAGAAACTTCCTAATCTACAAGTGTCTACACCAGGTTTTCAGGACCTGAGAGTTCTGATACCAGCCTGTTGGAAACACAATAATGGACTAACTAGGTTGATTGCTGGCTTTTGAATGGCTCTGAGTGTTCTGATTTTCTTTGCTTCTTAAAAATTTCATAAAAAAATGTAAGTAACAATTGATTCAGCCCTGGTGATTGGGTATACCTGCCACAGGAGCAGTCTCCACGATCAGAACAATGCACAGCTTAGAAAAGGCACACCATCAGAAGATGGTTCAGTAAGTGTAAGAATTGTTGTACAGTGAGCTTTTCATTGCTATGATCTAATTCCCTCAAATATAATTTCCATCCACTTTCAATACAACAAAGAATATGGTATCTTTCTAGTTCTGTCATTTGCCGCTACTAAATCAGAGGTTTGTTAGCAGCTGTAAATGAGAACTGATAATTGAGATTGATGAAGTCATTCAAATAAAACAGCAGTTTATAACTGAAAAATCATCTGATGCACAGGCAGGTTTTTAATGATCGTAATGTTTGTTGAGCTTTACAGAAAGAAGATGAGAGCCAAGAGATCTCTCTCCTCTAGCAGCATAGTAGGGTACATAAAATGCACTTAATGAAATTTGCCTATTTCTAATTGATAATATCTGCACCAATATCTCACACTTTGTGAGAATCACCATATCATTTTTCCACCTCTTTTTGGAAGGATGAGAAATTACTAGTTGACTTTGCCAGATTGCACAGCACAGATGGAATTGGCATGATAAATGAAGACAGGTCAAGAAAGTTGGGACTGTTTAGCGAGGAGAAGGCTTTATGGAGACCTCATAGCAATCTTCCAGTATTTGAAGGGGGCCTACAAGGATGCCAGAGACAGACTCTTCATCAGGGACTGTAGCAGTAGTACAGGGGGTAATGGGTTCAAACTTAAACAGGGGAAGTTCAGGTTAGATATAAGGAAGCTCTTTAATGTGAGGGTGGTGAGGCACTGGAACAGATTGCCCAAAGAAGTGGCAAATGCTCCATCCCTGGCAGTGTTCAAGACCGGGTTGGACAGGGCCTTGGGTGACATGGTCTAAAGTAAGGCATCCCTACTCATGGCAGGCCAGTTGCAACTAGATGATGTTAAGATCCTTTCCAACCCTAACCATTCTATGATTGTATGATCTTGTACTGGTAAGTCTATCAAAAGCAGTAGCAATCCATTATTGCGTTTATTTAGCCTCCCAGTCACCAGCTAAAGGAACATTAAAAAGATTTTCAGACCAGCCCTTTAAGGGAAAATCCTGTCCTCTTTTAGCTTCTCTGGTTGGAAACCAAACTCCTGTAATCACTGCTAAGAATTCCCACTGACAGCATCTGCTTATTGCCTCAAAACTTCACTACAGAGGTGTCCTGGGTTCAGTAGTAGCAATCATTTTTCTCCTTAGTAGCTGGTGCAGTGCTTTGTTTTTTGACTTTCAGCCTGGGAACAGCGCTGATAACACCCATGTTTTTAGTTGCTGCTTGGTAATGTTTACTCTGACCAAGGACTTTCTGAGCCTCATGCTCTGCCAGGGAGGAGGAGAAGCCGGGAGGAAGCAGAGACAGGACACCTGACCCAAACTGACCAAAGAGGTATTCCATACCACAGCACGTCATGCCCACTAAATAAACTGGGGGCAGTTACCCAGAAGGGTTAGATCACTGCTGGGTCGGGGCTGGGTATCAGTCGGCGGGTGATGAGCAGTTGTATTCCCTTCCCTTGTTATTTCCCTTATCATTATTATTATTGGTGGTAGCAGTAGTGGTTTGTGTTATACCTTAGTTACTGGACTGTTCTTATCTCAACCCTTGGGTTATATTCTTTTAATTCTCCTTCCCATCCGTCCAGGAGCAGCGGGAAGAAGGGGGGGAGTGAGAGAGAGATGGCGTGATGCTGAGTTACAGCTGGGCTTAACCCGCAAAGAGAGGATGTTTACTTTGGGAATACACAGTCTACTAGCTCCATAGTCTGTATTCACTGATACACCCCCTTAGGGTCTTTGAAGGGTTTGTCTCTCACAGTGTTTTCATTATGGGAACTCATACTAGCTATATAAAAATTGAGATAGCTGGTACAAGTTGAATGACAAGTCAGATTAGAAAACCCAAAATGCATAGTGAATAGGTGAGAGGTGAGGATTTTTTTGTGAAAGGGGAAGGGAGGCTCACAGTTATGCAGAAATTTCATGCTCAGTTCTGCCAATCAGGAACAGTATCTTGAGACAAGGGGGGTAAGAAAATTACAAAATGAAATATATAAACATTTAGTATCAATTTTTAGTAATGTTAAGTTTTATGGCTTTGTAACAGTAGTAATAGAAAATTACTGACATTCATGACATACAGAGAAAAATATAGAGTACAGCTAGAGAACATATTGGGAATTCTTGTACAAGACAAACCTCTGCAGTTGACATAGTTTAGGCCTTTATGACCTTAATACAAAATGAGTGTAAGAAAAACAGGCTAGAAGACCATGACCTAAAGATAGGGAGTACCTGGAAAGGCAGGGGCCCAGGATAGGCTGCAGTTAAACTAACTGATAAGCAGGAAGATGGGATGATTATTATGTCTGTGGTGTTAACAGACTGATTAAGCTGGTATAAGCATCTACTGCACATGCTTCAAAGGCTGTCAGCAGTGATGAAGATTGCTGGAAGAAGTAAATGACCCTCAGAGACCACCACCACATTTTTATACGCATGTGGGGAGCTTTCTGGAAAATGATATAATCCATATGTAGCCTCATGAATATGTATGTGTGCTCCATAGCTATATAAGGACTGCTTGTGTAACAATATGGGGACACATGTTAGGAGGAACTATCCCCCGTGTCTCCCGGCACCGCAATAAAGAATACCTGCCTGTCAACTAGAAAACTTTGTTGGCAAGTTTACTCCTGGAGTTTTCTCCGAATCAGTCTCAATCCCAGAATCTGCCCCACTGCAGATTAGCGTTTGGTTGTTGGATGGTCCGCTCCTTTTCTGAATTGTTAAGCTGGAATTTCAGGCCAAAATGGATGTTTTGACACACTTTCTATTTAATTATCAATGTTAAACATGTTTTCATTTCAATTGCAAATAAAGGCGAATATCAAGATTTTGAAAATTGCCACAGAATGCAATTGTGTCCACCAACAATAGCATACATTGAATTGCATTTGGGCTCCTTACTTTCCATATAAACTTTTGAGGCAAATCTCCATTGCATGTTCACTTTATTTAGGCAATAATGACCAGGAGCTTTAAATTTGAGTGTACCAGTTTATGACACGAAGAGCTGTGTGGAGCAGTTGAAGCACTGGTGTTTGCCATGTACTGAGTCTTTTTAAGGCAACCTATGGGACTTGTTCAGCTTGCAAAATACTGCGGAAGGTGAAAAGTATTAGCCTGCTTGGTAGAACTACAGAGTTTATGCTAAACCTGGTTCAATCAGAACTGACTGTGTACACATCACATAATTGTGCTGCTTCTCAACTGCCTGCTCCCCTTCATGAAATTGCTAGATATGGCAATCACAGATCAAAAATGAACTGATCCTTTGCTGAGCACAGGAAGCAGCAAGGAACCCTTTTCGTTCCACATCCATGGTTCCTAAGGTCTACCTGTAATCTACCAGATTTTAACTTCACGGCTGAGAATTCTTGACTGCATTCAACATCTTTAAAAGCTTTCCTAGGTAGCTGAACTGTAGTGTGATCTATAAAAAACAGTGGTAATTTTCCCTTTACACCCCCCACCCTCCTGCCAAATACAAGAAGAAGGGCTCTAGAAAAGGCCCTGAAAGCAGGGAACCAGTGTTTATATGGAAGAGTTGGCCTTTGTGACATATGATCTAAGATTGCTTTGTTGTGTTATTCCACTAACTTGTTTCAAACTGGATCTGGGAGTCAGCAGTGTTAGAGGAGAGGATGCAGTACTTACAAGCTCCTAGTTTTGTGCTCCTTTTGCCTCTACTACTGCAAACTAAAGTAGACCCTGTTGACTTTGAATGAGATTGTGCTATCTAATGGTCTTCCCACAGCATGTTCTTATGGACTGGAATCAAAGTGATAATCTGAAGGAAAAACATTTTCCATCTTAGTGCAAGTTCCATTAATAACCACCTTCTCTTTTGGTTCTCTGCTGTCTTACTTGATCTATCTTTTCCTTTTGTACAGTGAGTTCATGCTGTGAGGTGATGCTTCTGCTGCCATTTGGAATCTGTTCTGCCATTTGGAATCTGTTCTACAGGCAGACTTTGTGTCTGATGCAACTGCATGCATCTGCTTTGTGTTCATGGATGTCTAGGCCTTAAACTGAGTCTTTGTCTATACCAGAGTAAAACCGACATACGGCTGCATGGGGGAGCAGTCAAACCACTGATTGTCTGAATCTTCATGTTCAGATGAAGCTCTGAAAACAATACTGCTGCTTGTGGAAAAAGGCCTGTCCATAAACTACATCACAGGAAATAAAGACAGATACAAGATCTCCTTCTGCTCTGCATGCTCTCTGCCCTCATCAGTGTAGTTGTATTCACGTAAAGCAATGTCTGCTATTAACTTCTATGTATTTTCTTGTGGAAGGTAATTAGAAGTTTATAAAACTGACAGTTTAATGGTTTTCTACTGAAAGTTTCGTAAGCCAGAAAGGTTGTGAATAAGCATAATTAAAGAGTTGAGACTGAGCGGTAGTTTCCACTTTAAAGAGCTTATTTAAGTGGAGTTTGTGACAGAGCTATCAAAACGTAAGCATATGTTATGTCCTCAGATTGTAAGCAGAATTGTTTTTAAAAATCAATGGCATGTTGTGACATCTTGGGTTTTGGTCAATGCATAATAAGTTACTGCATCTAGAAGAAAGTTCACATTGGTAGCTATCCTGACATCCTGTCCAGAGAGAATGATTCCTTTAAAGTTTTTGCTCCCTATTCTGTGTGAAGCTGGGCAAGGATAGCTGTGAAGTACAGTATGCTGAAATACTGTGGAAGGAGCACTAATTCAGGCACTGACAAAAGGCAAGATGCTGTTGATGAAATACCGTGTGAGGAGCACAAATCTGAGTGATACATTGTTCTGAGCTATTCAGATTTACAGTCATTATTGTCAAAACAAATGTCAGCATCTCACAGAAAAAAAAAAAAAAGGACAGCTTCCATAAACAGAAAAGTAAATGTTAAAGCCAAATATTTTGCCTCATTAGTCCTCATTAGGATTAAGGAGGCAGGTAATACGTCAGTGGGACATAATTATGGCATAATGAATCTTCTTGATGACATG
Organism: Myiopsitta monachus; assembly: GCA_017639245.1. NCBI lineage: Eukaryota > Metazoa > Chordata > Aves > Psittaciformes > Psittacidae > Myiopsitta > Myiopsitta monachus. Next base: position 69,669,862 of record CM029921.1, on the reverse strand, counting down.
TGCTCATCAGTTGTGCAAGGACCACTAAGATGTAGGCTCAGCCTGTACTGCTGTAGCCTATTTGTTTATTTCTGTGGAAATATTTTCTAACATTGAGTGTGAAGTGAACCTAAAAGTTCAGGGAATGTTTTAAATTGGGGGATTAAGGTGATGAAGTCTTTAAGAGGGAATAGCTTAATCCAGTACAGTACATATGTGAAACAAATTAATGTTGCTGCACCCTTCTTTTCACTGTTTGCTCTGCATTTGTTGATCAGTGTTTTAACATTGATGTCTGTAGCATTCCTGCATTTCCTAAACTAAGCTTATAACAGATTGTTGTGCCAGTCTGGATAGGACTCTGTACGGCAAACACCAGTGAGAACTTGAGTTTTATCAAAATTAAGATTAAAACTAGTGCTTCCAGAGTTGTGTATCTTAATGTATCACTGAGCTCACTAGAGATTTGTGTGGGTTATAAATGCTGTCGTGTATGTGACCACAGTAGGACATGTTGTGAGTTAGATTAATGCTTGCTCCTGTGGAGCTGTACAGAAAACAGCAAGTGTCATTTTGCTCAAGTATTTTAAAAGTCTGGATTACAGCCTTGTTCCAGAGGGAGAAAGATTTACTAAGGGAGAAAATGCTTCCCACCATAGTAGTAGTTTCTGTAATTAGCCATTTAGTTTTATTGACAAATAAGCATTATTTGGAAGCTGTCCTTTTAATGTCCTTGCATTGTTTGGGAGAAGAACATCCGAGTGTTCTGTAGGATGACTATGTGATACTAATGCACAAAGTATTTTTGCATTCTGTCATTCAGTTTCTGTGAATATGGACCATGGTAGCTCTACAGGGATAGTGCAGCGCCTTTTAGTGCCTACTTAAGTGATGCAGTGACACTGTTAACCGCAGTTGAGGTTTCTGTTTGCATGTTCCTAGGGAAACACTAGTACCTAACAGTATTCACCATTTTGTAATGGAAGCCCTACTTTGCAATGACTTTTTCCAGGTTGGTAAGACCTCTGGGGCAAAGGACCCTCTTTTGTACCATTTGTTTGTACAGTGACTTAATCCGGATGGGTTTGATATCCTTACTTTGGGACTCCCATTTTCTTAAGTGTGCTATGATAAGAGTTCCTCAAGTGGAAAACAGATAAAGTACCAGCTGATCCTGCATTTTAGCCCCGTGAAATGAGCTACGTAATGGGATTATGGAGCTATGGACATTCGTAACTAGAGCCATAATGCTAATCGCAATTTGAAGAGCGTACCAGGTCTCAAATTGGAACAAAGATACTGAAAGCCAGCAAGTAAATCTGTGACAAAGGTCTTTGAGCTTTTCTGTAGTCCAGGCACTTATTAGACCCTGAGATCTGGTGAGATTTGCGATGAGGGAGTTTGTTAAAATGTAGATTGTGACTTGGGCAGATGAAAGTCTGTTTAATGTATAAACACTAATAAATGCATGCTCAGTGCCATGTGTTTTGTTGCAGAATCTGGTTCAGTAAAGCAAAGGACTAATCTGACTTCTTTGTGCACAGAGATGGCAGAAATACTCTTGCAACTGTTTAATCACTTTGTAGTTTCTACAGGGTTGGTATAAACCCAGTTTATATTGAGGAACAATGACAAAGAGTGTTATGTAGGTAAAGGGCTGGTGTTTGCTTATCACCTCTCCAAGACAGTTGAAATTTGAGGAAAAACTATCACAGTCATAGAAGACTTGTGAACTTACGTGCCACCATTATTACCTGGAGCCAAAAAAGTCCTTGTTTAGGGAATTAACTGTTTGAATGCCAGACTTGCCAGTTTCATGGAAAATTCATTTTGCCGGTAATGTGAAGTCAGTTGTTGATGGTAGAGAAGGAGGACAGATTTCTGATTTCTTTCAGTAAAAGCTTCATGCTAGTCATAACATTTATTGGTGGTTAGAAGAGAGGAAGTGCAAGAATCTGTTTTTCTCAGAGATATCACAAGAAAGAAACAGCTTTCTAAAAAGGTTACCTTAAAACAAGTGTGACTGTTAAGACCGTTGAACTTAAAATCAGTCCATGATCAAAGGTCTGTGTGTGTTTAATATGTACATATAAACCACATGTAGTTGCAGTGATTTCTTCTCATGGATTAGTTTTATACTGGTAGCTTTTGACTAGAGAACATAGTTACAAATGTATTTCCTCTGTTGTGACTAGTGCTTGCTACTTGACTTCACTTTGAAGTATTTTTACTAAGGGATGTGGCTGTACAATGATGCAAGTCACAGGATGTCTTTACAACATCTCTGAATCTACTGTCCTGTGATCAGTAGGTATCTTTTTCACATGATTAATCAAAGGGTGAGATTGTTTATAGATGCACCCTCAGATCTAGATAGGCTTCTCTTTAAAAAACAAAATAGAAGGAAAAAAATATTGGGGGAGGGAGAGACAGGCAATGTGTTATCTACAAACAATCTCAGATTGGAAAAAAAGAAAGAAAAAGAAAATAAACCTTTCCTCCACAACACAGAAAAAAGGGAGGAAAGAGCAGGGTCAGACTTTAGGCTGGTTATTTACTCGGCCTTGTCTTTGAAGTCTCTACTGCATTTACATTGTTGTCTTTGCCTTCAAGACGACCATTCGTAATGTTTGAGCAACCTTCCTTGATATTGAACGATAAATGAAAGGCACGGAATTCAACACATCTGCAAATTTCTGGGGCAATTTTATACTTACATAACTTTTAAGATGGTTTACTTTTTTCTTTTTTTTTTTTAACTTTTTCTTTCTACTGTTGCCAGCAGCAGAATGAGAAATGTGTTCAAAAGCCATGAGAAAGAACAAAAAAGCAGAATCATTGTGCAGTGTACAGTCCAATATTTGGAAAGTTTAAAAGTTTAGAGCTTCATGACACGGTGGTATTGAAGGCAATTGCAATGCTAATGGCTAAGTAAGTTTTAGCTTCTTGTTCCAGAATCGATGATTTTGGCGCAGAAGGACCATGCCTAAATAACTGTATGACTTATGCTCCCTAGGTAGAATTTTATACTTCTTCCTTAGATGATTTTTAACAGATGAAAAGATAAAACAGGTACATTACATTTGCACTGAAATAGGCAATGAAAATATTGGCTTTTTAAACAGGCTGATGAAGAAAAACAGAGAGTTCAAGTCCATGTTGATAAGTGATGGCTCCATCCCAGTGCAAAAATGCTTTCTTCAGGTCTAATATAGTTCTGATTTTAATATTGTGTCTATTTTTCATAAATAGAAGTTGCTGTTTAAAATTGAAGTCACTGAAACACTTTAGGCTCATACTTACCAAGGTTTCAGTTTCAGTGCTGACATTTTTTTTCTAGAATAAAAGCAGCCATAATCCAGTAAAATCCTAGGCTTGCCAAGATTTACGCATGCAACATATTTTGTGTTCCAGAGCACCAGCATATTTTATTTTCATTTTTTTCCATCTTTGCAAGTATTTCTCTATGGCCTTCTCAAACTGGGGGGTGGCCTGAGTGCATCGAGCTCCATACATTGTTACACTGATCACTGGGACAGTATATGAACTGAGATTAAACACTAGATTTATGGCCAAAGTAGGTGTCTTCCAGGAAGAGAATTTGAAGTTGTGCAGACATTCCCTCACAGGGGAAATTTTCTCTTGGCACAGAGGACGAGTTATTTCATCTGTGTATTGAGTAGGGGGTTTTAGAAGAAATCGTTCGATTACATTTCGTATGGAAAATTTCGTGCAGCTTTGGGGCAGTTGCAGAGTTGCAGATCATGAACTGCTCAGAGGCAGCTGTGCAGGGCATCAGGGATTTCTGCTGCCGCTAATACTGAAAGAACAAAGTCATATTTGGGAATATTAACAAATGTGTTCAGCTCTAGTGAAAATACTTCCTATAGAGTACTTCCTGCCTGGTTTCCACAGAGGGAAAGTAGTAGTTTCTGTAAGTAAGCAATCTTCAGATATATGCTGATAGTTTTTCACAGTATTAATTGATGTATTAAGCTTCTTTTGCTGAACCATATGCACCAATTAAATTCACCTAAGGATTTTCAAGCACACATGATAAACAGCAAGGCATATGCAAGCATAGTTCTAGTTTATAACTTGTTATAAGTTGATTATAGTTTCACAATATCTTGCCACTATGGTGGCAACTCAATTTAGAGACCATGACAAATACTTTGTAACAGAAATGACTACCAGTGACTACAGGTGGGCAAACTCAACTTGGTGAATAACATGTTCAGAGGCTACAGCCACATTTTCTGCTGTGGCTTATGGATGAGCAGGCTTGGGATATAAAAATTGCCGGAGGATTTATGGACATCTGCTTCTGTTACTTCTGTAGTCCTTGCCAGTATCACTACTATTGTGCTGTATTTTTGGCTGACATGGCATACTGGGGTTTTAAGTCAGAGTAGGAGTGTTTTCTAAAGCTTTGCTCCAGCTCTACTGTACCACCGTAAATTGATATAATTTACTGCTAGAGTTTCATCACTAAGAAAACCCCACATTCAAACTGGTGTAAAGCCCCCCCTGAAGGTGGGAGAGCTGAAAATAGAAGAATGCTGACATGTTAAATCTTGAATGAATGCCGTTAATAAAGGAAGCTTCATTGCTCCAGCAGTCATGTAGCCAACATATAGTTTGTCTGGCATCACATGGTGAAAGTGCTTTTGATGATAAATTTGCCTTGCTATCCTCAGCAGGTTTTAGTCTCTGCTGTACACTTCCATCTCTGATGAAATTGAAATACAGTGCCATTGGACTTGTTCTGTGACTGAAGAAGACTAGCTGAAAGGAATGAATGTTATGATTTCCTAACAGTCTATGAAGAAAGGAAATTATAAGACTATAAAACAGCAGGTGTACACTTCCTAGGTCCCTAAAATATTTATAAAATAGATATCTAACACCTTAAACAGAAATATGCCAGCATTAACATGAAATTCTTTGAGATAAAGCATGCTGGTCTAATGCTGTCCCTTGTGAAATACCACACAATAGAGTCAAATGATGTTTAAATTGTAAGGAAAACAAATAAGCCGCAAGTGCAAAGGGCAGAGTTTCTTAGGGGAAGCATAATGTTGCAAATGTACATTTTAGCCACTAAGATTTGCCCTAGAAGTAAGGTAAAAAAATCTGTCCACCCAAATAGCAGTTACATACCTGATGTTTAAGGACTCTGAGAGGTAAAACAGGAGATATCTGCTAAGTACCCAAAATAAAATCAGTTTAATTAATCTCCTTTGAATAATGGAATATATCTATTTAGTCCCTAATGATCCCATTTTCTAGCTTTCTTTTTCACATAACTACCTTTAAATGCTTGTTGGAAACAATTATGGAGATGTATTCCACTTTCATTATTTTATACACTTCTTGACTCTTGACTGGCAATTTAATTTACCACATGCATGTATATGTCTGTGCTCCTTTAGCATCTGGAAGATACTAGCTGATCTGAGCAAGCTATGATGCAGCCAGGACCAAAAACATAATGGCTATGTTTATTCAATGAGGGGGCCTAAAGGCTTAAAGCCCAGCTACCTTAATATTCTAACACTGGTTTAGTATTACTAATTGGCCTTCTGTCATCGGGAAATTACTCTGAAAGAGCTCTGCTGTCTCCCCAGCATGATTGATGTGTCCCTCACAGAGGTAGCGCCTCCATTCTGAGAGGGTAGCGGAGATAAGGACATAGCTTCATATAGAAGTATTTGTAAGGGGAATTTCCTGAGCTGAGAAGAAAATGTGTTGAGCAAATGAAGGTAATTTTATGACCTCTTCACACCACTTAATTTCTAAATATAAGCATTGCTGAGCAGTCTTACTTGGAACAGAGCAATAGCAGATTATTAAAGTCAAAAACCTAATGACTGAGCCGAAATGTTTAACTTTGCACTTTTTGCATAGTCTGTGTACAAGATGGGAAGCTAGGTTTGCAGTAGGAATAAATACAAAGCATATCACTGATATGCAAGTCTAATTAATTAAATTCAACCAAAAAAACCACGAAATTGTATATTTACCCAAAATTCATGTTTCTCAAAGCCTCACTTAGGATAAAAGCTATTATCTGGCATCATGCCAACAAATCCTAGACTAAATGATTTATCAGGGGTTACAGATTATCCTTACTTTTCTGTGCTTTAACTTTTTAATGTGGATAATCAATATCATATTGTTGTATCTCTATCTATATATCCTAAGGATACCGCTGAGTATCATTGCTTTAGAGTACAAGGGCATTAAATAGCTCCATCTCCTCTCCTTCGAGAACAAACTATGGACTTCTGTCAACTGCTGGTACTCTAACTGCTCCTCTTCCCAGGGACTTCCTTTTCCCAAGAAGTGCTTTATAAAAAATATGCTTAGAAATATATATTATGACCTCACTTACATAAGCTATCTGCAGCTATGAAGTTGCTGAGAATTAGCTGTTTAAAACAAAAAAAAAGAAAGAAAAGGCAGTGAGCCAGCTGAAAGCTGTGATTTTTCTAGATGTAAAGGGCTGGTTTTACTTTAGTTTCTCTATCTTCTAATTAACCATATAGATAAGTGTCAATTATTGTATGAAGGAAATACTTGACTTGGACAGCTGTGTGTGGTTATCCATTCAATGTTTTGATTACACTCTATGTACTAAAATGTTTTGTGTGCTCTCTGAATGTATAGCTATCAGTCTTGGAGAATGCTTGTAGCTTCTTAAACAGGCTTTGGAGATCCACCTGTTATTTAACCCATGTGAATTTAATCCATAGTGTTCTTCAGTTATGCTTTTTTTTACACTCTAGCAGTGAAGCCAACATGTTTAATAGTGTGAGAGTGAGAGACAGCAATATATGGTCCTTGGCTAGTGAGGAGCTACCAGTGTTCAGGAGGCATTCTGCAGGCGAGAGCAGTTGTGCAAACACTACATGATTTTTGCAGCAGTGTGGAAGCTGCAGAGATTAGGTTGCTGCTCTGCTTGTGCTCTCCTATTCCATCAGTAGAGACTATTTCTGGCCCAAAGTACAGCAGGCAGATGAAGGCCAGGAGAAGGGCATGCTGGTTACTTCAGTAGGAAGGCAAAAAAAAAGTAGACAATGCAGGATAAAAGGATTTGTTCAAGCTCTTAAGAAGAAAGATAATACTAGGCAGCAATTTGGGTTAGATCTACACCTCTGTTTTCCTAAATGTGATCAGTGTTGGGGATTTTAGGGGTTTTGTTTTTTGTTTTTGTTTTAAGTTTCAGTGTTGCTAAAAATCTGAGGTCTTGCTCGTGCTTTGTAGCATCTCTTGTACCAGCGTTTTGGTCATGTTATTGATAGCGGGTGCACCGGCAGATGGAAAAAGCTGAATATGTGCTTGTAAGTTGTGTCTTGTTTTTAACCTGTATCATTCCAGCAGAAAATAGATGTGAAGAATTTGCACACAGGTAAGGTTTATGCAATAAAGATGTTAAACTGGCCTTACTACTGCCCTTGAACAGGGTTTGGTTTGGGGATCAGCTTCTGAGTGACCTGGGGAAAATGTTAAGCTTATGTCTTAAAATGAGACTTAAAAATTTAACCAAAAAGAAAGCCTACCCTTCTGTTTTCCAGGGAGTCCTTACCTTTTCTCAGATAATCCAGCTTTTTTATTTCACTTGTTATTTATAAAAGGTACCCGCAGTGTCTTATTCTTTACCTCCCCTATTTAATTATATATTAAAAAAACCCAAAACAACCAGGGTAAAGGAGCATCTGTCACCAGAAGCATGGAGCATTGCAAAGAGTAGATCCCTAATTTTGGCTTGGACATCTAAGGACTGTTCAGCTACAAATAACCATGCTTAAAAAAACCCAATGCAAGAACTACCGGATTTTGTGATAAAACATACACAGATTTTGAGAGGCAGCAGCAGCTCCCTTTCTTTTGGTATACTAAATAAGATGAATGCTCACCAATAGCAGTGGGAGGTTAACAATCACTCACTTTAATGAAAAAACTTTAAATTTCAAATGTAATCTAGAGGTAGGCTGGGGAGAGCTTTCAAAAAGCTGTGATATGAAATAAAATGGCTGCAGCTTATATGTTATAATTGTTATTTTTGGTTATAACATAACATTTTTTTCTGTAGCTGCTTTTGTTCAAATGTGAAGAAAATGTCTTTAAAATATCTGCTGTAATTCATGTTAAATATCATACTTCTATTGTGTTTTAGGTTCTGATAAACTACTATATTTTTTAAGTCACTTTCTGTCTTCCTATAGTACCTCCATTCTTGACCTCATATATTCAGAAAATGTCTTGGTAATATTTTTTTAGAATAGAACCCTGTTGATTCAGAATTTGCCAAATAACATATTTCTACGGCATCTTTAACATTTTGGATTTATAATAGTTATGTGAGCTTTAAATGAGGGCAAATGGAAGGATAAAACCCCCTAATGCTAGTGGAATAACTTGTTAAAGTCTCCTGCATGGCTTACAGTTCACTATCTTCTGTGGCTTGTGGATCAACACCTCTTGTCACTGAAGTTGGCATGAATTTTGCTACTGACTTTGGAAGTGGTAGATAGAATCCTCATAGCTCTGCTCAGACCCTAGTGTTTTCAAATTTCTTTACTCAGTTTTTCATAAGAGGTTCTTGGCCTCTTCCAGAATTTGGCTTTCCAGCAGGAGATTTGGTCACTGTCTGCAAATAAAAAATACATTTCACTTTGAAAATTGGCGCTTGCTGTCAGGAGGTAAAGTACTGGCTTCATACCACTAAGAACAGCCAAGGATTTAGCAAGTCCATCCATGTTACTCTGTTCTAATTGTTCCTGCATTGCTGTGAGTGATCTTTTACTGACAGATTATCAAAGTGCTGTAATGTCATCTTTATGACTTCTCTTCCTAGCATGATATGCATGCAAATCATGTTCTCTGCCAGACAGAATAAAGATCACTTTATAACCTTCCCTTGTTCTTCCCTTCTCCTCAACAACCCTTTTAGAACAACCAAAAAACATGTGATGTGTAACAGGAGCAAGTTCCATGGTACACTCAGGTGTATCTCATCCTGTTGATGCTTTTTCAAGTAAGACTGGCTACTAAGGATGAAACATTCTTTGCAACAGAGTGACAAACCATGCTATTGCTTTGAGCACTCTGCTCTGGCCATGCTGTTGACAAAGGAAAATATGGAAGGAATTTATCTCACATCTATATTGTGACACTTGGATAGTTTCATTAGTATCATTATCATCCCTGGTTTAATGTTATAGCCATCACTGATTGTGCCTGGTTGAGATAAATATTGTTTAAAACAATAATTAATGAAACTAGGTTAATTTTGTTTTGGATTACAAGCTTAAAACCAAAGGGCTCCTATACTCGATTATTTTGCCACTGATGTACCACATTTGTGATTACTCTGAAGATACCTACTTCTGTTCCCAGGATTAATTGTATTTTTCTATCAATTTGGCTTGTCTGCCTAAACTAATGCTACATGGGGTTTTTTTTGGGGGGGGTTGCATTTGGCTTAAAGTATTTCTTTTTTTCTCCTTTTATTCCTACAGCAGCTTAAAAGATACAGAGTATCTTGCTTTTCTTGTTAATTTGTTGGTTCAGGGTTGGACACAGACAGGTGGCTTTTTGTGCGATGTCTCCTACTGACATTTTAAATATGTTGCCTGTCTTTATGGAAGTCTACAGTTTCCATGTAAAGCATGTGAGCAAAAAAAAAGTATTTCTGATAGTCATCAAGCAAGCATCCATCATCTGTTTCTTGAAGTCTTTAGGCTAAGAGATTGTTAAATATCATTGCCTAAGAGTTAATGTCCGATGTAAAATTTCAGCTTAATGATTTGCGTCATATCGTGGCTTTTGGGGATAACATGTTTGGTGAAGTGAATGATCCAAACAGTGTCATTATTGTAAAAAAAAAAAAACAAAACCAAAAAAAATCTGAACATACACACACACACACATCTTTGAAGTACTTTATGTTGCTGGTGACATTGTAAAGCTTAAGGTTGCTTCAGTATAATTCTTGAAAAGACAGAGCCACTTTCATTTAACTGGAGCAGCACCACTTATTCCAAGCATACTCATTAATTACAGTGGAATTATTTGCAGACTCAGGATCACAGAGTCTGTCCCATTTGTCTTCATCTCCCGCTGTCTGCAAAATAAAGAGTCTCAGAGTAGATGAAATAGCAAGCTCCAGAGGTACCTTCCAGAAAGCAGCATCAGCACAGCAAGCTGCTCAAGACCATAGGTGCAGGATGCTGCATTTCCCTTTGTTGAATTTTACAACATTCCTGTTTGTCTACTTCTCTGGCTTGTCGGCGTCCTTCTGAATGGCAACACAACTATTAATCTTTCACCCACTCCCAGTTTTATGTCATCTGTAGATCTTCTAAGGATGTACTCTGTCCTATCGTCAGGGTCATTAATGAGGATTTTAAACTATTAGTTCTGGTGGTGACCCCTGGGTCACACTACTAGTGAGTGTCCATCAGTTGCAGTTCATGTGACTGATAACAACCCTTTAAGCTTGGCAGTTCAGCCACCTTTAATCCACCTCACTGCTCATTTATCCAGTCCATACTTCATCAGTTTGTCAATGAGGATGTTATGGAAGAATGTGACAAAAGCCTTGCTTAAGTCCAGATAGACAACATCAGCCACTGAGCCAATCATCTCATTGTAGAAGGCAATCACTGTACTCAGCTGTCATGATTTTTCCTTCATAAATCCATGCTGACTACTCCGAATCACTTTCTTTACCTTAATATGTTCAGAAATATTTTTGAGGATTATTAGTTCCATCTTCTTCCCAAGGACTCAGGTGAGATTGACCAACCTACAGTTTCTTAGATCCTCCTCCTTGCCCTTCTTGAAGATAGATGTGACATTTGATTTCCTCCTCTCCTGAAGAGCCTCTCCTGATAGCCATGACCTTTCAAAGGTAATTGAAATTGTCCTTGTAATGTCACAAAACCAGCACTTTTTACACTGGGGATGTATCTCATCCTAAATACCTCCTAGCCTTTTCCCACTCTTACCTACAACCTATTAGTAACAGCAATTAATTAAATATATACCTGTATCGAAATGGCAACAACTGTTTCACAACCCTCTTTTTCCTCTTAAAGACATTGTTACTTTGATCTGTTAATCCACTGTGTTCTTGCCAAGTGGTATATTATCAGGTGTAGATTTTAAACCCTTTGACAAATGTAGCAGAAAAAGTCAACTATTTTTCTTACACTTGGATGAGGGAGGAGAGGTTGCATTTCTAATTTTATGATGATAATTATCCTACTGTCATTATCCTGCCTCATGCTTCAGCACAGGTTTGTAATACTGATATCATATGATTTCTAGGCTGTCTCTCTGAGAAACAGATACAATTCTGTTTTTTTTTCAAGCCTGCAGGGAAGAGCTAATTCAACTACGTTAGTCATGATTTATGGGCATTTATCCTAATCAGATTTTCTGACAAGTCTCCCATCAGGATGCCACTGGATTTGGAAGCAGACACAAAAATCTAGTTTTGTTTCTCATTCTGAGATGCGCAGAAATTTTCAATTCAGAGACTACAGTCTGAATACTTGGTGAAACTGACTCAAACTGTAACTGCTTCAGAAAGGTAGATGCCTATTTCTAACAGTTTACCTTGGTCACCAAGTGTAGCTCATGTGTGGCTAATATTGGGGATGCTGCTGAGCATTCAGGTGGTCCTTCACAGTTTTAGTGAATATTGTTCTATTATAACTACAAATCCAGCCTTCTGGTTTAGTTAACTCACTGTGAATCAAAGAGAAGAAATTAAATGGTCTGATAATACACTCAAACCAGAGACTGAAAACCAGAATTTGGGGATGACCAACCTTTTTCTTCTTCCTGTTTTCTTTCAAGCAATTACTTTTAAAGAATAGTGTAAAAAAAAGAAATCCATCATTGCACACTTAACAGTTGCTGACTTTGGGGGGTTTTGGCAACTATTTCACAGAGCTACGTGAAGTGCTTCCATGATGTTCTAAATAATGATTTGCCACCTGTACCTAATGATTGTTTTATTGCCTCATGTCCATGAGGGATGTTATCTTCTGTGACATTTTTTTCTGGTTACTCCCTCCAAGAGTGACATTTAGAAGGAAGTAAGTGTTCATTAAATGGAAGATGTAGTTATGATGTGCTTAAGTACCTACATATCTCCTGAGAGCACTGGAATTTTTTTGTTGGGGAAGTTCACGAGGTAAAGAGCAAATTTAATGAACAGTCCTACCACTGCCTCTTAATGGTTTAATATACACTACCTCCCATGTGCTTTTTTTTAGGATTCAGTTTTTAATACTCACTGTAGCAAGAAGAAATGTTGTTAAAAATATTTGGTAATTCCAAAATTCAAATGAAAATTGTGAGGGTGTAAGGAGACATGTTACTTTGAATTAAGGGATCTAGCGACAAGGATTTTGACAGTACAGTTTATATCATCAAGCAAACTACAGGGGTTTTCAGGCATATCTGGAGTATATCCTGGAGAAGACAAGTTCAATTTGAAGGATAATTTATCCGTCATTTTCCTTTAGTTCTGAGTCTCTCGTGTGCAAACCATGACATTTACATGAATGTGCAAATAGCATTGTTAATATTCTGGAGAATGATGGAGATTCTTCAGTGTTAGACTTCTGTGAGCCTTGAAAATGAAGCCCAGTCCCAGTTAGTTACACTGCATTTTGTGTTTTGTGGTAGAAAGGCTGAAGTGTCTCTCCCCAAGAAAGTCTGATGTTTTTAGCTTTTCACACCTCCTTCCTGCTGCAGATGTCTGGAACTTAAATACCTAGCAGTTTATCTGGAATTTAGCTATCTGGAAAATGATTACTCAATGCTTCTCAGCAGCAGAGTTGACCATCCCTTCAAACTTCAGTACCTGATGCTGACAACATTAGCTGTACCCTTTCCTTCAAGCTGCGTTTAAGAGCTTAGCTATTTAATAAAGGGAGAGATCTTAGTTAGTAGGAGAAAAGGTCTTAACTAGCTAAAACAACATTTAAAACAGCTGCATTCGCAGAAAGTGTTTACAGCATAGTTTCACTGGAAGCTATGTCCCTCAGCTGATTTGCACTGACAGATTTGCTAGTAGTACCTGAAACGTCTCCCACCCCTTCTTTTTCACCTCTTTATTTTCAGTTCCTATCCTGTGATGGCATTTTGCTTGTTTGTTTTAAAAAAACAAAGCATAATGGCTTTTTGCTGTATGAGTATACACTCTAAAAGATGTTTTACAGCAACTCATGACTCCCACTCATCACAGGAAGAAATATTTGGATTGATAATGTACTTTTTTTCTGTAAAATGTATTTCTTTGATTTCTTGGGTACACTGGTAAAAACATTCCAAGTTTCAATAGCTTATGCAGCTAGTCTTACCTCTAAAGACTACATTTAACATAAAAAGGGAAAGAGAATTAACAGGCAGTTATGTCTAAACTAAGTCCACTTTCAGAATATGGACTTATTTCAATACTGGTTTTTTATATAAAATTTTCACTTACATTCAGAACTAGCTACCACTCACCCCTCCTCATTGTCATACAAATAATTGGTGACTTAAGAAAAATAAAGTATTTTTTATCTTGTAAGACATGCAAGGAAACATATTTACTGGCAGAAGCTCCCGTTTGTCTCTGATGTAAGCCCTTTTCCTTCACTGTTCTCTGCAGTTAGGAGCTTTCTTTTACTAATAGGTAACAAAGCAGCATGTCACAGTTCAAGGGCTGCCATAGGGCAATCTAAATATTCATTCATAAGAAGTAAGGAAGGAAATTAGACATTGGCAGGTATTCAGAATACAGCTAATGCCCCAAAGCATAGATTTGCAGCTCAAGAAAAATTAGTGCCTCAAATTATAAAAATATTGATGTGAATTTTTAATATCCTAAAGTTCAGAGCTGTTCAGTGCCAGGGTTGTGGTTCAGCCCACAGATCATCTAGGAATCACAGGTGACAGGTTCTTGCTCAGAGTCACAGTCACAACCACAGTTGTGATTGATGCATGAATGTAGACAGATCAGTTTGTAGATTTGCCGATGCTATTCCTCCATCATCGGTTTGGGGTTTGTGTTTACTATTGCAGACTTTGAGGTGTTGCAAGGTGTGTTCCCAGGTGCACAGTGGCATTCTCTTAGCAGATTTATCTGAGAAATTGGCTACACATTATTAGTGATCTTATCGACACTTTTTATTCTCAATTGGAGTATTTATTAAGAAATGTTATGGGGGAAGCCTGCCTCCAGCTAGCAATAAACCAATTACTTGTAGGGCACATAACTGAGCAATTTTGCAAATCCTTTTTGGAGTAGCCTGCTAACATCATTCCAGGCATCAGCACTGAAGGCAGCAGAGCAGTTCCACCTGGCATCCGGCCAAAGCTCCTAACTCTCAGTCAGAGGCAGTCATGAGGTTGCACATTGATAGGCATGTAATTACGTGCTTTGGATGGAATCTTGCTTCTGCTGAAGTCAGTGGCAAAGTTCCCATAGATTTCTCTGGAAAGCAGTAACCTTATTTCACACAGCCAGCCTAGGTGTTTTAGTATGAATGTTCTGTCTTAGGTTATCCTAATGTTTTAGCTGTGTGTACACTCCCGACAACTGCAGTGGATATTTTTAAGTTTGCTAAGACAGGAGGGAGGCATTAAATAATTGTGCTTTTGAGTTTTGCCATGACACTCTATCTCTATATCTGTACAAGTCTGATCAACATCCCAAAATGCTTTTCTTTGCAGGTGAGGAAAAAGCTCTCATGGTTGCTTGACCTGCAGACCACTGAAAGCTTTTGATCTTCACATAAGCCCTTAATAATCCACTGATCTGGTATTTTCTGATTTCATTATCTTTACAAATCTTGTCCAGCATGCAAATTAAATTCTCTGTAAACATGTTTGAGAAATATCATGTTAAATCATATGCAGTGGTCTCACAATTATGAAATCATATACTGAAAGAAAGATAATCTGAGAGTTTTCTCAGGTGTGCATCAGAAAATATTGTTTGTTGCTGCAAATGGCTTAATCAAGGAATGCCTTAAGTTTAAAACCATAGTCCTAGAATCAGTTCTGTTTAAAAGTTTAAATTTTTTGAAGTGAGAATGTGTTTTCCAGTATGAGGTAGAAACTATGTTACAATTAACTCTTGTTTGCTTAGAAAACATCCCTGGAATGTTACTATTCATTTTTCACTAGGGAAACACATTCAAATATAAATATCATGCAATACCTTTTATGTGATTATAAGCATAATTGTTCTGGACTTAGGTATAACAGAAAGAACTTATCTTGCCACTCCAGAACTGAGATAATGGTCCAAATAAACACAATATGTTTAAAAATATATTGTTGTGCAACATGGAAAATTTTTAAGGGTGTGAATTTTCCAGAATACCTTATCATAGTTTACCATAGACCAGTCAAGGAAGGTGCCTTTGGTGAGGATTCAAGTGTGCTGCCACTGAGCCGTATCTGATCTAGTGTCACTGTCTATGAAGAAAACTTTTGTTATGTGTTAATATTATGTTGACATAGCAGGAGTCCCACTAGAATGAGGCAGTGGCATGGAAGAGGCAGCATTTATCAAAACCTGACACAAAGCTTTACTGTAAGATGTTTTTTAATACCTGTTTTCTTCTACTGCTTAGACAATGAAGTTGATTTGAAAAGTGACTACCCAGAAATGGTACCCTGTATTTATAGTCTCCTAATAAATACCAAGTCAGCTTTTCTTGTATACCACAGGTTCTGGAAATTCAGCCTGGAATCTGCCAGGTCAAGAGACTTGTACTGATTTGGTCAATGACACCTATGAAAGTTTTGGGGTCTGTCTGTACAAGCATCATATTTCCATTGATGTTAAAACTAGAATAGTCTCAAGGTTTGTTCACCAACACTACCAGCACCAGAGGCAGCATACTCATCCCCCACTAAAGAAATATATTTGAAGCTTAGTCTAACACGAGAAAGAATTTAATTTTAGCTACATGGTTCAATGCTGACTTTCGAGCGTAAGTATCTCAACAAAGGGTTGAAAGTCAGGTGAATTTACCAACGCTTTAGCTTTACAGGGGCAATCATTTCCTTTTTTATTTATATCCAGCAAACCTCGAGTTGAGTTGCTCCTCCATTCTTTACAAAATGGCTTCTGTCCTGGAAGTAGACCCGCACGTACAGACAATAGCCCCAAATGTAATTTATATCCTGGAGTGAGCCTACAGGAAGTAGGTCCTTAGTATGATAGGCACAATAGGCAATAGAAGATACATACAGTGAGAGACACAAAAAAAGTGTACAGCTTTATGAGACAGCTTCAAGAGCAGCATTTATCTAACCCAGACAAATGAGTTTAAGGCTATCAGGGGCACAGAAGGGCATTTGCAATGGCAGCCAAACTGAGAAAGACAAACAATCCAAGTAAGGCTGCTGATCTACCAAACAAAAGAAATTAAGTCGCATGAAGAATAAGTGAACAAAGCATATTTTGTACCTCCTTTCCTTTTACTATTGAAAAGCTATGACAGGTATTTTCTTCCTAAGGGAATACACCACAAAATACTTTTAATACTGGTTTAATTAAAGAAGTAGCTTCTATTTTGTTATTTAGATTCTTTCTATTGCTTGAGTTTGCAAAATAACTTTTTTGGTTTTGTTTGGGGTGGGTTTTTGTAGTTTATTTTTTTTCCTACAGAAGTTAGACCTATGTGAATTTAGCTGTACATTATTTGTAACAACCAAAAACCAACAGTTAAACCAAAAAACAGTATAATTGCATAATGTTATTCAGTAAATGTACTAAGCATGGAAGCTGTCCTCTTTCTTGAAGCCAACTCTGTCTGGTAACTATATTGTGTATTTACTACAGAATGCCATGGATGGGGAGTGTTAGAGATGAATTAAAAACATCAGTGACATGAGATGGAAGTTCTGGTATCATGATATGTGGTGATATGTAAACAGATTTTCATTTAAAATTAACATTGACTCTGAAAATAAAATATAGTCTATAATCCAAGAATGTTAATGCTTTAGATGGTAGAAAGTCTGGAATCAGTGCAACAGGAGTTCGTAATATTTTTAGATAACAGTGTTGATCATGTTTACTGCTGAGAGGTTATTTTGTTGTCATCTTTTAACAGTCCTGATTCATGTGAAATTAAAGAAAAAAAAAACCTAAAAATACAACAAATCTCTGAAAAAAAAGAGCCTCTCTGAAATGGGAGCTGCTATAGAAAATTAAATATACCAAAGTATCTCATACAGAATCATAGAATCATAGAATAGTTAGGGTTAGAAAGGACCTTAAGATCATCCAGTTCCAACCCCCCTGCCATCAGCAGGGACACCTCACACTAAACCATGCCACCCAAGGCTATGTCCAACCTGGCCTTGAACACCACCAGCAATAGAGCATTCACAACTTCCCTGGGAAACCCATTCCAGTGCCTCACCACCCTTACAGGAAAGAATTTCTTCCTCATAGCCAATCTAAACTTCCCCTGTTTAAGTTTGAACCCATTACCCCTTGTCCTCTCACTGCAGTCCCTAATGAAGAGTCCCTCCCCAGCATCCCTATAGGCCCCCTTCAGATACTGGAAGGCTGCTAGGAGGTCTCCATGCAGCCTTCTCTTCTCCAGCCTCAACAGCCCCAACTTTCTCAGCCTATCTTCATATGGAAGGTGTCCCAGTCCCCTGACCATCCTCGTGGCTCTCCTCTGGACTTGTTCCAGCACTTCCATGTCCATTGTGTGTTGAGAACACCAGAACGGCACACAATACTCCAAGTGAGGTCTCACGAGAGCAGAGTAGAAGGCAGGATCACCTCCCTTGACCTGCTGGTCACACTCCTTTTGATGCAGCCCTGGATATGGTTGGCTTTCCGGGTTGCGAGCGCACACTGCCGTCTCATGTTCATTTTTTCATTGACCAACACCCCCAAATCCTTCTCCGTAGGGCTGCTCTGACTTTGAATTATTGTGAGCTTAATGAAAGGAAACACAATTATAAGAGAAGTTTCCTGAACACAGCACCTTATTTCTTCCATTTGCAATGATGATTCTTCTTCACCTAAACCATATTTTCTTCATTCATAAATAATCAAGGTTATCGTGTGCTGTGAAGAACAAAAAAAAAATGTCAAGATTGGCATCCTAATTCATTCAAGTCAACATGAGAAAATATGAAGACCTCTTTTTGACTGCAGAAGAGAAAGAATGTAAGGATAAAAAATGAAATAGCAATCCTGCAATATTACTACGTAAATGAGGCTAGATTGAGTGATGGTCATTTTTCCCTCAGTTTGACACAAGCTCTTAGTATTGTTTAAACAGAGAATATTTTGAGCATGGCTTTCTCAGTTCTCAGGAAAGATACATGGAAATATATCCTGTACAAGAGCTAGAGCAGTGGTCTGCCTAGTGGGGTGCACTCGTGACCATCCTAATGGAAGTGGAGGGAAAAAATATTTTTGTATCATTTAATAAAATACTTTCAAAAGTAATGCTTATTTCATCTTTATCCCATTCACTTTTCACTTCCATTAGTACAACAGTACGTATTTATTATTTGTAGATGTATTTATACACGTGGGGCGATACATTCTCTAATATGTTTTACTGATAACAGCGTGCGATGAAAACCAGTTTGGAAACAACTGGGCTGGAGAACAATTATCAACATAACAGTTCCACACTAGATATAATCAGACATTATATAATTTACTAGTATTATTGATCATGCATGGTTGCATGAGGAATGGGTGAAAATGGAATTAAATCAAACCCAACACCTGCAAAGTTTACAGAAAGGCTCCTCTTGATTTTCAGAAGATAGGGTTAAAGATGTTAGGTAATAGAAAAGTTGGAATGCGAGAAAGTGATTTTCAACTCAGAAAAAATGAAGCAAAATAGTTTTATGAAAAATAATCCAAATAATCAGCAATCACATTGAAGAAACCTGTAAACAAGTTGTGCACATGGAGGCTTATTAGGTAAGGGAGGGTGGATTGAAAGTTAAAACAAAGCAGCACAAGTGGCCAGAAGGATTTTGAGTAGTACTGTTGATGCATGTATTATGGAATAGGAATTAATCATTTATGTTGACTTGGCTCCTGCATGGCTGTTTCTGGAAAATTGCTTTTTTTTTTTTTTTCCAGGATATTGCTTTACCAGAAAGCGATGAACACCAAAATGAAAGGAGTTTAGGAACAGTAAGCTCCTGTGGAAAGATCAGTTATACGATTACTTATAAAAGATAAAAGAGTTATTAAAATGCAACAGTTTTGCTTGAATATCTTAAAATTAAAAAACAGGAGGGATGAGGTGATGTGGCTTAAGAAGTCATGAGTGTCTCAGTGAAGGAGAAATGAGAGAAAAGCTAAGCAAAGAAAAATAATTATTGCTTTTAGATAAAATCTTCGATGATGACATGGTGATGATAAATGACTCAAATTTAGGTAAAGTTCACGGTGCTATGTGTTTTGCAGGCACATAAAATATGTTTCAGAGCTTAATGTCTCAAAGACAGACAGTAGCTGGTTCCCAAGATCAGTAGAGTGTGAATATGCCGCAGAGGTTTAAAGAATCATGAGATATCTGGCCTCCTCCCAAGTCATTTCAAAGCGGTGTTTCTAATACCCAGGTGCTTCTCCTATCATTTTATGGAAAACTGCAGTATTACTAAAAGCAGACTTGTCTTGGCACTGGATCATTTTACATTCTTGATTGTGGTGATCCAGGAGGAAACCAGTTAAGAATGGTGTGTGTCTCTGTGTGTGTGTGTGTGTATATATATATATATATATGTATATATATATGGTAAAGCTGTTTAAATGATGACTGTATGTCATGCAAGGATGACAAAAGGGATCAGTTATTTCTTATGAATGTTCAGACATACTGTTGTGTTGTCTTAGCCTGTAGGTACTGAGACAGCCTGTAAACATTTCTGTTTAATGAGGTCAGGAAAGAGGTTGTCATCCATGGACTTGATGTTAATAAGGTGAAGCACTTGCATAACTGTTTGACAGGACTGGCACAATTATTTTTTCGTAGGACATTATTTTGTAACTAACTTGATAATCACATCCAAGGTCTCTTATTAAAGTCAATGATTTGTCTTTCTTTGCCCTTGAGAAATTAATTCAATTTTTTCAAAAAGTAGTTGATGCTTGATGTATTTTTCAGCATGGAGTACAATTGATTCAAAATACAAAGTGAAGAGCCCTATATAAAATTAAGTAATTGTTTTCTAGTGCATTTAAGTCATAACATTTCTGACTATTGCATGACTTTTCACAGAGCTGCACAAGAACAGTTGTATATGGTTTGAAGGCTTTGTGTCTTTTGTTATGTACTGGTCAAAATTAGACAATAATCAAACCTAATTTGCTTCTGCCAGCAATATCTTTTTATCCCTCAAAACAAAAGAGGCCTCCCTACATTGAGGACTGCTAAATGCCACAAACTAAATCAGCTTACCTTCTGCAGTTCCTGTGCCAACTCACTGAAAACATTCAGCAAAACATATCCAAAAAAAAATGGTACTCTAAAGTTAGTGATCCCAAGATGTCAGTTGTCTTCTATCATTATGTTGCCTGTGTCTTAATAGGCTTCCATAATCAAAATATCCTTAAAAAAAAACGTTTTAGGACATAAAATGACAAGATGCACAATGGCGTGATTCTGATCTTGGGCTATAGATACTCTACAGGAAATTCTGTTTAAAGATAAGAAAAAACTTTCTGGTGTCGGGATGATCAAATACTAGAACAGGTTACCCAGAGAGGTTGTAGAACCTCTATCCTAAGAGATACTGAAAACCTGAGTGGACACAGTCCTGAGCAACCTGCTGTAGGAGACCTTGTTTTGAGTGGGGAGATTGGCATGCAAGTCAACAGGTCCCTGCAAACCTCAGCCATTCTCTGATTCTGTGAAAAAGGCAAGTGTTCCCAGCAACCAGATATTCCTGTTCTACCAGTTGCAGTATTTGTAGTTTCTGTATGATCTCTGGTATAGGGTTCTATACCCATCTTACTTATCAGTGGTCTCTGTAAACCTGACTTTGTGTTGAAAATGCTCAATTCCTGTATTCACTTTAGATTACTAACAGCTGAACAATGGTTAAAAGACAATCATGTTAAATACAGGCAGTCTTTTTGTATCAGCTGGATGGCAGATAACACCAGTAAAGAATATCCTCAAATGATATTTCTGATAAAAGATCAGTGCAATACTATAATAAAGATATGCTGAACTTTAGTGTATTACAGTCTTGTGCCTTTCAGGATCTCATGGAGTAAGAACAGGAGAGCTGACAACTATATTTAGATGAATTATGAAATAATGCATGTATTTTATGTACTGTAATTAAAACCAAGTTCAGTTTTTCTTTTTGTCTTGCAATATATCAACAAAAACACAGAATGGCAGTACTAGGAAGACTATTGTTGGCTTAAAAACATATGCTCAAGTTGGATTCTCACTGGAAGTCTTCATGCAGGATCCAAGTGCTTTCTTTCCCAGTGCTCTTGAGGGAAGAGGGAAATACTCTACCTGACTGAGAAACCTTCTTCCACTGTGAGTTCAGGATGGAACGATCAGTGTACATCTCAATGCTTGATATGATAATATTCTATCATTTCAAAGCATGCCAGTCACAAGCAGTGCAGCCTTCTCTTTCATTTTCTTTTTGTATCCCCATTTTCTTATCTGTTTGTAACTAACCTTCCCACTCTGCAGTGTTATCTTCAGATACCCTGCATGGCATTCCTGATGGTTCACAGTAGCCAGCTGAGGCTCATATACTGAAAAGAAATCTGGTCTGCATTATGCTGCCAGCAGGCAGTAGGGGCATAGGCTTTGGCAGGAACAGCCACAGTATTTCCTGTTTATTTGGGGTTTGGTTTTTTTTTCCCCATTGTATTTTTTAAAAATCCTGTTACTAAGATGGACAGACAGAAATAATTCTGGGACATATTTGCAAACTCTTCTGGTTTAATCAAGCATGCAAGTTAGACTGAGGGCAACACTGGCTCTGCTCCCAGTTCATACATATTCAGGTGATCTGTATAGCTGAAGAAATGTTTGGAGAAGCAGTTTTAATCGTGCAAATATGGTACTGTTCTGTCCTGTCCATATTCCTCCACAGTTTCTGTGGACCTAAAAAGTTATGTTTTCTATCAGGTAACCAGAAATTTCTTTGTGTATTCCTAACAAAAAGGCATAATTGCTATAAGATGTATGTTAATGTTTGCTGCCTAGCTGACCTTGACATTGCAAATCAGTAAATCACAGGCAAGCATTCCTCCTTTTTCAGAATATAAATCCCCTCCTTATAGCAATTCTATTTTAGTCCAGTGTAACCTACATAGGCATGTAAAGACTGCACTTAACAACACAGTATGTCTTCCTGAATAACACCTGGAACAGTCACTAATATCTGCTAATTTTGATTTGTTCCCTCAACTCTTCTGCATGCAAGTAGATGAGGTCAGCTTTTTTCAGTATATTCCAGGGTTTCTTCTTTGTTTAAAAATGTATTCGATAAGAATAGTAAGGTAAAATTTTCCTTTTCCTGAGTATTAAAGGTGATAAAATTTGTAATGAAGTTTTGGATTTAAGTTTCATCCTTTGCCCTGAAATTTCCCTGGAAAAGCTCTGGCTCCCATGCAGATGAATATCTGGGCAAGAAAAGTATAATTACCTGTAATACCTGCCCTGGTAGTCTTGGTTAGTGACTACATCCTCTACCTTGGAGCTGTGGAAGAGTTTTAGATTGCTGAGCCTGTGACATTGAATGAGCTGAAGCTAAGGACCTCAGCAGGTGCAGAGGTGATGGTGCTTCCCAGAGGAGGGCAGTTGCATAGAAACTCTTTTCCAAAGACAGGTGCCACACTGTTCTGTGACAACTGCTGTTTTCTAAGGGATCAGCCTCTACACTCTGCACTATTGCATGTACATTGCATTGGCAGTTTATTTTTACCTCTAATGCTGAATGACAGTTTCTCATTTTAAAACTCACTTGAGTGTTTAATGTGGAACATTTAAACTTGTGTCTGATGCTGTGTATTAATGATAGCATATTAATGTAATTAGCCAGGTGACTTCTTGGAGCAAAGGACTGTATCTTCTTTTGTTACTTGATCTGATTGTCATACCCTATTATTAATGAAAGAATAATGAAAATCTTCATTCAGTTTCCAGTAGAGAGGAAACTTTAGGTTTTTGCAATTTTCATCTGCCATGTGAAAAAAATTAAAAAGATCTAGAGTTTCAGACTTGAAATAGTCTATTAGAAGGAAATCAAACAGCATGACTACATTGTCTGATAAACATGAGTGTCTGTGGGTTTTTTTAATCTATTTTCCTCTTCTACTTCACCCTTCTTCATTTCTCTGAATGTCCAAATATGCATTCTTTTCTTGGCACTCCTGATGATTTCTTCTTTCATTCTAGTAACTGGTTGACCTTTTAAGCTGTATAGCTTGATACTGCCTGCTTTTTAAGACTCTAGAACTGGTTAAAAATACCTAAGCTTAATAATGCAGAATGCTGTCATTTCACGTTTCTCATTCTTATTGATTTGTTATACTAATCTGTCATACATAGACAATCAGACTTGAAACTGATAGACCTTGTCTTCGCACCTCTATAAAGTTTAGCAGCACTGTAAAAAATGCTCTTTCACTTATTTCTATGCCATAAATCTATATACTGAAAAAGTAATTCAAAAGAGGCATCCTATTTAGGCCAACAAAAGAAAATGTAGTCTTTAACCTAATACATATATCAGACCAGTTCTCATTTCCTTCCAAACATGTTCCACAAAGCACTTACAATCATACAGAATCTAAAAGCATAGTGATGAAACATAAGTCTTTGATTTATTTTTTTTTAATACTGTGGATTTTCTAAGAGTGCTTTGATTTATTGCCAAATGAGGAATAAGGGTCTTAATCACAATTAGCATACTTGAGAGTGTTGCAGTTAAATGCTAATCTGAGGATTGCCTTTTTGTATATTTTAAGAAACAAAACTGATAGAACTAGGCACAATTTCTGGAGTTTTCTTTGCTGAAATTACAGGTTAACGTTTTCTGGACTTGCAAATTGATTTGAATTTGAGCAGTGTGGCATGTTTATAATGGAATTTGAAGCTGAAAATATAGCTGGTTTGGGTATTTGAAAGAAATATACTTAGTCTGTGTGCATACATTTCAAATAAACCCAAGATGCATCATGCATTTTCATTAAAATGTGAAGCATGTACCTGCAACTTAAAATGAAGACAGGTTCAGCCATATTTAATAAATTTCACTTTGAGTTTAAAGACACATTTGAGCTTAATAGAGCACTAAGGACATGGAGCTTTGGGAGAGAGTCCAGACAGTGGCCATGAAGATTGTCAGAGGGCTGGAGCACCTCTCCTGTGAACACAGGCTGAGAGAGTTGTGCTTGTTCAGCCTGGAGAAGAGAATGTTTCAGAGAGACCTTTGAGCAGCCTTTCAATGCCTTAAAGAGGCCTACAGGAAAGATGGAAGTGGAACTTTTTACAAGGTCACATAGTGACAAGACAAGACACAATATCCACAGGCTGAAAGAGGGGAGATTTAGATTAGATATTAGGAAAAAATTGGAGACACGTTGGAACAGGTTGTCCAGAGAAGCTGTGGCGGTCTTGTCCCTGGCAGTGATCCTGGCCAGGCTGGATGGGGCTCTGAGCAACCTGGTCTGGTGGAAGATGTCCCTGCCTGTGGCAGCAGGGTTGGAACTAGATGATCTTTAAGGTCCTTTCCAACCCAAACCATTCTATTATTCTAATCCAGGAAACAAAACTCAGCTGACATAAACTAAATATAGTGAAATACCTATATGGGCACTCTTTGCACTGAAAGGTTGGGATTACATTCATTTGTACCAGGTGAGAAACTGGTCCAACATATTGGAAAGTGCCTTCACAAAAACATATGTAAAAATGTAAACATCTGAATGAAGTTCTGTGGTAAAATCTCACATATTTTCCTCAACACACAAGCTTGAAATGCTTTATTTTTTTTTCCATTTGTGCCCGAATGTATTAGAAGAAATATCTTCCCGAAGACACCATAGTACAAAGTTGAACTTCACAGCCTAAAATAGTGTCTTCAGATTCCCTTCTGGAAGAGCCCCAGCACATGGACTGCCTGAAGTTAGCCAGCTGTGCCAACACTTCCTAGTTGGACTGGAAAAGGCAAGCTATCAATGACATGCTGTGCTGGGGAGGATGTGTTAGTTGGACCTAGCAGCCAAATGAGCTGAAGTTCCAATTCCTGAGCAGAGATGACTATTAAAAGTGGGTTGCAAAGCTTGCCATGATCCTTATAGTGCCTCATGCACAACCATAAAAAATATGGGTTAAATAACACCTTCCCCCACATTGTGCACAGTAGGCATATGACAGTATGACCAGTGGTGCCAGAGTCTTATCAGGAACTATTTAAAAGCAACTCTTTATAAATCTGCAATTTTATATCTTCATCTGCAGACTGGCTGTAATGACATACTGAGGGGAGTGTTAGTAATTGATGAAAATTACCTGGCATTATATGCTGGACCTGAGATATTCTGCATCCTGTGTTATATCCAAATAGAGCTCCCCTGCATTGGGAATCGTTTCTGAAGACATTTCTTTTCTTGACACCCTCTAAACTGTATCATCATTCTCCTGGCACAGTAGCTGGACACTGAGAAAACTAAGAAGCCCTTGGGAGAAATGAATCTCAGACAGAGAGCTCTGCAACTTCCCAGAACGTCAAAGACAACCAAGAATAAGAGTCTGCTGTATAACTTGTACGCATTCCCACATTCATCTTACAGTTGGGCTAGGGGTTATAATTAGCAGGCAAAGGAGAGATTTAATCAGGCATGTTTTTATATAAAAGCTGTCATGACACAAAGTCCTACTTAGCTATCCAGAGACAATGTGGCACTCCACTGCAATACTGTTCAGAATAGGAGATGAGGCACAGCTTCAGTTACTTTAGCAGATGTATGCAATGTACTTAACTCCATTTATTTTGAGAAACACATCTCTTAATGGGTTGTTTCTTTGTAGAGTCACTCAAATAACTCACAAATGACCAGAAATAAAATCAGTTAACATTTTATAACAATTTTTATTAGGGGACCGTTTGAAAATGGTAATTTAAGAATTAATAAATGACAACTAGCTGTTAAAAACTCATTACAGAAGCTTATGAGGAATGTGAGTAAACCTCTTTTATGGAGTATTATAAATATTACTGATCAAGCTGGGCAGGTTTTGTGGTTGATCTCACAAAGATTTTTACCTAAGTTTTGTTGGTGTGTTTGAGCATTACTTTTGAACATTACGTCCAGTTTGTTCCAAAATTAAGCTAATGGCTTAAGCTAATAGCTAACAAAAGCTACTCCAAAAAGAGAACAGGGTCCCTGTGAGATTTCTATTATGAGTTAAACCCATGAAGAGCTAGAAAATATAAAAGCTTAGGTTACTTTTGGCCAAGGAGCTTGGATGCAGCTCTGTCTTGGGGCCTGACTGACTTTTGAAATTTTGAGTCCTGGAAAGTGTCATCAGGGCTTAAGTGTTGATATTCCTTCTAGGTCCTCCTTGCAACACAGCAACAGCAACCATCCAGCATTGAAGGTGAGAGCTTTGGTAGATGGTGATCTGGAGTGCCCAAAACCTCCCATGCTTGCCTACTTATGGCAGCGGTCACATCCCCACCTGGAAGACATACTTATGCTACGCTTGATAAGGAGTAGGTGAGTGGCTGGATTCGCGAGCAGCATTGCTTCCCCATCCATATAGTCCAAGAGACCATTGCTATCCAAGCAGCATGCCTCAATCTGGCCATGTATCATCCCATTGCTAGCTGAAAAATATTATAACTTAGCTGCTGCATTGTTCTGACTCGTGTGCTGTGCTGACAGGAAAGTAGTAGGTCATAAACTTTATACCATCTCATCAGCAAATTCCTGAGAAGCTTTACTTTGCAGAAGTTTGTTTTGCTAAGGCAATGAACTATAGTCATCTCTGTGTAGCAAAGACTCCATTTGGACCACTAGTTTAGCGAACTTGGGAAAGAGAATATCTGATGGAGACATTAGCCAAGAGGCTAGATATGCTAACAGCTGCAGAGAAGAGCTGAAACATTTGAAGATTGTCCCTTCTTTACTTACAATACAAATTACACCCTGCTCCACCATTCTCAGCCTTCCCTAATACTGACACTATTGAAAATATCTGGAGCAGAATTAAATTCCTCGTCTCTATTCTTGTACTCTACCATACATTTCCTTTACATTTTTTCTTTCTGCTGTGGGGATATGGGGTATTATTTGGGTACTGAATGAATCTGCCCTACCTGCTAATGCATGGGAATCCCTATCTGGACAGCTATAAATGACCGTATGTTTGGATTTTATTGTGGATTTTGGAAAGGACATTTATTTTTTCTTTTATGATGCCACAGCACAATTTTATGATAGTAATGAAACACTCCAGGCTGTCCTTTTTTTGCATCATAATCATGGTCTTTCTGCAGTTGAGGACTCTTATCTGTCTGGTTTGTGTCTTTTATTCCATCCCAGATGTGTGATTGTGACCAAACAGCAAGCCTTTTGGTGTTCAGAACCTCCACACCTTATTATACTTGTTCTCAAGCTTTCTTGGAAGCACCTGCAAATGTTGTCAATGTACAAAATTGAAATCAAATTATAGTTATCATATAGTTGACACCCAAAACAATTTGGGATACTGATAGAAATGTAGACAGCCCAAATTGATAAAGGTTTGATCTGTGTGATTTTTGAATTGCTTTCCTAGCAAGCAAGAATGAAATAAGCCAAGACTCGTTTCTTCCACCTGAATGAATATGATACTCCCTGAAGGATAGTTTTGATTTTTGAGCAGTTCTATTCCTAATTTATATGTCATTCTCCAGAAACAAATATTGGGCCAAAATTGACAATTGCCTTGGTTTAAATTGTCCATGTTTCTCGTAAGCAGCCAGTCTTTCTTGTCTGACTCGTTAGCAGTCTTGCCAGGATCTCTAGTCGTAAAGATCAGAAGAGACACTTAAGACTCCTGCATGTATTGTAAAGTAATATTTGCTGAATGCTGCCTAAATCCATATCTTTATCTACTTAGGTTTGCTTTCATTTTTAGTTCATTTGAAGTGAATTCACATTTCATTTCAGAAATGTCTGACCTTAAGCTAATTTGATGTGGGACTGAGATGTACTGATAGGTATGTGCTATAGTATTATAGTTTTCAAATGCAAGGACAAGATCTGCTTTCAGATTCAGTTAATTGCTCAGTTTTGTGCTCTGAGGTTTGAGTTTGGGGCTTCTCTGGAAGTGTGTATTGGTATCATGAAAATATAGAATGCCTTCAGTGCAAATAACATCTGACTTGGGACTGCTAAAATCTATGGGTAGAAAGGTCCACCCCATATTCCACACAAACCAGAGGGTGAGCACAAACCGTTACTGAGCAGCAACTGAAAACATCGGTGTTATCAGCGCTGTTCCCAGGCTGAAAGTCACAAACACAGCACTGCACCAGCTACTAAGAAGGAGAAAAATGACTGCTACTGCTGAACCCAGGACATATTCTAAAAGGTGTTTGTGTTGCCCCTGAACCTCCTGTAAATCCTTGAAATCTTGCCTGCTCTTCTTGCTGGCGAGGGCATTCAGTTTTAAAGCCTCTGGTTTTATCATTCCAACTGTGGAAGATTGAGTTAACGTCACAAGTCTGACAGAGCTTCTTCAGCTGAAAGACCTAAGCCAAATACCAGTTTTATCAATATGCTTTGGAAAATGGAAATACTAATTATTTATGGGGTTGTGCAATATTTCATGACATGCAATTTCATTTCCAACAGGTCACCTAATTATATTACAGGGGGATAGGATTTGCAATTCAGGGTACCAAGACGCTTCATACCAAAAAGCTTGGATGATTGATAAGGATAAACTTTGATTTTTCCCTTTCTGATCCCTTCTGTCACAAGTTTTAATGAATTATAGATATGTTCATGTATGTGCACAAGTGTAAGAGAAGTGCGTATTTTCTTCAGCCATTTCATTATGACTTTCATTGAAACGACCTCTACAGATATAACAATGAGGTCTTTCAGACTTAGGCTGCTTCTCTTTCCTCCAGGTAGAATCCTTCAAACAGCACTGAAAAAAGAAAAGTACCTCAATGTCTCTTTTCCAGCTACTCTTCTCCAAGCCTGTAGTGTTACATTGGGATTGCTGTGGCCCAAGTTCAGTTACCGGCACTTTGTCTTGTTGAGCCTCATACCACTGTCTTCAGCCCATCAATCCAGCCTGTTCAGATCCCCCTGCAGAGCCTCCCTACCCTCCAGCAGATCAACACCCCACCCAACTTAGTATCATTTGAAAACTTACTGAAGGTGCACTCAATTCCCTCATCCAGATCACCAATACAGATATAAAACAGAACTGGCCCCAATACCGCGCCCTGGGGAACACCACTTGTGACTGGGCACCAACTGCATTTGACTCCGTTCAACACCACTCTTTGGGCTTGGCCATCCAGTCAGTTTTTTACCCAGCGAAGAGTACACCCCTCCAAGCCACGAGCAACCAGTTTCTCCAGGAGAATGCTGTGGGAAACAGTGCCAAAGGCTTTACTACAGTCTAGGCAGACAATATCCACAGCCTTTCCGCCATCCACTAAGTGAGTCACTTTGTCATAGAAAGAGATCAAGTTAGTTAAGCAGGACCTGCCTTTCACAAACCCACGCTGACTGAGCCTGATCACCTGGTTGTCCTGTATGTGCCACATGATGGCACTCAAGATGACCCGCTCTATAACCTTCCTGGCACAGAGATCAGACTGACAGGCCTGTAGTTCCCTAGACCCTTCTTTCAGTCCTTCCTGCAGAGGAACATCACATTTGCTAACTTCCAGTCAACTGGAGTCTCCCCCATTAGCCAGGACTGCTGGTAAAGGATTGAAAGTGTCTTGGTGAGCACCTCTGCCAGCCGCCTCAGTACCCTTGGCTGCATGCCATCCAGGCCCACAGACTTGTATGTGTCTAAGTGGTGTAGCAGGTGACTATTTGCCCTTGGATTATGGGGCTTCATTCTGCTCCCTGTCCATGTCTTCCACCTCAGGGGGCTGTGTACCCAGAGAACAATTGGTCTTACTATTAAAGACTGAGGCAAAGAAGGCATTTAGGTACCTCAGCCTCTTTTTCATCCCTTTTCACTGTGTTGCGCCATGCATCCAATAAAGCATGGAGATTCTCCTTAGTCCTCCTTTTGTTGCTAATGTATTTATAGAAGCATTAGAGACATTTTTATTGTGTTTTATGGCAATTACCAGCTTAATTTCTAGTTGGGCTAGACATCACCAAACAATGTTCTGCTGAACCCTGCAGAAACAATTTGATATCTTTTTTTCTTACATAAAATTATAGCTAGCATGATTTAAATGACTCCATCCTTTCTTCCATTTGTATTAAGTGTGATCTGCCTTAGTTTATGCAGTATCCTGTCCCAAGGTAAAAATAAACAAAAAGGGTATGAATGTTATCTTTCTAAAAGTCATATCTCTTATGATTAATGTGTTGTTTTGAACACAAATATCACTTAGCAATTATAATGTGAATGCAACTACCAAATTTTTAAGAGTGAAGGGGCTTGCTTATGTATTTAACATATTTAAAACTCTATTTAGAGTTTTGCTACCCAAACCCATTTGAAGCATGAATGTTTCTAATAGGTATCCATACTTCATTCACAAATCAGACCAAAAAATCGTAAAGGCCATGAGTTCTTTTATATCTTCATGCTGCAACCTGTAATTTCAACCTGACATTTCCAGTCTTCCTCAGATCAGTGGCTCCTGTGTTAGCTTTTATTCCATTGTTAAATACATAGTTAATAGCATAGAAGGCGAAGGGGGACTGCTAATAGAATATTGATGAAGGCAGAAGGAGTTTTGTGTCTTTGGGGATCATAATTACTTTTATTTTTTCTCCTTTTTTTCCATTGTGCAGCCTGAATGAGCTGCACAACTGTCCTAAAATACCAATTGTCTGTCGATGTCATCTATCAAGGGTCAGTCAAGGATTCACTCTGACGGTCATTTATGTCTTAAAAGAAATGTAACTTACATTTCATAAAACTGAATTCAACACTGGCTTTAAAGCAAGACACTTAAGGCCTATGTTGAATGTAAAGTTTTGCTTTCTACTTATTTTGCATCTACTTTATTTGCTCTATCTGTTAAGCAAGTATACTGATGACATAAATTAATCTGCTTGTTCTCTCTAGATCATGTGAATTGCCTGTACTGATACTAGATTGGGTATTACCTGGCCCAAGAGCAGATTTCACTGATGTAAATGTTACGGACATAATTAGTCAAAGGAATCCAGGCTTGAAACTCAGGCATCACGCCTCTGTCCCTGCTTCTGGGTAATCATAGGTACATTGGATATTTGCTCTTTACCTCAGAGTCCTCCCCCCTAGGTGGAGTAGAGATCCAGTGTACTCCCAGGTGGACAGCTGCAACAGAGATCCCATACATCATTTGGAAACTTGTGATTTAAAAGCTGGGTTTCTTACTCTTACAGTTTCACAAGCTCAAGAATCAGTATATTTTCAGCCAGACATTTAAAAATCAGAGTAAGCAGACTTGGGCTGGAAGAATTAATATATTTTCTTCAATACTATAGTTCTAGTACTTAGGACCATGTGGGGTTTTTTTGGCTTGGTTTATTTTTTGGTGGGTTTTGTTTGGTTGTTTGTTGTTTGTTGGGTTTTTTTTGTTGGTTTTTTTTTTTTTGCAAAGGCTGGATATGGAATACCATTTACTGACTTTTATATAATTAAAGCAAGGTCACTTATAAGAAAGGTTCTTGTGAGGCGTAGCTGCTCTGCTACATATTCACTGGTTTATATACATTAAGAGAGTAAAATTATAATAGCTATTAAAATTTCTTTTATTTATAGAAATTTATGAGAAACTGTCCTCTTGTCAATTTATAGATGGGAAAATAGGATGCATTTGATTATTTTTTTTAATTTGGTACCTATATAAATACCTACTGATTTTCTAACTTGTTTTATCTGTAAATACAGCTAAACATCTCTAGTCTCTATGAAATGCTGTGAAACTGTGCTTTCTTCCTTGATTTCTTTCTCAGGACCCTTAGCAAAGGATCATAAGGTGACTGGCAGTGCGCCTCCAATTGCAGATTAAATTTCGAGATTGCTCTCTGAACTTATTGAGGAATTGGATCCTCCTTTTGTGGTGGGCCTTACATATTACACAGCTTTCTGTGAGCACGAATGCAGTCTAAATTCATGGTGATGCACCATATTACTGAACAATCTTCCTCTGCATAACTTTGATGTCAGAGGTTTGGGTCTGCTTCTGTTTCTTCTCTGAAAGACAGGTACTATAGAAAGTACTGACTTTGTCAGTAAAAAATCTAATGTGCAAAGTAAATGAACAAAAATCTGGTAGTGCAGTTAACTTTAATAATAAAAAGGATTAAAAAAGGCTTCCTCTATTCTGAAAAACTGATCTTCAGTATTCATGCGTCTATTTGCAAGTACTCAGTACTGTTATGTTACTTTTCCAGTCAGGAGAGAGCCTAGGAGGAGTTTTAAATCAATCAGGAATAATTAAAATCACTAAGTGTGCTGATACAAGGTACCTGGAGGATCTACTCAGCAAATGGAAGAGAAAGCTTTAACACTCTCCTATGCACTGCAAAAGACCTCAGCTGGACCCACTGATTGCTGAGATTGTCAGCCCAGCACTCCCTGTGACTTGGAAAGTAACTCACTTTCATGCTTTAAGAAGAAACTCTCCAAAAAGAAAGGTTTGCTACTATGTAAATGTGAATCTTTGGGGTTAATTAGAAGAGATAAGAAAAAAAAAATCCTGGTAATCTTCCATAGCTTATTTTTGAGGTAATCTTAGCTGCTTGTGGCTTTTCTGAAGTCTGCCTTTGCTACTTAGCTGAGGGGTGGCTGGTTGGTTTGTTTGATAAGACTCCTGAAAGTGCCGAAGTAGAGGAAGCTTTCATCTGTGAGTATAATTCAAATTATACTATACACTCAAAAGAGTGTCTTGACTCTCTAAGTTAGTTTTAACTTCCTCAGACTGAAATTCCAGGTAGAAAATGCGACCTCATTTTGTCTGTCTTGTCCTCTTATCCACTTAGTCTGATACTCTAATGGCCTGCAAGATAAAATGAAGGGAACTAGATTTTAGACCAAAAAAAAAAACCCTGAACCATACAGCTGAGATATGCAGCAGGCTTTAAATATTTTAAAAATATTTTCAAAGTTTCTGCAAAGAGGAACGGGAACAAACTGTTCTGTTCAAGTTGTGAAAAGTAATACACTTAAACTGGAACAAAAGCAGATTTAGGAGAAACTGTGTAGAAAGAATGCTCCAATGGCAAAGATAATTACAGTCTAGAATAAACTGTACATAGAGGCTGGGGACGCTTACTCACTGGAGGTTTTTAAGGAGTGGTTACAGCACCATCTGTCAGAAATACTTTAGCTGATTTGGGGCAGGTTTATGTACCAGATGATCAGTTTGAGACTTTCTTGCCAATTTCTGGGATTTATCAATAGTAACCTACAGAAAGGGGAAAGACTACACCAAATACCTTCAGTAGGGTGACATTCATATTCCAGTTTAAGACAGGGTGATTCACTTATCTAACTCTGGCTCCCATATCATGGTAGTAACAGAGGGCTCCAAAAGTACTCAGCGTTGGTAATGTGTGTGCAGCCTGTCAGCCAGGGGCAGTCATGTGCTAAGTGTAAAGAAAACTTGTGCAGCACTACCCAGAACTGGACTCAGTGAACCCAAGAGCAAGGTATCGAAAAGCAGAGGCTTCTGTATGACCTGCCTCTGCATTTCCATCTGTCCGGCTAATCCCGCAGGCAAGATGGGACTGCTGGTTTTGGGAGCAGTAAGTCATATTTGCAAAAAAACATGTGAAAGGGATATTCAGGTGTTAGAAATACAGCTGGGAGAAAAATAAACAAATCAAAATGAACCCCCAACTTTCTCACACACTAAGCAGCCCTAGACAAGCTGGTCAAGTCTTCTCTGCTACCTTCCCATCAGGCACTTGCAGTGGATATATGCTGACTGCCAGATCACTGGTTTAAAGTAACAAGGGCTTTTTTTATGTATTTGCTGGAGAGATGTGAGTGGTTTTGATTTACAATAAAGCATTGTCAATTTGAAAAAGACTGGAATTATGCACACGTATATTCGGTTGAGGAATGGGGTAGAAATCCTTGTCTAAGACCATACAGTTCCTATTTTTTTTGGCATTTGATGACATTTGAGTAATAAAATTTCACAATGGTGTAGAGAGTTAATCTAGTTTGTTCTTCCTATAAGTAGCAAACAATATTTAACTGCAGATGAAGGGGTTAATTAGTCTGTAGAATCCGCCTAAGTCACATGGTCTTAATTTTAAAAGTCAATTTAGTTCATTTCACGAGCAAATATTCTGCCACCAGGAATTAGCCTTTCTGTGAAAACTGTTCTGACTGTTTTCTATTGCCTATTAGATGATGCTTTCAGGATATTTTCTGTGGGAATGTTCAGACTTAGAGCTGTGCCCACCTGCAATGATATAACTAGCAAAGCAAATTGCATTATCCTTTCAGTAAGCATTTTAGCTCTTTATTGGCTTAACCTGAGTTCCTGTAAATCAGCCAGAGCAATCAGTTTTAATGAGTCCTCTAAGAGAAAACAAACAACAGTAGAAAAGCTCTGCTTTTTTTTCAGTTTAATCTAGAAAAAAAAAAAGAGAAGAGGCACTGCATTTTCCTTGCAGTACCCCTGGTATGTAACCAGTTCTCATCACTTGCCCTGCGCTGGAGTTTATGAGCCTCCTAAGCTTTTCAGCGTTTGCTGTGTAGAACTGTCATTCAGCAAACTGCTCAAAGGGCTATATCAACAGTCAGGAGCAAGACGGCTGTGATCAAAATACTCCGATTCTGGTCGTTACATGTTTAGTGACCCCCAAACAAATATGTATAAATAAAGGACTGAGTTTGTTTGCACTGAAACCCAGTGCATCATTTCTCAGCTTAATTCAATTGAGCCATCATTTCAGCCAACCATCCCTTACAAAAAGAACTTCTCTGAGATTATTTGGTTTCAAAAGGATAGAAAAATTGTAAAACCCTGATGACTGAATATAAAAGCACGATGATTATCCGACTTCTCCTTTCTGATTGCCAAGCTTCTGCTTCTTCCAATCCAGGGTGAATTCCCCCAATAACAGTGTTCACAGCCCTGAGCAGAAATGGCAAAACAAGTGAATTGTTGAGATCTGCTTTCTGTCTTTTCTAAGTAGACAGAATGTCTTGATTCTTGAATTGTAAGGATTATCAGTTACGACCATAGAATCTTAAAATAATTGAGGTTGGAAAGGACCTCTGGAGGTAATCGTGTAAGTCTTGTCTTACAGACATTCTAAAAGTAATGGGTTAAAGTAGTTGCATTCTAAATCTGGTAGTTTAGCCTTCCAGTATCTGAAGGGGCCTATAGGGACGCTGGGGAGGGACTCGTCATTAGGGATTGTAGTGAGAGGACAAGGGGTAATGGGTTCAAACTTAAACATGGGGAAGTTTAGATTGGATATGAGGAAGAAATTCTTTCCTGTAAGGGTGGTGAGGCACTGGAATGGGTTTCCCAGGGAAGTTGTGAATGCTCCATCGCTGGCAGTGTTCAAGGCTGGGTGGGACAGAGCCTTAGGTGGCAGGGTTTAGTGTGAGGTGTCCCTGTCCATGGCAGAGGGGCTGGAACTAGATGATCTCAAGGTCCCTTTCCAGCCCTTACTATTCTATGATTCTATGACTGTAAGACAATATTTTGGAGGCTTTGGGCTAGGAGCCCTGTTTTTAGGTGGAGGATGGAAATTGCTTTAAGATGACAGCCCAAAAATTAGAAACTAAGAAAGGAAGAAAATAATAAGATAGAAGGTAAGGGTTTAGAGACCTTCTTCCACCTAAGGAGTAATAAGGTATATACCAGTTGCTCTAATAATAAAGTACCTCCCCCCATGAACAGCGCCTTCCTATGTGTCCTGAGAACAGTTGTGTTATGACACTACTACCTCAAAGACAGGGGTTTTGAACATGAAAAGCATTGTTGACAGTGTGAAATTAAAAGCCTTAATAAGTAAAAGCAATCAGTGCATACTGCTATGTAGCAGAAACAAGCTTGAAACCCATTTCCTTTCAGACTTTGCTCTCCCATCTTCTTAAGGCTTCTCTCCCACCATGATACTCCAGACAAATCTCCATCACTAGAGAGACACCATTTCGGCATGTGGTTCTAGTGCATGCATATGGTAATCAGTAAGCTGTCATCTACCGTATAAAGTCTGACAAACAAAGTATGCCTCCTTGCCCTCAGCAGGGGCACTGATTTGAATCTCTTATCTGTTATTCAAGGGTCTTTACAAAACCTGTAGGAGCACCAGTGTCTAGGCAAAGATGATAGACAAGTAAATGAATAAGCTTTGTTTCTAGAAGATGTCTGACTAAAAAGCTTTTAAGAAAATAATTTCTTCCTAAACTTTTAGTGTCGGCATTCAATCACAGGTGCTAAATGAAATCTGTATTCTCTACCAATATGATGTTTTATGTAATTCTGGAACAATTCCACTAGTGGTGAATCAAAGCAAATTTCCATGTTATTAGCCATGATCAGACTGGTTATAGAATTAAGATATGAAAGTGGCAAATCATGTTTCTGGGGAACTTAAAAATTATCTAGAAAAGCAGGCGTGTAACTTCTATAGTATGCTATTACTTATATTCATGATTTGTTTTTGCAGTTCAGCCTCTTCAGGAACTCACAGGATTACTGCACTTTATGTTGTGCAATGTGACAAATATAAGATTTCAAGTACTAATAATTAGCTATGTGGTTAAGTTTCCTTCCCACTATACATCCTTTCATGAGTCTGCCATTAGCAAGGACTAAAGTACCAGCCACAGAAAAAAATTGGCTTTTCAATATCTCTACTTATACTGATGTTTTTTTAATGAATTTTATTGATTAGTAAAATTGTCACGAATGAAATTAGAAAAAAAATTAAAAGAATGGAGATAAAAGGAAATGTAAGAAAATATAAGGAAAGATGTATTTGTATCTAACAGTTTCATCCATATCACAGTCCTCAATATGTATTTTATTTATTTATATTGTATGTTCTTCAGAAAGGAAATTACTATGAGAGGAGTGACTCTTCTGCCCTTGGAGCTATTGAACATGGTATTAGGAGAGCGGCTTCCAACCCTAAGAGGATTTCATCCACCAAAAGCATGGTAAGATCTTCATTTACAAGTGCTCTAATATCTGTTAGGCTTTAATTTTGAAAGTCTGCTTTCTATTTGTTCTTAGAAAAGAACTAGCTTTTGTTTTTGAAAGACTTCTGCACATTTCAGAGGGGTTCAGGATGATTTAGTTATGTGACTATGACTTTTTTAGGATCTTGTGCACCTTCTCAAACTATTCTGTGAGAGTACTTTTTGTCAGTTCTTCAAATAACTTTTACATCCATGAAACCTCAGCCTTTCAGCTAGTAGACTTGACATTTTCTGTCTGTATAGCTGAAGTGATAAGTACGTTCCTAGTGAAATCATGCAAGGCAAACTGGTGAATTAAGGCATTAATTTGCTGGTTTCTCCAGTGGCTGGGAGGGAGATTTTTCTCTCTTTATGTAATGGTTGGAATTGTCACCTTCATTAATCTGCCATATTTCTGTATCAAAGTAACAGAATCAGACATTTCCTTCTGTAATCTATTTACTTTTTTTTCTTTACAACTTTTAAATTCTTTTCAGTGATGGCATTGTGGACAAGCTTCTTTCCAAACTGTTCAAAATAGAACCAGTCTATTATATAATACTGAGTTAAAAACATGGGTTTCATAAAAACAGTTCTGTGAATTGTGCATGTTTTTGATATCTTTATATTTTTAAAGGGGCGCCTGGGAAACCATGATGTATTAATTTATTAATGCCTTTGAGATGGCTGCTGCAGCCTCAGGAAGTTCATATAAAAGAAGTACTTATCTCAGATGAGCAATAAATTCTAACCTACTTGAATAAAAGTTGCTAGCCAAATACCATAATTACAGCAAAGATGAGTAACTGATGGTTAGTCATCTCCAATTTATATTCTGATTCATCTTTAGAAGATAGAAACCTGCTACTGTTCAACTGGCTTATTTTAAATCTGCTTGATCAGCAAAATCATATAGTAAAATGCAAGTATAAACTATTGGAAGGAATAGAAAAGTTGTTTCTAAGAAATGTCTTTTTTTTTTTTTTTAATATGCTGTAGCACATTCAGATTCAACTTGGACTCTGCTTCTTTCAGATTTTATGGATCTTTTACTTTCATGACTGAATAGCATCTCTGCCAAAATCCACATTATAGAATTAAGCCTATGGAGGCATTTTATGATGCCTTCCCTGGATAGAGAGTCTCCACAGTATAACTTGAGATCAGCTACAGAGCTTCCCATTATTAAGGCTGTCATATCAGTACACATAAGGGATCTAATGGATCCTCAAAGCTCTGTCTTTCTCAAGTGAACAATTCCATGATTGTTCTAATGCATGTTTCTTATTTAAATGGCCTACGGTAAAAGAAAATGTACTTCCATATGGTTCTATAAACTTTTCATATTTTATTAAATAATATGACATGAAAAAAATCCTATCTTTATCCTATTCAAGTTATAACATCTTTTTATATGAAAAGTACTTATAATTGAGAAGATATTAGCAGATCTTGTTCTTTTGCAGTGAGATAAACTTCAAGTAATTCTTACCTGGCCTGTAAAATATATATAATGTAAAATTATATGTGGTATACAGCTATATATAAGAAAATATTTTCACGAAAACACAAGGTTTGTCAACATCAAGACTGGCAAATAGAATTGATTATTCAGAGTGCTATATCTTGTTTGGACTGAATGTTGTTCACGAGCATATCATTGGACTGATAGTTTAAGCTTTGTTGGTCTGCAAATAGCTTCAAACTAAAGGGTACGCTGAAGTACCTTCAGCAGTGTGAATGCATTCACAGAACTTGCTTGTCTCTATTCTCTAGCTACTACTTAGAATTTGAAAGGTTGATGCATTTAAATGCAAAAACTTTCTTGTGAGAACTGTCTAACCTAGTCCTCAGAGAAGGACTAGCTAAGACAAGAAGACTACTCAGCACGAGCTGGAAGTTGATTATGACAGATACTGGCATTCTGTCTAAAAACGTTTGAAGTGCAACATCTTAACTACAGCAGACTGAAATCTGTCATTGTTACCTGAGGTTGTGTAATAGTCCCAGGACGGTCTTTAGAACAAAATGGTTCAGTTGCAGAAGGCACAATTTTTTACTACAAAAAAACAGGCAATCCAAGCAGTGCTGGAAAATACAATCCATCCTCTCTTGGATTATGAAATAGCAATTTCAGTTAAGCAACAGTTCCAAAGGAGAAACTATTTTGATTGTTTTGCATGATTTACAGCTCTTGGTTCTCTTTCCTTCCATTCAGTTTGTCTTGAATTAGCTATTCAGTAGTGTTGTGCGTCTTAAGTAGGAATGGGTGATAGTCACAGTTAGGATGCCCTAGTCTAGCTGTAGGCAAGATGCTTGTAGTCCATACATTACACACAGGGAATTAGACATAGGGAGTGCTTGTAGTACCTGCAGTGTTAACACCCTCGGACACAGGGAAAGCTTACAACATCTGCTGTGTTAACACCAGGAGGAAGCATATGTATGTAGAGCTCTATTAGATGGGCATGACAGAACTTATCATAGTGGCCCCTAGAGCATACAATGAATAATATAACTCAACACACAATACCAAGGAGCCATCATCTCAGAAAACATATATTTGGGGTTTTTGCTAGTTGCCTGAGTAGATGGGAATTTTGATTTCATGCAATATGGATGGATTTGTTGAAGCATGCCTGGGTAAATACATAATCAATAGTTTTTCAACCAAGATCACTTGTTTAATAGACCAGACCTCTTCTCTGTGAAACCTGAGAAGAATGATGGTTTTCTATTAATGAACTATTTTTAGGGACAAATATAAATATTTTGCACATCTGTGTGAGATATTTTTTAAGAAAAAAAAAAGAATCAAAAAACTTGAGACAATTTTTTTCGCTTTATGTTAAAATGACAAAACCATAATCTATTCCTATTTCTACTTTATTTTGCTACTTATAAATCTAACACTTTTTCACAATTTTCTGCATCACAACACATCACCTGCAGCAGTTGTTAATTGTGAAACAATTCAGAATGCTAATAAACACAGCAGAGAGAGAGAGCATCATGGAATCACAGAACGGTTTGGGTTGGACAGGCCTTAAAGATCATCTAGTTCCACCCCCCCTGTCACAGGCAGGGACACTTTCCACTAGACCAGATTGCTCAGAGCCTGGCCTTGAACACTTCCACGAATGGATCTACAACTCTGGGCAACCTGTTCCAGTGTCTCACCACTCTCACTAGTAAAAAATTTCTTCCCCACATCTTATCTGAATCATAGAATCATAGAATAGTTAGGGCTGGAAAAGACCTCAAAATCAGCTAGTTCCAACCCCCCTGCCATGGGCAGGGGCACTTCCCACTAAACCCTGCCACCCAAGGCTCTGTCCCACCCAGCCTTGAACACTGCCAACGATGGAGCATTCACAACTTCCCTCGGAAACCCATCCAGTGCCTCACCACCCTTACAGGAAAGAATTTCTTCCTCATAGCCAATCTAAACTTCCCCTGTTTTAAGTTCGAGTCCGTTACCCCTTGTCCTATCACTACAGTCCCTTATGAAGAGTTCTTGAATCTACCTTCTTCTAGTCAATAGCTATTACCCTTCATCCTATCCCTACTTGCCCTTTGTAAAATGTCCCTTTTCAGCTTTATTGTAAGCCCCCTTCAGATACCGGAAGGCTGCTCTAAGATATCCCTGGAGCCTTCTCTTCTCCATGCAGGACACGTCCAGCTCTTCGCCTGTCTTCATAGGAGAGGTGCTCCAGCCCCCGATCATCTCTGTGGCCCTCCTCTAGACTCACACCAACAGGCCCACATCCTTTTTGAGTCAGAGGCCCCAAAACTGAACACAGTACTCCACATACTAGATCACAGGGGTCATGACAGCAAGGCAGAGGGGCAGGATCACCTCCTTTAACCACGCTTGTTTTGATGCAGCTCAGGATACAATTGGTTTTCTGGGCTGTGAGTGCACACTGCTGGCTCATGTTGAACTTTTCACCAAGCAACACCCACAAGTCCTTTTTTTTCGGGCTGCTCTCAATCCATTCTCTGTATAACCTGTGTTTGTGCTTGGGAAATTAAGAGGTCCTCTTGCCAACTCAAAACAGTGCATGTTTTAAATATATTTTAGGCTTAAATTTCTTCACAAATCATGGACTACAGTGAAAATACGACTAAAGAGGTGGTCCTTAAGAGTTTGCTATGCTGTGGAGGAGTATCTGACTACTCCTATGACTTCAAGTGATTTTGTTTGCATTGCTGATTTTTAATATTACTATTTTACAAGAAGAAGGTGCAGCTATAATCAAATTATTCAAAGCCTATT
Organism: Myiopsitta monachus; assembly: GCA_017639245.1. Lineage (NCBI taxonomy): Eukaryota > Metazoa > Chordata > Aves > Psittaciformes > Psittacidae > Myiopsitta > Myiopsitta monachus. The sequence goes on along the minus strand of CM029921.1, from coordinate 69,628,189 downwards.
TTACCTCAACAAAGAATAAGTTTCTTACCCTGTACCCTGCACAAAAATACCTGTCTTACCTCACCATCTGCTGTTATGTAGCTTTTTCTGGTAGAAGTCCTGCACTTCCTTTAAAGTACAACCCTTCTGATTGGTGATTCAACATGCCATAATGATCAGGGCCTAATGCTTGAGGAGAAAACCAGCATTGCAGCATGGAATCTAACATTTAAGCATGAAAGAATGGAAATAAGTAAAAATTTACTGATCCAAAAATTGGAATTGTGTAATTTCAGAAAAGGCATGGCTCTAGAAGAATTACCTTATAAATGGCAAAATGATTTATTGTATAATCTTTTTTTCATTTAGTAGGAGGTAAAGTTTTTTCAATTCTAGCAAATAGAGGGACAACTGTGTATCCCAGTGCTCATTCCACTTACCTGATTCATTCTGTCTTGTGTTGCATAAAATAAAAACAGATGCACATCATACTGCCCTCTATTAACTCTGGAGATCCAACCCTGTGCTGGCATTAAGGAAGCTGTGGTGATCTGCTAAAGTTGAAAGTTTGGTCCTTTCTGCATATAATTTGCACACTGTGACTTAAACCGTGGATCCTAGACTGCTCAGCATCATTCTTGGTAAAAAGTGTTTCTTTATATGATTTACAATCGCCATTGTAGTTCCAGCAGCATTGCCCATTGGCATCAACAGTTTTCCCATTATCTTGTTCACAGTGAGTACCATGGGAAATTATGGTTTGCTTAAACAAAATAGAATCACATTATTATGAAAGCTTAGGGACCAACAGTCCCTAGGAAGGTATGGTTGAGATTTATATCTGTAGTAGAAATAATCCCTATTGGTTATGACTGTCCTTCAGTTCCCTCACTTGATTTTGTTTACATGTCTATAGAATCCTGCCAGTTTTTCCTCCCTGGGTTATATTTATTCTGATGAGTGCTTCAACAGAAAGATTCACAGCACAATATGTCATCCACCCAATAAGTATTTTTAAATAGAGCTTTATTTCTCATTTAAAGGAATGAGGAAAATGCTCATTAGTTAGATAAGGTCTAGAAGAGTTTCCTTGTCATCACGATTGTTACATGAAGACTGTAGGATTTTTTTAGAGGTCAGAATGTTATTTTTCTTACTTGCTGGATAGTGCTAAGGAAAGACAAAAAGGCAAAACTGCTTCCACCCAGCAACATGGTGTTCTGTGAGCTGTAGGTATGACCTGTCTTTGAGTGTGAGTGAATTGACAGCTATAATTAAAGAAACGGAAAAACTGAAAACTGTAGAAGATGCAGGAAAGAAAGCTCTCGGGAGAAAGAAAGAGTATGTTGGGAACTGGGTGTGTATATATCCCTGTAATCAAAGGGGGTACCAAGAACTCATCGCAGTCTGATGATTTTGACAGTTGTCAACTCTTCTTCCTGAGGCATTTCCAGATTTTCTTGCAAGGGTGTCCCTTTTATTTAAGCAGTATTTTTCTAAATCTGGTATCTGTATGGTACATTTGTATTTTCCAAGATCTTCCTCCCCTACCTTTTTTCCTCCTCATCTAGAAGTTCAGGACAGCTGTGACTTAAGAGCCTCTCAGCAGCATGTTGAGCAGCATGTCCTGTGCAACCACGGTGTCTGCCCAGTCCTTTTGACACTATCGAGAAACCCTTTCAAGAGCTCAGCCCTGTATTTATGTATATGACCATATTCCAAATTAGGATCTAATTCCCTGCCCTCACTGCCCTCCTATGTCTGTTCCACTTTGTTAAAAGACTAGATCTGTTCACCCCAGTTATGCATTTTGGTGTCATGTTTCCTGCCCTCACCATCTCACAGAATTTGAGCATTCACTTCCACCTCAGGAAAGAGCAGTGGGGAAAAGGGAACACTTGCTGTGGGAAACCTGCATCTGGTCCCGCTGGTCTTCTACATATCATGGATAGCAGGGTGCCAGCCAGGGCTCTGCCAAGTCCAGAGCTTCTCTGTTGGTTCTTCTGAATCTATCCATCGGACATCTCCCATGTTCCCATTCTTCCTATTCCTTTTCTGGTGAGAAAAATGAAATGCATAGAACGAAGGCAGAAGGAGGTCATAAAGCAGTGGTGCAACTAAAGGAAGATGGGATTAAGGTAGAAGGAAAAGAATGAAGTAACCAGAGTACATAATGTTTCATTCATGCTATTAGGGCAAGGCACGGATCAGTCCTTGTGTTACTCAAACTAACTTGTCTTCCTGTAAGATACAGCCCCTTTATAGAGAAAAGATGATTAATCAGAATGTTCTTTGACGGAAAATGTATCTAACTAAAATTCTTGTTCATTGAGCATTTTCTTAATGTACTTAAAATTACATTAAAGTACATCCTTAAAGTACTGTGGAGGTTTTCTGTGGAGTTTTTACCTGTTAGCATGCTAGGCAGTTGCTTATTTCTCCATTCACTAGTCCGTCATCTGGACCACCAGGTTTACCAAAGAGAAATACTTGTACTTTTGGGTTTATTCTTTATGGAAATATTCACAGTACATGTAAATAAGTTTTTGGTTGTGAATAGGATTTTTTTACAAGCTGTTGGTCACTCTTGTCCTTTACTGTTCTTTATGATGTTGTTTTCAAAATCAGTGTCACGTGAAGTTAGAAGTATAAGTATTTTGAATGGATTCTTCACAATATGACACCACTTAAAGGCTGGATGTTGTAGCAGGCAAATACTTAATCAGAGCTTAATCAACAAACTGGAAGAATCAAATTAGTTGATGATCAAAACAAAATATAAATGTATTCTCTAATTGATTAGAGTGGCTTGGGAGGTTCTGCAAATCAAAAGTTTCTGCCCAGCTGGAATGAAAATCAACATTTCTTCTTATTTTCCAGACAGAAATAATATTTAATAGCCGGTAACGATCTCTGCTTCCTGAGGCAAAAGTAGGAAGAAGATGAAAGGAATAAAAATGGATCATAGAAAAAAACTGATAATATGAAAAATGCTGTGAACAGGTCAATTTAATTAATACTGGGGAGGAGATGGGACAATAGGGAAGTCTTCCAATGAAACATTTTTTCAAAATGTATTTTCTTGCTTCCCACAAGAGAAAAAAAATCTGTTAACTTTTTAATATATATATATTTTTAAGGACAAACCATAGTGGGGGGAGGAAGGGAGTAGCTATCTGCATTAAGAAATGCTTTCCTTCAATATAAATCAAGCTTTCATTAAGTCCTATAGATAGGAGTTGTCACACTACGTCACTTAACTCCTGTGAGAAAAGATGGTCCCTGTGTATTGCTGGTGTGTGATGAGAGGAGGTCTCCTTCCTGGTGGATAGAATATCTCTGATAAGTGTCCAGTGTCTCAGATGCAACTCTTCAAACCAAAATATTTTGATTCTGGGCTAAAGCATTTCAGACTTCAACCTAAATTTTTTAATATCTGCAAGTTTGTCAAAAGGAAAAAAAAAAGAGTTTTTCAATAGACTGGTTTTAGTGCTACAAAGGCTTAAAGTAAAATGTATAAAGCAAATATGAAACAGATCAGAGTTGCTGTCTATAAGACTGGTGATACAGAGGGAATGTAACATATTGGACCAACAGATCAACATATCTGAAGTCTTTCTGCATTTCTATTTCAGTTACTTTCATCTGTCTGTCAGTTCATGCAGCAAGAGAGGTGTTGACATATAAAATCTGCAGAGAGAGAATTGGATTTGACCTTAATATAAGTTAAACAATCCTTTAATTATTTTTAAACTATAAGCAACTTCCATTTCCTAGTTACCACTGCCACCATAGGAAGCATGAGAAGTCCTTCAGAATACTGATGTCTCAAAATGATCTCATCTCAGGGAACTGAGAAGCCATTTCTAAATCATGAGGTTAAACTAATGCTGGCTGGTGCTATTTGCAAGGACCTGTACATGCTCTCATTGAAGCGTAGTAAAGACTTAGCTATCTGACTTTGAAGTCAGATGAAAGTCACAGGGAAAGGACTCACGGAATACTTAGTCATTGGAGAAATAAAGAATAATATTTCTCTGCGAAAAATAATTAAAGGCATACTTATAAATAACTCATTTCCATACTTAGGGGGGTGGAGGTTATTGTGGGAAAACTTCCCCCTTCTGATTAAATTTGACATAAAATAATTATTTTGCTTTTAAGAACACATCCAGTAAAATGAAATTAAAATGAAAATGCTGTCAAGCATGCAATTGTAATGGTGCAGTGTGAAAAGCTGGGAAGTGAAGAGGATGGCATATTGAGGGGGACATCTAATTTCTGAGTCCTGAAGTTTAATTTTGGCTGTACATTGCACTCTTAACAATAATAGAAGAAAGGGAGCAGGAAAATAAATCAGAATTTGTTGAACAGAAGTTTTTGCATCTCAGAAATGCGAAGCAAAGATAGAACCAGGGAAACCAGCTTTTCTCCTCTACAGGTAAGGTAGCTTGCCACTCAAATTCTTAGCCTAATTCTCTGCTTTCCATATCTCAGTGCTATATGATGATACACCTATAATCCAACATCTTGTGAAAGGAGGCTACAGTTTTCCAGAACTGTGTCATTTTTTCAGGCATAAGCAAGTAAATGCTGCACAGCAACAGGTGCTGGGCATACTGCAGAGCATGGCACATTGCAAAAGAAATCTACTAGCCCTGCTGCTTAAAAACAGCTCAGAACCATTGCTAGGAGAAAAATAGAAAATAGAATAAATTGGGTGCCAAAATACATGGAAAGAAATAAGAATTATCTATTAAAAGAGAAAAAAAAGCCTCCTATTTCACATCAGAATACCCAGCCACTTTGAAATATTATTCTTCTTGTCAGTTCATCTGCCTCCAATTAAGTACGTGCCATATGTAATGATGTAATGATCCTCAAAAATTCACTCAGCGCAGTTATTTTGGGAGAGAAAGTCATAGTGTTAGGTATATTTTAGATATTCTGCTTTTTCTGTTCATCCCACCCTTTGCTCTAAATGGTTTTCCTTAAATGCCTAAATCTAGATTTCCTGGCAACAAGGACATTTTATAAATTAACTGCCTCTGCCTAGCAACTGTAGCAACATTTCAGGGACGGTTAATGATTTACAATTCCAAATGTAATGCAGAGAAAGCCTCACAAGCCAGACTGGCTCTCGCACTATCCTTGAGAGAACCCATTTGCAAAGAAAGCTATGTCACTGAAAATCTTTCCTAAAATTCAGATCATTCTTTTTGTTGAGAGCTCCATGTTCTAGCTTGAGAAAAGCGCAGCCCTTGACACCCCGCCAGCCCTGAACCGATGCTACCTTTTTTAGAGTCTCAGCTTTAAGGTTTGCAGCTGCAATACTTGCACCTCGGTCAGTGAAAGATTTTTAAGAAACATATTTGTAAGCAAAGTGGCGTAGGTGTCTTAACTCCATCAAATATATTTAGTTTTATTAATTTTCAAATGCTGTAGCAACCTTCATGCGCTTACAGTTTTCCAAGCGTATGGAAGTTGAAACAGACTTCTAACAGTTTATCTTCCTCAACCGCAAAAGAGAAACGCATGCAAAAGTACAAATAGGCCAAGGTAATGACAGGAATGTAGGTTGTAATGTATTTTGAAGTTGAATGTTAGGTATTTCTTTTCCCTTTTTTATTTTGCCAGTGCTAGTTGTATCATTTATAGAATCATCAAGTGCTTTGGGTTGGAAATGACCATAAGATCATTTAGTTCCAACCCCCTGCCATGGGCAGGGATACAACGGAATTGGGTTGTTTGCTTGTGCTGCTGTTGATAAACTCTCCCTGTCACAACAGGAAGGTTCCCAATGCTGTGAGCTGGCTATTGTCAACTGAAGGAACAAGTAGAAGTCTCTCCCCTCACCCCCCCCCCCCCCCCCGGGTTTGAGAAATAGCACCTTGTAATGGAAAGATGGCTAGAAAGGCTTTTGAAGGTGTTAAAATCCCTCCCCCCACATCCCTCCCCAATGCATGTGTCAGTAAGTGGCAATTCTGCTGCAGGACAATATGAATAACAAGTTTGCATTTTCACAACTGTCCCCCCCACCCCCATTCCCTTTATCCCTCCCTCTCCACATCGCTCGCACATACTGATTTTTCTATAGGGCTATCTCTATATCCCAGCCTTCCAAGTGCTGTGTAAAGAAAGAGTTCACTCAGAGGATATCTAAATGAAATGCATAAGCAGGTTAAGAGTGCTATTGTATTATGCTAAGTTGAAATTAAGCAGCTCTTATACAAATAGATCTAATCAACATGTCTCGCTTGAACACTAGTTGGCATGCTGAACTATAGGAGCCTGAATTATTTACATTTTAATGACATTAAGTAGAACATGGAGAAAGAGCCTTGAATTTTTCTACTGTGGTCTTTGTCCTCAGAATGGGAGTGGCTTAAGGACGTAAGAAGTTCATACCTACTGTTACAGTGATTGTACTGTAGAGCATCAGGCAGGGACTAGAACACACCTATGATAGCTGAGCAAATGCAGATAACAAAAACAACAAACCCAAAGCACCAAATAAATACCCCTGATCTGATGTCAAACAGCAAATGCTCTGTTTAGAGTGGTTTTATACCAGCAGTCAAAGGATAATCAACAGTAAGACAATATCCTTCAGTATGATTGTCTTGAGAGCTTTGAAAAGGCAAGACATTGAATTCTGACTAGGCAGCAGAAATCGAGTATTGTGATGAGTAAATTGGATGAGACTGAGTACAACGGGACCTTATACAGACATCCCACACACATTCGGCTTTGGCTGTTTTCATTATCATTACTTTTTTAGTTACACTAAACTTGCTCACAGATGTTTAAAAAATGTGATTAGAGATTCTGTGCTAGGCAGAGAAAAAGTTAAAAAGGAGCTGTATCAGCCTTGTCTTTCTCTTTAAGGTTTCATGCAACATTCATAGGGAAGCCTCTTGAAAAAGAATCAGGAGTTCAGTGAAAATGCATTCTAAGAAAGCCTGTGATGAATTCCAAAGCTACCCAGTTGCTTCACACCACCTAAAAATACATGCTATTACAAAGAAAGTAATCGTGACTCTGTTCTGATGGCATCTTCTTCCAAAAGGATATTATATGTCTACGTCCTGTCTAAGAAAATAGCTGCCCTCCCAAGCCTGCCAATAGGTAAATAATTTGCCTAGGCTGGGCAGCAAGTGGAATTTTCTTCTAGTGCTGCTGTGCTTCAGATAAGCCCTGAGAAGGGCAAGGGTTTCATGAGATTCCAGTTGATGGTGCTTGAAAAATAGTCACAGTGATTGTGTGTTTATGAGTCACTTAAGTGAAGCAGTTGCAGACTTATGGAAGGCTGGTATTTCTGCAATAGTTTTTCTCATGGTATGCGCTAAAGCAGATTCCAGTGATGTTACTAGTGCTAGAACTGCCAAACTGGAAGCCTATATATGAAGTTGCAGAAGGGTTTAGAGAATAAAGTATCCACTTACTTAAACCTGAAAACAAGGTCTAATTTTAAGTTTATGATTATGATTCAGTTTAGTCCAAGCATAACACCTATTGCTGTAGAGATGTTTTCAGTATTAATTTCTTCAGTTGAAGAACTAGTGCCCTTCAAGTTCCCCCATCTTGGAATACTTCAAGTGTGAAGAATTGACAGTAAAATGGAGCAGAGTGCAAGACAGGTCTCCCTCTCTGTGAGCAATAATCTGTCAATGCTCCGAAATGCTTGTTTCAAACCCTCTAATTTACAGAATTAGGCTGCTGGTTTTATATTTATTAGCTTGTCATTCTGGAGGTTGCTAATAGCTACTATTTTTTTTTTAATTAAGTCTTTCAAGGGGGGAAAAAACCCCAACAACAATCTTCAGATTTTGAAACAAAACAATTCCATCTGTATTTTTCAGCAGCCGAATTTATTTCTTCACAGCTACCTTGGATCTTGACAATGTGTTAAGTAAATAAATAAATGGAGTCCAGGTTTCCAAGAGACTTTAGAGTATGAGCAGAAGCAAATATTAACGTGTGATAGTAAAGGAGTAAGAATAGAGAAATTTGGGGAGCTCAAGACCTTAATAAAGTCATAGGCTTTTTTGTCATTGGCATTTTATTTAACATTGTGAACTTTATTGTATCACTGTGGCATGCTGCTAATGCTAGAATTAAGAAACCTCAAGGCTTCTGATTTGTGTTGCTTTCAGTGCCTCTTCTGAATTGCTCAAAGCTTCTGTAAAGAATAATTTGAGTAGTTACTGCCTACAACTTTTCCTTAACTTGGGTGAAATCATCCCTGTGCAAGAGCCATTAGCATCACTTCTCAGGGATGCCAAATTTTCAGTGCTATAGGGAGCAACGGCACTGAGGAATAGACTAGAAAGAGGTGGCAGAATATTCTGCCTGAGACATTATACGTTTTGTGTAGTGCCAGATACCTGTTCTGCGAAGGGGTGGATTTTGTGAAAAAGAACAGCTCTTGCAAACTAGCAAGCTGGCCTTGAGACTTGTCAAAGGATCAAAGGAGGGGAGTCTGACATGTAGGGGAGAGCGCGCTGCTGTTTGTTAACTGTCACCAGTTTCCTTCAGAGCATTTAAGACTGGATGTAGTGCTAGGACTTCCCAATTCAGGGAGTCTTTTGTCAGTTACTGTCCGTACCGATAAGGCAGGGCCAGACACAGCTCCTTTCTCACCTACTGGAGAAAAAGGGGGGGAGAGGATAACTCTGCCCACATTACATGTTGCTATCTGGAAGACAAAGGACAATTAGGGGCCTGACTGAATGAAGCTGATACATGGCTGCAAGATTTAGGACAGTTTCAGTCTTTCATAGGGATTATATGCAGTATGTAACTGTAAAACCTTGGTTAATTACACTATTTAGCATGGTGTTTTCACAATCTTCGTAAATTGTGTTGTGAGTTGCAAAATAATGAATGTTTACTTAAAGACAACGTATCTCCTGCCGCCAAGTTACTACTCAGGAACTTCAGCTTGCTTTGTTCTCGTATTTTTTCAAGGCTCTAAAGACAGGATGACAGAGTATTTAAAAAAAATATTTACAAAGGCTCAAACTAGAATAAAGTATAAAGAGAAAAAGCGTCAAATATCCAGATCATGAGAATTAGTGAAAACAAGAAGACTCATTACAGCTTTTTTGTGGATTGTTCATAATATATATTTCAGTAGGTATTTGAGAACTATACATGAATGCTACTGTATTTTTCCCTTACTACATCATGTCTTTAAGACCGGGGGACATCTGCAGTGCAGTAAAACTTTTCAATTGTGCAAGAACTGCGTTGTGTGTTGTGATGGTAAGATGCACTAGAGTGGTGCATTGGAGCATTACCCTTTAAGCATTTGAATACTCAAATTTCAGTCTTGGCTTGAATTTCAAGTGAAAATAAGTAAATACTTCATCTTTAACCCTAAAGTTTTCACTGATGCCAGTGATGGAAGTATCCATCACAATAGCTGATGTTATTGTGTAGTTCTTCCTCTGTTGAAGGCCATAGAACCAAATCAGCAAGGTTAAGGAAGAAATGTGTTTCTCCGACTCAGTTCATAAAAACTTTCACAACAGCAGAGACTTGTTCAGGTTGGAAACACTGCACATTTTCAGAGCAGTGAGAGAAAATGAGACCATAGAGTCTCTGAAAAAAGCTACTGGAATCATTGTCACAGTTCCAGGTCCAGTTTGGCACCCACTGTGGCTGCACCTGCTGATGCTACTTCTTTGACAGGTACAAATCACCAGTCACCAAGGAGAACATGATGAAACAGGCAACAACTGGCTCTGACTGTATGAAGTAATTAGCTAGCCCAGAGCTCTACACAGCAGTACCTAAAGAGAAGCAGGTGGACTCTCAGGGAAGCCTCTATGTTTCTGGGGTTTTTTTTGTCGTCGTCCCCGCCCCCCCCCCCCCAAGTACAATAGTAGCTAAACATTGCAGACAGACTTTGCAAAGCACTTTACTAAAGAGAGACTCCCAGGGGTATGACAAGCCTATCGTTCTATCTAGTTTTACATGTCTTTCAAATATGTACTCTCCTTCGCAAAGATTTTCCATTTGTGTTTTGAAATTGAATGTATTTTCTATCTTATATGAATGTGCTGAGTGCAAGCAGAGAAGGATGGAGTTGCGTGGTGCTCGGCAGTGTGAACTTTAGTTTGGCCATTTGTCTAATTAGGTGGTTTTCTTAGTGTGCGCTCTGTATAGGCTGATTAGAAGAGTCTGGCTTGCAGCCAGGCTATATCATCCTTAAAGATTTGTTTGCTCTATAGCATTCTTGGAACAAATTTGTCTTTACGGTTCAGACTGGGAAAGAAGAAATACCACAGGTGGCAGAATGTGAACACAGAATATTACCTGCCTTGTTGATAAATACAAATTTGTGGATAAATAAAGCCTGTGAGTCCTAAATGGATGATATTGGCACTTGTGAAAAGTATGTTCTGTTCCTCACTGATTATAAGAGGCATTTCAGCAAAGTGTCCAGCAAAGTTGCAATCACAGTAATTGCATAACAATTGCAAACATGGGTTTTTTGGCTTTTCTGGAAGGAGAAAAACTATTTGTTATATAGCTGTGGGTAGGTTTGCAAATGCCTTGGTGGTGTCAAGATTTTAATGAACTTTTAAAAACTGTTCAGGGATCAGGAGTATCATATAGAAAGGAACATATGGGAGCTACTTCAGATAAGCTTGGCAAGACAGAGAAACAGATCCAAAGAAATACCAGCATCTTGGGGGCAGAGAGGGAGCAAGTAATCTTTCACAACTGAAGTCTTCGGAGCTATGCTTTCTCCTCCCATTGCTTTTCCTGTTTTCTGATTTTAGTCCCCACAGGTATATTATATTTATTACCTCCTTTTTACTCACCTCCCTATAATACTTAATAAGAAATTTTGGGGTTTATTGCATAGATAAAGAATATCACCACACACACGCTACTAAGCTGTATACAAGAAGGGCTAAACTTGAGGATACTCAGGCAAAATTTTGTCATTCCTTGAAAGGCAAGATTTTCATCAACCATGTAAAATGTAAAATGGCCAGAGCAGAAGCCTAATGTCTTCTGTAACTACTCTTCTATTACCAGGCATATTCTGCCCTTCTTTCAAGACCCTTGATCATGGCCTAGCAATTTTTCTCACTATTTCTTGCAATTGGTGATGGTTTTCTTTCTGCTCCATGCTGTCCCAGATGCTGACCATGTAAACTCTAATCTTTAGACTAGAACAGGCAATTGATTTGCTGGAACATGAACACATATAAAGGCCAAATTCTAAGCTCAATTTGTGTAGCTGAATGGGGTTCGTCAACTGCAGAGCCCTAACTATGTATCAAGTTGACAGACTGGCCTAGAGGTAGCGAGGCTAAGCAGACGCTGGGCAAAGAAGGATGCATGGTGATATTACCAGTGTGCAGGTAACAAAGAGCCCTGCATTCACTTGAGAATTGGAACAGAGCTGTGGAGTAAGAAAGAAATTTGTGCAGGTGAACTCTTCAACTTCCACCAAAACATAACTCCATCTACTCCCCTTCCACTTAGGGGAACTGGAAGTGCTGCTTTTAGCCAGTTAGCAGATGCCTCCTATGCCTGTTGGCACTCTGTTCAGGCATAGTGGCTATTATAACCTTCCTAACTATTTCTTTCTGTCCTATTCTACCTCTGTGTCCTGGGTTCAACTGTCACAATTACTTTTCTCTTTCTTAGTAACTGATGCAGTGCTGTGTTTTGACTTTAGCCCAAGAACAATGCTGATAACACACCAATGTTTTTAGTTGTTGCTAAGTATTGTTTACTCTGATCAAGGACTATTCAGTCTCATGCTGTGCCGGGGAGGAGGGGTACGGGAAGCTGGAAGGAAGCAGAGACAGGACACCTGACCCAAACTAGCCAAATAGGTATTTCATACCACAGCATGTCATGCCTAGTATATAAACTGAGGGGAGTAGCCTGGAAGGGCAGATCATTGCTTGGGTTGGGCTGGGGATCGGTTGGTGGGTGGTGAGCGGTCGTACTGGGCATCATTTGTGCTTATTGGGCCTTTTTTTCCCTTTCCCCTTTTAGTTTCATAATCTCTTCCCTTGTTATTTCCTTTATCATTATTATTAGTAGCAGTAGTTTTGTATTATACCTTAGTTACCGGACTGTTCTTAACCTGTGGGGTTTACATTCTTTCAATTCTCCTCCCCATCCCGCCCAGAGAGGGGGAAGCAGGAAGTGAGTGAGTGGCTTCCTTGTGCTGAGTTGTTGGCTGGGCTTAAATCATGACACTGCTTCTTGCATTTTGTGCATTTTCTCATTTGTGCTCACAGTTGGTTTTTGGCCCTATTTCTTTTTCCCCCATTAACCATGTTCCTTTTTGAAGGTGCTCAGTGTAAATCTACAGGGCTAAGTCAAATGTGATTTTGACACTTACTGAGGCTTGAAGCAAAGCAGCCGTCTGGGCTGCTAAGCCCTGCTCTGAGTCCTCAGGGCTGCATGTGTTTTTGCTGAGAGATGCCAGTCAGAAAATGAGTGGGCAGAAAGAGTCAGGTGTCTTTAATTACAATCATGAGTACACAGCTTGGAGGTCCAAAAGCAAAGTTGCTCTCTTCTCTTTGCTGTTTTTATCCTATATTTTTACCCCACTTGAACAGTAGTAGAATTGTCTCTTGCAAAGCCATCAATTGCCCTGTAAAAACCTGTCCCAAACCTTGAAGGGCCTTCTCAACATCAAACAAATCCTGTCTTGCAGACAGGAGGCCTAAGGAAAAGTTGGGAGCATGATCTTCTTTTTATTCCTCTGTGACTCAAGGAGGAACAGTTTTCACAGACTTGTGGTGTTCTTGGTCTTGCCCAGAAAGTGGCACTGATTGTCCGCAGGTGGATGTAAGTAATTCCAGAAAACTGGAACACAGCAATTGAGGGGACAGGAAAGATGCAGAAGATAACAAGTTAAAGTTTACACAGGAGTCAGACTACCAGACCCAAAGTCAGAGTCTTTGTAAGCCACTAAATTGGGTAATTCTCACTTCAGAGCCAAAGGAGCAGCATGGTTCAACATCAGCTTCCTAATTTCTAGAAAGGGAGTGGAAAAATAAAGTAGTAAGTGAGAAAGCTGAGTCTGTGGAATCAGAGTATAAGGGGCTGCGGTTAGAGTAAGGAGGCAGAAACAGAGCCAGCAGGGACAGGAATAGATTGTGCAGACAATAGGAACGAAAACCTCATCTTAAGCAAGTCTGCAACATCCAGGAACATCAGCAACTTCAGCAGGGGCTGGTGCCCCACTCCTTAGGAGAAAGATAAATAAAATACATGCAGGCTGCCTTTGTGTTATCGTGAGGGAATATTGACCAGAGATGTGTTCTTTATGTTATTTGCTGCTCCGGGTTGAGATATTGACACTCTCAGATATAACTGTTAATTGGCAGTGTCTCAAGTCACTTTCTGATTCCAGAAGGACTAAGAAGGTGATCTGTTTTATGCGGGTAAAAATACGTGGCTCCTCAGCCTGCTTTTGGTAGACATCAGTATTCAGCATTTTGGGAGAGACAAAATACCAAATGTTCCTTTTCCCAGTGAACTTCAAGACACAGCTTCTACAGCTCGTTATACTTTTCACATTATTACAAATAAAGGTATTTTTCAGTGTCTGATGCTTGGCCCTTTGATCAACTAATCTTATGAAAGAAGCAGAATGAATTAAAAAGAATGAATTAAAATCTCTGAATAGGTAAAATAAGCTGGTTTTCTGTTCTTGCTGTTGTACTAATAATGTCTGTAATGGGCTTAGGAGTTCAAACTTCTATTTTTTAACCCTTAAGAATGAAAAGCTCTTAAATCACTCAGAAAGGGTAGAAGCAAGGATGTGTGGAATTTAAAAACAAAACAAAACAAAAAACCTAAACCTCAGAGGATAAACTGCACAGTGAATTATGATTCATGCTGCAGCACAGATTGGAGCTTGTCTCACACAAGGAATCATCAGGAAGCAACAAGCAATTCAGGATGAACCCAGAGCATGCCCGCAACTGTTAAAGGCAGGAGCCAATCATTTATAGGCATGTTTATCTGTCACAGTGGGCCTCACGAGTTCATTTTGGATGCTACTGCCTGAAGAGTATTGTTTCTTTGTCTAGGGCTCTAGCATAAGCACGTAAGACAGTGATCTTTCATGAGGCTTAATATTTCAGGCAATGTGTATCCTTTTTGGTGTAAAATTAACAGAGCATTTTGGCATATGCGGGCACACTAACAGGTTGTGAAGCCACACAGAATTCTAAGGAAAAAAAACTGTTTCCTCAGATGGCTCTCCATTTGCTGATTGTAAGCTAGCCAGCTATTCCCCCTTGCATTTCATCCCAAAATCTGTCTGGTTTTTTTGGTCTGCCTCCTACACACAGTCAAGATGATGTTGTGCTGCTGGATACAAGGATTGTTCCAGAATCAGATCCAGCTGCTCTTTCATTTTAAGAATTCATAGAACAGTTAGGGTTGGAAAGGACCTTAATATCATCTAGTTACAACCCCCCTGCCATCAGCAGGAATGTCTCACCCTAGCCCATGTCACCCAAGGCTCTGTCCCACCCAGCCTTGAACACTGCCAACGATGGAGCATTCACAACTTCCCTGGGCAACCCATTCCAGTGCCTCACCACCCTTACAGGAAAGAATTTCTTCCTCATATCCAATCTAAACTTCCCCTGTTTAAGTTTGAACTTGTTACCCCTTGTCCTCTCACTACAGTCCCTCATGAAGAGTCCCTCTCCGGCATCCTTGTAAGGCCCCCTTCAGATATTGAAAGGAGGTCTAGGAGGTCTCCAACAAACCATCTCTTCTCCAGGCTGAACAGCCCCAACTTTTTCAGCCTATCTTCACACAGGAGGTGCTCCAGTCCCCTGATCATCCTCAGTGGCCCTCCTCTGGCCTTGCTCCAACAGCTCCATGACCTTCTTATGTTGAGGACGACAGAACTGTACACAATACTCCAAGTGAGGTCTCACAAGAGCAGAGTAGAGGGTACAGGATCACCTCCCTCGACCTGCTGGTCACACTCCTTTCGGTGCAGCCCAGGATACGGTTGGCTTTCTGGGATGTGAGCACACACTGAAGCTGGCTCATGTTCCTTTTCTCATTGACCAACACCCCCAAGTCCTTCTCCACAGTGCTGCTCTGAATCTCTTCTCTGACCAACCTGGAGCTGTGCCTGGGATTGCTCCCACCCAGATGTAGGACCTTGCACTTGGCTTGACTGAACTTCATCAGGCTGGCATCGGCCCACCTCAAAAGTGTGTCAAGGTCCCTTTGGATGGGATTCCTTCCCTGATAACTCCATTATCAAATCACAGCTGTATGGTTTAACTGGCAAAAGAGAAGGCATGTCTAGCTTCTTTTCTCCTGCAAGTTTTGTCCAGTTGTCTTGTTCACACTGCTCCTGTATCCCCATTTGATGAGATTGAGAGCAAGTAATGGTCCACCACATGGAAACTCTAATGTACCTCTAGCTGTGTGATCAGCCCTGCAAAGCCCTGTCACCCTTGCCTGTGACCATGCCCATAACAGAGATTGAAGTGCATAAGTTGATCTGCTGCCAGGGGCTTTAGTGTCCCAGAACTGTGTTCTTGTGTTGATTAGATTTTCCTGAGAAGAGGTCATGTCTTTCCTCATTGTCTCTGATGTAAATTCTTGGCAGATTGACTGGCATTAATGATCTAGGAAAGAAGGTCCTTTACATGCTTTTTCATTAACAGAGTAGCTCCTGCTTTTTGTAAAAATGCATTTCATTGGTTTTGGAAATCCTGCAGTTAACGAGGCAAATGTTCTTCTTGAGAATGACAGTTCTGCTAGTGGTGCTGTTTATTTTTATAATGTGTTATGTCCTTGAGGTCTTATAGGTTGGGATAAACTAGATGATGTAGAAAGCCAAAAAGCAAATAATGCTTAACATCTATCAGGCATTCAGCTGATACTGTGAAAAGAGAGTTATTGGTAGTTTTTAAAAATGGGAGGTTTACAGGCGGAAACAGTCCCAGTGAAAAAACTCAGGATGACATCAAAACTTGCTCCAGTGGTTCAACTTAATGGTTTTTGTGGGTTTGTGTTTGGTTTGGGGTTTTTTTTTGTGGCTCATTCCTCCCTGCCTCAAATAATCTAGGAATACTTAGGCTTTCTAATGATGATAGGAAGCTAAAAATCAAGGAAGGACTTACCCTTTCTGTGCCTTTAGGACTTCCTACAAAATACAGAACCTATATCTATCATCTATTGTGAACTAAGGCCACGTAAGTCCCCATTCCATGGGAAATGTGGGAGGGGAACGTAGTCAGCTGTATGGCTAGGGCACTGCCCCTGCAATGGCAGATGGGTTTGATCTCCCACTGGGACAGGGGAAAGCCTGGTACTCAGTGATTTATGTACTTTTCCCTCTGGTCCCTACCACTGGAAACATTGGACTGTACTATTAGTTTCTACCACAGTAGAGGAAGCAAAAGGCTGAAGCCCTCTTTATCCTTCCAGTCGGTGTCTGCTTGCAGGGTAACAGGCAAAACTGTCATAACTCTCTGTGAAGACAGCATTAAGCATGGCCTGACTTAGTAATCTTTACCTTTTTCTTACAAGCAAATTTTTGTTATATTGGCCACAATAATAAAATAGCAAAGGCCAGGAGCGGTGCTAGTGAACTGTGACGGAGACTGCAGCTGAAGGAAATAATTTCCCCCTGGCAGACAGCTACCTGTGTGGCCTGTGCAAAGCCTAGGAAGGCTTAAATAGCTGATAATGGCAGCCAAAAAAACCCCGATGCAGCCACTTGGGCTAGGCTGTACGGAAATGTCACTGATACTGAGAAAGGAATACCCTCAGCACCACTCTACCAGCCCACTGCTGGGACTTAGGAGCTCCCACGAACCTTCTGCCCCCAAGGTCCTTCCTGGAGGTGCCTATCTTCCTTCCAATCTCATTGTCCTTCAAAATGGGTAGGGTGAGGAGAGACCACAGCAGGTTGAAGTTAGTTTCTCTCTGCTTGCCCAGCTGGGGAAGCACCAACCTGTTTCATACTGGGGACGTGCCTGCATCTCCCACCATACCTGTGGCTGAGATCTCCAGCACCCCAGACACCCTCTTCACTGTGCAGTTTTCACAGAGGAACTGTAATACCAAATGAGGACTTCAAAAATGAGTAGAAAACCATTTCCTGCCATGTTTCTTCTTGCCTGTGAGTGAGGTCACTGTTCATTGTGTGTATTTTCAGTAGTGTACAGCAGTCACATAACTATTGCAGTGGACGGGACTGATTCTGTCAGGATGCTCAGTACTGCAGGGCATTGTTCTGCAGTTTGCCCATTTGTTGGCCACAGGAGGCCCTCATGCATGTATAAATATGCTTTGGGACCTGCTCTGTATGCCTTGTTGACCAAGGCTGTTAGCTATTGCTGTGACAGATATGATAGCTGAAAAGAATATGAATGAACAGCAGTGGAAAAGTAGCATTATTTCAGAAAAACTTTCATATTGTGCAGTTTGACAACAGTGAGGAGCCTGACAAACAGGAAGTGTTTTCTCCAGACAGAAAATTCCAGTAACCGGGAGAACTTGGTTTTATTTGGTGTTTTTTTCCCTCACCATCTTTGTGTCAGACCTCATTTGTTTCATTCTGGTTAAAAGAAACAGCTTTGAAACCAGCAGAAATTATTTACGGTTTAGTTCTTTAGAATAGTAAAATCAATCAAAATATTTTAAAAATAGAAGATAATAACTGGAGCTGCCCCATCAAGATTTAGGACTAACTGCAGGCTTGACTGAGGACTCTAAAATTAGCTTGTATTTTGTTTTTCATGTAGGCATGTGCAAAACACGACGTAGATAATTATCAAGCTGAATGGTTGCTGAAAAATAACTGGATCTTTGCAATAGATTAAAATGGAGTGTCTTTCCCTGCTGTAAATCTCTTCAGCAATGATCACTGTCTCAGGGTTTGTAATTCTTTTTTTGACCCTATGTTTCCACTTCAGATATTTTGCAAGGCGTAAGCCATCTATGTACTTCTACTTCACTAGGAATGCTCTGATTTAAACCAGATGATGGACTGGTTCTACATTTATTCTTTGTTAGCCAATTTAAATTTCTCCATGGATTTAAAGTCTGTTGAAAACCAGTATCAGCAAGCAGTGGTCTTAGTGCTGTCATGAACTGCTACTTCTCAGTCCTCTTTGAAATCCTTATTGCTTATGAGTAAGAGGCGGAGCCAACTGAGATATGGAATTTGAATGTATTTGCCTGCCTTAGGTTTTTCTCCACCTTTTTTTGTGGCTTTCAAACATTTCATTGCTAGAAAACCACCAAAGAGTCTCTCTGTGGGCAGTATGTTTTGCCACCCATGACTACCTCAGAAAATCCCAGTTTAGTTAGTGAAATAAAGGACAAAGAAGCTGCAATTGGAAGAAACTAGACGCTGCCATGTGGTTTTCTTTTGGATCTAAGACATTTCAACATTGCTCCCAAATTGCATCGAAAAAGAATGGTTTTGTATGCCATAAAAAATAAGAAAAAGTGATTGGTAAGGTAAGCATACTCAAAAGATGGGGTCCCTATTCCAGTTATTCATAATGCTGGGCTGCAATGAAGTCACTTAGTTCTCAGCTCCTCTATGGCAAAACTGAAAATACATTAATAGATCATCTAAATATGGCATCTGGGCATCTGTTTCAAATGCAGCTGATCCCTTTCCTCCCCTCTTGCAAAATGGTGGCACTTCTTTATTCAGATTACCTTATTTTGCACTGGTCAATGATGATGTTAGCAAACGTTAATTGCTTAAGTAAAACTAGAAGAGTGATTTGCAACATGGTAAACTGCTAGGTATTTGTGTAAGACCCAGATTGGTTCTCTCATTTTGCTGGCTTTAAATTAATATTTAATTATACATATATGTATATAAGCATCTCAGAATGTGTTAAAAATTTTCTCCAAATTATATCATTGCCAAATTTCAACTAAAATTTCTGTTACCTCTGAAGCAAGAAATGCTTTTCATTAGAAGAGAATTAAACCTCTCATTTTGGAGGCATCAAACCAAATGTCTTAATTCTGAGGCATTTTTTTCCCAAGAGAGTTTCTTCCAGAAACAACCTGATCAAACATTAGCAAGGCTTTTCAGTCAATTCAAATACCAGATTAGATTTTTTTTTTCATAAAAGAAAAAAACAAAAAACAATCTGAAAATATTTTTTCCAGCTCAGATAGTTGAAGCAGACGGAAATTTGTTATCCTGCCATGACCTCCAAGTCCTGGATGGCTCAGTCATCTTTTCATTTAGGTCTGAACTTCTTCTAAATAGAAACAACCAAACCTAGGGCTGTTTCCTGAACCATAAAGTACATTAGCCATCAAAGGGAATGGAAACTTTCCTCCATTTACTGAAGAATTAATAAGCAAAGTGCAACAGCAGTTACAAGTTAAGAGGCAGGAGCACAGCCCTGGTTGCCTGGGAACAGGGAATGCCTTTGGAAAGCCACACCAGGCTCACTCTCCTAAGCAGCCTCTTACATGACCTGACACCCATGTTGTCCCTTTTAAAAACATGACTCTTCTCATTGCTTTTTTAACAAGACTTTAATGAGTTCCAAAATTCATTTAGACTTTACCATGTATGTGTATTTCCATGTGAGGATATAGCACATAGTATCCACAAATTAGAGGTGGATAAGGGTCCCAAATCCAAACTTTGAAGAAATGAGCCAGCATTCAGATTTCATAACTGCTCTTTTTCATGTACTGCTGATCAAACTGCTCAGGAGTGTTTAAACCTGGATCAACCTATATCACTAAGAGCAAACAGATTTTGCCAGAAGCCAGATACAAAGTTAGGCTCAGTTTACTACCCGTCTTTCATCTTAACCAACCTGTTTTAAACCAATGTGCATAAAAGAAGTTACATGTCTGTAGTAAAACTAATATCAAATCCTGACCTGCTGTGGAAAACCCAAAATAATCATTTTATTAACATTGCCAATGCATGTAATTTTGACATGTGCTTTCCATCAACTTCAGCATATAAATTATATCCCCTGCAGTAAAAATACCTTAAGAATTCAGGTGTAATCAAAATATCTAATAAATATGACATTACAATTAAACCAAAGCTGTGAGGGTCTGGGTTAGTAGAAAGCTCATGAGGTTTTATAAACGTTCTGGTCAGCCTGGGACTGTGACTCTGGGCTGGTCCGGCACCAGCTCCATCCAGACCAATTACCAGCTCCAGAGGTGCCAAGTTAGACTACACTATTCTGCCAACTTTCACCCGTGACTTTTTGTAGGCATGCTGAGCTCTGGGGATGCAAACCTTCACATCCCCTTCCCCCCCCCCCCCCCCCCCCCCCCCAATCAAAGAAGGAATCACATAATTTCTTTGAAATGACACTCCGGGGTAGTCTGACTGACTCAGTTGTCAGCTGAGTTTGGGGTGACAGCCTTCAACCAATGTTTGTGCACACTGCAAATGAGAGTGGAAAACGCCTTGCTCGCTGTTTTTTTTGCAGAATATCAATGTTCACAGCTTCTAAGTTGCCAAAGTAAGTGGACACTGCTTAAAACCAGACCTTGACTGTCAGAGTCCTCAGGCATGGAAGGAGTTACTTTGTTCAAAAATGAGTACAAAAAAATACAGACTACTTTAGAGGGCAGAAGAGGATAGGTTCAAGATACCAGGCTTATGCCTTACATACTTGCTATTTGATTGCTTGAACCTTTCATTACCACAGTTCCCCCCTGTGTTAAGGTGGTGATAATGCATTTTTCCTGGAACCATTGTGACAGCTAGGGCTTTACCAATTGCTTTGATGTCTTTGAAGGAAAAAATACTCGATCTGCCTAATTTAGACTGACAGAACATTGTGAATCAGGTGCAGCTGGCTTTGACCAGATTCCTGTAGAGCCCTTTATTGCATGAGGTATGGTTGTTTTATCAAATACAGCTTTCCTGTTTTCACAGCCGCCCAAAGCATCGTGATGTCCCCCAAGATGTGACACTTTTACTAAGAATTGTTTGCCCTTGCATAACTCCTGTGTGTGCTGAGAAACAGGAATATTTCTTGAGAGTCTTTGTGCCAGGTAATTTCATCAGTTCTTATCAGGTTGCAGAGAAAGAAATGGCAAGTAAATTGGATGTCTTACCTTGAAAAGCTTTCAAAAAGAAAACGTGACATGATGAATAGATGCCTGGAGGGTAAGGTGGTTTTTTTTTTCTTCTCAGGTTGCAGGAACACAGACAGGTCAATATGACATAGGGTTATGTTAGTATTCATGAACCAACTTTCTCTTTCCCTTGAGAGCTTGCTGTAATGGCTGGAGAAACATGCTTCACTGTGGTGGCTAAATGGCAGATTGTATCCAGCATCAGAGGTTGGGGGAGTGGTGGCAAGTCCTGAATACCAATAAAGCAGGAGCTGATGATTGTTGCAATTTGCCAGTAGCTGTGAAGTGCCTGACACAGACAGCAAAACCTTCTTTTTACCTCTTTGTGTGTTTATTACAGAGCATAGAGAATACAATATGGCAGCTCAGACAAGCAAATAATTTCGTCAGGACATCAGGTCATGTGGCATCAGGCCTCTTGAACATAGGAACCCATTTAATTATAGCAAAAATATCATAGAACCTTAAAATGGTTCTTCTCAAATAAATAAATTAAACTTTGTGTTATCAACCCAAATGAGGAAGGGGAGGTAGGGTGAGGAGGAAATCCCTTGAGTATAGCCAGCTCTCAAAATGATCTATTTGTGTAAAATTTGCAAGCTAAAATTGGGCAAACATTCAGCTGTTTTTAGATTAAATTCTGTTCCTTATTTTAAAAAGATACTAGGTTAAATGCCTCCATTTTATGATTTTTCCTAGCTCTTTTCAGTACTCTGGGCCAATACTCCAGCTGACATAAATCGAGATTATTAGGCATATGAGTATAACAGCAGCTGAGTCTCAAAAGCCTAGTAGGATGGGTCGATTTACATTTTACATTAAGCCTTACATTTAGCCTTAAATTTATCCTTATGTTCACAGTTGCTTTTTCCTGTGTTCCTTTTTCAGTATTTGTGAAAGCTCTTCCTCAACACCAAAGAAATAAGCATGTCAGATCTAATGAACAGACTTCTTACCATTTCTGTAGTTCCTTGTATTTGAGGCACTCACAGCAAATTTTGTCCTGCCAGAACTTGGCACGTTATGGCTCACATGCCATTACTTATGCTTGCTGAGGCCAGCATCCCCAGTCAATGCAGGCAGTGAGCAGCTATAAAGGCAGCATCGATCTCAGCCTCCTTTATGCACTGTCTGTGCTCAAACCAAACCTTCCAGCCTGCAGGAAGGCAAGTCTTGCTGGTTTTAATTGACATATCAGGAAACAGAGGCCAAGAAGAGCCACCTAGCCTGCCTGATTCTGTTTGCAGCCTAACCATGGACGTATACCCAACTTCATGAGCAATATTTTCTGCTGCTTTGCTAATGAAATACATTTTGCGACTAGCACAGTCAAAAAAGGAGGCAGATATTCCAAACAAGAAGCAGGCTTGTACAAGCTATGGATTAAGCAACTATAGTTTTCTCTTATTTAGGTGGAGTACACTTGTAATCTTGAGAGAATTTAGTGTATTCAGGATTTTATAATCCCTCTGCTGTTGGGTGAAGTGCAGAGGGACAGCACAAGAACAGCTCTGGACCAGAGCAGCCTTGCCCTCCCTGAGCAGCTCTCCTTACCAAACAGGGGATGGGGATCATATCCTAGCTGACATGGGGGGTACCCTATTGGGCATAAGCATCCTGCAGGCACTATCACTCAAGTTAAATGTGTTATCATGGCACAGATTATTAAAACTCTTCTGTTAATTATTACTATTAGGCTGTACAGAGAGAGCAGTGTGAAAAGAGCCCTTGCTGAAGCCTAAACATAGTTACTGAAAGTAGACATTGTAAGGTGAAAAACACTCTGTCTGCCTCCATCTGCTTTGTAATGCTGTCACCCATGTTACAGCTGGGGTCGACACAGAAGAAAATGCCACAGTACACCCAGGGGCTTCCTGTCTCTGGTTTCTCAGAGGAAGGGTACTTCGTAGGGGTACCCTGCATCACAGGGACACCTGCTGGAGCAAAACCTCAGCAACATCTGGAGGAAGTCTGACTATTGCTATGGACCATGACTGTTTTGAAATGCAACTAAGCTCTCATTTAAATGCAACTAAGCTCATTATTTTCTTTCCTCAGTTAATTGTACAGCTCTGCGTCTTTGTTAAATTTCCTGGGCATCAGCACATACCAGCAGATGATTAAAAATTCTCTTTGATTTACATGCTAACGCACATGACTGACCTTGTGCCATACAATAACACTTGTCAAAATGCTGCTCTGTAAGAGAATCTCTTGCTTCTGCTGTTCCTGCAAAGAGTCCTGGCTCACTTCCTAGGGAGGTTTGGAGCTGCACTGTACCCTCTGATCAGAATGTCATGTGCTCCTGACACTACTGCAAAGCCTTGAGAAAAAGAGCCATGTATTCTTCTCAGTCCCATAAGCAGAGCAGCATATTATTCCTTGCATACTGTTATGTCTGGGGACAGTCAGATAAAACTGTTAAAGGCAGCATCCCATCTCCTTCCCTAGTCCCCAGGCAATAAGTCCCCTTAGAAGCAAATGGAAGGGACAGAGCTCATTCCTGAGGTCTGACAACAAGCCCAGTGCCTATCACGCAGAGCAAGGGACACTCCTTTGTGTCGGTAGGCATTTTGGCTCTTGTGCCATGCAGCTATAGGGGTAATAGTTGTAATAGTACTGGCTTTCAGGAGATTTACTGCTTAAGTATTTAGGAATGGCAAGTCAATAACTTTAAATCACATATCTCATAAGGATATTTCGTTCTGAGTTCTGAAGTGTCATGATAGTACCTTTAGGAGCAGTATCATTTGGGATTGCTAAGGACATAAAGTAAGGGGTTTTTTTAAAATCTTATCCACTAAGCAAAGACCTTTAAATCACCCTCCTGCAGCTGTGGTAGTGTATTGATGATGGTGCAACTGATGATACCCAGTCATTTTCTCTCAAGGTCTCTAGTGAATGGTACGGCAGCAAAGGAAAGTCATCAAGTTTTCAGTTCCTTCCATACAGGTTAGTTTGCTAATCACCAGACAATTCATTTTCCTACCTAGCCAAGTAATTTCTGATTGATTGAAGAGTGGTGATCTCTAAGGTATTTGAATTTAAGGTCCCAAACATTACTTCTGCATTTTTCTGTAGTACATGCATTCTGTAACAATATGTAAGTATTCACATATGCAGATTATCTAAGTATTTAAATACAGTGTTGTCTGCTTTTGAGACAGGGATAGATGATACATCCGTCCCATAATCCTGTAGCATCTGTAGTCACAGCCATAGGTAACACAAGCGCTTTCACTACTCTTTCAAAACTGGCTGTCAAGTAGGGTAGGATAGGATAATATAATTTCATTTGGAAGAGACCAGCAGTGATCATCTAGTCTGACTGCCTGACCAATCTGGTGCTGATCTAAAGTTAAAGCATGTTATTAAGCGAATTGTCCAAACACCTCTTAAAAATTGACAGGCTTGCAGCATCAACTGCTTCTGCAGGAAGTCTTTCCTTCTTGTAAAGAAGTGCTTCCTAATGTCCAGTATTGGGCAGCTTTGAACCATTCCTTCATGTCCTATCACTGGATCCCAGGGAGAAGATCAGCACCTCCTTCTCCACTTCCCCTCCTCAGGAAGCTGTAGAGGTCAATTAGGTCCCTATCACCTTCCTTTTCTCTAAACTAGATAAGGCCAAAGTCCTTAGCTGCACCTTATAGGACATGCCTTCAAGCCCTTTCACCAGCTTTGTTGCCCTCCTCTGGATGCGTTCAGGAACCTTCACATCTTTCTTAAAGTATGGGGCCCAGAACTGCATACAGTATTCAAGGTGAGGCACACCAACATTAAACACACAGGGATAATCACCTTTTTTGAATAGCTGGTTATGCTGTGTCTGATGAACCCCAGGATGTGGTTTGCCCTCTTGGCTGCCAGAGCACACTGCTGAGTCATTCTGAGCCTGCTGTTGAGCAGCGCCCCCAGATACTTTCTGCAGGGCTGCTCTCCAGCCACTTCTCTCCCAGTTTATACTTGTGCTTGGCATTACAGCATGCTAGATGCAGAATTTGGCATTTTGATTTGTTAAATTTCATCTAATTAATCATAGCCCAATGCTCTAGTCTATCCTAGATCCCTCTTCAAGACATCTTGAAACTACTAATGCAGCATTTTCAAAAACAAGCATGAAATTCTGCAAACAAGTTCTCATAATGCCTCCACCAAGAAAATATAGTCAAGATACAATGTCTCGTCCTGTGATGCCAGAGTTAGAAATGTGGGGCTTGTGGTGGTGGGAATTCCTTAAGGTGAATGGCATTGTCAAGGTCAGGTCTTAGTCTCAGCGGAGAAAGTTGATGTGCCCAGGAAAAGACAAAGACATGTGCTGACTGCTGAAGGGGAATTTGGTAAAATTCCACTTCTGCTCTTCTGTTTCAGTAAAACTGCAAAGCTGGCAGCTGAGAATCATGATCATAATTCTGTGACAAGAAAGGGGTATGGGACTTCAGAAAACTCCATAAAAGAGTCTGGTGTGAAAGACACCTAAAGAAAAGTACAAAGATTAATGTCTATAGAGCCATTGTACTGTCTAGTTCTTCTATGTGGGTCTGGGTCATCTATCGCCATCACCTGCGACTCCTCGAACACTTTCATCAGCACTGCCTCCGTACAATCCTAAACATCCACTGGACTGACTGCATGTCTAATGTTACTGCCCTTGAACAGGCAGATCACCAGTATTGAGGCCATGCTGCTGAAAATGCAGCTGTGCTGGGCAGCGCATGTCTCCAGGGTGGAGGATTACCGCCTCCCTAAGATTGTGTTCTACAATGAACTCGCCACTGGCTGCTGCAAGAGAAGTGCCCCAAAGAGGAGATAAAAGGACTCCCTGAAACAATATCTTAGCCTTGGCCATATTGACTACCATCAGTGGTCCGCCCTGACCTCCAATCGGGAGATTTGGAGACACATCATACGTAATGCTGCTGTCTCTTGAGAACACATGCAGGATCAGTCTGGAGGAGAAAAGACAAAGCAGAAAGAACCATGCCTTGCCTATGCCACCTAAGGAGATCTTCTTCTGTGCTTTTTGCAACCAGACTTGTCTATCCTGCATGGTCTTTTCAGCCATCAGCACGCTTGGAGTAAGCGTGGGTAAAGCCCTTCTCAAATCTTCGTTCGCAAAGGCAAGCCATGATGATGATGAATGCACATGCATAAAATGGGGATAAAATTTAGCATGTATTAACTATTATGAGGTCTCTGTTCTCTTCCTGTAGTATTCTTCATCCATACTGTAGATCAAGGGTAAGGAGGTCCTTTATACCATTGAGTTCTGCAGACCCGGGTTCTCAGTGTTCAGGTTATGACTACCAGTCGTAACTTAGATTAGCTCTCAAGTCCATGCAAAGACAAATCTCTCCAGTCTTCTTCTTTGTCACTGCTATTGATGGGCACCAGTCAGAAGTTTCACTTGCTTTGATAATATCATTCTGGACGTTTGTTTCAAGCTTTTGTAAAGCAGCATCTCTCACAGAAAATGATGGATGGTACAGTTTTATTGTACAGACACTGTATGATGCTGAACTGGCATTATAGACAAAAATATTTTGCAATACTACTTTCTCAGTACTCTCAGAATCAAAATAGGTGAAACTGGAGACTGTGATGTACTAATATTTGGTGCTGAAGTAATATACCTATTTATTATTTATATATTCAGGACTAGGAACCTGCTTTTAACACTGCTGCTAAATACAGAACCCAAAGTCATAATTACAAGCAGGTAACCAAGCAGAAGAGCTCAGTGCTATAGCTAGCTCACTAAGCATAACCTCAGGTCTGTAACTGGCAAAATTCCAGTGTTTTTGCAGATAAGAAGATTTGAGTAGTATAGAGGACTGCAGAGCTCAGAATTAGCATCAGTTCATTGGTTTGTGGCTCTCCTGGTAGAGCAGCAACATTAACAGTATACGCAGCTACATGCACAGTGACTCTAGGGCTATTTCTGTTGACGCTCATAACAGGAACCTCTGGCACAAGTAATTTCGTATATCTACTGCTCATTTGAAGTGCTAGGACATACTCTCACAAAATGTCCAATTTCATGTAGTGTTTGCACTGGATAGCTCTTGCAGGACATCCAGCATAATTTCCAATGTACCATGTGCAGATACAATGGTAGCAAAGTTTTCCCCATCTGTTTGGAGTGTGCTGAGCATGTACCTGCAGTATTGTAATTTTCCATAGGCTGCACTTTAAACCCCCACCTGGAATGGCTGCACAGTTTGAACAGTGCTTGCTATACCCTGACTTAGCATTTTCACTTCTGCCATTGCTGACTCAGTTCACTAGCAATGGTTCTAGCTTCTGTAGAGACAAGTCTGACTCAAGCAGTAAACCCTTTCTAACGTGAAGGGTAATTGTTTTCTGTGAGAGCTGATCTCAGATGATTTTTGTCTGCTGTATTTCTAGACCCACATGTGGCAATCAGTTCTCATGAAACTACAGTCATGCTGTGCTTGTTTCTCATAGTCCCTTCCCAAGCTGGCAAAATTCATGGTGTTCATCTACAGCAGTTGCTTCAGGTATGCACAGACAGCATTATTCCAAGAGTAATGAGCATGACCAGCAGGTCGAGGGAGGTGATCCTGTACCTCTACTCTGCTCTCATGAGACCTCACTTGGAGTATTGTGTGCAGTTCTGGTGTCCTCAACATCAAAAGGACATGGAACTGTTGGAACAAGTGCCGAGGAGGGCCACAAGGACGATCAGGGGACTGGAGCACCTCCCGTATGAAGATAGGCTGAGAAAATTGGGGCTGTTCAGCCTGGAGAAGAGAAGGCTGCGTGGAGACCTCAGAGCAGCCTTCCAATATCTGAAGGGGGCCTATAGGGATGCTGGGGAGGGACTCTTCATTAGGAACTGTAGCGACAGGACAAGGTGTAATGGGTTAAAACTTAAACAGGGGAAGTTTAGATTGGATATGAGGAAGAAATTCTTTCCTGTAAGGGTGGTGAGGCACTGGAATGGGTTGCCCAGGGAAGTTGTGAATGCTCCATTGCTGGCAGTGTTCAAGACTGGGTTGGACAGAGCCTTGGGTGGCATGGTTTAGTGGGAGGTGTCCCTGCTGATGGCAGGGGGGTTGGAACTAGATGATCTTAAGGTCCTTTCCAACCCTAACTATTCTATGATTCCAAGAGTACAATATCATATTTATCATCAGCTTGGGAAAGTGTATATGCTATGCACTTACCTTTGGCTCCAATTCAGTGTGCACTTTCCTCAGGATTGTCCCTGACACTAATTGCGAACATACAGTATCCAGACATGCTTGGTCAAGGTTAATAGCCTCAATCATGTTTTGCAGGGGTGCAGTGGGTCTACTAGGGACTGTAGGAAAGAACAAAGGGGAAGTGAAATCCCTAAGAATTTTAGTCGGGTACTAAAGAGCAGCAGAAGTAAAGGCTAAGCATGTCTGTGGTCAGCAGTAATATATGCAAATGCACGTGGAAAAAATCCTTCTATAAGAAAGAGTAGGTGATATATTTCTTTATCTCAGAAAAGCATAGCGGAGAAAATGCTGCACTTCACCTTTCTGTTGGTAGGAAATTTTACTCTAAGCACAGAGAAGCTGAAAACCCACTGAAGTGACCCAAAGCTGTTCTTGAGAGGAGGGATAATGGCAGTCTGTTCTTTGAACTTTGTATGACTTGGTTCATGGTGGCTTTGGCAGAGAAAGGGCATGGTTGGGAGCAGGAGCAGCTCAGTGTCACCCTTCTCCACACTACAGGAAGTAACATCAATTTCCGCGGAATGAGCTAGCTCTCAATTGCTGAGTGAGGCCGGCCTTGCTGAGATGGAGCCCCTGAGCCCTCTGTCGGCAGAGAAGTGCTTTTACTGATGGTACAAAAAAGATGTCCAGATGCTCTTCTTGTTTTGCATTTTTAGGCTGCTGCCAAACCAACTGGGAAGCCATATAGTACAGATGAGGCAAGTCACCTTGTGTGTAAATTTGTGTGTAATTCATAGCCTCTGCATTCATTTTCGAGCAAACTTTCTTTTAAAGGTCAGACCAGAAATTGGGAAGGTATTTTG
This sequence comes from Myiopsitta monachus, assembly GCA_017639245.1. NCBI lineage: Eukaryota > Metazoa > Chordata > Aves > Psittaciformes > Psittacidae > Myiopsitta > Myiopsitta monachus. Next base: position 69,599,046 of record CM029921.1, on the reverse strand, counting down.
TCTCTCTGAGGGATAAAATGCAGCCTCATCTCAGTTATGGCACCCAGTTGCTTACACAGAGTGTTAGGCTGGATCCTATTGAAAAAGAAATGTTCAGCAGGAGGGAGTTTAAAAGTAATTAGTAACAGGGGAAGTAAAAAAGGTAACTTTAGTACAAGTAGAAAGTAGTCCATAATAATGATTAGCTGGAGGGAGAATATGTAAGTGGGGAAAAGAACAGTTAATTTATCAAGATAAACAATAAGATAGTTAGAATTAAGGGAAATAGAGGAAAAGATAATTAAAATCCAGTATCGTTAAATACAAAACCACCCTGTGAGGTAGCTAGATATTCATTCTTTAATAGAGCCCAGCTGAGCAGTTGGGGGAATGCAAGGTATTGGTAAAGAGCTCCTAAAAGAACAGTGAAACATCAGTGTAGAAGGTATCCTTTAGGACACATTTCTCCCACATATAAACAAAATTGTTTTGCTTCTGTTTTGCCACCAGCATAGAAAATTGCAGTATGACTGTATTTGTCTGCATTTTTGTAACCTTTAACAGGTCACAAATTGAGGATAAGAATGTCATGGTGGTGTAAGTCAGGGGTAAGGAATTTTTAGTGCAGTCAGACTTCCTGGTGCGAAACGGGTACTGGTCTACGATAAAAGTGATATATAAATGGTATATAAATGAGGTATAGAAAAACAACGAATGCCACAGTGCTACAAAAAGGCAAGCAAAGAAGCTGGGAAATAGAGAGAACATGAAAAACGAAATCAGGTCCTCTCACATTTTACTATTTAATAGAATTACACTACTTTGGTTCCACGGGAGATAGCCCTAGAGGGCAGGGGTGGCCAACTGTTGGTTGATATTCAAAGATCATCTGCTACAAGCTCAGGACTGTTGCATCCCAACTAGAAGGAAGTGCAGCAGGAGGACCAGGAGACCTCCTTGGATGGATAAGGAGCTGCTGAGGAAAATTCGAAGGAAAAAAGAGGCTTATCAAAGGTGGAAGCAAGGGCAGGCGGCCTGGGAAGAATACAGGGATGTTGTCCAGGAAGCTAGGGACCAGGTTAGGAAAGCTAAGGCCAGTTAGAATTAAACTTGTCTAGGGATGTTAAGGATAACAGGAAGGGATTCTATAGGTTCATTGCAAATAAAAGACAGACGAGGGACAGCATGGGCCCTCTCCAAAAGCTATTGGGAGAACTGGCTACCCTGGATTTGGAGAAGGCTGATGTCCCTGCTGATGGCAGAGGGGTTGGAACTAGATGATTTTAAGGTCCTTTCCAACCCTAACTATTCTATGATACTAGTAACATATTGTGTGAGTCAAAACTTTGAAGTTGAAAGAAAGCAAATTTAGGCTTCCTTTATAGACAAGCCCTTTCTATCCTGATTCTTAGCAAAAGTCCATTTGTGAGTATAAATGTTGCTGAGACCTGAGTTTGGAGCCACATGCTTTATATAGCTCCAGAGGTGCAATATATATTTGAGCAGTTACCTAGGAATCGCTATTATTTCCATGATTTACAGATTTCTGAGTATATTTTAAGTGATTGTGTATTTATCATTTTGGCATGGCTATGTACTGCATGTAAGTTTTAAGGACTACTTTATTTCCAAACAGTATGATAAGAAATGTGTTACAATAAGGGCAACTAGAAAAAGAAATTAAGATTCTCAGTTTTAGATTCTAGGGAAAACCTGTGCTATATAACTTGCATCATGTGGGAAAAGGTATTTAGAGGTGAGGAATAATGAGTGATAATTTAGGAACTTTTTAAAATGGTTAATTACCAGACAAAAATATAAATAATAAATTCAAAGATGGGAGGAGAAGAAAGTATTGAACAAATTATTTAAGTCATTACTTATAGGAAAGGAGATAGGGCTAATGTGAAGTATTTGAGTCCCTTATTTGTGTAGATGTGCACACTGGTCATACAAGGAAGGAGATTGTTCTTGAGTGACTTTGCTTACACAGTTGTTTTCATCTTTTTAGAGGTTTGGTTGCACACTGATGTTTGCAGCGGTTATCAGATCAAAACGAAAGTGAAGTACTTCACCATAAGAAGGGATCAGAATAGTGTGCATTGGATTTGTTTAATGTATTTGCAATTACCTTACCCTTCACTTCAGTCTACAATGAAGTTATGGCATAGCACAAACATGGCAAACCATGATGCAACAGGGCTGCTTGTCAATTTGTTCAATGACTAATGATTACTGATATTGAACACAAGAAGGGGATTTCCAATCCTTTTCTTTTTTATCGAAATACGCCAATTTGACAGAGGTCAAATAACATGGGATGTCAGCATTTTTCACTATAGCCAGAAAAAGTTTAAATGTCAACCTTGTTATTTCCTGAATCCCAATAAGCTTTTTATGCCAAAGATATTTTGAGGCTTACATTTACTTGACTCAAGGTTTTCAGTTGTTGGTGTAGGAACTATTTTTGCATGTACACTGAGAGCATCTTTGATCTTATACTCTCAAAATGGTCTGAAAAATACAGGAGTAATGACCCCTATTTCATGACATAAGAAAGATGACTTGAGTGATATTATATGGTTTATCTAGGATTACTCCTACGTTAGCCATTGGTGCAATCATAGAATCATAGAATACTTGGGGTTGGAAAGGGCGTTAAGATTTTCTAGTTCCAAACCCCCTGCCATGGGCAGGAATGTCTCACCCTAGACCATGTCACCCTAGGCCTTGTCCAGCCTGCCTTACCTTAAACACTTCCAGGGATGGAGCATTCACCACTTCTTTCGGCAACTCATTCCAGTGCCTCATCATCCTCACAGTAAAGAACTTCTTCCTTATATCTAACCTGAACTTCCCCTGTTTACGTTTAAACCCATCATCCCTTATCCTATTGCTACAGTACCTCTCTGGCATCCTTGTAGACCCCCTTCAGATACTGGAAGGCTGCTATGAGGTTTCCACGCAGCTTTCTTTTCTTCAGGCTGAACAACCCCAACTTTCTCAGCCCGTCTTCATACGAGAGGTGCTCCAGTCCCCTGATCATCCTTGTGGCCCTCCTCTGGACTTGCTCCAACAGCTTCATGTCCTTCTTATGTTGAGGACACCAGAACTGCACACAGTACTCCAAGTGGGGTCTTATGAGAGCAGAGGTGTAATGGACAAAGGTAGTTTCATCTGCTGTCCTACCCTTAATCTTGTGCTGCGATGATAGGCAATGGGATTTCAGATCTTAATTGTAGTCTCAGAGATGCCAGTCTGTCTGTCTCTCGAGAATGTGTGGTTGGGTTTCAGATTTGCCATGAAGAATCAGATATTGTCAATTGAAAGAAAGTGAGCTGGGTGAGGAAGATGCATGAAGAGGACCCAGAAGCATCACAGGGAACTTCCAGCAAAGCAACCAACTTCTGTGCGAATACATAATTTTCTATAGGGTGTTCTTCTGTAGGGTGTTTTTGAAATGATCAAGAAATTTAAAAGAGGAAGAAATCCTCCACAAATGAGACCAAAGGTCAGGGGACTCTCAGAGGTCTATCTGCTGACAATGTTCATGGTTAACCAGAGAATGAGAGAGGGCATGATTTAGGACAAAAAGAAAACTCCCCAGTGTCTACTTCATTGTTTGTTTAAGTGCCAGCAGCCATGCATTATTTGACTGCAACAACTTTGTAAAGGCAAAAGACATTAAAAAATTGTGTCCTTCCTGACAACACATCTACTCGCTTTGTATCTGGCAGCCTGCCCTGGTAATGGCTTCCAAGGCAGAACTTTAATGGGAGGCTGAAAACTGTCCAGAATTTGGTTTATGTACATTTCTAACATTTAGAGTTCTACAAAGTATTTCAGAGGGCATATGCTTCTTTTTTTTTTTTTTTTTTTTTGAATGTTGTGGATTGCAATGAAAATAAAATCTTTTCCTGGGTGACAAATTCTTCCCAAACCCTGTTTCACTGCAGCAAGCATTGTCATAATGGGACTGAAACTGATTAAGGTCTATATCAGGTGACAGGTTTGAGAAGGAATAGTGTTTTCATTATTTAAAAAATAATAATGGAAGGCTTTTCTGCTTTAGATGCTAATATGTGTCAGCAGAAAGGTAGAAGATGTCTTGGAAAATGCTTTTGCTGTAGATGAAATGTATTGTAAGAAAATATGTTTTCTATATTGCAAGAGTAAGTGAAAGACAGGCACTGTAATACTGGTTACATTTATATATCACCTTTCATTCCGAAAGCGGAACAACTGATTACAGATTATCCTGGATACAGGAATCACTTCTCCCACCGCAGAAATGCCGTCACCCTCAAGAGAGGGATGTAGCAGGTGTTTAACAGAATATAGCACAATACTGTGAACAAAAACATCACTGCCAACCTAGGAAATTATATGCAGGCAAGAATGTTGTATGCAGGCTAAAATGAAGCCTGGAGTTTGAACGAAAGAAAAATTTGATTCAGATTGTGCTCACTTTTTTCAGCCTTTGACTTAACATGGTCATTGTTAAATGCAGAACTTGGAACACTGATTTTTTTATATTTATTTCTTCCACACACATGCACTTCTTTCTGTGCGCTACATAGTGTTTCCCCTCACAAAGTAGAAGCAGCCAGGCTTGAAAGATCAGAGCATGACTGAAACACATACTAGAGGTGAAGCAGTGGAGCTCAAGAACCAATCAGGGACCATGTCACTGGAAATGTTATCCACCTGCTACTCTAATGTGTATTTCCTTTCACTTCTTCTTCTTCACTTCCCATTATATCTTCTTAAATGTGTTCTTACCCATTTCATGCAGAGAGACAGAGATTCTTTAGAGCTGATTCACCTAAATGGGGTGTCTGAATATCCTCCTTAGGTAGGATACTCAAAGCCAGGTCATCATGAAAAATATCTGGTCCCTGGTCAACAGAATCATCACAACAGATACTTTGAGCCTTCATTGTGCTGGGCTGCTAAGGTCAAAATTTTGCAGTCTGTGTTTTCTGTTGCTCAGGTTTGCTGCTTCTTCAGCATAAGGCACAAAATATTTGGAGCAGATAAAGATTTCAATTGGAAGCACCAGATGTTTCTTACAATGAAAGTCATCTGAGATGTTTTGGAATTATTTATGTAGATGACATCACTTGGTATGTTCATGGAATCACCGAATCGTAGAATGGTTGAGGCTGCAAGGGGCCACCAGAGGTCATTTAGTCCAGTCTCCCTTCTCAAGCACATCACCCAAGCAATCACGTAAAAATACTGTAAAATACCTGGCCAATTTCAAAGACAATTTTATGCTCATGTGGCCTCTGGCTACTGGGACTAGTGAGGGCTGATCTGTCAGGTCAGAGCTGCATGTGGGCAGCAGGTTTTGGCTATAACCACCTTTGTTCCCAGTGCTAAGGACTGTGGGAGACTGACACAGTAACTTGCTACTCCTGCTTTTTAGCCATAGAGGAGATACCACTATGCTTCCGCCCACCGGAACACTTAAAAGCAAATGAACAACCTACATCTCTGAGAAGGTCTGTTCTGAAAAGGACTGCACTATAATGGCAATGACTTGTTAAACCTGACATCTTTTTCTCTAATCAATGTCCCTATCTCCTAAGTTGGTTGCCCATTCCAGTAATGACAAACTAATTTGCACTGATATACAAACTTTGAGGATCCTCAAGGGTGCACACACCAAAATTCTTAGCAAAAACCCATGTTGTAAATGGCTTTTAAAAAGTCATATAGGGAATCAATGGTACAGACAGGAACAGACAGAAATGCTGACTCATTTGCTAACTTTCCTGGTGTGCTCTTAGCTGATGGATACCTGGAACCTCAATAACCTCTTCGCTATTCTAACTGTTGTGTGCTTCCTTCAGGGAGCCGCATATTTATTTGCTCTTACCACTTTAGTTCACAAAAATCTAATCAAATTCAAGTTAATATCTATCAGGAAAGAATGAAATTACAATTACAGCTATCTACTCAATTTGCAATAATTTGTGATGTTACTGCTGTGCTTACTATCTTCCAGTATGTGGCACTTGCTCCAAGAAACTGAAAACTTTGTTATTTTCCATTTTAGCTCTAGTAGGAATAAATCTCAAGGTACGGATTTTTCAAATGGTTCAACAGTTATTCTTTTTTCTTTTTTTAATCCAGCTCTGAAAATGTACAATGCAAGCAGCAAATAGGTGGAAGTGTTAAAGCTTCCTCCCAAAGTTCTTACCTTTCTTTAACTGAAGTTGGATGTTTCCTTGCTTTGGCATAACTGACATAAGATCCATTAAATGTCTGTTCGTTCACTGTATTCACGTCACTACCTGCACTGAAAATTATTTCTGGGGAGGGAGAGAGAAGGAGAGAAAGGAGTCACCACTCTCTTGCCACTTTCTTCAGCAGCAGTCACAGCACTGGTCATGGTGTCACCATCACATCACAAGTGACTGATCTGGAGCTAATAAAAGGGCTCCTTCACCCCCTCCTTCCAAGGAATTCTCGTCCCAACCACAATGATAAAATATCCACTCTAAAAAGGAAAGCCTTTAGTTTTTTCATGACAAACTGCCAAAATGTGCTTGGCAGCTTAATGTCTTACCCAGTGGTAAAGTCTGAGAGATATTTCTGTGCTTTCAGTGATGAACTGATGTAATACAACTCATTCCTTGCTGTAGCTCCAATCTTTACTCAGGATAGTAGGTAAGCTGCTTTCATTTGGGGAAGCTTAGCTGGTATTCTCAGTTCAGATTATTGTTAAGAGTTTCCCAGCCTATTAAAGAAATGTCCTTACTTTTAATTCCTCCCATACAGACCTACTGAAATTCTGTCATGATGTACATTTACTCATGTAAGTTGGTTTGGTTTGGTTTTGTATTCTCAACAGCAGTGCTGCTGCATTTCTCAGACTAAAGTGAGTTTTTACTCCACCAACACCAACAAAGCCATTTTGTATTTAATTGAAAGTCTGAAATCTGAGTTTCTGTGAACAACAGAAATGAAGGCAGTAGTTTGAGTGCTTGCTTGAATCTCTCGAACTCAAATAACCTTAAAACAAACTATAAGACAGGAGGCAAATCACTGAAATCAGCATTTGTTATTGCAAGTTACTATTAGTGATATGATTTTAAATCTTCAAAAATAAACTCTCAATTTTATTCTGTTTTTCCTCATTAACTCAATCCTTTTCCTTTTTACTAAATCAAAGTTCCATTTGGCCAAAATTCCCTTTGATGAGTAGAGGACTAAGTTCAGAAAAGAATGAAGATCAGGAAAGTGACAATGAATAGCACAGTATAAGTCTTAATATTGATGGCAATTCGTCTATTATTATTACTATTCCTGTGACATGGGATCATTATAAATTTGCCTGTGTCCTTGCTGTATTAAGAGAGATTAGTGTTTTACATGTGGGGTGTTTGGCAACTATAAAAGAAGATGAATCTACTTTTAGTTGTTTGTTTTACTAAATGAAGTGCTCAAGCTAATGTGTGGAGGGCTTATTTTTTACTGGGAAGGAGCATCAAGCAGTAACAGTTGGTTTATCACTCTCATTGTAAGAGTGATAAACCAACTGTTTATCCTTTACAACTACTATTTTACTGTAGCTTACACCTTTTTTTCTATGCTATACTTTTAAAGATGGAGGTAAGTGTTAGCTGGGATTATTCAAATAGACCATTTGGTAGAAGCTTTCATTGGAGGTTGTGAAGCCATCAGGTCAAAATGGCCAGAAGACTTCCAGAATGGTCCTGTAAAGGTTAGACATATGAGAGAGTTCTCACTGAGTGATGACCTGTAACAGCAGCAGCAGGTTTTGTTTAGGGCTGTCTTATACTCTTAGGAGTCCTAAAAGTAGGCTATCGACAACATTTTCTTCATTAAAAAAAAAGAGATGAGCTCTTATTAATTTATTTTATTTTTTCTTTTTAACTGGGGAAGATCTGTATGTGTTTGAAAGCCCTTTACTGGTAAGGTGGCAGTTCTTCTTTCCTAAAGTCCTTTCCTCTAAGAAAACACTGATGGTTTTCCGGAAGTCAGTTGTTGCTTCTTAATATTTAACACATTTCAGTAGATGCCTTAGTGCCTTTGCACAGGAGATGCCAACAATGGGGAACAACAACCCAGAATTCTTGTCAGCTGAGAGTTATCAGCAGTGAGATGCCCAGCAGTGACAGAGAGGCCTCCTCTTTTAGCAGTGTGGCAAAATCTTTTCTCTTTTATTACTTCTGCTGTCACAAGATGTGATTCTGATTGTGTTGCTCTGATGAATATAGAGCCTCTTCAGACACAGAACAAGTATTTTTTGTACAAACTCCCCCTCCTCCTTTTCTTACTCATTGATCCTGTTCGTGCCTCATCCCTCTGGATTCTAGGACAGAGCAGAAGAGGTCTGTGGGATGGGGTTTTCTCTGCGTGTGATTGGTGCTGAATTTCACCTCTCTTCTGCAAATATGTCAATGAGATTATTTTACAACCCCATCTGCCTGCTTCAGTTCCTTTAACCTCTTGGAAATACTTCTGTGGTGTTTTACCAAACACAGAAGATCCTGACATGTTCTATGATTCCACAAAGCAGCAATTTGCAGAATATGTGCTTGTTTCTTCCTTGGATCATGTACAAGTCGTCTTATGCTTGCATAGCACTTATCAGAGGTCAACCCCAAGCTGAACAAGTTTTAGCAAGCTCACACCCAGCAAGGAGGAGGTAAAAATAGTAGGCATAATGCAGATGGCACAAGTGCAATCAGCTATTGCACTCAGAACTGTCTTTTCATCTTTGGTTTCCTGCAGGTGGAAGTTACCAGCAAACATGAAAAATGTACTAAACTTGAGTGTAGCAAATTGTGGGGGTTTTAATTTGTGAGGAAGAGAATGAGTGAAGGATCACAGTTTTCTCTTTGCAACTGCATCAACAGTGCTGCAGTGCTAAGGCTGTAGGTTGGCCCTAGGGAAATAGGAGAGAACTCAACACGAGCAGGATCCATCCATAAACTTTGGCCTACTGTCACTGCACATTTGTAACCTGTAATCAGATATTCAGCAGGGTATTAGATACGTTAGCTTTCATGATGCACTACCTTTTTCAGGCAATATACCATTTCTCGGTCGTGTGACTTTGTCTCAAAGGCAGTTAAAACTGGAGATTTACACGGTGATTCTCTAGAGGGGAGTAAATCGAAGAAGAAAAACTCAAAATTTCTCTGGCAGTTTGATGAAATGTATGCTAAGAATAAAACTAAACTTAAAAATATCTCACTGCCTGCACTTGGTTCACAGGCACCAGACCCAAATTTGTCTTAGCTTAGATTTGGCTGACAGTTCCCTCATTTCTGGTTGACCAAAATGTTGCCCCTGCTTGTTTTGTATCACAGAAGCACTGCTTTCATGTAGGCAACAAAATAATTGACAATGTTTGCATGTCACAACATGAAATTAATCCTTGCAACAACATTTTTACAGTTATATTTCACTTTGGTTAACTCGGCAAATAGTGTTCCAAATTCTGATGTCGATCTTATCAATATCTTATAAAGAGCCCAGAAGGAACCTGGTGGAGTTCAATATGGAATGGGCTTGATTCTTTTACCTGAGCAATTAATAATTCATTTGGTGGTGCTTACTGTATGTTCCCTCTACCCTCAAGATAGGAGTCAACATTTCTTTAAGTCAGAAAAATATGCTGGCTTCAGGCTGGCTTTCAAAATACATGCTGCAATGGTAATGGAGCCCTGTAACTTAAGTTCTGGCTCCAGGGCCACACAGGATTTGTTTCTCATTGAATGTGATAGGGGAAGAGCAATACCCCCACAAGTCAGTTCTGAAGCAAAATGTGATCTGTTTGCCCCGGAGTCCGATGTGTGGGCATGTGCAGAGATTTGCAGCACACTGCAAAATTCCACTGCCTCCTCCTGAACTCAAAGTTAACTGATTTTGGCAGAGAATATTGCTGATCCGCTGCCTTAGATTTTCAGTATTTGCAGCACATCTATGGGCTTTATTTTTTATTGATGGAAAAAATAAAGGCAATTAAGTAAGGTTGGTGAGGGCACAGTCTGTTTTTCCAAACCATATGAGAGATTATGATATTTTTTTTGTTGTTTACTTTTCTCAGACAAGTATATTTCAAGATAGTGCCTCTGATTTACAGTGGGAATTAAGATTAGACATGTAAGAAACATCATACCCAGTGTCCAATTTCCTGCCTATTAAGATGAATGTGTGGGTTTCACCCACCCAGAGGTGTAGAAGCCCTTGGGAATCGCCGGGATATTGCAGCAAGTTCCTCGCTGCCACCAGAAGGGGCCAAGCTTGGGACACCAGACAGTGTGGTAGTTGGGTAGGCGGTGAGCCCTTAGGGACTCCAGGCAACCAGCATTGACTGAGACTTTATTCCATCTGTTTTGTGACAAACAGCTTTGCAGAGATAAGCCCAGGAGTTGAGAAAGTGCAAAAGCTGGCTGTAAGCATTCAGCTGCAGCTCAGGCCATGCCTGATTTGGGATCTTCCAGGATGCAAATACGCTGTACATTCATGATGCTATCAAGGCACAGCAGTGGTAATGCTCAGTGATACTTGCTGTCAATTTTAATGGTGGCTCCCTTCTTGAAAATGTGGGTCTCAAAATATTTGCCAGAGCATCTTGCTTGGTGAAAGTCTGCCAGGCATGAAGGAGGGGCCAAAGGTCTGCAATCCTGAGCCAATCGGCTAACAATTAAGGTCCAGAGAGAAAAATTTAAAACTCAAGATGAAAAAACATTGCAGCGCGGTATTAACAAACGTTGTAGTGCTGTACTACATGGCTAATAAAGGAGACAAACATCATCAAACACCCACAGTACATTTATAGGCTTTATTTTAATGTATTAGCACAAAAAGGTAGATGATGTACATGGATGGGAAAATTCCCTGGACTAGGAGTTCTCTCGTCTTTCTCTCCTACTTACTGTAATTTGTCTCCCCGTATTATTTAGAGGCATTGCCTGAGATTGAGGCCTCTGTGAGCACTGTTGATGCAGTTCCAGCCTGGAGAAGCATCATTTTGAGTGAAGTAGGGGGGGGAGGGTCAAGAGGGGGAGAGGTGAAATCGGGCCTCCTATTCATGTGGCATGATGGGTACATGACTAATGTGAAGTTGCAGAGCTTGAAGCAACCCCTTTTGTTTTGATGGCTAGTATGGGCAAGGCCACTAATTGTCTTACAATTTACTTTCTTTCCAGATCACGTTTTCTCTCTCCTCTCCTGCCTTTGGCATGCAATTACATTTTCCTTTCAGAAGTTGTCATCCTTTTTCTATTCCATGATCTCCTCGTCATCCACCCACCCCTGTTGCACCTTTTTTTGTATTATTTGGCAGTTTTGAAACAGGGCTTATGAAATAAATGACATTTATAACCTGAGCATGTGAGTAATTTGCTAGAGATCTTAATTACCTGACAAAAATAAGCTAATCAGGAAGATTCGCTACGGATTGTGTTGTGAAACTTCGGGTTTTTTTCCTTTCAGTTTATGCACCTGGTTGGACCTTCCAAGTGAGCTAGTAGGTACCTTTCCAGCAGGCACAGGAAATTGTAGTTTAAAATAGACTGGCATTAGAAATGGTACTTTTTTGTCTTTTTTAAAAAATGAGGGCAGAAGAGGTATGTGATTACAGCTTTGAAAAACACTTGCAAAAGTTGAAGAACTTCCTCTAACACTTATTGCAGCAGGGTTAGACCATGCACTGTTTTTTAACAGCACACCCATGGGTGATGCCATACCAAGGTATCCTTCTCTGTGAATCAAGTCTCTGAGTAACTGCCTTGCTTAGAAGCTATTTTGAGGGGGCAGAGCTCAGGTAAGATGCAGATCTGAAATGACATTATGGAACTTTACTTGACCCATGAGCCCTGTGAGTATAGCTCTGACAAGCCTTACAAAAGGTATCTACAGAGTAGCTCTGTAATTACTTGCCACCAGCCTTTTTTTGTAGGATATCATCATCATTTCAGTGTTGAAACTGTTTTCTTTTCACATGTCTGTTAAAAAACAGATGGAAGACAGTACATTTTGCAAGTGCCCTAGAAAAGCAATTTTTAATTTTTTTAGCAGGATAATATTAATCATGGAGAAAGGAGGATGAGTATGAGATTTCTAGAATATTTTCCTGCTCTATACTACAGGCTCCCTCTGAATGAATCACTGAATCTCTTTGTCACTGAATTAACCATCCTTCAAAATGGGAATGAAGTATTCCTTTTAACATTTTGTATGCTTTGTGTACTTAAGTTGTAAACTTGTGGAAAAACAGTCTGGCTCTTGTCAGTCCCTCATCTTGTACCTCACTTCTGTAGTTAAAAGAGGAAACTGTATTAGAATAAGGAAAATCATACCATCTGAATTTTATTCTTTCTTTGCTTCACTTTTAATCTTCATGGTAAAATGGTCTCCAGCCTTTCTCCTGATGGCTATGCATTTAAAATAAAAGCACAGATTCTCACAGCTGTCTACAGTAAGAAGGAAAGACTCTGAGCCATACCTGTCCTGGAATTAAACTGGAGATATGCCTATTGCTCATCCTGCTGCTTTTGCAAAGTAGGTTTCTTTTTGCTATTTTTTGCAATTACTCCCAGGGATCTTGCATTGTGGGTCACAAACATATGCCAGCTCAATGGTCCTTCAGTTTATTTTTGTCTTCCTGCTAGGTAACCATTCATCCATGGAGTAATTTCTTTAAATGAGGCATTTTAATCCAAATTGCCAGTTAATACCTGCAGGGGCAGCTTCCCTCCTGATCAGCTCTGGAAATTAAGGGAAGCTTTGAATGCTGCTGTAAAGTTCTGCTTGCAGAAATTCTGAAGGGCTTTTGAAACACAGAGCAAAATTGGTAGGGCAAGCTCTGAAGCTTTGGACAAACTGCCAAACTGTAGGGCAGGGGAAGCAAAGTGTGAGATTAACTTTGTGTTTGGGTGTCTCATCATGTATGGGCCTGGGTTTGGATTATGAATGGTAAATAAAGAGAAAGGTAAGTGAAAATGAGGCTGGGGTCTCACTGCACTGTACTTCATTCATGTAGAATGGCCATTGTTATGCTCTTTCATGCCTTTTCCTTTTAAGCTGATGGTCTGATTGTTATCTATGGTAGTGTAAAGCTGAATAATCATCCCACTTCTTCTATTTGTGTGTTTATATAAAGGTAGCTTCTGTAGTTTCCAGTTAAACTTGAAGGGAATAGTGCAAGGATCTGTCAAACTATGTGAGTGCAAGTGTATTTCCTAAGCCAAACATTCAAGCCACCATGTGAAGAGGCTTCCAAATCAGAGCACAAATGGGATTTGAGGGGAAACGTCCCTCTGTGTATTTATGTGGCTTTGACTTATTTGTAAATACTAATGTATCCCAAGTGATTTCCCAAGAAATTTCTTAACTGTATTACAAAGAAAAATCATCCAAGTCTTTTATTACATCTTCCACTGGAGCTGCAACTGAGTCAATAGGATCCTCTTCAAAAATTAGAAAGGCACCCATTAGAGCCCAGTATGATGATTCTTCTAAATGGTGGTGGTTGTCCCTATGCAATACCGAAGGAAAGTGAAACACAAGAACACAAGACAAATTCAAATAAGCAAGCTAGCTAAATCCATGTCCTGATGCTCTGTTGAATCTCACCTGTGAGGAGGAAAAAAGGCTCCTCAATTTTATTTGAAGTACTTTTAAGTTTCAAGATTGCAGTACTACCAAAAATCTGCATCTGCATTCCTCCTGCTATTTTCCAGTCTGTACAGCCTCTTCCATCTGTCAGCAGATGCAGTTTAGTGGTCAACTAGATTAAGGAATCGATACTGAGTTGAATATGAAAAACAACATCTGTAATTAAAAAGACTGTAAGTTACCAACTATTGCTGTAAAATTAAAAATGTCAGTAATTGTCATTGTTCTCTAGTCACTCATTCATGGCTTGTTCATTTTAGCATTATTATAAAAATATGACTACCTGTTGATAACAGCTGCACAGTCTAAGGACTTTGCACTCCATTAAATGGGGCAAGCGGGTTAAAGCTGCTTATATTTTCTTCTAAATAAACACAAACTATGTCACAATGCCATTCCATTTATCGGACTCAACCTTTAAGCAATCTGTCCATAATTGCACTTGAAAATGTTAAGAGCAATTTGCCAGGCACCTATCTGGGACAGTAAGTATCCTGAATAAAATATGATTGCTGTGCTCTGAGCACCAATAATAAGAAAGTGCAGCACTGAGTGTTCTTGCTTTTAAAGCAAAATGTAATAGTTTCTCGAGTATGTGCATTTGAAACAAAAGAAAACCCACCCAAAAACCCAAACCAAAAAAAAAACCCAAAACACAAGACCTAATGCATGCTTTAACTAATTATAATTTATTATTATGGTTTGACTTTGGAATAATGCAACTACGTAATGCAACTAAGAGGAAGGGTTGGGTGAAAGGGAGATTGTAATTACACTCGAAATTGAAAAAAAATCTCATATGTTTTCTGTCATCCCAATTAATTTAGCTGTGGTCGTGCACATTCTGCCTTCCAAAATGGCATTTGAGCTCAAGCTGGTTAAGAGATTATTGCGGTTTTGCTTAGAGTTTTGCACAATATAGAAGTGTTGCTAAACCCATCCAAAATTTTCAGAGAGATTTGAGCAGGGTCTGACTTTGATTCATTCTTGTCCCCCTTTACAAATATCCATTCAGTTACAGTACCTGTGCAGATGACAGACTGACCATGGTGACGTGTATGATTCATTCAATCCAAATTAAAACCTACCATCCCCTGTGGGTGTCTTACGCATCAGCTCTTGCTGATGATGGGTAACAGAGACCTTTTAATCTTCTCATTTTAAGGCTTCCCTACTGCTTTATTGTACTCAGAAAAATACCAATGTCCTCCCTTTTATCTAAACCATAATTAGACATAATTTTATATTGGATATTTCTAGAACCTGCAGGTATTTATTTTCTAAGATTCTTGAGATAAATACCACCGTGTTCATCCTAACAACTGAAATGCTTTAAGTTCTGTCACTCTCTCTGTATCTTTGATTGCTGCAATGCTATTTTCTTTGTTCTCAATAAAAATATAATAATTCCCCAAACTGCTGTAAAGGGGTTTTGAACAGTCCGTCGGTTGAATATGTTATATTCCTCTTTCCATCCTGGTTCCATCTTCCCTATCCTGTAATTCATAAGTGGCTTTCAGAGATCTTCTCTGCACCCATCCAGTGCTTAGAGTCCAGTTCCTGCTTCAGACTAATCACAAGTAACTCAGTCCACATATTACGTTTCCAACAAAATAGATTCCACTAAGAGGCCTTGGGACAAATGCCTCATAAGCTTCTGCTGACTTACCTCATTATTTGCCTACAGGTATCTCTTTCACCCCAATGACTCTCTGTCTATTGGAAATGGCAAGATCCATTTTCACCCAAGGGCAAGCTACACGTTTACCTCTGGAGGAGGCACGTGCACAGGTAGTTCCCATGGTTCAGTGAATGTGCTGAAAATCTCCCCTCCTGTTTTTCTCAGGGCAATTTGCTTGTACAGCCACAGCATCAAGCTTCACCTGTCAGCCTCACATTTGCTTTGAGCTAGGCTCATTTCTCTGGTTCTCCCTCAGTTCACACACTGCAGTGGAATATTTAAACTGAAGGGAGCTTTCTATTCAGTTAATTATTTTGCCATAATGTTTCTTTTCATTTTTTACCATAAAATGCTTTCCTCCAAATAAAACCTTAAAGGGAAAGGGTACAAAGTAAAACCAAATGTTTTCAATTGCTGAAGCAAGGAGTCTGCAGTGAAGCTTATGCTTAACAAAATGGAAATTAAGAAAGCATGGGTTTTTCTATCATATATTAAAATTAAGGAAATGAGGGTCTCATTTGCCTAAAGATTGACTATTAGCGTTCACCTCATGGCAAGCAGCCTTTATCTCACACCGTTAATGAAAACAGAGCTCATTAAATAGTGCTTTTTTTTTAATGGTGACAGGAGCCTGGGTTTGAGAAGCACTGCTCTAAGTTCCCATGTAAATTGTTCATGATGATCACCAATAACAGAATTTCTTGTACCACTCCCTGCTCCTAAGAGCTTTCATTCCGTATGTAATCACATATGAATGCCAGACAAGGAAAGAGCCTTGCAGAGAAGGCAAAGAGGTTTCAGTATCAGATTTCTGAACTTAGAAAACAGGAAAGAAGCCTTTGGATACAGAGCAGGTGAAGTAATTCTTGAGCAGGGGACGAGTGTTCAGAAAGACACAAGAGCTTTGGGGGGCAGTGAGTGTCCTTAGGTTTTGGCTGGCATTGCAGTGATCTTGAAACAACACAAAGCTGGTTGAATTCCTCTGCTTTATCTACTGCTGCTTCACCTCTCATTAACAGACGTACCAAGCCAACATCCTGTTGATTAACTCCCTCTGGTCATTGCTATGCCCTCCTTTCCTCCAAATGATTTAGTCAACATCTCTGCCTTGTTGTTGTGTAGGCTAGTTGTCAGCACCACCCAACTAATCACATATTAAAGACATAAAGTAATTGACAGGATGCTTTTATGCTCAAATCCACAGCTAAAGTTCTCAGTCCATTTCAAATGGTATCATATGCTCTTTACTCTCATTACAGTCCTCATCTGTTCCACGGCTTTGCATGACACAAATCACTACCTTTGGACAAATACCTGTTGAGAACTACAAGGGTGTTGCCAGGGTGTGCAGAGGTGCAGTTAGAAAAATAAAAGTTCAGCCCAATGGCCAGAGACGTCAAAAACTATAAGGGTTCTTCAGGTACATAAACAACAAGCAAAAATAGATGTAAAATATTGGCCTGCTGTTAAGCAGGGGAGAGAAATTAGTAACCAACAGTGCTGAAAAGGCAGAGATTCTAGACAGTTTCTTCACCACTGTCTTTACCAGCGCTGTTGAGCCCCAGGTCTTGAGAACAAAAAATCTAGGTTAATGCAAACACAGACCCACCATCAGCGAAAGAGGAGTTGATATATGAATGATTACAGGAGGCTGACCCTGCAAATCTATGGGACATGGCAATATCCACCTGAGGATGTTAAGGGAGCTGTCTGACCTTGTTGCAAAGACACTTGTTATAATCTTTGAGGAATCATGGAGATTGGGGGACATTCCAGAAGACTGGAAGAAAGTAAATATCACCCTTGTCTACACGAAGGGTTTAAAGGAGGATCCAGGAAATTACAGGCCCATCAGTCTTACTTCAGTTCCCCAGAAAAGTTACGGAGTGAATCCTCCTAGGGTCAAATGAAGCATGTGATTGGGAAAAGCCAACACAGATTCATGAGCAGCAAACCATGCTTGACAAGCCTGATGCCTGCTACGATAAAGTAACCTGCTCAGTTGATGTGGGATAAATTGTGGACATTGTCCCACTGGATTTCTTCAGGGCTTTTGGATACAGTTTCCCACAGCCACCACCTAGAGAAGCTGATGTGTTATGATCTAGACAAGTGGTCTGTACAGTGGGGGTGGAATTGGCTGACAGGCTGGTGCTGGTAAATAGCTCCTTTTCAGACTGGTAACCTGCCAGTAGTGGAGTCCATTAGAGGCTCAACACCTCTTCCTAAGTGATCTGGAAAATGGGATCAAATGTACCCTAACCAAGTTTGTTGATGATACGAAACTAAGTAGGGAACTAGACATTTCAGAAGGGAGAACCACCCTGCAGGAAGACCTGAATAGGCTGGAAGAGTGGGGTAACAAGAACCTCATGAATTGCAACAAGGACAAGCATAACGTCTTGAACCTGGGAAAACACAATCCAAGAGTGCAGCACAAGCTAGCATCTACCCAGCTGCAGAGCAGCTCTGTGGAAAGGGACCTATGGGTGAACAGCAAGCTCCACATGGGTGAACAGTGTGCAGCTGCGGCAAAGAAAGCCAACAAGATGCTGGTTTACATCAACAAGGGTATCACCAGCAGAGATAAAGAAGTTATTACCACACTCTACTCAGTGCTTGTCAGGCCACACCTGGAATAGTGTGTTCAGGTTTGGTTCCCGCTCTACAAAAATGATGTGGACAGGCTGTAAAAGGTCCAGAGAAAGCCCACAAAGATGATCAAGGACCAGGAAGCTTGCCGTGTGAGAAAGGCTGAGAGAACAGGGTTTGTTCAGCCTTTGGAAAAGAAGGCTCAGGAGAGACCTTCTCACTATGTTCCAGGATGTAAGGGGTGGCTACAAAGAAGATGAAGACTCCTTTTTTACAAAGGAGTCACATGGAAAAGACAAGGGGTAAGTGGGCATGAGTTACGGGGAGATTCTGACTGGACGCAAGCAGAAAATGTTCACAATAAGAACAATGATCCATTAGAATAATCTCACGAGGGAAGCTGTGGATTTCTCAACATTTGACACTTAAGATTCAGCTGGGCACGGTGCTTGTCTAGACAGTGCTTTTGCCAGGAAAGGTTGGACCAGGTGTTCCTTGAGGTCCCCTTCCAACTTGGTGATCTCATTCAGCTGAGTTGCTTGTGTCTCTACTGATGAACAACTTCAGGCCATGTGGCCCTATTCCTTATTTAACATTATTCTATTCCCTCCTGCATCATTTCCTCTGTTACAGATGTCATTGGGCCAGGCATTGTTTGTTTTGGGTATGCATGTAGGAAGATTGCTCAGTGCTACTCCTTAGACATGGTTAATTCAATTACTGAAAGATTTTCTAGGCCTCTTGACATTCTATATTATAGTTCTTTAATCTTAATATTATAAATTATTTAAATTTTAATTACCGCTTCCATTAATTACATGATCCTTTAATGCAGGGTGAAAGAGATCTCAGTTTCCACTGAGATCTCTTTATGTGACCATGGTTTGTCCTCAGAGGCCTAAGTTTTATTTAGCATCAAATAACCATCATCCTATGGGTGTGTTTCTGTGGGTACTTGCAATTTGAGGACATAGCTTTCTCTAAGAAGTTAGTAAAGGTTTATGTCACTTGACTAGCCTCCAGCGGATGGGAGCTGATATACTCCTAAACTCTGTCAAGACTGCTTCGTCCTTCCTGCTGCCAGTCCCAACACAGGTACTGCTGGGATCCAACGCAGCAGATCTGGTGGATGTTTATGCTATAATAAGCTGCTTTCTGATTCCTTGCACATACCCCATCCTCCTGCCCAGATTGCTGGAAGGGCTGGGCAGGGGAGAGCTGTTGGAAAGTCCTGGGGGATTATGTGCTTGTTTGCTTCAGAAGGATCCTCAGAAAGATCTGAGGCTCTGAACTCAGCATACTGAAAGCAGGAGCTGAATTCTGGTTTAACCTGCCTGATGAGCCAGCTCTCTAATAGAAAACCTTGCTGAAAAGGGTTTTGTGAGATCAGGAGAAGGTTAGCATGACATCCTAGTAATGACCCTCGTTAGCTCTTCTGTACTTCACTCTGTTGCAGATTGGAAATAGCAATTTACAGATAAGATTTGCTTAAGTATTCATACTTCTGCTGTTATTAGCTATTGCAGTTGCTTTGTGTGACAAAATCTTCTGTGTTCAGTACTCACTATTACAAAAGGTAGATTAGTACCCTGTCATGTACAGTAGAAAATACTGTGCCAAATGCAATGTATACGTTTTCACTAAGTGTACTATTAATGTTCCTGTACTGTATAAAAACTGAGTTTGTTATAGCATTCATGCTGTGGGCATTTTTTATTGTGACTGTATTAAGCCAGTGGTTTTTGTTGGGTTTTTTACTGGCATCCAGTATTAGGGGCTTTTGGTCAAAATGACGTGTAATGAAGATTTTGATTTCTTCATTTCTTTCTGCCACCACTTTCTTTGCTAACTCCAACAGTTTTGATACTCATTGCTTTTTCTTTTGTGTGCTGCTTTGCAGTTTGAAAATGGAGTATGCCCTTAGATAAAGCAGCAGAGAGAGCTAATGTTGCTTCGTATTTTCGCTGCATAGAGTGCAGAGAGTAAAATGTTACCCATAGAGGGCTGGAGGGGAGGGTTTTGTCCTTTCAGTCCAGGAAAGCAGAGCAATTCATTTTACCGTGGTTGCCCTCTTGCTCCTCTTGCCTACAGTGCCGCTATTATACTGTAGCAAGTGCACCTGTCAGTACTTAAGACTGAGAACAGCTTTTTGGTGTAACTGAGCTAAGGTGACAAAAATAATCTCAGTTACAGCCACTGTGTTGGTTTGAGGAACAATGTGAAGGGTGCATTTACAGGGACAACATTAAAGGAGCTGTAGCTCTTCCCCTCTATCCTACTCAGCCACCTGGTACAAGCAGCATTTGTGGACAGCCTCTTGTCAGCATTACCAGTGCATCCCCCACGGGTGACTGATCTGTGTGATTCACATGAATTCTCTGTATGCCATCTCTGGCATGCATTACCTGTGGAGCTGTACATTTCCATTACCCAGGTACTAACACTATTTGTAAGAATTAAAATCTCTTCTCTTTATTTCATAATGAGAGTCATTGGACGTCTTTCCTGGAAGCCACAACCAAATTCTTGGTACAAATAACATGTAAATTTCATATCTAATTAAAAACTGTGAAACACAAAAACAAGCACAAACATAGACATAGGGAAATATATATCTGCAGTAGGACTATCTCTATCTGCTGACACAGTGTCCCATATAAAAGAATGAAATTGCACCCAGGATGTAGATGTGGCTTCTTTTGTCTATATATTAACAAAAAGCAAACAAAATTTGGAATTTTTCGGAAGATCTTTTTTGCATATACTGACAGAATTCTGTACTTTCACTTCATTGAATAAATCTGCTACTTCGGCTTCTCCAGACCCAACCAAAACAGCAACCACAAAAATTTGAAAGGGCCTGGCTGAAAAAAAAATTTGGTTTGGGCCAAATGCCTAAACCATAAAATCTTAACTTCCCATGGAAGCACATGCTTTTCAGTCCAACAAAATAAACATCTTACTCCAAGTCTCACCTTTTCTCCAAAAGTGGTTCCATAAGATGATGTTGAAAAGGTCCTGTTTCAGCTGCCCAGAGCTGGTGAGCATCATACTCATAAAGGGAATAAGAGCAAAAAGGAATAATGACAACTTTTTTTGAGAGAGATATTTTGTTTTCTCCTAAAAATCTGTGTTTCCTGATTCTACATCCTACTTGAGGTCAATGGCTGAATTCCTCCTAATTTGAATGGGAACCACAGCATACTTGATTTGTGATAAGAATGTAACCATAATACAATTGTAGTTGTTACTCCCTTTCTTCTGAGCTGTCAATGAATGTTGCGATGCATTACAAATCCTTTCTTGGTATCTAAGGTTTAAACAAAGCATCAAACAATGGCCTACCAGTTTTCGGGGTGGTGACTCCAACAGCGCTCTCATGATTCAAACTGCACTAAATCCTTCAAAGGGGTCGCAGCACTCTGTCTTAACCTGTCTGCAGTAAGACATATTGTTTTATAAGTAATTATATAGGATTCATGTTTACAAGTAATGAAAATGTGTACTTTACAAGCATGTGGTGATAGTTTACATTATTTCTGCAAAAATACATGATTTGCTGTGATCCACAATGCATTGTACGCATCCATTAAATATTTCATGAACACCACCACAAGGAACATAATATACTGTGTCTGAGGAAATGGATAGCCCAGAGCAGAGACATACAGAGGCTTTCACCACTGTGTCACCAATTGAAAAACCAGTTCAGATCAGTGCCAACACAATAGCAGCCATAACTTTGCAGGTGTTCACTGCCTGAAATGAGTTATGTCCTCCAGCTTCTGTTAGACAAAGGATTGTACCACACAAGCCATGACTGTTTGTGGCAGCCATAAGACAGACTATGGTTTCCATAGGACAAGCAAGCTTTAAAAAGACTTGGAGACTGAACTTTCCAGGCATGTCTAGGATGGGGTCAGAGTTTTAGGACTTGAGAATTGCCCAGAAGATTTTATTGCCTCTGCAGAAAGAAGCAGGTTTTCTTCTCCAGGAAGGCTGGGCTGGCACTCCCTGCAGGGAATATGAGACAGTGATGCGACTGCACAGCCTACCCCAAACACTTTCTTCTGTTGGCCACCTGATGTTTTCCCAGAACAGCACGTACCACCTGGGGCTTTCTGCTCAGTGCCTCTTACTGTGGAAGTCTTTCTGAACCAGTCTGATTCTTGATTCTTCTTTGCATCTTTTCCCACCATTTTGCTTTAGGTTTTGTAGCTGTTCCTGCCTGCAATGGAGGGGTCACTGATGTGTTTCTTAAGCTCAGGAGATATAAAGCAGATGCTCTTATGACCTTGACTGAAAGATGCACAAAGAGACCATTTCCATAATGACTGTTTACAGCTCTGAACTGAACTCATCATTATTCATTTCTCATTTGCCTGATCCATGAATTCTTTGCTCATCTCTTCAGCACAAAAGCACAAGTTCTTCTCTCACTGATACTATCTTTACTGACTTTATTAAAGCATCTCTTTGATATGAGTATATCCTTATCTATCTCTGCATCTGTCATCAAGAACACATCTGGATAATTGTTCTTCTGTGGATGCCATTTTGTAACAAACAAATCTCTCTTCTTCCAAATCTCACCTACAGTGATAAACACAGCTGTCATATGTCTTTACTATGGTTTCATAAAGCCTGTCCTTTAAGCTGTAATGGAAAGGTTAGAGTACTAATATCTAATAGAATAAACTTCTGTGATCTATGAAACCTAAAAATATTGGAAAGTGACAAAAATATTTGCCAATTGATCTTCTACTTGATAATGGGGAAGCTGAAGGCACAGCCAGCACAATTGCAATTGCTTCTCTGAAAGTCGTACTGTAGCAGAAATATGTAGGATTTAATGTCCCTAAGATCCTAAATAGAACTGGTTGCTAAAAAAAACCCTACAAAATTGGTGTTCCTCCTGGGCATAAGCATGAGGGCTGTTGATCCATGTGTGAGGGAGCAAGACTGGAAGAAAAATGACATGAAACATGGGTAGGAGGAAACTCCTGGCTCCCAACTCCTCCTGTCTCATGGTGACTGGCATACAAAAGCAAGGCACAATGTTTTGTCTTCTTTAAAGACAGCAGCTGAAGCTCTTAGTTGTCACTGAGATCTGGGCTAAGTGGGAGCTGGGACCAAACTTCTCCTACCACAGCAAAACTCTGCCTCTGCTACATGCTTTCAGAGGGAGCAGATCATTTTGCACAGCACCTCAAGGCTTGTACAGGGGCAGAGGAGAAGATCCCACCTCTGTGAAAGCATCAACTCATATCCTGCCTCAGCATCAGGATGTCTTGCCTTTGATCTGTGCTGGTGTGTATGTAGGTGCCTCTGTTAGTGCTACTTTCCCCTAAGAGGTGAGGCTAGCTAGCTAAGAAATGCATTTATTCTGCTGCCCTAAAATAAAGTACACTGCTTTCCAAGAGTTTGTGGGCAAGCTGAGCACCCCTCTCACCTGCCTGTTTTGTGTGGAGCGATAATCCTATTTGGGACACAGAGCTGTAGGGGAGCATTTGCAGCCCAGTGCTGGAGGAGCATGAGTAGCACCTTAGGGCTAAAACTGTGCCTTCTCCTGCCCATCCAGCAGCAGCAAACTCCCCCTTTGCTCTTCAGACTGTAGGGAGAGGTTGGTGTCATCACAGGTACTGGTGAAAACACAGGTGAAGGTGAGGGATGTTCAATTGCCCTTACACAACTTGATTAAGGGCGTTACACCTAATCCTGCACTTTTTGTGTGAATCCACATCTTGCAAACCTCGGGGGAGCAATTGCACAATGCAAATCCATGAAGGGAAGGGAAAGCACATCAGAGATGGGTGACTGTGGATTTTGCCAGCCCATCAGACTGGGTTTTGCAGGAAACTAAAAATCGTCATCAGGACAGCTGGCTTGTTTACTCTGTTATGCTCATAAGCAAGAGAGGCTATTCCAAGGCATGGCTTCAAACCCACTTTTCCGGGAACTGCAGAATGGCTACACCTGTGGTTTGTGTATATTTTGTGGCTAAAAGTCACATTTGTTTAACGAGTTGGGAAGAGAGATGGGGGAGATAATGGTGAAAGCACATTTGATTTCTGTTTTTTAACTCAGCCTAGGCAGGCAGAAAAGAAATGGACACCTCTGACGCTGATTGTTGAGCAGATACACAGCTGGCACAGAGCACTTTGGCATCTAGTACATCCGCTGCTTGCCTAAATTTACAAGCAAATGAAATTTGTAAGAGCACTACAAGGAACTATGAGTGGATCCCATTCCTCTGCTGTAAGGTCATTATGCAGCAGAAAATTAGGCAGCCTCAGCTAACAGCTGATGTTGCCAGCACATGCAAGCCCTAAATCTAGCACAGGCTGAAGGAAATTCCCCCATAATTTTCCAGATTGTCTGTGGGAGTAAAGCAACAACAAAAAGGTAATAAAATATACGACTCAGAGAGCATAGCCTGACTTGCAGATCTAGCTTGTTGCTGCAGTATAGAAGCCCCTACTGAATAGAAAGTCTCATCTCTGTACTTGCGCTGTGTGCTGCTCTGTAAACCTGGCACAGGCGCCTGAGCCTCCCAGGCATGCGGTGCAGTGCTGCAGTGCACTCCCCACAGCGCCGCAGCCATCCTGCTCAGGAGGACAGCTCCCAGATACCTCCCTGCACAACAGATTAACGGGAGTTTATAGGTAGCATCTGGCTTTAAGTGGGGTGGGAAGAGAGTGTGGGTGCTTGTTTGCATGTCTTAAAATGTATTGTTGACAAGAGCTGGCAAAAAAAGAGAGTCTCTAGAGATACTAATAAAGGGAAAGATGTTACTGGGGTTTAGAGAACAGAGAATGGCAGGAATTAATTCATCCTTCCTGCAACAAGCTCCCCTTCAGGAGCTTCCTGTGAACTCTGACTACATGGATTTCTCTGCAAGATCAGGAGTAGAAATGACAAGCTTTAGGCAGTAATTAAAATTGATTGCCACATTCATGCTTCTTCACACCAACATCTTAGATTTGACATCGGCATTGCAGAGCTGCTGGGAGGCAGCATATGCCAACTCCCTTGCATCGGCTCTCAGTAGAGGAGGGATTAGTACACACCCCAAGTGGGTATTTTTACTGTCATTGCTTTAATTACAGACACTCACCTATGCTGAAATGAGGTGGTCAGAGAGCACTCTGGAAAGCCCGTCATTCTTCAAGGGGTTTCACCTGCAGTAAAACCTGACTCTGGGCAGAAACTCACATTTGTAAGACTGAAGCCACCACCACCATGGCGTCAGTCTTTGCATCGTGTAATATGTTCATCCTGAGAGGCCTCTGTGGAAAAGTCCTTCTTAGCACGGAGTCAACACCATCAGCATCTGTCTTCTCAAAAGGTACAAAATTGCTTCAGTGCTATGGAAAGTGTGAACAGTAGCGTGTGGAAATGCCATTTTTTTTCTCTTTGTTGAAATAGTTCACTCTTAAAATGGAAAACAACATGCAAAACGTACTTTTTAAATGAATACATTTGAATTATGTTAAGGAAATTTATTCTTGCCCTCTTTTACTAGTGCAAAACAATTCACATAATTATATCTGAAAGCAGAGATAATCCCTATTTGCCTTCTATATCCTAGAGTAAATTTTTGCTATTTGTTTTGGTGAAAAAAGAATTGTCCTGTTCCCCCCTTCAATCATTTTTTCTTATTTACTAACTTGTACTCTGGGAGTGTTCGAGTTTACTTGAGGCTACCTAAGTCTGAGAAAATTCATTGTGTATCCGTCTAAATAATACATGGTCTTTCAGAAAACACCAAGGAATGATTTTGAACCTTTTCCACATGAAGAATGTTTTGATATTTTTCACTGAAAAAAAGAACCAAGCTTGATTCAGCTTGAAAGATTATTTCTTTATATGGTGCTCTTTAATGGTGTTCATTTTATTTTATTTCAAAAGAAACTGATACAGAAGTTGAAGAAGTTAGAATAAGAAAATCAGCATGTTCTATTTTGAAAATATCTTTTTATGTGTTCAGTATGTTTGCTCATATTGTTGAATGTACTTTTTTTCACCAATTAAATATTCAGAGGAACTATTTTATTAAGCCTTGTGTCTCAGAACCTTTTATAGCTTGTACATAATGTACTAAAAATAGACAGACCCATAGATCATTAAGTCCTTTGGGCAGACATTAATCTCATTTTTGCTTGTTCTAATTAAAACGGGAAGCAAACTGGTAAAATGCTTTTATCTGCTTCCTTTAAATGCTCATAACCACCTGGAAGGAACATAGTCATAAAAAAAAATGTAATTTGGCAATAATTTAATCTCTTTAAAGTATTTCTTCAGCAATTAACAGTCATTAAATCAATAATTCTATCTATACACTAAACCAAGGTTTAAAAAATTATTTGAGGATGTTGAGGGTTATTTATTTTTATGACCATACATCTTCCACAAAAAAAATCAGTAATAAAAAACAAATAGAATTTATTAAACATCTAGGTGTGAACTCTTCTGTTGCTTGCTCATGGAGATGCTGATGAATGTTTCACACAAAACCGTTAACAAAGTTATACTGCTTTGATCAGCAGAAAGTGTTGAGGTGAAAATTCTGTTCCCCTCAAAAATTTTCAGTTTTATGTTTAAAAAAGGAAAAAGGAGGGAATATCTGCTGCGATGCTTTTACTTGGAAGCGTTACTTTTAAACTGTACTTGGTCTGTACTAGTATGCCTTCACGCTAAAGGAGTGGAAGATTTAATGATCCACAAAAGCTGAGGTGAGATTGTAAGGTTGGAAAGATTGATAACCACAGTTGTTGCTCCTTTGAATTGTTTGGCTTAACAGACTTCTTTTTTTTTTTTGAACAATGGATGGTAGGCAAATAATAAAAAGAGAGTAACACCATATCCAAACAGTTTTCCCTGTACTGGCTAGATAAGCGAGAAATGCTGGTAATGTGATCTATGGGGGTTTTAATTGACTTTGCATGAACAAAAAAGCAATTAGAAAAGGGAAAAGAGAATTTTTACAGAATAATGACTGCCAGGACTTCAAAGAGCTACCTCACTTTTCAACTTTGAAGGAAAATAACATCTTCTAACAAAAAGAAGAAAATTAGGAAATTTAATGCTTGCTCTGTTTTGATGATGTTTTGCAGTTCCCAGGCTGTTCTAATAGTTATTTCATGCTTACCATTTTGTGTCAGGCTGAGCTATGAATGTTAATAGTGGTTTAGCCCTCCCAAAATGTCAGTTACTGGCATGTTTCATGTGACCTGGGGATTTACATTTGTGTAAATGGGAAAGCATCTCTTTCTTAGAATCAAAACCTGTGAGGATCTATGTGAACAAAGCATGTGGACTGTGCTTTAAAACACTTCAATGAACACATTCACCATGATCTGTTTTTCTAACTTATTTGGGCAATTATGTACATGAAGGAAAATAGGATGAATGCCTATGTTTTTAAATTTCAGCATGTGGAGGTTTTGTTTATTTTTCAGGCAGGGAAAAATGGGGAATTCCCCATCTTCAGGACAGACTCACCCTGAGAAGCCAGAGTACAGATGTGTAAGGTTGCCAGTGGCTAGAACCAGTTCTGTGCTCTCTTAGGAGCAACTTCTCTTGCAAGATAATTGGAAAGGAGTTGTTTGTGTTTGTGTTTTTCCCTTTTAAGAGGCAAGAGGAAAAGACAGGTGAGTTGACGGTGCAGGTGGTAGAGCCAGCTCAGCTCTGATTGCATTGGCTTTCAGAAGCATCTTTGAAAATTCAATGTAATTTTAATGTCACATCAATGGGGCTACACTCTGTGATGGTCTGACAACAGAGCACCAAATAAAGCTCCTATAGACTGTCTTTTTACATGATATCCCTATATAAATATCTGCTGACATTAGAGCAAGTTTTTGCTTCTGCTGTTTTTGTCTACCACTTAAATAAAGACTTGAGCTACAGCACAGTCCTAAGAGAGGTACCAGCCAGGAAAAAATATACCTCAGGCCCTCTAACAGCTGGCTGCTGGAAAGGAGAACAGCAGCAGTAAGAACAAAAGATGCCCAGAGAAAGAGAGACTGAACATGGGGTGTTCTAGGTAGGGGGAAGAAGATCACACTGTGCTCTCTGCTACAATAGACAGTCCATTCCTCTGTGGATGCCAGACACCTATGCCAAAAGGGCGACTTCTTTTAGAGATACAGGTGCCTACATCAGCAGTCAGGATTATAGCATGCTCTGTTTAACTGCAGGTGATTCAAAGATTCAGAGGCTCTTAAAGTTGTGCTTTTGTGTGCGGCCAGAAGACTTTGTGATTTGGCAGGCAAGACCAGTCTGGCACCTACCTAAAAACATTCAAGCTGGTCATTCCAGCTACAGAAAAACCAGGCAAAGGTGGCACTTGTGATTTTATTTGCTATCTGAGGCATCTTTTGTGCATTATCATTGGCTTGCATCCACAGCCTTCCTGAAGACCACAGTAAAGAATGCCTCCTTATCCTTGGATGTATATTTACATGTATATTTATATATGTTGCTGTGTATATTTAATCTATACATAATTTATTTTCTGACTGTAATTGTGAGGGTAAAGTGTGATTGCAATGTGAATGAAGAATGTTCTTGATTGTTCCCTCTCATATTCAAAATGTAACAGGAAAGCATTTTTATTTTTAATCACGTTTGGTAACTTTGAAGTGACAGAGAGATCCTTTCACACACTAAAAAGCTATCTTCCCTCTTTTTCTGTTTTGTTTTGTTTAACTTCCAAAATTTATCTGAAGTCACCTCCTTTCTCTTATCTTTATCTTTACACTTCTAAGTTCATTTAGTGCCAGTGAAAACTGTCAGATAAATAGTGTTGCATATCAGAGCACAGCCTGTGCTTTCTGCATCTAGCATGAAGGTTTTTAAGCTTTCTGCATCTTGCATGAGGGATTTTTGACGCTGTGTTTCTGGCAGAACAAAGAGAATTATTCCTAATGAGTCATTTATCCGACAAATTTTGCCTGCCTTCTCTTGGTCCAGAAATTGCCCAAGTAATCTTGAATTTCTGAAGCTCTTGGAAGCTAATGCAAGGGCTTTTTTAAACTATCCCCTGAATGAGATATTTGAATAGCACTTTGCCTGAAGATTATACTTGATAGTCAGGAGTCTGAGATCTGCAGTTTAAATAGTGTAAGTCTAATAGCTTAGATTTAAAATTTTCTAAAAGTGACACGTCTACTTGAACATATTAGAATTCATCGTTTGGGTAAGAAAAATGCATCTATGTTTGAAGCAGAACTTGGGAAGCTAAGATACAAAAGGATGCTTCTTTACTGTTTTGTTCTGAATGACTGCAAAACCAAAATCTATTTTATTCTTAAATGTGAACTGCAGTGTTTTACGGGGTTGGCTTTTAATTGGGATTTTTGCATATTTTGGTTTGTTTTAGTTAATATTGCTCAGCAAAGGACCATTCTGTCCATTTTCCACAAGTGCCTTGGGTGACTACCACAAATCCTTGAGCTGCCCAAGACACTGTATGTTCAAAGCAATGACAGCTTTTTCACTGCCACATTTCCTTTTGGACCTATTGCACCCTCCCTAATCAGGTCAGATAATCTTAAATGGACTGATTTCCATGAAGATGGGCAGTAGCATGTCCATTTTGGCTGGACAAATGGGACAGCACGCGTGCCTCTAGCACCTATATAAGGCAGAAGTATTTGGCAAGTGCTAAACTGAATGTAACTGGTGTTACCTTTATATTATGCTTTATAATTAAAAACCTCCTTACGTTCTTATATCTGTGTCTTCAAAGTGCTGTATGAACAACTAATTAAATGAATTAATCATTAATCTACCTGATATAAAGAGCAAATGTTCCTTTAAACTGTTAGGGAATTTCCTAGTCACTCTTTTATTACTGGAGAGATGACTAAATGGAGAAATGCATAATTAGAAGGACCTTTGCTTGCTTTGCTGAAAGCAAGCCCTAGTGTTTAAGATGCTTCAGGGCCTATAAAGATATTTCTTCAGCATCGCCTTGCAAAATGGAGTCATTTGTCATATTTCTGCAAGGCAGCCAAGTTTGAAGTGCTTGGTGGGGGGCATGGCTGCTGGACCCCTTCCAATAGGCAGAGCAGGGAATTGGAAACGACACAAACAGCTTTCTTGGCCTTGCATTGGTTTCTCAGATTCTCTTGCCATTGCTTGATTTGTTCCTCATAGTGCCAGGTTTCTGCTGTAGTCTGGGAAAATTCGTAGACTGGCTTGATGCGGTCTGGACATGTCATATGTTGTTTGTATTCAGTAAAGGAGTGCAAAAGTGACAATACCTGCAAATGGGAAAATGTAAATGTACTTTTTCACATGGCACCAGGCAGAGCTGCACGTAGCTTTTATAAAAATGTGTGAATTTGCTTTTCCTTAAATTTCACTTTGTTATTGGGGGCCTGACATGTTGCACCTGTCTGTTGTATCCTCTTTCTATTCAGCTGCAAGGTTCTGAATCTCTGCATGGAGTACCATACTTAAAAAGACTAGGTGCCTTTAAAGTAAGAGAAAAGTACTCTTACTGGCATTTGTTTAGCTTCAAGTTAAGACTTGCAGATAAACCCTAAGCACAACACTTAGGGTTAGCTGTCCAGAAATATTTTTTCTTTGTCTCTAAATCTGTATCTAAATATTATGCCTATTTTTGGTAGTCTTTCTTTATTCATGGGTATACGTACACTTGCAAGTGCATGCATATTGAAATACTCAATTTTTTCTATGGTGTCGTTATATAAGTGAAAGTGATATGCACAAAGGTGCATAAGTAATTCAGAGAGGAGAAAGGAGATGAAAATAGCATGCCATGGCTGAAGAGATGGTTACCCCAATTGGTAACCCTATTGATGTCAGTGATGTTGCTTACATAAGAAAGAATCCAGTCTGAAAGAGGAAAGAAAATTTTCATTGCATGGTTACTAGGAGGTATTGTAAACAATGATGCAATGGGAAGGGGATTTCAGATATCTTGACAGTGTCTAGCTAAATCCTTAAGCTCTCTAGAGATATAGTACCCAAATGTCTAAGAATCCTTTCTTTAGTTATACGTATCCATGAAAGTTGGAGCATTTAATCCTAAAAATGGCTTTAAAGAACATTTTACACATTTAATGAGAAAAGAGCTGTCAAACTGAAGTCAAATGATACCGAGGCAGGACAAGCAACTTTGTGATGGCAGTAGGGGGACTGGGATCAGCAAAGACTGTTTCTAGCTCCTCCCTCCCTCAGTTCTGACACAGGAGATATTTGGGTTGAAGCCTGAGATGCTGTACAGGATGGAGGAACAGTGGTCCAGCCAGCCATGGCCAGTGTGGATACTGGGGAGAGGCAACAGCAGGGGTCAGGAATTGCTTGAGTTTTTAATAGCCAGCTTCAGAACAGTTTGGTTTTGATAGCCACTCCTACTGAATCAACCAAGCTAACACAGACACAAATTAAGTATTATTTTTAAATCCATGAATGTGAACTCAACTATGTCTGGGACAAGACAGAGAAATTATTACAAGATGAGATTAGTACTGTGTAATGGCCTCTGACAAAGTAAAACACCATAGTCTGAAACAAAAACCCACAAAGTTTAAGAAAGGCAAGGAATACTTAAATAAACATATTTTAATTTTGCTTAATGCCTGAGAGATCTGACTCCTGAAGATCTTTGCACTGCCTGAATTGATGTGAGTGGCTG
The DNA here is from genome assembly GCA_017639245.1 of Myiopsitta monachus. Lineage (NCBI taxonomy): Eukaryota > Metazoa > Chordata > Aves > Psittaciformes > Psittacidae > Myiopsitta > Myiopsitta monachus. Next base: position 69,567,457 of record CM029921.1, on the reverse strand, counting down.
ATGCATTCTGTTAAAAGATAGCTCGGTTAAATGACTGATATTGGAGGATACAAGTCTCCTCTTACTGCATAAGGAAACGTACTGCTACAACATGAACAGTACTGCTTGATCAAGTTAAGCAGCAAAGCATGGGGACAGATGACATGTTTGAAGTGAAGTATTGGTGCAGATGAGTGAATGAGTCAGCTTGCTTGATATATGTCTGCAGAGACATACTCCTATAGATGCTTTTGAATGCAAACCCCCTAGAAAGTTACACTTCACTTGCTCTCATTTCCTTTTCCCTGGCATTTCACTGATATTTCTTTTTACCTTTGCTGTTATTCTGGTCTGCCATCTGCAGATTTTCTGAACCTTGAACAGTAGCTGTGACTTTGCTGTGAGAACTCTGAAACTCATTAACAGAAGGACTTGGCTTTAAGCAAATGTCACATCACATTAGTGTAACTCTCAGACACTAGCTAGCTCTTCGCTTGGCCCATTCATCTGAGCAGAGCTCAAAATGCCTCCTTGCTGCATCATAAAGATGTTCTGATGATGCTGATTACTTTTGTCTGCATCTATTTTGATTGATAACTCAGGTAATTATTAGCATTCTGCACACAGCAGGAGCTTTTCTCAGCTCTCGTAAGCATAAGAGGACAGTGGTGAGAAGGAAAGGAATTTGTAAGCAGTATCACAGCAAAAATAACCTACAGGGCCTGGAAGTATTAACAAAAAGAAGTGCTATTATAATTAGGTTCTGTGCATGTGTACTGCACATACATATTGTATTATACTCTTCTTGGGGTGCAGCATTGGAATCTCGCTGTAATCAAACTGAAGATATCTAAGTTATGGTAGCAGCCGTCTACAGCATCACTTGCATCTGCCTTTACAGGTGAAAGGAAAGGTAAAACAGAGCTTTGGCATTCTCACATATAGCTGCTGAATTCTTTGTAATGGTTCTTCCAGGACTGCCTGTTAATCCATCATTTATTACAAGGACTGCAGCAATAGCCCAGAGTATTAGCTTGCAGTGCTCTGTAACATTACTCTTATAGCTTATCAGAGAGATATACTTTAAAACACTAAAAAAGCAGGAGAGGAGTGAAGAAGATTTTAGATCTCCCCAGCATACCAGCAGGTATGTTGGTCCAGCATTGCTTGGCATGCTTTGTAGCCTCTCTGCCTGCACAGCCTCTTCCTCCTCCTTTTTCTCCCAGTTTACACTGGTGGCTGTATCCATCCCTGATGCCAAATATTGATACTGTATTGATATTATTCAATCACTAGTATGAAAAGAATATTAAAGTCATTGTGGCAGAAAATTGAAAAGCAAATAAGTCCTTATTATGCTTGAAGTATGACTCCAAGTCTGAATTTCAAGGGGCACTAATGTCTTTCAATAATCTAGATGCTTATTTTGGGCTGGAAGAGCTACTGAAAGTTTCCCCAAATCCCTAGTGCATAGGAACAACTGAGAAAAAATAAAAAGCTGCTTGAGTACTCAAATAGGTAGATGGAAAATGTAGTTCTTGATCCTGAACTGCAAGCAGTAGATTCAGTGGTGAGTGTGTTTTCTTGGCTGTGGCAGGCATGCACAGTAGGCAGATAGGAAATGAAAGCAGTAAGATGAGCTTTTCCAGGGATTTGAGCAATTTCAGAATATTGAGATTATTCCTAAAAGAAAGTTTAGTTTTATGGTAAGATTTTCTTCCCTGAAGGGATGGAGGTCTGCAGCTTTTTATGACAATTATAGTTCCTCGTTGGATCATTGCCGGGACATGGTCATCTGAGAATTGGATGCAGCCAGCTCTACCTGCTTATTGACTGGCGTGGTCACTGAGACAAAATCTGCTTCTCCTCTGAAAGGGAGCAGGAACTCTGAGCTCTTGAGTACGGCAAACTGGAGAAGGGGGAAGTCTAGTCACTAATGAAAATGAGATGTGCCTCATGGAGGTGCCTGAGGCACCTCCCTGAGATGTGCCTTGAGGAGCTCTCTCCCAGCACAGCTCAGTAACTCCAGAGCAAGCCAGACACCTCAGTGTGTGTATTTCACACTGCTCCTGGGCCTCACATCCAGCCACTGCCTGCTTCTAAGTTTCACAGTTTCCTTCTCAAGGCAAAACTGGGATCAAAGGTTACACAGGGACTCAGCCTGGAGTACAGTCTGTGCCTCTGGTTTGCCATGAGATGTAAATCACTGAAGCTTATGTTCATTGTCAACTCCAACCCAGGCAGCTCTGAGAAATGCACATGCTTGTTTATTATCTCATTTGGAACTATGAAGCTCGCTGACAAGGGTACTGCAAAAATCTGTATCTGGTTTCATGGAGTGCAATAAGATTTAAATCTGCAAACGGTTTGGTCTATGCTGGAGCTTATTTGCTCAGTTGCATTTGGAAATCTCTTGACCAAATACAGTGGATGCAAAACAAAGAGAGCATATCCTTTCCTCTTAGTTTATGTAGCAAGCATGTGACAGAAATTATTTTTTCCTACACCATTGGTTTGCTCTCTCCTCAGATATAACTTTGCACAAATCCCGCTGGCATTAGTGATAGTGATGAAAAGACATAACAATATAATTTCACTCTAAAATCCAGGGCACAAGAAGGGTGTGCCCAGATGAGGGTGATGTCTGAGGTATTGTTGGTGGATCTCTACTGTTACTAACTGGATAATACCCGATAGGCTGTTAGCCCAATATTAATGAAAGGGCAACAAGGACGTCATCATGAACAGGCTTACCTGGAGAGAGAGAATGAGAGTATTTGCCACTGGTCTGATTTTAGGTGTTGCAGGTGACAATTTGAATGAGTCATTGAAGTCCTGTTCCACTAGGGAAATTCGTACAGTCCATTATCATTTTCCCCTGACATCCACAACCCTCATAGGCTTAATGGTGTCAGTTATTCATTACCAGGCAAAAAGAATTTGATTTTCATACTCGTCAAGTGAGACAAAGTTGGAGAAATGAGTAAGACAAACAAGGATGTCTCCTGTGCATGGTTTTGTTAGATCCCATGTCACTAACACAAAAAGTGATTAATAGCTGGTTTTCTCATTTTGTTGCAGCTTAACTTTGCCTCAAAGTAACCTGGGGGCAAGGGGGTATTATATTTTTAAGCCAATATAGAAGACAGGTGATAGAGGTGAAGCAAGAAAAATGCCCATTTCCCCTCAGATATAGCATTAATCTCATGATACAGGGTTGGTGACTTCTGTTGGACTTCCAGCTCCACAGCTAGGTATCGCTATAGGGTTTTTTTGGCATTAGTACCATTGCTAAATAGCTGCTACTGGGGCTTTTCCAAAATGAGATCCTTATGTGCCAGAGTAGGATTCTTTATGCTTCTATGTTTGATGGTTAATAATAACACTGCATGAAAAATAGTCTTTGGGATGGCTGCCCAGCTCTGCTTAAATGTGACCATCTCAAGGGAAAATCATGTGGCAGCTTTCTTGAAGAACCTTGTACTTTTCAGTGAAGTATGAAGCACGCAAGTATTCATTTAGAATAAATCTCAGTTACATCTTGCTGAAACAAGAATTTAGAAGAAAGTAGATTTTTAGCTACTTGACGTGATTTTTCTTAATCTTTTCAATTCTTAAGAAGTTATTAATAAGTCAAATAAACCAGTAGGATTCCACTGCCACAGAAATGTGTGGGGCAGTTACCTAGATAAAATTTCTACTAGGGTGGACTGATTAACTGAAGATGAGAGTGTCACTAGACATCTAAGCAGCGTAACTAGCACGTACAGTGAAGGACTTGTATTTCTTTCCAAATAGCATGAGAAAAAGACAGAGGAAAGAATTTCCATTATCTACTCCATAACTGTCCTCTAAAAAACACCTTTAAACTGAACTTTTAAAGTCATCCATAGGTCCACAGAGGAGAAGAATAACCATAATGGAGGTGAACGAAATAATATCTACAGGTTCCCCTCTGCAGTCAGAGCTGTGCACGCATGTAGTAAGGGAGGGAGAGAGACGTTCTTCCTTCTTATCCATCCTGCTGTCAAATGAGAAGGCAAACAACTTGGAGTGAAGTGACATCACCATGTGGTAGTCAGGGAGGGAGTTATGACTGCTGGACATGGGGAGGCTGGCTCCAAACCTTGTGCAAGGACTACTTAAATAGCTCAAAAAGCAAGATCAAAGAGGAAATATAATTTTTCACATCACAGACTAATGAGAGGGAAACCAGAACAAGAGGTGGCATGGGAAAGGAGAGGAAGCAGCTGATGGCAAACTGACTCTCCCTACAGACAGTGGATTTCATGGAGATAAGCTGCTTGGAAAGCAAGAATGAAGCAGCTGTCCCTTTGCAGAAGATGGTCAGGATTACTAAATCCCATTTAAATAAGTAAAATGGGTTCTCTTTTTAAACAGAATAATCCCTTGTGGTGACCTAAGGAGACCTGATGATCAGAATAACATATGGTTAAATGCCAGCCTCTCTAGCTATCGTGTGCGCAAAGTCACAGTGAAAACTTCTGGTGTTCTGCATATGCTGGACAATACTCTTTAAACATAACCTATTAGCTGAGTCTACACAGTGCTCTACTGGTTTCCTGAAGCCAGTGCTGTATTGAAAGATATTATTTGCCAACTTTTTTTAATACAAACATTATTTTGGTTTGTTCTTTTGATGTACATTAGGGGCACAGAATTAGTGGAGGAAAGTATGTGTTCATAGTAGATACCATGTAATCAAAAGGAAAACACTGTATGGTAATAAAGCTGTATTGATTAGGTATAATTGAAAAGTGGATGTCATGTTACTAGTGGTAAGAAGTAATGGTATCTCTAGGGAACAAACAGAGGCTTTTTATGGGTAGGGACTACTCTGAAAACAAATTTGTATTATTTGTAAGTAAACCTATTACATACAAATCTACTAGAAAACTTATATCAGTAGTGGACATTGTAATTACCAATGATCTGCTTTCATCTGGTATCTTTTCCACCTCTCTACACGCTCCCAGACTACTCTAAAGTCTCAGTCAACATTGGCACCATGCTTCATTTTCAATAGTGTGACAAACTTTTTGCCTAATAACGTTGCTCAGAAGGTACTGAAAGGAATTAATGTAGCCCAAAGAAATCTTAACACAAAAATATTGGGCTTCTCTGTGTGAACTATTGAGTGGAATCAATCGTGAACCAAGGTTTGTTAAGGCCACGCATCTCCTCTGGAGAACATGAACAAAGTATCTATATCTAGAAGATGCTTTTAAACCCACACAAACCACTCCTGAAATATCTTTGAAGTGCAGCACGGTGAAGATTTAGAAGGAAGCAGCTGCTTTCTGCGATGTTTTTGGATAAGGAGTAGAATAGGATAATGATTTTTCTTGAAATGTCAGGAAAATATTTGTAAGCAAAAGCCTCACTTCAGGTGGGATACCACACTTCATAAGGTTTGTTTAGGACAACCTCAGGTTTGTGCTTTGCTACGTAAGATCAGTGTAGATGAAGATGTACAGATGAGACATCTACCAGAGCTTATGTGTTAATTTTGAACTTCTAATTTTTCTTCTATCAAGCTCTGTTTGTCAAACAGGGTTTAAATAAGAATTCAGAACATCAAATAACAGATGGCAAACACTAGGATATTAAAAGCAAAAAGCCCAGTTGCATTTCAGTTTATATTTCCTTGGAGAATATTTCATTTTCTTGTTCCATAAGACATGGCCTTAGCCCATCCCTTGTACAGGTCCACGAAATGTAATCAAAGCAAGGCTTCTCTTGGCATATCCAGTTGTTCTCGAACTGTACCGGGATACTTGTTCATGTCAGATCAGTCTCAGTCAAAAAATAGTCTTTGCCACCTCCACCCTAGAAAAAGACCAATAGTTTTGGGGAACAATGGCTCACAAAGCAAGAGGAGGAAATTTTTTTCTGGTGTATTCTGTTATGTCTTTTCTGTACCTTTCACAACATGAATGCTATCTGAGATAGTAAAGAGGGGGATTTAAGTGACAGTGCTCTCCAGAGAAATGTGGTGATGTGTGAAGCAGTTGGATTTGGTACTTCAGTTCCTCAGGCTGCCTATTCACTTGACACCACTAGGAAACTCTCTTCAGTCTTCCAAATAAGCAAATTACTTTGATCTGAAAAGAGACAGATAGTATTAGGCTTTTTTTAGGAATTAACCTAGGTAAAAGGAAGGCTGCCCCTCTGGGAGAGAAAGTTTTGTGTCTATGAACTACTGCTGCTCATTCTATTTAGAGCACTATAAAATTAATATATTGTTGATAGCTTTTTATTTTCATTTCCCTACACAGCAGTTACATTCCAATGACTTCCCCAAATTGGATATTAACGATTCACACTCTGCAATTTGTGTGCCCATAAAGCAGAGCTGCATAATCTGAAAAACCAAAGGCCATACCTAGGCACTCCCAAATCCTTCTGATTTAATGGTGGGTCCTCAGTTCAGCCTGATTTAATGGCAGTCAACATATAAAGCAAGCTCTATTACAGTATCAGCCTATAGGAAATGTCCACTAACAGTGCTGAGGAGCAGCAATGGTGGAGGAGCTTTCTGGACAGGAGCAAGCTGAGCTTTGTGTCTCAAGGCTCCAGAAAGCATTAACCCTTTCTGTAGCATCCTATGGTGATAAGTAGGAGCCACAGTGTGCTGTTGGGAGAGCTGGAAGCAACGATACAAGGACAAGAGCATGCCTGCTATTGGTAAACCTCTAGTGGTTACTTCTGCATGCTGGCATTGTGGTGGTAGCACTGCTGAAGGAATGGTATGAGTGTTTAACTCTGCTAGCCCATTCTCCTAGTTCCCTTGGGAAATGTTACCCGTATCCCATTTCTGCTTGTGTGGCCTGTGGTCTTCTCATTATTTCTCTGTATCACTGGACAGGGACACTTAGTGTGACCTCTCAACATTTATAATACCCTGTTGTTGTGACGAGAGCCATTGCCTCAATGCTGATAAGAAATCCCTGCTCTTGAATTACTTCTTAGAGTAACGGACCACCTTTCTGCTTTTTCTTCTTGAAAACTGTAAGTAGTGCCTGGGAGCACTGTGACAGAAATGCTGCTGATCCCTTAAGGACAGGACAGATCTTATTTGTAAATGTCTGGGTTTGCCGGTTGGTCGACTACAGCTAGACAGTAGTTCTCTTACAGGTCCCTTGCTTGTTGTAATGAACTGGATTTGACTGAATATTTAAGTGAGAAGGACACGAGGAATGCATGGAACGTACTTTGTTAGCCCAAGCTTTGCTCTTCTCCTGCACGCTTTCATCCATTTGCTGGTGTAACCAGTCCAATGGACCATCAGCTGTTTTGGTGTACGTCTTCCTTTCTGTCAGGCACTCTCATTGAGCCCTGAGGACTGATGCTGGCATTCATACAGGCCTCTGGAAGGTGAGCAGAGAGCCAAGCAAGGCTTGGGCCCTTCGCTTCTTTCCTCCCAGGAGGGTGCCCTAGCCATCAGGCTGTTGGTCCTTTTCCACACATGAAAAATCTTTTAATGTCCAGCACAGCAACTGGCGAATTGAGACCTTGCATCTCCATGACTTCCTGTTTAGTATCCATTAAACTGGCAATAACCTGATTTTTCTGCTGAGGCACAAGGACAGATTGTTCAGTTTGAGCTAAGAGGACAAAGCGCTTCACACACTGCAGGTGAGGTAAGCTTCGTCACCTTGAAATGCCAGGTGTCTCTCTTAGCAAGATCACTGGCGAGAACTACTTGTATTCTCTGTGTTATGGAAAGCCAAATGACAGAGATGCTGAGACTCAGCACAGCAAATATAAAAAAAAAATTAAAAAAGTATTTGCCTTTTTTCCCCAACAAGGTTAATGACTTTGGTGCTGAAATCACAAGAGATTTATAAGACTCATGCCTCCTGTGCTTGTTTCAGGCATGTGGTTGATTAGAAAGGAACCTTCTCCCTGTCAGAGGGTCATTTTCCTCCTGCTATCTTCCCATGAAACCTTTAGATCTGCTTTCCCTGCTATCAATATTAAACTTTTTTCCTGTGCTATTCTCCAGGTGGAAATCTTTTTTTCCTCTTGGCTATAGATAATGTGCAAAATTGCAGCAGCTCATTTCCCCTCTTGGCTAAATGACTCTGTTTTCTGGTTCTGGGTGCCTGTACTTTCAGGATATCACTGCTAACAAAAAAGCCTACAGTCCCAACACGAAGATTCAACCCTTGCCTAGGAGGGCAGTGTTTGAATTGAGAAGGATAATTATACACTGCTATATTCCCTTGCCTTATTCCACAAGAAATAAGGCATGGAGGTAATATCACCAGCTGCTGATATTACCATTACTTACACGGTCATGAAAACAAACAGCCCTTGTAGATAGCTGTGCTATTAGTTTGTGAGCCTTGGTCACCCACGCGCCTGGGATCATGCCTTTATTCTTTACCAGCCCTGCAGTCCCCTGTTCCCCTCCCATAGCTCAGCACCATGCTTAATTAGACAGAAATTATCTCTGTGCTTGCGCAGCTTGTGCTGAATCCTCAGTGCAGGAGGATTCAGATTATCACTGGAACAAAATACAAGCTGATAATAATCCCTGCTATTATTCTATTTAAAATGGGTCAGAAAGACCACCTAATTGCAATAATTGCCTCCTGGCCATTGCCTATGTAACAAACCTTTTGGCTGCAAGTGTAGGCATGTGCACAACATTAGGCATTCCTATCCATAATAACTGAGCTCAAAGATTAATACTTCCATTTCACATAGCTGCCATCTGGTGCAGCTAGTGTCCAGTCACTGAAGAATCTTGATCACTCATCTTACAGCACCAGCATTGTCTCTGCTTTTTCATACTGTTTTGCTGGAATGACTTGCTATGACTGGAATAGCCTGAATAAACCAAAATACTTGCAGAAACAGCCTAATAGGTGAACATAGAATCATGAGCATAGACATTAACTAGTTTGTTTAGCCCCTGCCTTGAGGCAGGGTAAAGCAAAAAGCCAAATAGCTTCCATATATGTTCCTCCACAGAATGGCTAACTGAAAGTTCTGAATAATGGCACACTCCGGAATGCTGCAGGCTTGATGCTGGTGCTGTCACCTGCAGCCACTGTGTGTCTCATACTATTTTGCTGACAGTGTCATTGAGTTCCTTTGGCAAGATAGGATGGTGCCATTTGAGATGAGCTGAGCCCAAAAGAGCTCAGACTACATTTAACACTTTCTGATGCTCTTTTGTTTGCACTTCTTGGGTGTGGGGACAGGTGCCAGTACATATCCTGCTATGGAAAGTCTTGGCTGCTCCCATGAACAACAGAGCAGAAATGCATCTTTTCACACTGTTGTAAATTACACGAATGACATTTTAATTACTTCTTGGGGCCATTTCAACTCAGAATCTTTGTGGACAGCCTCTCATTAGTCCTACACTCTGGCTAGTGGAGGACTCATGGACTTGCAGAAGTGACATGCACAGACCAGGCCTGGGAGGAGGTGAGTCTAGACTGGGATGTTTTGAAATGGGTTGGTGATCCGGACCACACAGTGGTCTGGACTGAGCATTTTGAGTGGCAGTTGGGTATGAGGTATATTAATCTCTGATAGCCAGATGGAGTGGATTTAACATCAGAAGACATTTTCCAAGGATCAAAGCAGTTTATATAAATATTTTATTTTTACCTTTAAATGAAAAGAAATATGATAAATGTTAAAATGGCCCTTAATTCATGAGCTTCAGATCCCTGGGGTATGATTAGCACCAGATAACTGGGTCTCCCTGCTGTGCTCTGTTGCTTAGTTACGCTACACCGCACACTGTGCCTTCATTTTGCATCTTATGTGAGCAGAAGCAGCATGATATAGAAGTTCAAAAAAGTGAAATAGTCCAATAGTACTCTCAGCTGTATTCCAAATTGCTTGGACTCCAGCAATGCAGCATGCACCATGCTTACTGTGAATGGAAAGATGCGTATTCTGATTGTGGATGTAAATCAGCAGACACTCCATTAGCTGCAGCTGCTGGAATAAAGCAGCACAAAGGAAATCAGAATCATGCCCAAAATATTGATCTTTCAGGGGAAGTAATTTATTCTCATTAAGAGAGTAAGAGATTAACATCACAGTGGTACAATAAACTTAAAAGGCCCTGGAAAAGCAACAATAGCTCTTAAGTAAATATTGATTCCTAAATAAATAAATAAATAAAAAGATAGCAGTTTGCGTATTTATCTCCTAAAACAGAACTGCCTTGAAGAGCTGGATACTTGGACAGTGCACTGTCTTTCTTTTAACCTGCTCTATTAATGAGGGCATGGTTGTATTGCGTAAAAGCTGAGTTGGCCCATGCTGGGTCTGAGAGCCACTGGCTCTGGTGTAGCTTAGAAATCTGGGGGAAGCTCTGCACAGAAAAATGTGAGGGCCTGTGATGGAGAGAGAAGTATGCATGGGAATGTTTCCAGGGTATGCATGAGTTGCAGGGTAAGGCTTCTGTTCACTCAGAAGATCTGCTGCTGACTGCATGAAGATGTCTTTCGCAGCTCTTTCTTACTGCCAAAATACTTATCGTTCTATTTTATTTGTCCTGATAAAATATTCTTAAATACAAATAAATAAAGGTCTTGTAGTAATTAAAACAGTTTTGAAAAAAATACCTGGCAATTCAAATGGTTTCGTAGAAATTCTGGAACACTTGGCTAAATACATTGCTGTGTGATAAGAGCAGTTTGTTTGGGAGACTGCTAATACTATTTCTGCTCAAAGTGGCTTCAAAGCCCTGTAACACCAGCTTCCATTAATTATTCTATTTCATGGCTGGGTCTTCAATTAAACAAAAATTAAAGGAAGACTGGGAGGTTAATAAGTGTGTTAGTCAGTTCTCTCAGACCGAGATGGGCCAAAGATCTCCAGATTTTTCTCTCATTTTTTGGTTAATTGTTGAGTTTGACTAGTTTTATTTTTTTTTTTAATTGAAAAAGAGCATGGGGAAAAGATGCCTCAAATAATATTTACGGCAGAGCTTTTCCATGGTGATTTAACAAGTGCACATTAGAACATCATTTCCCACTTTCCATGGGGAAGGTGAGGGAACTGCTGGCCTAGTATTGACAGAGAACTTGCAAAAGCGGGGACACTCATGAATTGGTAGTATTGTTGCTAGGTTTTGGATGGTGAACAAAAGATGTAGTCTTCTGGCAAAGAGCTCTCCTAAATTCTCTCATTACTCGTTAGTTCTTAAGGGCTGTGACAATTGGCAATTAATTCCTTCAGAGTTGTGAGTACCCCTAATGCTGCAGTTCTTGCATGACCTGGGTGGGAATCTGGCAAAGTCCAGTAAGCAAATTTGGGGAATCCTGAGATGGACAACTATTATGGTTTTCCTTCAATAGATGATAGATGGTAGTCCCAAAATGGTAATTCCAAAGCATCAGGTTTATGACCTCTATTGCTTTTTATTTTCCAGTGTTTCTATGTGAAGATACTTCAAATATGTTCTGCTTATTCTTGTCAATATTCTACACCGCTCTTAACATTGTCGTATTTAGACAAGCAGACAGCCTTTCTGTATCAATAGATAGCTGCCTAATTTACTGAGAAAACAGTTCTTTTCCTGGCTGCTTACTAATATAAAAAAGATTTACTTTTATCCTAGGGAGCCAGTCATTCTTCCCCTGTTACCTATAATAGTTAAGGTATTGCATATTTAGCTAGAAATGGATAAGGATGTGAAGTCTCATTTTCACTTAGAATATCTCCAAGGCACTCATCAGCAGGCTGCTTGGTTGAGAGCTTTGTTTGGTTATCAGCTGACAAGCTAATAAACATGCAGATATGTGGGTATGCAATGGGCTGACTTCGGTCCAAGTGTATTTTACATATTCATCACGTTAGGCAAGGACAAACGAGTTTTCCTTTTTAGATTTGGGTTGGTTTGGGGTTTTTTTCCTATTTGACATGGACACATTCAGCCAGTAAGGTAATGGTCAACCATGTAAAATCATTAAATGAAGGGAGAGAAGAAAAATCCATACCAGTACAGGTTTGATGACTTTTTTCTTCCCCCCACCCCAGAATGGGAGTATATATATTTCTTTTGTACTATTTTATTATGTTTTAGTATAGTGACTTCCTGCTTAATGTGGTGGAAAGTATGGTTGCTGGAGCATTCACTGTATCAATTAAAAGCATAACAAATAAATAGCTTATAATAAATTTTAAAAGTACCTAGGGATTAAAGACAATTCTCTGAACTAGCTGCATTGGAATTAGGTCTCTCTGCCTTCCCACCTCTCTACAGAGATATTGGGGATGTACTGACAGCACATCCAGTGGCTGCAGTTTGGGCATACAAGAGCTGCCTTGGAGAGAAGCAGCCTCCCGTGTGCTGCCCGGTTAGCTGCTCCATCAAATGAGCATGCGAGGGTGAAGGGCACACTCTCTGCTTCTGCATAGAGGAGCAGCAGAGCCCATGGATGGGAGTTCCAACAGTCAGTGCTCTCTCCCCGAACGTTTGTGACAGCCCAGAGCTCTTTCATCCACACATACTGTCAAAAAAAGAGGGGGATTAGGCTAACATCTTGCCACAACTGTAATTACTACTCAAGAGAGATGGCAAGGCATCATTGAAACTGAATATCCCCTGGGATAATACACATACTATCCAGCAAGCATTTGGTTTGCCTTCCTGAGGAAAAGCCCTTCAGTGGGAAAACCTGCACCGTCAGAAATACCTGCACAGTGTGAGAATGCTTACTACAGGAGGGATTACTCTTGTCTTATATGTTTTCTTAGTAATATCAATGCAATTTGAGATCGTTTTAAGACAATTAAATATTCTGGTTTAAGAACGAAAAATTGATTTTCACTGGGAGGATATTTTAATAAGGTCAGTAGGGGGGTGACGATGAGTAAATCAGCTTTTGTTCACCACTTACAAAATCTCTATCGTAACAATTTAGATGTGTATGTGGCTGCCGTGGTTTAAGCTTCTAAAACTCACGCAGTTGCTCTCTCGCTCACTCCCCCCTCTTTCTTCCCCCAGTCCCAGGGGAATGGGGGGGAGAATCAAAAGAATGCAACTCCCACAGGTTGAGGTAAGAACAGTTTAGCAGCTAAGGTATAACACAAACCACTGCTGCTACCACTAGTAATAATACAAGAGAAATACAAAGAAAGAGAATACAACTGCTCACCATCCAACATCAACCCGACCACGCAGTGCACCCCCCAACTTCCACCTTCTGGGTCCCTGCTCTCTGGTTTAAATCCTGGGCATGACGTGCTGTGGTATGGAATAACCTCCTTGGTCAGTTTGGATCAGGTGTCCTGTTTCTCCTTCCTCCCAGCTTCCCCTCCTCCCCAGCAGAGCATGATGCTCAGAAAGTCCTTGGTCAGACCAAAACATTCCCAAGCAGTAACTGAAAACACTGGTGTTATCAGCGCTGTTCCCAGGCCCAAAATAAAAAACACAGCGCTGCACCAGCTACCAGGAAGGAGGAAAATGACTGCTGCTGCTGAACCCATGGCAGTGGCCTGTAAGACTGTGTGCCTTGCTGACCTATCTGAGCATGGAAAGTGCCAGAAAACACAGATGTGATTTGATGAGGTCAGGAGGTATGAAGAACTTGTGCTCAGATTCCCGCACAGTTTTGGGAATTACAGTAAAGAGTAAACTCTCACTGGGTCTCAACAACAAGGCCGTGAATGTAGAAACTGTTTGGGAAGGTGGCTGCTGGCTGGCTGTCTTCTCAGGGTTGTTTCCAAGCCCCGTTTTATTCTTAGAGGGATGGGATCTGTAGAATGTGTCCATTTCCCATGACAAACCCTCAGGGCAGTCTGGGGTCAGAGAGAGACCTCCTGAGCTAATGCTATTAGTAATAGGATGCCGAGAGCTATTTCTTACTCCTTTTGCTATCCTGCTGTTTGAGATTAGTGGAGTTTATGATGATTCTTACATGTGCAAATCCAGGCTTACATTCTGGTAACTTATGCACCAATTAAAATCTCAGTTTCCCTAGGACACTGGCACAGACCTAACAGCCATGGGATAAGCAAGGTATATGTTGATCAAACTGAATTTTCAAATCAGTGACGATAAAGTAAAATGACCCAGGTGTAGATTTTTTGTGAGTAAGCCTAAACCTTACTTTTCCTGGCTTGCCCACCTCCAGTTTTATCACAAAACTCCTCAGGCTTGGTTTATGTTTTCCTAACTGCTTTCAAAGTCTAAGTGAATTCCAAATTTTGTGAACTTCCTCTCACCTCATTAAACAGAAATGGTTCTATAAAGAGAGATTTATTTTTATCCTGGAAGGTTTAAGAAACTGAGGTTCAGTAACAAAAAAGTTGTAGGTATCAACTTAGAGAATATTATGATTTTTGAAGAAATCTGAGTGGAGCCCGTTGATTTGGAAATGCTGAGGTACAGCAGAGTTATTAATGCTATCTCTGTACCCATTCTGCAAGTGGAGACAGCAGTAGTGGAGATGTTAGCGTATTTTTCCTCCAGAAGGCTTGAAAAGAGAAAACTTTAAACTAATTTTTTTTTTTAAACTGCAGCAATTCTGTATCAGCAAAAGTGTGGCCAGCAGGGCCAGGGCAGTGATCAGCACCCTGTACTCAGCACGGGTGAGGCTCTACCTCAAATTCTGTGGCCAGCAGGGCCAGGGCAGTGATCAGCCCCCTGTGCTCAGCACGGGTGAGGCTCTACCTCAAATTCTGTGTTCAGTTCTGGGCCCCTTGCTGAAAAATGAGACACTGAGGTACTGGAGCAGGTCCAGAGAAGGGCAATGAAGCTGGTGGAGGGTGTGGAGCACAAGTGTGACGAGGAACGGCTGAAGGAATGAATGTTGTTTAGTCTGGAAAAGAGAAGGCTCAGGGTGGACCTTGTTGCTCTCTACAGCTACCTGAAAGGAGGATGGAGAGAGGTGAGGGTCGGTATCTTCTCCCAAGGAACAAGTGATAGGACAAAAGGTAACAGCCTCAAGCTGCACCAGGGGAGGTTGCGATTGGATGTTAAGAAAAATTTCTTCACCAAGAGGGTGCTCAGGCATCGGAACAAGCTGCCCAGGGCAGTGGTGGAATCACCATCACTGGAAGCGTTCAAGAATCATGTAGATAAGACCCCCAGTGACATGGTTTAGTGGTGGTCTTGGCAGTCCTAGGGTAATGGTTGGACTTGATTATCTTAAAGGTCTTTTCCAACCTGGTTGATTCTCTGTTTGTAACATGGGGAATGCAGATCAGGGAGGAAAGGTTGTACCATCTTTGCTTTTTTAGCTGTTTTGGATCTGCTGACAGTAGGAGATGAGTATAAATAAACCTGATATAAACAGGGAAGCAGAGAAGGAATTGCCTCTGAAGGAGGAGCTTGGCAGAAATCCCAACCTAGAGACTATTTGAACTGATTGACTGTGCAGCTGAAATCTGAATTAACGCTAATAACGAACAATAGATGAGGAAGATGTTCTCAGGGGCAGCACTGACTAACCTGCATTTTAAACATACCGTGCACTTCTCCTGCAAAGATTTCTGTCCTCATCGATCTCCTGATAATTTCTTCCTCACCTAACATACCCTGAAAAAAGTTTAACCTTCCCCCTCAAACGCGCACACACTTGAAAATTGAAGAGCACTTCTTGAAGTTCTTTCTCCCAAACTGGATGTGTTGTTCAGCTTTCTGAAGCACTTGGTGGCCTCTCGAGAATGTAAGATTTTACATGTGGAAGTGGATTTTCAGATGTCCGTGTGCTGGAGTATGGGGCAGAGGTGTTTGCACCCTCTCATCACCGGGCACACCCTCCCCAGGCTGAGGAATAGTCGCACAAAGCGACCTCTTTTTACAGCACAGGTGCTCATTTGATTTCAGTGGTTGCTCACATGCAACAAAGCCAAGTGCAGCTCCTGGGGAATTCTGTTGACTTCAGTAGATTTACACTGGTGTAAATCGGGAGCCAAGTGACAGAGAAAGCCCATATGTTCTCCTGGAGTGCTGATTACAGGGGAAAGGAGCTGGATCAGAAGAAAATTATTGCACCCAGATTGTTTTCAATGTGTTAATGACTAGCTTAAGGCAGCAAATAAAAACAGAATCAGAGGTGATTTATATTTATGCTGAAATCTAAACAGGTCTGGCCCTAGGCATTTGCATTTGTCCCTGTCGAACACTGTGGCTGACTTCAGACCTCTTGAACTGCAAGGAATTGTTGAAAGAGTGAAGGGAAAGCTAGCTTGTGTTAAGTCAGTGTCAAGGACTCTTGGATACAACATAAATGGGAGAAGGGGTTGTATGTATGGGAAGAATTGGGGGGCAGATGAGGAATGTTATATTTGCATGAAAAGTGCTGCTGCTTATGGGGAAAATATTTATTATTATTATTACTGTTATTTTTTTTTTCTAGATCTTGCCCCAGTTCCCTGATTAACAGTAGCTGCTCTGGCAGATCTATCTCACTGAAGTCATGAATTATTGGTATATATTAATAAGTGACAAGAGCTCCCTTTCTTTCTATAAGCAGGGCTTACCATTGCACCTCTTCTTCCTCTGTGGCTGTTTCTGGCTCTCTATCCCAGCTTTGCCACTCCAAAGTTTAGTTTTGATCAGCAGGGGTCTCAGTTCACCCTGCTTGGGTATGATTTGAGGAGTATAGCTTAGTGCTATGTAGCCAGACGGCCTGTGTGAGGAAAGATGGATGAAGCCCTTTCTATTATAGGCAGTGATGCTGTAGCAAAACCAGCATATAAAATAGATACATGCCTTATTTGTGGTATAGTCCCACTTACATTCAAATTCACATAAAAGAAAAAGTGAAATCTATTCCCTTCTTCCTCGCCTACTCAGAAATGTGGTGTAGGTGTTTCAGTGACACACTGAGTTCACAGCACCATTTCACAGCTTCTTGTTAATGTATGCCACAGTAGAAATCTCATTCATGGATGGCAGTGATCTTATCACAGATATTGATTCATCAGCTGAAGCTAGGAGCTTTAGTAATGAGTCTTTCCTACACAGTTATTTGATGGCTCTGGTGTCTGATACCAGTGGAACAAGATGGTGTTGGCTGATGTATGGTGGGTGGTCTCAATGGAGGGTACTTTTGAACTGAGGCTTTTCTGTGGATCTGTGAGGATGTTATGTGTGGGTTTGGAGTAGGTATTCTGCATCAAAGGGATTCTTAATTTCTTCTTCCAGCATTTTCCACTGAAATCCAAGTGTCTCTTTATTATGAAACAGCAGATCAAAATGGGGAGGAGGGGGAGATGAACTGTTGATATTGGCTGTTTTCAGCTTGAATGACTCTTTCAAATAAAATCTGTCATTAATAAATTCCATTTTCAAAAGTTAGCCCTGGAAAATAGACTGTAGGGTATAGGAACAAACAGTACTGGGAAAGGGAAAGTTAGTTAGTGGAAAGCTTTCTGGTTTTCTGGTTTTTAGTCTGTTTTCATTCTTTTCAGGGAACGTGGGGAGAAGCAAGGGCTGGAATTCCTGATAACTGAAAATGCCATAGTAACTAGGAGACATTTTAGATGCTTAAGCTTTATCATCCCCAAATTTCGAAGGTTCAGTTAGAAAACCGTTTCAGTGAAGGGTGACAGTTACCTCACTGTACAAGTCAAACCTGCCCGTTCAGAGTCCATGGGCACTTGCTACTCTCCTAGTCTTCATGAATTCTGCTTCCCAGGATTCCTTTTAATCTGAGAATTTTCCTATGTCAACAGGCTGCTAGTCATCCTCAGGCTTTTGCAGAAGGACCGAGTTCTTGATGCATTTTGTTCATTTGCGTACTTCTTTCAACTTTAATACATTGTTACCTTTGTGAACAGGTAAGCAATGTCCTGTGGCAACAGTCTGTTGTCTTCAGTGTTATTAAGAAAAAATAAATAAAAATTAAACAAAAATTTAAAAAAAATGGCAATGTCCTGTCAGAAAACTGGAGGGCACAGACTCAAAGAGAGTGATGAAAGAGACAAGTTGTTGTAAGGGACAGCACCATCCGCTTTGTTGACTGTCACTTGTGCAGAGAGGACAAGGCACTTATTAATTTGTCAAGGACTCATCTGAAGAGCTGTGCAAAGAAGGCAGATAGGTGTATTCACAATACAAAAGGGGGGGGCAATGAGATGGTTGTCAAGGCAAGATAGAAAGGTGACCTGAGCTATTAAAAAGTGGATTCAGGCATCTCGTTTGGAGAATTGGGCAAAGGCATTAAGTGACACAGCTTTTCTGCAAGACAGCAATGAAAGCTGTAAGTTGTTGCTGAGCAGCAGAACATAAGTATAGGTAGTCGTTTATTGTGCACAATAGGATACGAAAAAGAGCAGGCTGGCTCCTAACTGCTGGGGTGTTCTGTTGTGGGGTTTGTTGGGGCTTTTTGCTCGTTTGTTTTTATTTTTATTAGGAGACTTTTGTATTTTTATTTCTTTCACTGAAACCTCTGGGGGGAAAGGGCTGTGGTCTCTAAGAGGATGGAACAGCACTTGTGGTATCACTCTTTTCATTGCCAATATACAGTGGTTAGAATGGGAGTGCATTCCTCCATCCTTCTTTGACCCCATATAGAAGCTTCTCTAGAAGACTCAAATATGCCATGCCAGATGAGACTTATTTCTGTAATAGACCCTTAAGTGACTGCCAGGGAGATGCAATGGAGGGCTAAGACATAACAATGGTGAATGAAAGAGACTTCGCAGCTGCAGTCTGCTCTGGGGCTCTTCCTCAGGCTCTGTGTTCTCCTAAAACCATGCTGTGAAATGTAAGCAAGTCACATAATTAGTGAATGAAAACCAGTCTAGAGGCATTTTGGGACTGTCGGCTTGGCTGAAAGACAAAGACAGAAGCGCTTCTCTCAAAGGAAAGCTGCTGAAATAGACAGTGACGTATTTGCAGAAAAGGAGAATCATCTTCTGACAACTGGTGCCAGTACTTCAGATCAGAAGTAGGACCAGCCATGGATGGGAAGGATTCAAAAATCTAGGGATGGTTTTTGGAAGGAAGAGGGTTTAAAGCAGATTATTAATAATCTCATTACTTTGACAAATGATCTAGAAACCACCTCTAAAAGACACCTGAGAGATGACTGGTGTTATTGCTATTGGGCAATTCCAAGTTGCCCATTTAAGGTATTAGTCAGCTATGGATCGACAAAAAACAACAGGTGAATATCCCTGACTCACAGCAGCTCAGTTCTGGGCAGCTGAGGTCTTACTGCTGGTGCACAGTTTATGGCAAGGGTCTATTACAGAAATAAGTCTCATCTGGCATGACATACTTGAGTCTTCTAGAGAAGCTTCTATATGGGGGCAAAGGAGGAAGGAGAAATGCACTCCCATTCTAAACAGTGTATATTGACAATAAAAAGAGTAATGCCACAAGTGCTGTTCCATCCTCTTAGAGACATGCATATGAAAAAGAGAGTTAAAAGTGTATGTATAACTCAATTTTTAAGAACTCCAGACTAAGGCTGAGTGTACACAGCTCTAAAGACAGGATGCTTTGAACTGATGTGCAACTTTCTTGGGTCTGATCCAGTTAAATAGTAGTAAGTGTGAGGAAGATGAGGATAGAAAAATTATTTGAGAATCTAGTGCTCTGGAATGCTAACATGTTTATCGCCAGTCTAAGTTGGCAGAGTGGATACTGAGAAGAGACATTAATCACAGAACAGGCCTAAGTTAAAGGAAACTTGCAATGTTGCTGCTAATTGTAAGGGCAGGGGATGTTTAATGAGATGGAGAGTTCCATTCTGAAATTTCTGCAAGCAACCCAATAGAGCAATACAGTCTCCTTTTCCATGGGTAGGCAAATTGGAGCTGTGGCGCAGATCCCTTTCACTTCCTTACAAAATCTTCACTAATCTCTTGGTTACAATAAAAGTTTGTCTCAGTCATAAACTCCAACACAGACTTCTTCTGAAGTACTACCCAGCAGCAGGACTGATATTGAATCTGTGGAGACAGACCTCTGCCAAAGTGTAATTGCAGGATTGGGGACTTATGTTAATCAGAAGTCTGTTCCTAAATCTGCACAAACCATGTGAAGACTCCCAACGATTTCAGTGGCTTTGGATCAGGCCTTCATTTGTGCTTTTCATCTAGCACATATCAGAGAGATTCCTAGCTGCCCAGTTTGGTAGGTTGCAAGATGTTGGTGTCCACCTTCTTCAAGGCTATAGCTGGATGAATATCACTTGGGAAAACACAGTTTCATAATTACTGAGAGTGTTGGTTATAAAAAAAAACAACCCACGTTTTATGATAAGCTTTTTTCTGTGATTTTTCACTTGCACAGTATTTACAGCTCTGCAAATCCATTGTGAAAATTACTTTCCAGTGCCTTGTACATTCATTCCTTGCTTCCTCTGAACCACTGCAAGTAGGGGTACAAGGCAGAGTCTGGAAGACTTGGAGCCACCATTGAAACTGAAAGAAACAGAAAACGGTCTTCTTACTTCAAGCCTTACCATGGCCTGGGTGCTCTGTGGACTGACCTCATTGGCCTTAAGATCAGGTTTTGTCTGGTTGATCACTGCAGAAAGTCCTTCTTTGTTACACAGTGTGTTTTATTCTGAATTACAGTTGCTGGTTTATATTCACTTCCTCTCTGCTCTTAAGCATCTTGAAGGAGCTAATTTCATGAGCATTACTTCTGAGAAGATTATTTTTTTCTCTCACCTACTTCTCCATTCTCACTTTCACCTCTACTGCTGACTCTAAAAAGTTCTCCTCTTCAAATTGTATAAGCATAAGATTGATTTCTTCAACCCCTTTTCTTTTCCCTCTTCATATTCCCCACAGATCAAGCTTTTACTCCCACTGTCCGTTTTCTCTTTACAAAAGAAAATGTATAATATAAAGGCAGTAATGGAAAGAATAAAAAAAAAGTGGTAAAAGCATCCTGTGTTTTATGAAGGAGATGGGAGACCCGTGTGCTGGGACAGCTGCTTAAAAAGTACGCTGGTTACCTGGGGAGCACAGTAGTGAGGAACAACAGGTACAGGGGTTTCTGTAGTTGCTTATCTCCAGGCAGAGCCTGGATTTGAGTGGAATTAAAAAGTTCTTTGGGAACATGAGGGAGAAAGAGTGCAAAAGCCATGCAAACAGAGAGATAGATTGCTGCCCTGCCAGGATTCTGGCGGGCACCGGGGGTACCCAGGGCTCTCACCAGCTCTGTAAAATAGTACAGTTAATTTCCTCTTCCTCTTAAGAAGTACTGTTTTACTGTGTGGTTTACTGGACACTACATTACAGGGTCATAGAAAAGTGTCCTTTGTCCTTCACATACTGCTCTGAGCATGCCCAGCAAGTGAAGCATGACATTAAGCCACAAAGCAGTAGGAAAAGTGATGTTACTGGTCAATATTTTAGAGGAATTTTAAAATAATCTTTGGAGAATGGATTTAATTCTAGGTTCATTCTCTACCTGGGTTATCTGATTTTGTTGGGGTTTTTGCAGGGTTGAGGGTGTGCTTGGAATTATGTTTGGCAGTTGTTTTTCTTAAATTTTTCTTAGTTTTCTTTGTCATGCTCAATGAAATTCTGACTGGTAAAATACCCCATGACACATCCCAGACAATTCACCCCATGTTTTACATGCAATTAAGCCCTCAAGTGACTTCTGCTGAGGCCTCTTTTCATTCATTGTGGGAGATAACAGATAATGTAGAGAAAGCAGCTGATTCTCATGGAGGTGGGAGTGGAGTTGCCTGATTGTCCACAGCGGACAGGCAGGCAGGCAGGCATTGAGCCAGTCTGTAGTGAAGTCATGCCTAGGAAGATGCAACAGGTAGTTGGGTATTGTCTCTCTGGAGCACTTTATTCACCTTCCTGGATAATTGTCCTGGGTTCAGCAGTAACAGGCATTTTCAATCCTTTTTAGTAGCTGGTGCAGTGCTGTGTTTTTGACTTTTGGCCTGGTGTCATGGGTTCAGCAGCAGCAGTCATTTTTCTCCTTCTTGGTAGCTGGTGCAGCGCTGTGGTTTTGATTTTGGGCCTGAGAGCAGCGCTGATAACAGCAGTGTTTTCAGTTACTGCTTGGGAATGTTTTGGTCTGACCAAGGACTTTCTGAGCCTCATGCTCTGCCGGGGAGGAGGGGAAGCTGGGAGGAAGGAGAAATAGGACACCTGATCCAAACTGACCAAAGAGGTTATTCCATACCGCAGCACATCATGTCCAGGATTTAAACCAGAGAGCAGGGACCCAGAAGGTGGAAGTGGGGGGGGGGGGGGGGGGGTGTGTGTGCACTGCGTGGTCGGGTTGATGTTGGATGGTGAGCAGTTGTATTCTCTTTCTTTGTATTTCTCTTGTCATTATTATTATTGGTGGTAGCAGCAGTGGTTTGTGTTATACCTTAGTTACTAAACTGTTCTTATCTCAACCTGTGGGAGTTGCATTCTTTTGATTCTCCCCCCATTCCCCTGGGACTGGGGGAAGAAAGGGGGGGAGTGAGGGAAAGAGCGACTGTGTGAGTTATTGAGGGGCCTAAACCACGACACCTGGGAATAGTGCTGATAACACCGATGTTTTCAGTTGCTGCTCAGTAATGTTTACTCTGACCAAGGACTTTCTGAGTCTCATGTTCTGCCAGGGAGGAAGGGAAGCCAGGAGGAAGCAGAGACAGGACATCTGACCCAAACTAACCAAAGAGGTATTCCATTCCACAGCATGTCATGCCCAGAATGTAATAAATGGGGGCAGGGAGCTGGAAGAGTTGGTTTACTGCTCAGTTGGGCTTAGTATCGGTCAGTTAGTGGTGAGCGGATGTATTCTCCTCCCTTGTTGTTTCTCTCATCATTATTATTATTGGTGGCAGCAGCAGTGATTTGTGTTATACCTTAGTTACTGGACTGTTCTTATCTCAACCTGTGGGAGCTACATTCTTTCTAATCTCCTCCCCATCCCTCTGAAAGCCGGGGGGGGGAAGCTAATGATCTGTGTGGCTGATTTATAGCTGGGCTTAAACCGCAACAATAATGTATTCTTTGCTTTGCCTTTGTGCCAGATAATACACTGATAATGGCTAAGGACTTTTTTATGTTATTTTCCTTTGTTCCTCATGTGTTCCTAGAAATTAGAGAGGAAAATGACATTGGGTTGCATGCTCTGTATTCTTCAGACAAAGCCAGCTTGTCCTCTCTAGAAAAGCTTGGTGCGTTTACTGCATCCCATGTAAATCATATAGAAGTACCATCTCGAACAATTACACCCTGGCGGTTTCTGGTGGCTCAAACAGGAAAGCAAGAGGGTAGGCTTTTGGAGCACACATCTAAATACATTGGTATAACTCCACAGCTTCATGGGATTATTGCTGCATTACAAACAGTTGGTCAATGCCAGATTACAATCAGGCAGTGGGCACAACTGTGCGAATGGCACACCTGTTTGACCTGTACAATTTGCTGCTCAGCCTCTGATTTCAGAGCACAGGTTGCACCCCTGCAGTCCCCTAGACACTAACCAGGCAATACTGCTGGGAGATTGCCAACATGATGTATTTTTCAGTGGAAAAGGCTGACAGGAGCTGCCACAAAATTCTGTACTTGTGCCTGGATTTAATATACCAAGCTTTACCCAGCAGGGAAAGAAGTCGGCATGGCTACAACAGCTAGTCCCTTGCTCTGAATAGATGGCACCTCTTACCTTAGTCATGCAGTAGGCAACAGCAAGGCCATTTGTGGTTGCACTGTTATTCTCAGATGCCTGTGCAGCATATGGGCCAGCAGTGACCCCATGGTGAGGAGAACTGAAAGGGGATGAAGGGGGCCTGGATCTGGGCAGTACTGAAAGGGCTTCATCCTCCTTATCATCTCTACATGAGCCTGATGATTTAAGCTTGCCTGGAGCTGCATGTGGTGTAACTTGACTTTTAGTGCTGGTACTAATGTCCCACTCTGTCCACATGGCAGGATCTTTACATAACAGGCATATGCACTTCTATGAAAATATTGCCTTATTCCTCTAACCCTTAGCTAAGTGGAGCTTGTCAGGTGAGTGACGAAAAAGAAAGGTAAGAAAGGAACTGCTGTCACAAAGCTATCGTTTACAAAGCCTGCTGGAATTTGCACACAGTTCATAGTGGCAGCTGATGATTTAAGATCACTGTTCAATTTAAATTGACAGAGTTTGGGCAAAGTTCAATAACAGTCTGGCACCTACAGGTAGGGATGGGCAAAGTGAATACAGATTCTGACATTAAGGAAAAAAATAGTATTTAGCTCAACTGAATGCTAGGGCCAAGTATTTTCCTGTCTACCACTTCATTACAGCATTAAGGTTTTTAGGTACAGTGCAAAAAAACTGCGTTGTCACAGAAGGGTGCTCTGAAGACTGCCTTTGTGATAGCAAGCTGGGGTACGTGGCAGAACCTCGAGTAACCATAGAATCATAGAATAGTTAAGGTTGGAAAGGACCTTAAGATCATCGAGTTCCAACCCCCCTGCCATCAGCAGGGACACCTCCCACTAAACCATGCCACCCAAGGCTCTGTCCAACATGCCCTTGAACACTGCCAGCGATGGAGCATTCACAACTTCCCTGGGCAACCCATTCCAGTGCCTCACCACCCTTACAGGAAAGAATTTCTTCCTCATATCCAATCTAAACTTCCCCTGTTTAAGTTTGAACCTGTTACCCCTTGTCCTCTCACTACAGTCCCTAATGAAGAGTCCCTCCCCAGCATCCCTATAGGCCCCCTTCAGATACTGGAAGGTTGCTAGGAGGTCTCCACGCAGCCTTCTCTTCTCCAGGCTGAACAGCCCCAACTTTCTCAGCCTATTTTCATACGGGAGGCGCTCCAGTCCCCTGATCATCCTCGTGGCCCTTCTGTGGACTTGTTCCAACAGTTCCATTTCATTTTGATGTTGAGTATACCAGAACTGCCCACAGTACTGCAGGTGAGGTCTCATGAGAGCAGAGTAGAGGGGCAGGATCACCTCCCTCAACCTGCTGGTCACGCTCCTTTACAACATTGCATTGCATCCTTATCAGAGACTCAAGCTGGCAACAGTTGATTTTGTAAGCTTAGAAGTGCCCCTCAGCAAAAAAAACTGCACATAAAAGAACAAGCAAATAATACCCAGAATGGATCATTGGGAATCCTTCCTCCCTCTAGGAATGACACTGTGAACTAGCAGAGTAACTCTGATCTTCAGTCTGTTACTGGCAAAGTAGGGCTACCAAATTAAAAGCATTTCAGATGCAGTGCACATTTACTTTCACCTGGGCTGGAATGGTTGCTCAGCACAACATGATGTCAGGCAATTTAGAGCCTCTAAACCTGAAACTTAGAAGTTCTTTTGTCTAACTTGGTGCTGAGTGAAGCTCTCCAGATGGCTTTGGCGCAGAATCATGTTAGACCATATCCAGTTTGCCTCTGCACCTTCTCTGCAGCAATCTATTAGCCTGTCTTGTTGTTCTGGTAGCTGGATTTTTGTGTTTTGTGTTGGTTTTTATTTTTATTTTGGGGGGCTTACAAGCTTTGGGGGGCTCATTTTATTTTGGGTTTGGGGGTGTTGTGTGGGTGTCCTTCCCCACATTAGGTTATCTTTTAATACAAATATAAATCTTTTATTTTTATCATATAAAAATGTAGTTTTTATATGTAGTTCTTCCTCGTGTCTAAATGTGTTTCAGTAAATCCTCCTTCTGTTCTGGCAGCTTCAAGTAGTCTGCCTCTCTCACCCCTCAAAATAATAACTGAGTTTGAAAAGAAAGTTTATATTGTTTACTTTCATTTATAGCTAACCATTGCGTCTGCCTTGTGACCCAATAATATGCCTTCTGCTTATATCCAGGTTGGTGGCAGCTCCTAGGTTGAATGCCTAGGCCACCTCTAATGTGGTAACAAATTGCTGATTATCAAGGGAGTAATAACACTTACTTAGACGCCCACACACAGTGAATCTAGATTAAGATATATGAGAGAGAAAGTGAAGGTGAGAGAATGGTGGGTTTCTTAATTGGTGTGCTGCTAAACAATAAAATGCAACTCATCTATTGCCCATTATTAATAAATAAATAAATGGACATAATGAATATCTAACATGATAAAGGTGATAAAATGAACAGCTGGAAAAGACCTAATGTTACAGCCTATCACCTTCTATATTAATCAAAGGAGTGAAGCGTGTGTTTCTCTTAATGGTTATATAGAAGGGATAAAAAGTTGTCTTTTGTTTCTGATGCTTCTCCCTTTTGAAGACTTCCGTCTGCATTGAATGTTATACTGCCCAACTGTAAAATTACTCTGGTGATACTTAACTTGTTTACTACACCAGCTCAAATGAACCAGGCTATAGTGTAGTTTGGGATTTCTTTTGTCAGGTTTTCCATCCAAATGAAGAATAATGTTGTCTTTTTAGTTCTGTATTCTTTGGTTTTCCTTGAGGTTGTCTTAAATTGAAGTTCATATTTAAGAAGTGATTCTTCTTAAAGATCTCTAAGCTCATCTCTTACAATGACCATTCAAAAGCAGTGATTCTGTTCCTTTTGATTCCATTCCATGTCTTACAATTTTTAAACTTTGTTCTTGCAGTTAAGAAATCCTCTGCAGATCTCTGTCCTTATAAAAAAATGCATATTTTTAGTCTTATACAGAATATCTGAAGAACATAACTGCAGTGTATGTAGATGCTAGGAAAACAAAAATAAACTTGCAAAATAAACCTTGTGGTCTGGTGGTTGATATGGAGAAGGAGATCATTTTGATGAGGTGGTTGATAAGGAGAAAAAGATCATTTGTGTTCTTTGAATGACTAGGTTAAGTGAGTTTTAGGGGGTTGTTTGGACTTAGTTTTGGAGGCACTCCCTTTTGCTTCTGACTTGGCACAGAATGGTACTAATTCTTACTTCTGGGTTTGCAGGGTGGAGTGGGGTGGGGGTTTGGAGTTATTTGTGTGATTCGTTGGGTTTTTTTGTTTGGGTTTTTTTTTCCTTGTCTGAAAGAGCAAAGTAAGGCACTTCCATTTACTTATAATCTCCTAAACTAAGATGCGTAGCTTAGTGCTCTTGGTGGGTTGCATAAAAGACCCATATATGAACCAATAAAGAAATGCTCCTAGATTGATTAGGCACTTGATAAGGCTCAGGCAGAGGAGATCTGGCCTAAATCCATTTTAAGTTAGGTACAGGTCTGAGTTGTGCCTTTTCCAGCCTGCAGCTGCAGACCATTGAAGCCGTTGTCTAGGATACAGGCAGACTTGGTCTATTCAGCTGATGTTTTAAATGCAGAAAGGAAGGACGGCCTTGGGGCTAAAGCATGACTGTCATGAAGACCTCCTGTGTGGCATTTAATAAGTCACATACTGTTACCAGAGCTGCTCTTATCTTTCAGGCAGGAAGGTGCGCATAGGTAGGAGGCACTTTGAAAATGCAGGTACGAGAGAAACATACTGATGTCTGTGTCCTGCAACTACAACCTTCTTTGCGTTGTGTATCAGTGTCACAGGACTGAGCGGAGATAAAAACTTCTAATTAACTTGCTTACTTCACTGAAGTTTGAAACTTGCTCTTCCAGCTTCCCTTTCTGCCATACTGGCTAGTCTTACAGATCAGAGAAGCTACAGACACGTTTGTGGCTGTCTATCATGAAAAGGTGAGAATTAGAAAAGCCCTGTGATCCTATATGCTGTGTCATCATTGAGCAGCATTCCCTGGCAACAATGACGCAGCCAGCATGCTAGAAATAGGAAGACCCATGATTTTCTGCTCATGGGCTTCTTGAGTTTCCCTGCTAGGTAGTTACAGTGATGAAGCAGGAGCCCACCATTTCTTGATTGCTTCTGCCAAGGAGTATCACAGAGGTTCTGCTAAAACATCTTCCATCAGGAGACCCTTCACCTATGAAAATGAAATCTCCTGTATCAGAGAACCTCATAAAATTACCTAAAAGGTGCTACTGCAGGTGATTGATTTCCTATGACAGCAGAAATGGAGACAAGAGAGATTTCCCAAAAGTTTGCGTGTTCAGGCTAGATACATAGGGGCTAATGCAAGTCAACCTCTCCCTCCCTTTGATGCAGTGATTTTCTATGGAATGCAAAATAAACTACAGAACAAAGCAATTAGCCGGTGTCTCTGGAAAGCAGTTCTCTGATTATCAAGAATGGCCATACAGGAAGGATCTGGTAAGACTCTCTCTCTGAGCTACAGGGCTTTAATCAACATCTTGCACAGGGGAAACTGCAGGAAAACTCTGCATTATTTTGCTCCGTTGCTGTAAAGAGTAGAATAAACAACAAATCCCCAATAATCACAGCTCATAAATTCTTCATCATGTGAACGGCCCTTAGGTAGATATATCCACGCAGGGAGGTATGTGACAGCTTCTAGGCATAAACTGCTGCCCTCTATGCAGCCTACAAATTGCTGTGTACACTAGCTAATACTTTGCTGATGGGCTGGTTGACAGGAAAGAGCTCTTGACTGAAAACAGGCCATTTTTCTCCTCCAAAGTAAATCTATTTTCTCATCACCGTGTTTTGCAGTAATTCAGTGATACACAGCTTGCCACGCCAACATCATTTTCCCTAGCTGTTTAATAACCATGCTCTGAACCAGAGCTGCAGAGTATCTTCTTATTCTGCTCCAAATGTAGGAGAGGAGGGGTAGATATGAAGAAAAACATCTGCTCCTGAGCATGTCATAAGTAAGGTTATACTGCCAACTGCAGTCAGTATCCCTGCAGCAGCTGTAGGCAAGGAATGAAATGAGAGGAAAGAAAAATCAAGATGGGAAAATATTATTGACTTTTTCTGCAGCAGTGAGTTTAACCTGACTTTAATATCATTTGAATTTAAAATATTCAGGAGCTGCTGCTTGCAAATCCATTTGCAGAGCTGGAAGAAAGCTCCTATCTTATCTTTAGAGTGTGTGCAAAAATGGAAAGAGATAATGCTGGATAAGTCTCTGCTGATGTTCCTCTGTGCCTCAGAAAGGAGACTTCTTGACTCACACATGAAGGAAGTCAAACCATTATGAAATGTTATGAAAGCAGCATCCAAGGCAAGCTTCAGGGCTGTGCTGAGGCCAAAATGTCCTTCGGACTGGCATAGGTAACCAAGGCTTAGCGAAGAAAACAGCACAGAAAAACGTCTTGCAAAGACACATGAGCTCTGGATCAGCTGTCTCTGCAAACTCTGGAGAGTTTGGGTTTTGTTCTTCACTTTGCTGTTGGCTGTGTCACAAGTCTGGTCACCCAGGTCCAGGCATGCAGAAAGTAGCAGGTCTGAGGGGCCTTGGGCTAAGGCGGGTAGGATAGCACTGCCACTGGCTGCCGCTGCTGACATTTCACTGGCAAAAACCAACAAATCCTGAGGCAGAGAAAATCAATGGGCACTGCTGAAATGCTTCTGCTTTTTTGGTCGCTTGTTTCTCTTGGGATTTTTTCAGGGGTACAGGTCTGACCTTAACCTGCCTGCTACGATAACCCAGGGAAGTGCTTGGATATAGCACCAGGGCTTTCCAGCTTCTCTACATATATCATGTTTAATTTAAAGTAAATTTCTAATGAGAATATTTGACGTAATATTTTTCAATTGGCAGAGCATTACCCACCACATGCTGTGTCTCTCTTTCCGTAACCTGGTCCCTCAGGAGGCCCTGAAATCAACTTTCTTGCAATGGGACTGCCTTCTCTTCACTAAGTTTGCATTGATTTTTTTTATCATTTTCAACACTGAGTTAGAGGACCTTTCACTCCTGCCACTCCAGCATTTACTGAAACAGTAAAGCAGTCTGCCTGTGGTATTACTACAGCTACTTCAGCATGGCTAGCGCTAGTTGAAAAAGGTATTTCCAATGTGTTCTAAGGATGAATTTTTCTTTCATCTGTCACTTTAAAAGCACAAAAGAATATAATGAAATATAAAAAAAGTATGAAAGCAAAACTAGGGGAAATGTAGGCCCTCTCCAGAAGGAAACGAGAGACCTGGTTACCCAGGGTATGGAAAAGGCTGAGGTAACCAATGACTTTTTTGCGTTAGCCCTCTCTGGCAAAAGCTCCAGCACTGCTCAAGCTGCAGAAGGCAGAGGAAGGGATTGGGAGAATGAAGAACTGACAGCTATAAGAGAAGATCAAGTGCAAGGTCCAGCACCTGAGTTGAGGCAATCCCAAGCACAAATACAGGGTAGGCAGAGACTGGGTTGAGTGCAGCCCTGAGGAGAAGGGGATGTCGGTTAATGAAAAGCTCAACATGAGCTGGCAGTGTGCACTCGCAGCCCAGAAAGCCAACCGTGCCCTGGGCTGCTTCAAAAGGAGCGTGACCAGCAGGTCAAAGGAGGTGATCCTGCCCCTCATGCTCTGGTCTGCCCCACCTGGAGTATTGCGTTCAGCTCTGGGGCCTCTCTGTGTTATGTTTGGGGTTTTTTTTTACACCAACAAATAGAGTCAGGATGAGAATGTGCAGAAGAGAAGCTAAGGGGTGTTTTAACCAGGAAATGAGCACAAAAATATGTAACTTCTGGAACTAGCTGCGAGAGAAGGAACACCCTGCATTTTGGGATCACTGGTTCAGCCTCTGCCAAGAGTAGCAGTTATACTGCTCGAGCTCCTTGGTTTTTGCATATTTCTGTGCATCTCACTGGGAGGGAGGAAGGAAGAGGTTTTTCTAGGTGCCTTTTGCCTCTCTCCTGGAGGCACACTGTTGGGAGCCCAAGGATCTGGCTAGGCCTGGCCAGTACTTCCACTGCTAACCTAGCGTATGAATAGGACACATTGCTCCTACAACAAAGCCTGTGTACCTGAGTTCTTTCCCAGCTGGTTTTCCTTAGTTAATTTACTTACTTTTTTTAACAGCAATAAAATTAGTTACTTTCTGTTGCTAAGGCAGGAAGATGGCTATGTAGTTACTTAGGATAGCTGAGGGATTCAGGAGTTAAGGGTGCTGTTGGTAAAATGATATTCAGCAGGCCCAGAACATTAGGTGCTTTCCTAACACCTGAGAGAGTACTTAAGATGGCAAGTCTTGCTCAGATGAGATAAGCCTTCTTCAAAAGGCCTCTTTTTGATTTAGGTTTCTAAGAGCTTTTTAGAGGCCCGTTGAGGCACCAGCCCAGAAGTCTGCCCCTTTAATAAATGAAAGACCAAATTTTGTTTAATAGTCTGTTTCAGAGAAGATGCTCCTGGCAGATGCTGTTTATTGAAACAAAGGCTTGATGGGTTTTGCTAATGATGGTATCTTCTAGAAAATATTTATGCTCTGGGAAAAGTCTGAGTTGTGATCTTCTTGGTATGAGTTTTTATTGATGGATTCTAGCACTCTATTATAGCAAATTTATTCTTTCTTTTGAGTTATATACATTAAACCTTTTCCCTGTCATTAGTTTTCCTGTCTTCAAAATGAGAATTAGCATTGTAGAATATTATGGCATGGGCAAAAAAATGAATCGTTACTCTTCAGAAAAATAATTAACCTCCAAAAGCAGCTGCCGGAGAGCTGCCATTATAACATCAGCTGTACTCTGTTTCAGTTTTAGTCTTCCGCTGTCCTCCTCCAGCTCTGAGGTGTGTTATCAGCTTAGTTCAGTGAAAGCAGGAAGATAGATACCTTCAGCACAACACCTCCAAGAAGCAGGGTTTCAAATCTCCTGCATTCAGTAGAGTAACACCCTGTGCTTTTCTCTCTCCCCATCAGAATGCACAGCAAAGCTGTGACCCTGGCAGGGCACCTTAGCAGGTGTTGGCAACCCCTAGTGTCACTGATTCATTGTGCTTGCTTTGTGCAGGGGGGCTGCTTGTTAATTCAATCCTGTGTAAAGGAAATGGGAGACCCTTCGGACAGTGTCCTTAGACAGATGAGACCTGCGGGTCTATGCCAGGAAAAGACAGCTTTACAGAAAACCCACTGAGCTTCTGGGAGAGAGGAGACAGAAGAGAGAAGGAACATCTCTCTTGCTGGCAGTTCAGATTTGAATCCTGATATGTGTGTACTATAGCATTGATAGAGAAATATTTTGCCTGTCTACAGGCAGTTGTTTGCTAGTAAACACAAAACATTGCTTCAGAGATGATTAACAGTGACAGAAAAATTTAGGAACTGGGTAGAAAGCTTTAGTCTGCCTTGATCACAACTACCCATTATGTCAGTAGGTTCCGATTTTTCAGACTAATAGTACATGTACACTCATACGAGCACGCAACTGTGCACTGATCTCACCCTCAAGGGACTCTGGATTTATCTCTAATGCTGTCGGATTTTTTTACAAAAGATAGAGTACATTTACAAATACTCCATTGTGCTCTAATGTTTGGAACAGAGTGAAACCTGGTTCCAGTGGATATGGCAAAATGGAAGAAGGTTTATAAGGCTTTGCCCTCCTGAATGTAGTGGCTGTTAATTGAAACCATCTGTGAGTTTCTATCAGCATACATGAAATAAGAAAACAGTGAGGATTTCATGCAGAGAATACTCTTTCTGTAAAGAACATATGTTTTGCTGTAGCGCTGGCAGTGTGTTCAACTTTGTGTGATAATGATAGCAATAATAATTGTGGTGGTCTTTTGCTATTGTTGTTGTTGTAATGCATGTTTGCCTATTAAGACAGTTAGGGTCTTTGTCATCCGTTAGTGACCAAACTGTGGTTTAGCTAGTTTAGCTTTTCCACCAAAAAAGCTGGAAACATGGTGGAGATAACTGAGAGACATCTCAAGTAGGAAATACACTTCCATGCCTCCTGGATGTCTAACCTACAATTAGCAAATACTTCTGATATTTTCCTAGATACTTCTTTGTATCACTGCCTGGCTAGGTATGCACAGTCTCTGACTCTGGAAAGAGTTGTTCTTGTTAATTCAGAGCAGATTCTAGAAAGCTTGAGGGCTCCCCTCCCTTCTTTCATGTGTCTGTTGCAGCACGTGTATCCAGATGTGGTGCCACAGCTGTATATCCACTTGCTTTCACCATTCATAATGTGCCTGGATCTTTGTGCACATGGGCATATGAATCTCTGCAGCAAAGATGAGAATTTTTACAAAAATTTCTGCTAATATGAGACACACGTTGTCCTCAACAGATGGTGAGCTCTCTTTAAAACTGGGCACTTTAGTAAGATATCCAAATGCCACACTGACTTGGCATTAAATTAACACTAGCATGGAGACACTAGGAATGCACATAAACAGCATTTGAAGCTTTCAGGTACAGGCAATTGCCAATTCATGTAAAAATTGCTTCTAAAAATAAAATTAACTTACTCTGTTAGTGCTTTTTATTTTACTGTTTATATAACATTAAAAGATTCAATGATGTATCTCTTGAAGTGCATCATTTGGATCCATGGGTTACAGCCTCCCACAGTCAATGGGAGTCTCTGCACTGATCATGGCAGGCTCTGGACAGGTGTAAGCAGAGAAGACTGGCTTTGTCTCCAGAACACTGAGCAAGTTGCACCTCTCTTCTGTTACAGGGAGCTAAACCGGTGCAGTCATTCTCCTCAAGTTCTTGTTCCACTCCAGACAGGAAATAGTTTCCATACATCCTTACATCCCTATGCAATCCCTGCCTGGTAGTAATGCTTTATAACAACCTCCTGTTGCCGGAACAGTGTTTTCCTGGAGCTTTGTCTGAGAGCTTTTGTAGGGGAAGCATTTCTTTCCAACAAAACACTATCTCCTGACAAATTATTCCAGCTGATGAATCATGGATTTGTGTGGGTTTGTTCCTTTTTGCTACCTCTGCTGCTTTTGAAGCATTCTCAGGAAGGTCAACTGACCTTTATCGAGCCATGGCCATTGGCAAGATGATATCCATAATGAATGTACTTCAAGCAGCTAGTGGTCCAGCATGAGTGTTTTAACATCTGACCCCACCAGTACAAATAGCGTAAGAGAAAGAAGATACTTGACTTCTTTTCCTATAGGAGAGCAGCTTCCAACTGGTGTACCAGATAGTGTCTAAAATACCATGTATGCGCAATCTAGCTAGTTGAGCACTAGAAGAATAATGGATGCAATCCTTTGTTTAGTTCAACACAACAGGTCTCCTGCTTGTTTTGTTGTTTTTTTGTCACTGTACATACTACTTGTATTGCTGTCTGGGCAGATGCAAAGATTGCTCATCTTCTGCTATTGTCTAGGTTTGTTACTGTCTCACTTGCCCTAGCCTCTAAAGGAGTAGTTCAATTAAATCATAAATGTATGGAATAGTAAAATGAAGGCAAATATCAGACTTCAGGCAGGTAAAACATACTTTTTGCTTACTGTAATAATGGACATACTATCAGGTGCTCCAAGTTGACCACAGTTTTTAATAGCATTCCCCTTATGATTCCTCCATATCATGATGGAAGTGTTTTCCCAGTTAGGTACTGATGCAATATCTAAGGCAGAGTATAGTTAATACACTCTGTGATGAGAACTGAGTGAAAGATAGCAACATACTAGTCTGGGCCTTGAGTGAATATGGTGAGGCTTAAGGTAAATGAAGTTCTTCATCACTGCACTTGCATTTTTCAAACTGTTACTGTTTTTTCTCAAGCTGAAGAAACTTGGCCCATACTAAGCCAAGTATAATACAAGCATGCATGTTACTGAAGTAACCCTTTGTCCACTTTAGGGCTTTTGCCACATAAGCTGTCAGGCCGTCCAAGCACACAGTGTGCCACAGGCGAGCATTGGTGGAAAATCCCAGTAATTCATTTTGTTTGAGAGAACAAAAATAGGGAGATCCCCCTCTGGAAAGGAAAGGCTTACACATCAGCACAATGCCTTATAATTTTTAAGTTTGCACACTACATTAAGTATGGCATTTCTCTCTCAGTAATAGCATGGCTTTCTGCTCACTATGAGGGGTGTTTATTGCACTCTCCCTGAGTTTTTTGTTTGATTGTCTCCTTGGGGAGAAACACTTGAAGTTTGAGATGGACTAGGTTTCTGGTTTAGTGTCATCTAACATCTTTGAAAATTACCTCTTTCTCTTTGAACGTTGAAATTTGGATCCTATGATGTATCATTTATGTAGGGAGAGACCAGCCATACCCACTTAAGTATCTCTATTTTCCCATTTGTATAGTACATCCAAATGTACTTCTGTTTCATGCTATATTAATAACTGACCTAAAATGAACTTGAGCTTTTGCTGTTGCACATTGTTACTGAGTTTAACAGCCGAGTCATCTGAACTGATTGTTTGCAGTTAAAGCACTCTGAGTCCCTTTCCCTACTCCCTGGTTCAGCCAGTGCTTTGCAGCAATCTTGCAACACCGGGTTGCTTTCAGAGATCTCGAGGGACAAATTCAAATAACTCTATGCGAGATTTCTACTTTCTTTGAAACTAAATTTGAAAGATAAAACAGTATTGCCTCCAGCAGGTGCTAAGTAATACAATTTTTTCCATAAGAAGATTAGGTCTATAACTAGATCTTAAGTTTCACTCATACCCTGTTGTTATGTAGGTGTAAGACTGCTAAGGGCTCCTCCCAGTTCAAGTTAGCCCATAAAGAAGATGTGGTCCCTGGGAAATAAGAAGCAGCAGTGCACCCAAACTGGAGACTCTGAAGAAGCGAGTTTCGTCTCACTTCCTCACCCAGGGTACTCAGAGTTTACTGTAAGCTTTTGTCCTGCAAATAAACCAAGACTAAATGCTACAGGCAAGAGATGGAAATAGATAACTGAAGTTAAAACTTACTAGAAGACCATTACTTCTTCAGCTAGAAGCTTATTTTCAAATAAAGATGTTACGAGCAGCACAAATATGTGACTTTTCATATGCATTTTGCAGGGGAGCCTTTTTGTCAAAACAGGAGGGAGGGGAGGATAAAGCCAGACAAATCGTGCAGTAACAGCTATAACTAAACAAAAAAATAGGGAATGTAGAATTCAATTAAGAAGTCGTCACAGTAAACATGACAAGGAAGGACCTACTGTACTCACCGGATGGTGTTCCTGCCCTTATGTATGTATATAACATATGTATGTTATCTAGCTTACCCAGTTGTGAAAGGTGACTTTGATTTCAAAAACCTGCTGCAAATTTGTGTACTTTAGGGTGGTTCAAGTCCAAACCAAAAGTGTCAAGTGTTATTTATGTTTTGATGGCCAAATTAAGGTCTAAAACTCAAACACTGCAGATTTCAAAAGCATTTTTGTATCTGGACTATTTGTTTCTTATCTGCTTTAAGCCATTTGATTTGTTTGATGTGAGCAGGCTTGACCTATGCTCTCAGGCAGTTGGCAGCCATGCTGTTGCATTAGCAGAACATCAAATTTAAAACGATACATCCAACTGAATCTCCACACATCTTCTAGAAGGTTGGAAGAGCCTGAATGTGTTCCCCTGAAAATGTCTAGCTGGACATACTCTAATATCCTTTTGAATGACAGCCATCTGTGCAGTATCAGAGAGATCTCCATCTCTATTGAAGCACAAGCTAATGTCTGTCCTGCTGTGCTGCATCCTGGGGGCGGAGTTTTCAGGTCTAGGGAACTTAATCCACTACTAGATGTTCTTCTCCCTCTGAACAGCATTGTTGGGATTTTGGTGTGTTGCAGCATGGTAGGGGTGAATTTGTTCTGGGAGACCTGTTAGTTTTTCTTTCCGTATAGGACTCAGATGGCTCCTTGTGTGAGGGCACAATAACCCTTCCGGTATTGATCTTATACTGACATTTCATCATTATGTGCAGGTGGACTTATTCTTCTGTATAATTTTAAGGACAGCTAGGCTTCCAGATATTCCCTTCAGTGAACAGAGGATACACAAGAAAAGTAACACTGATAAAATAATTTTAACTACTTTCTTATACTCTGAAAATTATAACTGTTTATTCCTTCATTCCTAATTCAGTGCTCTTTTTGACTTAGAGTTTTGGACTCTACTTGTAAAGTTATTACCGTTGGCTAAATTATAGAACCCTACATTCTGTACCTCAGATCTAGATAAACGCAAAACTAGAAGTTATTCGAACTCATTTGAGATTAAATAAGGGAAAGATGACAGAAAAAAATGAGGGGATGGAAGTATTTCAGGCAGTTATCACGTACTGCCAAGCGCTCAAGTTCCAAGGTGATACACACCTAAAAATGGCATGGACAGATGTATCTGACAGTATCTTGCCCTCTAAGTGCTTGGTAAAATTACAAGAAAACCAAAACAATAGAGAAAAGGACTTTTTCTTCTTTTTATACCTCCACCTGTGACAGTTACCCTTACGATAGCCTGTCACACCTTTTGATAAAAGGTCCATCTTCAGTTTTAAATGGTAGCTATCTATGCTGAAGCATACATTCAAAAGCACTTTCTATAAACAGTCTCTCAGGAGCCTTTAGCTCCCTGCTAATATAATAACAACAGCAAAAAAACCAAAATCAGCTCCTGGGTCAAGCTGCCCTTGTTGAAGGAGGCAGGCAGAAAGCTTGGCAGAGGCTGCATTTCAGCATGTGTGGCTCGGAGCCGGGCTCCACACTGCTTTGGCCCCTGGCAAGTCACTTCCATTTATCCCATGAGGGAGCAAAGGTAGATTGTTTCGTTTACATACATGGGGGAGTTCATAGCCATTCTGCACAGGCAAAAATGACTCAAGCCACTGAGGAGCTTGGCACTGATTCTTCTCCTCTCCTTGAAAATCTGGGGCAACTGTGGAAGTAAATGAAACTGCACTCTGCTCTCACAAGCAATTTTAGGGATATATCAAATTTATGTGGCTTAGAGGAAAAAGCAGCAACAACCTGGGCCAGCTCCTCACCAAGCATAGCATGGTGCAATGCCTTGCCCTCACAGGGAGCTGTGTCTATTTACTCTATGTGAGGATATGTCTGAAAATCCGCTGGGAGTAAACAGGCATCTGTTCCTTGACCTTCTGCAGCAGCAGCTACAGCGCTCTGGATGAGAAAGAAACCTTTAATGAGACTGTCTTCCCTCTCCCTAGCCCCTCCTTTTAGCACGAATGTTGTCAGTAATAGCTTGCAGCAAATGCATTTTGTTCCATGATGAAAAGCCCCTCAATGCAGCTGAAGGACAGTTCTTCTCTATCACACATGTACCGTGTTCAGTAGAGATCGATTAAAAAAATTAAAACAAATCAAGTGCCATCCAGGGTGAACTTATTAAATCATTCAATCAGAATGGAATGAAAAAGTCTGCATCATGCTGATTGTTTTTCTGCACCGAAGGATATCACTGGGTCTGCAACACAGCAGAAAGGCAGTGATGGACACAGGCATGTATGTGAGCATGGGGGAATGAGGATCTGGGGGGGGGTGCAGGATGTACAGTATGAGAAGAAGCAGTGAGTAGCAAGAATCTCTCCTTTGAGCCAGAAAGACTAAAACATTTTTCTGAAAGAGAATGTCTGATATGGATGGGGGGGGGGGTGAACCTGCAAAAAAACCAAACCACCTTACAACGATAAAGACTGATGCAGCGGTGAACTCAATACTGCCACCCAGAGTACCTTTTTGCATAATATATGATGCTCTGTGTGGATCTGGAGACTAGGAAGATTAAAGCAGATGATCTTTCTGCATGCAAAGCAGCCAGAGACAGCATGATGGATCATTACTGAATACATTTCTGGCCATGTATAATTGTGTCCTGATCTTCCTTGCCGAAGTACTATCACAATCTCTTTGCCAGACTACATTACTTAGCTCGCAAGAGCCAAAAACGCTCTTTGTTTCTCTGTATTTTGTCCACAGCTATCTCTGGGGTCACTTGCATTAGAAGTATGCTACTGCCAGCTATTACAAAATGTTAAAATGGCATCAAAACATCCTACAGCAGACCAACAAGGTGAATCAGATAATTGGCTGCATGTAGGGTCTGGAAAATAAGTATCTGTTCAGATGTATGAGAGGCATGTGGCTTGTTTCTCTCTAATCCTTTGTGGTTATTTCTGCGTTGTCTGATGCAATGGGGAATGCTAGTGTAAAATAACAGAGGGGGGGATTCTTGTGTTGTGTAGTTTTCCATCATTTCTATTTGACATTTAATCAGACAAACATCAAAAGTATATTGTGCAGTGATTTACTGAACAAGGGTTGAATAATCCTTAATACATAAGTGTACAAGCTATGTAATGCAAAGATTCTGTGAACAATACAGAAGAAAGAAAGAAAATAATCTCTCTTGCTTACAAATGGAAAGCAAAATCAAAGGGGCTGTGTGTGAGCTGGTGCAATGACAACAGAGCTGGGAGTTTCAGCAGTCCTAAGATACAACTGCTGAGGCACAGGCAGGTGGTCTTGGTCTGCACAGCTGAGCTGCAAATTTCCTGTGGATAAGGTGACACAGCTTGTATTGCTGCCCCTTGCACTCATTAGAAGAGATTTGGTGCAGGCTTGTCAGTGTGGATCATTACCTGTTTTTACATCTGTGGGCTCTCAGTTACATCATATAGTCCACGATTTAATTTAAACCCTGCATTAAACAACCCTTTATTGCAAGTGGTGCCTATGAACATGGAGGTGCCTTTCACTTCTTAATAAATAGAAGTGAGAAATGCAGAAACTTCTAGAAAATGTCCCTTCTTCCTTCTCTTCCCTCCCTCAGCTCTGTAAAGTAAAACTAAAAATCCGAGGAAAGATTTAAATGAAAATTTCATGCTTAGATTTTTTTTTTCTTGGAAATAAATAGTGAAAGAGATTTTGAAGCAAGGTTTAAAATGGTGATATTACTGCTTCACTTAAATGACCGAAGTATTTCAGTAGTCTTTTTTAGCACTTATCATACATATATATATTCTTTTTACATATATATGTATATATGTAAAATACAATATACCTGCAAGCAGTCTTCAATTAATATTCAGTGTTACCGTTGGTCCTTGATATTGTGCTGTGCTAATTAAGTTGTAATGTGCAAATATACAAACATCATATTTCTTTCCAAGCTTATTCCTCTAGAAGTGTAAGGGGGGTTTATCTACATTATGGCATTAATTCTTTATTAACATACTGTTACTGAGCCCTTTGGATATAACCTTCAAGAATATTGATGATTCTGATTTTCAACATTTTAATTTCTACCCTTAAAAAAAGATGTCAACAGGCAAAAAGTACACTTTAATGCCTTATTATGCAGCTCAGCTCCATCTCTAATGCTATTTGTCATTTTTTTCAAAACTACAGAATTCATGCCATAAATATACATCATGGTATTTTTTATGTGATAAATTATACAAATGATACATTTTTCATTCTTGAAGATGTAAATAAGGTTTAGTTTGGATCAACACAAAGCTAGTATAGGTATGTCCTGGGTTCAGCAGTAGCAGTCATTTTTCTCTTTTATAGCAGCTGGTGCAGTGCTGTGTTTTTGACTTTCAGCCTGCAAACAGCGCTGATAACACAGATGTTTTTATTTGCTGCTCACTAATGTTTTGGTCTGACCAAGGATTTTCTGAGTCTCATGCTCTGCCGGGGAGGAGGGGAAGCCGGGAGGAAGCAGAGACAGGACACCTGACCCAAACTAGCCAAAGAGGCATTCCACACCATAGCACGTCATGCCCAGTATACAAACTGGGGGCAGTTACCCAGAAGGATTAGATCACTGCTCGGGTTGGGTTGGGTATCGGTCGGCAGGTGGTGAGCGGTTGCATTCTCTTCCCTTGTTATTTCCCTTATCATTATTATTATTGGTGGTAGCAGCACTGTTTATGTTATGCCTTAGTTACTGGACTGCTCTTATCTCAACCCATGGGAGTTACATTCTTTCTATTCTCCTCCCCATCCCTCCAGGAATGAGGGGGGGGGGGGGGTGGTGGAGGGGAGGGGGAGGAAGGGGAAGGGGGTGAGAGCAGCTGCATGGCTGACTGAGCTTAAACCACAACAAAGTATATAATTCTTTTTCAATGCTTTCTTTCTTTTTTGTCTTCAAGATGACTGGAGTTATCTCATTCCAGTTTGCACAGGACACAATA
Organism: Myiopsitta monachus; assembly: GCA_017639245.1. NCBI lineage: Eukaryota > Metazoa > Chordata > Aves > Psittaciformes > Psittacidae > Myiopsitta > Myiopsitta monachus. The sequence goes on along the minus strand of CM029921.1, from coordinate 69,526,662 downwards.
CAAAATGACATGTTAATAGAAAGCAACTGGTTGCCTCTAGGCAGCAAAAGATCAGCTTTTCCTGACATCAAAATGTTTGCTTGTCATATGAATCACAGAAAATGGAGCCATTTGGCTTGCTTGTTTAGGTTCCCATTTCAGAGTTTCTCTCTGTCCCTTCACTGCAACACGTCCAGAGTTGCTAGAAATGTCATAGCATAAATAACAGCCACGCTGGGTAGTGGCCTGGCTGTGGGACTTTGGCTTTTCCCAACTTGAAAGCAATGCCCTGAAGAATAACTGTAGCCAGTCTTCATGGGACAGGTTTTCGACAGTTGCTCTTCAGATTTTACCTGTGCCGGTACCAGACCATTGTGTGTCAGGAGAGGCCAACTTAAGGCCCTGCACTGCAGCATATATTAATGAACAGTAAGCTGGTACCTCCTTGTTGAGGAAAGTTGGCCAAGTAAGCCCATCTAGTCAAAAAGAAATCTGCCAACACAACAGCACTAGTTCTATCTTCAAAATCAAGCACCTGTGATGGTTGTTCCTTTTAAACCCAATTCTCATCCCTAAAAGGATGACTCAGTCCGAATTCAGAGGTTTGATCTCAGAGCATTCTCTGTACTAGCATGTGTTCTCTGAAGTTTTCCTTTAACAATGTCTGCAGCAAAACTGAGATTTCTGGTTTTTACACTGGAGGGTTTCCTAGGAAAATTACTGGTTTAATACAGGAGAATGACAATGGAGCTACATTAGAGTTTTTAACTAAGGGTTAAGAATTGACTAAATTGCTATTTCCCTCAGAAATTATGGTGTCTACAAGAGACAGCACTCTGCCACAACTTTTAGATGTGACTTCCATGTTTAATGGAAATCAGTGATAGACTCCTCTTGTTGCTGAAATGTTCACTTATAATTATTATAGATAAGTCATAAGAAGGCATTTCTGGCAGCATATAAATCTCAGTCAGACGGGAATAAATTGTTGTTACCTGAGAGCCAGATTTGATTTCTAGGTTCAGTGAAACCGGAAAATTTTCAACTAAACTCAGCCGAGAGATCTCCATGCCCCTAAAATGTTTCCCTTTAGGGGCTGTGGGGTTTCCGTTGTTTTTCTTTTTCCCCTTTTCTGTCAGCCACCTTTTAGGCATAGTCTATTTTTCCTCTAGAGAATATATACCTTTTTTTTTGTTTGTTTTTAAGAGAATGTACTGATGAATTAGTTCATGCAAGTCATTCCTGAGCATTACAAAAAAAGCCTTGAAAGTGATGAAATGGGTTTGTGTCATCTGTGAATGCAATGATACTTATCCCTGTTATCCTTCACATTTTCAATTCAAGCAGCACATAATTTATCATCTCCGCTGTCAAATGCTGCATGTAATTGTTTTGAGTAGAAAGCTTGGTGGGAGGGAGAGGAGAAGAATGGAAGGACAGATAACCTTTCACTTCTTCCCACAAGAAGTGCAGAGCAGCACCTGCTTTGAATTTGGCATCTGTCTACTCTTCAAGCACACCCACAGCACCATGTTTTAAAGTGGAGCAGCATGTCAAATGTAAGAATGTAGTTCAGCAGGGGCAACATGGGTAAACATCTTATTGGAACAATGAAGAGCATGAGGCTGGAAATATTTTGAGGGTTTGCCAAACTGAACAGTTGCATGGCAACCTACTGCTTATCACTCTGAAAGTGAAGTGACTTGGATATAGGATATCAGTGCACTGCAGTGGTCTCCTTCCTGTATCAATATTCTACTTTTGAACCGGCTTCATCCTTTCAGCCTCCTTCAAGAGGTCATGGATGTGACATGGTTAACAGATGGCAACACCTAGACAGGGGATGTCAGCTGCAAATGATGCTGGAAGAAAAGCTATTGGTTCTGTAGGAGAACATGAATTTGGCTGTTCCCTGGCTGTATTGCATTCAACAGCCATGGAGTCACAACAGACCTAACAAACAGAGCCTGTTTGTACAGCTGCTAATCAAGTCATGCAGTTACTGTATGTTTAGAAAACACACCTATAAAGTACAGCTACGAAAGTAAGAAAATGCAAAGGGGATGACTTGTGGCAGGATAAGGGGCTTCATTTTATTCCCCAAGTTAAGGCTATTGCAGTTTGTGGGATAGCTGATTCTTCTTGTGGCTTTCCCCTTTCTTTTCTCATCATGACCTGTGGTGTGTTGACTTCTATGATAGAACAGTCCTTTGGAAAGTTTTTTTTGCCTGTGTCTTTGTCAGAGACACCCAGCTGAACTCTCACCCAGCTCCTCTGCATCTCTTAGGCCTGAACAATGGCATTGAAAACATCTAGATATTTCTGCTAGCTGTTATCTTGCACCCTGGAGGAGCAGCAAAGGAGGGAACGTATTGGGAAGTTAAGACACCGAGGTGGATTTCACTGTATCTAGTAAACCTGAGCTTGGAGATAGCATTTCTGTAACTCTTTTCTTTTGCCCGATTAGTTAGAACAGAAGTGAAGTAGTACACTGCTGCTGGAAGAAGCAGGCTCAATGCCTGCCATATGGAGCAGTCCTAAGTGTAATAGGGAAAGAAATCCTGTATTCTTGTAATCAGAGATGGAGATCTTGAATTTCAGTAGAACTATTCTTCCAAGGTGTTCAGCCTTTGCTAAGCGCAGTCATTCAGCGTGATGTGTTTAATGGAGGAGTTTGCTTTAGTTTGGTTTCACCATGGAAGTAATGCTGGTCCTTCTATACAGAGAGGTGCTGTGGTATTACTCCATTGGCAGAAGCATGCAGGGCTTTGCCCTTTTCCCCACTGACTGTTGAGTCTGTGCTGTAAACCTTAGCTGGCATTGCCTACTTGAATGCGACAAAACAACTACCAAATTGGTCATAGGGAATGCAAAGACTGGACAAGCAAGCCCCATCAAGGTAAATCTAGCAATAAGCACCAACTTGTACCAACTGCATACTTCTTTCATGCTTTCTCTCAACCAGCCTGGTAGGAAAAATCTGCTCCCGCTGTGATGAAACTATGCCCCATGCACTGACTGACTGCAAATGAAGTCTTATGTTGTAGCTCTATGCTTGAGAAAGAAAAAAGGGAAACAGGACATGTTCTGCCCTGGTGTGACAACCGTTTGGGAGTGATAACGATGAGGAGTCCTGTCTTAAGAAGAACAGGAGGGTTTTGAGCAAAAAGGGTTGCCAGACTGGTGGTTTGATGTGAGCCCTTGCTGCGCCAGAACAGCAGCTCGTCCCCTGATAATAGATTAGCAGAAATTTCTATGCCTCTGTAGCATATTAACAGCAGCTTGCCTCTGTTTTGTTACATAAATAGATTAAGCTTTAGCTGTGCTCCTATCAGACAGATTTTCATTGTTGTTTTTTTTGATCGGGTCTTTTTTATGATCATCACACATTCTCATCAGTTTTTGTTCGATAAGCAAAGCTTTGGGGGGGGGGGAATCAAGAGCTGACTGAACAGTTGCTCTTTTTTTTCAGCATCCTTAGCTGTTTAATATTTTGCCTGTCTGTCTCTTCAGGTGCACAGGGGAGACAGAGCTGCTCTCTCTAGTCTGTATCAAGGCAAGCAGAACCTGAGCAACTGGGAAGAGAGGACAAACTGCCACAATAACGCCAAAATTTCTGGCTCACATTCTTGAACTCTGCTGCTCATGAGTCAAAACTGAAAGTGTAACTGGGTGAATAAACCCCAGGCCATAAAATCCTTAAATGTATGGGTTGCATCCAGCTCTTCCCTGGGGATTTTGTGGGTCCAGTTTTAATTCTTCCTTCCATTTGACACTGGGAATTAATTGTGTGATTCATGCACTCCTGGAAGCATGGAGCCAGGCAGCTCTTTTTATTATTGCTATTTCTTTTATTAATGTGTATAAGTGCTGCACTGACCTGTACCCTCCTTATAGGATCAGAATTTTACAAATATTTAAAGCAAACTGACATGTGAAGGAGCTTGCTGTGTATTTCTGGGAGGCTTCAGACTTACTGCATAAAAGCTAAATGGCATTACCATTTGCCAAAACAAGAAACCCTGATACTGTTTCTTGCAATGTGAATGCCTGCTGTGGTGAGGTCAAACACAGATGACCTCACTGACAGAGCTTTCTTTAAGCAATTTTGCAAATAGCAGCTGTTTCCTTCACAGGCAAATTGATTTTTGTGTTAAGTTTCTGTTTTTAGAACCTCATCGAAAGTCAGATTACTACACTGCTACTGCAGCATTTGCCTCATAGGCTGAATCCTAAGTTGGATTTAGTACCTGCTATTACTTTTAGCCTAATACTTGCCTCTTGCAAACTTTTAAGGCATAATTATGAATGGATTCAAGAGATATCTCATGTCTGAGCCAGGAACTTATTTATCTCACTTCTATAGGTCCAGAGAGTGCAAAAATGGAGAAGGAAGCTGTAGTACAGTAATAGTATGTCTTTCTGGTATGTGCCAAGAACCATATTGTAAACCACATACCTAACTACTTATACATCTAATCCTGTGCAAGAACTTATTCTTTAATTTGCTCCAATTATGGCTGTCCTGTGACAAAGCTCTGTATCAGGAGGAAAATGAATCTTCCTTGGTCAGTGGTGAAAGAAATCATTTGAGTTTGGAATATTTTGTTATTTTTGTGGGTTTTTTTGGCATGGCAGCTGGAATTTGGGGTTCTTGGGGGGGGGGAATAGGTGGTGGTTTATTTTTTTACACAAAACATGCATACCTAAATTGAGGTCATGGTGATGCTATAGACTTTTTTGGTGTGATGTTGCAGAAATATCTTAATATTCATGACCTACCAGAGGTGTGTCATTAATGTAGGTCTTGCTCTCCCACATTCTGCTTATAGTGTGAACACAAAACTGTCATTAATTCTTCAGGGCCAGAAACCCAGATTTAGCCTTACAGAAGCTGCTGTCATACATGGTGATAAAGCGTGAGAATCATATCTGGCTGTGGTCATCTTAAGCACAAAAGCATTATCAGCTCTTGAAGTTTGAGCTACAAATTGTTTCCATATGATGTGGGAAATGCTGCCTACTTTTATGTCTTTTTGTATAGAAAAGAGTAATAATAAGAATGAAGGATTGAGGGTAGCAGGTGATGTTTCTTGCAAATTTTTTCATGTTAATCAAATGACTCCCCTGCCATAAACAGATGTTGCTCAGTTGTTTGGGTTTTAAGTGCTGGGTTTTTTCAAATTACAGCTGTCAGCCCTACACCAGTCGTGGGTCAGAATTTGTTGTAGTGCATCCTGATAGCCTTAGTCCTTCAGATAGCCTTGTACTCTAAATAAGTTCTGTGGCTAAACAGAGACTTTGAAAAAGATTACAGACTCCAAAAGGCATAAAAAATCAGCCCAGTCTTCCGTTGGGAAGCGTCTCTAATATCCTTGATTTAAAGGCTGTGTTACTTAGTTTTACTCCTATATAATTTTTGTGCTCTCTTATATTCCACTTCTCAAAGAGACACAAGGATCTCTCCAGAGACAGTATCAGCACACAAGCCACAAAGGACTCTAAAATGTGTCCCTTATGTGCCAGGACAGCAGAGTAAAATACTGCATTGCTCTGTGGAAATCTGTTTTGTACAAGTGGATTACAAGAAAGGGTCACTTATAAAATTTACTCCTATTTTCTGATGCTAGAAAGACAGATAAATTATGTAAGATTGCCAGAAAAAAGTAGCTCAATATTTATTCTTTAAATGAAACAAATGTTATTAATTTCTCCCTGTCTTTCTTGTTCCTTCTTCTTACCCACCTCCCTAGCAATCATTTCTAAATTTCAGATCTGTATTTCTGCCAATTTGGCACACCATACAGAAACAAAGCCTTTCAATAATATATGTGCTGTTCCTCCTCTGAAAGCATATTTTGGCAAGGGCTTTTCTAACTCAAACTGGTATCCACTTTCAGAGATTACTTTTTTATTACTGTTTAGTTTAAACACAGCCGGAAAGGAGCTGCTGTCCAAGGTACTGGAGAGCAGTTGTTAGGAGGGGAACTGCTTCCTGCAAGAATTTAGAGCCCATCAAGGAGCCAAAGAAGCAGTCCTGGAATTCAAATCCTGCATGAAAAGAGCAAAGCTTCTTTCTTTACTGTACTCCCCGTGAGGTTCAGTGCTGTGGTCCTCAGGGACTTCTCCAGGGGATTCACGAACTTGTTACATCCCAGACCTAGCTCAGTGCTTGTCGTTTCTACTGATGCTGATTACCTCTAAGGGAAGGGTTTGACACTGAAGGCTGTTAAGAGCTAAATTAAGAACATTTCATTCTGTGTGGCGTTTTTTTTAAGAGACAACAGGCTCCTTCTGAGTTCTAACAAGCCAAAACCAGCATGGGCCAATACTGTCGGTAGCTGACAATGTTGTAACTAGAACATCCTTATTTTGCTTTTTCAAGGGGCATATTTACAGTCCATGAGTGCGTGTGTGGTTCTTCATATTTTCTCTGATCTACTAAAAACCACAAGATAGACATTACACGCTTTTAAATAATCTGAAATAATTATGCCCTTACTAGCTTCAACTGGAATGAATTACAAAATGTCCCTGGATTTAGTCCACCCTTAAAAGCTTACCACACACAACATTCTTTAGGATGTTCAGTTACTGTATCACATATGCTAACACCAAAACACCGCAACCTTGTTAATCATGCAGAAGTAGTGCTTTTAGTATTGGTCATGCATATAAAGCGGTAAGAACATATTTTAGAAAGTTATTTCAGAAAAAAAATTAAGCTCAGTATATTGGCACTTGTGCCCATGTAATTCTGTGAACGATTTTGTAGAAAACCATGTATCAGGGTGATTACTTTTAAGAATTTAATTCTAAGAGACACAACAGACTACATTTTAAAAGGTAAAACAAAAATGGAAGTCTGTTCTTCCTTCATTTCTCATGGTTTTGTTTAAGAAAGCCAACCAAAGTTAAAAATTGTTCATGCGTGAAATGCTGGCATATTTTCTCCTATTTTGGAGAAATACAATTAAAAGAGAAACTACAAAAATGTCAAGCTTTGGGTTTTTTTTTTTGGGGGGGGGAGGTAAAACTCACTTTAGAATGTGCATTTATATTAAGATTCTTTTTTTCCATTTTATTGATTGCTTCTTCCATTTCTTAGCTGTAATCACAAATATGCCAAATGACACAGTTTTATTTACAAAGTATTATGGACAGATGTTAGTAAAATGCTTCTCATTTTCTACATCCATTTTTTCCTCTGTACAGGGGCAAAGCAGCTTGATGTTTCCTGAGATAGAACTTTAACAATTTTTCAGTATTTTGATACAAAGTGATACAAGCTGCATCACAAACTATATTTCCATAAAACATTTCGAAAAAGAGGTGGAAAGCAGGGCAATGTTTCAACTTCAGATTGACCAATATTTTTCTCATTAGGAAAGTAACAGTAAAAATGTATGACCACCATTAGTTCCTGGCATCAGCACTGACTGTGGGTCAGGTTTTGGTTATATGTTTCTTGATGTTCTTACTCTATCAAATTGCCCCATTTGAATATTTACCTCTCTTTCTTTGACTTCCTCTATTCAGCTCATGTATCTGTCTGCACTTTCTAATGTCGATACATAACAGGAATTCTTTATAGAGAACAGGATCCCTTTCAGTTCTTTAGCCACTGTAAGCTATTATATAGCACACGTGTCAATGAACTACAACAGTGTGATTTATCTCAGTGCACCTAAAGCCATCTTCACAAAGTGGAATTTACTTACAAAACTACATTGGTCTGTTTTGTAGAATTGTTCCTCTTGAGTACTGCTCTCGTCTTGACAAGTTTGAAGAACAAAACCAAAGCTAACAAAGTCATTGCAGCAGTCCCTCCACGTGTTACTATCCTTGTAAAATACCAGTGGTTCATTTTCTTGTTGTTGTGTTTTAGCTCCTCCATAGATGTTTCTTCTTGTTGCATACCTGCCTCAAAACTCCTCTGATTCTCCATTTTCTCATCACATTTTTAGATGCTATTTATAATATGCTTAGTGCATTTTAAGATGCAAGATTGTGTCCCCAATCTATGGGCAGTAAAATGGGATAAACTCATTGCAGATTTGAAAGGTGCCTTGTGGACTAACTCGGTATGGCTGGAGCATGTACAAAGCACGCACGCAAGAATGTGATGAGTTGTACAGAAAACCAGATGCAGAACTTAATTTTGGTATCTTGCTTATTTTCCCTAAGCATGCTGACATCTATTCTTATAGTAATGTTGGCCCCACTTACAATGGATTCTGTTGTTAACTATTACTGCCATACAGTGAGCCTTGTATAGCTTATCACAGCTGTTGCATTTCTGAAGTTTCTTGGCATACAGCAAGCTGACAGCTTCATATGGAGCCAGTCACTCGTCAAGCAGCTGCCACCCCATATTCATAACCTACCTTGAATCAGTCTGAAGGCTACCTGCCTAAAGGGACACCCAGAAAGTCCTTAAGTACTCAGCTTTTATGTAGCAAGGAGGTTTTGCTGTTCTTACGTAGCACCTTGGCATGTGTATTTTAGGGCCTTTAAGAGGCAAAGGCCTTCCTTCCTCTTCTAATGCATTTCGAGTTTGCAGCAAAATCTGTATTTCACCAGGCACGCATACACAGTGCACATCCAATCTTTGTCCAACTGTGTGGATGCTGGTAACATTATTTATACATTACCAGACATGGGCTGGAAGCAACAAGATAAAAGCTGTATTCTCTGAGTGCTCCCAGAAGCACTACCCTCAGTTGCATAATTACCTGTGGCAACTGCTGGGAGATGTGTGTTATGAAACGGTGTGAGCTATTAATCTGCATACACCTATTATTCTGTTTTTCCCCTTTTGTCAACTGGCCACGGCATGCTAGACAGTCTCTTCGTCATCTAGAGGAGGATGTTAGCCCTGCTTACTTCTGAATTGGAGGATCTAATAAGCAGTGTATCTGTTGCAAAAGATAGGAAGCAGATGGAGGGCTCCCATGGGTTATAGCTACCTGTGTCTATGAGTGCATGAGGATGTATATGCATAAGAGAGAGCCTGTGCAGCAACACTTGTTATGTGTCTGTATGTGTGAGAGAGAGGAAGAAACTGTTTGGTTGTATGTTGCAGGACTCCTGCAGTACTGGAAAGAATTGTACCTATTCAATCAAGCACAGAACTCTAACTAATATTGAGGAAAGGCGCCCTGCCTAATTAGGGTTTCCCTGCTGACTCTGCAGGATGTTACTTATGCTCCTCATCAAATCTGTATTCATTTACTCTATAAAACATTACTCACTCATAACTTTTATTTTCTGATGCTTCAGCTGCATTCCTTTATTTTTCCAATACTGCCTTTTCTTGCCTGTCCATAAATACAATGTCATCCACTACCTATTCCTTCCGATCTTCTAAGGAATGCATTAGTCCGAACTGGACACACTTAGTACGTACGCCCTCATTTTTGCAGTGGACAGGAGAACAAGATTCAGACTAGGGAATGCTTTCTGACAGTCAGGATCCTGAGACAGACTTCTCTGGGTAAGTGGTTTCATTAGGACTGAAGAGATTTAGGAACAATTTAGACTATTTTTCACCAAAAATGATATCAGGAGTAGCTGAGCCTGTTTGGGGAGGAATTTAAACCTGGTGATCTTTCAGGACATTTTGCATCATTGGTATTCTTCAACTCTAACATGGTAAATACTGCAGGTTCAAGTCACTGCCTGCCACTGTCTCCAGTTAGGAGTTTTTTGTTGTTTGGTTTGTTTGGGGTTTGTTTGGGTTTTTTTTTCTGGGGGGGTGGGGGTGGGGTAGAGCATATATAATATATATATCACATATATATATATATATATATATAAAACAGGAATTAATACAGACGGTGAACTTTGTAGTGACACCTGTTGGTACCTCCAGGCAGCAAATAAGGAGCAGCTGTATCTTAGCTCAAGAACCTACCTACCTCTGGGAGCCCTTCAGTGATCAGGGTCCTCCATGTCTGAGCTTTTCACTACTTCTGTTAAGGAGCTGTTTCACTAGCAGCTTTGCAATGAGCGCACCAGAAAGCAGACTGCCCTTGTGCCATCTCATCTGCCTTTAGTAAAGGACTGAGGTTCTTAGTGTTCCTCCCATGCTGTTTAAATAATTACAGATTTCAAGTGTGCTAAGTTGTGTTAATTAACCAGCCTTCCTGCTGCAGGAGTATCTTCAGGACAGATAGTACCATCTTCAGGCTCCAGCACTTTAGACTGCTTGCTATATATGCTGTGTGCAGAAGGCCACTCAGAGCAGATGAATGTTATTATACAATAAGAAAGTGTGATACACTCCCCATGTCAAATTGCAACTCAGATAATTAAATTCTTTCTACCTACCTTCCCATTCCCATTTCAACTGAGAGTTTTATTTCAATTACTGTTCTAAAGATTTATGCAGGCTTAAAGGGGAACTATTAAACGCTTCTTGCAGTCCATTCCTCAGCTGACTACAGCTGAGCAGTGAGAGTGCGAGCCATCTCTATCACTTCATTTGAATGGTTAAAGTGCTTAGAGATCTTTGGGAGATGAAAAGCATTTCGTATCAAATCACACCCTCAGAGTGTTTCATTAACTTCTTCTAAGATAATGTCTGCTCTTAATCTTAGTGAAAGAACTTGGAAATCTCCGTTACACACTATAGGTCTGAAGCAAGAGAAGATACAGGTAACAAAAAATGAGCCTGGGCCATCAATTCCAGCACCTGATCAAACACTTGTACAATATCTGTGCCTCTCCAGGTTCACATTTTTACTTTTCTGTGTTGCTGATTAATTTTTAATTGAATTGCAGTTTTTTCCTGAGTTTCTTCCAACCCATTTCTAAAATCACTGCACTTACGAGTGAGCATAAAATACTTTTGGCACTTACTTTTCTTTCTCTCTGTTTGGTTTTTTTTTTTTTCCTAAGGGCCCAAGCATATACAAAGGCAGTAGCAGCCAAAATTAAACCTCATATCCAAACAGATTGCAAAAGAGAAAATCTGTAGTATTTTAGTATAAAATAAGGCCTTCAAAATGGTGGTATGGCATTTGTAAAGCTTTGCTTTCTAAAGAAATAAAGCATGTAGTTAAGGGAAGTATATAAGCAGATCTGATTTAGTGGAGAGCAGTTAGCTGGGATGGCAGTAGCTCTGCCCACACAGACTGCATCAGTTCTGACCAGCCTATGCCTGCAGCCCTTCTGTGCCACTGGCTGTTTTGTGGTTTGGTGTCTGCGTAAAACTCTGCTCAATGCTTCAGTGGCTCCCCAGCTGGTGAGTCTCAGGGCAAGTGCTGGAACATTTCTAGAGTTGAATCGATAGTTGCTATTGCTGCTTTCTGCCAAGACTTTAACCTTTTTTCAGCAGTTATGCACTACATTAGTGATTCCCTGCAAATAGAAGTCTGGATTAAATTGGCACTGGAGTTTGTGCCCTGGAGTTTGTTCAGACACTAAAAGCAGCTGAAGGGAAATTGGGTTTTATTCTAAAAGGTAAAGTTCCTAGAGTTTCCTCTCCTCTTCAGCAGGTGTCACAGCAAGTCATACCTCCTAAATGATCCTGTTAGTTTGAGTTAGAGGCATTTAGGGCTATAGCTCAACCTTTACAAGCTCTATCTTGGTAATTCCTACCTCATCTTCCCTTCCATTCTGATGCCAGCTGATGGATGAAATGACGGGGGCGAGTGAAATGTTTAAAGCAGCTCCCAGCATGCCATAAGCCCAACAGGAGCTAGCCTTTTGTCTACCAGGATTGTACAGCTAAACTAGCAGGTCATGTATATATTCACTATAGTGTACACACGCTTCACATATATGAACTTGTTATGTTCAGTGTTCTAATCTTTGTGGTATTTGTGAGAACAGGTTCAAGTTACCAAGCGAGGTGCCTAGTATGATGCTTTCCTTTGAGCATTCTTCATACAAAAGGTTTGCTGTTTAATAAGCACTTACACCTTAATCTTGAATAACATTTCAAGTCTCTCTTGTCGTGTCATCTGATTATAACTGTTTACTTCACAGCCAGAATATGCAAATACCCACGACATGTCTTTACAATGCAATGATAAATTACCAGGATTTTATCGCTGTTTTTCTCCTCAAATCATCTCTCTCATCTGGTTGGTATCAGTTGAGCTGACAAAATCATCAACATTAAAAATAATTATGAAAGCTTAAGGGAAATCTGAAATGTGCATGCTCTCTGGAAGAAAGACAAAGCACATCTTCCAGATCACTGACACAAGTGAGCATATTCCATATAGGTTTTGTTAAAAGATATATTTAAGAAATGTAAGAAAGGACCTTTAATCTTGTCAATTTGATGGAAGAATCAGAAGGATTCAAGTCTGAAAGTGGAGCGTGAGACAAAGCTGTGGATTTTTAAATGCAAACCAATTTAAAAGACTTTGCAAGATGGAAAACCAAAATGTGTCAGGTCTGATCCTTTGTTGCCCTCTGCCTTCCAAAGACACTTGTTATTGTGTGGAAAGGGGAGAAGTGGACTGGGGTAAATGTTTCCAAGAGTAGAGCAGAGGGAGACATGGTTCTTCCAGCCTTGGAGTGGAGGTGGAAGGATCTGCTTCTGTTTCCATGGACCTGCGAGACTTGTTTGGTACTGCCTCTGTGCACACAGGGGTCTATCTCATAGGAAGGTGCCAGCTCTTGGCTTTTCCCACCTTTCCTAGCAAGATGAGGGGGGAGGAATGTGATAAACCCAAGAGTAGAGGTGCTGGGAGAGTAGAGACTCCATTGTGCCAGTAGGGACTCAGACTGCTGAAAACAGAGCCAGCATGCTGGCCATCAGCCTTGAGACTTCTTGGGCTACATGCCTGGGACCCATCTAGCAAATGGTTTTCCTCAGAAATTGGCACACATAGCACACCTTGTAGAGAAGGTACCAGCCTGGGAGAGGGGGCTGGGGAGCCACATTGACCTTCTGATGACTGATTTCTGACTGCTGAGGGGACTGTTGGAATGAGCCAGACGTGTGGGTTCGGCTCTGGGTTCTGTTTGCCAGGCTGGGCCTGAGCTGAGTAGCAGCTCTGTCCTGTGTCTTTAGTGAAAGTCCGCATATGTACCCGCGCGGAGGGTAGTGACACTCTAGCAGGTTTGAGTATGCGCTGAGTGTTGCCCACGTCACTGGCTTGGTGAAGAACAAATGTAGCCTTCATCTCTTCTAAGGACATGGGAGACCTTTGAGTTTGTGGAAACACAGGATCATAAAGCCACCAGTGTGAAACAGGACAGTTTAGTTTACTGAAATGCAGCTAGATAGGTGGAGAGATTAAATTGTAGTCCATTTATTCTCTTACCACCTAAGCCCTAGTACTTTAAAATACCTGCAGGTGACATAAAAGTGGGCTTAGACTTTCAGTGAAATATTGATGATATTTTTAATTTCATGATGTTTTAAGATATCCAGATCAGCAGGTTGGGTTGTGGTTTTTTTGTAGTGTACACAGATTAAAGTAGAGATTAGATTTGTTACCTAAGACTTAGCCCAAGTAAGAGGATTTGGCAGCAATGTGTGTTGAGCTTACTTACTTTTCAAAGTGGTTTTTTTTTACTTTGTACTTCCTCTGAGGTTAAGCCACCAAATAGCACAGTCCAGGCTCTTCCACTGCTGCTGGAGCGCCAGTAAAAACCTTCCCCTGAAGAGCCTTAGAGGTTAGATCTCTTCCCCCAGGTTCTGATTTGCTGAATTCCACTCGTACAGAAAGCAGGTGTTTTACCACACTTGGCAGACAATAATATTGCTATTAACAGCTCAAAATAGGCAGTTATCTGATAATACTGATAAATGACTGCCTTCTGGGAAGGGAGTGTGTATTATTTAAGAGGCATTACCTGAACTGAATTATAAGGTGGGCAGGAACGCCCCCTCCTTTTGTGTGAGTGGAACATAAGGGCACACTGCATTTCAAGTTTGCTGTATGGGATTTCCAGTGCAAAGGACTTCATTATAGTGTGTTATAATAATCACAATAATATTTCCACGCTTCTTGCAAATTGTTGTAAGGGGTACACATTATAAAGGGGGGAAATGATGCACATTACCAACGTTTCTATCACAGGTTTATTTTGTATATTTAGAAGTATTTTTTAGAAGATCAATTAAGAAGGCTGTTTCAAAAGAAATCACAAACAGAACTGCATTTTGGTAATATCTCAAAACAATCACTATACCAGTCCCAGGTTAAGTTTTACTTTGGTGTGACGTTAGCATAGGCTCACATTCAAGCCCACATACAGCTTTGGAACTTCCCAAATTTCAAAGACAGTTAGATCTCAAATTTGCTTTTCATCACTCCTCACTATTTACATTGGAGCTATTCTGCCAAGAGACCATGGCTAGTAGAAAGGCAGGACGGACCATTGGTCAACTCTATGTGGTAGTTGAACATAAAAGCACACATTTTTAAAGTTAACTCCGAAATTTGTCCTCTCCTGCTGATAGCAGATGTTGACCAAAACCAAAATTCTAGACTCTGGTGAAATCCAGATCTCAATCATGTGATGGGACAGGCTATGCTATCAGGTTTATACTGCTGTTATATTTGCAGCACATTCTAGATACATACTTTTGATGGGATAATGATTTGGTAACCAGTGCTTTCTGACAGTCAATATGAGAATGGGATTCAAAGCTTTTTCATTATTTATATGTTTACAAGTTTTTCTTCTTCAACAAGATAAAAGGTTCTATATTGTTTCAGGCTTCTCCTGTACAGCCATTGAGACCCAGCAGGTCAGTAAAACAGATTATTTAATCTCGTGATGACATATTACGTAGTTTTCTGTCTCTGAGGTTGCTGGAGATAATGTATAAAATCAGGGTCTGTCAGAACATCAGGCGCTCTTTTTCCCACTCTAATTCCTTATTTGTATTGCAGGGGTTCTCTTCTGGCTTTGCTAAAGAATTAGTCATCCAGTTAAGAAAGTTCGTTTAAAAGCTCAGACCTTCCCGGCAGAGTATTCCGCTTTTCAGATGTACAAAATCCTGCTTATCTTCTGTCATTAAATACCTTGGAGCATCATCAGCCAGAGTATGATTGTGGGCTTTGTGGTCTGGACAAAACCCAGATCTGACATCCAAAATTCCTCAAGGAATTCAGTTAGCAGGGTTTATTTTTGTATTCTGCCCTACAGAGTTTTGTTATCAGCAGAGACAAACACAATTCATGTGCAGTGCTAGCCCCTGATGAGAGGGCTTAAAATTATTATTAGATTTCAGTAGAGCGGCTTGTGTATAAATTTAAACAAGAATTTGTTACAGGACTGGAACTATTGTGAATAAGATGCATAGTACTCCTGAGACCTTTTGATGAAAGGTATTGTTATCTGTATCACTCATATCAGATACGTTGCTTTTATATGAATGCTGTGGTTGTAGTCAATTCATTTTCTAATGTTTGGAAAAAAACAGATATGAACCCTGGATAGCCTGAAAGAGGATCAGCATATCACAGGCACTGCATGTAGATTCTTCCATAGCACAACTGGCTGACAGGTATTTTATGGAGTTAAAGGTCATACATTCTTCTGTGTGTCAAGCTACAGTTTGTGCACAGATCAGGTATCTTTGACATCTGTATTCACACATGCCGCTTGAAAGCACTGACTGTTGCAGAGCTCAGAATTAGCTGGCTAGCTAGCCCACCACCAGTGCCAATTATTAGGTTCTGACAGAATTGCCCAAATATTGAGCAGTGACTGATTTGTGGCCAGAGGAGGAACACTGTGGACAGGCTTGAATAAAGTAGTCTGAATAGAAAAGCGTCTTCTTCTTTCCTTGGGATACAGTGTGAAAATAATGATTTGTTTTCTCTTCGTGCATTACAGAGATGGGAGGGAGAGCTGCTTGCAGTGTTTTTCTCTCTGGAACCTTCACACTCATCCCTCTGAGAGCCCAAGACTTAGTGCAGTCCTGGAACAACTCATTTGCCTCAACCTGTGATCCTTTTTACATTCTTTGGTCTGAACATCATGATCAGTAAGATCATCAAGATGGGCTTAAGCTTCTTAACATTCCTTGAAGCATCCCAGAGTTCTTTCCTTTATGATAGTTGTATTAGAAATGTGCCATTTCTTTAGACAAAGGCTGAAGTCCCAAGCCTACTCAGGATTGCATTTGATTTCAGTTGAATTAAGATTTCACTCAAATTGGTCTCTTTGTACATCATCTTCCCTGCAAACTAACTGTAGTACCCACCACCTGAGTGATGTGCGTCTTCTTTTTGGAGCACACGTTGCATTTGGTACAGATTTGCCTGTTTTCCGCCTCATTCATACTCAGATACCACTTAGTCACCTTCATACTCAGCAGTTCTATATAGGCATAAAGAGAAGCTGTATTTAGCATGAGCTAGAAAGAGCAGTGACGGGCTGCCAACAATTGCTCAGTGATGAAGAACTCAGCTAGAGACTGAGGGCGCATCTCGGACCTAGTGTTCTATGCTCTTGCATAGTCAAGGGATAAAAGTAGCAATTTCTGCAGCATAACATGTCTGTGCTTGCTCAATTTCTACCTTAGGAGGGGGTAAATCTAAAAACATTTATTTCTCCCCTTGACTAGAAAGGGAGCCATAGTGGCAAATAGGATAAGCAGCGCAAAATCTCATTACCCTACAAACTTAAACAACTTTATGGACAGAGAATCTACGTAATTGTATTAGCAATAGTTACTACTATACATGTTAATGACCTAGTTTAACTTACCCTCTAGTATAACTGCGTATATATAACTGAAACAGTAAACACTAGGAGCTTTACCTGTGGTTATAGTACAGATATGTTAGAATTTAGTGCTATGAACTTGTCGTAGATCTCAATGAAAACCAGTAAAATATCTGTTGTATCTAAGCATTTCTGTAGTGCAGTGATCTCTGTCTGTACCAGTGCGTTGGGATAGCTTTGACTGCAACAATGGGATTTTAAAAAATGTCTGGAAGTAAAAAGCAACTTCCTAACCCCACGCACTGTATTTTAAGGGTCAAAATGTGAACTGTGAGAGCAGCAGAAGTCTGCTTTTGTGCTGCACTGCAATTGGTACGTGTCCTCATTAGAAGGAAAAGTGATCCACTCGAAGTAGGATTTCAACTTAACAACTTTCCTCTTTCCCATATACTACCCTTTGAACAGAGACGGGGTTTTGCTATTGTCAAAAGTCCCTCAGGATCACAGTTTATTTGAAACTTCATGCAAGTTTAAAACCTCTTTGAGACTTCTTGCTGCTGACACTTACACAAGGCAGGTTTCTTCAATTATTTAATTTCCACTTTCTAACAGCAATGAGTGGCTTTGGCAGGGGCCAGGGGAGGGGAGGAGGCATTCAGATAGTTGGTTTTGCTGCCCCACTATAATCCCCCTGGTAGTGCAGGGTTTTGTCAGGTTTTGGTTTCTTTCTGAGCGTCAGCAATTTTAAAAAACAGCCTAATTATCAGCTTATCTTCCCTCCTCAGACACTGGATGAATAAAAGCAGATCAATAAAGACATTTAATTCTGATACCTAATGGCATGCCAGGACCAGACACACACTATGTGTCTGGTAAAGCAACAGCCACAATAGGGTGAAGCGGATGGGTCTCAAGAAATGAAGGCTCTTTTCATGCTTTTGTTGCAGAACATCACAAAATAGTAATAGAGATCAGTAAAGAAACAGTCTAATTTTTATCAGGGAAATGAAAACTGAGTTCATTGCACAGTCACATGACTCCCATTGAGGGCTCAATAAAGATTCCCTTTACTGTTGGATCTTGCTATAAATAAGCAGATGGTGGTGATTTGGTGTCCAAATTGTTGGGTTTACATAAAAAATGACTTTGGATAGCAGGAGAAAGGTTGATTAGCTTTAAATTGAACAATAAAAGCATACTGTATTTAAAAAAAGAAAAAAATGGAAGCAAGAGCAACAATACTATCAGTATGAAAAACCTCAAAGCCTGAAGCTCTGGCAACATTTTAAAGCCAAGTGCTATAATATGTAGTTAAGATTGCTCAGACACAGTAAATTGAAAAATTGGTGGAGTCTTGCTGAATTGTAACAGTAGAGTTTTGATCCTGATTTTATTTTCAAGTTAAGACTTCAGATACATGATTTTTTTTATAAAAGACAATAAGGCCTAGCCTACTTCTCAATCAAGCTGATGATGAGCCTCAGAAGGATTGATTTACACCTTGATTTACACACCCTCGGAAGGATTTGTGCCAGCTAATGCTTTGTGCTGTAACACAATCCCTCCCCCCCCATCTAAAAACACAAAAAATTGGAAAAACTCATGACAGTGATGCTCAACTGACTGACTTCAGTCCTGAGCAGCAGTGTCTACGTAAGAAGGGCTTCATGCCAATGAAAAATTATGTTCGATTCCAGCCTTTTGCTTCTCTGCATTAATAGTGCCTACTGTAGATGTCTCCTAAATGCTTTTACTTCCAGATACAGCATTTTCTAGAAGCCTTCAGTATGCATTGAGAGAAGCGTGGGCAGCAGCACATGAAGCATCTGCCCTGGAGCTCCAGCTAGTCTCCTTGCCACAAGTGTAAACCAAACAGCTCTGCCATGACCGCTGCCATTGCCCCTCTCAAACCATTTCAAGAAGGACTTGAACTTTCCCCTCTCTATGTGACACCAGAAGCAGACTGGTTTTCCTGGTTCCAGGGCGCTTCCTGGGCATCTGTAAGGCTTTCTTACAGGCTCTTTAGCCAATAAAACTTTCGTATATAAATGGTCTTGTCAGGAGCTGCCCAAAGCAACGCATAGTACAGTCTGGTCCCTGCTGCTCTGAGGTCACTCAGGCAAAGGACTGTAGTTCCTGAGCCATGGGCTCTTGTCAGTGTTAACAGGAGCTGCAGGTCCAATTCTCTGTATTCACAGCAGAGGTTGCATTATGCTGCTTGTTATGAGGAGCTCTTTCAGCTCCCTCCTCTTTCAGGATTCCCACAAAATCAGCCCAACCTATCTGTTATATCCTAATAGCAGTTATTCCTCTCAGTGCTGCTCCTGCATCTTCCAAGAATCATAATACTAAACTGCAACATGTTGAATTTAGGTACAATTAAGACCATTGGGAAGGTCGCTTTGTAAAGTTAAATGCAGAAATGCACTGACATTAACTTCATTTCTAGCCTCGTGTACAGCCTATTTGAATTTGTCTGTTGGAGGGCTAGCCCTGTGTGTATTAGATGAACACTGAGGGCTGAGCAGGAGTGAGCTCATGACCCCATTCGACTGCCCCTGGGAGGAGGAACTGACCCTCCAAGAGGGATGAGACACTCAACTGGGACAGGGTAACTCTGCTCCAACATTCCTCTGCAGTCCATGCTAAATAGCACATGTTCTTGTAGAGGAAGGCTGCTTGTAGCAGCTTATGTTCTTGAACAGAGGATAAAACTACTTTGCTTGCCAAAGAAGTCCTCCCAGGTATGAGCCTTGTGACCTCCTGAGAAGTGTTCCCTACAGCTGCTGTTTTCATTTGGGAAGTTAAATTCCAAATGGAAGTCAGCTACCGGAGGGGAGCAGAAAAACTGGAGTTTGTCCAGGTAAATTCTGGCATGTAATAATTGCAAGTGAGCTTGTGTTTCCTTCTCTGGGAATGGTTCACAGATTTCACGTGAAGGCTTTGCCTTACCCACAGCTTAACTGCAGCTGTCCCAGGGGAAATATGGAGGTTATGTAATAGTGCCCAGCAATGACACAAAACAACTTAGGGCAGGAAGAGAAGAAGAGCACCATATTAAATTAAAACTGCACAAAGCAAAATTTAGGGGGACAGAATGTAATTACCCAGCTTGGACTGTGGCCAAGGCACTGCTGCTAACACCTTTATTATTAAAAAACACAGAGGGGGAGAAATGCCAGAAGAGCCTTCACAATCAGAGACAGGAGACCTTGCCTCTCTTCTGAAAGATGACACCTCAGGTAGCACAGTGTCCATTAGCACTATGCCAGGGTATTGATTCAGTGCCTACTAAAAAGGAAGAAGGCCACCTAAAGAATATGCATAATTAAAGCTAAAAAGTGAGCTGCTTTCATTGTGAAATGTGGAGCTCTCATGGCAGTGTTTCCCCATGAATACATCATCAAAAAAAAAAAATAGTTTGTACTTCACCTCCAAGAAATTTTGCAAAGGTCAACCACCAGAGCCACCTGAATGCATTATTTAGTGACTTGGCCATTTTATTACTGAATATTTCATTGGGTTTGTTTTTATAATCAGCTATTTCTGTTCATGAAGAATCACCAAATCCACAATTTTCCTGCCGGAGACAGTGAGACAGAGGCAGCCAGAGGAAGTACATATAACTAGTTGTCCTTGATCTTTAGCAGCTTCCAGTTTCTTTGGGTTCCTTTGGTAACTTCTGTCCTTGTTTTAGCACAAAGCTGTTGCACAGCAGGTTCTGTCAAAGATATCCGGAGGGGATCGACCAAGCTTTGTACCATAGTCATCCACTCATGCTAGCACATGCGGTGGCCCTTGAACTACTGAAGCAATACTTCTATAAAAAGCTCCCAAATGAAAAGATGGTGATCTAAACCTGATCTAAAATTGGTATGTAGATTTTTCACATTTGGATTTTTGATTTTTCTACAGTGACTTCTTTCACAAAAGTACTCAATGCAAAAATGTGACATTTTATTGAACAGGTACATTATGGAAAAGAAAAGAAATGATGGTTCAGACATTTTTATACTTATGACTGATTGGGTTCTTTTTAAATGTAACTTTAGCAGTTAATTCTGTGCTTCATCTCAAAATATTTTTCCCATGTATCAAACTACGCAACAGAAATATTTTAGAATTTATAATCTCTAAATTAGAGATCATCTAGCCTCAATGTCCTTTTTTCTTAGTATGTTTGGGTCTGAAATAGCTTCGAACAAAAGCAAAAACCCAGGCTGAAGGACAAGAATGAAGGCAAGAAGTGTTTTATACTGATGATCTTTGAGAAGAGATCAGACAGATCATCTCCCAGCTTCTTGATGAAACATGCCAAAGTCTAAGGCTTGGACAACACCCTTCCATCAGAAAGGGGGTTACAGCACCACCTCTTTACTATTTACTTATCCTTACCATTCTCATCACCACTCCAGGATTAACAAGGTTACTCCCTACCCAAAAAATAACTGATTCAGCTGAAATCCTCATCCCATAGAGGCAAACACTAGCTTTATCTGAGGCTTCAGATTTTGCTATTACAATTGTTTAATAAATCACATTTTCAGACACTGTGGTGATGAGAAAAAAAGTAGCAAAAAGTCCAAATGCTATGTAGTATTCAGAGTAATTCAGAGATTATTTCATCTGGTATTTTTTCAGTTTCTTGCAAGAGAGATATAGCAAGATAACATGCTGACTTCAGCTCAACCTACTGTAATGGCGTGGAGAACTGGACCCAAGTAGCCTTCTCATGGAAGTTGTATCAACTACAGTAAGTACTGCAATATTCACCACAAGAAGAAATCCCTCCTAGTCTAGTTTCTGACATTTTGTTTCTTTTTATAATCAGCAAAAATGCAAAGAACTTTGGTCGTCTTATTTTCCCCAAATGAATGATTCAAATAAAACATCAATTTACTGCTTACTCTTTAACTGGATGCTATTCCCGAGTGCTGTGTAATCATTAAGTGAGCTTTAATTTAACAAGTGCGCTGCTCTTAGCGCATTTTTACTTATGTAGTAGTGAATTAAATATAACAGATTATTACTGTTCTCCACCATTTAGCAATAAGTGAGACTTCCCATGAGTAACTTTAAAACTAAACCAAGGTGGTTGCTTACCACTCATTCTCATTTATGAGTACAGGTGAAATAACATCCATTTCAAAAGCAACAAAATTATTTTTCATGCTGAGCTTCAAAATTCCAGTTCATTTGCTTTCTGGCTACTGGGAAGGAAACTGCACCACCTGAGCTATGTCTCGTCCAGCCACCTCTGGTAGATATGCAATGCTTTGATAATGGGGATGGGAACACTTCAGTGGCCCAAGTGCATTTGCTGGATCAATGAGGCATTGCTGCATTTTCAAAGTGATTTCCTTCAGTGTCTCACAGTTTCACGCATTTCTATCACAGATTTTGCTTTAGTAGCAATTAGCAGCTGGTTTCTGAATGACTATAATGCTAGGGGCCAAATCTCTGAAACAGAGAAACCAAACGCAGAGCCTGATATTTAGAGGAGCTCTCACTGTTTTTAGCTTAGCCTGATGAGTTACTCTGTTAACTCAGGCCTCTATGCACGTGTCTAGAAGACAGAAACTCCTTCTGAAAGGAGTTACTTGACACTTCTGTTTGCTGTCTATATAGATATGGAATGATCATGATTAATTAGAACAGCTACTAGAGTAATTTCTCGAGAACAAGGATGATATTTAACCTTGACTATTGTTTTCTCCAGGGCTTTACCCTGATCCTTTAAGACTGTGCACTTCACAAAGATAAAAAAAAAAAAAAAAGATAAGAAAAAAAAAGGATCTGGCACTCATTTACGATAGGCTGACATTGTTAGTTTACTGCCAAAGACATGTATAACAGCAGCAACAGCTGAGGGATCTCAGCCATTGAAACTTGGTGCTAGACTTATAAGAAATCACTTCAGTGGTGACAGAATATCTCTCAGTGGTGACAGAATATCTCTGTCCACTCTGCCCTTGAAGTTACAGGAATGCTGTCCCAAATTAAGTTAAATCAGACCTTTCTACTAGAGGCAGGCGACCCTTTGGAATCAACTTGATGCCATCAGTTTCACGTTTAAAAGCCTGAAAAAAAACTCTTATAGAATTAAAATTTTGACTATAAAAAGCCTGTTCAGGCCTCACCCTCTTATTGCCACAGAATATCACAGACCTTTTAATATAGACTATCCTTCCTCTGAAGTTTTCTTTTGTTGGTTTAGGTGGGCAGGTTAAAGGCAAAAATAAACTTGACATGAAAAATAACAGTTATTCTCCCGCCCTCAGCAAAAAGGACTTCTGCTTGCATTTTCACACAGCTAAATTTGCATTGTTTAACCATAATGGCCCTTTGTCAGTATTCTCACTCAGAAATGGTCGTCTGATTCCTTGGCATCTCTTTCCCTCTCACCAAATCGTGAGGGTTTGGTCTCTAACAGAAACCAGTAGAGAACGAACTAGCTAAGAGTCTAGTGAAATTTGAATTGTATAGAAATGTTAATTATGCATAAAGTATCTACTCCATTTTTCCAGTAAGTCCATATGTTCTTTTAAATATACAGAATGATGGCATTAGATAGGTAATAATCCTTAATTCCTCTTAACAGCCTTATCTGAACTGTGAGATAAAATTGCTCCTCTGGAAGCAACTGCCTATTTTAGCTTGGCAAACAGAAATACATTCATCTTGCAACTGCAAGAGCAGGACAGAACACGAATTTGACCAATATTGTCAACAGTACTGTTTTTTAAACATTTTGTCAATCCATGTTATTAAAGTTATTATTTCCACTCTTATGTTATTTTGAAAACCAAGCGAAGTATTTGTAGTGCATCTTATTTTTTCAAATTTAAACATTTTTCATTTGTAAACAGTTCTCCTTAGAGCCTGTAGAGAAAGTCTAATGTGAGTAAGTCTAATGCTATTTATCTTATTCCTGAATATCCTTAATCTAATCTTGGTATCAGTTCAGGTGGCATCCATTTATTGTCTTGACCGAGCATACTAAGCTACTATCAGCCCTTCAGTAGGGAGATCTCAAGGAAACAGGTATTGGTTGACAGAGGCTTAATCTATTTGTATTATATTTATGTGGCTGTGCTTGAAGTTTAAAAAGGGCACGTTCTTTAAGACAGGATAATGCCTATGTTATGGGTGAACTTCCCCAGTAGTGATGCTTGTTCAACAATATTTTGACAATATGTTTCCTCTCAGTCTTTTTATTGATAGCCACTAATTGTCAAGGAGTGCTGGAAGCAGATAACCAAGAGCAATTACAGGCATCCTGGTGATAGCCTGGGTTATGATTGTAAAAATATTTGAAATTTTCATAGGTATGTAACATTAGAAGCATGCCGGGTAAATTACAAACAGAAAAATGGAAAGTGGTTCTTTAACATCTTAATTAAAAGGAATAAAGTAAGTGCCTCAAAGAAGCATAAAAAGCAAATCTGTTTGCTGCTTTTTCATCAAATATTAACAGGATCCTGAGGGGGTTTCATTATCCAGATGAAAATATTCGGCTTATTTATCAGAGTGCAGAGCCTTACATTGATAGTCTTGTATGCAATCCTCATGGAATGGTATACATCAGAGCCACTGAAACCAGCGACTGACTGAAGTCTTATGTTTGGCTGTGATCTCTAAAAGCCCTGGTAGCATGTGTTCAACCCTTCACACTTGTTTCCACAGCACTTCACGGAGAACAGGGCCTTTGACTGTAAACTCATTTTGCCACTGTCTTTGATTTCTCGTCTGCACCATGTGGCTGCTATCAGTTTACAAATAAAGAAAAATTAAAATTGGTTTATGAACCGTTATTATTAGAACTGAGTTCTGCTATTAGCTAGGTCTAAATGTTTTCATATATTCCACACCTCTATTGCCCTTTGCAATTTTTAACTGTTGTTTTCTTGTACATTAACAATTAATAATTTCCTTGTGTAATTATTCCCAAGAGAATGAGCTGAAAGAATTATGAATTAATTTGCATCTTTTAGTGTACTAATAAACTTCCCAAGATGAAAATTTCATTGCATCCAGGTGGAAACCAATCACTTTAAATCAAAGCTCACTGAATATCAGAGGGTTGGTTGTTGGATTTTAGGTCTGTTGTTTTTCCAGAAGTTTCATGCTCAAAGTTATCAGAAAGCACAAACAGTGATTTAAGAAAAGCCCCTGGGTCATTTTTTGCTGCAGTATAGAGTTCCTAGGCATTTAGCAAAATTAGTATTTGTTGTATTTAAACAAAATGAATAGCAATTTCTTGGAGGTTGAGAGGTCTCATGGTGTAAATGTAGATTTCACCCTTTCCTTGAGAAATATTTGTAAACTGTTTTACATTTATTGCCTGATGTAGATAAATAATTCATGCTATAGACTCTAAAACGTGGATCAAGAAAAATAACTGTCCTTTTATGTACAGTTTATTCAAATAGAATCTTCAGCAAACAAAATATGTTCTTTCTTATGTATTCATTTATAACCATACAATGTTAGGCAGTTGTTCACCAAAGCGCTCATCCTCCTTTATCTCTGAGCACTTGAGTAACCATAGCACTACTGCCAAGTAACTAAAGCAACGGTTCTGACCACATGCTTTGAGTTAAATACATTAGAGTGCCGTTTCAAGTAGTATCATAGTTACTGACAAGCTTAAGCGATTTACTGAACTGGGCATTTGGCATCCAAGTTTATATACCTTCATGTATTTTAACCTTGATTAAATTCAGGAATATAAATGAATACGCTAACCCTAATTTTTCAAATGAGATGTAAAATATGTAATTAATGAAAAATACAAGACTTGATATCAAACTTTCAGGTTTTGAAGTTTATTTTAGTAGTTGATAGAGTTTAGCATTAACATTTGGAAGGACAAAAAGATTTGTTTAAATGGCTACAGACTGTCTACGCCACAATGAAACTCACAGTATGTTTTGAAAGAAAATGCTCTTTAGTATCAAAATACTTGTTAAATAGCTGAAAAAATATAAGTGGACTTCTTGTTAAGAAAATAAAGGGAGATATTGCAATTGTCTACAACCAAGAGCTGATCACATTTTGCACCTGGTATGGAAGAGGGAATAAAAGGGCTGAGGGACTGATGAAGATCAGAGAGAAAGCAAGAATAAAACATAGCAGTCTTGGAAGCAGACCAAACAGTGTCAGAACTGTGACCAAGGGGAAGCCTGGGGCAATATCAGAAGTAGCAAGAAAAGGCCTGGACGCTTGCAGTAACCAGGGAGGAAATGGCTGCGCTAGGTCCAGCAAGGCTAATATGGCTGTAGAAAAGGTAGCTCTGCCTCTTCCCTAAGGAAGCAGATGCAGATTACGCAAGGATTCATCAGGATTACTAGTATGACCACTGGGAATCCTACCTGCAAAAAATGTTAAATACAACCTGGGGGGCATTTCCTCTCAGGTAATATTAAAAAAAAAAAAAAAAAAAGTAATTTCTACAAAATGGGGCCTAACTATGAGCAATCAGAAAATGGACGCAGGAACTTCTGCAGGTAGATCTGTCCATTCAGAACCCCCAGCCCCCCACCCTTAGGCCTCTGAATAATTGAACTTATCACCACAGCTTGATATGATGCTACTTTCTTTAGTATGGCAGGAAGGAAAACATCTTATTGACTGGAAAAAAACAAAACAAAAAAACACAACAGAACCAGTTCCTCCCATAAAGCCACTATAAGATGTGTATTTTTCCATAAATTCTACTGAAAGACCTTTTCCTTAGTAAGTTTGAAGTTTGCAGAGTACACACAGAGCAAACTAATGTGTACTCATTGCACTATTTTTCATGAAAAGAACTGATGACGAAGGCAGAACACCCCTAGCAAGATGAAAACACGTATTTAAAACAAAAGTGTTTTCCAGGCTGTTTCAGAAGTTGCAAACATATATATTGTTTTCTATTCTGAAATTATTTTTTTACACAAATGTATATATTGTTTTAAAAAATGTCTACAGTAACTATATAAGGCTGGTTTTGCTGTGCTCAAAACACCATTTTTTAAACACAAATAATCCAGCCATCTCTTGAGCAACACAGAAGACATCACTAAACCTACAAAATTCCTTATAGCTGATGCTTGTTATGACAGTGCATAGGGAATTTCCTTAAAAACACACACAGGCTTTTTCTCCAATTCTAGATGAAATATTACTACATGGAAATTACTTTTGCTTAATGTAGATATACACGCAAGCTCTCAAAACACAGAAGCTGCAGTCCAGATTTAATTACAACGCTTTTAAAACTAATGAGGTGCAAACTTTGTAACAGAAATGTGTGAAGACACCAACCTCACTGTCAGCACAGTTCAATATTACTGTAATGAAGCAACTGTCTGAAACGTTGAGAAGTGGTTGAACAAACCAAGACCCCCAGAATTCTCACACCTGTAGAAAATATTGACACTGCTTCATTTTTGGCTTATCTCAGCCTATCGCTGCTCAAATTTCTGCATGGAAGGAGCTATATTCTTCCATGGTAAAGTAATATTCTGTTTAACAGAATTTTTTTCTTGCCAGGCTTTGCAAAAAACATCAGTACTGTCTCCCCAAATTCCCTCCGCGCTGTACTGTTTTATAATACCTAATCTGAAATACAAACATGATGCTTAATGAGTATGTTTGTCACGTGAGTAGCAACAACAGATGACATCCAAAAGTTCCCTGTAATCTGCTGGGAGAGATATCTCAAGTGCTAGAGTCAGCACAGCCAGAAAACCTTCAAAACATTTTTCAACTCTAATTTGCAAAACTGCAATGGCAAAGTTTACTCTAAGGAGCAACTGTGCTAACCACAGATTTATTTATTTTCTGCTGATCAACACAGACATGTGAACAACTGACAGAGACATCTTTTTCTGCAGGAAGATGCCAGAGCTGCAGAGTTAAAAGCGAAAGCTTCAAAGTTGACACTGACCACATTTATTAACACAATAATGAGCTTCTTGTGGCTCATGCAGCTTTCCAGGATTGCACAGGACTAAACTATGAGTTTTTACTGTGCCCCTTTCAGGGGGCTGGCAAGGCATAGCACATGGCTGAAAACACATCACACATCTCCTGGAAGATGACTGCATTGCTCATAATCCTCACTTTCATAGAAAGACAACAAAATCCCATGAGAAACCATTTATCTCTCAGAACAGACTGACTTTACTGTTTGAAAATGTATGTTGTTTCTCATGCAAGACTTGAGGGGAGCTTGGACTAGCCTCTTTGGGAGTCAGGCAGCCAGATCAGCTTTCTCTCTTGGGTGCAGCTGCCAGAGACCACCACCCCTTATGCACTGGCAGCAGTCGCTTACGGGAGATTTCACACATGGGAACTAGGTAGCCTGGCTTCGGCTCAGCAGAGAGGCTTGGAGCCTGCCATGCCAACTTCAGACATCCCTCTGGGATACTTAGGTCCCTTCACAATGGTATTTTCTGATACTGCAAAATTTCTAATTATACATTAACCCTTTAATATCAAACTGTACTTGATACTGCCTAGAGAATGGTAAGATTTCCTGCAAGTGCAAAACACACTGTAGGTAAAAAAAATAGGCCCATTCAAATTGTGGGAAATTTTTGTATCAGTACAAGTTTCCCTGTTTATATTTTTTTGTTTCTGAGGAATTTTTCACTTATTTTCACAAAACAGTATCACTGTATTTTTTATTTTTTTGTATTTTTCTTTCTTTGGAAACATCATTGGTTTTTTACATACCACTTGCAGAAAATGTCTACTGTTGTCCAAACAGTTCTTATTGATGCATATCAGTCCTGAAAAATCAAAAGTGCTTCAGATCCTTCAGGAATCATCATTATGATAATCCTTCATAGACCTACAGAATAGCTGAGGTTGGCTGGGACCTCTGCAGATTATCTAGGACAACCCCCCTGCACAAGAGGGTTGCTCAGGACCGTGTACAGCTTTTGAAAATAATTCTTATGTTTAAACAAAATGTCTTCTATTTCAGTTTGCGTCCATTGCCTCTTGTCCTGTCACTGGAAATCACTGAGGAGAGTCTGGCTCCTACTCCTTTACTCCATGCCATCAGCTATGTATACACATTTGTAAATCCCCCAAGACCTCTCTTCTCTGGATTGAAGAGTCCCACTTCTCTCAGCCTGTCCTCAGGCGAAAGATGTTACCAGGTCACTTCAATCATCTCTGTGGCCCTTTGCTGGACTCTCTCCAGCATGCCCGTATCTTTCTTGTACAGAGGAGCCCAACATCGAACACAGTATGCCAGGTGTGGCCTCACCAGTACCGAGCAGGGGGAAAGGATAGCCTCCTCTGACTTGCTAGCAATGTTCTAACACAATCCATGGTACCGCTGGCTGCCTCTGCTACAAGGGCATACTGGAGGTTCAACATATGTCTGCCTTTTCTGCCACTCTACTTTCTCGCTCGGTGGCCCCAGCCTGCGCTGGTGGGCAGGGCTGCTCCTCCTCAGGTGCAAGGCTTTGAACTCCCTGCTGTTGAACTGCAGAAGATTCCTCTTTGCTCAGTTCTCAGGCCAACTGATGTCCCTCCGGGTGGCAGCACATCTGCCTATCACCCACCCCTCTCTGTTTTGTACAATCTGCTGCAGAACTAAGGGCATGCACTCTCCTGTCATCCAAGTAATTAAAAAACATGGTAAACAGCACTGGACCCAGATCCAGCGCATTTGAACACAATTCCATGTAGGAATAGTGTACTGGAGTTAAGAAGCAAATTTTTATGTGTGTACCTGATATCTGTTGGAGGGATGGTACGGCTCGGCACAAGCAATCCAGGAAGTTCCTCAATTGTGTGGAAGACAACTTCCTTCTGCAAGTAATAGAGGAGCCAACAAGGAGAGGTGCCATGCTTGACCTCGTCCTCACCAACAGGGAAGGGCTGGTTGGAAAGGTGACTGCTCCAAGGCAGCCTTGATTGCAGGCAATCATGAGATGGTCAAATCCGAGATCCTCAGCACAGTGAGAAGAGCGTGCAGCAAGCTCACTGCCCTGGACTTCAAGAGAGCAGACTTTGGCCTCTTCAGGAACCTGCTCAGTAAGATTCCATGGGATATAGCCCTAGAGGGCAGGGGGCCCAAGACTGTTGGTTGATATTCGAGGATCACCTGCTGCAAGCTCAGGAGCCATACATCCCTACTAGAAGGAAGTGCTGCAGGACGGCCAGGAGACCTCCTTGGATGGATAAGGAGCTGCTGAGGAAAAGTCGAAGGAAAAAAAGAGGCTTATAAAAGGTGGAAGCAATGACAGGCGGCCTGGGAAGAATACAGGGATGTTGTCCAGGAAGCTAGGGACCACATAGAATTAAACTTGTCTAGAGATGTTAAGGATAGCAGGAAGGGATTCTGTAGGTACATTGCAAATAAAAGACAGACGAGGGACAACATGGGCCCCCTCCAGAAGCTATCAGGAGAACTGGCTACCCTGGATTTGGAGAAGGCTGAGTTCTTAATGACTTCTTTCCCTCGGTCTTCACTGGAAAATGCTCTGAACACACCACCCAAGTCTTGGAAGGCAGATGCAGGGACAGTGAGAATGAAGACCCTGAGCCCACTGTAGGAGAGGATCTGGTTCAAGACCATCTTAGGAACCTGAAGGTACACAAGTCCATGGGACCTGATGAAATCCATCCGCAGGTCCTGAAGGAGCTGGCAAATGAAGTTCCTGAGCCACCGTCCAACACATTTGAAAAATCATGGCAGTCAGGTGAAGTTCCCAATGACTGGAAAAAGAGAAATATAACCCCCATTTTCAAGAAGGTGAAAATGGATGAGCCAGGGAACTACAGACCAGTCAGTCTCACCTCCATGCCTGGCAAAATCTTGGAGTGAATTCTCCTGGAAGGCATGCTGAGGCATGTGAAAAACAAGGTGGTTGGTCACAGCCAGCATGGCTTCACTAAGGGGAAATCCTGCCTGACCAACCTGGTGACCTTCTGTGATGGGGCTACAGAACTGATGGACAGGGCTAGAGCAGTTGATGTCATCTACCTAGACTTGTGCAAACCATTTGACACTGTCTCACATGACATCCCTGTCTCTAAGTTGGAGAGACATCAATTTGATAGGTGGACCACTCGGTGGATAAAGAACTGGCTGGATGGCCACATGCAAAGAGTAGTGCTCAATGGCTCAAGTGTCCAGCTGGAGACCACTAACGAGTGGTGTCCTTCCCTCAAGGATCAGTGTTGGGACCGGTCTTGTTCAACATCTTTGTCAGTGACATGGACAGTGGGACTGACTGCGCCCTCATCAAGTTTGCCAATGACACCAAGCTCTGTGGTTCAGTTGATATGCTGGAGGGAAGGAATGCCATCCAGAGGGACCTTGACACACTTGTGAGGTGGGCTGTTGCCAACCTGATGAAGTTTAACCATGACAAGTGCAAGGTCCTACAGCTGGATCGGAGCAATCGCACGCACAGCTCCAGGTTGGGCAGAGAAGAGATTCAGAGCAGCCTTGCGGAGAAGGACTTGGGAGTGTTGGTTGATGAAAAAATGAACATGAGCCGGCAGTGTGCGCTCACAGCCCAGACAGGCAACCGTATCCTGGGCTGCATCAAGAGGAGCGTGACCAGCAGGTCGAGGGAGGTGATCCTGCCCCTCTACTCTGCTCTCCTGAGACCTCACTTGGAGTATTGTGTGCAGTTCTGGTGTCCTCCACATCAAACGGACATGGAACTGTTGGAGCAAGTCCAGAGGAGGGCCATGAGGATGATGAGGGGCCTGGAGTGCCTCCCGTATGAAGGTAGGGCTGAGAAAGTTGGGGCTGTTCAGCCTGGAGAAGAGAAGGCTGCGTGGAGACCTCAGAGCAGCCTTCCAATATCTGAAGGGGGCCTATAGAGATGCTGGGGAGGGACTCTTCATTAGGGACTGTAGTGAGAGGACAAGGGGTAATGGGTTCAAACTCAAACAGGGGAAGTTTAGATTGGATATGAGGAAGAAATTCTTTCCTGTAAGGGTGGTGAGGCACTGAAATGGGTTTCCCAGGGAAGTTGTGAATGCTCCATTGCTGGCGGTGTTCAAGGCTGGCTGGACATAGCCTTGGATGGCATGGTTTAATGTGAGGTGTCCCTGCTGATGGCAGGGGGGTTGGAACTCGATGATCTTAAGGTCCTTTCCAACCCTAACTATTCTATGATTCTACTTGGCAGCCATCTCACCAATGAGCCTCACTGTCATGCTGCTATCCGTGTTTCTGTCACCATGAGCTTGAACTACTGAAAAAGCATAGCCAGCTGCTTTGAAGCTCTACAGCAGTATCAGGTGGCACAATGACTGAACCTATTGCCTTCTCATCTGAGAGAAACAGTCATGTTACAGTAGCACCTGCAGTTAGGATCCAACCTGCTGGCTTTAACTGAAAAACTCTTAGATGGTTTGGGACTTGTTTACGTAACAGGCCACTGCTTTCCCACTCATTCACTGATTCGCTAGCTACAGCAGCTACACGTTGACCATCCAGCAGAAAAGGAGTATCTGCTCGCAGGCAAGTTTCTGTTAAAAAAACTTCAACAGCTGAATTTGCTGCAGTGTGCACCCTGTGTGGATCTTGGTTGCTTCTGGCAGAACTATCTATTTAAAAAACAGTTTGGGACAGAGATGGATTGAGGATCTTATTTGAAAGACCCAGGAGATTTTTTTTTTACATGATTACATACTGAAGTAAAAGAGATTAAATTTGATTTCTTGCATAAATTATGGCTATTAATAGCTGAATTATATATTTAAATATTGTTATAATGAACCCTTTAGTACCTAACAATTATAGTGTGTCACAAACTCTGAAATAAACACTACAAGTCTCTAAATAAACAACATATTTGCAGCCTAAAATTGGCATTTTTTTCTTCCATGTAGGAGACCTCAGGGCAATAGATGTCAAAGCTTTGGGTTTTTCATTCACTCCACAGAAAACAAACATTAAAGTAAGTAAGAATAAGACCCTGAATACCACTGGATTTGGCCTCCTTTGATGGAATTTCCACCTTTCTCTCATCCATTCTTCTGCTTTATTCTTCTCAAATTTTTCTTCAAGATCCTATGTGCTGGTACACTTTCAGACCTCTTCCACATGTAATCTCTCTTCATTTTGCAAACTAGCGGTTCACTCTATTTCTTTTCTTATAAATTAAACAAGCAAGCTCCAAGATATGCAAAGGCTAATCTCACAATCTCAATATTGTATCCATAGCTCTCATTCTATTTCTGTACCTAATTCTATATTCAACACTTTTTTGTTGTATTTGTCTTTGATTCTGCTCAAAGCTCTCACAGCCTGTCTTATTTGGCTGTGAGGAACTATGTTCATATGTAGTGTTAAGGGTGAAGGAAACCACAGAGCTGCAGCTAAAGCGGGGCTGGAAAGCAGATCCCAAAGCAAACACAGAGCTGCCAAAAGAGCTACATTCTTAAGACTACTGTGTTTCTCAATTGTGCATGGCTCCCAGCTCAAACTAGGTTTAGGATTAGCACTAGCACTGGGAGAACAAGACAAGTAGCTCAGATGGGGCTAGAAAAGGGCAGGCAAAGGAGAAAAAGGGTTGCCAAAAGAGTTCTTCTCCCAGTAACGTTGAGGCTATGGCCTCAGTCACGTCATGAGCCTTTCAGCCTAGCCTAGGCTTAGGGCTGGTGGAAAGGGAAAGGAGTTGAGCTGCCAAAGGATACAAAGGGCTGTAAAAGAATATTCCTCTGAAGAACAGGTAGTCCAGGGAGCTGCTGCTGTGTCTTTCCTAGCGTTTAGGGTTAAGCGTGGAAAAAAAACACCATGTCGAGTGAGGCTGGAAAGAATCTGCCAGTAAACAGTTAAGTTTAGCCAAGGGGGGAAGCCTAGCCCCTCTAAGGGCTGAAGTACCCTTCAAGGTTCAGTCAAGGTCAAGACTGTACGATAAGGGCTGGAAACACCCATTTCTGTAATGGATGTAAACAACACCGTATTTTGTGCTTCTCTGGGCACATGTGAGCATGTGGGCACCTATCTTAAGTAATATATCCACATGGAAGAAAGATATAAACTCAGAAGATGTAACAGGGAGACTGATCCCAAAATTTCAGCAGTGGCTTAAGGTGGGCCAGAATGCTGAGGGTCTGCAGCCTGTGTTCCCCTGCCTTGGCCCTGCTCGTGTGCCACTGTCCCTGCGGCACACCTAGGTGCACTCGCTGTCAAACCTCTCCTCCCTGCCATTTTACAGCCTGCGTCAGCACATCCGAGCAGCCGACAAAATGGAGGGGGGGGGGGGGGAAGCGTATAGCACAAGACGAATTGTTACAGTCTTCGGAGGTAAAGTTAACTTCGGAGGAAGGCCTCGCTCGGGTATTTCCACACAGCTCATGCCACCTGCTGGCAAGTAGGAGCCGCTGTCTCGCAGCCGCAGCCCGGAGGCCTTGCGGCACAGGCCTGCCGAGCCCCCCTGTCCCTGCCCGCCAGGCAGCCCGGCCCGACCCCTCAGGACCACCGGAGCACAGCTCTCTCTATACGCGTTAGAATCTCCAGGGGACTTCGGGCCTCCAGACCACCCATCTGCAGCGGCTAAGCTAGCCTGCTGCACGCCGCCCCGCGGGAGGGGGGCCGCCGCACCATGCATCGCCTCGCCTCGCCTCGCCTCGCCTCCCCTTCGCTGCTGGAGCGACCCCGCCGGCTCCAGCGCCCGGCGGAACCCCGCTCAAAATGGGGGCTCCGCGGCGGCGGGCGAAATGGCCGCCAGTCAGTGATGTGCGCCCTGCGCCTCCCGGTGGGAGCTGCCGCGGCCGCTGCAGCGCGGAGAGCGCCCTGACCGAGGGCCCGCGGACAGCGCGGAGAGCGCCCTGACCGAGGGCCCGCGGACAGCGCGGAGAGCGCCCTGACCGAGGGCCCGCGGGACAGCGCGGAGAGCGCCCTGACCGAGGGCCCGCGGCAGCGGGGGTTGCGTCAGACGGACCGCCGCCGCGCGCGCCTTCCAGAAGCTTCCCCGCCCTCTACAAAGATGGCTCCCGCGCCCCGCCCGCTCGGCCGCGTTGCGTCACTTCATCCTGCCTCCGCGAGCCAATGGCACTTGCCCGCTGCGGGGTCACGTGCGGTGAGGGGGCCAGTCGCCGGGAGAGCTTCGCGGCAGCCTGGCGTCAGTTCCGCTCTCCTCAGCCGTCGCTGTGGCGTTGCGTGTTCCGTGTCGGGGAAGTGTCGGTCGGGGTGAGAGGGAGAGGAGCGGCCGCGTAGGTGCGGGGTCGGTGGCGGGGGTGCTGCGGGACGGGGCTGCCTGGGGCGGAGCTGGCAGCGGCGGGAGCGGGGCCCCGCCGAGAGCGACTGAGGGCCCTGCGGCCTGGCTTAGGCCTAGGCGTGAGGCGGGCGGTGGACGCGTCCCTGCCCCCTTTAGTGGAGTCACGCCGCTCTGCCTGTGCGGGAATGGGATTTCTTATGCGTTGGTGCAGCAGTAGTTTCGCTGCGTTTCCTTACCGTTGTATTTGCCAGTTAATATGCTGGAATGCGGATGGTGTCTTTTCTTTTTAATGCTGGTGTCGTTCAGCCTTGTTCTTAATGCTTGAAGTTGTTTTGCTTCAGTTACCAGTTTCAAAAATGTAACCGTAATCACGGAGTTATCGCTGTAAATTCCTGCAGACTGTATAATCCCAGTGGAAGAGTAGGTTTAGTGGCATAAACAGGATGTCTCTGAAAGTAATTTCACATAGAAAAGGAGGATTTCCTAACTGAGCTTCAGAGTGAAGTAACATTTTGTTGCAGCAGGGTTATTTTCCCCCTTTACCTTGTTACTGGTTGATGCTAGCTCTCCACTGCTGTGGGTGCTCATTTCTCATGCAACTTTAAAGTCACCTTCATTTAGAATACTCTATATGCAGTATTGTACATGCAAGCTACAAACAGTTGTGTGAAAGTAAACATATTGGTTGTTGGGGCATCTTGTGATGTCAGAGGCTGTGTATAGTTGTAATTAAAGTATTTGTAACTACAACAACTTGGGAACTTTGTGTAGTATATGCGCTATATGTGGAAGTAAAATAGCAGTTTAATACTGCCGCAGTCTGGAGTCCGCTTGCCCACAAATGATGTCACAGTTCTCTGGTCAGAACTGTGCAAGTTGGGCTGGACTTGTGTTCTGGGCTGTGACCTTGACTCAATGCTGTTTCTGTAAAGCTAATTAGTTCTTCAAAGGATAGCTTAATACTTGTCTAAAACTTGTTCTGCTCTGTATATTGTGCTGTTTTCTTTTTTACGTTTATACTTACATGAAATTCAGATAGATTTGGATCACCTTTTTGAACATTATTTGGAGAACAGAGTACTCATGAAGTGTTGTCTTAAAGGTTATTTGGCAAAGTAACACAAACATAATTATGTGAAGGGTTTTGGTGTAATTTATATGTATGAAAAACGATATGTTCTCCTGTTTTCAGGCAAGTTGTGAGAGAAGTCTCTGGAAATAGGAGGCAAATAGAGACAAAATTGAACTGTGTATTTAAGAAAGTTTTAGCTTTTATTAGGAACTCCAGTCATAATACTGTTTCTATTACAGTCTATAAAGTAGTTGAGAGTAAGTAGTAAATGTACCTTGTTTTCTGAAAACCACATAACTAAATGTTTTTCTCATGCCCTTGCAGGAGCACAGTGAATTAAATTACCTAAGCAACCATGCTAGCTGCAAGGCTAGTATGCTTGAGGGCATTATCATGCCAGACTATCCGCCCCACCATTACTCAGACTTCCCCAGCTTTGAGGAACTCCAATATAAAAGCATACAGGCTGTGGCAGCCTAAACAGGTAAAGCATTTCTCTTTCTAAAAGCTCTGACTGCTTATATTTTAAAGGGTTGAGTGTTTTGCCAAAAGAGTTGCTTTACATGGATTACCTGTTTGGAATGATCATGAGCATCCTGTTTCTTTGGGGTACATGTTCTGATTTATGAAATAACATTACTCAGTCAAAAACCAGGATTTTAAGAACAATTGAATTAGTATCTTCTATT
The DNA here is from genome assembly GCA_017639245.1 of Myiopsitta monachus. Lineage (NCBI taxonomy): Eukaryota > Metazoa > Chordata > Aves > Psittaciformes > Psittacidae > Myiopsitta > Myiopsitta monachus. Next base: position 69,490,078 of record CM029921.1, on the reverse strand, counting down.
TCAATTATTATTTGCCCATTGAAATTGGAAAAGAAGAACTTAAGTGAGGTAATTAGCAATTTACAAGTCTTGCTATGTAAGGTAGAAGCAGCAGAAAGTCTTGTCTGATGTCTTGTCCTAGCTCCCTGCTTCCAAGTATGAGTCTTAAACATAATATTAGATATAAATACCTTTAATATAATATTAAAGTAGAAACTTTTCAAAGACTTTAGTGTGTTTAAAGCTGTAGTCCAGGTTACAGCAACTTGTGAATTACAGGACTATCATTGGCCTAACCAACAATTTTAAAAACGGGACTGTTGTCATCCTAAAACACTGTCTGTTTATTCTTCATTTAGGGAAGATATTTCAGACATGCTTTCTGCTCAGGTGACAACTGAGATGCTAGATTTTGTTAGATGCAAAATGCAACAAAACTGAAATGCTGTGGTAAACTTTCTGAATTTTATTGCTCTAATGGCTTGTAGATTTCAAGTTTTAGTGTTAAAACAAACTCACAGCTTTGAGTGAGCTCAGGTGCGTGTACAGTAATTTAGAAATTCCTGGGACAATGGTAAGGAAACTTAAGATGTTGTTCCTGAACTGATATAAGAGTTTATTCTTTGTTGCTCTTGCAGATTACTAAGGCTTTGAGCAGTGTGTTTTGTTTATTTGAAGCTTGTCAGCCTTAAAAATCTTAAGTTTATAAGCCTTCATTTAGGGTTTGTGTTCCAAATCAAGGCTAGAGTTGAAAACAAAGAATTTGTGATGGCTTCCCAAGTTTAGTGTCTGTAAAGTGTAAGTATTGTGCAAGGAGAGTGTTTACATAAAGAGTGTTCTTGCATAGAAAGTAACAATTTTTTTTACAAAACAAAAGAGTGTATTTTTTATATTAAAAAAAAGCCATGTGGGACTAAAGTAAAAGAAATGCAAACTGAAAACCAGCTTGTGAAATTCTCTGCATTGGTGCTATACTACTAGAATGTATGAACGTTACAACATTTCCTAAACTTTAGTGTTCAGTTGTTTTTTTGAGCACAGTTACTTCATGTCTTTGGGAGGTAGTAATTAAGGCAGGAATAATTAAGAGACTCTTTTAAATGCAGCAAGTAAATTGATAAGAGGTGTCTTCTGTGTTGTTTCATTTAGTCTTTTTTATGTTATTTCTGAATCCAACAGTGTTATGCCACCAGAGTAAGAACAGGTGTAAGGCGTGGAAAAATTGGCCAGGAAATTAAAGAAGCAGCATTTGAACCATCTGCAGAAACTGCACTTAAAGGTAAGGTAGCTCTGTGTTAAATACTGAGAATCTTAGAATCTGGATTTAAAATTTCCTTGAAGGTATCAAGTTTCTTTCAAACAATTAAAGAAACTGAGAATATTTTTTTCATGTGTAAGTTTGCTTAGGGATCTCCCTCAAACAACTGGAGACAGTTTCTCTGATGTCTTTATTTGTAGAGTTTAAAACTCCAAATGTGTCACAGTATAGAGAAGTTCCATGTTTCCTCTTTAAGCTGCTGTTCAGTTAAAATGGTTGCCTCTTAATGGAGATTTGGTTGTGGATATTAAAAAGTATGCATGCTTGCTTTGTTACATCTACTTCATATAGTGTTTAAAGGAAGGATTTTTTTACAACATGTAGAGTTTGCAAGAAAGTTTCCAGTGTTACATGGGGCATTGTCTTACAGTGCTTGTTAGTACAGCTAGTGTGGATTGTAATTGCAGTGGATTACAAAGCTATTTTTTTAGGTAGCAGTATTTTGACAGAACAGACTTGTAGGTATCCTGTTATAGCACTGAGTTGACAAAATGTATGTAGTTTGGCTAGTGTCTTGATTGTAACGCATTAGGAAAACGCGTAGACTTGGGGTTACACAACTGAAAGTCTTTGGTCTCAGCAGCTCTTCTATTATAACAATATTTTATTACTGATATTTCTGTTAGTAGCAGTAATCTGATCCCTGGCACAGAGGCGGCATGTCTGAAAATCAGACAGTAGAAACTGATGACAAATCATGTGGTGGTGTTCCTAAGCTTTGGAAATCCTTTTTTAAACTTATTTGGATTCAGTTGCTTCCAAAGAGCCCTGGATGGGGCAGGTGTTTAAGGGCAGATGAATGAGAGGAAAGAACACAACATGTAATTTTTCTCCTGTTCTGTAGTGAGTTGGACAGTCAAATGGTATACTAAATCAGCTGATAAGTGAACTCTTCTACCGGAGAACCTGTTAGCTGGTTTTATGTTGGAATTGCTGTCACTAATGAAGGTCCTTAAACTTGGCATGTTACTAGTTGGACTCTTATTTCTTACAAAATTTTACGAAGTTATGTTGTGTTGGTAGGGTGAATCTATAGAGTTTTTCACATGTAGCTCATTGAGAACTGGTAACTTAAAATTAGCTGGAACTTCAAGAAAGAAGTCTAACATGGATCAGCTATTGCGAATACAACAAAACTCGTGGGGATGTTACTATTCAAGAAAAAGCATTCATAACAGTGTGGATGTTTTTGTTTGTTTTTTTTTTTTTACTTTATACAGCTGATCGCGTGGGGAAATTTATTGTTGCTGGAGGGGCTGCTGTTGGCCTGGGGGCCCTTGCTTACTATGGAATGGGCATGTCCAGTGAGATTGGCGCTATTGAAAAAGCTGCGTAAGTAAGAGGGCTTTTTGTTTTAAGTAAAGAATATATAAAGTGAATCTCCCTCCTCATTATATGTCTCTTCTTTTGCTGATAACACCCAGTGTACACATAGCTTATGGGTTTTTTTAAGCTCTGAACAGAAAGCCCTCACTGCTTTCTGTACAGGATCTTAAAGAATGTAACTGAAAGCAAAATTTAAATTACCCAGGTTTGAGTGGATATTGACTTAAGTGACTTGGTTTGCTAAATTTGAAATTTATTTGTGCAGGGTATATAAATATGCCTTATGAGGTGTGCCACAGATAATTTATGAAAGGTAGTCTTCTGTAAAACTTGTTACGATCACTTTGCCTGGTGTTCCTGTGAGACTGTCCCTTAAACTTCAATACCACATGTAGGAAAGAGAGTCTTCTTGGAACCCGCTACTTATCTTGGCATAAGCTATGCTCTGATAAATGCATTTTACTTAAAGCTTTGGCATCTGAGAAACTTTTCATTGATATATGTCTCTGTTAGGATTTTTTTCTCCAAAACCGTTGAAGTAATGGGTCAAAAAAGTGAAATGGGAGAAAATGTGTGCATTATGTTTAAGTTTGGTGTTAGCAGGGAAAGCTTCCTGTCCATAGTATGACCAAATCATACTGCAAAAACGCATTCCTGATGTCTTATGTCTGTTGCTATTGTTAGAGCTCTCAAAATGACATTCATGCATGTAATGTCAGGTATTCATGTGGACTGTGACTCAGCAATCTGTGAGCTGTTTAGCAACCTACTTCATGCTCAGTTCACATTCTGTAGGCATTTTCCTTAAACTCATTTGTTACGCATACACCATACTCTATTTTTCCATAGTTAAAAACTATTTTTCTGTTTCCTCTGTATACTTCTTGGAATCGAACTGCAGTTATCATTATTTGCAATTTCCAGTGTTTCTAGAGAGTTATGTTATATTAGACCAGTAAGATTTAAAAGTTCAGCTCCTGTTACAATGAACTCATGGCTGAAGTTGTTAGATCACATCACTTTTATGAAACCTCATTTAGAATAGAATCATAGAATAGTTAGGGTTGGAAAAGACCTTAAGATCATCTAGTTCTAGCCCCCTGCCATCAGCAGGGACACCTCCCACCAAACCATGCCATCCAAGGCTATGTCTAACCCAGCCTTGAACACCGCCAGCGATGGAGCATTCACAACTTCCCTGGGAAACCCATTCCAGCGCATCACCAACCTTACAGGAAAGATATCCAATCTAAACTTCCTCATATCCAATCTAAACTTCCCCTGGTTAAGTTTGAACCCATTACCCCTTGTCCTATCACTACAGTCCCTAATGAAGAGTCCCTCCCCAGCATCCCTATAGGCCCCTTTGAGGATACTGGAAGGCTGCTAGGAGGTCTCCATGCAGCCTTCTCCAGGCTGAACAGCCCCAACTTTCTGAGCCTGTCTTCATACGGGAGGTGCTCCAGTCCCCTGATCATCCTCATGGCCCTCCTCTGGACTTGCTCCAACAGTTCCATGTCCTTTGTATGATGAGGACATCAGAACTGCACACAATACTCCAAGTGAGGTCTCAGAAGAGCAGAGTCGAGGGTCAGGATAATCTCCCTCGACCTGCTGGTCACGCTCCTTTTGATGCAGCCCAGGACACAGTTAGCTTCCTGTTCTGTGAGTGCACACTGCTGGCTCATGCTCAGTTTCTCATCGACCAACACCCCAAGTCCTTCTCCACAGGGCTGCTCTGAATCTCTTCTCTGCCCAAACTGTAGCTGTGCCTGGGATTGCTCCGACCCAGGTGTAGGACCTTGCACTTGGCATGGCTTAAACTTCATCAGATTGGCATCGGCCCACCTCACAAGTGTGTCAAGGTCCCTCTGGATGGCATTCCTTCCTTCAAATGCATCAACTGAACCACAGAGCTTGGTGTCATTGGAAAACTTGCTGAGGGCGCAGTCAGTCCCACTGTCCATGTCACTGACAAAGATGTTGAGCAAGAACTGGTTCCAACACCCATCCCTGAGGGAAGGACACCACTCAGTTAGTGGTCTCCAGCTGGACATTGAGCCATTGAGCACTACTCTTTGCATGTGGCCATCCAGCCAGTTCTTTATCCACCGAGTGGTCCACCTATCAAATTGATATCTCTCCAAGTTAAGAGACAGGGATGTCATGTGAGACAGTGTCAAACGCTTTGCAAAAGTCCAGGTAGATGACATCAACTGCTCTAGCCCTGTCCATCAGTTCTGTAGCCCCATCACAGAAGGTCACCAGATTGGTCAGGCAGGATTTCCCCTTAGTGAAGCCATGCTGGCTGTGACCAACCACCTTGTTGTTTTTCATGCGCCTCAGCATGCCTTCCAGGAGAATTCACTCCAAGATTTTGCCAGGCATGGAGGTGAGACTGACTGGTCTGTAGTTCCCTGGCTCATCCATTTTCACCTTCTTGAAAATGGGGGTTATATTTCTCTTTTTCCAGTCATTGGGAACTTCACCTGACTGCCATGATTTTTCAAATGTGTTGGACGGTGGCTCAGCAACTTCATTTGCCAGCTCCTTCAGGACCCGCGGATGGATTTCATCAGGTCCCATGGACTTGTGTACGTTCAGGTTCCTAAGATGGTCTTGAACCAGATCCTCTCCTACAGTGGGCCCATTCTCACTGTCCCTGTGTCTGCCTTCCAAGACTTGGGTGGTTTGGTCAGAGCATTTTCTGGTGAAGACCGAGGGAAAGAAGTCATTAAGAACCTCAGCCTTCTCCAAATCCAGGGTAGCCAGTTCTCCTGATAGCTTCTGGAGGGGGCCCATGTTGTCCCTCATCTGTCTTTTATTTGTAGTGTACCCATAGAATCCCTTCCTGTTATCCTTAACATCCCTAGCCAAGTTTAATTGTAACTGGGCCTTAGCTTTCCTGACCTGGTCCCTAGCTTCCTGGACAACATCCCTGTATTCTTCCCAGGCCGCCTGTCCTTGCTTCCACCTTTTATAAGCTTCTTTCTTCCTTCGACTTTTCTTCAGTAGCTCCTTATCCATCCAAGGAGGTCTCCTGGTCCTCCTGCAGCACTTCCTTCTAGTAGGGATGTATGGCTCCTGAGCTTGCAGCAGGTGATCCTCGAATATCAACCAACAGTCTTGGGCCCCCCTGCCCTCTAGGGCTATATCCCATGGAATCCTACTGAGCAGGTTCCTGAAGAGGCCAAAGTCTGCTCTCTTGAAGTCCAGGGCAGTGAGCTTGCTGCACGCTCTTCTCACTGTGCTGAGGATCTCAGGATTTGACCATCTCATGATCGCTGCAATCAAGGCTGCCCTGTAGCGTCAAATTTCCAACCAGCCCTTCCCTGTTGGTGAGGACGAGGTCAAGCATGGCACCTCTCCTTGTTGGCTCCTCTATTACTCGTAGAAGGAAGTTGTCTTCCACACAATTGAGGAACTTCCCGGATTGCTTGTGCCGGGCGGTACCATCCCTCCAACAGATATCAGGGTGGTTGGAATCCCCCATGAGAGCAAGGGCCTGTGAGCGTGAGGCTGCTCCTATCTGTCTATAGAGTGCTTCATCCACCGAGTCCTCTTGGTCAGGCAGTCTGTAACAGATCCCCACAATAATGTCTCCCATCTCTGTTCTCCCTTTAACCCTGACCCACAAACTCTCTATTGACTGCTCACCTCACCTGTCCCCAGACAGAGCTCCAGCCTATCCCTAACATAAATAGCAACTCCCCCTCCCCGCCTACCATGCCTGTCTTTCCTAAAGAGCCTGTAACCTTTCATTCCAACACAGCAGTCATAGGAGCCATCCCACTGTGTTTCTGTGATGCCTATGGTATCATACCCCCGTAGACGTGCACACATCTCTAATTCCTCTTGTTTGTTCCCCATGCTACAGGGCATTTGTATAGAGGCATCTGAGCCGAGCTCCAAATGAAGCCGGCTCATTGGCTGGAGCGGCTGGAATATCTCTACATTGCCCGGAATGTTTACTGTAGGTGCTGGCCAGTGATTGGGTGTGTTGGGATGGAATGATGCCCCCTTCCCCCAACACATCTAGTTTAAAGCATCCTTGACCAGCCTGGCAAGCCTCCTACCTGAACCGCTCCTCCCCTTCTTTGTCAGACCAGCTCCACCAGCCCGTGGTAGACCTGGCCTACTAAATTGAGTCCCATGTTCAAGATACCCAAACCCCTGACACTGGCACCACCCTTCTAACCATTTATTAAACTGTCCAGTCCTCCTAGCCTTTTTCAGGTCCTGGCCCAGTATCATGGAGAATTGATGAAAAGACTTTCTGAGCTCCAGAGCCCCTGACCACCTCTCCCAGAGCTCTGTAGTCCTTCTTTATGTTCTCCGGGCTACTGCTATCGATATCAGTAGCACCCACATGGGTGACTAGAAGTGGGTAATAGTCAGTGGGACTGACTAGAGCAGGCAGCCTCTCTGCAACATCCCTGATACGAGCCCGTGGTAGGCAACACACCTCCCTTGAGACTGGGTCAGGCCGACAGATGGGTGCCTCTGTTCCTTTCAGAGTAGAGTCCCCTACTGCTACAGCCCACCGCTTTTTCCTGGCAGCACCAGTAGAGATATCCTTCAGCAGTGCATCAGCCGGTTGTTCCTGGTGGGAGTGTGATTCCTCATCAGCCCCCTGCAAAGCAGTTCTGGGTGGGGACAACAGATTTAGGAGGAAGCCCCTTGCTTTTAATTGTCCTCTTCCTCCTTTTTTTTGTTGTTTTTTTCTGTTACTGTTTCCCAGCTTCCTGGGTTAGCGGCCTCCTTTCCTGCATGAGCGACAGTGGATGCTTGAGGCCCGTGCACAGTCTGGTCCTGGAGCAAGCAGTGCTGCTTCCTCTCAGCTTCCCTGACACCTTCCAGCCTCTTGACAGCGTCCTGTAGCTCAGCCACCTGCTGCAGAAGGACCTCCACCAGGGAGCACTGTGTGCAGCCCTTCCCATTGCCCACCCTCCTCTCAGGAGAGCAGTGCAGGCGCTCTCTACACCCCAAGCTCTGCACTGCAGCCTCCCTTCCTGTCGGCTCAGTCTGGGTGCCTACACTGGCCACTGCCGGGGCAGCCAGAGCAGAGCTCCCAGACCGGACCCTGGTCATACAAGCAAGTGCTTGCCTGCCTGTGCTCAAGCTCCCTAGGGCAGGTTTTTACCCAGTCAGGGTGGTGCCGCTCCTCCTGACACCACCCCCTGTGAGTCAGCTGCTCGTGTCAGGTGAGCTGCCGCAGGCCGTGTGGAGGACTTAAGGTGCCCTGTCGAGGACTTGAGGCTCCCTCGGTGCCTGTTGCTGCTCTGAGGTGAAGCTCCTGGACGCCGAGCCTCCCCTCGATCAGGCGCTGCAGGCATCCCCTCTCGAGACAGTCACCTCAGCAATATCAATAGCTATGAATCTATTTAATAGCTTGATTATGGTTTTAGTTAGTCTTTATTCTGATATTTGTAGTGATACACCTGTGCATGACTTAGAAGTTATATGCTTATTTTTCAGTATTTGGCCACAGTATGTGAAAGACAGAATTCAAACTACTTACATGTACTTCGCGGGAAGCATTGGCTTGACGGCACTGTCTGCTGTAGCAGTAAGCAGATCTCCAGCACTCATGAGCCTTATGACAAAAGGCTCCTGGCTGGTAAGCTTATGTTATAAAAACATTTACTGGGAAATGACCCTAAATGTGATGGTTGATACAAAAAAATATTAAATATGGATTACTTTGTGAAAGTAAGTCAAAACTTCACTTATCTCCTTATCCATTAAGATTATGTAAGTTTGCTAATGATATTCTGTGGTTTAGGATTTGGTGACCCTAACTACATGCTGATGCGCACCTTCTATGCTACTTTATAGTTTGTCAGAGACAGATTATATAAGAAAAAAATCTATGCTATCCTTACCACCTATATGCAAGTAAGAATCTGTTGTGAATAGACATCTGAGGCTAATGAAGCTGTTTCTGTCACTTTCTAAAATGGAAACCGATGTCCCTGTGCATTGTGTCCTTCACATCAAAAGGACATGGAACTGTTGGAGCAAGTCCAAAGGAGGGTCACGAGAATGATCAGGGGACTGGAGCACCTCCCGTATGAAGACAGGCTGAGAAAGTTGGGGCTGTTCAGCCTGGAGAAGAGAAGGCTGCATGGAGACCTCCTAGCAGCCTTCCAGTATCTGAAGGGGGCCTATAGAGATGCTGGGGAGGGACTCTTCATTAGGGACTGTAGTGATAGGACAAGGGGTAACGGGTTCAGACGTAAACAGGGGAAGTTTAGATTGGATATGAGGAAGAAATTCTTCGCTGTAAGGGTGGTGATGCCCTGGAATGGGTTTCCCAGGGAAGTTGTGAATGCTCCATCACCGGTGGTGTTCAAGGCCGGGTTGCACGTAGCCTTGGATGGCATGGTTTAGTGTGAGGTGTCCCTGCCTGATGGCAGGGGGGTTGGAACTAGATGATCTTAAGGTCCTTTCCAACCCTAACTATTCTAAACTATTCAGGTAACATTTCAAGTACTTTAATGAGGATTAGAGTAAGGGGCAGAACTGTGTGTTTTCTTGCTCTTACATTACATAATTAAGAGACTGTTGCCATTTTACTGCTACACTTGGATTCCTAGAAGACTGAATAAAATGGGAACTTACTGCAAGCTAGGATGAGGAAGCTTTTTACTGTGACCTTACAAGAGAAAAATTGACAAACACCCCAATTATGAATTAGGTTGCTCTTCAGATTTACGCTACTGACTTCAGGAAGTGAGAACAGAGACTACGTCCTGATGATAACTTGAGCTCTGTAATGCTTTTTTTACAGGCAATAGGTGCAACTTTTGCAGCTATGATTGGTGCTGGAATGTTGGTCAGGTCCATATCCTATGAAAATAGTCCAGCTGCTAAACATTTGGCTTGGATGATGCATTCAGGTATGTGATTTTAGTTCTCATTATAGAATTGTCTGTGCTTCAGTGTGGCCAGATTCTTAATTTAAGGAAACTTTGACTTTAAGGTAGATTTCTGTGTACTGCTGTAGGAGAGTTAGATTTTTTCCAGAGACTTGAATGTCAGGAAGGTTTCTTGAGTGCCCATATTTTTTCATGATCTTCTAAAAGTCAGGCTCAAGTTAAAATTGAGATATGTGTATGCCACATTGGATAGAATTAGTTGATCTCATAGCTGCTTTGGGTTTGTGATAGCTTTCTGGCACCATAGCTTCTATGAGGACTATACTTCATGTTCTTCAGCTCCGCAGGGTAAGAAAGTATTTGAAAACTTGACTAGAAAAATAATTTTTTTTAGTGTTAAACTGCTTGAATACATGTGCCCATGAGGTATGTAAGCTGCCACTGCAGGTCGTTTTCTCACTAATGATGCCTACTTCCAATAACAGGGGCTATTACTTTTCAAAGCTTTTTCCAGAAATAAATCATGGTTCAGGAAAAACACGTGTGTGTGTGTGTGTGTGTGTGTGTGTTAAGCAGTGGAATTGTATTTTCCTCTTTAGAGCTGACATTTTGATGAGGAAGAAATTGTGTTTATTTTGGTGATTGCTAAGTTAAAAACCTAATGTGATATTAATGGACTAGATAAGAGGTTTCATACAAGACTCTAGCAAAAAGTCTGACTTAATTACTGAACTTTTGCCTAAGTAATTATTGTAGCAGACATCCATTCTGCTTTTCATTGTGGAGTGCTCCCAGTGCCTGTTATGTGTTTGATTCAGTCCGTGCCAGATAAGTCTTACCAGCTCTGTTCTGAATATACTAGTATGTTACTGTTATTAGTCTTTCTTCCAAAGATGAGCTCCCTGAAGTGCTCTCCAGAGCTAGATAAAAGTAAGTCATGGAATTTAAGGTTGCTAGTTTATTGTGATCCCTTCTAGATAGGTGCATGATCAAGTGTGTTTGTATTTTGTCATGTAAATGGATTAGTTTGAACCATGTTACCTGACTGTAGACCAAAATTATTTTTGCAGGTGGTGTTTTTACCAGATCTGTTCCGAATCTAATGGGTGGTGTTTTGTTTTCCTTTGCTAGGTGTCATGGGTGCAGTAGTGGCTCCTCTAGCCTTCTTGGGTGGTCCTTTGCTGATCAGAGCTGCCTGGTATACTGCTGGAATTGTTGGAGGGCTCTCAACTGTCGCCATGTGTGCTCCAAGTGAAAAATTTCTGAACATGGGAGGACCTCTGGGAATAGGCTTAGGCTTTGTTCTTGCCTCTTCAATTGGTAAAATGCTGTTTTAATACTATCAGATAAAGTAGGTTATAAAATTAAACTGCTGGGATGCAGTTCCTGTTTAATTGCAGACTGGTCTGTCCGATTAAGTTTTGTTATAAATAGCCCTTTGCAGGCCTGGCACAGCAGAAAATACTCTGTTAAATGTGTTCTTGAAAGTAAATCTGAAGTTACAGTTCTGGTACGTTAATCTTACAAATGGCCAGTAGTGGTGGCTTGTATTTTTAGTTACTGCTAGTGTGTAGGGAAGACAGCAAATGTGATCTTAGTTCTTGATCTATTAATTTTTCTCCCTTTTGTGTTGCTAGGCATAGTTGTAGTCCTAGGGTCAGAAGCACTTTCACATGAAGTACCTGTGATTCCCTAGAGTGTTCAGAATTACTAGATCAGGCTGTATATGTGACATCTTCAGCTTGTGTATTAAAGCTCTTGCTATCAAAAAAGCACCACAAATTGAGAGTTGAATACTCACTGAAAAATGTGTGCTATAGTAACCACCATTTGACCCAGCTCGGAGTAGCAGATACATATAGTAGCAGTCTTTAATACTGTTGTACATTGTGCATTCCTCTCCAGGGTCTATGTTCTTGCCTCCCACTTCTGCTTTTGGTGCTGGCTTGTATTCGGTAGCTGTTTATGGTGGATTAGTACTCTTTGGCATGTTCCTGCTCTACGATACACAGCATGTTATTAAGCGTGCAGAAACTATTCCATATTATGGAGTAACAAAATATGACCCAATCAATGCGTAAGTATTCTGTGTTAATGCAGCTGATGTCAATGACTGTGTAAGAATTTGTTTCAGCCTATATCAAACTACGCTTTTAAACTGTGCCATACCTTTTATTTACTGTTCAAAAGTGTATTGCCATTGAATGTGGAGGATCACAGGGTTTAAAGACTGTGGTGTGAAAATAGCTAGCGGAGTTAAAACTGAAAGCATCTGCCTGAAATGAGAGAAACAGTGTTGAATGTGGTGTCACATGCCTCCAGCAGTACTTCCAAAAAGCAGTTTTGTTTTCTAAAGCATGGCTGGGAGGGTTTATAGCTGTTTTCTGAAAATATCTGTCAGCATCAGCTGAGACAAAAAATGCTAACTCTTTCATAGTCATTTAATATTCACTAGCCTTTGTCACTAAATGAAAAAGCTTCAACAGTGTGACAGATAGGGAAAGAAGGATTAATTGACTCTCAGTACATATAACTTCCCTGTAAATGTTGTCTGTCTGATCTTAATTGAATTGTTTATCTCCTTGATTCTGGTTTCCTATAATTAAAATAGAATAATATTGGCCTTCTTCAAAATTCGTGAAGCTAAAAAGATCAAAGTACAGCATAAAAGCAGAGAGCTCCTGTATGAGAACAGCGTACTGACTGTTGAGGCAGAGATGGTAGAACAAAAATACAGGGTTTTTTTGACATACCAAACACTGGAGACAATCATAGTTGGGTTTTATTAGGGGTGCTTCGTGAAGGCTTTTAAAAATGAAGTGTAATCGTGTGAAATACAAATAGTATTATTTTTGTTCAATGGTAATTCACTTTGATTTCCTGTTTTCTAGGTGCATGGGTATCTACACAGATACACTGAACATCTTCATTCGGGTGGCCACAATGCTTGCAGGTGGTGGAGGTAGCAGGAGGAAGTAAACTGAGACTGTGTGTCTGACAGCCTACCTTAGTGCACATACTAAATAAAAATTCATGGTTACAAGAAGTTTTGCTGCAAGTCAGGAATATAAAGCATTTCAGCATATTGTTTCAGTGCAGTGTGATTCAGGCTTGAAAGTTTTTCTTCAAACACTTTCCAGCTCAGTGTTAAAATAGTGTGAACTGCTTCTAAATGTACATTATTTTGGGAAAGTTAATTATTTTTAATATATATGAGTAAAATAGTCTGCTTTCTAGTGGGTTTGACAGCAATTCAGATTTTTTTTTTCTTCTTTTTTTTCCCAACTGTTGTTGCATAGTAAAGGCCATAATTTCTAAACGGGTATCCTGTACACAGGTAGGGAGGGACACAAGCTACTTCATGAAATGCTTTTGAGATGGGGCATTTTTTCAGTTAAGATTGCATAAGTAATATTTCAGTGACACCTTAAGAACAAATTATGGCACTAAATGCAGTAATGACTTCTGCCTGGGCAGATATTTCAGCAAGGTTTAAGCAACTGTCAGAAATGCATTGGATTTGACCAGCGAGGTGACCAAAAAGTGTAAATGAAACAAGATAGGGAAACCGTGCAGCATTTGTCCCATGTGAACTTCAGTCTCTTTCTGGAGTACAAATGAGAACTCAGTGCTTTAATGTTGAGTGGATATAATAGCTATATACTTTTGATACTAGATTTACCAAATTACTGAATAGCAGTAGATGTGTGTCTGTCTTCCAGTGACTGAATCTCAGGATTGTGGATGAAGCTCTGTCCTTCAGAAGAGCTCTTACTGCTTATCTCTGACAAGCTTGTACAATTGGCACAGAACGAGGGAATTGAGGATAGACTGCTGTAAACCCAAGTATCATAAATTCACTGTTGTGTGCTTCAGCCTGTAACTTTACTCCTAATCGATGTTTACCTTGGTTTAAAAGGAATGTTCCCTTTCAGTGAAATTGATTTAATATTAAGAAATAATATACTTACCAAACTCTGTTCTTGTATGTTGGAATAAAAGGTGAGTTCTCGGGCACAAGAAAGTGTAGAGGTAACGTCAACAACTCTGACTTTCAATTTCTGGTAAATACAGCTGTGCTTATGTATTGACTATGAACAATAAAATTCTAGTCTCACAAGCTGACAACTCTCACTGTCCCTGTGGTAATAGCAATTTTAATGCCCCTGCATTAATAACTTGGAAGAAGCATTACAAATGTTTTTTTCGGCTAGTTTCATTTGTAAGAGAGTATGTATTCCTCTGTTCAGAAATATCAACAAAAATTACATCCAGTTTCACTGGCTAGAATCTTTTTGGGGATGTTTCCCAGATGGAAGATGCTGATCTACGCTTGCTTCAAGTGGTTCTGTTAGTGCAACCTGTTGCCTGCTGACTACAGCAGCCCTGCCTTTACATCTGTCATATACCATAGTATTTTTAGGCTTGTCATGCATAGGAAAGAAACTGGATTGTGTAGAACCTTGTTGCAAATCCTTTGTGCCCAAGGATTATATGGCACTGTTAACAGCTGAAGAAAAATGTGTAGTACTTAAAGAGGAAGAAATCTGATCATGCTAAGTGCAAGTAGCCTATTTAAAGGGGTTTATCTTTTTAAGCAATTTCATATGCTCAGTCAATTTCTTCATACTGTTGCTGTAGGTGAACAGAGCAGTGTGCTTGTCCTCAAAGTCTGAAATTTGTACCTGTAATAAAAAAATGGGCAAAACACCTTTTGGGTAGACTGTGGACAAAGTTTTAGAGGTTGGCTGAGCCAGGACAGGGATTCTGGCCTGTTTGAAACAGTAAGGTGGGAAGCACAACACCCTGCCTAGGGAAAATTTTTGCAATGAAAGTGAGATCACCAGGAAGATCCAATAACCTTTTAAGAAAAAACAGGCCAAATAGTGCTTGAGGAAGCATGAGCTGCTGTGCTTAGTTTTCTGAGGAGATGTGGCTTGACTCATGGGTGAGGTGATACCTGTAGGAAAACACCTGGTGTCACCCAGTGTGGGTGTCCAAAAGGAAAAACAAGATCAAGAGTTGCTTCTTTATATTTGAAGTCCTAAGTGAAAAATGAAGATTTATCTCAAGACAGCTTTGCTTTGGGGGCAGATAAAAATGTTAATTGTGATAGTTTGATAGGCACAAAGCTGGGTGCCCACTATTTCAGGGAAAGCAGCCGTCTGGCATTTGGTGCTAACTTACTGGCAGGCTGCTTTTGGAATGGAAACTGAAAACCTGGAAGTTTTCTAGGACTAAAAGTTGTTTAGATTTATCAGTTGAACTTACCAGGGTGATGTTACTGTAAGCAATTTATTTTGGATTGTTTGGGTTTTTTCTACCCTCAATTGAAAGGTCTAATTGTAAAACTTGTATTAGGGTCCATTAAGTGTATCTTACTCAGCAGCTTTTAGAGCAAATACAGCTGACGTAGAACTTTTTTATCTCCTCATAAACACCAATATACTTTCAGAAGGAAATTAGATGCTTTATATCCTAAGTTTCAGATCTGTAAAAGCTGATCAGCACTGTGGTTAGACCATCTAATTAATGCCCTGTTTCATGTGCTGTAAACTAAGCAGGGAAAATGGTGGTTACGAGAAGGGTCTAAACTTGGAACTGCAAAAACTAGCTGAGGAATAAAGCCTTTTTCATTTTTTTTTTTTTCCATCTTGAATAATGAATGTTACCAGAAGAAGAAAAAGCCTTTAACAAATAAGGTCAAAGAATATCAAGAATGATAAAACACATGCGTGTCAAGGTTGTGGTTGGACACAGGAGATTCAGTGGAAGCAGTGATGCTCATATGTGACTGCTAGAGTTTGTCGGCTGGAAGTTTGAGGTGTTTGCATGATGGTCATCTTTAAGGCACTGATTTTATGAAGGGAGCAGCAACTTCTGTATTGCATCTTTCAGCTGAAAAAAAGGCTGTAGCTGTTTGCCGAGGTGAGTTGGGGGCTGGGGGGGAAATTGAGTGCAGAAGTACGTATTTCTGAATCATCCCAGGTAATAAGGGATGTATCCTTAGATTCACTGTTACTCATGCTTCTAAAGTGACTAAGGGTATGTCTGAAAATCTTGGAAAAAACCTAGTTTGAGTTCTTATTAAGGCATGCTCCAGAGCGTCGCATCGCACTGGCCAAAAAGAAGCTAGATAAACTCTTAAAATTGCATCTTCATAGAGTCATTGCTCTTGGGGGTGGTATCCCAATATATTATTCATTAATATTTTACTAAAAGCTCATGCTATTCAAAGAAGAATCGGCATTTTGTGTGTGAGAATTTCTTTTAACCAGGCTGGAGCAACTTCATAGCATAAGGAAATATAAGGAAGATACATATTTATGGCATAAAAGGAAAATAAAAATATAAGGAAAATCAAAACAGTTGAAGTAAATGGTCTTGTTAAATTTAGGGAAAAATGAAACTAACATTTGAGCCATGAGAATGTAGGGAGCATTAAGAGCTTTGAGGATACAAAGTCAATTTAATTCAGTCCGGGCTAATGGTCAACCAACCTGGTTCTCTGGGAGTACTGTGCTGGCCTCCAGTTTTCAAAGGGAGAGTATACCTAGCATAGGAACCCCACACGGTAGTTGCATTCACTCCTAGAGACAGTAATGAGCATCTGAGATAGAGTGACTATCAAAAACCATAATGAAGAGCAAGGCCGAAGTTGTTATTTCTCCTAGCAGTTTATGAGGAGTTGGTAATCACTTGGGAGACTGTCCTGGAGCCAGGGTTTGAAGCATCTTCAGCAAGTGTCCTGCAATTGAAGCCCCTGCGGAGCTGCCAGCCAGCATGCCTGTGAGTTTTGTGTGTGGTGGTTGTGGTCTCTAAGCTCTGTGTTGACTTTTTTCTTCACAGGTAATTCTTCTGGGTAGCCTTGTTCTATTAAAGTGGAGCTTGTAGCTGTATTTGTTTTGCTTGGGTTTAACCTCCCTCCTGCAGGCAACGTGGTGAAAAAGGAATAATAGGTGCGTCCCATTTACCCCTGCTTTCTTAGGTGATTTCTGTTCTCTCTCGCCTTGGAAGACTAGAGATACGATGAGGGCCATTTTACCTGGTAGCTGTAGGCTTCTGAAGAGAGAGCATACCGAAACGAGGCAAAGCTTCAGTACGGAAGTGTTGACACTGAATGCACTGCGAAGTGCTGCGTGTGAGGGGAAACGTTTTCTTCCTGTGGCAGTCCAGTCCTCTAGTTCAAGCAAGATGCGATTAAGGAAACTGTTTTTGACAGCTAATCTGGCAGAGCTCACACCTTCACGACAGGGTGATGAGAGGAGCTGTGTAACCTTGTTATGGAAGCAGAGCTATTCCCTCTGTGTGTCACTTCTTTCCCCCAAAGTAGATTAAAACACCGGTGCCTGAACAGGGAGGATTATCTTTCTTGCCGTTTACCCTGGCTCTAGAAGATTTGTCCTTTCAGCTGCTGCTTGAGAAAGCACTTTTTCTTTGCTTCTCTTTCTTTCAGAAAGATGATAGAAGAATACATGACATTATCGGGTCATTTGTACAGAATAACTAGTCTGGTTGTCCAATGCTTAGTTCCAGAAAACCTAGTATGAGGAAATGAAGTTGTGCAATGATAGATGTCTGGGAAGGCATCTTGCTTCTCTTTCCTGAATAGATAAGGCATGTAATGAAGCTGGCAAGCCTCCGAAGCTGAAAATGCTCTGCAGCTGTCAGCCTCTGGGGCTTTCTGGAAAGATTTTGTAATTGATCTGCGTATTGATCTCTTTCTTAAAAACACAGCTAAATCCTGTCTCTACTGATCTGACAGGAGGTGCTTGCAGGGATAAGCAGAGGGAGTTTGTCCTTCTGGGTGGGTATAAATGCCTTTTTTGGCCACTGAGGCCTCTTCCTTCTGTACATTGTAGACATGCTGATCAGTTGGACACAACCGAAATAAGTTCATAATATGAAGTCCAGAACTTGAACTTAACACATCTACGTTTCTACAATGGTATGTTTCAACTTTTTCCCGCCAGCTCCTACAGAGGCACATTTGTCTGAAGAGAATGTGCCATCATTTGATTTAGTGTCAGCTACTTGTGTAAACTTGCATGAGCTAAAATCCCATGATCCAGTTCACTGGGCGCCATTTCAGTGTGGTGAACGTGGTCTGCCTCACAAAGCATTTATGATCACCTCAGTTGTATTTATGTGACTAGGAAGGAGTGGAAGAAAAAGCCTGTGCTTCATCAACAGCGGTTTTGCTTTTAGCTAGAAACTGATGGGACAGCAGAACTCTGCTGAAGCTCTTGTTAAGAGCCTGAGTTTTGTGTGAATTGGTCTCAAGAGGCATAAATGAAAAGAGAGTGAGATTTCTGCATTTCAGCTCAGACTGTATTTCTTCTCATTTCCTTGGGGACAAATGTAATTTACAAAAGTCTGTAACTTTGTTTCCTTACATTGTCTTCAGTGGGGGGAGGGATCTTATCAGTTACTCTTGCTCTTACGCTTTCTTCAGAAACCCTGAAAGAATGTATTGCTTTCAGAAATTAGTGTCATCATTTGTTTTTATATATGTATATATAAATTTTAAGATGGCAATGGATGAGGGTGCAGTGTACTGCTTCAGAGGAAAAAGTGATCTTTGTCTCTCGATGGACCATTGCTGTAGCTGAGAATAAGGTGAATTGATAGTGATGGTAACATCTGTAACATCCTGTGCCCAGTCTGGGTGGTCATGCTATTCCTCTAAATGAAACGGTGGCGATTAAAAACCAGATTTCCAGTAAGTCTTTTTTGGTGTTTGGACCGCTATCGAGAAGTGGGGTACCTAATGTATTATAAGATTGTTCATTCATACAAAACAAAGTAAACCCAAAACACCAGAACAAGTGAAAATCCCCAACAGGAAAAAAAGAACAACAAAACAACCCAACACTATCAGTTTAAGCTTAGCTACTGTGTGCAGGTTTGTAAAAAGAAATGCCTTCTGTTAGCACTAAAGATTTGTTCAGAGTCATTCATTATGATGTCTGTAGGAGCTGGCCAAATGGTGTCAGAATGGAGCAAAGGAATTAACAAAGATCGCATGTGTTCCTGAACCTATTCCCATTCATCACTGGCAAAGGAGAGGTGGTTAGATCTAAAAGTAGTTAGCTTGAGACATTTTACGTATGTGTGAATGAGACCTTTGTGTTTCTAGATTGTCAGTTCTGTGTTAGACTCGCCTTCAGAGGCTATTCTTGCATGGTAAAATGGGGTGAATTCTGGGTTAGCGAGCTGTGCCAGCAGGTTACTTGGGTTTGTAGCAGCTGGCTTTCCAGTGCCAGATTACAGGTCTGAACAGCTGTCTCCGTTAAGGCTTGCCACAGATTGGTGTACTCTGCTTCCTGTGTTGTAAGAACCTGTCTCCAGTAAGTTCACTGAGATGGTTGAATGCTGTAATAAAAATCCAGTCCATACTTAAATACTGCATAGAAGAGTTATTTAAATGGATTTTTTTTCTCAAAATGAGTCTGTTTCAAAATTTGAAGTAAGCTTACGGCAACCATTCATAAATTCTAAGTTAGCTATAAAATGAAGATATTTATCAAAGAAAATATAAGATGCCTTACAAATTATTTTCAAATATTGGAGAGTTTAAAAAATTTGTCCTGCTCTTTAATGTCAGCAGAAATAAGGAGAAATCATCTTTGTCTTTTGGAGAGCAATTCAAGCTATATAAAGACACCGGGCATGCCAAGTGTTATTGTTTTATAGGTGTACTATTGAAGGTTTCACAAAGGCCAGTACATTCTACCTCGTTGCATCCAGCAGTGTTAGAGGTGAGGCAAGTCAGATGAAAATTGCAAACCTACAATTACACAGAATATTTCCATAAGGTGCGATCTAAATTTCATTTGTATTCTATTATGCAAACTGAAAACACGTGAATGAGTCAGGTCTGCTTGTACCAGCTGACTGGTAAAGTCTGTAAAGAACTCTTTCTTCGGAAAATAACCAATTTGTGTGGTTGTGAAAAAAGTTGAAGTAAATTATTAAATGTTATGCAGCCATTTAGATCATGGTTTAAACTGGAATTACTTGAAACATTGTGGAAATCCTTAGCAACATTAGCTGTAGTCAATATTTAGGGTCAGATTTTAATTTAATTGAAGGATAAACATATGCCCTGCCTTTAATGCTCTTTGACACACATAAAAAAATAAGGAATTCTTATAGAAGATGTTTTTAGCCAAATTCTGATTGCATATCACTGAGTCATGCCTGGACCTGCAAACAATCCCGCAGAGCTTTATGGCCATAATTATGTGTGCCGGTTGTCCTTTTTATTTACATATGAGTAACACCACAGAATTACTGGCTGTAGTGCTGAAAAGGAAGGAAATAGAAAATTAGCAGGCATGAGAAATGAGCTGGATGTGCTTTCAGGAACAGCTGTTCCAGGATTAGGTAGGGCATGTTTGCTAGCCAACTGAGTGTGTGCCCTTTGGGAAAGAAGGCAACAGTCAAGAGCAGAAGGCAGAGGAAGAGCTCCGTCAAAAATGGAGTCAAGAGCTCCTCTGCTATCACTATTCTGTCACTTAAGAAGGAGCAGCAAGCATAAATATTGGAAGGAAGAGCAACCAGCTCATAAAGGCAGGCATTTATCCTAGTCTAGGTAATGAATAACCAACACCTGCACAGGACCTTAGCAATGGAGGGAGAAAGGAAGGGTGGAGTTGGTAACATCAAAGAATAACTCATCCTGCCACAACAGCAAGGAATTCATGAATGCCAGGGAAATAGGGAGACTATCAGCTGTTCAGGCAGGAGCTAAGTGAGCAGAGCCTTGCAAAACTCACAAATTAAAAACTTACCTGATTCTCTAGTAGGTGAATCTTTTGTATTAAAATTATGAACACTGAAAGCAGAATAAGCGTATACTGAGCTCTGCGGATGTGAGAAAAAGTGTTTGTACTTTCTTCAGGTATGCAAAAGGTAGTAGTGCCTTGTAGGTAAAGGCCATATTTTGTCAAAATTGATGCAATGATTACTCCACCGACTGTGATGAATCTTTCCTCAGAGAAATAATGAATGTGAAACAGGATTAGGAATGGATATGAAGATCTGCTTTTTAAAATCGTAATTTTAAATTGATTATTTCAAGCACTTTAAGTCAATGTCTTCCATAGTGTATGAGGACATAATACAGTCCATTGTAGTCTTAGTCTTTAAGATGCTTATCTAATTACGGGCTCAACTTTTGCCAAAGCAAAAGCCACTTAACCACGACAAACCCCCAGCAAACAAACCAGCAACAAAAATCAAAACCCATATTAATTTGAGCCAGTTTGGGCCTTCCAGCCATAACTAGGCATGTCACTCTGAAGTACATGGATGTATTTGGTGGTATATATAGAACACAAGGCTTTTTGTATAATAAAAAAGGAAGGGAATGGAAAACCTGCAATCATGAGGAGGGACAGGAAAGTAGACTTGGCATATATGGATTTGGGGAAGGCAGTTCTTGGGAATTGGCATCGCTACAGCGAGCTGAATGCTTTGACTAATAGAACAGGTAGTAAGGGTGTGCTGCGAATGTGAAAAGAGGGCTGCTGTGGCCAGAGAGGGTGTGAGCTTCCTGGCAGCACATGGGAGTGACTTTGGCTTGGTGGGGCAACTGGTGATGGTGAGACAAACTTTGCTGTCTCTCAATGGAGAGCTCCGACTTCTCGCAGGGTTTCAAAAGCTAACTCGCTTTAGCTTGGTGCATGCATTAGTGGGTTTCTAACCACAGCATATTATGAGAGATTACTGTGAGTGAAAATTTAGCCCATGTGATGAGCAGGAGATATTATGTTTGAATTTTCTCTCCCACAAGGAATGGTGGTAGAGCGTAAGCATGTATATATGATTTGTGACTGGTTAAAAACCGAGCACTTAGGTTTTCATGCACATTCTGTTTTCTTGAAAAGTCAAAATATTTCTGCCAAAAAAAATAGTAGGCTCATGCCTTAGAAAGAAATAGCTGGAATCACTTAAACAGTTGTAACAAAAAGTATTGTTCACCTATTACCAGGTCATAATAAAGGGGAAACGTTACTGCTTGAGAGAGAGAACGGCATGGGGGTGGCAGAATGGGAGAAAGCAGTACGAAAAGAGAACAGGCTCAAGGGCAGAAATGGAGGTGACTGAACACCAGGTGAGGAGATATTTTAAAAGCTGACCTGAATGAGTGTAATTACTGGCAAATATATGCTGAGTAGAGGACACAGTCAGCTGGCAATGGCAAAGCAGATTGTGTGAAATAAAGGTTGAGAATCAGAGCATAAGACTCAGGGTAGTTTCTCTTATCGAAGGTGATGTGTCTTTAGCAGAACAGATGAGAGTATCTAAGCTGCAGATACTGTACACATTGGAGAAGAGGAAAATACAGAAATTGACCATTCTGCCACGCTCAAGCAGCAGTCACTGATCCTCTCTGGTCTGAGGACCAAAACCACTTTGCAGGTAAGATCTTCAGATTTGCTTGACCAAAGATGTAGAGATAGTGGCAGCTTCCTTTGGTAGCAAGCAGACTTGGAGGTTTGTGGGCCGTACTTCAGACTCATCTGCAAAGTCCTTTATGCTCTTTTTGGCACAATAGCTTTTAAGCAAGTTGTTGTTTTGGCTTCCGCAGACTTGGAAATACAAGAGCAGGCTGAAAGGCAGGAGCATAAACCATTTAAAACTGTTCCCCTGGGCAGACAGCAGAGCTTCCCACCACCTGCTTCATTGCCCTTCTGTGGGGTATTTGTGCGTGCAGTGGTAAGTGTGCAGGTTTGCTTCATTTCCCACCGCAGTAGCTGGAGGGCTTGGATTGTTGTAACAGAGGAGGCTGAGTAGCAGCCTGTCTCTTTCAAGCAGAAAACAAATGAGGCATCGAAGTAGCACATGCTGCTTTCTTGCTTGGGGTGGATGGTATGATTATAATGCAGTTATCTATGTTTAAAAGAGAAGTCTTTTGTAAACACTCCTGTTGCCAGTATTCTGTTGTAAATATTTCAGAAGAAAAATGTTTGGGTTTTTTTTGAAGTAGGTGTTGGCAGCAGCTGTAGTGCATTTAACATTCCAACATTTTTCCAGTTTAATTAAATTAACATAGCTGGAAATGCCAGTAGCCATCATGTGGTAAGGTTCTGTTATGCAACTCATCTCCCATCTTGCCTGGTTACCTGTCATGGGACATTACCTTCCTCTTCTGTATTTGCTTTTATTTCTTACTGTGCACACTAGAAGAGAAGGCAATGGTCCTAGTCAACGGTAAAAGGACATCCAAAATTCTTTGGGTATTGTTGTGGCTTACTCCCAGTCAGGAACTGAGCACTAACCAGCCTCTTAGTTGCCCTCTTGTCTGGACACGGGAAGAGATTTGGAAGAGCAAAAGTGAGAAAACTCATGGGTTCAGATAAGACAGTTTAATGGGTAAAGCAGAAGCCACATGCACAAGCAAAGACAGACAAGGAATTAATTCACTACTTCCCATTGGCAGGCAGGTGTCCAGCCATTCCTGGGACAGCAGAGCTCCATCACATGTAACAGCTACTTGGAAGACAAATGTCACCACTCCGAACGTCCCCTCATTAGTCCTCCCCTCGCTTTATATGCTGAGCATGGCAGCATGTGGTCTGAGGTACCACTTGGGTCAGCTGGGGTCAGCTGTCCCAGCTAAGAATCTAGAAATAAGGTTTTTTTGGTGAAAATTGGTAGATAGAAAGGTGAGCTGATTTGGAAGGCTCCAATGCAAGAAACAAGCCAAATCCTCAACTTAAAATACAATCACTTTGAAATTTGGGGAGGGGAAGAAGGGCAATGTATGTGCACCAGAGTGAAGCCACCTGTCCTGCTGCAGTTCCAAGTCTGAATGGCTTGCAGGTACCACTCCCAGCTTTTAAGGCTACGTAGCTCAGAGCATATTCTGTTTGTTGAACCTTGATACTGTGTTGAATTTGATGGACTTCTTAAAATTGATTGTTAACTGGAATCTCTGTAACAGATCTAACTATCTAATATAATAGGCACTGAGAAGTTAATAATAAACTCAGAAATCCACTGCTTATCCAGCTGTCCTGTTAATTACGTTAACAACACATTGGAAATTGCTTTGATTTGAGCACTGCGGGTTTGGTTTGCCTTTTCAGTTCCAGTTCACTGTCTGCGCACCTTTATTTCAGGTGTACTTGATGCCTTTTCAAGCACACAAAGGAGCACACTGGGTCACCTAAGGAGGCTGCTGTGAACCACACACAAACCTGTTCATTGGAGCATCCCTGTATACTCTAATAGTGAAAGCCAGATGCTCCTTTTTAACTGGAGCCAACTGCTGCCTGATTTTAAGTAGGCTGCTCCTCATAGTAGGAATGGCTGTTTCATTTCATCTGTTGAAGTGCAATGCAAAGGCCAAATCTCCACCCATTCTGAACACAACATTCCTTTCATCTCCTTTATATAAAGGTACGGTTGCACTGGAGGCAGACTAGAATGCTTGTTCAGCCTCAGTAAAGACGTCTGGTCTCGTGATAGTTGGAAAGATGAGGATTCTGGTACTCTGTGAATTTTTGTTTGTCTTTCTCTTGTTTCTCAATGCCTTTACCGCACAAGGTACAGTATATCCTTCTAGCACAATTGTCTCTTATCTTATTCTTTCCTTTTGTGATATAAAAATACTTATTCTCTATGTTGATTTTAATTAAAAGAAATCAGAGTTTGACAACTGGAAAGGAGAAAATTAATTTAGGAAAGGATTTGGACTGCAGAATGTGTTTGCATATAAATGCTTTGTTTTGTACGGACAGTAGTGTTTCCTACCTGTTACTTCCTCTTGCGTGTAGAACAGCATGATTAACTTTCACCTTAATCTGTGTTCTGAAACCTGCTCCTCTGAAAAAAAATCTATTACTTTTCCAGTAGATAACCATCTGCCAATCTAAAAATTATATATTTTTTTTCTGAATTGTGGAAAATGCATTAATGGAAAAAGTTTCTATCCTTATAGAACAAGGGAATGGGTAACATTCAAGTCATCAGAACTGGAGTAAAGGAGAAGTTCTTTATAGAACAGTGAAAAAGGTGGGAGTAGCTCTTCTGACCTTCAATCAGTCTTGACTCATTTTTTAACCACTGATATTCCACTTTAATTGCAGTATTCCCTTGTGGCACTGAGTTACCATTTTGCAGTATTCCAAAGTGTGCAAATTCATAGGGCAGTTTAAATCTTAAAACCAGGTTTTTTTGCTTCTATCTGTAGCCACATCTCTAGAGATGTCATTCTGGGTTTGCAGGGAGACAGTTTAGC
Organism: Myiopsitta monachus; assembly: GCA_017639245.1. Taxonomy (NCBI): domain Eukaryota; kingdom Metazoa; phylum Chordata; class Aves; order Psittaciformes; family Psittacidae; genus Myiopsitta; species Myiopsitta monachus. The sequence goes on along the minus strand of CM029921.1, from coordinate 69,465,321 downwards.
AGGATTTTTAAATTGAAAGTTGCAACTTTTAAAGTTACCTGTTCAGATTTGATGTTTGGTATTGTAAATCTAGGAGACCTACCATGATAGTTCCATGTGTCTTTTTTACACAAGATGTAAAGAATGAATATGAGATAAGGAAAACCAAGTAAGCTAAATGCTCAAAGGTCAGGAGTAGCAGATTTGCCATGGTTTGTATTTTCTAGACACCTCATTAGAATAACTTTATTTGTAAATCAGTGTGGAGAGACGTGGAAGACAGCATGTGGTTGTCTTTCAAACTGATCAAGTAAGCTGTCCAGTTTTCTCATTTACTGGAATCTAAGTGGTAGACCTGTTTGCCAGAGTGGTGGTACCTGAAGTTCTTCTGCTCCCTTTGCATTTTCCACTTCTCTATTTATTCAGGCTTCCCAAATGCATTGATGAAAACGCAAGGAAAAGTGCAAAGGGAGTTGGCGAATTTCTAGATTTGTCTTCAGGAGCATAGAAGAAGTCTGTCCAGAAAGGACAGGAGACAGGAGTACCCTGTAAACCTAAATGAATGCACTCAGCATCCTGTAATAACGCTCTCTTTTTATTACTGTGCATCCTAGGAGTTTGGTCCTTCAACGAGTCAGAAAGTGGAGAGAAAGTGTGCAAAGGACACTGTTCCTTATCCATAAACACACTGATGGGAAGGTAGAAGTGCCTGGGTGTGCAAGATGAACGTGCTTTTTGTGTAAAACCTGTTACATCAGAATGAAATGGTGGTGACAAGATACTTCAAACCTCTTAGAAGCTAGAGCAGCCACAACCACTAGCCTTGGCTGTAGAACTGTGCCACAGGGATTTCCAGAAACATTGAGCACATATGAGATTTTGTTTTCTTGAGAAAACACCTACCTCTGTCCTTTCTGGTCTACCTCAGCTCCAGTGTCAAACTTTCTTCCCCCTTTAATGTGTCCAGCACATAACGTGCCAAGTGCAATCAACAGCTCACTTATTTAGGTCTAGTAGGGAGGAAATAATTAAATTACTTTGCTCATCCAAAGTAATTTATTCTATAGTCCCGTTCATATGGATCCAGAAATATGCTTTCTCCCACTTGGTAATCTTTTATATTTTCATTGACTGATCTAGCTATAAAAAGAGTGCAGAGTTTCTTTCTTAGGTAAAAACATCTAGAATTTGCTGCTTGTATTGCCTGACAATATGTGACATTTCAAAGGGTAAAAAGTCTTCATGTATCTGATATATGTACTAGTAATGATGGAAAAGAACAAATTAATTCCCATTCCATGCTAGGAATTGGAATAAATAAATAATAGCTGTGCACAGGTGTAAACATCAGTCATGATGATGTTTTGTTTCACAGATCTCTCTGTTCAAGGATTTCAATGGTAAATATGGTAATTAACATGTCTGTGGACTGTAACCCATTTAGAATATATATGTAGAGCTGTTTGCATTATCTGTCTCCACTGGTAATGTATTCTTCTTCACCCTTAGGTAGGAAGGTTAAAGAAGTCAGTCGCTCAAAACTACCCAAACTCAACAAAAAAGTGCTTAAAGGTAATAAGATTTACAATTTCATTGCATTAATTAGGTAATCTTTAAAGAAAAATCACATCATTGTAGAGGTTTTTCTATTTGAAAACTTTGCAGAATTTCCATGAAGGTGTTATCTTCATTGCACTGCTGAAATTGTTCCCTTTTCTCAATTAACTTACTGAATGCTTGGATCCGGAAGAAATGAGTAGAAGTGAATCTGTTTAGGGCTCACAAGTGTAAAACAATCAAGAGAAATACGATCTAGTCTGATCAATGCAGAAAGTATTAGTGTCACTTCCTGCTTCCTAGAAGGTTTTATCCTTGTTTTGAGGGCAGGAAGAATAGTATCATAGCATAGTTCCTTATTAATAAGAATAATCTGCAAAAGTCAAGTATTATTGTGCTTTTGCCTTGCTGTATTCCATCATATCCTATTTGTGTTTTCATCCATCTCCATGTTTTGAGAGATCGACCAAAGTGTGATTCTGTAAATTCCTAAAAATACAGTTTTTGAACCTGCAGCCCTACCAGGAACAAGAATTACCTGAGATGGAATTTGTCCTACATACGCGTGTCTAAAGACTACATGAGTAGAAGTCCACTGGCACTGAAGTACTTGGTAGATTTTTCCAAGCCAAATGTATTCCCTGCTCAGAGCAAGTGGAAGGGGAATACCACCCTGTGTTATTTTGAAGCCATTTATTCTAAGGGGAAATAGAGAACAGCCACAGCCTTCAACGTGAAGGCAAAGCACTTTGCTGCTTTTCAGAGCAGCCACATTCTGGATGGGAGTTTAAAATGGTAGCTTTCCTTTCAGAAAACCAATCTTCACTAGTTTTAGGAGTTTTTATTCTTTCCTTGTTTTCTGAGTGGCTGGTGTCCACTGTGAACTGGCATTCCGATGCAAATACTTTCAGCGACAAGCTCAGTATTCCCTGCCTATGTACCTCTTTGATTACTTAAAACACTCTGTGTACTTGCACAAGGCTGAAACCGGCCTCATTTGCTTGGCTCTGGAACAAGGTTAATGCCAGGAAGGAGTAAGGCAGCTCAGAGTTAACTTGGCTTCTTGCTCCTGTGAGCAATCAGAGAACTAAATCCGAAATTAAATTTCCCATTCTAGTTAGAGCTACTTTTGATAGGAAAATGCAGATTTCCTGTGGAGTCAGTGTTTTCTGAAGCGGTTATTGGAATTTCTGCCATCATCTCAGTGCTTTCACTGTATAAATATGGCAGTTTTATCTCTTAGCGACCTTGTCCATTTTCATATATCCTTATTATGGTGATTTGACACTGTCACTAGGCCAAAAAAGCTCAGTTTACTTCTTTCTGTATGTCCATAGTATCTCCGGTTTCAGTAAGACCCCAGTAAAAAAGCCCAAGCTGTGTACAAGTTTAGGACAAAATGATTAGGTATGCTCTTTAGGATAACAACATTTTAAATCTTAAAGTTTCTAAAGTCATTAAAATGGCTAGCTGATAACTTACATTAAACCCTAAAGATACAGAATTTGATTTAAAATAGTCTATTTCCTGTTTACTTATTTACCCTCTTCTAATCTTTTCCTCATAAAATGACTAATTTGGAACTAGATGATCTTAAGGTCCTTTCCAACCTTAAGTATTCTATTACTCTATGATTCTATGACTAATTTGAAATTCCCAGCAAATTCATTCCAGCTGATAAAATACCTTAAATGCTTTGGGTTTTTTTTTTGTATTTAGATAAACCTAGGTGGCAATCCTTGTGCTTCCCTGTGGTTTCCCTTTAGCTGGTGTCTTTCCCTCCAGTCTCCCAGTGCTGAATCATGGGGTTTGTTTTATAGGCAGTGTCTAATTGGTACCAGGAGCACTGGACCCATGTCAGAGCTGTTTGGGGGTCTTATTTAATTGGTAGGTGTAGTAGCAACAGAGAACTTCAGCTATAAATTATCTATGGCAACAACAATGGGTTCCCAGCCCATCTAAAATGACTGCAGGAATGCAATGCTGAATGCACAGATGTGGCTTTTGTCACTCTTAGCCTGAAAGGGATGCCATGTCTGACCTCGTGAGGCCTATAACCTTTCCAAAGGAAAGGCCTATAACCTTTCCACAGTACTGAGACTTCTTATGGTGAGCGTGGTTATTACTTTTCATTCTGAGGCATCTTCTGCTGTCTGACAAAGTAGGATGTGTTTTAGGGTTTCTTTATGCAACAGGCATGAAATCTCTCTGGTAAAACGTGTTTCCAAAACAAACGTTCCTTTGAAACTCTTTCCTGTGGGTAAAATACAGTAATACTGGTCTCGCAGAGCAATGGAAAGTACTATGTTGAGGGGGAGAAAGAAGTACGAAGGAAGCGCTCCATAAAGCCCTGTAAATTCACCACAAGGATCTCTTACAAAAGGAATCTGAAATGTCTTTCTGTGTTGCATACTTAGTAATGCTTGATGATTTTTCTTGTTCCCGTTAGACTCTGCTCTTGTTCTCTGAGCGCTTGGGCATGCTTACAGTGACCATCTCCTGTCCACAGCTGCAGTCAAACCTGGTTTGGATCTGGGATTGCTGTTTATTTGCTTTCACACATGGTGCCCCTGTCTGCTGCACATGCCTTCTTGTCTCTGTTACAGACCTGCTTATATGAAAATGCTTTATCTGACTCTGTTTCAGCTCTTATTGAGAGGCAGGTGTAAAAGCTGAAGCGTAATGCAGCAACTGCCCAAAGCTAAACACAGTGGATTGCTTCTTACGCAGTTAACGGACTGGAACTGTACGTTAGCTTGTTTTGTGTTGCTATGAGAGCTCTGGATGACTTGTGCTTCTGTGGTGCTGCCTGTTCTAGAGGAATGTTACTTGCTTTATACAGTCCTTTTACAACAGTTACTCAGCACCATTCTTTGTGTTTGGCATGTGCTTAGGGGAAGCTGCAAAGCCACTCAGAGGCCACCTCCGTGTGGCTGAAGGAGGGGGGTAATTTAACCATACTGACTACTTTTAAAGCAAAACCACTGATTTTCTAGAACTTTGTTCTTTCATCAGAAACAATTACTCTCCCAGAAAGAGAATGTTTCAGGACAATGTCAGCCTGTGACTTCTGTCCAGGAAAGATGATGATTGTGATCAAGGGGAAGATACTGTTGACTGTGGGACTCGAGCTCTGCAGAGGCAGTAACACTGCCCCTGTGTCTATAAAGACCTTCATCTGGCTGTAGAAACTTCCAGCAGCAGCAATCATGCTTTCAGTGACTGTGCACCCTTGGTACTGGGAGAAAAAGCTGCTGTGAATGATTGATCTCCAGGAACCTAATGACAAGGGAAATAAAAGAAAACTCCCATCACATCCATTTTCATTACCCACCTGATACTCTAAGCCTGCCCCTACAAACACAGCTCAGCTTCAGGGATTAAAGTTTTGAGCCATGCTCCACGCTCACTACTAAAAAACTCTTTCCTTTTTCCCTCCTTTCCATCTTTGTTTTACAGATATGAATTTCAAAATGAGTCCAATGGAAACAAGGAAATACTGCAAGGATTGCCCTCAGAAAGCCCTTAAAAAAGTTCCTGGGCCCCTTCCACAGTTAAAATGAGCAGAGTGAGAACAGGACGAAAAACACCTGCCTGCTGACACATCTCACAGTTCTTTACTTGGTGGAGGGCCCTGCTTTCACAGACAGGACATGAGTATATCTTATTTTTTTCATTTGGGAAAGGACTTCACTACTGTTTACTCCTTCAATCGGGCTCCATCATCTTGCTTAGCATTAGCCTGGCAGCTAAAGAGGCAGGCAAAGCTATCTGGTTGCCACCAGAATTCATGTCACTTGTATATTCCTCTGCACCAAACAGGGATTTAGGTCCTTAAGTGAGAGGAGAAGGAGAGCTGGTTGAAGACCTGGCTGAATTAGTTCATTTAGTGTTTATGGATTGCCTGAAAGGTGGTAAAGGGCTGATGTTATTGTTTCTGGTTATTGGTTTATATGCATATTTAACTTTTTCTATGAATGATTTATTTTGTATTGCAAAATGATTGTGTTTGTAGCTAGGAGCATGATGATTTTTCCTGCAGCCTTTGCTCTCAATGCTTGAAATCCACTTGAAATTACATTTCTAGCAAGTGAGAGAGAGTTCATCACTTAGAAAGAGCTGAGAAACTAGATAAGCAGATTGTTAAAATAGTGGTAAAGGACCAGATTTAAGTACAGTGGTAAGCTTTTGAGTATCTCCTCTGAGAGGGGTTGAAATCTGACTTTAAAAGAAAAGGGGCCTGTTTAACTTCCTAGAAGAATGTCATCAGGTGGTTATTAAACAGCATGCTGAAAAGCCTTAAAGCTAATCAGATTAAATATCTTCCTCCTGAAGCCAGAAGACATCTGTTCTTTCAAGACACCTGAGTTGTGTGATCACCCCAATAAACAAAAATTGCTGGAGCGTGAAATTAATGCAAAGAACAATACCAAAGGGCTGAACTACAGAGAAACTGGAGCACACTCTGCTGACATCATTAGCAGTGACTGGTGTCCTCACTCACGTATCTTTTGTCCTTTCCTAATTGTCCTCTGCATATGCTATTTCTCTGACTGGTGGTGAGTCCTTAAAACAGAATTATTTGGTTGTTCATAAATTCATTTTTCCTTCTAGTGAGTATGAGGAGTAGAAAGATTTCCTGCTCCTGGGCAAATTGCAGATTGGAAATAATATTTTTTCCCTCAGTACTCATAGTACTACTGTTTCTCTTAAAATAACTTTCAGTACAATAGGAATGGTCTCAGTGCCCTTCAGAATTTGGGAGAGTTGAATGGGGTCAGTCAGAGGCCTGTTGTAGCCCACACAGGCAAATGCAATTCCCAAGGGTCACATTTATAGGCAGTTACGTGAGGCCATGCTCTCACTGTCAATGTTTCTATTGTAATGAGCAATCAAACCTATTTCTGAGTCTCCCATGTGCTTGTTATTGTTTTATTTTCTTATTAGTTTTGAGATTAGAGAGATCTGACTCTCAGCTTCCTATATTTGAAGAGCTGACCATGCATAGCATTTTTATATCAAGGATGAAGGAGCTGCCAGTTCTCCTCGCAAGATCTTTGAGTCAGGAGGTTGATGAAGCAGCTACATTTGATTGTTCTGTTGCTGATCACTGGGCCAACGTATTTCATTTCTATTTTGTCTTTTGTAGCTCACAGAAGGAATCCATAGAATACAAATGACAAATAAATGTGAAGAGAATTTTTGGTGTTAGATGTTTGCACCACGTTTTTACTCTGTAAAATATAACCACGTGCGTTTTTAACTCTACATAAAACATTGCGAGCAAGTGTAAAGTTTTCTTTTACATCTGAAAAATTCTGTGGACTTTTTCTCTTTGTCCCACACTCTCCAGTCCTCTTCAGGCAAAATGTTTTCTCTGGTAGCAAAAACATAAGCATCAAAGACCATTAGCACAATTAAAAGAATACTATGGGTCTCTGGAGGGATTCTGGGACACCATTTAATGCACTTCAGTATTTTTACTCTCTGAGTTTCCCTAACTGGCCTCAACCTAAGGTTTAGGGCTATTCAAATTAAAGATGCTACTTGTGTGAGATGCTAGTCTTTGCTGAACAAAATAAAGCAGATATTCTCGAATTATTTCAGCATAGATTGTGACTGCTGCCCAAACTTGCTCTTTTATTTCATCTAGAGGTATCAGGATGTCGTGTGTCAGCCCTTGGAGGTGATACCTCAACAGAGTTTGACTTTTATGTACCAGGCTGTTTTCCCCATGTGGTAAAACAGAGCTACCATCTGATGATGACTTCACTTACGGACATCTGTTCTTCCTTTTGCTTTCCTTTCACTTCTACATATATTTGTTTGCCATTACCTGAGGAGGAACATATATTTGGTCCGTGGGTTTTCGAAGTGCACAAGCTGTATGCATATATAAAGTACTAAATTTAGCTTGTCCAAGCTGACAAATGCTTTGGGTTTTTTGTGTCTTGTGCTTTTGTGTGCATTTGGCTGTTGTCGTGGTTAAAGTCTCTAAAACTCACGCAGTCGCTCTCTCACTCACTCCCCCCTCTTTCTTTCCCCCAGTCCCAGGGGGATGGGGAGGAGAATCAAAAGAATGCAACTCCCACAGGTTGAGATAAGAACAGTTTAGTAACTAAGGTATAACACAAACCACTGCTGCCACCACCAGTAATAATACAAGAGAAATACAAGGAAAGAGAATACAACTGCTCACCAAGCCCGACCCAGCCAGTGCACCCCCCAGCAGCGAACCCCCCAGAGCACCACCACACCTTTCCGGGTCTCTGCTCTCCGTTTTCACGTCCTGGGCATGACGTGCTGTGGTATGGAATAACCTCCTTGGTCAGTTTGGGTCAGGTGTCCTGTCACTGCTTCATCCCGGCTTCCCCTCCTCCCCGGCAGAGCATGAGGCTCAGAAAGTCCTTGGTCGGACCAAAACATTACCAAGCAGTAACTGAAAACACTGGTGTTATCAGCGCTGCTCCCAGGCCCAAAATCAAAACCACAGCGCTGCACCAGCTACCAAGAAGGAGAAAAATGACTGCTGCTGCTGAACCCAGGACAGCTGTCAAACAAGAAAATTGCACAATAGGAACAATAGTTCCTTCAAGTTCCAATAAAGGTGTTTTCGAAGTATCTCTATGCCTGTCAGAACAGATTAGATCCTGGTCTGACCTTGTGAACTAAATGAGCCAGGTAGCCCCTGGTTTTGTTTAGAGCTTAATACCACCAGCAAACCCTGAATCAGTCTGTCCTATTTGGCACTATGACTGTGAATTGTCAGGAGCAATGGAGAAATGATCCTTGCTGTCAGAGAGTGCTGGTTGGTGCAGAGGCAGGTTTGGGGATATCTTTGTGCAGGGACCAAGCAGAGCTGGAGGTGTCCGGTGCTGTGCGAGGCTGGTGTGTGGAGAGACCACGGTGGGGGGGCAGCAGGAGGGGCCGCAGGGCCATTGGAGGCACTGCCTGAGCTCCGCAGCGATGGGGCCTTGGGGCAGGAGGCGCTGGGGTTGGGGTTTGGGTAGCTGCTGTTCGTGTCGCGGGGGTTGGTGTTGCTGCTGTAGTTGGAATTGGATTAGCTGTGCTGTCTTTTGTAGTCAGAGTTTGAGTAGCTGCTGCACTTGTCCCTGGGGCTGGTGCAACTGCTGCGCGTGGAGCTGGAGTAGCTGCGCTCTCTGTTATGGTCGGAGTTTGAGTAGCTGCTGTGCTTGTAGCGTAAATGGATAGTGAATTAAATTGCCTTCATAGGGCTCTGAAAAAGATCTATTAAACAAAGAATCACTGGTATAAACAAACGAACCGGGGTCACTGTTGTTATCTCAACCCTCCGTGCCCCACGTTGAGTGCCACGAAAACACAGCACTGCGCCAGCTACTAAGACTGAGAAAAATGACGGCTACTGCTGAACCCAGAGCACCCTTCAAAGTGGGTAATAAAAGAAATGAAATGACGCGCTCTTTGTACAGAATGTGATGCCAAAAGGTCTAATGGGTGCTCTTGCTATTGGCCTTTCAGCCCTCTAGACTGTAGCAAACAACTGAGGCAAAGGCCTATGTGTAGTTGAGGAATTTAGGGTTTTAGCTCTGGAGAAGTTCTGTTTATCCTAAAGTATGGACTAATGGCAACTTCTTGGAATTGCATTTGCTAAGGAAAACTAAAATTCTGCATGGACATTGTCATCTCAAATAATAAACTCAGGTGAAACCTAAGAAAAGAGGGATAAATACTTCCTGTTGTAGTTATACATGATATATAAGATATATAAAATAACTCTTGCCAAAACTGAGTGGAAGAATCCTGGTGGCTTCAGTATTCATTGTATCAAGTCTGGAGATCTGTTGCCTGATTCTGTTTAGTCTGATATTGTTGCTACACACACACACACCCACAACCTGCCATGAATAGCATTAGGAAAATATTGTCAGAGGGTGAACGTAGATCAGATGCATATACCCTTTTACTAAACTTATTCCGAGGACAATTTGGCCAAAGCTTAGCACAGATTTTCTCCTCTTGGAGGTGGAAGGTGAGGGGAAAGCCCCCTTACACATCAATATTATTTTTGCCTCAGATTAACCAGTTCTTATTAGATGTGAGCAGCTGTCTTTATTGGGGCTAATTTCTCTGCAGGATTCATTAAGTATTCTTTTAATCGCTGGTGGGAAGCAAGGGAGCTCCTTACTCCTACATGAAATGACGTGAACAAGGATATTGATTCCAACGCATATATGTCTGTGATTCCCAGTAGCCCTTCAGTATTATAAGACTTAGAGCAGCCTTTGGATAACCTATGTTGGTCTTGAACACACAACGGTCTTGTCATGCTTTGCCTTTTAAGCTTAGAGGAGGGGTATTGGCACAGAAAGCATTCTGAAAAATTACTTTGGTTTTCAATATCTCAGTGGTGGGTATATCTACCAGAAAAGTTCGGTGTCTGGACATGGATTTGTTCAAGTTGTCATTCAACCTTTGTGCCAACATTTGTTAGCGTGTTTCAGATGCATTGACTGTGAGTTTCTTCAGATGCAGGAGATTAAATTCCACATTTTCAGGCTGATGCTCTGCCAGGGAGTGTCTAAGGTCAGAGATTTGCTGTAGGATAAGCACCTTATAGTCACAGTGCCATCTGGTCAGCCTCTTTCAGAGGCTTTCAGCATTACCCAAGAAATCAGGTCACTATGTGCCTATGAGAGATCCTAAACTGACCATGACTCGTCTGTCTCCTTCAGCCTGACACTATCGCAAATATCTCTGTAGTCACAAGAAGCTATCATACCAAGCCCAGTTTCTGTCAGAAACTCAAACTGCATCCAGGATGTTAGTTCAAGAGCTGATTAGTCCCTGCTGGCAGTACAGCACAGATACTCACAGGTGATGATTTAAACCTTACATAGGGGGCACTGAAAAGTTCAGTGCACACAAAAATGCCCATTCAGTGGATGGTTGTGATTAACTGCCCACTAGGCACTTGTACAGTCTCTTAACTATATTACTGTGCACATGCATTTCTGGTAGGTGTAGTGCAGTCAAAGCAACCAATAGATCCTAGCTAATAGGTTCTCCAAGTCCAAAAGATAAACAGCATCAGTGTTTCCCTCATTTGACCGGCAAGATGGCACTTAGCGATTAGATCAGTGAAAAAAGAGTGGTTTTCTGCTGGGTTCTGTGATGTTGTATGGTCATCAGCAATAATCCTAACCTCAGGGGGGGAAAAAGGCATTCTTGAGGCACTGTTCAGTTAGACTGTAACCCATACAGTTTGCCTGGTCTATGAAAATCAAATCTCTCTGTCATGCTCTTAAAATCAGCTCCCAAAATTGAAGTGCACTGGAAAATGCTGTCTTTGCAAAGTGAGTTCTCAAGACAAAGCTTCCTCTTTGCATTGTTGCAGAGCCAGCCGTGCGTTTTTACGCACAGCTTTGCGCCAGCAAGGCTGAAGCCTATTTCCATCCTGGAGTTTTCCCCAAGAGGTCAGTGTGTCTGTGAAGAAAGATGTTGTCATACAAACAGAAGTGTGAAGAAAAAGAGAGAGCATTTACAAATGCTATCAGAGAAGCAGTGAGATGGTTGAAAACAAGATTCTGAATGAGAGGAGATAACGCAGCAGCATTCGCAAGTCCCTCCTTAAGGTGTTCTTTTCAACTCACTGGCTTTCCAGTTGTTAACTTTTCATTATTTGGGAAACAATAAATGATGGCAGTTGTCACTGGGCTCTTATCTTGAAATTGTTTGAATGTACCAAGGTTAAACAATTCATCATTATCCTTAGTTAAATATCTACCAGTATTGCTGCTTGCTTCTGCAAAAATATTCAGGTGAGTGGCTGATGAACAGGGAGATTAAAAAAAAATCTGAGCTGAAGTTATGTCTAGCAAAGCACTATGTGTGCATTGTTGGCCTTAACCTCGTAAGCTCCACCTTGGATGGTCTCTGAAAAGAACTCCCATAGATTTCCATCCATTTAAGTCAAGACTCAAGAGATTTTAAAACAGATCCTTAAGTCTGAGAGGGGAAGTCCATCTGCTCTTTGTGATGTTATTATAAATGTGCTTTGCACCTTTTCCTGTGTATTGAAAAAAAAATATTCTCTCTGCTTCCTTCCCCAAATTTCTTTCCATGCTTTCTTCTGTTCCTACACATGTTTTTACGGTTTTTGATGCCAAACCTTCCTTGCTGGCTGTTCTCACTGACTAGAATAGTCACCTTTTGTCTCAGGCATGAGGGGCACCCACCCATTCTTTGTCAGAGCTATGTGTGATCTCATCTCAGAGATATTATTCTGCTGTCCAAATTTTCTCAGATTGTTCTCCTTGTGCTGAACTACTTTGACTCCATGAATTTCTGTCCCTGAGACTGACTGAGCGCACATGGTCAAAAAGATGTGGCATAAAATAGTGCTGCATTGCATTTGTTGGTTCCAGACATAATTTTTATACCAAGGACAGTTTCAGTTGCAAGATTTGAGCATCTCTGTTTCAAGGCACTATCTAATAATGTTAAAGTCATGGTATGAGTAGGGATTTTTCTGTCACCTCATTTGTGTTTCAGCCTTCACTGCAATGATTTTGGATCATGCAATCTCAGTTACCAGGTGCTGAAGTCTGTTCCCAGATAATTTTATTCATTTCTCAAATTAAAATTTATTGTTGATATTATTCTTATATAGTTCTATTGATTTGCTTTATTGACAGATTATCATAAAAAAAAACAAACAACCCAAATAAGCACAGTACTTGAAATTGTGTGAGGAAATTGTAAGAGCACAGGTAGACATAAGAGACATAGGTAGAGCTGACAGGCATGAAGAGCTGACATCTGGGCTCCAGCGAGGTTAAACTACTTATTTTGAGAACCAACATATGTACAGGACTATTGGCTGTAGAAGTCTCTCCAGGCAAAGGCTAGACAGCTGCTACAAAAGTGTATGTGGGAATAGAGATAGTCCCACATATTTTTGAGGTAAGGCAAATTGCCTCAAAGTGGAGTATTTAGGCTTTTTGTTATAACTAGAAAATTTGCTGAAATACGTCTTGCTTTCTGGGTTAAGGACAAGCACTACTTTTGTCTAAGGCTGCCTAAATGCTCAGGTTTCTCTCTGTTACAGCAATCGAAGGCTAAGGTATGCTGTGGGCTGGTTGGACCTCCCAGATCCTAACAAGGTAAGTACCTCTGTACTTAATCCAATTTGAGAGTTGTTGAGTTCTGGGATTCCCTTCTGAGAATGATAAAACTCACATCTGAGTTCCAAAGAGGCGTCATAGGAAGACCCATCTGCAGCCAGGGTGTCACACATATATCTGAGTAAAATCCAGGTAATTCACTGCACCAGCCCCTGTGGCTGAAGTGCTGGCGTGATCTAGAGCTGATTTCTAGCAAGGGCTTTAGTTCATCTAATGGCATTCGTGCCATTCCTGTGCTGAGCAGCTGAGTTTGATTATACTTAGCAGTGAAAAGGAACATGTTTATTTCATACATCCCCTGGTTCAACAGATCATTTTACTGCCATTTAAGCGGGGCATCTTTACAGTGATGTCCATGGTATGCATGTGTCCTGGGTTCAGCAGCAGCAGTCACTTTTTCTCCTTGGTAGCTGGAGCAGCGCTGATAACACCAGTGTTTACAGTTACTGCTTGGTAATGTTTTGGTCTGACCAAGGACTTCCTGAGTCTCATGCTCTGCCAGGGAGGAGGGGAAGCCGGGAGGAAGCAGAGACAGGACACCTGACCCAAACTGACCAAAGAGGTTATTCCATGCCACAGCACGTCATGCCCAGGATGTAAAATACTGGGGGCAGGAACCCGGAAGTGGCTCTCTCTCTCTCGGCTCGGTTGGGTGGTGAGCGGTTGTATCCTCTTCCCTTGTCTTTCCCTGGTCATTATTATTATTATTGGTGGTAGCAGCAGTGATTTGTACTATATCTCAGTTACTGGACTGTTCTTATCTCAACCCGTGGGAGTCACATTCTTTCGGTTCTTCTCCCCATTCCCCCCCATCGGAGTGGGGTGGGGGAAGAGAGGGAGAAGTGAAATTTACGGCTTAAACCACGTTTAAGTTCTAGTTACTGAACTGTTCTTATCTCAACCTATGCGAGTTGCATTTTCTTTTTTCCAATTCTCCTCCCCATCCCCCCAGGACTGGGGGAAGAAAAAGAGGGGAGTGAGTGAGTGACTAAAACTGCGTGAGTTATTAGCCTGGGTGAGGCTTAAACCACGACAGCATGGCAGCCAGAAGATTTATGGGAAGAACGTAGGCATTTCTTTGTTCTGCCATGACAAGTCTTGTTATTTTTCTCAGACACACAAAGTAAACTGTAAAATCTTGATTCATTTGTTATTCACACCCCACCTCTGAGTTATATGTACAACTTTTACAGGCAAAACAATGAACAGTACTAGTTCTTCCATAAATAACTTAGACTATCTGTTGTTAAATGTCATACTTCTGATCTGTGTCATGCTCTGTGGCACCACATCCATCAGAGACGTGCTGCTGGAGTGAATGTAGGCCACCTAAATATACCTGGATATTCTAGGGACTATTTGTTCTTTTTCTGTCCCTGTCAAAACAAAATGAGGAGAGTGATATGTAGCTTCCAAAGAAGCAAGGTTACTGAATCGTAAGCAGATTTTGCAGCAGCCTTTAAAAGCCTCTATGCTAGTAAAATGGCACAGCAGGAGCCTTAATTACCTAGCAGCTGTGGCAAATGTTCTCCTTTCCCCGGTTACCTACAGCACCTTTTTTGCAAACACTGCAGACTACTGGCAGACTACAACCAGGATGAGCTGCACCTGAGATGAAGCAATGGGAGCATTATTTCTTTTTCCTAGGTGTTCCTAAACCTTCTCTGCTGCCACCCAGAGTCAAGGACAGTAACTCGTGATGAATCATGCAGGCAAATGCCCCAAGGTGTTTGTTTTGCAGACTGTAATTTTTTTTTTGAGAGTATGACAGCACTGCCTCTTTACCGATGTGAAGAAAACCTCACTACACTTCGGTGCGAAGCACTTTGACATCCAATTGAAAGTCACTGTGGAAATGCTTAATTTGGTAGATGCTTGGTGTCTGCTGCTGTTTTCCTCCCATTGTCATTTCTTAATTCCTTTGGAGATAAGGACATCACAGCTGCGATTCTGTCATGATAGTGTTATGCAAAGCTGTAGTATGTCATTAAATATATTGTGGTATGTGAAATAACAGGACTGTCTGACCTCACAGGATGGTGTTATTCATTTTTTAAGACCACTTTGTCTAAAGGAGCCTGGGTACATCCTGTTCCTAGACCATTATCTTACCAAGTTTGCTCTGCTACTTGGGTAACTTTTATTGATTCCTGATGTGGTGCAGTGAGTCATTTCTCACGGTTTGTGCCAAGCAGAAACACTATTAGAGGTCCAGTAAACTGGGGTCCACAGAAAATTAAAATTGTTTTTATTTAGATATATATGTGGAGTTTGTCCTTTACAAATACTGCCCCAGCAAGAGAAGATTCTGGTCTGACTCAACTATATAAGACCATTTAAGAAGTTAGGGACAGGAAAATCTGATATTATTCTGTGCCCTATGAAATATTGACCATACATACCTCCATAATTTGGTCTCTGTCTGTGCATGCTTAAACAATGAAGTAAGTATTTCCTTCCTCAAGGTTTGTCTTGTAACCTTACAATGACACTTCACTAGCAGATACTGGAACAGGACTGCTGACTACTTTCTAGCTTTTCATGGCAGTGGGAGTGAGCACAGGTAAGTGGTTTTAGTGTAGGTAGGCTCAGTTTCGGTTCATTTTCTTTAAAAAGCTCTCGCCCTCAGATTTGGTCATGGTTTTAAAGTTCATTTTCACAGGTATGAGATTCTGTATGGATATGATTGCATACCTGCTCTTATAGAAAATCTTGCCATCCATTTGGAAAATAAGAGAAGCTTCTTGTTATACTCATTGCTTTGTACGTCAAGTGTATATGAGATATGCATATGGGACAGCCCAGCTGTGGTTACAGCTGTGTTAAACTCAGGGTTGTTAGGGTGTCTGTCTTACCTGCGCCAGTATTGTTGCAGACCCACCCTGCTCACCTGCTTTTGCTTTCAAAGCTAAATAAGAAGTTTCCTATCACATTCAAATTTGCAAGAATAAGGAGATTTTAACTCAGAAGCAGGCATAAAATCTGAAGACTGTACATAGTTAATACAAAGCAAAGCAGGACAGTGGAAAATAATTTAGTCTCTGTTATCTCTTTAATTTTATTTTTCTTTCTATTCTTAATTCTTAAATTGCAAATACATGTAATCATCTGGAAGCTGATTGAAATGCAACTCATGGAAACCTCACATTGATATGCCAAGCAAGCATTCCCCAGGTAGACAGCTCTAATGTGATTGCCCTGAGGTGGAAGGGCCACCCACAATGTGGAAAGAGTAATTTATCTCTGTGCCAGCTCAGACTTTGCCCTCTATGCTCAGACTGCCAATTCGGGTAGCAGTGAGTGTCCACTGCGATGCTAGGGACCAAACAGAGGCACCTGCTCATTGCCGGCAGTAAGCAGGCATCCTGAGGAACCCTGAGCTCAGACTGGTATTGCTGCAGGGGTGAGGGGCTGGGGTCTTGTGGCATTTTATGCATCCTTTTGGTGTTGGCATTTGTTGCTACTTCTAGTCTGGTCTACGTTTTCTGTTTGGCACTGGGACTGGGCTCAAGAACAGCTGTCTTGGTGAGGCATGTTATTCCCATATTCAGGGATGTAGAAACAGAAGAAGTGTAGCTCTCAGCGCTGGTGGAAGCCCATTTCTTCTCAGCCATACTTGGCAAAGAAAGACTGCTAGTCTCAGACTTAAACTGGGGTTAAGGCTAAGAAAAGTGTCGTGGTTTAAGCCATAAATCTTGCAGCCCACTCACTCATTTCCCTCTCTTTCTTGCCCCCCCACTTCGGGGGGGGTGTGTGAAATGGGGAGAAGAATCAAAAGAATGTTACTCCCATGGATTGAGATAAGAACAGTCCAGTAACTAAGGTATAACACAAATCAATACTGCTGCCACCAATAATAATAATGAACAGGGAAATACAACGGAAGAGGATACAACTCACTCACCACCCAATGACGAAGCCGTGAACTGAACTCTTCCGGGTTCCTGCCCCCAGTTTTTCCATCCTGGGCACGACGTGCTGTGGCATGGAATACCTCTTTGGTCAGTTTGTGTCAGGTGTCCTGTCTCTGCTTCCTCCCGGCTTCCCCTCCTCCCTGGCAGAGCACGAGACTCAGAAAGTCCTTGGTCAGACCAAAACATTCTAAGCCGTAACTATAAACATTGGTGTTATCAGAGCTGTTCCCAGGCCAAAAGTCAAAAGCACAGCACTGCACCAGCTACCAAGAAGGAGAAAAATGACTGCTGCTGCTGAATCCAGGACAAAAAGTAAACATATTGGGGCCTGGGTTTTTCCAAGATTCTTGAAGGCTCAGAGCAGAAAGAGGGAAGAAGCTGGTAGGGAGTCGTGTGTGGTTAGGCTTTTGTCTGGTCCCTGTGCCCTGTAAGGATCTGGTTCTGGTTTTGGGGGTGTGGGTTTGTTCTGGGGAAAGAGACTCCTTCAATGGCTCAAGGTATCTCGGTGGGCTTAACAGCGCCCAAACCAGCAGTTGCAACAATGCAGTCCTGGTACCAGTACACGCAAGCTACAGTCAGAAGGGGTGAAGTCTGCAAAAGTGCTCATTGCATTATTGTAGCACCCTTCAACATTAAAACTTTTATTTTCTAAAAATTCAGGTTCCCCGACAGTCTGT
This sequence comes from Myiopsitta monachus, assembly GCA_017639245.1. Taxonomy (NCBI): domain Eukaryota; kingdom Metazoa; phylum Chordata; class Aves; order Psittaciformes; family Psittacidae; genus Myiopsitta; species Myiopsitta monachus. The sequence goes on along the minus strand of CM029921.1, from coordinate 69,448,029 downwards.
AGTAGATCTCGCTAGTCAGTGACCCAAACCCAGAACTTTTTTCCTGAAAATATTGGATCTTTCCAGATATGTTTTCGTTTGAACAGTATGTATTATATTTCATAATAAATATCAATCATTATATTTCATAGTAAACAGAACATCATGGGAAAATAAATGGTTCAGGTCAAACGTATATTTCATTCTTCTTTTATGGTTCTTGCTACTTGATATACTAAAAGAATATGAAACCAAATGTTTCTTCTACATAGACAGAGGGATCTTTCTGTTGCTAAAACTCTTGGGACAGAATATATTGCTCTCCTGAAACCCCCTCCTTCTCCTTCTTTTCCCAAAGAGAAAATGTATCAAAATCAGCCTGGATCCATGAGACATATTAGCTTTGACCAAAGCATATTTTCTGAGAGAAACAAAAGTACTTTCAGAGTATTGCTATGTTAAGTACATATCTGAGTGTGCATAGACACATACTAGCTAGGTTTTCAAACTCTAAGGGGATTACGAGCTCAAATTCATTGAAATTCAGGAGTGAGACATTTTGCTTCCTTGGAGATACAGGCCCTAGAGATTTAGATTCCCAGGGGATGCAACGAGGGGAACAGACAGCTATTAATTTGAACAAAAGCTCTCTATCACTTTTTCTAGGAAAATAGTAGGTAGAAAAAAAGCTTGTTGTTAGTTCTGGATTGAGGAGGCAGGTGAAAGGACATCTGGATGCTATTTATGTTTCCTTTCTGGGCATCATACAGGTGCACTTCTGATTTTATCAGTGGCTTAATATTACTTTTGATGGTGGTGGCAAGGTTAAATCTGTGACAGGGGCTACGTTTATATCCATCTTCTATATGTGTATCCCCTCCCACACAGTTTTCTGCTTTAGATACCCATACCATGAATTTAAATGTACTAAAAATACATTTGTTTTTCTTAGCTTCCTGCTGCAGGCTCCCCCGAGCTTTAGTCACACATTGATTCGACACAGAGCCTTTGCAAACGCTGTTCTACAAGAATAGTCATACAGTCACACCTAAGGTCCGATCTTTCAGGAGATGGTTAGAAAAAGATCAAGATGACAAAGAGCCTTTCCCTAGTTAAGCTTTCTTGCTTATGGCAGGTGGTGATTTAGTGCCTTACTGGGCCAGGGTTTGCATCCTTATCATCGCATTTGCTAGTCACCGATGAACCTAATCTTCAATGATTTGTCTAATCAAGCCAATTGGAACCTTTTTAGGCTTTTGCTCTGTGTACCATTCTCTGGCAAGGTCCACAATGGATGATGGATTTTGGTAATATTGTGTCCAAGAGTTCTACCTTTCTGGGAGCCGTATGATTGACTTGTTCTGCAGGCAGAGGTGTCTTCCCAGCAGCACTGTAGGTCCAGGGGAATCCGAAGGTGCAGAAATGCTCTGCCCGCAGCATGGGAATATCACAGCACTGTGTCTGCAGCAAAGACTTCTCTCCCATGGCCTCCTCTATTGCTCATTCAGCTGCAGCTTCAGCAACTGGTGAGTAAGGTACGCTATAAATATGCAGCAGGATCTTACTGCTAGCTCCCTCTGTAGGAAAAATAACATAGAATCTGCCCAGACCATCCCTCCCCTGCGCGTGTAATGAAAGCTAGCCCAGGAGCACTGCCCAACTTTAGCAGGCAGGTGTTGGGAAGGGAATGCTGTTGGTCTGCCGTGTTAGGTGTAGGAAACACTTATCTCTTCCAAAACCTTAACAAATAATGATAAAACGTGGATGAATAAGGGAGCAAAAAATCTCCACTGTTGCCCAGTCTGAAGCTGCTTCCTGGCTCTGCACTTGCTTTCCATGTCTCCAGCTAGCAGTGGTTTGCCTGCCCACAGCCTAGCTGGATACTTCTGAACATGCAGCATCCCACTGAGTTACATGGGACCCATGCACTTTTAATGGCCATGAGGTCCTGCTGTAGCAGGAATGCTCCCCAGCCCTGAGAAGGCCCCGAGGGGTTAACAGCACCGTCAGATCATCCTGTAGCAAGCTCTGCAGCAGCAGCAGCTCTGTGGGAGACCCAAGTGAAGGAATGGGGTACCAGGTCTCTCCTCTCCAGCACCAGCACCAAGGGGCTCTGCCTGGAAGAAAGCATAGCTTCTGTCACGTCTTAAAGTATTGCAAAGGAGAACTCTGTGATTAATTTCTTAGACATTTCTGTTAGGCAGGCTGTTAATTAAACCCCAGGAAACTCCATTAACACATCCTTACAGGGCAAGTGCTTTGCCTCACTTAGGTTAAGTTTAAACAGCTAAGCTACTATGTAAATATCTCCTTGACTGGAAGCTAAGTAGTATCACTGATGAGGTTCCTTTTAAGCAGCCAAAAGCTTTGTATGTGAACAACTTCCCAGGGTAACTGGTTTTTAACTCTATAATTACTGGATGATAAATATTTTACAGTAGTGCAAACACCTTTTATGTGCAGAAAATCAAAGCAAGCAACGAAAAAAGCTGCTTTATTAACTTGGTGGTTAAACACACTTTCTAGTATGTTGGTTAAAATTACCTGCTGAATGTAAAAGACACTTTCAGCAATACATGCAGTTTAAGAATTAAATGGTCGGGCCAGCTCTTGAAAACAGCATTTTGATTTCTGCATTTTTAGTATGCAATTTTGTGTACTTTTTGCTGTCTTAATGTGATTGTTTCCTTTAAATGAGTAACAATCACATTGTTTGTTGCTGATGTTGGATTTTCTCCCTTTGTAGTGTCTTAAGATTACCAAAGCTAAAATAAAGAGGAAACTCTTTTAGTTCTCAAGATAGAGGACTGGCTTAGAGACTTAAAGACAGAGTTTAGAATGAAAATGGTTTTTTACTTTATCTTCTCTCTGACTTGTGTGCTTGGACCGCGCAAATACAATGCTAAAAGCAGAACCTATAAGAGTTCACTGATTCTTTCAAATCTTGTCTCAGAAATGAGTCCCACAGCTCTCCGCAAAGTAATTGGTCTAATTAGGTAGTAGGAAGGAGCTTCTTTAAATTCCTCAGAAATTAAGACTTGTTATCCGCTTAACATCTTAGCGTCTGTTACTGCCTCTTGCACGTTTCTCCACTACATCAGTCTGAAGGACACTTTCCTGGACCTTTCAGAGAGAAAAAAAAACAACAAATCAAAACAAACCAAAAGCCCCATACCTTGAAAGAGAGAAGAAATTGGCACTTTCTTCAGTGGGATGAAGCATGTAAGGCATTTCACCCCCTCCTTGTTTCTCAGTTTGGCACACGTTTGTCTGGGTGAGTACAATAATCAATTTGTTAAATAAAAATGCAGGAGGATACAAGCGTAACCTTAAATCCTGTATTAATCCTTACTGATGTGGTAATGTTGTCCTGAAATATTTTCCTTGGCAACTGATCCCTGTGCAAATGTTACCCTCTGTGTTTGTAATTCAGAGTTTCGTTTCAAACGGGCTGTTTTAAAGCTCTAACAGTCGGTCAGTAGAATGACAACTAATTTGTTGTTTCTTTTTTTTTGCTTGTTTTAACTTTGCTGTTGTCTGGCAGCAAGTAAGTAACTATTTAATTCTGGGTAATTGCTCTTGCCGTAGGCGTAATTTTAATACATAATGCAGTTAGAATACTGGGTAAGGTACTGAGGCACTGGGAAAGTTTCAGACTTACATGTGTAGAGTATGTGAGAGGTGCACAGTCATTGGAAGCTGAAAAGGTTAATTTTCCAAAGAAGCTATCTGTGATTGTGATTTTCTAAAGGGACCCTGCTACTTGGTTTGTTTCTATTGGTTTGGGGTTCTTTTTTCCATATACTTTTTCTCTATTTGCTGCTGTGTGAATACTGGCACAGCGACATGTAGATGTGATATTATTTAAAATATCTTACAGATATAGTTCTGAAAGTCCATTGCAGCAAATATGTGAGTTACACACCCCTAGTATTTCCCAAACAGCTCATGTTTACTGAAAGTCGGGTAACAAAGACAAATAACTGACACTTACAAAATGCTTTTATTTGGCTTCTGTTTTGCTTTAATTGCAGTTCAGGCAAATTATGCCCCCTATTTCTTTGATAATGGAGCCAGAAGCACAAACGGGAACATGGCACTTCTCAGCCTTTCGGAGGACACGCCTGTCGGTCAGTATTACAATTAGTATTTTTAAATTGTGAAACTGGACTTTCTTGCTCTTTAGATTAGCAACATATATTTTGTTGCTGGTTGTTGTTATATACTGTGGTCTTAGTGTGATTTCCTCTCAAGCTTCTAATTGGCCTGATTTTAAAATGGTATGTTTGAACTGTAGCTGTAATTTAAACCACAAATTTTAGCTCCCCTTTTCTTGATCCACCAATCTTTTCACAGCAACAGAGCACAGATATTCCTGGGATCAGAACTAAATTAATGGAGGTGAGGGGCTTCTTAGCAATCTGTTGATGCTTATGAGAAGAAAGCCTAGCTGTTAGTAATTTTATCAGCCTTGGTAAATGCAAGCTGTACATTGAAAAGTAATAGAGGCAAGATTTTCTTTGAACAGTTGTCACATTTTTCATGTTTATGGTACAAATGTTATGGTAGAAAATGTTTCTACTCAGAGTGAAAATTGCTGTGTCCAAATAACCGATGTTTTCCAAAAAGGGTTTGTTTTATTGAAAATTCAAAAATTGATATATTTTTCAGCTTTCAGCATTTTGAGACAGGTCTATTTATGCTTCTTTTAACTGTAGTTGCATTAAAAAAAATTCAGTAAGAACAAAAAGGCCATTTATAATCAATATTTTTCATGGGGAAAGAATAATTTCCTAACATTAAAAAATATATGCAAAATCTATTACAGTAATGAGCACTGCCTTTTCTTCAAATGTTGTACTGAGGTTTGGTTTAGGATTTGCTCCTGTTTGTCTGTAGCTTTTACAGTCTGAATCAGGAGGGTGTTTAGCAATTGCAAACTGAGTACTACCTATTACCTGCCTGAGGCATAGAGATGGCTGTGCAGAGGGTTGCACCCAAACCCCTCCCAGGGCTTGGGCACCTGGGGGTGGCAAGGGTGAGAGAAGGATCCGGAGGGCACAGCCCCATCTGGAAGACCAACGCTGCTGCCCTTGCCTTCCTAAACATGACCAGGGTCACTCATTGCTCTGGGAAGCTATCAGCTTCTGCTCAGCTACCTGGCATTTGCTCAAAGTCTCCATTCCTGGCCCAGTGGTATCAGTGTCCACACATTGGGCATGCTAAAGGGTGAAGAGAGGGTGACTGGGAAGCAGTGACTTCTTTGCCTGCTAAACTTGAGAAGAGGAGGGGAGAGAAGGTGGGACATAGCATAGAAGTGACGCATCAAGCCAAAGAACTTAAAAAGAGCTTGCTTATGATGCAGAAGGGATTTGTTATAAGCTTGGGCAGGCTTAAGGTGGAAAACCTCAGCTGAAGGCCAGCAGTAATGTAGTGGAACTTGCAAAAGCCAGAGGCAGATCAAGGAGCTGCAGTTTTTGCTCTGCTTCTGTCTGGATTCATGCAGAAACCACACTTGCTCAGCCTTGGCGATCCAGGCAGCTTTCCTGATTCTGGAGTAAGATTAGCCAGTGGAATCATTCATTCACAGGTGTACATAAGGCTTGTAATGCCAGATAGCCACAGAATGGGACCCTGACTCAGTTTGTTTGGGGTGGTGTTTGCCAGCTCCACCACTAAAACCGCACACAGTACAAGTTGCTTGTCATCAAATTCTCATCCCCTGGGGTGGTGCCAGACTGCAGACATTACAGAGCATCAGCCTCTCCCTGCCACCGATGGGAGCCTCCAGCCACCTGCTTGGGGCTGGGGAGCTAAAGATGGCACAGAGCTGCAACACAATCAGAAATGTCCTTCCTATCAGGAGCACACCACCACATCTACTCTCGGATGACAGCCCTCCCTGCAGCAGCAAAGTGCAGTAATTTCCCAGCACTGAGACACAGTGCATCTGCTGTGGGGTTCCAGGGAGGGGAAAAAGGAGAGCATGCGTGCTTCAACAGAAAAACAGGAGAGTGAGGGATCAGAGCCCAGGTTACTGTTCTTCTAACTATCCCAAGGAAGAATTAGGACAAATACATGACGGCTTTTGCATGTGCTTTTGTAACCTTAACAGCCAGATTAGGTACATACGGGTCCCTGGAGAGTTTGTAATTTGTTTGCAGCAGTGAAAAGCTCAAGCTGCTCTGTCTTCAGTGCTGCTGTGCCTCATGCCTGCTGGCTTCATCCAGAGCATGTTTACAATGCCTGGCTTGAAATTCTAATTTGCTATAGGAATGTGCTTTAAAAGACAAGAGAAGAAGCTTCTGAGTTCAAGTTCAAAAGGTGCCACCAAAAGCATTTCTCTGAGGTGAAAGGTTAGAACGTGCTGAGCTTAGGCTTTTCCAAAGGGCCTAGAGAAACTCTTGGGAAAGGGAAATAAGACCTTACTTTTGACAACTGCAAACGTGGTGGCTTTGCCATGCAGCTGCCAGTGCTTCTTCGGGCTAATTCTCAGAGCACTTTGGCTAAAAGCTGTAAGTATTGCAGGGTCCTCTCTCATGAAAGCACTTTGGGAAATTCCACTGGAATATGGCTGTTTGTGATTTGCTCAATGAAAATTGCTGTAGCTACCCCCCACTCATGTTAGCACACTCACCCCTTGAAGATGCTTTGACAGGGATTCTTCAAAGGGAGGGCACAAATGACACCAATACTTCAGTGCTGCAGTGCTGGGTGTGCATTCAGCTTTACGCAGGGTGAAAGGATCAGCGTTCACATCAGACCACAGTCAGAGCTTCACGCCAGAGCTCAGTGAGGGCTCACACACTGCCTGTGCTAAATGATTACCAGGCTCCCCCTTCTCTCTGGCCCCAGTGATGGGTCTTACACCACAGAAGAGGCTGCTACTCTTCATCACTTGCGCACCAATCTTCTCCAGAAGGAGGAGGAGGTATCTGGTCCCCCATATCCATGTGCAGTCTCAAGCATCCACAGTCCAGCAGTCATTTTTCAGTTTGAGGAGGATGATCAGTGACAAAACAGGGGGACTAAAACTTCCATATGTTTGATTCTGGATGGCTTCACTCAGGTTTAGGTGCTGCAAATTAGACAGGTTGCCATTAGGTCTTCACTGAGCTCACATAAAATACGGAGTCGTAGGCAGGATGCTTTTCTTGGCAGCAGCAGTGCCACGGACAGCAGCTTTAATAAACCTCTAGGAATTTTACAGTCTTTGGCCTTGCTGAGATTACAAGCAGTTGGCAAAACAGTGTGTGTTAGTTATATTCCCAGGCATCTGTAGGCGAGGGACATGGAGCATTTTGAGCACTGAAAGGAGATGATGGATTCTCTTTGTGACTATAGAAAGAGAAATTGCAGTGCTGAGGCTGTATGAATGCATCAAATTCAAGAAAATCACATTATCCTGCTTATATCATTCTTAACTTGACCTTCTTTTCCCTTATGCAATTTTGCTTACTTACAGATAGTTGTAATCTACCAAGTTACATACACTGTGACAGAAGCTACTGTAAAAAGAGCAAATACTATTTCTGTATGAAAGCTTTAAAGTGTCTGCAGATTCCCAGATCCCATTTATTGCTGCAGAGCATGAGAGCCCCTAAGGTAAGAAAGGCCAGAACAGGAGTCTTTTCCAGTGCCAGATTTAAGAAGAATGGGAAGAGTTATGATCTGAAGTAGCAGTTGCAATTTGTGTGGCTGTTTGGCAGGGAAGGGGTGATTAACACTTTACAAGGAGTTGCCTGTGTACATACAAAAAGTACATGTGCTTGTCCTAATCAAGGTCTTAAGGCACGTGTGGGATGCTATTTCAGGTTGTTTGTTTCATCTTACAGCATTAATCCCTGTAAGCCTTCATAGTGAGGACAGAGTGGGGCTGAGAAGAGCTGCAAAGCCAAGAGAATGAAGCATACTGAGAAGGCCTAAGTTCATTACTCTCTCAAAGCCCAACCATCATCAATGCCCTGCAGATCTTTGCAATCTCATCCTCGTGGTTTTCCTTTCTTTTTTTCCCATGCGCCCAAGTGTGCACTCCCCACCATGAGAAGCCAGTTTGCAGTGGTGGTTCTTTGATCAAAGCTACAGCTGCCGGCTACCTACCACTGGCAGAGAATTTCAGGTCCCTTCACCCTTCCAGCTTCCCCTGCTGTTCCTACACACTCCTGGTCTCATTTCTTCCCATCATTCATAGCTGGCTGCTGAGAGCCCTCTTGTCCCCTCTGGTACCCATCATTTCTATCCCCCTGATCCAGCTGGTTCTCCCCATACTGGTAAGAATCCCTGCTAATGTGTTTCCTAGTCCTTCCTTCAGCTCTTGGCAATCCCACCCTGGCACTCTGCCATCTCTCATTACGTGGCTCTGTATTTCACCCTTCACAGACATAATAGCTGAACCTGGAAGGAGCTTTTTCTGCCCACCATTTCCAGCCCTCCTTGTCACCAAAAGAATCTGAGTGAAAGAACTGATGCATCTTTTTTTTTAATCCTCAAAAATGATGACTCCTTTCTGACTAGAAAGAACACGGACCTGGACGATTTATCCCAAGCTGTCTTGAAACCCAGAGAGCCATCAACACAGTCACATTCAGATGGTTCCAGAAAGGCTAAAATTTTGAAGGTGCAAAACATTCAACTTTTTGCAGAAACTGAAGTCTTTCCCCTAAGAAAACTAGAAGCTTCCAGAACTAGAACTGTAAACCACAGCCTGCCTTCTGCACCGCTGCAGCAGAGCTGACAGTGCACAAAATAGAGCCCCTCTGCAACGCAGAGCACTACACGGACATGCGCAGGTGACTCACAGGTCTTACAGCAGTCACTTTTGTATTTATTCTTCTAACAGAAACTGCAGATCCATCTGAAAATTGCCCTCAGATGGTTTCTTCCCAGTTGGTTGCTGTGGGTGCCATGCGGACATTGTTGTTGTGGTGGTTCGGGCCTCATGCTGAGCACTTGGGTCCATACTCTCTTGCAGCTGCGGGGCCTGTTTTGCAGCAGGCCCAAAAGCCATGGCCTTTGAGGTGCAGGCAGCGCGGTGTGCCGGGGTGCAGGGAGGGAGTGGGACTCACCTGGCTGTGTGCAGGAAGCAGTGGTAGCTGGTAGTGAATGGGAAAGGAGAAGTTCTTGATGCGTGGTCCATGTCCTCCAGGAGCCGGAGCTCCCTTTTTCCTGGGGTGAGCCTGGAGTGTAAACCGGCTGTATGTAGGTTTTGTGTTAACTGTCCATCGCCTTTCCTGGTGGGGAAATGGGTCTTTAGCTGAGACAGATGCAGAGCAGGCATTGAAACCTGGGCAAGATAGTATTTGCTGTGACATTGGCAAGGGAGGTGCCCTGTCCTGAGAGCAAGGCCATGGGTGTCCCTCTCAGCATCTTGTTAACAGGTGCAGCTGTGGTGAGGAAGGACAATGGGGAACTTAGCATGAGCCCAAAATGTGCTTGGCTTGTTTGGCTTGGCAGGGAGGGGATTTGATTGCTGAGATGAGATGAGCAGAGATGAGACTGTGTCTTCAGTGAGAGGACAAAACCATGCCCTCAGAGAAAAACGGATAAAAATCAGCCTGGCTGTGAATAAATTTAAGTCAGAAATGAAGTAAAATGCAGCAATGGAACAGCCATTCATCCTCAGTGGCAGGAGCAAAGAGCAAATGATTTTTAAGATGGAATAGGAAAAGAGTGAAAGCCTGGAATGGCTCCTGGGAAGCATCTGTCGCAGGGAGCAGCATGCATCAACCTAGGGCTTTTCTGTCCTAGTCTGCTGTGCCATCCCTCAGGTACTCAGAGCATCCAGCTCTTCAGACCGGGGCCCTTACACAGCACTTGCTAACTCCTTGAGTAAAGATTCTTCAATACCCTTATCTTTCTGACAGGGAGAGGCTGTTTGCTTGGTCCTCACTGATAAGATTTTAGCTGTTTTTCTCATTTGTTTTATTTTCAGCAAGTGGAGACAGCACACAGAGAGGAGGTTTTTAATTGGCATTAACACCGCTGAGAAGTGTTCTCAGCGGTGTTAATGATACAGAGAGTACTGTGCAATTCAGAGGAAAAAAAAAGATTTATAATGAGCCAGGGAAAGAAATTTTGATCCACAATCCAATTTAAAGTGCACACAAGTGTTCTGTGTTATGAAAAATGAGAAGTATCAGTTTTAGCTAGGAAGCAGACAGTACAGTGTAAATGGATCAATGATGTCCTTCATTACTTCCTCAGAAACCTCAGCAATCTGAGTCTGTACTGATATCAATGTTTGTTCTCACATTCAGCAGCAAGAAAATTCCTGTTTTCCTTAGGAGAAAATTCCTAGAAAATGTGGGAGAGAAAATTGTGAGATTGGAAGCAGCAGCCCAGGTTCAAACATATTCACCTAAACTTTCATAATCTATAGCACATGTTCTGTTCATACTACCAGGGTGGGTGGTTCAGAGCAGCCCCAGTCACAGCACTAGAGCTCGTGCCTGCTTGTTGCCCACGGGTGCCCAGAGACCCTAGATGCAGGTTGTGATGATCACCCTGTTTCTCCACTGCACATGAGCTAGAAATAGGCAGAACAGGCAAAGGTATATAAAGTGGAAGGGACAGGAAAAGTGAAGAAAAAGGACAGAAAACCAGCTAAGTAGTAAAAACTTCTAATGGCCAAAAAAAGGCTGAAGAAAAGCACTGTATTGATAATGATGCCAGCAGAGTGCTGGCAGTAGACACCTGAATCCTCCATTTGACCCCAGCTGTGATATTAAGGCAAAGCTTTTGAAAAACAAGAACAAAAGCAGTCAGTGCTGGTGCTGCAGAACCTTCAACAGGCTTGAAATGTCTGTCTGTAATGTAGAAAATTATATCAGGAGGCAGGTATCCTTTCAGGACGCTATATTTGCCCAGCTTATTCCTCTCCTTACATTTCTTTGTACTTACACAGTTCAGTTCCGGTGAGAGAGGTGTCTCATCATACCACCCATTGTCTTTCCCTAATAACCCTGGGAGATCTCAGTTACAGACGTATTGTTATTTTCTACTCTGTTTGTGGGAAGGATTCCAAGAAAAACAGTGGAAAGTGTTTTGTAGTTTTGTGAACCTGTTTTGCAATTCTTGAATATTCATTGGATGGCTGAGCCAGCTTACAACAGGGTCTGTGGTTTGAGCTCCTGTGAGCCCACTGGATTTTGCAATGTGAACATTTTTCTGCACAAAGTCACCCAAATATTGCCCTGGTAATTATCATAAGAAAGGTTACTCATAAGTGAGCACAGATCCCACATGGCTTGGCATAATCTCTTGTTATGCAAAGACGGCAGTCATGTTTTCTAAATATCACCTCTGAAGCCTGGATGTTGCACGTCTGTTAAGCCCACTGATCTGTTTGCTTCACATTTTGCATGCCAAGGAATAAGGAAATGAAGAATGAAAGGTTGCATTGCAAAACTGAGGAAACATTCAACAAGCTGACCCGTCAGTGCTGTGGGCAGGAATTTAACCAAAGCTTAACAGAAGCTTATGGACCCAATCAATGAAAAACTCCACTGCCACTGCAGAGAGGGCATGAGAAAAAGGTTATGCCTTTTGAGTACAGAATTAAAAATCTCGCAAACTCAGGGCTGGAGTAGACTCGTGTCAAAACTGGGAGTCCTCTGGGCTCCCTTTAACAGTGTTCTTCCTTCACTTCATGCTAACTTTCTTAGCAGGGATCCTTCCATCATATCTTTGAGTCCCATGCACAAGCAAAACTCACTGCTAACCACTGAGTCACTTGGCTACAGTACTTCCAGTGCAGAGAACTTAGACATAAAGCAGAGTTTCTGTTCCAAACCTCTGCAACTTGAATATTTCAGGTAACATACACAAGGCACAGTGGATTGGAAGGAAACGACGACATTGGTTCATATTTCAGGCTTATTTAACTGATATTTGTAAGGTGCTTGAAGCTATTTGGATGTAGATATTAATGAACAGTAGAATGACAGGCATGTAAGTTTAAAAAAATAATACCGATAAACCCCTCCCGTGTTTTGAAACCGTGGGTGTTATAACTCCCCCAGGAAGTAGCGCTTGTTATAAACAAAGTCAGTTTACTGGGAAAACTGGCACCAACTTCTCAAACGTCAACAAATAGCAATAGCAATCTCTCTTTCCCCAGCATGTGAAAGAAATACATTGACGAGTTTGGAGAATTTATTCATTGGCATGAGCATGAGTGGGGGTATCAAGTAGAGAATTTAATGAGCGGGAGCTAATGAAGGGGAGTGAAGCAGGAAAGAACTCTCTTGCCTTAATTAGTTCTGAAAGTGTAAAAGTCTGCAAATGTCCTTGCATCTCCTGGGCTTCAGAGCCTGGGTCCACTCCTGTGGGAGTGCTGCTTTCCATTCCCAGATCCTTTGCCTGCTACTTCGCAATTTCATTATTCCCATAGAAAATGGGAATGTGAGGGAGGGCCTTAGGTACTGCTGAGATTGTTGCCCAGTCCTACAACAGCACCACTTCTGACTCACCTGGGCTGAGAGTTAGTCAAGAGCTTGTCATCTATGCAAACACGATGTGAACAGTGTTGATCTACGCACAGAAAGGCCATGAAGTGAGAGCAGCCAGCACAGATAAACTTGGTTTAACCAGTAGTCAAAAAGTGGCAATCAGGAGTATTGAACTGTCTTCTTATCCATATATCTTCTCATATATATCACATATATATCCATATATATCAGTAAGTGGGCTTGATTCAGAAAAGCTTCGCCTGCTTCAATGTAGCTAAGTTCCTAAGGAACGGACCTATAAAATACTGAGTGAAGCAACCGCAGTGAAATGCTGTTAAATGCAAATTTTTCAGGTACCCATGTGTACACTCTTAATGGAACTGATCCAGAAGGAGATCCCGTGATGTACAGCCTGGCCTATGAAGCTGGATCAAGGCGCTACTTTTCTGTTGACAAGAACCTTGGAAATGTTACACTGGTTGAGGAGCTTGACAGAGAGGTAATGGCACTATTCCCTGTGCTCCTGAAACGTCCTTCATTTTACTTTGATCTGTGGCTTTGAGGGACAACGCCAGCTTATTTTTCCCCAAAACATGTAATGAGCTTTGTAGTTCTGAGACATTATGCGTCGCTCATTAAGTTGTTTTTCAGTTGACTTGTGCCACTGACACTGCTATCAAATTTTTCAGCAGCTGTCTGTCCAGCTTTTTCAAAAGAGCAGTTTACTCTTTATTCCTATCTTCTCCCAGCTGCACTCCATCAAGCGCTTAGGGGTGGTTAGAATCCTCTCATCCACAGACAGGGTCTCTCCTGTCGCTAGGAGGAAGTAGAGATTTGTAGTGTTCTGGGATACTTCTCTAGTTATACCATAGCCCTTCAGCCCATGTAACTATGTAGGGTAAAGTTGGTCCCAGCAACAGTGGCCTGAAGGCAGCTTTATTCTGGGAATACAGACACTGAACCCTTCACTTTTCCTTCACAAGGAAGGGTACACAGTTCTTATTATACCCTTCAAAATACTGTGTACTGAAACAAAATAATACTGAGCCAATCGTACCTTTCTATGGAGTATTCCTTGAAAAAGATGATTGATATTCCCTAGCACTTTATGGGACAAAAGGGATTCCCAGACCAACAATTTCCTGACAGTAGCCACAGAAAGTCCAAGAAGCCCCACAGCTGATGCTTTTGAGGGGTCTTTCTAGCCTCTGCTGTGATTGCTCTGTGGTATTAATTGTTACTTTCACCTACGTGCTGAGACACATTTAAATCTGCAGTCCCTTTTTCAGTTAGAGCAAATACCATCTCTCTAACAAAGGAATTTTCTTGGATTACAGAAGGAAGACGAGATTGAAGTTATTGTCAGTATTTCAGATGGCCTGAGTACAGTGAGTATTTAATTATGCTGTAGCTTGTAAAACTGCCTGTCTCCATATGCCTCCTACTATTAAATTGCCTTACAGGGACTATCTCATTTTATCAGAAAATATAATCTCATTAGAGTCTTACCTTCTCTTTCAAGAGCCACTGAACTCCCAATAACTCAAGTCCCAACCCAACTTCTTGCTCAAATATTTGAGGATAATTATAATGTAGTGTGAGCTGAATGACTGACTTACTTAGTGTCCTGCAGAATTACAGCAGTTTCCTCTGAAGTTTCACTCTCAGATCAGTAGTATTTGTGCCTAAGAAAAATCTTGAAGGCTCTTTGGAGGAATGCATGTCATTATAGGAGCTAGCATTGGGCACTCAAGAACTGACTGTCCCTCCATCTCCACAATGTTTCCCTAGAATGACATTAAGAATATTTGCTTAGACAAGGGTGTGGGGGAGTTTCTTGTCTGCTGCTGAATAAAGCTTCAATTACAACTAATCTGAGGATTTATCTGAGGCATTGCACAAGCATCCAGTCCTAGTTCTACTTGCCATTTTCAGTTTATGGACAGATGCTCTCACAGCCAGGATATTAGACCTGGGCTTCATCATTAGATGTGCCACAAAAGTGGGACACTTTTAGTATAGATAAGACTGGATAACTCTAGAGACCTTCTTCTCTCACACAAAGTAACTGAAACTGCTGCAACAAATTTTTGGGATGTGCCAGTGTCCTACAGCCACAACTGCCCTGGCAACCTCTGTAAATGGGAAAAAGTAGGATCAAATAGTGGGAAACCAAATGGGATTTCCTGTATCTTCTTTTGTGTACTCAGTTTTGGTAGTACAGTGCAAAGATATTCTATTACAACATAATGTTTCATTGCCTTTGACTTTGACTTAGTAGGCATATGAGGAGGTACATGTTGAAAATCAGATTGAGTCCTAATATGCTCTTCATATTCTACTCCAGGTATCTGAAAAAGTCAGGATCCTTGTGATGGATGCTAATGATGAGAGCCCAGAGTTCATCAATACACCTTACATAGTCCAGGTCCCAGAGGTTGGTGAAGTTCCTTTGTATACTGGAAGTATATATCAATACGATGTAGAGAGGACCTAATATTTTTTCAGCAAAATAGCATGATGTGCATGACTAACTTGCATTCTTTTGGTATAGGGTTTGTGTAGATATTTAATATTCAATTCAAACTTAGGGAATAAGTCTGTATGTACTTAAAGTGTGCTATTCTGTAGGTAAGCTCCAAGATGTAAGTCCCTGGGAGCTTCTAGATTTGACTTCAGAGGGAATAAGACGTGTTTTGTCTTAGCTGAAATTTTTTGTCATTTTTATTCCCAAAAATGTTTCTTCCTTCTTGTTCTTCTCCAGTTTCCTCCATTTTTAATCTCTTGCCTCTTTTCCTTCTGCTTTTGGGTTCCCTCAATGCATTTATATTCTTTCTACCATCACTCTCTTTTTCTGCTTCCTTGCATGTTCATTTTTCGCTTCTTCTAACTTACCTTGTTTTCCAATTCTACGTGACTCTGGCAATTCTTTCTGGTCACAGAACACTCCCTCTGGCAGCAGTATTTTTAAGACTGAGGCAGTGGACAGAGACACAGGCTCTGGAGGAAGTATCACCTACTTCTTGCAGGTGAGGTATTACCTGTACCTTCAAAAATCATCTCTAATTTACTGAGATCCCAGAAATCGGGTTAGAAAAAAAAAAAGATTCTGAGGATTGATACTGCTACTAGTCCATATAGGACCAATTCTGTACTTTAAAGTTTTATTCGTGTATTGCAAAATTCACCAAAACACCACTCTGTTGACAATAATCTATGCATGCAAACTTTCTGCTTTTGATTAGGCCAGTAGAAGTTTGAAACTCTAAGGTACAAAACCTTCTTTCTTTTTCCCTTTCCTCTCATCCTTTTTTCTGTTAAGTCTCCCTACCTCTTTCCATGCAACGAGCTGCGTTAACCAAAGTTTAAGACTTCACAATGAAATACTAAAAGATTAAAAAAATCTACATTGCAGGTAACTAATGTATTCTGAATAATGAGAGACTTGTGGTTGGTTCATGAATTGTTCATAAACACACAGAGGTGAAATTCATCAGATACATTATTCACCCAAACCATATCCTTATTCTAGTCTTTTCCCTTAGCAGATGAAATTAAAGATGAATCCCTTTGGCAGCGTTATTTCCATACCTGTAATCTCTCTCTGTTTCTTCATTTCTTTTCTTCTAGAACATCCATGCTAATAAGTTTGCAATAGACCGTCACAGTGGTGTCCTTCGCATCAAAACAGGGGTCACCCTGGACTATGAGAAATCACGAACACATTTTATTGTTGTCGTAGCCAAGGTATAAAGCTTTTATCAAACCGAAGGAGGTAGGGGGTTGTATCTGAGTAGGAGTGATTACTTCAAATACAAGTGTGAATTAAAGGGTTGCTGAAACATGAAGCATAATACTGAGGCAGCAGGGTCATTCCCTCTGTAATATCTGGAGGTGTGGGGGGTTACATGGAAAAGTGAGGAGGGAAAGGTGACTGGCGTGTGCTGCTGAACAACATCTGGAGGCATTTGGCACAGGGTTTCCTACATTTCACTTCATGTCCCAGTGCCAGGATAGCATGCCCCACTGCAGAAAATCACCTGGGCATGTTGCGACTCACCTAGAAGTGAAGGGTTGGTGTATGCAGTCCTAACTCCAAAAGGCGTCAACCTTTGGTCGAATGGAGGAGTTCAAGGCTGTGCTATGCGGCCCAAGTCATGGCCCTCCCTCAATAAGGGCAACCCCCCGGCAGGCAGGTTGTGCACGTCACAGTCATTAGCCACAGTAAGATACAGGGCACAGCTGGACCCAGCACAGCACATGTGTCTGACTCCTCTTGTGGAAACATCTGTGGATGTTTTTTAATTTTACTTCTCTGCTGCCCTGTGGCAGGAACTTATTCAAATCCTGCAAATATTGCTGCACATCCCTTCTTGCCACTGTCATTCTCAGCAGTGCTGCACCTGTGGCTCAGCTGAGGATTCATAACAGGCATTAAAAGTTTATGGATTCTGAAGTGAAGTCTCTCAGGATCTTGTGGGGACCTGTCACACAGGCAGACTTGCAGCGGTGGAAAAAGGATGATTTTGCTATTACTTATGGGAACTTCGAGTTTCTTATGTTTTCTGAAAAATGTACCGATCTTTCTATGTATTTATTTAGCCAGGGTTCTTTTGGGGAGAGGTAACAAAACTTGGCTTAAATACTGCCTTTGGGGCAGGAAGAAGGGGAAAAAATGTATGTATTTTCAAAAAAAAAAGGAAATTTTAGAACTGGTACAGCAGACATACTGAACAAGCCACACTTTTACACAGCAGCATGACTACCAACCTCCAGCCGGTGCTCTGAGACTGAGGGTGTTAAAAGCTTCTGAAATTGCAACTCACCTTTCTAATTGGCTCTGTGTACCAGTAGCACAGCGTTGATTGTAGTCAAGCCCCTAGAGACTGTTTATACACTTCGGCTATCTAACAGTTCTTGGCTGCACAGCTCCTCCGTGCTTTCACTTTATCACGTTAGAAGCCCTATGAAGACTTTGATCATGTGCACTATTTAATTTCCCTCTAGAAATGCGTTAGCTTGCTACTGTGCATTGTTTTGTGTTTATAACAAGGCTATATGTGGGATGAAAAGCTGTAGACCTTAGCCACTAACCTTTTGCATCAGTTTCTAACATTCTTTTTTCTCTGCAAAAAAGAGAAAAAAAACCAAACCTTGAATTTCCTGTCCCCTGTGCTGTTGATAAAAGATCATGTATTACTGCATATATTGGCACAACCATTTTTAATATAAGAAATTACTTCTGAGATGCTGCAGGCTGTTTTCCTCATCAGAGAGGGAGCAGACAAATGGAAAAGAGAAGAGAATAGAGCAGCAGAGATTAATCTGTGTATTGAGAGAGAGAAGGGATTCCTGGCACTGGGCTTCTGAAGGCTCATGAGGGGCATGCAGCTGATTTGCAGACATGTTTCAGCAGAGGGATCTGATGCTGACTTCTCTTCTAGGATGGTGGTGGGAAGCTCCGGGGAGACAACAAAGTCTTTTCAGCCACAACAACAGTTACTGTCAATGTGGAGGATGTTCAAGACACTCCTCCCATGTTCATCGGGACTCCCTACTATGGATACGTTTATGAGGATACACTCGCAGTAAGTGCTGGTTTTTGCCTGTAAGAGAACAAATGCAATCTGTCACATCTCAGTGAAAATGGCCCTATGGCTTCTAGCACAGGCTTTGTTGGAAACCGGGACCTAAACTGTGTCTTGACTCCTAGGTGCAATGAGCTGACCAGATCTCAGACTTGTCCTTATTTATATTCATTGCAAATTTACCATGAAAGGCTTTCTGCTGCTGCTATGAAAATAAAAAAAAGTTCTGCCCATTTATGTTGGTCTAAGCCTAGACAGTGACTTCCATACGGCTCTTCCATAGCTGAGACCTTGGCTGAAGGCTTAAACGGATTGCCAGCTACCTCACCCAAACACATCATACTAGCAGCTTTTGTGTGTTTGCGTGCTGTGTGGTTTCACAGTGCTTTTATTTAATAGTTGATCGGTCCGGTCCCAGCAGCTGTTTGTGCAAGGTGTGGTGAGAATTTGTGCCCAAATGCTCTAGACTGTTTCTGCTGTGCCATGGACATAATCTGGGGAGAAGCAATCCTGACACCCCCAAAATGCAGGATACTTTCTGCTCAGTGATGGCTAGACAGGCAGAATGGACCAGGAAATCCTCCCAGGCCTAAAACCCAGCAGATGATCAAGCAAGCAGGCAATCACATACTCAGGAGAACTACTCACAGGTGGGGATGCTGCATCTGTAATCATGTGTCTGCTGATTAAGATATCACTTCGTATCTGTCAACGGACACAGAATCCAAGGAGTACACTGAGATCCTGGTTGTGCCATCACCTCAGAAATGCCTAATAGCTGATTTACTTAAACAAATATCATAGCAAATAATTTATTATATCCACCAGTGATGCTTTCAGCCACATATTCTTGAAGCCCGCAAACTACTTTACCTAAGCAATGGCATGATATTGTGCATGGATCAGCTTTCACCCTGACACAGAAGATTTAGTTAAAATTTTCTTCATACATAGGATGAGAAATGGCATCTACTAATGAAACATTAGAGTTTTAATTAGACATTAGCAACATTAGACTATGCTCTCTTTGGCAGTGTGATTGCATATTGTTCAACTAATCTCCCCCTTTGAGTTTAAGGAAAGATGGTGTCCTTACTTTCTGCCCAGAACTCTGGCGTACACTGCAGCCCTTGTATGACTGTATATTGCAGTTCAGTGCTTAGACTGTTACATTTCAGCAGGGCAGAGAAGTAATGCTTGTGTAGTTTGCAGATGTTCGTAATGAATGATATTATGTATACTGATTTATTCTGCATAGTTAGGTATAGATCTTGAAATAACTATCAGGTGCATACAGGAGTTAGTGTTTACTATGGAAATGGGAGTCAATAAATGTTAATTACATCCAGCTTGAGCTCATAAATTACACCATTATGATATTGTAATGATGGAAGCACGAATCAGTCCTTCCCAGTGTGGATTTTGCTATTAGAATGAAGTCCACAGAGAGAGAGGCACTAGCTGATTTTAGTGTTGTTTGCATGTTTGGTGTTGATCTTGTAAACTTGTTTTGTTTCTCCTTGGAGGAGTTGTCAGGATTTATAAGTACTCTGTCACGTTCAAAGGGACTGCACCGCATTTTGCCCAGTAGGCAGATTTTGTTGCAGCTTCCAGCATAAATGGTAATACAGTTCTGTATTTCCAGTCGCTCTAACAGAGATTCACTCTTGTTTGAAGAAATTCACACAAGGGCTGTCATGAAAATTTTGTGATTAACTGACAGTTACTTCAGTAGTTCCCTGGTTTTAAAGCCCCAAAAAGTAGAACTTCAGTTGAGAGTCCTAAACTACACAGCTCATTGCCACTTGGGTTAGCATTTTAATGCTGACAGTCGTCATTGCTCTGAACAGATGGAGTAGGCACATGAGCAAGTGGTCTCCAGTACACAAGTACCTATGGCCTATGGCCATGTTACTTACACAGAAAGAAAGACAGTGAAGGTTTAAGGACAGTTAAATCATAATTTTCATCACAATTTTATGCCCTAAATGTTCTGTAGGCCAAGTTTCTTTGTGATCTGTTTGCTTTTGCAGACCTTAATTAGTTCAGATGACTCCTCAGCAACTGCCTGCGTCTCAGCACACTGTGCAGCCATGGGTCACATAGCTACACCAGGAGCCTACAACAGCAGCTTCCAGAGGGCATCTTCGTAGTGACCCAAACTAAACCTTGAGTCTCAGACTGGTTACGCTAAAGTCTCTACCCAAGTCTGTGGCTCAAAGTAGGTGTCCCTGGCCATGGCTTCCAACTGCTCCTGTGGCTAGCCAACCTCGGGCTGAGGCACTGTGGCCACACAGAGTCTGCAGCTTTTTCACATCCATGCCATTGGCACTGCACAGCAGTGGGCACTGAGCAGCCCATGGGGAGCAGTGCAGTGTTCCTGCTGGCTCTCTGGTCCTCACCCAAAGCTGAGCTGGAAAAAAGGACAAGAGGGCTGGGTACTGGGAAAACTGGCACTGGTCTCTTGGCAGGCATGTTGGCATGCCCCGAGGCTGCTTAGGGTCTCCTGAGGTTGCTCTGCCATCCCTGTAGGCAGTAGCATGGTGCTGGCAGCAGGCTGACAAGGGCAGGTTGCACAGCAGGTCTATAACATCAAGTGGGGGCATCCTCACTTGGTCTGCAGGTACAGTGCATGGGTGACATCACTGGAAACAGCTAAAACTATTGATGCAGGAACAACAGAGTTGGTCCAAGGAGTAGTATTCAGCTCCTGCCCTGCAAAGCCAAGCACTGATTTTTCTGGGTGGTAGTCAATTGTCTTTGCTGTGTTCCCCATACAGCACAAGCAAAAGTACCGAGTTTGCCCCCTACACCTCATTGCAGAAAGACTTACAGGAGTTCAATTTATTAATATGCAGTTGCGATTTTATTGCTCTTTGATCTCATCACGCAGACTGTGATTTCCCATTACTTCCCAGGGCTCTGAAGTCCTTACTGTTGTTGCTCTTGATGGAGACAGAGGAAAACCGAACAGTATTCATTACAGCATTGTGAACGGTGAGTAGACTTGTCTTTTATGAAATCTGAAGGGCAGTCAAAACCAGATCTGACATTAAATTAGAATGGGATATGCTAGAGTTTAATAAAGCTGAGATAGACTCTCATGAAATAATGCCAGATACCTCAGACAGCTCCTTCTACCAGAGAACAGCCGACATACAGTCCACTCAGTTTTAGTTTTCCACTCCGCAGAACTACACTTGGAGTTGGTAACGCTGGTGATTTGTTAGGCATCAGTAGCCTGCTTGTCATTTCAGAAATCACAAAGGGAGACAATTTCATTGCTGCTGAGCATCTCTATAATCTGAGAGCAAGAGGATGCATTGGGTGATGCAGACATGGTATCTAGAGGGATATTTATATTAATATTGTGATTAAAGTAGTTAAATGAAAAACCTATGAATTCTTGGAAGAAATTATATTTGTAAGTGAAGAGACACTGGCTGTACACTGCATTGGAAGAAAGTAGATGTTATCTGAAGATTAATGCTGTTCCTTAGCTATTCTAAGGGTGTCTGTCGCACATCTTTTAATAGCATAAATGTGAGACTTGGCTGAATTGATAATGACTTAGCTGAATTGATGATTTATTAGCTAGTGAAGTCAACAACTTAGCTCAACTGAACTCCAGGATACAACTTCTTTATTTTTGTTTGGTTCTCTCTTCTTCCAAAACAAGTCTTCTATAGAAACTGGGCACCCCAACTCCCAGGTGTGAGAGATCCCAAAATTTCAAAAGGAAACCTGAGAATGCTCCATCGCTGGCGGTGTTCAAGGCCGGGTTGGGCATAGCCTTGGATGGCATGGTTTAGTGGGAGGTGTCCCTGCCCATGGCAGGGGGTTGGAACTAGATGATCTTAAGGTCCTTTCCAACCCTAACAATTCTATGATTCTATGATTTAGTGCAGAGCTATGCAGGAAGTTCTTCACTGTCTTACGTGACCTAAAAATCAAGGTCTAGAGAGAACAGAGAGGGTTGCAACTGAGGTTTTGCCTTGATGCGGGATGGGATCCCTCCTAAGGTTCCTTTTCCTCAATGCAAGGGAATGGAGAAAAAGGTATAGATAAAAGGAAGGTAGAAACATTGAGGAAAAGAGATTATAAATTGCAAATGAGGAAAGATAAAAAGAAAGATGGAGAATGAGGAGTAAAAACAAATAAGTGGGATGAAATTATGCTAGGCAAGGGAGAAATTGGGTAAGGAGAATAAGCAAAGGCAGAGGAACCAGGGAAAATGTCAAAGGGAAATAGGATTAATGAGGAAAGGCATTAGATTTCCAAAGAAAATAGAGAAGGACAAAAAAGGTGGTATGGGATGAAAAAGGTAAATGATTAGGAAAGAGTGGAAAATGAAGATGGAGCCAGATGACAGATAAGTAACATAAAGTATAATGAAGAGCAGTCTTTCCTCATGCACATTAACAGTTTTTTGTTAGCATGAAATGGAAGAGAGGGGAAGAGAATATGCTTTTAGTGTGTAGAAAGTTGAAGAAATAAAGAACAAAATGTGAGAACAACCAATCTGCCCCTGCACTTCAGATGCTAGCATTACACGTGACAAACCATTATCCTAATACCTGCAGGCTGAGTTTTCAAAGGGCGAGAAAATGCTAACAGCAAATAGGAAATCTATTCTTTATAAGGATTTTTTTATCTGGGGAGTGCGGGATAATTTTAGAAAATGCTCCAATCCTCTGAACATGCTGTATGAAGGAACGCAGATAATGCTAGACACTTAGAGTTACCAATTTCCTTGTGATAACTAGACAATAACGTGAAGTACAGTGGTTTGAAACCCCTATTGACTTAAGCTTCTTCTCAATTAGGCTGTACTTTCCAGGCCAATGTATCTTAATAATTGACCATTGTATAAGTCAATATTTGTTCAATATTGTATCTAGTGTACTTTAATGAAGTTGCAGTTATTGCAGGTATTAGCAAAATGGTATACTATCAGATGGTTTAAAAATCAGCACTGGAATTGAGTTAGAGAGAAAGAAAAATTACTGGGCTTTCAGGTCTTCATCCTTTATTTCTGAAGGCTTGATCTCCTGAATTATAAGAGGTTTCCTCTCTTACTTTCAGTGGTAGGCTCTTCCACAAAGTGTATGCTGCAATCAATACTACATGTGAGGTAGAATGTACTGGTGTCCACAGGCCCCCAGCAGAGCAGGGCAGAGCCCCCTGAGCTGCTGGCTGGTCCTCTCCCTGGGCACGATGGAGAGATGAGTGCAGAGATTGCGATGAGACATGCTGTCTCTCCACAAGCTAACATTTGCTTCAGCACAAATTCACCAGGTCTGAAGGGATTACAGCTGTGTAACTGATCTTCTCTTCAGATCAATGGAAGTTAGGTCAGTGGTAGCAATGTCAGCCAGCAGCCCTGTCCTCTCTGTGTCGTACTCTGCATCAATGCAAAAACACTGGGGTGTGCCCCACATTCTCAAAAATCCTTTTTTGTTTAGGACCGCCTTGCAAGAGGCTGAGAGATTTTTTAACAACTGAATATCTAAAGGCAGAAGATGCTTCTCCAGAAATGCTGTCTGCAGAGAGAGTGACTGTGTCTCTTTCAGGCAGATCATCAGACTTTTCACCTTAGCTGATATTAATGAGAAAAATGTTCTTGTTTCTCAGAGGCTTAATTATCCATTTGCTAAATACAAAGAGGAATGTCTATTTTTGTCTAAACCAGCTTATAAAGAAGACAACAGAATAGAAATGAATACCAAATTTGCATGCCTGGATGCTGAAGCTTGCAGGGAACCTGACCAGAGTGGGAAAGAGGAAAGCGAGGGCAGCTTCCCACAGGGCCGGAGATCCACTGAGCCATTCCTAGGGGAGGAAACCCTTTTTCCCTAACTTGTGTTTTCATCTCATTGTGACTGGGCATAGAAGTGCTCCATTTCTGAAAAGCGGCTTCAAATCTACTAATACAGATGGATACAGATATTGACAAAGATATTGTGAATGAAGTGTATGGTTGATTGCTAAAGCTTGTTAATGCTTACTCTTTAAAAGGAAGTGTCACATGTAACTAGAGCATCTTGGTTTCATTGCAGGAAGTGAAGGTTCTTTTGAAATTGATAACACAACTGGAGCCATTTCTGTTATAAAAAGCTCAAATCAGCTCAAGAAAGAAGTGTATGAACTAAAAGTTCAGGTATGTTCTGCAGCCACTTGAAGTCTGTCAGTCTTAAATGCCAGGAGTAGGCCTGATTGTCTAAAATAGCTCAATTTAGCTGACTTTACCTGTTTTAGAAACTACCTCCCATATTTGAGTAGAGTGTTAGATAGTATAAATCTGAGCAAACTGGTTTTGTTCCTTGGAGCATTTCATGTCTCAAATGACTTCTTTCAAATTAAGTCATCTTGTCCTAATTTCATCTCTGAGTCTAGAGAAATAACAACCTTTACAGGAACTGATACTTCAGTTCAGAAAAATGCCAACTAGGTTTGCCCGTCTCTCCAAATATATCCAGTTTAAGTTAATCTCACCTAAACAGCAAAACAGAATTGGAAATGACAGACTAAATCTCAAAAAAACATGTGTAATTTTTCTTCCTCAAATATTTGCCTAAATACCTAAGTACAGTTTTCCTCACAGAGTTTTCAAGGCTACAGTCCTTGCAGCAATGTGAAAATCAGCTACCTGTGGTACCACAGCAAATTTAAAGGTTATCTTCCTTTTCCATTTTGTCAACACTTTAGGCAGACAATTACTTTGTCTCTATTAGATTACCTATATTGTCTTTAGAGAACTGTTTTCAACTAGGTGAGTTACTAAGCTCACAAAATGAGGAAGAGAAGTTTTTCACTGGGGCTTTATTAGGACTGATTTATTACTATAATTTTGTAATCATCATAAACTTCAGCATGAAATGGACTGAGATTTCTAGAGAAATATACAGCTGTGAATCTTCGTACAAATTAGAGTGTTAGGGTGATTTGTACATGCAGATTATACCTGAACATGAAAGTGATGAAAGAGAGTACACCACTATTATTCTCTCTCCTGCCTGCTGTAGGCATCAGAAGTCGGTCAGGAAGCTGACATCTCAGTGTACACTTTTGCCATGGTGACTATTCGGGTGGTCGACCTTAACAACCATCCGCCAACGTTCTATGGAGAAAATGGTCCTCAGAACAAATTTGAACTGACCATGTATGAGCATCCCCCGGAGGGTGAAATCTTGAGGGGATTGAAGATTACAGTCAATGATTCAGATCAGGTAAATGGAAATTATGTGGACTTTCAGTATTCTTGCCCTATTTTCCCAAAGACTAGAAACAGCTGTCAGATGGGGAAGTGTCTTTTTAGGAACTCAACTATTTCACCTGCATTCCCCCAAAGCCTAGGACAAAGTAGTTGTAGAGTCCATTACCACAGAGAATTTGGGCACAGAAGTATATTTAATCTGTCATATTACTGTTGAGAAGGGTGGTCCTAAACCTGCAGCCCACTTCTTGCAGCAGCTGAAGTTGAACAGTCATTATGAACTTCCCCAAACTTCTAGTTACATTCAGTTGTTATCACTGTAATGTCCGAGAATGGAATCCGATTGGCAATTTACTTAGAGTTTCCAATCATTTTAGTAATTGCACTTAAAGTACAATTTCTGCCTGTATCTTCTAAGCCCTTGATGGAAACAATATATACCATACTCTTACACTCATTTTATTAGAGTATGTTATCTTTTGACTTTTATATTGCAGTCAGAGTCTGCAGTGCATGGGTTGATGAATCATTCCCAACGGAGTGATATTTATAGGTAATCTTATAAATTATGCCAACTGACAAAGACTATGCCTAACCAGATAAAGGAAAGAAGACTCCATCCATCTCAGCCTGCTATTTAACTGACCTGTGATGCCCATAGATACTATGGTGATGGTTGCTATAGGGATTCCTAAGCTAAATACTGTATGAATGGTACCCGTCTGAGTTAGCCCAAGATTAGGTAGTGACAGGAGCAAAGCTTAATGCATCTGAGAAATGCATTACTAGTGGAAAGAGTGCTCTTATATAACTGTGCTCGGTATTGTACTGTTTTGACTCTATTGTACTCTATCAAACTCACTAGCTTCTGCCCCCTCCCTGCTGCTGCTCTGCAGCAAGGAGACAAATGACTGCTTTCAAAGCAGTTCTTCGTCTATCATCTTGCTATTGTCACAGGGGATGTTGCTGCAGAAGGAAAGAAACAAAACCCATCTCTTCTATTTAGAGACAACATAGATATGTATCATATGAAGGATGAAAAAAACATTTAGGCTGTAAGTTAGACTACAAAATAAGCAGAAAGCATTGCTAGATACACTGTATAGACTTCTCAAGAAGCTTCCTAGTACTGTATGAAACATCACTCTAGGTTGAGTTGGTTTTCTTTTAAGGCATAGAATGCAAATTTTTCTCTTCTGCACAAGTGGGTTATATAGAGAAGAAAGTTAAACACGAGTCTGCTTCCGCCACAGCCATTAGTGACTCTTTCTTTTGGGGGAGTGGCTGAAACAGGTGGGGAGGCAGCTGTGGTCAAGGTCTGCTTTAGGCCTAAAGTTTGATGAAAATTCTATCTTTACTTACAGGAACGTTATACAGAATTTTCCTTCTCAGCCCTCTTTACCCAACAGACACATCTTAGGGGCTGTCCCATGACTGTCTGCTTAGAGACATGCAGCAGCATGGCTTGCTTTCAGAAGATCTGGGTTCAGGGGACTTCACTGTCAGAAATCACTCAGTTGCTGGAGGGAGGCAGTTCTCTTCCTCCCTGCCCCATGCCACTGTCCCTCCAGTCATGTACACTCCGAAGGGCAGAGGACTTTGTATTGTCAGACAGAACACTTTCCCTATCAGCACTATTTTCCACAGTCCAGGAGCTCTGGCTTTCTGGTTTTGTGCTTTACTACCCAGCAAAAGAGAACCTGTTGTCATCTTTGGAGCTGCAGGAGTTTATATGACGAAGCAACGCAGACCACTGAGTTTGGACCCAAGGTCATTCTGTTTCCCTTGGGGGACTACTGCTGAACACTTTTCCTCTTGACATGAGCTAGGGTTGCAACAAAACTGTTCATAACAAGCCCTCCAGCGATACAACTGAAAGTAGAGTTATCCCTATTTAAAAGTTACTATTAGAAATTATTCTCAAGATTGGTGCTAGGGAGAGACCATGGTACCTGTCAGGTGGTGAATCTGGTTGGTTTGTCACAGTGTAAAGATGACATCATTTGAGAAATTGATGTACCCAGAGGGTTGGTAAAGTAAATTCAGCTTATTATAAGAATCATCACTGCATCTTTTCTCTTCCATACTCCAGTTTAAGAGAATTGGTCTGACCAACTGGCTCTGGCTCGCTCTTCCCAACTCGCACACAACTGGGGGTAACCTTTTAGATACTGCTGCTTTCCATGTTCTCTTTGGCTATAAAGTTTATCTGTATAATGGGAGTTGGCTTCTCACTTCACCTGGATCTGTCAAATGCACATCAAATTTTATTCTGCACAAGTGGAGCTCCTGTGTCCAAGTGTATCAACTTCCGAAAGGTCTAATGGCTGTAACTCTGGGCTAGCTTAACCCAGACAATGCAAACCATAGTATGCCGCCTCTGTTTGGAAATCACACATTTTTGTGGTTCTTCATCATCATTCCAGGCTGTGAGCTCTTAGCACACAGGCTGAGTGTTTGAGGTGCCTGTTGTCCTGACAGACAATTCAGTTGTCTTTCCTTGGCAGGAACCAGGAGAAGGCAGGACTTGCCTGCCAATGTGCACACGATGTCAACTCCGTCACTTGCACTAGCTCACAGTGTCAGGCACAAAACCCCAGGGCACTTGCCACAAGGTTTTTCTCTTAGCCAGTCCTGCTGACGGGTTTTTCCATTCTGACTGAAAGAATAACCACGCTTGTCAATCTATTTTAAGAAAAGCTGTGTCCATTTGGTGACCAGGGCTGGAGGGATTATATAACTAAGCTTCTTAGCAGTCTCTTGCCCAGGGGATGGAGAGCAGAGGGTTCTAAGCAATAAGACTCATTCTGATATTATACAGTGTGAAGAAACAGAGCCAGTCAAGGCTGTAAGAAATGCATCATTCACTGAAAACAATGCCGTATCTGCTTTTATTCTCAGGGAGCCAATGCTAAATTCAACCTCCGTCTTGTTGGACCTGGTGGCATCTTCCGAGTGGTTCCTCAAACAGTCCTGAATGAGGCTCAGGTTACAATAATAGTGGAAAATTCTGCTGCTATTGACTATGAGAAATTCAAGGTGTTAACCTTCAAGGTACTTCCGCTTTCCAGGTCCTCTCATCCTATGTATATCGTATGTATATGATGGCTTATGTATCTGATGGGATTTAGCTTCTTAATCCACCCAGAGCTGTCTGATGCATTGTCAGTGACATTACATTCCATGCAAGGGAAACTCATTTCAGCCTCTGGTTCATCAACTTCTAAAGGTTTAATGGATGCATGTGTGAACTGATTTAGTCTAGTCAGTGAAAAATGTTGAGTATTATCTCCCTCTGGAGACTGCACAGGTTAGTGGCTCTGAGTAATTCTAGACTGAACCCTAAGGGTGTTATTTCTTTTCTTAAAACAATGAATGCACAGGATGAAATACTATTTCTTTGGGGCCAGAACTTGACCCGCTTGGTCCTAAGTAATTTGGTTCATGATCATGCTTTTGAATGTTGGCAGGCTGAAGATCCCAGCCAACTGGAATGAGCCAATGGATTCATTGACTCATCAACAATATAATTATGTAGTCTGGTTTTGTGTCAGCTGCCTGTGAACATGAGGATAGATGGCTCAGTTCTGACTGCAAAGGATGGTGTAGACAATCCCTGAAATCATTAAAACAAAAATGCCCCCACTATCTAACAGAGTATTAACATATGCTAGTTTTGACTTTGTACAAAATGGTGGTTTTTGAGTAGCCCAAAAGCCAACTTCTTGGATTATTTTCCCACCCTTGCTACATGGTTTGCTTTGTGTCCTTACCAAGTTCCATTGCAGTATGCTTCATGTCTCCTCTTGTAATGTTTCTTAGTCATTTTGAGCTTCACAGATTATAGATGCTACAAAACCATGAGGCATCATTATTGGATTAAAATAGAAGATTCTGAAAGGGCTATAAAGTGCTACCTACTTTAATTATAGTAACTGTACATTTATTCAGGTTAAACTATTGAAAGCCCAATAAAGAAGTTACACATGGCCTCCTCATGAATACTAATAGAAATCAAAGTAGTTAATGTGATTGTCAGGAGCACTGAAAGAATTAATTACCAGAAAAAATTATATATATATATTTATCTTAAGAAATTATTTACTTTTTTTTTAATTTTTGGATGATTTTTTTTTTCTGCTGGAGAAAAACCATAAGGCTTTGTTGAAAATGTGGAACCTTTGTCTAGATTCTGAATGAAGAAGGTGCAGCTGTATGACATGGTAGTAATATATCGCAGCAAATAATTTATAAAGACCTCATTGCTGTCTCCATTTCCCTGAAAAGTCCAAATCACTTCCTACCCAGTTTTAGCTGCCAAGCAGTCATTCTGGAATTTTGATGAAATAGATTCTTATTTCTATACAACATGTATCCCACAGCAATTTTGAGAAGCTATTTTCAGGGGGTTTTGTTTGTTATTGAACAGTAAAATGCAAGAGAGGAGTTAAATATAGTTTGAATGGGAGATGCACTGAAAACCTACCTGAATAAAAGACTAGTAGAGAAAATCTATCTTCCATTAAGGGCTGCCTCTTAAACATAATTAGTCAGGACCTCCTTCATTTTCAGCTGCCCAAGAGCTAGAGTGGGTTTCCCAAGGTATAACAGCTGTTGTAATTTGTACCCCTCCAGCTTGGCCTTTTAGATCTCCAGTCCCTCTGCCAAAGGGGACACATATTGTTGTCCCACCTTGTCAGGGGCTTCCTGCTCTGTGGTGGCTGCTTTTCCCTGCATCAATTAGCTGTGCATTAAGGGGTAATGTGAGAAACCGTCTTGCTAACCCAGCACTGCCATCCCTCAGCTGAGGGATGCAATAGGCATGCACTGGTGTTAAGTCCTGCTGATGGCCAGCCAGAGCATCCATTCTGCTGTCTTCTCCCCATTCCTGGTCTTGCTGTATGTGGTTGCCTCCCTTTTCAGATGGGCAGAGTTCTGAGAATGTGTTATGCCAGAGTCCTCTGCCCTCAGATACAGTGAGGTAATTCAGAATTCCCTGTGGGTATGTGATAACACCCTAATCAGCATGAGGCAGTGAGGGTACAGTTTCCCGGAAGTCTGGTGGCAGGAGTCCTCACAAACTTTGTGAAACGGGATTCTGGTGTATGTGTCTCACTCCTGACCATCCTGCATTTTGGGCTGGGGTACTGCTGCTTCCAAACATCTCAGGGCACCAGTTGTCCCATCTCTTTACTCTGTTTATTGCCCCGACTTCTTTCCTGATGAAGAATGTATGCATCCTCTGCAAAGGATAATGATCCAGTTTAAGTGATTATTCAAAATCATTCTGTGTTTATGTTTCCCTAGATTCTAGGGACTGCCCAGGGATGGGAGTTTGCTTGCTTCTGTTATGGCTTTTCAGCTGTGTTGGTTAGTTATGATCAACCACATCTGCTGCATGATATCTACTATATATACACAGGTTTGATGTGCTTTTTCCATAGCTGATTGCCCATTGCAGGCATGCAGAAATGAGCTGAGGCAGCGTACTGATATAGATCATCATGTCTATCTTTTTGAGCCATCCAGGCTAAAAAACACAAACATGCTATGGGCAGTGGAAGGAAGCTCCTTTAAGAAATAATAATAGGTGTTTTGTAGTAATTCCATGGTTTTCTCTTCCTAGCTTCTTGCAATAGAGGTGAACACACCGGAGAAATTCAGCTCAACAGCTGATGTAGTGATACGCTTGCTGGATACCAATGACAATGTCCCAAAGTTCTCTTCTGACTACTACATTGCCAGGATCCCTGAGAACTCCCCAGGGGGCTCAAACGTAGTTGCTGTTACAGTAAGTTTCATCTTTTAAGAAATTCTGGCTTTTCTGGGTGTCTGTAGAGACAGCACCTTAAAAACAGGGGACAGAGGCAAGTAACAAATCTTATCCGCCACTCAGCTTCCAGACTGAACTCCAGATCCTTTCCAGAATCAAAAAAAAATAAGCCAACACTGAAAAAATAAACTCTTAGGCAAACATTTCTCAGAACCACAAATTTACTTTGGTTTTTAATCAAAGGCCGTCTGCTTTTAAGACAAATCACATGGCCTGTGAGTACTAAGAAAGCCCCAGTCAAATCTGTGTCCAGCAGGAAGATTCAGTTATGATGAAGTGAAATTGGATTTACTGGATTTGCTTCCTTAACGATGAGTAAAAAGAAAACAGTATGGCTGCTAGTCAGTATTAGTCTTCTAGTGAGAGGAGTCCAATTGCTAAATGCATAATTAGACAGTTAATGAAGACAAGAATATAACATTAAAATGCTTAGAGCATGGGAAGAAAGATCCTTTCACAGGAGAAAAAACATGCCTATGGATTTTCCAGTATCCCACATTTTCATATAAAGAAAGTCAGGGTATTACATGGACTGCACTGTGCTGGAGAAGCATTTCCAGCCGTTGATGTGAGCTGTATCTCTTTAACGCAGCTGCTAGGAGCGGAAACAGACCTTGTGCCACAAAGCTGAGAAAGCACCTGGCCATCTGGGGCTCAGTGGGTGATGCAAGTCACCTTGCAGAGGCCTCATGGATGGGTAAGAATGATGGAGGCAGGTTGCCAGAAATCTGCAGCACATGCTGACTGCAAGAAAGAAAGAGTCAGAATAATAAGGTACTGAAGGCAAATGTTAGGGGTGGAAGAACAAAAGAAGAAGTGGAACATAAGCAGTATAGAAAGCTTTATTAGAAGAAAACAGAATCCCAAACATCGCTATGTTTGCAGCAAGAGGAATGAGAAATACTAGGAGGTGAACAGCAGAAAAAAAAGAAAAAAGTTTGCAAAACAATGAAATTACCCATTCTGAGCCAAGGTACACAGGCCATTGTAGCTGGCAAGTCTGTATAAAATTTACTGTCCTGTGCTGTCAACATGTCCTCCGAGCTACCAGAGAAGTAGGAGCTTCTGGAAATAGCTGTTACCAAATCAATAGGTTTCCTAATCCTGAGCTAAGAAAGGAAGCTAACAAGAGTCTGGAACAAAGATATCATCTGGGGTAGTATCTGCATTACTGAAAATCACACAGGCACAAGAGTGATTAAAATATAAAAAAAGCTGAAACATTGTGTATAAGTTGAAGCGTTTGTTCTGCATTAAATTGAATCAATTAAACAAGCAAAGGCTTAAAAAATACTCTATCTAAAGTAAATAATTTTGTCTGGGGAATATACATTAATATTTAGCTGATAATTAGGAAGGTTCCAGAGTGGGCAGTTTGATTTTTTTGTTTGTCATTAACATTAAGTCCATCTCTATTAAAGGGAAGGATGTGTTAAATGTCAATAGATAGAGCCATCTAGTGGCTTTCTCCCTGCGAGAGCCTCTGGGCACCAGCCTGGCCAGGAGACAGGCGGCATCTTAACAGCTTCCTGGGAAGACCAGTGACATTTCCTTGTGTTATATTTTGCACATTTGTTTTACGTGGTTTCCCCCTACAAATGTGATGGCAAAAAGAGCGAAAAGCGTTTGGGTTTTTATATGGCCTGTTTTTAAAAGAAAAATTAAACATTTCTCTTTTGCAATTTAGTAAAGGTTGATTCTCTTATTGCCTTTTCTTAAGGCTACAGATCCAGATTCAGGGCTTTGGGGAGAAGTCAAGTACTCCATCTATGGAACAGGAGCAGATCTGTAAGTAACAAAAATGAAAGCTTTTTTCCTTTTTCTTTTTTTTTTAAAGAACAGCCTCATTCTTGACCTGCTCATTTCCAAGGACATTTATGGCGCATTCTGTGTGAGTTCTGCAAAAACAACAGCAGAAAAACTAGTGTGATCGTTAAACATCTGCTTCATGAACTCATAGAATTTTACCCACAAGCCCCCAAAGAGACATAAGGCAGCTAAAGTACCAGTACAGAGGATCTGTTCAATCACCATTTAAAAACACACTTATAAGAGAAAGAGGAGGCTTTGGTCTAGTTGTGAAAAGTCAGTTCTGGAGAACAAAAAAAGCAACTTGCTTTTCCCTTTGCTTCCCATACAGTTGCATAGATAGTTTAGTTTTAACTCTTGTCAACATAAATCAAAGAAGACAAGACTTTCACTAATATAGACTTCAGCTTCGGAGGCCAGCTGCATGGGATGTTCAGAACATTTTATGTATTTAAACCTAATAGTCCTGTATCAGCGAAGAAGGAAATCTGTTGTTTACTTGATTTCGCTTACTTGATTTTGCTTACTTGATTTTGTAATGATGTCTAACTCCCTCTCCCTGTTTTTGGGGACAGTGATGGGTAAGAACATTCTGAACCTGAAACACTGGTTTCTGCCACACTGCTTCTATTCCAGCAGTTGCTCTGGCCCTATTTACTGCCGTGGCTAGCATCACTGGCCATCGCAGTTATTGCTGCTGGAACTTGCAGCTCCAGGATATGGCTCATCCCCAGAATCTGTTTTTCCCTGTACATTATCCACCTGTAGTTAAAGCTGAACTCTTCCTGTTTAGGTGAAAGACTTTTAGGAGGCACAATCGAAGTCCAAAATACAAGATGATAAGGGCAAACCTCTTCTGCAGCCAGAAGGATGTACATACAGGCGCATTTCCATGGTGGATTATTTTGAGCTCTTCACTAAGTCCTGAAGCTAGCTGCTAACTGCATAGAGGCAAGCAGGCAAAGGTCATGTCATACAGGCAGACCTTTTAGGTTTAGAATATAGCAGCTTGTGCAAAGAAGCTTATGAAGGTTGTTGACTAAGGATTTGGAAAAACATGTGAGTGCAACTTTATTCTGATTGGAATTATAGGGATGCTCAGACTCACTGTTCTCCTGTGAAGAAATTAAGAGTAAATATTTTTTTCTTCCTTCTCAAGTATGAATTTTTTTCCTTTGTGCCAGGATGGCATGTCTCTGTAAAGTTGGATTCACTGCCTAGTCCTGGGATCTCCAAACCTGCTGAACACGCAAGTTTGGTGCAGGTGTGAGAGTTTCAATTAGACGCATGATTTTTTTCTGTCTTAGGGGTTTCATCAGTGGACATGTAGTTGCATTGGCAGAAAGATGAGTTGCAGTGGGGTGAGAAGAATCGTGTAAACTGTTGATGAAACCATTATGCTCATAATCCTACATCTAAGCTCTCAGTGGGAGTAGGGGTACACTCTTGCAGTGCCTTCACATTTCTGTGCTTCTATTCTTCCACTAAAGTGTGAGTGATGAGAGTCCTCTCTGCATGGTTAGCCTGGGCTGTGTGCTAAGGATGCACTTGGAATGGGCACTGCCTGCTATCAAGAGTTTGCACAGACAAGTATTTTGTTATCCTGTGCATTAATTAAAGGGTATATAAAACCCTTCATCTGTTAAAAACTCTACTGCTTGGAACCTACACTGGCAGCCCATTTTAAAAAGATGCTCTGTTAGTATCTTTTCTATAAATCCAAGATTTTGGCTGACACTTTTGGCAGTGTCTCATTAATTACAAATGTGTAGAATCAAACTTGCTACAGATAAATCTGAACACCCGCTCTATCCCAGTACCAGTCTATGGAAAAGTCATTACTTTTGGAGGAGGTAATTAGCCCCACACTTTGGGGGATTTGAGAGCAACCATTTTGCTTACTCATTTTGAGAAGTGAAGAGCTAAAATATGATATGCAGCATACTCCTTTTAGCTATTAAGGTGATATCAATTGATCTTAATTTATGCAGGACATGATCTAATATACTGTACTTATAAACTAGGAAGGAAAAAAAAAAAAAAAGGAAGTTCCTTAGTGTTTTAACACTAAGAAATCATTCTAGGAGAAGACCACCACACTGTGTATTTATTGAGGACAAAGACTTTAACAGAAAATACACCTAAAATGGTTAATGCTCAATAAATCGAAAAACACCAGCTGATAATTCTCCGGTTTTAAAGCCTAAAGGAACTAGCCAGACAGGAATTAGATGAAGAATAACCAGTCTTTTGGCCCAATATTTCAATGTTTAAAGCCCACCTTTGCCCCAGGCTGTGAACACACCTTAAGTGACCAAAAAAACCAAAAGTCTTTGCATGCTTCTTTTGCAGGTTCCTAATCCACCCATCTAACAGGTATCATTTATACCCAGCCCTGGGCTGTATTAGATGCTGAAGTGAACTCAAAGTATAATTTCTATGTGAAGGCAGAGGACACAGATGGGAAATACAGCTTGGCTGAAGTGTTTATCACGGTGCTAGATGTCAATGACCACTCTCCAGAGTTCAATGAAAACATCCAGGAAAAGACGATGATCATTGGGTCACCAGTGAAGATAGAGGTGAGAGACAACACTGTGTGTCACAAAGCAGAGTGCTTTGGAAAAGCCCCAGCTCTGACGTTTATTGTTCAGGAAATGTGATGAATGTCTGAAAGTTGGCTTTTCCTGGGGCTTTATTTTTCACATTCATGTATACTTAACAAGTGGATTAAAGCATAGAATGATAGTATTTACAGACTGCTGAGAGGGAGGAATAAATTCTATAAGCAAAAGATACAGTTCTGTTACAGTATTTGAATCACCCACTGGTGGAGGACCCTGGATTATACAGTGATCATAACAAGCCCAAATAAGATAAGTGAATGAAAGTACAGGGTTTTGAACACTTAACCTTCCTGCCACACCTTTGTGTCTAACCACACAGCTTCTTTCCCTTTGCTTTGCAGAATTGTATTCGTTGATCTGGTGTGGAAAAGGAGGCTAAAAAATTGCAATAACAATTCACAGGCAAAGAAGCAGAACATCTTGTGTTACACAGATTTGAATGCATATAGTGAAGATTACACAACACTTAATGTCAGCAGAAAAAAATACCACAGCACAAAAATTAGGGCAGCTATAGTTATAGTGTGGATCTAATACCATTGTTCCCTATTACTTCACGTTTGTCCCCATGCTGTGCAAGAAACTCCCCAGCAGTGGACCATTTGCATTCTACAAATAGGTTACAGTTCAGTTTTTCCTCTGATATTGTTTAATCTCAAAAATCGCTTATACAAAAATAACTCCAGTCCTGCTGGTTTTCACTAGAAAATGTAGCATTGCTGACACCAGAAAAGGGGAAATTGTCTCCAAGATGAAAGAAAAACAGCCCAGTCACAGCATGGGTACTATCAGAAATGAGTGCTCAGAAATTTTGAGTTTAGTCTTCAGGCAAAGATACAAACAATAACATCTTTGTTCTTTACACTTCTCCTGCCAGGCTATAGATCAAGATGCAGAAGAACCCAACAACATTGTGGATTATTCCATCATGCAGGCAGATCCAGCCAACGTGTTTGATATAGACCAAAGCACTGGGGAAATCAAACTGAAATCCTATATCCGCTCCCTGGACATCATCCACAATATCACAAAGAACAAAGACTGCATATGGTCAGTGGTGGTGCAGGCCAAAGACAGAGGCTCCCCATCCTTCAGTACCACAGCAGTTCTGAAGATTGATATCACAGAGGAGGTAAGCAAATGTTATTTTAAAAAATCCTGATATGAAATGATCCTTCAGAGTCACCAAAGAGTGGACACTGTTTACTTCATTCCTGAGAGTGCTTTAAAAATGCTTCAGGAGTTGAAATCTACAGCCAAAAAGTTGCCAGCCGTTCCTTCTCCCTCCTTGCTAGCTCTGTTTCATAGTAGTTTCTAGAGCCTTGTGGTGATGCTGGATTCTACAGCCACAAATGTAAAAGACATTTTGATCAGAGAAACTGGAAAAGTACAAAGGGAGGAGCATAATATGTTTGGGAGATGAATTTCTTGCATCTGATTTTTAGAGATAGATGCAAATAAAAGACTACAGACTCCTGAGAGTTAAGGTAAATCCTGACTGCTAAATTTCTGCACTTTTTTATGTAATTCAAGAGAAGAAAAACAATCATTTTCCTTAAAAAAAGTGAGTAGAAAGTAGTTTGTCCTGGGTTGAGTTGAGGCCAGAGTGAAATATATCAGTCCAGTTTTGCATGTCAACAGAAGTGACAGAGGAAAAGTGAGAAAACTATTATAGAAACGCTTTAGAGTACAAAGAATTTTAGATGTGAGTTTAATAATTGCAGTATTATCAGCAGACAAAACAAGAAGATTCTAAAAGATAGCACACACATATTGAACGTTTCCTGTTAGTCCAACTTTTACATCAACAAAAGAACAAGCAGCGCATGCTTGCATGATTCTTATTTATTGTAACTGTCTTGCCATGCCTTCAAGTAGGTACCAGCAGGGTGGAAATGGGCTTTAAAGTAGATGAGAAACACATCATTAGCCTGACAATCTCTGGACCACACACACACTGGGCAAAGATGCAAATCTCTTCCTGCAGACAGCAGCTGTCCTTCTCTTTGGTAAAAGTGCACCTACTGCTCCTTTACCTGTTACAGTCTTTCTCTGTTTTCTCCATCCCCTCTTGTTCCACTGATACTCCTTATCAGGTGCATTTATATGATACTTCTTGTACACAGTTCAGAGCCCGATGGAGGTTAAAAGCTGTCTTCAGAAAATTCTTGCGCACTTTTGGCAAGATAAACTTAGCAACCCAGGGGTAACTCTCAGTTTCTTTTGTGAGCGCCTGTCACTGGTCAGAACTGCCAGGTGACTTGGGTCTGCCCTAGCAGAGGGGGTACGTGGCATGGGGCTGCTTCTTGGGGCTGGCCAGCCCTGCTGCAGGCTCTGTGGAAGCTGCTGTGCAGCATTGCTGGGGCTCATTATGAGCAGGGCATACTGCTTCAAGGCCATGACATGTGGAACTGGGGGACTGCACATGCTGGGTTTCTGTGATGGCTCTCAAGATTTAAGCCGTTCTTACTGATATAAAGGAAATAAATTCCTCAACACTGTGATTTCACGTGGAAACCAGACATTTTGGTGGGGTTTGCATAGCAAAAAAATTTCTACCTGCAGCCAACAGTGGGAGCTCCCGCCCTCCCTGCCTTGCTTCCAGGCCTCTGACAGGGTGCACATTCCAGGAGTGTGGTGGTACCAGGTGGCCGCAGGCACTGTCCCCAGTCTTGGCCCCCAGTATTTGGTCTCCAGCTTTCCTTCCTCTCCCAATGAGCTGGTGACTTCTCTGTTAGCATGCAAGGCTAAGGTACAGGGTTGAGGGATGTTGAGAGGACAGAGGGTGCCCTATACCTCCTCTGCTGGGGGAGAAGATCTGTCCCTAAACCAGTTGATGAAGGACATCTGGAAGGAAAACAAGAGCAGCTTATTTCCCAGATTTCCTTCTTGTGCTTCAAGCACATCAGCACCTGTCTTGTACAAATTTTCCCCTCTTCTCTGTTTTCTCCCCCTCCAGGGGCACAGATTTGGCACAAAATGAGGGATAAATTCTAAAGGGGAAGCAGAGAGGGCCATGAGACATGGATCCCTCTCAGACAGTTTTCGTTCTCTTCCTCACATGCTCTTCTCGATGCAAAATCCCAGCACAGAATCTGAGACAGCAACAGTATCTTCTTTCTTCACTTGAGTATGTCTCTTCAGCAGGGTCTGCACTACTAATCTGACGTTGCAGTCCTCCACAGGATTTTGTACATTTCTCCAGTGATTCTTCCATTGCTTACAATGCTTTGTTTTGTTTTCATTCCAAAAGCATCACATCTCCTTGCAAAAACCACTCTCAAATTTCAGCTTGCATGTGAGTGAGATACAATGCAGTACCAATGTACAAAACCTTTGGTCCCTCTCTGTGTCCCAGAGACCATGCAGTCCCTGCTAACACTTTGTAAAGAGTCTCTCGGTATAGGAACATTGTGTACTCTCCAGCTTTCTCTCCGAGGCTGTTACAAATGTATATGTCATTCCTCTGTGCTCCAGCTGTAAAAAGTCTCTTTCAGTTAGCTGTTTGGTGGGCATTTATGATTTTTGATAAGGAGGATATTTTTGAATGCATCCTCTAGAGGTTTCCTGCAGTGTTAATCACACTAAGTAATTAAACAGGCGTATTTTCTGATTAACATTTACCACTGCAATTAGCGCAGGGCTGTGCCCTTTGAGATAGATGCCTTGTGGCTA
The DNA here is from genome assembly GCA_017639245.1 of Myiopsitta monachus. NCBI lineage: Eukaryota > Metazoa > Chordata > Aves > Psittaciformes > Psittacidae > Myiopsitta > Myiopsitta monachus. The sequence goes on along the minus strand of CM029921.1, from coordinate 69,408,853 downwards.
AGTTGAGCAGTATCGCACATCAAAAGGACCTTTTGCTCTTGGAATAATACAGTGATAAAAAAATCCAGAGGCCTTTTAATTTAACTGAGTCTGGGTTTATGGAAATTGGTATTGAGTGGCGACTGTTAATCTATCCTTTCTCAACAGAATATGAAACGTGCTGAAAAATCCACTCTTTTTTCACCCTTATGACTCACTCAAAAATCTATTCCTGCTGCCTGAGATTTTCATGGAAAGCTGGTTCCCACTCCTGATCCGGAAGGTTGGCCTGATGAGGAGATCCCTCTGCTTCTTCATGACTCCACTGAGATTCTGCAAATATATGGGGGCGTTTATTTACACCTCTTCATGGACTGAGGCTTAAATCCACATTTAGACAACATAATCTCCAGTCCTTAATAGCTTTGGCCACTCATTTAGACTTCTAAATGTAGCTAGTGAGTCTCAGTTTTAGATCCTCCTAACTGAATGATTCAATAAACTACTAGCTGTGAATTAATGTGGAGATCTCCTTGTCCCTCATATTAAATCTGCAACCTGGAAACTGTGGTTGCTGACGGCGCTAAACACCCTTTACCACTTTTGCAGAGCAGTTAGCCTCTTCTTTCTGCAGTTACATGGACCTTGAAAACAATTGTTCAGAGAAGATTGGTTTGATTTGAGAAGTCTTGCCCCTTGCTGGTGTTTGTATTGCAAAGTGATGTAAATGCAGCCTTCATATACAGTCATAGCACTGTTCTTTGAGATAAGCATTGGAGGGGGTAACTTGTGTTCTACCTCAGATCAGGAGTTACTTCTGAAGCTTAATCTCCTTATCAGCCCACAATACTGTGGGATGTCTCATATTTCAGATAGCTCCAAGCACACAAACTGTATTTCTTTCAGATGAAAATGTGTTTGTGAAGCACACCAACTGTGCTTTGGTGGTAGTAAGCAGTTGGTCCCTGCAACCAGGCTAAAGCAAAAGTCCAGAAATGCTGAATATGTGGAAATAGGCTCCACAGAACCAGCTGGTTGTTGCACAAATCCAATTGCTCAAGTCAACACAGCCTGAGCTGTTTATGATCTGTGATAGCTTGGGCTCTTAACAGCTTCACATACTTAGACTTCTAAATACAGCTGATGAGCCTTAGCTGCTCTTGTGGCTGAACACCTCAACCACACATTCCTGTTGTGTCCAGCTTCTGGATACATCTACCACTTGCTCTGTTCACTGCAACCTACGCATTATGAAAGGCCCTTGAGAAGCTGCCAGGAGGTGTGGGTGTCTGCACAGTGTAAACTGTTGTGGCAGGAAAGAGAAAAGCAAAGGAAATTAGTTACCATTTTGGTAGCAAAGACAGACCTGGGCATCCTCGTTGGAAAGCATAACAACCTAAAGGATGTGAACATGTTAGAACAAGTCCAGAAGAAGGCCACAGGGGTGATTAGAGGGCTGTAGCACCTCAACCATGAACACAGGCTAAGAGAGTTGAAGTTGCCCAGCCTGGAGAAGAGAAGGTTCCAGGGAGACCTTAGAGCAGCTTCCAGTGCCTGAAGGGAGCCTACAAGAAATCTGGAGAGGGACTTTTTGCAAGGGCATGTAGTGATAGGACAAGGGGGAACAGGTTCAAACTGAAAGAAGGGAAATTTAGCTATTGGGAAGAAATTCTTTACTGTGTGAATGGTGAGGCACTGGAACATGCTGTTCAAAGAAGCTGTGGCTGCCCCATCCCTTGAAGTGTTCAAGGCCAGGTGGGATGGGGCTTTGAGCAACCTGGTCTAGTAGAAGATGTATGTCTCCATGGGAGGGGATTGGAACTAGGTGATTTTTAAGGTCCCTTCCAACCCAAACCATTTTGCGATTCTATACAAATTCAGGGGGTTTTGAGGAGGAAGCCGCTGTTGAAGAAGGATGGCAAGAATAAGTCCCATGTGCTGCAGAGGGGTGTTTTCCACAGACTGCCCTTCAGGTACAAAGCCTGAAAACATCTATCTACACTTAAACTTCACAGTGCTGGATTTATGAAACCAGCTTCGAAGGCATGTGGCAATGTTAGAGCCTCTCAAAAGCTGTCAAGTCCCAATGGACACATCAGCACTCCGCAGGACTTGGGCTGAGAAGCTTCTCTGCAAAGACAGTCACAACATTTCTGCAAGGAACCATACAAGTCCATTAAATAAAAATAGGGGATAATATCTTCTAATACAGACAGGTGCTTTAATCTTTATATTCTTGTTCCAGGATTGGACTTCTCCTTTCTCAAGGCCAATGGGAACAGCTTAGATACTTCCAAACTTTTGCCACAGTTCTGTAATCCTCTAATTGTTCCCAACCCTTTTCTGGGCCAGCACAAAGTGCCTCATGTTTATATGCAGAATTTACAGAAAAGTTGTTATCCAAGGCTGATTCTAAGCAAAACTTTGTATAGTACAGGCACAGTAACTAGAATACAGGCTTAACCAGTTGTTTTCAATTAGGGTAATTTCGGTATTAATCATCTCTTCATAACTAGAACCTCTGAACAGGTCCCAAACTTAGTGAGACAAGGTGGAGTTGAACAAAGCTGTATACTGAGGCTCACCATATGATTTCAATCAGTTCTTATCCCTGCAACTGTTGTACACTGGCAGCAGTCACACACTTCTGCCTAATTTCATTTATTTAAGGTTTTCAAATATCCAGTCAAATAATACTCAGATACAGTATTTTCTTATGCATATGTCATCTTTCTCCTATAGTATAGGTCCCATACTATGCAGTCATCAGTGCCTTGCTGCAAAATAGATCTTGGCAATGCTCATAATACGTGGACTCATTTCAGGTCATGTAATACTTAGCAATGTTTGCCTGACATTCAGTTCATCACACTTTCATATGAACTTAAGTAAGCAGGGTAGAATTTCTGTCATAGAACCATAGAATCATAGAATAGTTAGGGTTGGAAAGGACATTAAGATCATCTAGTTCCAACCCCCCTGCCATCAGCAGGGACACCTCACACTAAACCATGCCATCCAAGGCCATGTGCAACCCAGCCTTGAACACCACCAGTGATGGAGCATCCACAACTTCCCTGGGAAACCTATTCCAGTGCCTCACCACCCTTACAGCAAAGAATTTCTTCCTCTTAGCCAATCTAAACCTCCCCTGTTTAAGTTTGCACCCGTTCCCCCTTGTCCTATCACCACAGTCCCTCATGAAGAGTCCCTCCCCAGCATCCCTATAGGCCTCCTTCAGATACTGGAAGGCTGCTAGGAGGTCTCCACGCAGCCTTCTCTTCTCAGGGCTGAACAGCCCCAACTTTCTCAGCCTATCTTCATATGGGAGGTGCTCCAGTCCCCTGATCATCCTCGTGGCCTTCCTCTGCACTTGTTCCAACACTTCCATGTCCTTTTGATGTGGAGGACACCAGAACTGCACACAATACTCCAAGTGAGGTCTCAGGAGAGCAGAGTAGAGGGGCAGAATCACCTCCCTCGACCTGCTGGTCACGCTCCTCTTGATGCAACCCAGGATACGGTTGCCTGTCTGGGCTGTGAGCGCACACTGCCGCCTCATGTTCATTTTTTCATCGACCAACACCCCCAAGTCCTTCTCCACAGGGCTGCTCTGAATCTCTTCCCTGCCCAACCTGTAGCTGTGCGTGGGATTGCTCCGACCCAAGTGTAGGACCTTGCACTTGCCATGGTTAAACTTCATCAGGTTGGCATCAGCCCACCTCACAAGCGTGTCAAGGTCCCTCTGGATGGCATTCCTTCCCTCCAGCATATCAACTGAACCACAGAGCTTGGTGTCATTGGCAAACTTGATGAGGGCGCACTCAATCCCACTGTCCCTGTCACTGACAAACATGTTGAACAAGACCAGTCCCAACACTGATTCCTGAGGGAGGGACACCACTCGTTAGTGGTCTCCAGCTGGACATTGAGCCATTGAACACGACTTTTTGCATGTGGCCATCCAGCCAGTTCTTTATCCACCGAGTGGTCCACCTATCAAATTGATGTCTCTCCAACTTAGAGACAAGGATGTCATGTGAGACAGTGTCAAACGCTTTGCAAAAGTCCAGGTAGATGACATCAAGTGCTCTACCCCTGTCCATCAGTTCTGTAGCCCCATCACAGAAGGCCACCAAATTGGTCTGGCAGGATTTCCCCTCAGTGAAGCCATGCTGGCTGTGACCAACACCTTGTTGTTTTTCATGTGCCTCAGCATGCCTTCCAGGAGAATTCACTCCAAGATTTTGCCAGGCATGGAGGTGAGACTGACTGGTCTGACTGGTCTGTAGTTCCCCGGCTCATCCATTTTCCCCTTCTTGAAAATGGGGGTTATCTTTCCCTTTTTCCAGTCATTGGGAACTTCACCTGACTGCCATGATTTTTCAAATATGATGGACAGTGGCTTAGCAACTTCATTTGCCAGCTCCTTCAGGACCCGTAGATGGATTTCATCAGGTCTCATGGACTTGTGTACATTCAGGTTCCTAAGATGGTCTTGAACCAGATCCTCTCCTACAGTGGGCTCAGGGTCTTCATTCTCAGTGTCCCTGCGTCTGCCTTCCAAGACTTGGGTGGTATGGTCAGAGCATTTGCCGGTGAACACCAAGGCAAAGAAGTCATTAAGAACCTCAGCCTTCTCCAAATCCAGGGTAGCCAGTTCTCCTGAGAGCTTCTGGAGAGGGCCCACGTCCCTCGTCTGTCATTTATTTGCGATGTACCTGCAGAATCCCTTCCTGCTATCCTTAACATCCCTAGCCAAGTCTAATTCTTACTGGGCCTTAGCTTTCCTGACCTGGTCCCTAGCTTCCTGGACAACATCCCTGTATTCTTCCCAGGCCGCCTGTCCTTGCTTCCACCTTTTAGAAGCTTCTTTCTTCCTTCGACTTTTCCTCAGCAGCTCCTTATCCATCCAAGGAGGTCTCCTGGCCCTCCTGCAGCACTTCCTTCTAGTAGGGATGTATGGCTCCTGAGCTTGCAGCAGGTGATCCTTGAATAGCAACCAGCAGTCTTGGGCCCCCCTGCCCTCTAGGGCTATATCCCATGGAACCTTACTGAGCAGGTTCCTGAAGAGGCCAGAGTCTGCTCTCTTGAAGTCCAGGGCACTGAGCTCGCTGCACGCTCTTCTCACTGTACTGAGGATCACGGATTCAACCATCTCATGATCGCTGCAATCAAGGCTGCCCTGGAGCGTCACATTTCCAACCACCCCTTCCCTGTTGGTGAGGAGGAGGTCAAGCATGGCACCTCTCCTTGTCAGCTCCTCTGTTACTTGCAGAAGGAAGTTGTCTTCTACACAATTGAGGAACTTCCTGGATTGCTTGTGCCGGGCCGTACCATCCCTCCAACAGATATCAGGGTGGTTGAATTCCCCCATGACAGCAAGGGCCTGTGAGCATGAGGCTGCTCCTATCTGTCTATAGAGCACTTCATCCACCGAGTCCTCTTGGTCAGGCAGTCTGTAACAGATCCCCGCAATACTATCTCCCATAGTCATCTGATGGGATTTGAGAACAAAAAATCCACGTAATGCAGAACAGCAAAGCTGACATGAATTCAACCTCCATTAAAGTCATGGGCTGCTCTGTTTTTGGTTTCTAGCTCAGGCCCATTGCTACTTAAATAATGGGAAAACTGCACAGTAAAATGGTGAAAATTGCTCACTACATGTAAGGTTATAAGGTGCATGAATTTCAACAGCATTTCTTTATCCATTTCTCTGGCAACAGGATATATTTAGGGTAGGAGAAGAGTGGGCTTGGATAATGTGTTTGAGGTAGGTTATGAAAATACGGAAGTGAAGGCAATGGAGGTATTTATTAATGAATTTATATTCCCCAAGTTTAGGGATGTGATTTAAATAATGCTCCTGTGTAATACCTGACAAGAGGTATTCCGAAGCATTTTTGGGGCATGCTCTTAGTCACCTTCCTCCACAAACTGGGGAGGATGAAGAGATGAGCTTTCTAGTTTAGGTCGATACAGGGAAATCCATGACATCTCACTTTAACTGACTAAAAGCCAGAGGCTCAAGACCAAGCTAGTCACAAGGTTCCCTTTATACTCACTGTCTTTGAGATCTATTTTGGTAGATGGTGATTACTATTTTGGAGGTATCATTTTCTCCCTGTTGACTAAAAAGCTGGGAGCTTAGATGACCAACTAAAATGCAGATAACCTATTATTAGAAATGCAAAGTTTGGGTGATGATTCCCTCCCAAAATCTAGGCCACAGGATTGGGGCATGATGAGTAGCCCTGTCTCTCCACAGCTGAACATTGCTCTATGACCAGCTATTTGTTAAATGAACCTGCTCATGAATGTGCCATTTCTGAAGGATTTCCTGGCCTTCCACAACACTACTCTCTGTCCAGATGCAATTGCAGGAGCTTGTATTTATTACAAACTTCTCTTGGAAATGTAGTCCCAGGGTGGACTACTATGCCATGAATAAAGGTGATCTGTGTGCCGCGCTGCTACCCTCCATTCTCTGATCCACCAGGTGTTTAGAAGTGCCTCCTAACTTCTGTTAGTGCTTCTGGATTCAGTTCAATGTCAGTACAACTGTCTTTTCTCCTGTGCCTAGTTCAACACTTAGCTCCCTTTATATATATGCTCTCTGTCCTGTACGCATTTCACCTTAGTTCCCTAGCTGTGCTTATAATAAATATTGCCCTCTTTCAAATATTGCTAAGTGAGGGCTGACCATTTCTCTTATTTTTGGTATTTCCAGATCAAGTCCAGGGTAAGATCCTATATTTTAGGCCTCAAGAAGCGTCCATGGACAGTATTTGGAATTTGCATGAGTGGCATCCTTTCTACCATTTCTGTAACAATGGTGATCTCCACTGTCATGTACTGGAAAAGTGTGAAAAGATCCAAGCTCCACCCACAGGGCAAAATCCGCAAAATTATACGGGGACCTCCAAGACGCACAGTGTGCTAAGCTGCAAAGTGAACTGGCCATTCATTTGTCCTTAATATGCCATATGTAGCTTATGTTATTGCTTATTTCTTTTATTTCTAAAAACAAAGCTCTTTCTTTAACTCTACTCATCTCCCCTACCTCAAAGAGTTTTGTTATGTCTGTAAAAGAGTACTTGAAAACAGAATGGAGCACATGCCTGCTAACTACTCATTTTTGCACTGTAATTTTATGAAGTGAGTTTTTCTCATAATCTTTTCAATGCCATGCTCAGTAATAGTCCTATAAACTGCATCACCATATCACCTGCAATTGTTGTTGGAAGATCATTTTCTACTCATAAACTTCTGTTTGGGTTCAACGCTATTATTCCTAGGAAATTAACTCTGAAATGTAGTACAACAATAGAGCTGCAGATCCTGAAGCCAATTATTTTCTTCCTCAGTTCTTGCAAATTAAAAAACACTATGGTGACATGCAGGAATCCATCCTAATTTGGCAGTAGTACTCCTGTAAGCTTTCACGTTTGATGGGCATCCATCTCAGAATGCTGTAATGCTTGCTCAGTGTCCTGCTCCATCTAAAGTCTCCAAACCTGGACTGGCCCTTTGACTCTCATTTTTTTTTAGAGACAACTTCCATTAGTTTGCCCTGCTTGTTACATATTTTGGACAAATGAAATTTCTGGATCACTGTCTGTCCCATAGAGTGAGTCATGTGTTTTCTCTGTACTCTTTTACAGACTCTTCACAAAGGGCCTATGGCCGCCTTTTTGATGCAAACTAAAGATAACCCCATGAAAGCCTTAGGAGTGCTAGCTGGTGTCATGGGCATAATGGTGCTGATAACTATCATGATCTCTACTGCCATGTTCTGGCGCAACAAGCGGTCCAACAAAATCATGCCGGTAAGACGGATCATAAAAAAGAGACAGACCCCACAGCCCCGGACAATGAGGATGGAATGGCTGAAGTTCAAGAGGCCCAGCAACGCTGCAGAGAAGTTTGTTGTTGAGGATGGTGCCAAAAATCTGCACAACGAGAACAGCAACAACAACATCCAGATTGCCCCTGTGCCGCCGACTGCCCCCTTGCCTCCGCCACCCCCCACCATGGCTCCCAGGGGTGATGCCCCAGGGTGGCGGGTGCCGACTGTGTCTGGCTCCCTCACTCCCAAGTTTATAAACAAGCAGGTGAAGAAGAGAGGTCATGGCAGTGCCCACAATGCCCTTGTGTCAGAGCTCAAAATGAGGTTTGAGAAGAGGAACGCAGCTATGGGTGATCCCCACATCTAGGTGCTCTTGGCAGCCCCCAGTGACTGCAGATTGTGGCTGTGCATGGATGCATTTATGTGATATGGTTTTCCCTGCGTCTGTCAGCATTCCGTAAACTGAGAGCAGCTTTGTGCTGGAATAGCCACCCCTCACCTTCTGCAAGTATTACATGCTACAGAGTCATCCCCCCTATAGCATAGCTGAGGTCATTGTCCAGTTGTAGCTGCAGTTCCTTTGGCTTGTGCCCCAGCACTGGTCCCTCCCAACAGCTGTCTGAACAGGGTACCAAGTACCTTCGCACCAGCCACAGTTTCCCCAAGTGAACAGGGATTCAGGTTGCCCCCATTTTCGTGATCCCTACCCAGATTCCAAGTTTTTAAACAAGCAATTCTGCAGCCAAGGCACTGGAGGATGCCAGTTCTGACCTGGACTCACAAGTGTGTCTGAGGTGTCCAAAAGCCCATCACTTCCAATCCCAGACCCATTTTTGAAGACATTGGCCTGGCTGTGGTTCCAGCACTAACTTGATGAGCAGGTCTCCTACAGCAGTGACACTGCATGCTGCAAGAAGGTATAGCGTAACTGGTACCTGCTGTTCTCAGGGTGCAACACACTTTGCAACAGCTGGCGGAGTGATGTGCTCATGGCCTGAGTACCTTCATTCCCAAAAGGTAAGCGGACAGACTTGGAGAAGGTCATAATTTTCCGGAAGCTTATGCTGGGTTTTGCCAGAGTACATCGACATGATGCTGTGCTTTGCTTCTGCTCTGAACTCACCTAGTAACTGAGGGAACAGGAGGGCCACCTCAGCCTTCCCTAGACCAGCTTGGGCAAGACTGGAGCGCAGAAGTTCAATAGCAGCACTTGCTCAATACTGCCTCCTTCTGACACCGTGTCCCCCAAGGAGAGGAAACCCATGAGGAGGAGGACATGATTAGAGCAGCAGGGAAGACAAGGGAAAACCAAGATTAAAATGATAAGAAGTGAAAAATATAGACAAGCGCTGGGAAGTCACATATGTCAGTCAGGGAAGTGTGTGGAAAGATCATTTGGTTTTGTACATTGCTAACAGGAGGTGTTGAGGAATATATTTTACCACCTCTCTGGCTTGCTCCAGGGACTGGTCAGTGCAAAGGAGGTTTCTGGTTTGTCCTATCAGTACTTTTGAGTGACTTATGCAACAGTCAGGAGGGGGAACACAAGGGGAGGAGGACAGCTGACCCTTTTTTCCCCTGTTACATGCCAGTAAAAAGGCACCAAAGGCAGAACGCTTTTTCATTGGGTCTTTTTCCACTGGACTGCACAGTTTCCCCTTCGTGTTTGTTTCTGAGGGCATGCTTTTCAGCTGGGACTGGCTGTTTCCTATCCCTCTGGGAAAAGGCAGCGTGTGCCAGGCTGGCTGGGGAGCAGCACGCTGCACCTCTGCCTGTGCCCTGGCCCGCAGGGCAGCTGTGCTGTCATGGATTAGCACTGTGAACATCAAGATAGGGAGCAAACCCTACAGGACAGGACACTGTTAATTTAAGGGGTTCCTGAGACTCTTCTCCAGCTCCAGAAGACATGGATCTCAGGGATTCCTCTCCTGTCACCCCATCAGCTGGTCTAATTTCCTCTCTCTGCACCAGGACTTCATCAGCTTAGGGGATAGCTGGTTGAATATGAAGCTCCCTGGATACAGGTAAAATGCTGTCTTTTTTAGATTCAGCCCAATGCACCCAGAGATCAGAGGGTGACCATAGCTCAAGTCACCTGTGGGCTGAGTAAGGAGCTGTATCTCGGAGGTGCAGCAAGGTCTCAGTGGGGGGCTGTGCCATCAGTGGCTGCTCCCCTGTCATGTCTCTCATTTCCATCACTTTTCTTGCTTATCCCTCCTCCTGGGGGCTTCACAGCATGAGGCCCAGGCTCTTAGGTTGTGTGCGGTCACCTTGTCCGTCCAGCTGTGGGTGGAGGGAGGGGATGTGCAGCCACTGGGTGCACTTCCACTGCCCTGCACAAGCTATGCATGTTCTGCTGGTTGTGTCTCCACCAGGCTGTGCAGTGTTTCCCAAGGTATCAAAAGTCTGTGATTTATTGCCCATGCTACTGTTTTCCCAGCGTTATACTGAAACCAGTATTCAGTGTTTGTCATCCAATGAGGAAAGCCTATAAAAAAACATTCAGTTAAATAAGTTTTATTAGGCATTATAGTCTCACAGTCTTAGAGATTATATTTAGGAGAGAATAAAGATGTTTTATTACTATGTTGTGAGACTTTTCTGCAGTTACTCTGTATTTCAACTTCAGGGTGGGTTTTTTTATTAAATAAATAAATTAATTAAAAAAAAAACCAATCTGCAAAAGGTGCTTCTGTGCATGATATGCTTCTGCTGGCAGTGAGGCCTTGTTATTGGTTGGTATTGACCACATGGATGCCGGCGACCAGAGACCTTTCTAGGATAACAAAATGGCCGCTTTTGTGGGCCATGAGTCAGAAGAGGGGCTGTGTGGTTTTTGGGCAACACTAGCCTGGAAGGACAGGAGGTGAGAAGCAGGATGCCACGGAGCACAGAGGACAGGCATGGTCACAGATGGGCCCCTAGCCAAAAGCCCATTGCACTCTGCAGCCCACTGTGGCGCAGCCCAGGGGCAGGAAGGCTCCTCGTGCAGCAGCAGGTTTGCCTGATGCCAGTGCTCACTGGGTATGCAATCTGTTATGAACTTTGCACACGTGGTGATGGGTTGTTTTGTCTTTCCTTGACTGTTCCCTCGCTGTGATTCAGCAGCTCTCCCTACAGCCTCCACAAGTTTGATGTCGTTCCTCCATCTTGACTTGGGATGGAGAAGGCCAGTCATTGCATGCACTGGTTTGTTTTTCACTCCCCCTTGCACACGGGTGGTGATGCACCTCAGCCAGCATCATCTCTTGCCTGCCCCTGTATGCACCATGTCCCCAGGGGTTTCTCGAGGATGAGGTCATCTCCCTTGCTTGGCAGGCTGCTGCTGCTCCTTCCTCATTGCTCCATAACCCCTGTGACGTGCTGCAACCGCCAGGCTCCCTCCATCCCTGCAGGCGAACCTCAGAGCCCCTTGGCATCCAGGATTTTTTGCCGTTTGTAACTGTAAAAGGCTAGAAATGAAGCAGAGGACATCTGCATATTCTGAAAATCCATCACCTTTATTACTTTGACACCAAAAGACTGACAAGACTAGGAAGTCACTTGAAGTATAACACTGAGAGTCAGCACTGTGCGGTAGCTTACAGCAGAAGGAGGTGCTGGGGGAGGAAACACAGAGCCCGAGAAGAGTCAGCGTGGAAAACGCAGCAAAAACCAAACTACAACTAGAAAGCCAAACTGCCGTGTAGCAAAGCTCACATTAGGCTTTATCTCTACTTACAGCTGAGGTTCCTGCTCTACTTTTTATCTTTCTGAGGAGGTCTATAGCACATACTTAAAAAGTGCCGTGGGTCTGCTGGCCACGTGCTTTTGTTGTGCTGGGAAGCACAAGCCCAAAACCAAAAAATGGTAAGTCACGCATCCTCAGACCCCTGAGAAATGAAGCGTGAGCTGGTCCGCAAGCCGAGGCCAGTTGTGTTTACGTGTGCATCTGGGGGTTTTTGCCTCTAGAAGGGAGTCAAGCTTTGGTTTCAAAGCAGCAGGGTGGGCAGGCAGCACATCTGCGTTTGGGGAAGATGCCTGGCTCCAAACCCTGGCTCCGCCACTGTCTCTGCCCCATGCCAATTGTCTTGCCAGCCTAATCCAAGCTGAGCATCCCCATCACCTCCCATGTCACCCTACAGCCACAGTGCCACCTTTTCTCCAAGTGAATTAAAATAGCTCCATCATGTTGACTCAGTCTTCCCCCTGCTACTTTTTGCTGCTGGTTATGACCACAGACCTGCCCTGGCTCCCTGTCCCTGTTTCCATGAGGCAGCGCCTGGCACTGGGCAGAGCTGTGAATGAAATCTCTCCATCCATGCTCCATCTGGGAAAAATAAAGTGAAAGGAGCCTGTGTGAGAACAAGGGGAGACCTTTGGCATTTTGCCGTATGGTTTCGTCGGGGTTTTTTGTTACTGCTGTGTTTGTATATTTGTGTGCATTGCCCCATGACAGTGTTGCAGGAGCAGACCTGGGCTACGGACACACAGCCACACGCCCTGAGCACCCCTATTCCCAGCGCTTCCCAAGCCTGCTGCAATCCCAGTGGTGTTCCCAGCCATGCCCTGAGTCCTTGCAGCACAGAGCCTTCTTTGCACGGTCCCCCAAACAAACCGGCGTGCGTTACGGCTGGAGGTCACCTGTAAAAGGTGCCGCTGCAGACAGGCAGGGCGGGCAAGGCTGGGCTAGTAGAGGTCGGCGCTGTTCCTGTGGGGCGGCTGGGTCTTGCCAGGCTCATCACGGGCGGGGGGCCGCCGGGCTCCGCGGCCGCCCTCGGGGAGGCAGAGCCCGTCCTCGCTCCCGGCGGGCAGGCTGTCCAGCGTGCTCTCCTTGCTGCCCGCAGCCTGGGCCTGGCCCCCTCGGCGGCGGCGCGAGCACATGCTGGGGCAGCGGGCCAGGCAGCCAGGGCGGGCCTCGGCAGTGCAGGCGTACATGCCAGCGGGCACAGCCAGCACCATGGCGCAGACGATGACCACGATGTGGATGAGCTTCTCGCGCTGCTCCAGCTGGCTGATGTCGCTGCCCGTGACGAAGACGACGCACTGGCCCTTGCGAGGCGCCTGGTTGCGCACGGCCACGCACACCTCATACTTGGTGGCAGGCAGCAGGTCAGTCACCGAGTAGGTGTTGATGCCAGGGCCAATGTAGATGGCGTCCTTCTGGGCCGCATCGTAGCGGCCCACCAGGAGGGTGTACCAGGTCTCCCCTGGCTCGGCTGCTGCTGCCTGCCACTGCAAACCACTCCAGGGTGATGCCGTAGACTGTCTGCTTGGCGATGCGCACTTCTACGTGTGCTCCTGACTCAGCTGGGCCAATGGGGGCCCAGCCCGGGGGGGTGGTGGTGGACGCCCACGGGGACCGCACACGGAGATTGATGGCCGCTGAGGCGTTGCCCAAGAAGTTAGCAGCTGTGCAGGTGTAGTTGCCAGCATCTGCTGGCCGTGCTGCTGGGATCAGCAGCTCTGAGCGCACGATGTCCTCACTGATGGGCTCCGTGGACACTGCAGGCAAAAGGCAGCTGCGTTAGCATGCAGAAACGAGGTAGCCCCAGGAACACCCTTATGCGGGATAGGTGCCAGGAGGCCAGGCAGAACCTGTCCTGACCCAGGGAAAGAGGGAGAGGGGGTGCAGGATTGTGCCAAAGCCCACAGAGCATGTCAGCAAAGCATTTTCAGGCAGAAAGGCAATAAATGCACTTGGACACCTAAGAATGGGAGACAGGGAGTATGCCTACCCCAACATGAGTGGCTTGGGAGGCTGCTGTGGGCAGAGGCTGAGCCACCTCTATGCCATCTGCCATCAATGGCCTCAGGTCACGGCAAGCCAGGGAGAGCCACCGTGGTGCAGCAGGCACCACTGCATTTTGGACACATGCTCCATCCTCCATTAAGATTGAGTATAGAAAAACGTCAGTCTCAAGAGGCTTGGGCCAAAAAAGAGGTGTGTGAAGCCGCGTATTGTTGATCTGGAAGTGAGATGCAGCTTTAAGAACAGTATGAAACACCCTGTTGTCTACCCAAACAGGGGCACATGTCTGTGGTTGGGAAAAGCCTGTATATAAACAATTCAGCATGCGCTTGCAGGAAGATGCACAAGTGCTGCTACAGTGCTGCAATTAAAGCAAATGTCAGCCCAGGATTAAGGGCTAATTCTATCTTATTTAGCTAGCTGGCTTGTTAGGAACCCACGTGCATTATTAGCTTATCTGATGAAAATAGCAACTTGCCCTACTGAAGGCTCTTAGTAAGAATAGTTGTGAGGGAGGACTTGTAAGACCCAAGCTGGATAAGGAGGAAGAGGAAAACGCTTCCTATTACAAGGCCCTCAGTAAAGAATATAAATAAACAAAGCTTATGGACAACGACAACTTCTGTTTTGGTTATAGAGCATGAATGAACATGGACAGGCAACAAGTCTGCATGGTTTTGTGGTATGTGTGGGTATGTCTTGAGAAAACATGGGAGTAGTGTAGAAACATTCAAGTGTAGGTATGTGTGTGCTCCTACAAACACACATATGTACATATAAATATATACTGTGGGCATATATGCATGCAATATATCATATATAGCATAAATAAGATTTGTGTCTAGATAACTACAGATTTATTATATATGTGTGACTATATTAATAGTTCTTAGTATCATGTGTGGTGATGAAAGAGCCACTGCTAGAAATCCATATGCCAGAATCATAGAATGGTTTGGGTTGAAAAGGACCTTAAAGCTCATCCAGTTCCAACCACCTGCCATGGGCAGCAACACCTCCCACTAGACCAGGCTGCTCAAGGCCCTTGAACATTGCCAGGGATGGGCATCCACAGCTTCTCTGGGCAATCTGTTCCAGTGCCTCACCACCTTCACAATAAAGAACTTCATCATATCTAACCTAAACTTCCCCTGTTTAAGGTTGAACCCATTACCCCTTGTACTATGTGCTACAGTCCCTGATGAAGAGTCCCTCCCCGGCATCCTTGTAGGCCCCCTTCAAATATTGGAAGGCTGCTATGAGGTCTCAACACAACCTTCTTTTCTCCAGGCTGATTTACATAAAATAATTGTGTAAAAATGAGGCTCTGCTCCTTTCATCTTTGATTGATATCCTGCTTGAAGCAGCTGTTCTCATGGTGGTCAGGCATGCTTAGACATGTAGGATGATTAAGATTATTTGGATTATTGCCACCACAATAACTGTGATGCTCTGAAGGGTTGGAGAGCTGGTGTGGTCACTGTGGTGGCCTGAAGACCTATGCAAGTAGAATAGCAGAACATAGTTTTCTATTTAAAAAAAAAAAAGAAGAAAAGGCTTTGCTTACCATTAAATGCCCTCAGAAGTTTGAGTGAATAGGTCCACCAGACAGCTGGGGCAGGGCTGGCTTGCACAAAGCAGGTCAGGGTGACATTCAGCCCCACTGGGACTGTCAGGTTTGTGTCAAGGGCTGTGGTCAGGGGCTTCATGCAGCTGTTGAGCTCCACTTCATAAAAAAACTTCCCTGCTCTGAATTTCGGACTTGAGCAAGTTAAATAGGAATTCATCAGAATAATAGGTGGGCCAACTGACTTGATAAACTGGACAAATCCCCGCAGGCGGCAGTCACAAATCCAAGGGTTGTCGTGAAGAGCCAGGACAGCATTGGAAATAGCTTCTATGTGCCCCTCCGCCCTCTGGCTTCTCTGGTAGACTGGCCAGCTGTAGAAGACATCCCTGGATATGACGGTAAGCTGATTTGAGGATAGATCTAAATAGGTCAGGTTAGGCAGGTAGCGGAGTGCATGTTCTGGAAGGACATCCAGCCGGTTGTGCTTCAGATCCAGGATTTTCAGAGCCGGGGTGTCTTGAAATGCTGTCCATGGCACTGAACTTAATTTGTTCCCTTGCAAGCGCAGCTCCTTCAGAGCTGGCAGATATTCCAGGCTCTTGATGTGCATCACTGTGATGTTGTTAAAATTGAGCCAGAGATACTCCAAGGCACTAACATTCTCAAAAGAACCACGAGGTAATTCTGTTAGGTGGGAATTTTCTATTCTAATTTTCCGGATGTCCTGAGGGATGTTTGCAGGGATCTGCCTCAGCAGTGCAGACATGCAAAGCAAACTCCTAAGGAGGAAACCAGAAAATTCTCCAGGTGTACACCATGTTCATGGCTAACAAACCAGTTCCCTTTATGGGTCTACAAGCACTCGAATAATTAAAAGGCATTGTATATAGGGCGTGCATAAGCCATACATCCTTCCTTCTTTAGGTCTTACATCCATTTTCCCATAAAGTATACAATTAAGTAATAAAAATTGCTATGTATGCAGCTACATATCCCAGGGAAATAAAAGGAATCTCATTTTATGCTCAAGCTAGTACTATTCAAGTATTAGGGAAGGCACACCATGAGGCCATCAGTTTGGTTTTGGTGTTCACATCATCAGCAATTATATACTGCAACTCTTCAAGCTGCTTCATGGGTGCCACAACTAGGGTAACTAGTCTTACCTTCCAAAGCTGTCTTGAGAACAAGAGCATCCTGTGATACAAGATGGAACAGACAGGTTTATCTCATGGAAGGCCAGAAGAAGAAGAAAAATATGACAAATAGGGTCCATATTCTCCTTTAAGAAAGCGCTGTGCAGGGTTTGCACCAAACATGCCAACAGCCTCCAAGAAGCAAATCCTATTAGCTGTAATCTTCCTTGACGCAGAAATAAATCCTGCTGGGGACCCATCCCTAAAGAAGACATGTAGTATGGTTCATAACCTGTGTCAAAGTACTAAAAATCACCCTGGGACCATCCCTGGCATTTATTCTTCACTTCTCAAAATCTGTAGAGATTTTGAGACGTTTATTTTGTTGGTAATATGAATAGGAAACAAAACCACTTCTGGTCCCAAGCTCTCACAAGTAGTTAACCAGGTTTAGTTACCTTTTTTTCCTTCTCCCCAAGGGGTCTGACTCAATCTCTAATATTTTAAAGGCATTCATTAAGGCAAGAAAAAAAACAAACACCATAGTAAAGGCCAGGCTTCACAGCTGTAATTTGTCAGTGCATAGTGCCATATTTCACAGTCCATCAGGCCACAAACTCTGTCCGTAACTCTGTTGAGGATGTACTTCTGCACATGGTAAGTGCAAAAACTACTCCCCAAATTCAGTTGCTCTGTCATAGAAACATAAGTATGACGCTATTTTTCCTCCAAAACAACTTCCCCCCTGAACTATCATCTCCATTCTTACAGATTGGTAATGAAAACAGTAATATAGTTTTTGCCACTTTGTGGACTTCTCTGAGAAAGTAATACCTTGGAAATTAATCTCTATTATATAAACACAAAAATTCAGTGCTATTCTCTGTTTCCCTGTGAGATGTGCTGATTGCCTTTTGGTCAGCTTGAAAAACCCAGTCTACATAATTCTATGAGAAGGGACTTTAAGTAACCAAATTTATCTTCTTTTAATCCAAAATAGCAGGGTTTGGTTGCAATTTGCAAGCCGCGCTGTGTTCCCCTGGGGCCATCTAGTGTGTATGGGCTATACTACAGCCTGCAGAAGGCAGCGTGCTGCCAGAAAAGGACTTAACCTCGCTGCCAGTACGTGTGAAGCTGGGTCACCGATCAAGATTAGTCTGAACCTACTTAACCTCTAACCTATGGGACCAGGATAGACAAATATTTATAGTGTGACAGCTTATACCTATACATGGCTGTCGGGGGGTGTGCAATAGCAAAGTCTACCAAAGACGAGGGTTGATTCTGCAGCTTTTAAATTGACAGGCGTTTTGATTGCAAGGCAAATCAGCAAAATGAATTGGCGGGGAAACAGCTGGGAACTGTTACAGTGCTTCCCAATTGCCTCCCGTGTACAAGCAGCAGGCCATGAGTGGCAAGCCTTTCGGGCTGTTGATGCTTGCTGTGCTCAGCATCTAACCATAAGATTATTGGATCTTTTATTTTTTTATTCATTTTTTTTTAACTAGCTGAGATGTTCCTTATTTGCTCATGGTGCAAAAACCTCCTTTGCTCGCAGGGAAGGTGCCCCCTTCGCCACATTCACATCCCTCCTCCATGGCCTGCAAGAGGGTCTTTAAATAGAAGCTAAAAATCCTCAAAAAAAAAAACCCTTTCAATTATTAACAACAGGTTTGATATGGAGTAAAACCTACTGGTTAGTTCCCCATTTCCCAGTGTACATCTATGGGGACAGTACAGGTGAATAATGCCTAATTTTCTGGGATGCAGCAAATAAAACTTTATCCAGGCTTCTCTGTTAGAAATATATTAATTTAAATAAATCTGCTGATTAACAGGGAAAACAGAAGAATTGCAGTTGTTTTCTTTCTCCCCCATCAGCTCTCCTCCCAGCCCCACCAGTGTTCCTCAGGACTGAAACGCGGCCTTTCAAAGGAAGAGTGGTGTCAGTCAGTGCCATGGGCCAGTCCTCCAGCTGTTTTCACACTGAGCCTGATTTGCTGTTGAGAGACCATTTCTCTAGATAGTCCCAAACCCCAAGTGTACTTAGAAGATTCAGTAATAACCTGAGAAACTATTGGTGAATTACTTATCAAGATTAGATGAATGAGTGGGTACAGAGGCTACCTACTCTTGGGGGGAAGAGGGAGAAGGAAAGGAAAGGAAAGAAAAAAGTTAAAGTAAAAAAATCCCCAGACAGTGTTAACCACGGCCACTATGTTTATGCTCCCTAGTGGAGTGTGATTTTGTTGCTTTTTTTAATTCAGCCCATTTTATGCCTGCCTGTAAATTTGATGGTGACTTTTGTGACAGCAGATGTCCACTCAGTTCAGCTGCTCTTTAATGTCATGTGGCATCCTGGCTGAAGCCAAAATGCAGAACAAGCTGGTTAAAAACCAAGCTGTCAAAATAAACCTCCATAATGACATTGCTGCTAATCTATGGGAAGTGGAGTTTAAGAGACTGCACTGATTGCCAAAGGAAATGTTGAAAGTTAGCCTCTTGTGTGCTACGAGCGATGGCGAGGGAGTTTTGAACTCCATCCTGAAACCACAGCCACGCACAGGTCTGTAAGAAATCAAGTCCAGGTGTCAGAATTCTGCTGAGGAGGATATAAGAGTTGAAGGCTTCGGCTGGTATTTCAGGTATGGCACGTGTAGCACCAAATACGAGAGTCTTGAAAAAGCACCTTTGAAAGAGAAGAAGGTGACTTGAAAAGAGGTAACTAAGACTTCTTTTTACAAGCATTCAACAACAGCAGCTGTACAAAGTTGCTAGTCTTTCCACAACTTATTTTGGGTAACCCAATGCCCTTAGCAGGTTCCCATGGAACAGGGACACCACAGCTCCAGCCATACCACAGCAAGTCCCACAGAGAGCTGCAAAGGGGCACAGCCCACTCTCTCTCATCCTCTGGAGGAAAGGAAAGGCTTCAACTCTCACTCAGGGCAGGAGTAGAGTCTGTATCCCATGCCAAAACCAGGAGCTAAGGGCCCAAAAACTTCTGTGGGGTGTGACTGGTCATAGCAGTCCCACATCAGCACCAGTAGCCTCTGGCTCTTGGGAAACATGGGCATCACTCCAATGCTTGCTGCTACCTCTGAGAAGCTCCTGGTCCTGCTCTCTGGGATATATACACTTATTTCTGAGCGGCTGGAACCTTTGCGGGCAATTGTTATATTCTTCCTTTTTAATTTTGAGTAATAGGAAAATAAAATGTGGGACAATTCTCTTGCTCTGGTTTGGGAAACAATTTATATCTTCTGTTCATGAGCTTTAAAGCTGGTGAAGCTCTCACTACGCCACAGTGCTGTAGCACCAACTATTGATTAAACACATCCTGAAACTTTCCATGTATTCCCAGAGCATTTCTGACATTGAGAGACTTTGATGTCAGCTTCTTCAGGGGCTTTTTAACCTTTAGACTTTCATTTTCCCACTGGAATACTTTCAAAGTCCTCATTCTTTAATGCCCATTCATTTTTTTTTAATTTGTTTTTTTAAAAAATATCTTTTAAAAGGTTTTATTGTCATTCTTGACACATTTGGGTGTTGTTGTTTGGGGTGGTTTTTTCTCATGAGTTTATGTACATGTTTATGCACATTTTTATGTCTTTTATTTTTTAAATCATTTAAAGAGCTTTTCATCTATTCTTTCTGGGCACACTGAAATAAATATGAAAGTGACCACACTGATGCAGTTACAGCCTTCCAGCAAGCTTTAATCATACCGTGCAATTAAGATGTTTGTCAGCATGAACGTTATTTTGCATTTGTGGAATTTTTATGCATTTATGGCATTAAAAGTATCTGAAGAATATTTTGTCATTCAAGGCAAACCTTAGCCTTCGTCTGGAACTAGCCACCAGATAATCTGGAAACTTTTTAGCACATTTTGCAAACCATATTTCAAAGCCTCAACATGGTTTTTTTACATTTCTTCTTGTACTTTGCCTATTTGGAGTATTTCTCTTTAATCATTCTGGGCACATTATCTCATTTATATTCTGATCAGTTCCCTCTTTTTCATAGCTGCTTTTCTCCAGATCTTTTTAATAAGAGAAAAAAAAAAAATCATAGCAATTTTTCAGTACTGTTCAGAGCAATTTGGATCAAATTTTAAAACATGATTACCTTATTTTTAAAACCTTATCCTTAATTTTGCGCTTCTTCACTACTCTGAAGTCCAAGACAAGTATGAAAAGACACTGTGGAAGGAGAAGCTTGTCTTTCTTTGTTATATGTAACAGGAAGCACCAATTGAGGAGTGGCTCGCGCTGCTACAAAGCGCTCAGCCCAGAAAGTCAGTGCAGACCTCCTGCCTAACACAGGTGGGCTGTTACTTTATTCCTAAGTATAACTGAAGTGGTCCAACACTCAAGTGCTTTTATATTTTGTATTTTAAAATGAGTTACCATAAAAGTAGGGAACGTTGTACTTGAAGACGCTTGCTTGGCAGCGGCAAAATATTTGAAACAGACCCCAAAAAGTAACAAATTCATCAAAAGCTGACACAAAGAGATCCTTAACAAAGGCAACATTTTGCAAGGATAAAGAAAGCCAAACAGAACAAAGTGCAAAAGCAAACAAACAAACAAGACCCCCAACATTTGAAATGCTACTTATACAGTAATTCCAAAAGATATTCAGATTTTCTTTTCAGTTCTTGCAGCACGTATCTGTCCAAGGATTGACTTTAACCAAGTCAGAAATTTTCTCCAGGGATGAATATTGTCCTTGCCTGAACTCTGTGGCAGCTTCATTCACATGGCTTATGACCAGAGAGGGAAGTTTGCCTGAGCTAACCCTGACAAAACTAGGTGCCTAATACCCCTCTGTTTAAAACAACAGAAATTCCAGTGAGATATTTATTTCTATATGCCTTGTGTCACTGAAAATCTGACCCAAAGCCTTGAAGTCACATTCAGCAGAAAATCAGTTTACTTAATGTTCTGAAATTTCACTCTCAGTTTAGCAAGTATAGGGTTTCTTTCCTGACCAATACCAGAGGACGCAGAGCTTATGCAAGTTTCTATCTATCTGTCACCGATCTTGTGTGAATCACCAGGGCAGCAGTGAGGCTTGTTTTGGAGCAGCAGCCTTTGAGATGCTATACTGTGATGCCTCACCTATGAGACAGTGAAAATGGCCAGAGGAAACAGAAAAGAAAAAATCCTGTTTGTTATACTTGTGACAACTATTTATTCAAAGTGCAAAAAATATCCGATAGTGTGTGAAACTCAACATATCCACAGTGAATGTCACAGGATGACCTCTCCGTCCTCCCCTCCTCACAAGCAAAGAGCAACAGCACTGGCCTGGCTGGTGTCTTTTCTATTGCTGACTCAGAGAATGTGCGTCAGAGCTTGCACACATAGAGCAGGTGAGAGATGCTCCTGTCGTGTTTTAAGCCACTATAATTCAACCAGTTCGCTCACTCACTCCCCCCTCTTTCTTCCCCCAGTCCCAGGGGGATGGGGAGGAGCATCGAAAGAATGCAACTCGCACAGGTTGAGAGAAGAACAGTTTAGTGACTAAGGTATAACACAAATCACTACTGCTACCACCAGTAATAATAACAATAAGGCAAATACAAGGAAAGAATACAATCGCTCACCACCCAGCCCGACCACGCAGCGCACCCCCCCCCACCCCCCACCTTCCGGGTCCCTGCTCTCCGGTTCACATCCTGGGCATGACGTGCTGTGGTATGGAATAACCTCTTTGGTCAGTTCGGGTCAGGTGTCCTGTCTCTGCTTCTTCCCAGCTTCCCCCCCTCCCTGGCAGAGCATGAGACTCAGAAAGTCCTTGGTCAGACCAAAACATTACCAAGCAGTAACTGAAAACACTGGTGTTATCAGCGCTGCTCCCAGGCCGAAAGTCAAGAACACAGCTCTGCACCAGCTACCAAGAAGGAGAAAAATGGCTGCTGCTGCTGAAAGCATGACAGCTCCTCACTAGGGCTGGATGTGGCAAATTACGCCAGCAGCCAGAAGATAAGTATCTCTCCTTCCCAGCCCGTGCCTGCAAACCTGACTTCCTGGAAAATCAGTAGGTCCACTCTGTTCACTTCAGAACTTTAGGACAGCCTTGTTCCATCCAGGGCCACATCAGGCTTGTTTCTGCAGAGTCCAGGCTCAGTAATAACCTGCAGGTAGGCAGGAATCAGGCTCAGTAACACAGCAATCCTTGCAACTCATCCCAAAAACTGCTACTAGAAGAATATTTTTGCTCTACTTTGGAGACAGATTCTAAAAATCATCCTGGGAATTGCAATTGTGTAAGTAACTATTATTACATACTACATATTTCTCGATTTGCTTTATTAAAGTACATAATTTTACAAAATGTTATCTGTAAACCACAAATCTATGCAGTCCAGTGATAGAAGTAACATACTTTATTTTACACAGAGTTTGACAAATTCTCCTAATGCAAGAGAAGTTCTTTCTCATTAATGTAAGAAATACAGGGAGTCCTATCAGAAACTATTGTAATGTATTCCCTGTTGCTAGTATTTATGTTAGGATCAAATGACCATCTTTTTCTATCAGGCCAAGTAATCTGACATAACTGAAAACCATCTGTACAAGGAGACTGTTCCTAACCCACACTGTACATACTCATTCAGAATATGAGTGAAGACCCTTCCAATAAAGTTACAAATACACATTTCAAAGCAACTCAGCAAGCTTTATCAGTTAACGTTTCAACTTGGCTGGATCCCTCCCATTCAATGTTTGGCAGAACATACATAATTTTCTTCATGAAGAATATTTATTACAAAGAGAAAAACTTTATATGCAGCATTACTACATGAGGGACTGGAGTGGAAAATTATCCAGCTGGGAAGTGCTTTGGAATAAGTACTCAGATCCAGATTCCAGTGGAGCTGCAGGATTTAAATAACTAATTAGCTCACCCTGACTGTGAAAGTATATTTAGATGAATATTAGCTTTTTTCAGGGTTCTTAAACTTGTAAATTGTTTGAAGCCCTGAAGTCCACGCTGAGCCTCTGCCATCACTGATGCCATGGTGGAAGTATGGCTGATGTGGGCCTGGCAATAGCCCTCCACTACCACATCACATACCCCTGCTCTGCACAGAGCAAGATATTTTCATGAGCAAGCCACCAGGTACCTGACTGAGCCCTCTGGTCTTCATGGCCAGTTTTGTCAAAGGAGCCAGCAGCAATGATAGGGCTGGTCTGGGAGATTCTTGCAGAACTGCCTTATGTAGGTTTTTCAGAATGATAACAAAGCGTTACAACACTTCACATAATTTGCAGAGTAGACTATTGTATGATTTTTAACTTGCTCAGCTGATGTAAAACGTACTCTACTAATTACAATACAGCTAGAAAATGCCAGTGAGTGATAGTGATAGGAGTGATACTCAAAGATCTCTGTGGAAAGATACTGTATCCTAAGAATAGGGTTTAGGGCCAAAATGCCATCACAAAGTGCTCTTTATTATGTATTCTTTGGAGTGGATTGGGTTTTGTCTCTTGATTTCTCTTTTGCACATTTCCCTGAATGCAGAACAGACAGCTGCTTTTATGTTAGACATACTAGAAACAGTTGCTGTGCATCCATCATTAGTGATTTATTAAGCATCAAGCTGCATGTTTCATGCAAATATGGGGGATGTAAAAGGTAAGACTTTCAATCTTTACTTTCATAGATATTTATATTAAAATTTCTAAACACTCCCTTGTTTGTCAACCAAAAAACATCAAAAGAACTGAAAATTAAATACTTAGCATATTGCAGAGCAAGTACTAAAGAACACCAAGTAGAGTACACTCAGAAATGTTGCTTAATGTGCTCACACTCAGTGTGCACACTTCATTTTATGAATATAAAAAGTGGTCCAGGAGAAAGAGGCCATTGTCACAGAAGCTTTCAACTGGGTACAAAGCAGCAAACCCCATGTGTAATGAGCTGCATGTTTCTGTAAAACTTGACCAACTCTTTTGCATCGTCCTCCAGAACATGTCAGAAACAGAAGCACTGACAGGGTGGCCTGCAGTGCTGTAGAAGAGAGTTATATATACAGTGGCGTGCTTTCCATCTAGTGAGCTGAGTCAGTCTAGTCACCGTCAGCAAAAGTATTCGTTAGGTTGCCCCTCTGTCTTTGCTATTGCTTCTGAATCCACACTGGATCGGGCAGACAACAGCCTGTTCGACTCATCAGGGGTATGTCTATTCAAGTATTCTCCTTCCACACCTTTTGCCTTGGCGCCAGGGGACAGGCTTTCAAAAGTGACATAGGACTCCTGAATTTCCTTGGGTTTTCTCACAAAGCACTTTTTGCAGCGCCTTTTCAGTGCTCCACAGCAGACCACCAGCGTTAGAGGAACAGCAATGACACAGGCCACACTGATGACAACTACATTGATGAGCTTCTGAGTCCCTCCTGCACTGGCGACTTCATCTGTGGAAAATATGATGCATTGCTCTTTCCTGGGGATCAGCCCTTTTACACAGACACACACGATATATTTGGTCTTTGGCAACAGCCCATAAATAGTGACCTTGGTCTTCCCTGGCTCCACGTTGATCCGCCGCATGTCCCTCTCTCCAAAGATGGCATAGAGGACACTGAATACTGTTGTGTTCTTTGCCAGAGGAGCCTTCCAGGCCAGGGTGATACTTTGGTCAGTATCTCCTATCACCCTGACAGACCTCACCATTCGCTCTGACTCCTGCTGAGCAGTAGGCGGACTAACCAGCAGGTTTCTGGGGTTGCTATCTTGTGCCACATCTGGGAGGATGCCCTCTCCAGTGCCCAAGGTAGGCACAGTGGCGGTGGTGATAACATACCTTGCCACTAGCTTGTCATTGTAGGCAGCTGCTTCCATCCCACTCGTCTTCCCATTCCATGCACCTTTGGCATTAGAGTTGGGGTCATCTGTGCTTTCTGAGTCTGTGATGATGAGAGATATGAATGCCTCTGTTGCCCCCAGAAAATTCTTTGCTTTACAGATGTACTCTCCAGAGTCCAGATAAGAGACTACAGGCAATCCCAGAATAGACCAGCTCATCCCATCACTGGAAATCTCTTGGTGAACTGCAAGGAAGGAAAGATGATATAGGCAATAATCAATAGAATTAATAACATGGTTTCTAAAATACAATTTCTAAAATTCAATCAGCCACATGTGTGCTCGATATAGTAGAATCATTTCTTTTTGCCACCAAGAACACTGGAAAATCCAAGTAAACCCTAGAAAAGGACAGTAATACTAAAATTAGGTTATGTTGGGATTTACACTGTTTCAGACCATATATATATGAAGCATTTGATGCTATTTCCTCCAAACTGACAGTTTGAAAACAAAACAGGAAAGGTTCTTCCATTAAAAAAAAAAAAAAAAACCAAACCAAAACAAAACAACAACAAAAAAAGAAATAATAAAGCTTTAAAGCTCTATGTAGGCACCATTCTAAAAGAGCAGAAGCAGTAGACAGTAACACAATCTATCTGAACTTAGATGCAGTCTTCTGAGTCGCAGAAAATACAAATAGTGGAGATTTTCTTCTAACAACTGTATATGGATTGGTCTAGGTTATATAGAGAAAAATAGCTGAAAAATAATATCCATTTTATTGCTAAATTAATGCAGGTTTTGATGTTGACCCAAACACAGGTAAGTCTGATCACTTACCACTGAATGATACGTACACAGCTGTATGTTGATTTTCTCACTTGGTTTACCAGGAGCCTAAAACTAGCTCTTTTTTGACTTTTTTTTTTATTTGTGCAGAAAAAAAGAGCTGGGATCAGGAAAAAGGGTAAGGCACCTTCTTCCTTATTTAACCAGCCTCCTTAGGATGAGCACATACCACCCCTGCCCTTTCCCATTGATGAGTCAAAAACACAGACATGTCTGAAAGGTAAGACAGGATACAAACTTTTCCCAAGCACATGTGGAGTCAGGATCCAGCTTTGGCAATCAGGACACATTCCAATGACAGTAAAATACAATGGCATCAGAACTTACTTTTTCAGTTTAATTATTTACTGAATGAGTATATTAAAAAAACATAAGGCTACTGGTTTTCCTATGGCGCTTAGCCATGCATACAGACTGTGGGCTGTTTCTCACTCTTTTCTATTCAGTACACCAGTATTTCAGTGATATTATAGCATTGGCACAGAAGCTGCCATTGTTGAGAAATAATTTTCATCTAGTCTTTTATAGAAAGCTCCTGAAGTCTGATTTAATGGGGCACAAAATACATCATAGAAGGATTACCGGGGACCTTGGTACAAACAGAAACAGGGGACAGAGCATTTTTCTTTCACAGCAGTAGAACCACTTGTAATAAATACCCCTTTCTGGGATCTGCACAAGTCATTGCTCTGTTGTACATGATGTGCAAGATGTAGCAGAGCTGCTCCTCACAAAGACGTCTATCCATTTTGCTGTGAGCATCCCTCCTACACTTGAAAGAGAGCCACAACAAAAAATAAAACAGAGGATGCCGTCCTGAAAGTGTATGTAGAGTTTACTTTGAGCCTTTTCAGTGACTGAATAACTATCAAACTTAAAACAGCCTCTTGCTACAGCTGGACATATTTCTTCAACTCCAACAAGTTTGCAGAAAACCCTTGACTCGTCTCACTACCACAACTGTTATGAAACAAAGTAAAACCAACCTTCTACTGTGACAGCATACATTTATCTGATGATATTTACATCAACATGTAAGTAATTTCATAGCCCATAGAAAAATCACAATGCAATAGTGAATTACAGAAGATACTATTGTGAATTATAGTGAATATCAATTTTGCACCACTTTCATCTTTTAGGGTCTTTTATCAGTGGGAAGTATCTATTGTCATGGTAGCTTCCATTTGCTGAAGAGTCTGTAGAAAAACATGCAGGTGTCCCTCACCCATTCCATGTGCAGGAGAAAAGCTTAAACCAAACCCACCTGTTCCATTTAGCTGAGCACCATCAGCTCTTCTCCAGCTGAGCTCAGGAATGGGCATCCCTGTTGTTCCACATCGTAGTAGCACAGTGCTGCCCAGGATGGTCTTTACTTTGGCTACAGACGTATGCACAACGGGGCTTTGACACTTCCTTAGCTCAACTTGGCTGAAGTAGACTCCTGCAAGGCTTCGGGGGGTGAAACATTTCAGCCTCGGCTCAATGAATGCTATGTTAGGAGACTGGAAATTTAGGAAATGGACCATTTCATACAAACTGCAGTCACATACCCAAGGATTGTCTTGCAAGCCTGTAAAAATAAATCAGAGCATGAAGTCACTCCAACAGCACCTTCTAAGGCCATTGCAGACCATCTTCCCTGGGCTTGGAAAGGGATTTGAAAGTGGGGGACCTTGGTGGGACAGCACTTCATAGAATCATAGAATTGTAGAATAGTTAGGGTTGGAAAGGACATTAAGATCATCTAGTTCCAACCCCCCTGCCATCAGCAGGGACACCATCCACCAAACCATGCCATCCAAGCCTCTGTCCAACCTGCCCTTGAACACTGCCAGCGATGGAGCATTCACAGCTTCCCTGGGAAACCCATTCCAGTGCCTCACCACCCTTACAGCAAAGAACTTCTTCCTTATTTCCAATCTAAACATCCCCTGGATAAGTTTGAACCTGTTACCCCTTGTCCTGTCAATACAGTCCCTCACTGAAGAGTCCCTCCCCAGCATCCATATAGGCCCCCTTCAGATACTGGAAGGCTGCTAGGAGGTCTCCACGCAGCCTTCACTTCTCCAGGCCTGAACAGCCCCAACTTTCTCAGCCTATCTTCATACGGGAGGTGCTCCAGTCCCCTGATCATCCTCGTGGCCTTCCTCTGCACTTGTTCCAACACTTCCATGTCCTTTTGATGTGGAGGACACCAGAACTGCACACAATACTTCAAGTGAGGTCTCACAAGGGCAGAGTAGAGGGGCAGGATCACCTTCCCTCCACCTGCTGGTCACGCTCCTCTTGATGCAGCCGAGGATGCTGTTGGCTTTCTGGGTTGCAAGCGCACACTGAAGCTGGCTCATGTTCATTTTCTCATTGACCAACACCCCCAAGTCCTTCTCCACAGGGCTGCTCTGAATCTCTTCTCTGCCCAACCTGTAGCTATGCCTGGGATTGACTCGACCCAGGTGTAGGACCTTGCATTTGGCATGGTTAAACTTCATATTAATTAATTATGATTATAATATATTAATATATTAACTAATAATATATTAAATAATTTATTCATAATATTAATTCTTAATTAATGTATTAAAGTTAAGGGGACTAAGTAAAGAATGAAAGTTTCGCTTGGCTTTGTGGCTTCTGGCATTTTTGCTAGCAGCTTACTTCTGACTTCATGCATAATTTATTGCAGATACGCTGGCAGATGCCCCAGCCACACTTGATGCTGTGGTACCCCCAAAGCCCTGGCATTTGCTGCTCTGCATGGCAAAATCCTGTGGGTTCATGTGGGTGATCCTCATGTGCAAAAGCTTGCAACCCTGGCACAGACTATCAGCCAGCAGGCTACCATTGAAGGTACTTCTTGAAATAGCCAACAAGCAAGGGATCTAAAAAGGAGTCACAATGATGCACTGTAGACGAAGGAAGGAACTAGGCTGACTCTTTACTCTTCATGGATTTTTTTATACCTCCATGAGAAGCAGTCATGAGCAGAGTGAAACAGAATCATGCAGCTGTGTTTTCCCGCTATGCTCCTGTGAGGGACATGTGTTTTATATACCTGGTCACAATGGATGTCAGCAGGATAGGACCTAGGAGCTGAAGTGTCTATACATTACAGTGTTAATCTTAGCATTATAGTCATTTGCCTACATTAATTTTTTAGGATCCTGGCACAAGCAACCTTGTGCACAGCTGGCTATAAAAACACTCAGGTTGGCCATGAGCATCAAGGCATGAACTATTCTTCTTGACAGAATACTCTTCTAATCTATATTTAATGGAACAACATTTTCACATGTAACTTGACTCTAAAGAAAAATAAAGAGTATGATCTAGGCAGTATCTTGTTATGTCACAAATGAAATGGGCAATCCCAAACTGCCAGCTTTGGCTTAAAGAACTGATACTGCATCTGGCAAAACAAGGTGACAAAAAATCTGCTCCTCTCTAGATGTTAATGAAACTTCAAACAACATTTGCTATGGAGCAAGCTTTGTAGCTGTCAGTTTGAATCTTCTTAAAGTCTTATGTTTCTTCCCACTGCATCTGGTTTTAAACACTTTTATTCCTTAAATTTATCCAGAGAACATGGCTGTAGAGGCAGTACACACAGACACACACAGTCCAGAGATCAACCAGTCAGTGGAGCTAGGTCAGCTCATAGCAAGGAAAGACATCAGATGGCAACTCTGAACCATCATCAACCTGACATGGATTTGAACTAGTTCATGATGGCTAAAAGGATGAGTAGTAATCCCTAGAACCTAGTAAATTTGCTCAAAACCTCAGCTGAGGATACTGCATCTAGGAGGATTCAGGACAGTCATTTGTAATGTACCCTCAGAGACAAAAATGAACAATTACCCCAAAGCCATACTTCTGAGGAGCCCAGAACTATCACCAAAAAGTGGATTCTTGTAAATTTACAATATTAAAGACTTCGTAACAATGTCTTGGTGGCTTTGGGGAGACTAGGGTTTAATTCTGTGCGAACAGATAAACAAGGCTATGGAAAGAGACAGACAGGCAGTCCTGACCCAAATTATGTGCAAAGTGATGCCTTTATTCCTCTTTAATTTGGACATAATAAATATCTATCTTTTTATTTAATGCTGCTTAAAATGGATCTATTTCATAGCAATTGTTATTAGAAAAGAGCACATGAATGACGTGGAGCTCTAATCATATTTGTATTTCTGTCAAAAATTAGTATCAATAAATAAAAAGGGCTTGAGCAAGAGTCACCAGTTTTATGTTACAAAGATTCAAGTAAGTGATGAAGTTTATGGTGTAATAAGCCAAGCGATGGGGAGCCTGAGGTGAGTTTGTTAATACGTAAGCAAATATGCTTGCTTTATATGGGTATTATATTATACACAGGTGTACTTGCTGTGGTAACCACAGTGGGTGAAAATGCTGCAATAAGATGCAGAGCTCCTGACATTTGTGCCCTCTGCAAAATGACAGGCACTTCTCTTACCTAGGATCATCTTGGAGTTATCGTTGGGGAAGTAAGGAACGGCCTGGAGACTGGCCCAGGTGGCGATAAGAGCCTGAGGAAGAGTCATCAGCTTATTGCTAGACAGGTCCAGGTATGTGATATTCTTGACATAACGAGCAGCATCTGGAGGGACTGAGGTGAGTTCATTGTTGTGTAAATCCAGAAGTCTTAGCTGTGGCATGTCAGCCAGAGTTTCCCAGGGGAATGATATTAAGTCATTCCCATCCAGCCTCAGCTCCTGCAAGTGATGAAGGCCTTTGAAGGTGATCCTGCTGAGGCTGGCCAGGGAGTTATAGGGCATCCAGAGGTACTCAAGGTTGTGGAGTCCATGGAAAGCCTCTCCTGGCACTCTGCGGATGGCTGTCTTTTCTATCCGAAGCTTGAACGTATCTACAGGAATGTTCACAGGAGTGAGGGTCATCTCCGGGTCATTACATAGCACTGTCCTGGTGGAGATACAGACACAGATGTGACTTTCTCACATTTTGAACAGGTTTTGAAACTTCACTTATACATAAGACTTTGATCTGCCTTTCTTTTTTCACAAGACTTCTTCTTACGTGCTGCTGATCTCCACTACATCATCACCACAAGTACATCAAATTACAGTAATTCATATATACCTTTTGATTGTAGAGATTGCAGTGTTGTGCCTCTGCTGGAGTGGTGAGCATCTAAGTCTAGCCCATATAGTGTCCCTGCTTCTTATCATAGAATCACAGAATCACAGAATCATGAAATAGTTAGAGTTGGAAAGGACATTAAGATCATCTAGTTCCAACCCCCCTGCCATCAGCAGGAACACCTCACACTAAACCATGCCATCCCAAGCCTCTGTCCAACCCAGCCTTGAACACCACCACTGATGGAGCATCCACAACTTCCCTGGGAAACCCATTCCAGTGCCTCACCACCCTTACAGGAAAGAATTTCTTCCTCATAGCCAATATAAACATCCCCTGGTTAAGTTTGAACCTGTTACCCCTTGTCCTGTCAATACAGTCCCTCATGAAGAGTCCCTCCCCAGCATCCCTATAGGCCCCCTTCAGATACTGGAAGGCTGCTAGGAGGTCTCCACGCAGCCTTCTCTTCTCCAGGCTGAACAGCCCCAACTTTCTCAGCCTATCTTCATACTGGGAGGTGCTCCAGTCCCCTGATCATCCTCGTGGCCTTCCTCTGCACTTGTTCCAACACTTCCATGTCCTTTTGATGTGGAGGACACCAGAACTGCACACAATACTCCAAGTGAGGTCTCACAAGAGCAGAGCAGAGGGGCAGGATCACCTCCCTCAACCTGCTGGTCACGCTCCTCTTGATGCAGCCCAGGATGCTGTTGGCTTTCTGGGTTGCAAGCGCACACTGAAGCTGGCTCATGTTCATTTTCTCATTGACCAACACCCCCAAGTCCTTCTCTGCAGGGCTGCTCTGAATCTCTTCCCTGACCAACCTGTAGCTGTGCGTGGGATTGCTCCGACCCAGGTGGAGGACCTTGCACTTGTCATGGTTAAACTTCATCAGGTTGGCATCAGCCCACCTCACAAGCGTGTCAAGGTCCCTCTGGATGGCATTCCTTCCCTCCAGTGTATCAACCGAACCACAGAGCTTGGTGTCATCAGCAAACTTGATGAGGGCGCACTCAATCCCACTGTCCCTGTCACTGACAAAGATGTTGAACAAGACCGGTCCCAACACCGATCCCTGAGGGACACCACTCGTTACTGGTCTCCAGCTGGACATTGAGCCATTGAGCACAGCTCTGCGTGCGGCCAGCCAGCCAGTTCTTTATCCACCGAGTTGTCCACCTATCCAATTGATGTCTCTCCAATTTAGAGACAAGGATGTCTTTTTTTCTTTCATTTTTTAGAGTACTTATTATAGACAGCAGTGACAACATTCATGCACAACAGAAGATTCTAGTGCATGTTAAATCAAAAGGATCCATAAACTGAACCATAAAAGACATACGAAAAGAAGACTTGCTGACATGTGGAATGGCAATAAGTGATACAGATTAAATATTATACAGGATCTTTGATTTGTGAAATAAGGATAAGAAAGGTAACTCACTGGAAATACACTTCAGCAAGTCTGCTTTACTATGAAATAGTCTGGAAGGTGTGTACAATCACAGAATCATTGAATGGTTTGAGTTGGAAGGGACCTTAAAGATCATCTAGTTCCAAACCCCCTGGCTATGGGCAGGGACACCTTCTAGTAGACCAGGTTGCACAAAGTCCCATCCAACCTGGCCTTGAACACTGCCAGGGATGGGGCAGCCACGGCTTCTCTAGGCAACCTCTTCCAGCCTCACCACCCTCATAGTAGAAACCTTCTTCCCCTAGAGTGACTACCAAGAACCAATCTCCTACAAAGAATGAAGCATGTAGAGTTCTGAGACTGAAAGTGCAGAAAACTAACTCTCTGGAAAATGCTATACTAAAACCAAGGCAGATTTATGTGTCTTAATCATTCTTAATCTATAAAGGTCAAATCATAAAAATCCTTTGCTGAATTTTTACAGCCTTTGTACAAGCAATTTTGACTTTGACTTTGCTAAGACGTGCGATTGTAGATAGCCATGAGAAATGAAAGGAGACAAAATAAGTCTCTCAGGCTGCACTTTAATTTGCCTATGAGCAATGAGAGAAAAGCAAGTTCTTAATAAAATACAAAGCCACCTTGCAAAAGGTAGCAGGTTAGATAGGCATGTCACACTCCACATGCTAAACAAGTTACCATGAGAAATGTAGTGTGATCAGTCAAGTAACATTTTCTTATCGTGCTGCCTGACTGATAAACAGAATATTACAAAGCTGCCTAAACCAGATTGGTTTTGGCTGAAAGCAATTATTCCTCTACTATCAGCAAAAAACAAATAGCATAGCTGAACTGCTCATGCAAGCTTCCCAGAGTTAAATGTTATTTGAGCCTGTAGTTAAATTGTTAATTTATAATCAAAACATAGTACGTTAATCCAGCACTTTTATTGCAACATTAAATCCTGCCTACCCTCAGCTGAATGTTGAGATGTTGAGGAAGATAAAAATCTATCAAATAAGAAAAATCCAGAAATCCTCTTTCAATAAAACATTGTGTGTGTGTGTGTGTGTGTGTGTGTGCAGGCATGACACAAAATGTTTGATAACAGAGGCACTATGGCAGTAAACCAGTCTGCTTCTCATATTGTCCCTAAACTATGTCAGTGGGCACTAAACATTTAATCTATGGGATAATCTCCTTCTACTAGCAAGAAATATGAATCATAACGCAGAAAAAAAGGTCGTATTATGCTCCTTAATGGATATTCCCTCTATTATGTGTTTTACCATAATACAGTACAGCTTTTTCCAGTCAGTGAGAGAAATTCCCCTGCGAACTGTGACATTTATGGAACAATAATTGGTTCTCCTGCTATTGCACCCGCTTTCAACAATTGCAGATCACAAGTGCCTCTATCATGCTTCTTACTGGGAAAGTTTCTGGTGTTAAATCTGTGGCACTATAAAAGCAGTAAGAAAGTAGATCTATTTCACGAGGATCCAAAATACAGGGGACAGCCTTTCATTTCAGTACCGTGGTCTTGTCTAGAACAGATTTCTTCCAAAGGATTTTGCAAATATTGTATCTCTGTCACAAAACCTCCTCTACTGTGAGCCACACCTTATAAAAATGTAGCCTGTTTCATTTAAGTCAGATCATTACTTTGTGATTACCCTTCAGGAAGACTTTTTAATTACAGTCCTCCAGAGCAATGTCTGTACAAGGGCGTTGCATTCAAAAATGGATGTCCTTCTGGTCTTGTCTTCTTTTTTAACTGGAAGTTTACAGTTTGAGAATTATACGAATTTATTTTTAGTATTATTATTATCTCGTTGTTGTTGTTCATTCTCATCTAGAGTCTGTTGCTTTGCCTACAATCTCCATCTGAGGGACTTTTCAAGTAAATGGAATTGCAGTCTGTGGTACCACAACATAAACCAGATCTAGTTCACTTCAAAAACAAACTAGCCGAGCAGAATAAAGCTTTTTTAAACTAGCATTTTCAGCATAAAGGTAAAAAAAGGAAAGAAAATGTTTAAATTTTATTCCATTTTTGCCATTACACCAGTCATAATTATGTCACTACTCACAGACGAGATGCCCAAATGCTTTCTCTGAAATCAGCTTACTGTGTTTTTAGAAGCTAATCCTCTGCAAATAAAGCTAGAGTGCAAAGCAACCGGAAAAATAATGTACAGGGAGTCTGGAAGCAATATTTTCTCCTGTGGCCATCCTTACAGAGGAAAAGAAATAAAATCCCCAACACCCAGACAGAGAGCAGCAACAATCCCCGGTGAGATATCGGCATACCTGGCTTTCGTCCCTTCACTGAGGCTGTGGAAGACGCAGCTGCACTGTGATGGGCACGAGCCGCCCGCCCGTGGCAGCCCTCCGAGAGTTACACAGCAGAGCAAACTCACCAGGATCCACATGTCTACCTGCGCATGGGAAGGACACCTGGGAACTAGACAACGTGGAGAGCTTCGCCTATTGTTTTATCCATTGACTGGTCACATCTTGTTAACTCCCTTTTGTTTCCAGCTGCACTGTGATCTTCCAGCCCTTGCTGAGTCCATCAGATAAAAAAGGATAGGCAGGGATTAAGGATGGCGACTTGAGTTATTTTCATGAAGGTGCTTATTGCTTCCTGGAACCGTACTGTCAGTATTTCTTCCCTCAGGGAGCACCATCAAAACACCCTCCTTGGGCACTCTGTGGCTCTTTTGCAAGAAAAAAGCAAAGATACTTTTTTGGGGACCTGCATCACAAGCAAGATAACTGTTATCTGACTAGGAATTAGCAGTAATTTACTTCCTCACGGGGAACCGGAGTACTTAAAAATAGTTTCTTGTGCTGATAGAATGTAAGCCTCCTATATAAGAATACTAAACATATATAGTGACAATATTAAAATGCTTATTTTCTTTTAAAACTCCTACTTTGATCAAACAATTATTGAACTGTTGGCAACATGCCTATTATTGATAACAACGAATAACCCCATAAATACACTCATATTTCAGTTTATTACAGGACGAGCATACACCTGAAGGACTGAGCACTATGCTCTATCTTGCTGATACAGCAAAGCTCAGATGAGGGACCATTTTCGGGAGTACCACCTGATGCAGGGTGGTGGAACAGCTTTAGGGATGTTAAGAAAAGATCAGATGGGGTGTCTTAAGGACATCCCAGGACTGGCTGTCAATTTATTTCTGTCCACTCTCCTTGAAGACAGTTGTTCCCATCTATTAGCAGAGGCAGCTGTAACTGCAAAGCTGGTGGAGACCACCCATGTTTTCAGCTGTCTTCATCTGACTCTGAAGACCACAATGCATGAGTAGAGCCCAGATACGCACAAGTATAAAGCTTAAGAAATTGTTACTTGAGATGGGAGCAGAATTTTATTCATACTAGCAATAACATCTCTTTATAAAGACTATTGTTTTCTGTTCCATGTAAATGTATATAAATCACTCACACCACAAACATGAAACACTCTTTAAAGTAAAAAGCTTTGGAGAAACTAATAGATTATTACTTTTAACCTGATCGGATTGCTACTCCCCCATTTCCCAGCTATACTGCTTTATAGCTTTGGCAGAAAAATAAATTGCTGTGCCAGACACAAAACAGAAAACACAAGCTAAAAGTTAACAGAAATTAGGAGTAACTGAATAGTGCTGGACAGCTAGTAATAAAGCACTAACCAGAGACTACTTTTACTCCTTCAGAGGTGCTTTAGGAAAATATTTCTTTTCTAGTTCTGGAGCTCAGGAAAGACCCAGTGCCCAGCAGTGGTACAGGGGAGAGTCCCAGATGCCTCACTCAACATGAAACATGAGCAATTCTACTAAAATCCTGGACCCTGTGATTAGAGAATAGGAACTCTGTCATCTGCTTCACCCAAAAAAAATGTGAGTGTGGGATCAAATGTGGCTTATTGAAGCAGAAACTACCTGGCATCCTGTTGGCCCTTCAGCACCTGCCACTTCCCTGCCTCCCTTTTCTTTACATAAAATCAGAGAAGAAGGGGAATAGAATTACAACCACAAAGATTTCTCTAAAAATTACATTTTCCTGGATCTTAACCAAAGTCATATCGATCAGGAAAAGTGCCCATCACAGTCTCTTCTCTCAGTGTTTGAAGATGCTATGGCTCTTCTGTCCACCTCTTGTACATAACCATCTAAATTCAGACTTCCTTAGGAGATACAATTCTGCACCTTTTTAAAAGCCTGGTTGTATCTACAGCTGCCCTTCTGCAGAGACGCATAGGAGAATCAAATCATATAACCTGCTGTAAAGGCAAGGGAGAAATATAAGCAATCTAGTCCAAAAGATATTTTGGAGTTTAGAAGAAAATATTTTAAAACCCAACCAAAGAGAACGACAACAGACCATTGTCATGGTTTAAGCCTCTAACCCACCCCACGCAGTTTTCTCACTCACTCACTCACTCTCTTAGCTTTCTTCCCCCAGTCCCAGGGGGATGGGGAGGAGAATCAAAAGAATGCAATCTCTCACAGGTTGAGAGAAGAACAGTTTAGTAACTAAGGTATAACACAAATCACTGCTGCCACCACCAGTAATAATACAAGAGAAATACGAGGAAAGAGAATACAACTGCTCACCAAGCCTGACCCAGCCAGTGCACCCCCCAGCAGCGAACCCCCCTGTGCACCACCACACCCTTCCGGGTCTCTGCCCTCCGTTTTCACATCCTGGGCATGACGTGCTGTGGTATGGAATAACCTCTTTGGTCAGTTTGGGTCAGGTGTCCTGTCTCTGCTTCCTCCCAGCTTCCCCTCCTCCCTGGCAGAGCATGAGGCTCAGAAAGTCCTTGGCCAGACCAGAACATTACCAAGCAGTAACTGAAAACACTGGTGTTATCAGCGCTGCTCCCAGGCCTAAAATCAAAAACACAGCACTGCACCAGCTACCAAGAAGGAGAAAAATGACTGCTGCTGCTGAACCCATGACAACCATTCAACATGCAAAGCTTCCATGCAAGAGAGCTGTGAGAGACAGACATGTTTTGAAGACCTCCTGTGAATGTTGCACCTCAAAACTCAAGTCTCTTCCAATACTTGTGCAGACATCTCAGGTCCCTAACAAAGACTAGTCAAAGGTATCTGTCAAGATGGACAGGATGTTCCAAAATAAGTGTAACCTGGGCAACTTGAATTGCCTGTTGACAAAGCTCGTCTCTTTTCCTCTTGGCAACAGTGGTAATTAAGGGAGCCCAGTTCCCCAGCTAAGATGGATGCAGAAGGCTACGTAGTGTAACTACCCTCACATCTCCACTGCTTCCTCAATAGCCCCCTCTCTCCTACCTGGGCTGAGGATCTGCCTGTTTGAGGAAGATCCCTACAGGACAAACTGGCTGAAGTATCTCCAGCTCCAGAGTTCATCTTGCACCTCTCCTTTCCAACACCCCTCCCTGTTGCAGACCTGTTGATTTTGCTTTCCCTTTCAAATATATAATCAGAAGTTACCAGTCAGAAGTGCAGCAATAACATACCTACCCCTACATGCAAGCTACCTGTAGGGTAATGAGCATGTTACTGCAACATTATAAGGCATTGTTCCTAAGATTGCTTGCCAGGATTTTTGGCTTATAGCTGTTTTCATGCAGATCCATCCATTCTGTGTTCTTCAGCAGAATGAAATTACAGTGGCAATTTTTCAATAATACTGTGTAATGAACTCTGAGTTTCAAGGTGATCTAGATGTGGTTTGGAGCTAACTATTAAGCAGACATTCTATGGCGCCACACTTTCACACAAGCTTGTTCCACAAGTAACTCTGATAATTAATTAAGGCTTGTCAAAATCACGTACTGAGAGGATGGCCCAAAGGTTTTTCTTTCCCATGCTATTTTCACATTTTAGATTTACTGCTGTTCAAAAAGAAATTCAAGTATCTCATTATTTATTTCTGAACAGATAAGAACATGATGCAGTGCTGCTCATTAAATACCCATTCCTGTTCTCCCATTGACTTCCATTAGGCCCAATTTCTAGATTTAATGATTTCTCAGTGCCCTTAATGATCTCCAGCTAAGACCAAGCTCATTGGTTTTTTTAGTGCACTCATTGGTCAGCTTCTCTTGCCACCCAGGACTCTGCCTCAGCTCAATACTCGCAACATTGACCGAAACATCTGTCTCCCGAATGAAGTTAAATTCTACTTGAAAAAGCAATTCAGCATAATTAACCTCTTGGCTCTATTCTTTTTGAATGCATCTGATAAAGTGGTGTCCCTCCATTGGGCTTCTGGAACAATAAACTTATAGAAAGCAGCTAGTAACTGTATGGTAAGATTTGTTTTCACGAGCCTCAATTTTGCCTCACAAATGGAACATCTACGTTACAACTAAATGCCAGGAGCAGTAGAAGTAAGCCTAATTTATAAAAAACAACAGCAATAAATAAAGCATGCCTTAGCGGCTGCTAATGCTATGCCCCTTGTCTAGAATGCAGCTATTTAGTTAACACGACACACTCACTTCTGAGCAAGAAAGAGAAATACCTGGAGGTAGACTGAGAGATTAATAAAACGAGATAAATAAAAGTGCTTACATTAAGGAGTAAGGCCTTGGTGCACAGGAAGCAGATGTGCTCCCCTGGTGCATAGGCTTCATAGATTTAACAGAAAGGAGCAGGAAGAAGAGGGAGAATTAGTAAAACAAGGGCAATGAAACAACGTGCCTAGCAAACATAAGGGTGGATGCCAGTAGTTGCACATCAAGGATTACATGACAGAAACTGCAAGCGTGCGTGAGGCAGCATCAGTGAGTGGGCTGCAAGGAGATGCTGCTTCTGGTTACATCCATGCTCCATCCCTAATTCAGTGATATGGAAGAAACAAAACTGGAAGCGAAATCTGGCTCCTCTGTTGAACAGACCATGTACTCACCTTTACACACAATTCTGGTTTGTCCTGAAGCATTTGCTTGCAATGCAACAGCTTTCTAGATCTTCATGATGTTTTTAAGGAATATTACCTCCTCCCAACTACTGAACAGGCATTCACACATCATGCTACTTAATTTAAAAGGAACGCTCATTAACTAACTTCCTTATAGGTGCAGGTGATATTTATGTGAGACTGTTAAAAATCACTGTCACCTTTTGCGACTGCCAAAGGTACCAGTGCAGAGTGAAAACACTTTTTTCATGACAGCGAATTTCATTCCATAATGAAACCAGTGGGAGTTACGACCTTCACTTCCATGGGTACAGTTCTGCACTCTAAATCACAAAAATTGTGCTCCTTGCTGCTTACTTAGGAAGTAAACAATTTCTTCTCTGCATCAAGCTAAAAATATCAGCTGTAAAAAAACACAAAAATAAAAAAAAAAAGACCCACACTAAAAAAAAAAGGCAAAAAGTATAAGAATTTTGTTTGCATTCTTTGAGAACAGCCAGATCCCCTGTTTATATTTGTGTTGAAAGCAAATGCAAAGCAAATGGGGTCAAAGCCTACTGTTAACAAATTCAGTATATGGCAATCTTTTCTTAGTGATGTATAAAGTGGAGAAATTTTCTTACTTTGTTTTAATAGGATTAAGTTCACTAGACATTGTAGCTTTCATTTTTCATCCCATATAGACTTTTTGAACCCAGAATTGATTTATCAGCAGATTCTACTCACAAGCTCAAAATAAAACTTGAGTGACAAACTCAGCATGCTCCACTAAGTCACTCATTTTTAATATGGCCGTTAGACAGAATTTATTTCTACTTCTTTTCCCCATATACTTAAGAAAAATATGGCATAAAGCAAATAAAACAGCATATTTTAGCATAAATGAAAGCCATAAAATACCTTATTATCATGATTTTGTCTGAAAGGTTTTATTAGCATGCAACACAAGCCAGACACTAAATCAATTCATTAAGCAAATGCATCTCCAAGAAGCTTCTGGCAGGGCACATCTTGCAAAGTGGAAAATCCTTCCCACTGATGCAAGTCAAGAGCACGTTAATGCATTACGTCATTCTAAATTGGATCTTGCACTTAATGCTGTTGAAGGCAGCTCCTCCAGACCTATAGGACTGAAGGCATTAATAGACTTTTGGGCATGCTGAAGAAATAAAATAGACCCAACCAGGATTTTTTTCATGGAGCATTAAAAGTTTATCAGAGGTATTTATCTTTTAACCAAGTGCATACATTTACCTTGGTTATTATAACCAGTACAGAAAAGCAGAAGTGGGTACAGACCTCTAACCCAAGAGGGAGATAAATGCACACACCTCCCCTATGAATGCAGCATTTGACCCATTTCGGCCCATGCAGCAGAAGCCGCTTCACAAGGCCATGTTGCAGTCAGCAGTGCCCGGTGAAGCAAGTCTAGCAGAAGCTGGAGGTATGCACCAAGCCACCTGATCTCTCCCTCTCTCCTCCCTTTTAGGCTCACGCACCTAGGCAGGTCTCATCATGGCTGATGCAAAATCTAAAATGACGGTGTCCATGATGCTACGGTGCCCAGGACCAATGGGAGATGATCCCCTCAGTAACTAGTAAGGCAAGTTTGGCCCTACGGTGAAGGAGGTGACACCTAAATCTCGCCTCATGTTAACGGAGGGGTGGGCCAACCACAGCAGGCATGGCTCTTCTACTCTTCTTCTCCAAAGGCCCCTGTAGGACAGACAAACGCCGCTGGGGTCAGATGCAAAATTTTTGAGACAAACTCTCTGTAAACTCCTCTGCAGAAGGAAGAAAGCAGAGGAAAGGTCTATCTTTATTAAAAGCCCTCTGCAAACCTGTCTTTGAGGCTGTTAGTCTTGAACACTAATGAGAGAGTGAATTGGTGTTGCCCACGAGATGAAAGCTGAAAGATGCTTCCTCCCAAAAACTATAAATGCATAGATAATATGTGTAATTCCATATTAGTAAATGCTTTAACTACCACAAGACCATTCACCAAGGTAACATAAAAAAAAATCACACAAAAGTGAAAACACAGCTGAGTTGCACAGAGTGAACCTTTTTACAGATACATATGTTTCTGAATAGCTTTTTTACACACAGAAAAAGACCTCTAAAACTCAAAACAAATATCATTCATACATGCTACAGTCACCTAACTGCTTTCTGCTATTCCAGCTTCCTTGACATTACAGCTGTTACTGCGGGGAGGAAGAAAAAGGGGAAAAGAGAAGCATTGAAGCAAATTCTCTCTGCTGGTATGTATGCTTTACAACATGCTTACTATTTCACATTTATACTGAAAAAATGCCTAGAAGCTCTAGTAAGGCATAGGCAATCTAGAAGCTTTTATCAAAGGCTGGCATCTGTATCTGTAATGGAGCAAAACCAAAGAAGACGTGACACAACAATTAGAGAAAGAAACATAGAAACAAACCAAGATATAGTAGATACTGTAGATATATACGCATAAACATCTAGATTTAAAGCTTAATTTATCATGAGTTTGCCAACGACACCAAGCTCTGTGGTTCGGTTGATACACTGGAGGGAAGGAATGCCATCCAGAGGGACCTTGACACGCTTGTGAGGTGGGCTGATGCCAACCTGATGAAGTTTAACCATGCAAGTGCAAGGTCCTACACGTGGGTGGGAGCAATCCCAGGCACAGCTCCAGGTTGGGCAGAGAAGAGATTCAGAGCAGCCCTGTGGAGAAGGACTTGGGGGTGTTGGTCAATGAGAAGCTGAACATGAGCCAGCTTCAGTGTGCACCTGCAGCTCAGAAGGCCAACCATATCCTGGGCTGCATCAAGAGGAGCATGACCAGCAGGTGGAGGGAGGTGATCCTGCCCCTCTACTCTGCTCTCCTGAGACCTCACTTAGAGTATTGTGTGCAGTTCTGGTGTCCTCCACATCAAAAGGACATGGAAGTGTTGGAACAAGTGCAGAGGAAGGCCACGAGGATGATCAGGGGACTGGAGCACCTCCCATATGAAGATGGGCTGAGAAAGTTGGGGCTGTTGAGCCTTGAGAAGAGAAGGCTGCGTGGAGACCTCCTAGCAACCTTCCAGTATCTGAAGGGGGCCTATAGGGATGCTGGGGGGGGACTATTCATGAGTTACTTTATTGACAGGACAAGAGGGAACGGGTTCAAACTTAACAGAGCGCAATGTTTAGACTTGGATATAAGGAAGAAGTTCTTTCCTGTAAGGGTGGTGAGGCACTGGAATGGGTTTCCCAGGGAAGCTGTGAATGCTCCTTCACTGGCAGTGTTCAAGGGCAGGTTGGACAGA
The DNA here is from genome assembly GCA_017639245.1 of Myiopsitta monachus. Lineage (NCBI taxonomy): Eukaryota > Metazoa > Chordata > Aves > Psittaciformes > Psittacidae > Myiopsitta > Myiopsitta monachus. The sequence continues at coordinate 69,366,135 of CM029921.1, read as the reverse complement.
GGCTTGGATGGCATGGTTTGGTGGATGGTGTCCCTGCTGATGGCAGGGGGGTTGGAACTAGATGATCTTAAGGTCCTTTCCAACCCTAACTATTCTATGATTCTATGACCAGAAAAATTAATACATATGCTTTCCAGCCATAAGCTGTTGACTGACTTCTGACCAGAATAGAAGCTAAAGGGCATTTTTACAAGTCTTCTAAAGAAGGAAACCAAACACACAGTGAGTAAGACTGGAGAAGTATTTAGGCATCTGTATATACATGCACACACCCCTAGAGTTACCAAAACATACTCCTAGAGAACAGCATAAGTGTAATGTCCAGTAGCATCATTATCACAGAAGAAAACACTATTCTTCTCAGATGCCACAGCCATATACCACTCCACTGTAGTCCACTTTGATGACTGGACATACCATAATCATATCTGACATAAGAATTTTAAATGGGTAAAACTTTTTTTAGGTTTATACTCCTGGCCCCTCTTCTTTATTGTACTTCATTCCCTGAAGTCCAATAAGGTTCCTACAATTTAACAAAATGAGCTAACTTTGGGCTTAGCATCCTTAGCTGCATGACAGAGGTGGTCATACAATAATATTGCTGACTGTAACAACCTTTTCTGATTTGTACCTTAATAGTATTAGTCTAAGCCATGCAGAGTCACCTTTGCTTAGGAAACAATGCCTGTTTTGTTTTGCTTCCTCAGGCATGCAAGAAGAATTAAACTTCAGGCACTGTTTATCTGGCTGCTGACTGCAGATGAAGCATAATATTTTACACAGCAACCCTCTTCCCTCTTTCCAGTCTGATAATCACCAGCTTTCCTATTCTGATTTAGCTGCCTACAGCCTCAAGATTTTGCAGGCTAAGTACATGTGGCAGTTTTAGTAAACCTCTGGGAAGCTGCAAGTCTTAGACACAGGGACCAAAAAATTTAGGAGGAAAAGAAAAAGAAGAAAACAAAAGACAGGAGAAAAGGTAGGAAGAAAGGCAAAAGGAAAGCCTTTGCGCTGGTGTAATCTATTTTCTTAACATTCTTCTCAGAGCAATAAACTCCACTGAATCTATTCTCTTCAGTGATGCAATGTATGTATATATATGCATGTGGTGGGGACATAATAGGTGAATTGCATTGCCTATGTCATTATTCTATTTTAATTCTGATTATTAATGGACTAAATGCTTCACAATATATTTTTTTTTCAAATATAATTACTTGTGAAATGAGAGAGAGGGAGTCTGGGGAGCAATAGCAGAGGATCAGGGCATGCTTCAGGTAGCCTCTCAGCCCCACAACTGTCCTACTGAGACACAGAAGGGCAAAAAGGAAAAGTACCATTCTTCAGTCCTGATTTGCTTTATGGCTCATTCTTCATTTTTTTCAACTCTTAAAGATAAATAACTGGCCAAATTTTGGTGACCTATCTTTATTAAGATAAGACTGAAAAAGAAACCTGGAAAGGTGAGGGAAGTCTATGATGGTCAGGAGCTTCCTCTAAGTGCTCACTTCCCTGTTAGAATCATAGAATCATAGAATAGTTAGGGTTGGAAAGGACATTAAGATCATCTAGTTCCAACCCCCCTGCCATCAGCAGGGACACCTCACACTAAACCATGCCATCCAAGCCTCTGTCTAACCCAGCCTTGAACACCACCACTGATGGAGCATCCACAACTTCCTTGGGAAACCCATTCCAGTGCCTCACCACCCTTACAGGAAAGAACTTCTTCCTTATATCCAGTCTAAACTTGCGCTCTTTAAGTTTGAACCCGTTACCCCTTGTCCTGTCAATAAAGTCCCTCATGAATAGTCCATCCCCAGCATCCCTATAAGCCCCCTTCAGATACTGGAAGGCTGCTAGGAGGTCTCCACGCAGCCTTCGCTTCTCCAGGCTCAACAGCCCCAACTTTCTCAGCCCACCTTCATATGGGAGGTGCTCCAGTCCCCTGATCATCCTCATGGCCTTCCTCTGCACTTGTTCCAACACTTCCATGTCCTTTTGATGTGGAGGACACCAGAACTGCACACAATACTCTAAGTGAGGTCTCAGGAGAGCAGAGTAGAGGGGCAGGATCACCTCCCTCCACCTGCTGGTCACACTCCTCTTGATGCAGCCCAGGAGACGGTTGGCTTTCTGAGCTGCAAGTCCAGACTGAAGCTGGCTCATGTTCATTTTCTCATTGACGAACACCCCCAAGTCCTTCTCCACAGGGCTGCTCTGAATCTCTTCTCTGCCCAACCTGGAGCTGTGCCTGGGATTACTCCTACCCACGTGTAGGACCTTGCACTTGCCATGGTTATACTTTATCAGGTTGGCAACAGCCCACCTCACAAGCGTGTCAAGGTCCCTCTGGATGGCATTCCTTCCCTCCAGTGTATCAACCAAACCACAGAGCTTGGTGTCATTGGCAAACTTGATGAGGGCGCACTCAATCCCACTGTCCCTGTCACTGACAAAGATGTTGAACAAGACCAGTCCCAACACCAATTCCTGAGGGATCGTTACTGGTTACTGGTCTCCAGCTGGACATTGAGCCATTGAGCACAACTCTTTGCACGTGACCATCCAGCCAGTTCTTTATCCACCGAGTTGTCCACCTATCAAATTGATGTCTCTCCAACTTAGAGACAAGGATGTTGTGTGAGATAGTGTCATACGCTGTGCCTTCAGACACAGTAATATTAAGCCCATGAATACGTGTCTTCAGAGACTCAATTTACTTCAGAGGATCTTTGCTAGGGCAAAAGTAGTCCTACAGTCCCACTCAGATCAGAAGAAACATAAGGAAGGCCGATGCTCCACGGGCAACAGGCAGCACGTGGGCTGCAGGCTGCAAGAAATGTATAATGAGATGAAGTTTTCCCTAAGGAATTCCCACAGAAGCAAAGGACTGTGCGAGGTCCTTGGAAGGTCCTGTCATCTGGGGAGAGTTTAATCATCCATCATAATGGATGTTAAGCTTTTTTACCAATTGATTGGAAAAAAAATACCAAGTTTATCTTGTTTTCTTGACAGTTTACTCTTCATTGCCTGTATTTTAACCTTAATAATTCTAGGCATTTCTACTTTATTAAGTAAATGCATCCATTAAGGTTTAAAAATTAGGATTTATATTTGCTTTAATGTCTCATGTAAAGTGTTTGGTAGATTATTTCACTGGAGGAACATAAGCAAAAAGATTTTTTTCCCTGGATATTCTCTTTCATTCCAAACAGGTAGATTACCTGTAAAATACCCATGTAGTATGCCTTTCATATATTTTGCCTGTCTGAAAAGTAATTTTTTAATCAAGACTTGTACTTTATGGGGAGATTTGACTTACCAAAGATTCTATTCAGGAACTGATTGGGGTTTTTTCTGTAAGAAGAAAAAAAAATTACCAGGACAAAAGTAACTGAAAGCTGAATTGGAAAGCCTGGAACTATCATTTTGAAATGGCACATTATGAAAACTCCTCTCCTCCTTCATTAGATAGCTACAAAACAAACAATAATTCAGCAACATTTTCACATTAAAGATGACAGCAAAAGCACAACCAAAGGCTTTGCCTTCATCATGATTAGTTTTGTTTTGTGAGATAACATAATGTAGTTTTTACAAGTCTCATTCCACTCCATTATAAAAGGCAACTCAGCCAGAAGAAATTGCTTATTACACTGAGCTCCAAGGGTTGGATAACAGAAGCTGAAACAATTAGAAAACCTTTAGAAAAACAGTAACATTTATTTTATAGAAATGGTAGGTGGGGAAGTCCTGGTTAATTCACAGGTGTAATTTATACATAATTCTGTTGATTGTCCCTAATGTGCACTGAAAAGTGCACTTGGACATACAAGATAATTAGCACATTTGGTTTTTATATGAAAAATTTAGAGGTGATGAATCATTCTCAATGTAACCACAGATCTTACCCTAAAGTCAAGGAAAGCTATGCAGAATTCAGGCTTAAGTAAAGATTGTAAGGGAATTATCAGCAGAAAATCGGGGAAATCCCTACAGAGACACACTGGTAGAGGACTGATAAGACAAGCAAGATACATAACATCACAGAGTGATGGGGAAAATGAGGTTCTTTTGTCATACATGATCTAGAAGTTTATTTACATACATGGTCAGTAGGATAGACTCATTGAGGAATGGTTCAAAGAGAGCCAAGTTTCTTCTTTATGAGAGCAGTAGTAAATAGAAGGAGAGCTGAGGTGCAAATCCTCTCTTAATACGATTAATGTCCCTCTTGATAGCAGAGCTTGTTTTGAGAACTGGGTACTGGTCTTTGAACTATTACTCCTGGAAGAATTATTATTCTGCATGCTGTTGGAAGGCCTCAACCCCAGTGTTAGATATATCCTATACTCTGTAGGGACTGCCTTCTCCTTCAAAGTCCTATTCAGCAGAGAGAAATAGCATATTTAAGCATATTGTGAATATGTATATGACCCTCAAAATAGTAGGATAACTGAAATCAAAACATTATTTATAGGTGTCTAAAATGTAATTTGAGAGATAGGTAACTGATCAAGCCAACAATTATGCATATTTGATAATGATTATGATTGGTGTATCCAACAAAGACTAAGAAGTTATGCAGTTAATGGTCTAGTAACTTTATTAATTTTCTAGCCTGGGTGGATACCCATCTACTTATCCAATATGTATTCAATTTACTATGAATTAAGCTACCTCTCTCTAGAGGGGTAACTCAAGCAGTAGAAAGGACTGGGAGGCCAGGCAGTGCTGAGACCAGGCCACAGCACAGGTGTGAATGACTGTCTGGACCCAGGCAGCACTGCATCCTTGTGTCAGCCAAGCACAGGGTTCATGCATGACATCTGGAAAAGAGATGAGGGATCTGCATCCTTGTCTGAAGGAATTTTCACACAGCACCACTCTAACGCCAACTCTGAAGATGTCCCTCTTGTTTTCTTACTTGACTCTGAATTTACAGCTCCTTCACCTTGGTTCAGCATGGCTGAGGAGCTTTCCTTGGCCATTATCTCTGATTTTGGCTCTCTGCACTTGCATGCGAGCCCTTCTGTCTATCTTCCTCTGCACAGGCAGCACCTCTCACCCCACCCTCTCTGCCGAGAGCACAAACCTTGTTCTGGAGCCTTTGCATTCTCCCCACTGGGTCTGGGTCTGACGCACTAACTCCCCCAAAGCATGGCCACTGGCTGCTGCCTCTACCCCAAGCCTCTTTGGCCATCCCAGACCCTCACCACTAGTTCTTCCTCCAAACACCTCTGGAGGCAGCTGCAGGGAAAATCAGATTGAGAAGCATGTTAGACTGCCAGATTGTTGAGAGAACAGCTATTATATGGCTGCAGGCTTGTCCAAAGGGCTGAAGCCTCTCCCCACGCTGCTCTGCATCGTCCCCTGTATTGTCCCTCCTGTGGTCAATGCCAGGTGCCTATTTAGAGTCTGGGGTGTATTCCCAACCACTGCTTCCAAATCAAAACAAATTTACACAAGTGCAACTAGAAGGCCTCCAGACAGCATGTTTTTGTGCTTTCCTTTCCTTGAATAGAAGCTTTCCCCATGGGAACCAATAACTCATTTCTCTGATACCAGACTGAAGTCCCACGCGGCTGTATTCCCAGAATATTTCTGCTGAAATGCGGCAGTTTGTCATTTGAAGGTGTTTTCAGTATAAAAAGTCAAAGAGTCAAAGACAATTTGACTAAACCTGAATCAGAATAAAAGATTGGGAAGGCAGAGGAATAATAATACACCAATTTAGCAAAGTTCTTGCTGTGAATATCAAAAAGTATGTCACTAATCTGCATTGATTGCTTGGAGAAAATTCAGAGTGCATGAGTGCTCTGTTATCTTTGCACTGCACCTTCTTTTTTGTTGTGCTTGTACCAGTGCATATTTTACAAAGATTAATATGCTCCCACCAAATCCACACAGCCTATAAAATCCACAGGGACATCTGGCAAGAACTCATCAGATCTTTTTTTCTGCATGTTCCTTGCAAACAGATTAGTAACTAGTGAAGTATTCTTAAGTGAGAGGGTAGAACGAAATGGATGTTTTATTGATGCAGAGAGGAGATCAGTGGGAATTCAAAATATGATGTTGCAAGATAACATCAGGTTGAGTGAAAGACCTTTTCCTCTGAGTTTGGAAACAGCAACTAGCTATCAAAAGAGTGTACAAAGTAGAAAGAGATCACAGAAAACTCCATCATTTAAGGAGTTAATAAATGTCTTTGACAAACCTTTTATCCTTTGCACGTTTTCACTGGCTTCACAAGAATACACAACGTCAAGTTGTGTCTTACATAAAAAGGAGAAGGAAATGAATGCAGCTTTGTTTTCCAACTGTAAAAAAAAAAAAATAGCATTCGTAGAGTCTATCAAATTCAATAATTTAATCTCTATTTACACCCGTTCTTTGCTGGAAAAAAATACTTTATAACTAAATCTAGCAGCCATATTGGAAAATACATCATTCCATACTATCCCAATGAACTATTAAAAAGTCAGCTCAACACAGCACCAAAAATAGATGTTGAGAGCCTGATGTATAAAGTTACTACTGATAACAATTGCACTCGAGTCAGATGCTGAACCACCGCTGGAAAGATTGCCTGTGACTGACTTGTTTTATTAGATTCAACAGAAGGGTTTCAGAAACTTGAAAAAAAGCAGCCAACAAGTTCACGATATTCATTCTAATAAAGATCTGCTAAATCCAAAGAGGTTGGAGAAGTAGCCTACTTCATGGAAAAAATAGTTCTGGAATGAGCAAAGTCTGCACCACAGACTTCAATAAACGCCACAAAGATACCTGCAGTGTAACACCTTTGAGAGGGAGTTTGCTTGGAAGTGAGGGTGAAGTACAGTGGCAGGCGAGCAAAAGCACCTGACAGCCGTCATGAGGCCAATTCACACAATATTCATCTCCCATATCCCTAGTCTAGAAGAGCTGTGCAGCTGTATGTTGACAAGCATTACACTGAGCCATCTAAAGACTACCACACTAAAAAGATCTACAGCACATTTAGAAGATCAAGCACAATTTTTTTTGCAAGAACCCACAATGGATCACTATTAAGACCCAGGCTTAGATCAGCTATTTGCCCTGCTAGGTGGCAGGGCTGTCACCTTCTTGATCACCAAGACGTGTAGGTGAGTGAAAGACAAGTATATCAATGGATTTATGTGGTGGAATATAATTTTGCTCTGCTTAAACCAAACATCTGTATAGACTAACAAATATCAAATCCTCCTGAATCCTACTTCAAAATGCAAGAGCATATCTATCAAGGCAATTACCTAAATAACAGCTGTAAACTGCATGCCACTGATCAAGCACCGCAGCAAGAAGTTTTCACAACAGCCTTGAACAGCTCCAACCTGCTCCACAACAGCTCCAACCAGTTCTCTTGGGCATCACAGCATATAAGCACAGATTTCAGGAAAACCACAAAAAATCTACCACTGTCTTCAACTGGGAGTGCTGACTGTATATGCACCGCTGCTGTGTACTTGGGAGAACCATGAAAAAGCTCTGGCTGCATCTGGAGCAGGTTCACTCTACCTGACATCTCAATCAGTGACTATTGTGTTAGTGACACCTTTTTGTGAAGGCAATGACTGGGTCTGTAGAAAAGCAGTACGGAAAAAAAAGTGGAAAAAAGAAACAAATGCACCAAAAAGGGTGAATACAGTACCATTAAAAGATAACAATCCTGTCTACTCTACATATACTCTAAAGCTACTAAAGCTACTCTAAATATAGGTTAAAAAAATGAGAACTATGGCTAAGTTGCTCACTTTTAACAGGCAGGCATTAAAAAATGCACAAATAACAGTTATATAACCAAAAAAGTACCATTTTTTCACTTGGACGCTGAAAGCTGCTGCCTTCCATTCAGCAGGATCCAGGCTGTCAAATTCCCAGAGTTAGATAATCAATCAGTATTACAAGAAACTAAAGGAAAATGGTTGACCCTGCTGGGAAATGACAAGGGCTCATACACATCTCAGATCCCTCATGTGGTTTGCTCATGGGGGGAAGTCAGCCAGCAGGTAAGGGACAAAAAGAAGCTGCACATTGCACATACTCCAGAGCCACACTGCACCAAGGGCCCCAGTCCTCAAAAACCTCCAAAAGGACAGTAAGAGAATTCCTGTAAGCACTTACCAGTAGGCAGGTCCCATACATCCTTTTATGCCTGGGGCCCAAAATCAGTAATTTGTGTTTGGCCTTAATCAGGCTGTGCAAATGTGCACATTAATTTAAGCCCCAGTTATGAAGAGGAGATATGTTAACTATACAGAATAGTCATTGCCAGAAAAATACATGAAAATAGTGGATGAGAGAAAGACCTATATGCTGCAGAAATTCTTGGTTCATACTTCTCCTCTAATTACCAACTCAGTGAGTGACCCTTTGTTTTTCAGGTCACTCCCCAAGTTATATATTACATGTTTCCTTTGTTCCAGGACCTTTAATTCTTTTCCAGTGTTGCAGAATTAACTGGACAGGGTTCTTAATCTTGTCTCTACAAAGAACTTGTTGTAATTGCAATGAATGCTTTCATTTTGCTGGTGTCTGAAATACGATTTGCAGTGGAAGGGGGAGTGAGGGTTGATGCTAGTCCCATCATTAATAACATTCTTGCAGGGATTGTAGTGGTGGGAGTAAAAAAGCCCCAAAGCTTTTATATAATAACAAGCATGTGTTTGCACGTGAGCTGTTCCTTTAAGAAGCCTTGGGCTAGCGGAAGAAGGGGGATCTGGAGGAAAGGCAGCGCTACAGCTGTAACATAGGGCAGAGGTTAAATCTGTTGCCATTTTTATTGCAAGTATGGTCACTGCATACTCACTCCCTGAAGGCTTCACTGAATTAGAGGTGTTTGCCATCGGCACTGCCTTGCTGGTAGAAGGTAAGCTCGGTGCAGGATATCAGCAGAAATAAGGTTTTTACCCTAATTACTCCTGGTGGGAGGGGGAAAGAAAACCGAAGCATTCGCAGTACATTGACCAGAGGTGGTTACTGTGGCTATGTCACCAGTATTTCTTGTGAGTAAATGAAGGTGAACTACAAGCTGTTTGCACTGAAGATCCCTGTGGCAGTGAAGTACCTGCTACATAGCTTTCTTAATGAGACTTTGGGATGCAAGAATTTGTTGTTGACTTTTAAAGGCAATTTTATCGTTGTATGGGGAACGGTGTTGGAATGACCAATAATCTCTCAATAAAATTGAGCTTCTTGTTTTGTGGGCTGTGATAGTTGTTTTAGAATCAAAGATGATAGGTCCAAAATAACCTGTTAACTGTTGGCATATATACAAATTGCATTGGTAGCACTGCAATTAATGTCTCTTGGATAAAAGTAAAAGCCAGGAATATACTTGCATGAGATTCAAGAGCTCTCATGGCATTATGAAGCAAAAGCTGAGATAGGATACCGTGTTCATTTAGTTGATCCAATGCGGGCTTTTCGTAAGGCATGTGCCGCTTCACTGAGAGACTGTAGCCAAACTGAATTTGTATCTACCTGGCAGCTAGTGAAGGACAGGCATGTAGCTAGGATTATTAGGCGTAAGTCAGCAGCATCCCTGTTGAGCTACATCCCAGTCAGGGCCAGGGACTCCATCCCTGCAGAGCGTTGCTCAGCTGGGGAAACAGGGATTGTGAAGCGCAACCGTAGAGGGGGAGAAGCTGTAAGCACCATCAGAATGGGATAAATGCTTATCAGCTCACCACATGAATGTGGAGCTTGGGAGAAAGGAGAATGCTCCCCCTTTTCTTGCAGGCAAGCTCAGCTGGAAGGCAGCATCATATCTGCTTGCAAAAGAAAGCTGGAAGAGCTGTGCCTGGAGCTCTTCTGTAGAAGAGAGAGAGAGAAGAAAAACCTTTTCCTTCTATCCTAAGCAGAGAGTTCAGGTCTAAACCAGGCCATGAGCATTAAGCCATCTGCAGGGCCTGGCAGGGCCTGGCATGACTTTGCACTTCATTACTGAGGGGTGAGAAGCGGCAGGAGGACAGGCACGCAGCCGGGTGCTGGCAGAGCCTGACAGCCAGGGTCCTGCTGGGGAACAGCTGGCTGCGGCACCACGGACCTACCAGCCCTCACCTGCCCACGTTCCCTGGGGCTGCAGCCTGCCGGCGACCTCCTGCTGCTGAACTCCAAGCAGAATACCTGCTGGTAGCTCTCACCTAAACTAGATGTCATCTAACACATTTATGCTTTACCAAACACAAGTATTTTCTGTAGGGTTTTAGGCAGAATGTGCCCAATGGACTTGGCAGTAAAACTTCATCTTTTCCGTCTGACTTAGAAGATCAAACTGAATAAAGATTCATTCACTTTCTCAAGGCTCTGAGAGAAAGGCAATGAAGACCTCCTATTTGTGGCAGCTTCTAAGTGCAGTTTGCAAAAAAGTCCTGTGGAAGAATTAAAACCTTGCATTCACTTTATTAGCTGGACACATCTGCTGTCCCAAAAATTAACGTATATTTTTTTAACTGAGTTCTCTATTTGTACACTCACTGATGGCCTTCAAGAATGCAGAGTGGGTTGAAGCCTGGGGCTTCCAAAAACTGGGGGAAGATAAAAGAAATTTGATCTATTAGTAACTCTTTTGCTACTACTCTAAATATGGTCACAACATGCCTCTCCTAAGGGCTTCACTGCATTTGGGAGGGTTGGCAGTAGTTTTATCCTGTGGGTGGGAGGTAAGCTGGCAGGGAAGAATAAGAACAGCAGATCTCAAATGGCTTCAAGTGTTTCTCCTGGAAATATTTTCTTGTGTGTTGTGTAATGAAAGGCGCACATCAGCTGTTACTATGGTTATGCCATTAATGCAATTAAGGTAGGAGCAGGATTTCTGACTGACAAAATCATCCATCTTGTGTAACTGCAGAATTAGGACAATAAGCATAAGTAACTACACTGCAGAATTAGAGGATATGGGTTTTTTCTGTGCTACATCATTTCTCTTTCCAAGAAGAACACAAAAGACATACTGCCTCTCATCTTACTGAGATCTGGGATGTTGAGTCAGAGCCTCATCAGAGTTAAAACAATTCAGCTAATTCATCTTGAAAAGGACATTAAAGGACAAAGCTTGAGTTTAAACCAGAGAAGAACATGCTTTCAGGCTGGCACAGCTCTGTGTTGCGCGAATACTTAGAGCTGCTTGGATGCTCCTCTCTGAGGACTAACATTAACTTATTTTTTAAATCTACCAGTGACTGCTTTTTATAATTAGATTATTCCTTTCCATGTATAGTCTATTGACGGAGGGCAGTAATAAGATTGAGCTGGTGTGATTCAAGCACTGTCTACACTAACCTTAGACAGAAGCCCAAAGGGACTCAGGCTGACTGAAACACGTCTGAGGAGTTTAAACACAATAGAATGTTACAAATGATAATACAGCCCATTTCCCTACCAAAGACAGGCCTGGGGATATGTGCACCAGCAGCATGTGCTGGCTGTCTGCCCTTCTGCATATCCCTCAGCTCTGACCCATGTGTTCCTGGATGGAGCTCAGCAATGAGGTTTCTCTATTAAAACAAAAGTCAGAATACAAGTAAGATTAAAGCATTTCTGCTCTGCATGACTAGGCATATCCCCAGTGCAGTATGAAGCATTGGCTTCAGCCGTCATCTGTGACTTCTCTGCTGAAAGTCTCTGTAACTTGTATGATGACTGTGACTACTGTCTATATACATTCCCTGTGCATAACTTTCCACGGTAATTACTATTCTCTCATTAAAGAAAACAGCAGTATCATTATGGATATTTCCCATTTCTAGTCGAATCACACCAAACAATTCTGTGTTTCAGCCCTGCTTGGCTTCTGTCTGAATGGCTTGACAATTATCTCTTTCCGAAAAATCAAAGAACTCCGAACACCCAGCAATCTGCTGGTACTCAGCATTGCACTGGCCGACTGCGGGATCTGCATCAACGCGTTCATCGCTGCCTTTTCCAGCTTCCTAAGGTATATCTTCTTCTTCCTAAAGAAGATATATCAAAATTAACAGCTTAAGTTCTAAGAGGTCAAATTAAAACAAATTATTCTCTAGTATACCACCTAACCAACCTTTTCATTCTTTCTATTTGAAACCACAAAATGAATCTCTATATAGATCTACCAAGCAAGAAAAACATAGACTTTACTGAATATAATCACTTGCAGATTATAAAACTGATTATAAAAGACATTTAATCAGGCAGCTTTACAAGTGGTTATAGTAGAAGCTGCCTGAATATCGAAACAGTAGTACATTTTAATTTGACTGAACCTCTAGATTGAACCCAAATTTATTTTTAAGTCTTTCTGGGTTTTTCATGAACCTTTCCATTAAAGCACTTATTTGAGAAATTTGCCGAAAATGAAAATGCCAATCTTTAGCAGGGAGTTTGTATCAGTTGTGACACATTTCATTTTCCACATTGTCACACATGTCAATCATTTAATCAGAGGACAGAAACAATATCAAGCCTTTCAGTGAATAATTACAACAAACAAATCACATGCAAATCATACTCAAAAAAAAAAAAAAACCAAACAAAAACCTTATAGAATAGCTGATGAATAATTCTGCCTTACTACCATATTTTTAAACCCCGGAAATACTTCTAATAGAGAACAGAAACACATTTCTAGACACAATGTGACCATTTTATCCTCCCTTAATGAATATAAAATCATTTTTGTAAATTAGTAATTCAAGAATAAGCTCCAATGAGGCCTTATTCAACATTATTTTACTTCCTGTATAGGTCACTCTTGTTCAGACACTTATGTCTTACTGGAGACAATAAAGATGCCTTTACTGAGCTGTAGCTGTCCATAAGAAGCTAAGCTTGAGAAGCTAAGGTCGATCTATCAAAATAGGCTTGGTTTTAACAACTGCAGGACCTTTTCTCTTAAATGGGAGCAGAAGTTTCCCAGCTTCCCAAGCATTCAGCAGTCTCCTGTTCAACAAGACTTTCAGGAGTAGTCTCCTAATGAATTATACTGTTGCTCTGTAAACATATGACAAAGTACTTTGCTGAATATTTCTACCTCACAGCCAGCTTTATGAGCATAAGAGTCAGGTTAGATGAGCAGAGAGAGAAGAAAAGCCATGGCTTCTTACCATGGCTGACCAGGATATTGAAAGCCCATGTCAGCAGATGTGACATGAGATTATCACATGGTTCTTCTCATTTTATGTCTACAAAGACATTCGGAGGCCTCAGACTTGCTATCAGGAATATTTTTATTTATTGTGAGCTCTCGTACTGTGTTGCATGGTGAACACTGGCTTTCCAAAAGGTTATGACTCATTTGCTTATATTCACATGTTGACAAATCGGTTGCTCCCAGTGGGTGCAAATTTTGAAGATATAGATAATTGGATGAAACAAAGATTTCAAATCAAAAAAGCAACTTTCCAATACTCAAATTAAGGGTTAATTTTCTTCTCCAGATTAAGAATTAAAATAGCTGTTGTACTACATCGGCCATCACAGCAAGGATAAACGATGGCAAATAACTAAAAACAACCACAGTAACATTTTTCTCAATGGTTCTCGGACTTAGAAAACATGACAAAGGCTATCATCATTTTACCCTTGCAATAAATACACTTCCAAACATGTCTTCACCTTCTTCTATCATTTTCTTAACATACTTCTTGTTTGTTGGCAGATACTGGCCCTACGGCTCCGAAGGCTGTCAAATCCATGGATTTCAGGGTTTCTTGACAGCACTAGCCAGCATTAGCTCCAGTGCTGCTGTTGCCTGGGACCGGTATCATCACTACTGTACAAGTAAGGGATACAATTTACCTAGTAACCTTACCCAGATCCTGCTATAACACAGCTTGCTTACGTTTCAGAGAATCAAAGCAAGCACATATTTATTATCTGAGTATCTTATATGTAAGTTCATTTATCTTATACACTAGAGATAGAGCAAATAAACAATCTGTCCAAATGACCTCTTCCCGTAGAGGAGGCACTAACCAACCACCTTCAGGACATATTTTCTCTTACACATCACATCCAAGTTGTGTCCCTTTTGCCATACTTCCGCTTTCCCTATAAGTAATCTTCAAAACAAAATCCAAGCCAAAATACAGCTCCTCATATTGAAGAAAAATTCATGCACCTTCGGCTACCATCCAATGCCCTGCTCTGTACCGAACAGATCTTCATGCCCATACAGAGCTTACTAATTACAGATAATTTTGGTGCACGTAGAGAGCTGCCTGCGCAGAGACAGCAGCTGGAACATAGCCCACTGGCAAAGCACTTCTGCAGAGCTACAATCTTGCACACAGAGCTCAGCAGCCCCATTGTGCGACAAACAAGCACTTTGGGGTACAAGAGCCATTGGTAAGGTCTGTTCTGCATTCCAGATTCCCTTATGAAGACTGGAACTTCATAGATTTGTTCCTAAGCAAGGAAAAAATTATCTGCAAGTTTCAATAAAAGCAGCAAAGCTATTTTTAAGTACTAATAATTTTGATTTAGGTGAGCGTTTGAAAAGATTGGCAGATATGTGGATTTATAGAGATAGATATGCTCTGTTTTATCACAGAAACTCTTCCCAAACTTTGGCAGCACTGCATTCACACGAGTGGAAATTCCTGCTGAATTAGGAATTCAACAGGTTTTGGTGCCTGTAGAGTCTGCTGGGATTCATGCTGGAAGTCCAGATGTGCTCCAGCCACCACTGTTAGTGGGGAGAACAGGGGAATAACTTCTCTTGGCACAGAAGTCAGGAAGAACAGCAAAGGGCATTATCATCTGCTGTAAAACAAAACAGCAGCCTTGTAAGCACTGGAACTTGCAAAACCTGCTTTCTTGTGAACATGGTGCACAGGGATGATATTCACCCTTGTCTAATAAGATAGATTTGTGCTGACTGCTTGTCCTTGTTTCAGCTGTAACAGCAGCTATGGGTGCTTACCTGGGGCATCACCTCTCTCCGAGCAATAACTTTCACAGTAAATGCAGCAGCTTAGTATCTGTCAGTCCCCACTTCTCTCTGTAGTATAATTCTAAGTAGCCAATGTTTTCAAAAGTCATCAGGAAAGGACTAAGTGACCAACACAGTGTGTACAATCCCACAGCCCTCGCTTGGAAAACTGGGAAAACACATTATGTGAAATGCAAGCTTATTCTGAAAGGACATCCTAGCACTCTGTAATGCTAGAAATGCCCTAATTCACATTATATAGTCATTTTGGCAGTCATGTGGGAGCTCTGGCACCTGGGAAAAATTGGTGAGGTCCTCCCATCAGCAGCTTTCATGTCTCCTGCTAAAGCCAGGCTTTTTCCAGAGTCCAGAATGAGAAGTCCAGAGCACCTCATGTGACCACACCATTCCCTAAAAAATTGTGTCCCTTTGGCAACGTTGATGGAGAAATGCAGCCCTCCTTTTATTGTGCTAAAGCACAATATTTACTAAATGAAAGTGTAAAAGCTGCTGAGCTGCAGTGCTTCAGTCCCCTCCACCACTGGCATCCTCACAGCCTCTTAGGCACAGTTTTCATAGGATTCAAGCAGCAGGTGGTAAAACACACCCAGAGCAGACAACAAACGTGTTCAGTGAAGACCCTGTTGAGGGTGGAAAGGTCGCCAACTTTTTGTTCTGTGACTTTTGTCAGGAATTTCCTTGCCTGTGAAAAAGAGAAAAATGTGGGTTTGGCTTTTTTTTTATGTCCAAAGGCCCCAGATAATGCAGACAGTAAGCTAAATCCATACTAACACCCTTTGGACACTAAAATGTGTTTGGAGCTAGAATAGGGGCATCTGTATTTTGCAAGAGAGAGCCTGAAAATAAGCATGTCTTTGGAAAGACATTTTACTCTCTGCAACATTGGCTCTGATGCTTTTATGTCATGCCCTCCTCCAGTCAAGAGCATACTACATTAAGAGCACAGGCAGAGAGACCCTAAGGGCACAAGCTTCTTTACTTTGCTCAAATTGTTACTTACTGATGGCCAAACATTGCTTCTTTTAGTGAATACTTTGAACAGCAAAACAAAAAATAAAACTAAAACAAAAAAGCCCTTAAAGCCCAGAAGGTTTTAAAAGCTCATGCATGCTCTGTGGTTATTCCAGTAAAACCAGCCACTTCTGGTTTCATCCTTCACATGTTGATCGAGAACAAGATTAAATCATCTTTCATAGATCTGATATCCCGAGGCTCCAGGCTATATGTGTTCTCAATCCATACATTAAACTCCAGCTGACACTGGTGTGAGTTTGCATGCTGGTACAGAAGGTACAAAATATCTCTGCCTAAAAAACAAAGCTACCAACCTATTTATCTTCATTCCCTGGGAACTGGTACTCTTTCCAGACTAAATTACATCAATGTTTTTGTTATGCCCTAACAGTTTCCCAATAAACCCTTTCTTGTGACATTCCTCTGCTTGACACTTGATTATCCACTATCCAAGCTTCTGAGGAAGAAAGAGCTGATGAGAGTGTGAGAGATTACTAAGGTGGTGAGAAAAAAATGGGACTTCTCAACCAGTTCTGGAGTCTAATAACACAAAAACATTCACCAACATCCTGAAAACTAACCCATTTTTTTAATTAGTTTGATTTGAAAGTCAGTACAACCCTTGCAGACGTAGTGCTAGCCTTTAAAGTGTATCGATAACTAGATATGTCATGCGTCAGAAAAGAGCTTGATATTGATTGGCATATGGAAGAAAATAGTATGACCACCACACATGACAGAGACAGTAGAGTTTCAAAACATCTTATGCTCCTCCCTCTTTCTTTCTTCCTCCCAGGCAATCATGCAGGCCAACTCTCTTTTCATGCCCCAAACACGTCTTTAGGACCTATGGAGCTACATTCACAGCAAGGAGGAAAAAACAACATAAATTTGCAGTCTGAAAGTCTCTACAAGAGGGGAAAAGGCAGGGGAGTCTGAAGGGTTTGAATGTCTACCACTAGAAAGATGGGGAAATAGATAATTGTATTTCAAAATCTAACCAGTAGGGATGGAAGGGAAAAAACAGAATCGGTTTTATGTTAGTGCCTCACAGCACAGTATGAAAGGGCAAACCCTGAGGAAGCTGTCTACCAACAGCCAAGCATTCAAGAAAGAAGACGACATTTTGTATCGAGGCAGACATTGTTAGTTCTCCCTCCCTGGCCACTGAAACGAGGAAAACATCCTGGATTACATTCTTAACATAGTAAGGGAGGAAGGAAGCATCAGCCTAGGAGGTCTCACTGGAGCAGGGATCAGGCAGGCTGGTGGACAGTCCAGGGGATCAGTAACCTGAAAGCAAGCAGACACCTACCACGGAGACATCTTTGCTGAAGGCATTTCAATCTAATGCTCACTTCATTTTAGCGAGAAGGTAGCATTCTGCCATCAGCAGCTTGTGGAGAGGGGGAAGGATCCTGGTCAGGTTTTTTTCCTTTCCTAACCACGGCATACAGATCCAGTTTTAAAAGAAAAGAAAAAAAAAAGAACTCTATCAGATTTTACACTTGCATTTAAGAATTAGAGGAAATGGAAAACCTGAAGTGATTTATGTCAGTACTTTTCTCATTATTACAAAAGAGAAGGCGAATAAAATCAGCAGGGATTTCACAGCAGCATTTCATTTCAAGTAGAATTGCAGTGACTTTAATCTAATCCTTAGCATTCAATGAAATCCAGGTTGTTATGTCAGTATTCAAAGATTAGCAAACTGCCATTTGCTTCAATTGCAGCTGTCAGATCTGTCAAATTAGGATCAAGTGCTTACCTCCTGTCACACTTACTGCAGCCACCCTGCCACATTTCCTTCCTATAGTCTTGTACCTGCGTCAGTTTTCCCTGACAAAAATGCCAATGTTTATGCAGCTCTTGCATTTCCACTGAAGCAGGAGGTAATTGCCAAGACAGCTTTGTGATCACGGAGAACCACAGCAATAAAATCAATGGAGTAAAACAATACCTTTACTAGGTTATTTTAAAGAGCTTTTCCTAATACTATGCACAAAAGAAGCTATTACGCAGCGCAGCTTCCTCATTCCTACAAAAAATGAATGACTGTGAACACCGACTGATGCCTTTCACACTGCAGATGAAGTAGGCACCAATACCTGTTTTACTTATGACTGATAAGCATTTTCCCTTGTAAGATACTCAGATATTTTTGTATTTGACAAACTTTGCCAATTTTGAGTGATGCGTACATGAAAGCCTGGTACAAGCCATATTGTTCTGACATACACCAACCATTATAACTTAACCATTTGCAAGAATGAGGAAAAAGGACTTCTCCCTTTATCCTAGAAATTCCTTTTATCCTTCTGTTTGAGAATTTCCTTTTGAACACCAGCCTGAGATCTAGCTGAAAGGTAGCCACTGTGACAAAGATTTGTTTTCTCTTTCTGTGAAAACTGGCAAAACTTTAACGCATTTACAAATCTACCAAACAAAAAAAAACCAAACAAACATCTAAATCCATAAGTATCCCCACCAACTAGAGATGGAGAAATAGTTTATTATTATGCCACTATAAACTCTCCAACATAATCAAAAGGATTAAGGTTCCATCCTCCATTTTAGCACTTCCTAAAATTTTAGATTTTGACATCACAATTTAAGAATTCATTAACGATGGGGGGTTTTGTTTGCAAGAGTGAGCTCTTTCTGTTCCAAAGCAATTACAGAAGCTGTTTTAAATCCCCTGTCTTAATATTTCACTGTATGGAAAAGAGAAGCTTTCCTCTCGCTTTTCAAGGAGAGAAAGACAGAGTATAGGAGTGATGAGACTTCATAGGACCAAACCGCCATCTCTGGGCCCTAATTAGGAATTATACCCTTAAGCATAAGCTGAGGCACATACATACACATTTAACTGAATTAGGATCTACATGGCTATTACATTAAATTCTATCAGGTCAAAAAAAAAAGGCATTTATGGTAAAGCAAAGGCCTGCTGTGCACAAAACCAACTGAGCTGCTCTCGACTTGCTCCCTGCTGTCAGCCCTCTCTGAGGAGGACATTTCTTGCCAACTGAATGGAGCACAAGTCTTTTACTGCTCTTGCTCTGAAAGTAACTTTTTCTGGTTAAAACTAAAATAATGTCAGTGTTAATTTTATATTCATACACATTTAGGAACCTCTGATATGCCATTTAATGTTTTCTGGAGGATCAGTGGGCAGCTGATTTCACCGGCACTTTGCAAAAGGCCAAATCCAGAAGGAAAAGAATAGCTTCATTGGTTCTGATTCTCTCCTTTTCTAATGCCCAAAATAGGTGTCATGGGTTCAGCAGTAGCAGCAAAGAAAGAGAGGAGAGTGAGTGAACGAACGAACTGGCTTAAACCACGACAATAGGACTCCTTAAGTGTGAGGAGACAGAACATATGAACTCTGCCCTAGAGATGAGCTTCCCAAGTGCAGGCTGTCCTGATGCCAGACTTCATTATTGCATGATGGTCCTTTTACGCTACATCTAATGAGAATATGGCATTCCCTAACACCCACGGAAAAGTAACTAAAATTAACCATTTCTTACAGTTTATCATAGAGGAGGCACAAAAGTTAAAGCAAAAAATTAGGAAAACGCAGGGAAAAAAAGAAAGCAAATGGAAATTGAGAAGTGTCAGCTTGCTGTGCTCCCCACAGCCCTGGCAGGCATGTAGACCTCCCCAGCTACAACAGAAGGGGAACTGAGGCAGGGCACTGCCAGCCCAAAGCATAGAGAGCTTTCCTGTGGAGTGTCCCATGGGCTGCACTTTTCCTGTTAAGAAACTGTACATAGAAATCTTCACTAAACCCACTCTTGACAGAAGATATTTGAAAGCCATTTCAGCAGCAGGCCAAGCAACTTGCTGCCTGCATACACCCCAGCTGGTAGCACACGGGGCCAGAGGAAAGATGTGGCAGCAAGAGCCTGGGCACCATAAAATACCCTAAAGTTGGTGGGAACCCATTGGAGCAAGAGCTTCTCCTGCAAGGTGAGAGCAGGGAAGGTGAGATTCTCACCAACCACTCCACGCACGCATGCAGGCAGCTGAATCAGCTGCTGTCACCCACAGGCTGCCTTCAGTATGCCACCAACACTGTCCCAGCAGTTGAAGGCAAATTTTGCCAATGCAAGCATCATTCACTTACATGGAAAGATACGTAAGGTGCCGGCATGTGGCTATGACCTAGGCACTGGAGTGCCTCGGTCAGAGCTCATCGTGTTTCAAGACCTTTATAGTACTGGAGTAGTCTTTGAAGTGAAAAGATGGGGTGGAAAGAGAGAAAAGTCTCTGCCGCAAGATACCAAGAAAAACAATTGGTATTCACTATTTTAAGGGATTTCTGAGGAAAATAACCCAAAAGACACTACGCAAAAGCAAGCAACAAGATTTAGGTTGTTTTTCTCAGACTATCAGGAGGGCTTACCACTTACAAAATTGTATTTCTAAAACAATAACGTGGGCGTAGAGGATTTTGATGTGGAGGATTTTGAGCTAAACCGGCTGCTGGGAGAGCTTTAAGGGGTCCGTGCCCTTCATCTCCACACAATAAAGCTACTTTTGGCATGAACTTGGTTTAAAAGAAACACAATTCAGATCCAGGTTTCAGTGCAGCTACTTATGATAATGCCTTTAAAATTAAGCTAGACTGTGTAAAACACAAAACAGACCTGACAGATTGTGTAATAAGCTTTGTCCTGACTGAATTTCAAGTTACGCTTGTGTAAAGCCAATCTACAAGAACCACTATGTAGAACACAAATGGACAAATGAATAAGTGGAAAAGGAAACCTTACATGAGTGACAACTCAAACATGCTCATTTGAGCATACACCAAAATATGATAGAGTTCTGAATGATGCAACTTAGACTACACTGCTTCTTTGAACTGGGACATTAAGAATAATTACAAGTTACTAAAAAGTTTTACTCATATTCCTAGTTCCCTGAATCAGGAACTATCCTTTTTTATTCATCTATATCATTCTAGAGTCCTCTTATGTCAGTACTAAAAAACAACATTTGAGCCTTTGTAGCCCCAGTGTATCCTTTACGTAGGAATCATACAAAAGACAGATATTAGTCCTTACTAATCATTCTTCACTAGTAATTATAAAATAATGTTTTAAATGATGAAAAAATCAGAATATTTATTGGTAATTGCCATAGTAAAACTTATAGTAAAAAGGATTTTTTTTTACTTTTCTCTTGGTATTTATTCTCTTGGTATTATTGGTATTCAAACTGCAATGTGTACACCTGGTTTTTTCCATAACTAATTTTTGAACACCTGCAACAAACCATTTTTCCAGGTTGATCTTTTAGTGCAATTCAAACTAATTCTTTTCCCTGAAGAACCTCAGTAAGAAGAAAAGTGGCAGAGGTAGAATCAGCATCCTTGTAAAAGGGCAATTTCACTAACACATGTACCTTATCATCCTTCTTTAAAATACACAAGGACAGTAAAACACAGAACAGCTACTGCAGAGTTTGCAGTTCTTCCTGGAGTTGCTGCCTTATGGGACGCTTTCCATCCACAAGACAGCCATGTCCCACCCCATGACAGGGCCTCACCCCATGCATCCCACCTCCAATCGTTCACCTTTCTGAGAAAGGTTAGAATTGGCCTGAACCTTCCTGGCCTGCTGTCATAATGCTGCTGTTAAGGGCGGACAAAAAGATCACTTCCCAGCCTCAGTGAAAATTCCATCATTACTTCTCCCTAATGACAGATTTGATTAGAAAGGAGTAATGGGAAAAGTCGCTATGCTCCTCGCTGGTGCAGCTTGCATCATGGGCTGTTCAGCATGGGCATGATTACAGATGTTAGCTTCAGTAACAAAATTATCTCAGCCATTTTAGATGCAAGCAGTGAGGCTAACACAATATCCTGCAGCAGCAGGGAAGTCTGCCTGCCTTCTCCCTGAAGAAATACTTCTTGTGTCTTCTGAAGTTTCCAGTCTTTCATTTCATTCATTGACCTATTCCCATGAGATTTTATGGGACTAGATGAGATAGGCACAAGTGATTTCTTCTTTATTATTATATAATTACTTTATTACAAAATTACTGATGTTGAGCTTCACATTTCCTGTTCCGGGCTAAGTAATGATGTTAAGGGCAAAATAATTTGACCAACAGTATTTTTAGAACAAGATCTTTTATCAGGTTGTGTATATATATTCATATAGATATTGATGAGCAGCAATTTTAGAACAGGGTACATTTCACATCCACACATACCCTGCACTCCTGAAAGGGCAGAAAGGAAGTAGGCAGAGGCTGGAGAGCGTGTGCAGACTCACATTTCTGATCTGACCCACACCCTGCAGCAGAACTCTACTTCTTTGAACAGTATTTATCGTATCCCCCTCTTCATTCTGGTCTCCGCCTCATCTGAATCTTTAAAACACACCCTCAGAATATAAGAATATGGTGTCTGTAACAGCAATACGATACAAAGCTGAGCAGCAATACAGCATTCGTCTAAGTAAAGCACACATAGGGGAAGTACAACTTGCTGTTTCCTAGTCTAAATTCTCCCTTCATATTCTGGGTTGATTTTGTCATACTCAGGTCAGCTTCAGGCTACAAAACACAGACAACTGTTTGTTGGCAGTTGGCACTTGGCTCTGGCCCCACAGAGCTGGACAGCTTTTGCCAGTGGTTTAATTCCAGGCACGGAGACCCCCTTTTCTCTTCCCGCAGGGAGCAAGCTGCAGTGGAGCACGGCCATCTCCATGGTGGTGTTTGCATGGCTGTTTGCTGCCTTTTGGTCCATGATGCCCCTGCTGGGGTGGGGGGAATACGACTACGAACCCCTCCGAACCTGCTGCACCCTGGACTACAGCAAAGGGGACAGGTGAGGGCCAGGGACAGCTCCTATGGGAAGGAGGGATGTGGCTGCCATCCCCTGGGGTGGCCTTCGCAGTGCACCAAAGCCCGCAGCTGTCCCTTAACACTGCTGCTGGGCCAATCTTCCTGCCCAGGGGCTGGGGCAAGGCAGGCACAATTTGAGGCTTCCTTGACTCACATGGTGGCATGTGGGACCATCTAAAGTCAGCTTTTGCGGTGCTCAGGTTTCTGCTACTTCCTTGCTCATCTATAAGCTGTGCCTTTCCTGGGTTTAGGACTTAAAACTCTTTCAGAATGGTTCTGGTTTTATGCAGTCCAGCACAGATGTCTGAGTAGGGATGCTTGGGTTTACAAACCGAACACCCAAGGTGATTTTCAACAATGCAATCAGTCCCACACACAACAGCATGGCATGACTTAACCAGCCTTCAGCAAAAGCATGTTGACAAAACCGGTTGGGCAATTAAAAAAAGAAAAAACAAACAACTAAATATTTCCAGCAGGTTTACAGAGATGCTCTGGAGAAGAATTAACAACCTCTTTTTTTTTTCCCTCCTCACCCTTTCCAGAAACTACATCACATTCCTTTTTGCTTTGTCCATTTTCAATTTCATGATCCCGGGCTTCATCATGCTGACAGCCTATCAGTCTATACACCAGAAGTTCAAGAAAACTGGGCACTATAAGGTAAGAAAGCTTCCTCAGCCCTGCACCTACTTTTCCAAAATAAGGCTGCATCCACTAGAGACAAAGTCCTCAAAGAATGACTTTTTCTTTTTTCCTGGGCAGTTTGGCTCAGCGTCCTCTGTGCTAACCCCCCAGTGTTATTACTTGAGAGTAGCACAACACAGATGGGGACGCCCAAGAAGTCTGTGGGAATTCTATCCTTAGAGATTTCAAGATTTGACCAGCCAGCCACATCTGTCCCAGCCTAGCTCTTTAAAGAGTTCCCCATCAAAGCTGGGGTCAGGCCCTGAGGATTCCCCTCCACCAACAAAGGTCCAACTCTTGTCACAAACCAAACAGACAGCACAAAGAATATTCACTAATAGCATATTTATATTTATCTAGAGAAACTGCGCAGGAAGGGTCATTATTTCCTGCTTTGCTACAGGCCATTAACTTGTCACAGGGGAAGTCAGCCAGAACATCAGCACTGTAAGGAATCATGCAGGCACCCCCTGAGGGAAGGACCTTCCTATACATGCTGTGCTTTCACTTGGCTGGGGAAATTCAGAAATCTTTATGAGCTGGAAACAAAGGAATTGCTCTGGTGTGGCAGGTTTACGGGAATGGAATGTTGTGACTATGCAAGTTGCTTCCTTAGGTGCAGGCTCTACAGTCTGGGGCACTATGCAGAGCTGGCAGGCACAGCCTGACCCCTGCACTCAGTGAAGACGGTCACTTCTCAAGGGGGATGTTACACCAGCAAAGAGACAGGCAGACTGGTTTGTAGCTGCCTGGAATAAATACATGCACCCTCCATGAGAATTACCTGAACAGTTCTCAGTGTTTACTGTTATAAGTCTACTGCATTTTTTTCCAGTGTGTTTATGCAATAGTGTGTCATTTCTCCCCTACAATATTCTCTGGCTGTGCAGACTAGTTACAATGCAGAAAATTTAAGGATTAAATTATGACTTCCTCATCATTAACGTAAGATACATGGGAACAGCTGGCTGTTCACACCATGGATAAGGCCCTAGCATAAAGGACCGAAGAATCATACTACCACAACACAAATGCCACTACATGGATCTGTTGCACTGCCGTAGTAGGCTTCACACAGTTTGTTTGCCTGCAAGACCCTCTAAGAAGTCAGCAAAATGTCATTCTTTTTTATCTGTTTTCAACTTTCCACACTGCCCTTCCTCCTCAGCAGCAATTACCAGCCACGGCTTCTATGTCCAGAGCACACATTGATCTAACTGATCTGCCACAAGGTGCTTTTCACTTCTGCCCAGGAGCAACTCCATTCCACACCCACCCCTCTGAAACAGGGCTTTGGGGCTTGCAGGCAGCCCATGATGCAGAGGGAGCTGCACTCCCTCTGACTTTGACAGCAAAGCAGCAATGATATGGCATATCCTGCTGGCTGATCCTCTCCTGCTGCTGAGCACAAACCATGGTCTCTTAGGATCTGTTCTATCTGCTTGTTGCAGCGTGCAATTGTGAAACACGAAGAAATGCATTGCTCTTGTTTTTCAGTTTAATACTGGTTTACCACTGAAGACGCTGGTCATTTGCTGGGGCCCTTATTGCCTCTTATGCTTCTACGCAGCAGCTGAAAATGTGATGTTCATTTCACCAAAATACCGCATGGTATGTCTGTGCCACCAGAAGGAATTCAAGCGGTGACATTCTCCTTGCTCTCCTCTCTCCATTCCTATAGAACAACGCCAATTTACTCACAAATGGGTTTAGTTGTTATAACATATATAACAAGTAGATTGTTTCCTCAAACATTCTGTTCATTTACTGCTTTAAGGCAAAACAGCTAAGCACAATGATATAACATGCATTATAATGCTTTGATCAAACAACAGTTTCAGAAGTCAGGGGTTTTACTTTAGCTCTCAGGGGTCTGTAGCCTGTGCTGCTTCATGGTTCATAGGAGCTTTTTCTGTCCTTCCCAGAGTCAAGTACCAGCTCCATATTTTCAATTTTGAAGAGACTGTTTGTCTCATTCATTTTTCTAATACTTCTCTGTCCTCAGGGAAGCTACAATTGATCTCTGCTAACATTATGCCACCTTCTTTTTTTCCCTTTTTCCTATGAGTCCTGGCTCCAAAGCTGCCTCTGGGACTCACATCAAACCTTTTAACTTTCATTCAGTCCCTAAGAATCAGCTCAGTTTCAGGTCACCAAACGCATGCCTGTACTTAGGAATTCAGTACCCCGCAGAAGATGTGTTAGAAGTTTCAGCGCACGCGCCCATCAGAAGGTGTCCACAGCACACCCTTCACTCCTCCTGAGTGTTTGTATTCACTCTCAACTGAAATATCCCAGTTTCAGCCAATGCTGATCTAAATTCTTCCTCCTGGAGACTACAATTTCCTGAGCAAGGGCCTCCAACTGACCAAATTGCTTTTGCCTGTCATCCCTCTGGGAGTAGCGAACTACTGGCATTGGAGACAGGCATTTGTTCGGTAAAGGGAAACTGAGCCTAGACTGAAATCAGCTCATTGGCTTCAGTGCATTTTCCTGTTAATAAATATTGTGTCTCACTACAGATTCCTGCTGTTATTGCCAAGACCGTGCCTACGGTGGATGCCTTTATATATGCCTTGGGGAATGAGAACTACAGAGGAGGAATATGGCAGTTCCTCACAGGACAGAAGATTGAGAAAGCAGAAGTTGATAACAAAACTAAATAACCCATTACAGCACTGAGCAAAATTAATGCAAGTGCATCACTGAAAGCAAAACTCTAGAGGAAACTGTGTGCATTCTGACGTGTACTTGCAAAGGTGGTTCCACATTGGAAAGGCCGTGCATTGGCTACAAGCAATAAAGTACTAAAAGTAAGACCTCCAGATAACTGTCCAAACCATCATGAGCTGCTTGTCAAACAAGCTGCCTAAAATCTGTGTTGATTGTCATCAGTTTCATTTTATATGTCATTGCAAATAAACTACATGCTGGGAAGCACTTTTTTTCCTTTTAAACTAACATAAAAGCTCAGCAAATTAACTGAAGCGGGATATTCATTTACCCAGCGAGACCTCCTCAAAGCAATCTGTACAGTTTGTCCATATGGTAATGTCTGGATTACTAAAAGATTAAAGGTATATCCAGTATTACACCACATGTCTGCATAAATAGCTCGTTCACTGAACAACACGTTTTCAATGCACCCAAAATGGGAGTTCCCAAATTTCCAGGGTGAATCTGCCATTCTAATTCTATAAAACTATTTTAGTAGGCATTTTACCCCAATAAGGAATATTAGCTTGGCTCCTATTCAAATGAATTGGTACGTGACATTCAGCTTTGTCACACACTAAACTGCATCAGATTTTGCAGCTGCCGCTTACCAGGAAAGTCAACAAGCTCATACTCCACCATAAAAACATTCATCTTTTTATCAAACACTGAGCAAAAACTAAAGGGAAGGATGGGTCCAATTCTGTTCTAAAAATGCCAGAAGAATAAAAATTAACTTCACATCTGCCATTAAATTCTCCTGTGTTCTACATGACTGAGAACAATCACCGAATCAGTTGTGACTAAAGAGTCTGAACAATTAAAAAGCCATTCATTGTATAATTCGCAGAATTCATATATATTTTTAACTATGAGAAATGTCCATTTTAAACATTTGCATTTGTGCATGCTGCTTACATTGCCTACAGGATGAAAAACTGTCAGTTAATATTGCCTGTTACTGCAAGATATGACTCAGAATGACATCTCTGGAAAAAAAATAGGCATGACACACAGAATACCAGAGACTGTGTGTACAAAAATCCAAACCTAATTGGTTCTTACAGGGATCGTACGGTTCATTTCCAAGCCTTGACAGTGAAAAAGCTTTTGAAGCTAACCAAAGAAAAGGCTGATTTGTGCCTGTGATGCTTCCCAACACATTAAATTGGTTGGGTATTGGTTACAAAAGGGTAAGGAAAAACAGTCGTATATAGGTTACAGAAGGGTAGATGGTGCAATCCTGGAAGCTAAACAATCAGCTGGTGGAAAGGACATTCCCTTGGTGGCTAGGGAGAGGAAATACATGCCATTTTGTTGCAAGCTGACCAGCAGAATCCTATTCAGAGAAGCGCGCTGGGGCTTGTGAAGCTCAACAGAGTCACCAAAAAAGCTGACAGAGCAGCGAATAACACCAGTACCAAATTATTCAGAATGATCACATCTAAAGCGGAGAGCTGAGACTTACATCTTAGGTACCCATATTATTGAGCAGATGACAAAATGTTTGCAGTGATAAGTGCAAAATAATGTGTATGAGGGCAAAATCACCTTTAACTAAGTATCTACAGTGACAGGCTCTGAACCTGTAATTAACGGGAAAGAGACCTGGGACCTTGAAATCATCATTTCACTTGTCAGCGGGGTCATACTGACAAATCCTAGCAGAATTCTAAAAACCACTAAAAACAGAATAGGAAACAAAAAGAGGACACATGGTCACACCACTTGAAAGCCACTGTGTTCACTTTTATGGAATAGGGCGCATAGTTTGAGGGTTATTTCAACTCAATGAGCATATAGATAAGCTACAGGGATAATCTAACATAAGGAAAAGTTTGAACACAATAGGAGAGTGCTGGCTCAGAAGGGGTAGCTGGTGAGGAGACCAAAGACAGACTTACTGAAGCAGGGGTTCAGATACCTTAAACAATGCTTCTCAATCAGTCAGGCCCACAACTGTCCCAGCCTAGGGGCTCCTTCATACCACTTACAAAGGCTCTTGAAGGAGTAAAGAGATGCAAACGAAGCATTTGAACAAACTGAGTTCATGATGCCTTGGGTGCTGACTTCCTAAGAAAGAGTGGAGAAAATGAGGCTGCTCATGGCTCATTTACCGGATGGTGGATCATCTCAAATTGAAGCAAACAAAAAAAGAGATGAAAATAAACATAAGCATTTCCAGGAAGCGGTGACCAAGGCAAAAATCCTCTTCTAGCTAGAACTAGTTCTTACCAGCAATTTATCCATATTAAGAACTGGATGACAACTTCTTACAAGTGCACCAACAAGCGTGCTGTCTTTCCTTCAGATAAATGTCTGAAAGCAAACTGCAGTGTATCAATAAGCCAAACACACAATTCCAGTTAATTACATAGTTTATTCTTAGCACAGTCAGCCTTTACCACAACAGCACTGGCCCAGTGCCCTCTGGCACTGCTGGTTTTCCAGAGCTGCCAATGAGTATCTGCTACCATCCTGATAAAGCCTGTCACAAAAAAAGCCCCATATCTAAAGTGGTTACGCTGAAGTGGGTTATGCAAAACCCCATTAAGTTTCCACACTCTGGAGAATCCCAGATGGCTATAAACAGGTTGTATATTACCCTGACCAAAGTACAGCCCAGGGTATTACACAGGGACTGGAAAACATTCCCATACAAGTAGTATCCCACCTACTACCCAAAAAATACCCCATAAAATACGGAGAAAAGTATAACCTTGGGATGCACTCAGCAACTCAGCTTAAGCCAGAACAGCCAGTCTGAACATCACTGATTAATACCTGTCCTGTCAGTAAAGACAAGAGCAGCTACAACCCACTTTTATAAATAATTAGATGGCACTTCAGAGTACTTCACATTAGCTATTGCAGCACTTGTTGGGGACGGTTTGGTCAATTGATCATGATCAAGATAGAAGAGGAAAACATGCCTCTCCTTAGTTGATACAGTATCCAATCACTCTTAACACACAATGATCTGCAGTATTATATCCAATACTACCACAACACCCTACTACCCCTCTTTACAGGAAGTCTGATTTTGCACATTTGCCTCACAGTGAATATTTTGATGCACTGATGAAGAACAGACTTCTGAAAAAGAAATAGAAGGCAATTTTTCCTCCTTACCCTGGACACAATCGGCATAATTTCTTCAGGTTTTCTTCCAGCAGACAGAAATGCCTTAAACCTTAAACAGCATCTCTTGCAGTCCTATTTTCAAGGCTATTAAACACCCACAACTCCAAATGAAGTTGCTGTGTCCTCAATAATGCTGCAAATCAAGGTCTTGCTGACTCAGCTTCCCTGCACTGCCCACACTTACAAACACCCTACAGTTCAGTATAGGAGAGTTGAGTTTTTCTGCAGCACACATTCTTCATATGCTCCATACACTTCCTGATGATTTTTTCCTAGCATCTGTAGCACATCTGATGACGGCATTACACACTGATTTGGGATTAAGGTCAGGGGAAGAATTAGGACTGCAAATTCACTCCTAGTCTGTCGTCTCACTACTTCGAATCACGTTACTGTAGAACAGTGAAGTGAGCTGGTTTTGTCACCACAGGGAAAAAAGCATTGCCAAATTCCTAAGCACAGGCACAAGTGCTAATGACTGGTATGGTTCACCAAGTTGGGATACAGAGACTCAACAGCAATGTGAGGTCCTTATAATATGATGACAGCAAGTGTTAATCACAAGTATTTACCCTTCCTGTCATGTCTCACTTCAATTTCTGGTCATCACTGGTTTCACTTGGAAGGATGCCTAAGCGGAGACTCACGCCTCAGCCTACGATACTGTGAGTTTGCATTTTGAAGTTAAAATGTAAAACTATTTTGTACTATCTGCCTTGTACACATATTCACACTTGCAGATTATTCATCAGAGAATTACAATCTATGGTCTGTATGAGCTACCCTGGACAGGCTAACACAGAAGACAGAAGGTGCTATGAAAACAGGCATTCCGCTTTCCGCAGAGAAAAAGGGAAGATGGACTTGTTGTGTTAAAATTATGCAGAATAATAAGAATTTTTAAATGGTGAAAACCTATGCCCACACATCTGGCTTAGGTGCTGCTTGGAAATTTGCTAGTGTAAGGTAATCTCTTGCATATTTTTAAAAGACAAAAGGATCCAATAATAACAGCAACAGAAAGCACAACAGTTCTAAGATCTCAATAAGATATAAGTTTGAATGATTATGAATACAATTAAAATTGTGCATGCAAGACTTCAGAATTATTTTTTAACACTTTAAGACCCTTGGATTTCCACGGGCAGAACTTCTTCCTGTGTTAGCAATGCATGAAGATTTCCAAAGCACGTTTTGTTCAGAATGCAACATCGGATCATAGATCTGTCAGAAAAGGAGAGCTAGGGCTGAGTGAAGGTGCAGTGCTGGCCTACAGATTTTGTTCATTTGAGCAGTAGACAAACTCAGGGCTCAGCCCCCTATACACTGATCAAAGAGGACTCCCCTGAACAATGCCAGAGAGGTGAGGCAAAGGGAACTGAACTGCTACCTTGAGATGGGCCCACAGTAATAGTTAATACAACTAAGAATTTTCACCTAAATATTGATTTCATGTTGAGAAGTATTTCAGATGCAGATTCAACTATCTGCTCTAAAAGGAATCTGGTTTTAATTAGCCCAGATTCGAAATTAATGTGAACTAATCAAACACTGTTTTCAGAAATATGCTTCAGAGCACAATACTTCATTCATTAGGTCTCTAATGGTAGAAGATGTACTTCCTTTTAATAACAATTTGTTCTTAGGAATTTAAAACATAATTGTGTAGTTATAAAGCAAGGTCTAACATCTTTATATAGTGCTATCATAAGCCAAGTTTTAAAAGTAATTATTTCTAACTGGAAGTACAAGAATGTGACTGTAGGAAGACAAGTATTTGTGGCCTACAAACCTTACTTTAAAAGAAAGGACTTGAAATGGTGACAGCAGCAGTTCATTTTCATATGGAAAACAGCAAAGAAAATTATGCAATTGGAAGCAAAGAGCAAACTATCAAGTCTTAATTGCAAGAGTGCTAAATTTTCAGTGTGCTTTAGATCTTGACAGGGCAAACAAACTGCGTTTTGGCAGACAATAGTTGGAAGCTGTAATAGCTGGAGAAGTCGCTATTTGAATTTTCTTGGTGAACAATGAGGTAACAGAGTTTTTCCCCCTCATGGTGTTCAGTGATTTGTGTCCACTGGCCAAGGTTCATTCCACTGAACTACACAAGGAGGTGTTTAATTTCTCTCTCCACAAGCTGACCCAACATTCAAATACAGGCAGTTTTGCAAACAAATTATATCACATTAGATGAGAGGTTTTGCTGAAAAGAAGCTGTACATGCAGAAGCTTAAAGATGTTATTAACTACAGAGGGGGCAGGGAAAGTGCCATTAAACAAAGGGAAGACAAAACTACTGCTTTGATGGCAATATCTGTCAGCTCTTTCACTACTGAACCAGACTCACTGAAACTTCAAAGCTGATTGGCACTTTAGAGTTATGCTTCTGTCCCAGCAATGGCATTGGGCAGCAGCATGTCCTAGATACCACACTCAATAGCACCTCTGATGTATGGATCAAATGCAGCATTTCCTACACTGGAAAGGTTTCAACTTTCTTGAAATAGCTAACAAAGAAAAACCTTAATGGAGACGAGAGTAGGCTGATTTAGTGAGTTAGTCCTTTATCTACAAAGAGACTACATACTGAGATACTTGGCACACACATGCAACATATACAGCTCCTGCAGAGTAGTCCCCAAGCCCAAGTTTGGTACATAAGCTCTCCCCTGAACGTAGGATCCACACACAAGGTAAGGAAAGACATCTTAAACAGACTATAAATTTGAAAAGAGGAGGGAGTCTTTTTCATATCCTGACTGCTTGCCCTTTAGCATCGCATTGAGCCACTTCCCTACAGCTTGTTTTCAGCAAGGATTCAAAACCTGGGACTAGGCAATTCAAAGCCTATAATTTTGTACAATGAGCAAGAAATCACTGTTGTAGCCAAAAGATACGCTCTTATGCAATAGTACTCATCTGGGAGTGGAGGGATTCAAATCCATCTGTCCTTCACCTGATGTCAGTCACACATCTTCCCTTGCCCAGGAGAGCCGCTAGGCAAAATATCTTCCATTTCCCTATTGATGCTATACCTTTTGCAGAAAAAAAACCCCATAAGGTTTTGCCAGCTGAAGGGGTAGAAAATGAGAACAAGCAATTTAGGATTGATTTGACTTGATGAGAAGGGAGGAAATTTGAATCATGATGATTTCTTCTAAGAAAAAAAAAAAATGCAAAGTCTAATGAATGCCTGAATTTCTCAAGATACTAGCATGGATGAATAAAATATAACAAATTACACCTCTTATGGAATTAGCACATAACATCCTATGGACTAAAACCTAGGCTACTAACAGGTCTTAAAATACACCTGGTAGGCACATGTGACATAAAATTTTGTAGACTATTAGCTGAGATAGATGGGTTATCATTACAGGATGACCTGAGACGCCTGGGTAAATAGATGTGAACTGACAAAATGGATTTTGGTAAGACCAAATGTTTGAAATCCAAGAATGGCAGTCACTTACATTTACACAATGGAAGACTTTGCTTTGGAAAACAGAGCTCAGAAAAGGATTAGGGGTCATTATAGATAATCGCCTCAATGTAAGCTGTCTAGGCGATGTTGCAAAAAGGACTAATGAGATTCTTGAATGTAGGGGGAAAAGAAAAAAATATATTATGAAGTAGAAATAATGAAGGATTCCAGCATCTCTGGGATGCACCACCAAAACCCCTGCTAGGTCACTGAGTCCTGTCCTGGTGTCTGAATTTGAAATAGGATTTGAAGACACTGGACAGAGCTCAAGTGGGTGTCACAAATGACTTCTCTGGCTTTAACAAAAAAAGCACCAAAACCCAAACCCAAGCCTTCCAACGTGGCAGGTAAGGAGCTCATCATATTCAGCTCACTGAAGAGAAACCATAGATGTACCATCATCACCCTGTGTAGGTAATTGCACTTGGGGAAGATACACGTGATGAGATTTTCAATCTGGCTGACAAATATTCAATGAATAAAAGTTTAAACTAGATAAAACCTTGAAATAACAGAAAATTTCCCAACAGTAATGAAAGACAGGAACAGCTTATCAGGGGAACTACAGAAACCACCATGACTTGTAGCCTTTTAGACAAAGACAGATAGCTCTGAAGATACACCTTTAGCCTACATTCATGCTACATGCTTATGGCTGTCCTTCCTAGCTCTATAAGCTGTGAACCCTTCGTTCCCTTAAGGTATGCATAGTGCGTACCTTAATTTCCTCAACCCTTGGTGGAGCAGGACTGCCTACACTGTATTCAGCATGCTTGTGATCTTTCCATGAAGGCTCAAATGATGCTACAGGCATTATGGCTAGCAAGGATGCAGAGTTAGCACTGAGGGGCCACATTGGCCTCATGGTCAGGGAGAAGGGGTGATAGAGGCAAAGCGTTCCAGATTCTGACATGCATGAGATAACCAGAGAGAGGCATCAGTTGGATTAACCATTGCTCCTTCTCAACAGAAAATCTTTTTATCTACACCTTGCTTGTTCTAACAGACGCGGCTATGTCGCAGTCCCAGAAACAGCTATGTGTAGCGACAGGCATCCCACAGGAACTTGAAACACATTAGCCTGCCATACATGGGAGGTCAGACTAAATGATCTCACAGTCCCTGAAGTTGTTCCTTTATCTTCTAATACCCCAAGTATGTTTTTTCTTCCTTTCACAGATTACTGGAGCAGAAGTATACAAAGAGAGAAGAAAAAGTACTCACTTGGAATGAGGTTTTAACCTGGTGCCCCCTGGGAGCAACTGAGTGAATGCAGTGACTTCCAGGCTACATGAAAGTAAGCAAGACAATAAGAACCCTGTCAGCTAAGCAAAATTGCTTGTCTGTGAACTACACTTTCTGCCACCCTTATGTCCTGTTCTGATGCAGGCAGTCAGCCCTAACAATCAGCTAGGATTTTGATAGCAGGTGTTTGAAAGATTGTGATCTGTTCCAAAGGCAGGAATGAGCAATTGCCACAGCAGTAGGTGGCCATTAGCAACTCTATTTTGGCAGATAAACAACAAAATTTAAAAGTATAAAAAAACAATAGGGTACCTGGGATGGGACTAAAGTGTACCGAGTCTAACCTTCTGCTCTTGAATAGCAGTGCTCACCCCTTGAGAAGCTAACAAAGCTTTTTCAAACTCTGCCAGAGAGCGTTTAGAAAGTGGAGCACACCACAGACGCCGTCAGATCTGATCCCAGAGTGCTTGCTGAAGGGAGTCACAGCAGCCAGCTTCACTTGTTTAAAAAGTTAGGACACATCAGGTCTCTTGTGGTCCCTCTGCTCACTCAGAGGCAGGGTCCTCCAGAGGAAACTGCACACTGAAGGGCACTGCAGACACACACATTTTGCCCTTACCATTTATCTAATGCACCCCATCTGTCTAAGCAGCTACCAGCACCTCTGCCACTACCACCTATAGGCAGCATTAAAAATCAAAGGTATATAGCAGCCATACTTGTAAATGCAACACATGAAGCAGCAATGAGTTTAGACCAGAAACATCAGTGGAAAAACACAAGAGACTTGACTTCAGTGAAAAAACACTCAGCAGCTGAAATTAGAAGCATTAATTCCATGGCATTACCCATAATTAAAGCTTCCATCTACCAGCAAACAGCTGTGTAACTACTGCTGACTGAACTCAGTGCTTTGAAATAGGATTAGGCAGAAATGAAAGGAAACCTGAGCATTGCTAGCATCAGTAGGACAAACCTAAGATACCTTAGTGTATCTTGAGTAAATAATAAAACTGGTTATTGGTGTCATTTTGTGGTTGTTCTGAGAACTCATTACCAGCAGAAATGAAAGTTTCATAAGCAAAACAAAGGAACTCAGGAGTTGAAACATCAGCATCCTTTCACCCAGTAGTCTACGCTTAGATCCTGCACTGAGCATTTATTAATTTCTTTTTGCTATAGCATTTCAGAGGCCTGATCTTGCCACTTGTGCTGGTTTTAACTGGGATAGAGTTAATTTCCTTCACAGTAGCTAGCATGAGACGAAGGCTTTGATTTGTGCTGAAAACAGTTGCTAACACAGGGATGTTTCGTTACTGCTGCTCAGCGCTTACACATAGTCAAGGCCTTTTCTGCTTCTCACCCCACCCCACCAGCCAGTAGGCTGTGGGTGCACCAGAGTTGGAAGGAGACGCAGCGGGGACAGCTGACGCCAGCTGATTCAAGGGATATCCCAGATCACATG
Organism: Myiopsitta monachus; assembly: GCA_017639245.1. Taxonomy (NCBI): domain Eukaryota; kingdom Metazoa; phylum Chordata; class Aves; order Psittaciformes; family Psittacidae; genus Myiopsitta; species Myiopsitta monachus. The sequence continues at coordinate 69,330,549 of CM029921.1, read as the reverse complement.
GCATCATGCTCAGTATATAAAGCTGGGGGAGGACTAAGGGGAGGACATTCAGAGTGATGACATTTGTCTTCTGAGTAACTGTTACATATGATAGCGCCCTGCTGACCTGGGAATGACCGGACACCTGCCTACCAATGGGAAGCAGTGAATTAATTCCTTGTCTGTCTTTGCTTGTGCATGTGGCTTCTGCTTTACCCATTAAACTGTCTCATATGAACCCATGAGTTTTCTCACTTTTTGCTCTTCCAATTCTCTCTCCCATCCAGACAAGGGAGGAAGTGAGTGAGAGACTGGGTAATGCTCAGGTGCTGACTGGGGGTAAACCGTAGCACCACTGAAGTCTATTCTATTGACTTACCACCACAAGAGAACACTATGTCTCAGACCAGACTTATAAACAAAGAATTATCCAAAGAGATGGTGCCTCCTTGGGTGTCTTTAAATGGTGCATGTTGTTTTTTCCAGCTGAAAACTATTTGTAGATGCGGACAAATGACAGGATAGCAACAAGAAAGAATCATCATCCTGTGGCAAAGGTGCCATATGGTACACAAATCCCACTAAGAGGGTTTAATTGTAATTTTAAAGCCCACAGACAAGCAGGAATAAAAGGGAGCCCAGTTCAGATACTTTCCAGATGCTGATTTTGCTCACATTTTGGTCACACTGAGAATGCAAGATCCCTCTGTCCTCCTGCTGGCAGCCCCTGAATATGACAGAAAGAAGCTGCAGCAAGTCCCGGTTACTGTAAGCAAACACCAGTAAGCCAGTGGCGTGCATTACCTCTCCTCAAGTCACCGCACCCCTGCAGTGTTTATGTGTTAGCAGCTAGTCCTTTCTCAGTTGCACTGACAATTCAGAGAAGGTGGTTCATTTACAACGCAGTGATGGGTCTTTCCCAGCCTAAAATTTGTTTGTGTCTCTTTTCAGAAGTAACCCACCTCATGACAGAGCCATACGGCCGGGACTGCAAACAACATCACTGTTCACACATCTATTTCTTCTTTTTTGGTTTGTTTCTTCTTTTTTTCTGTCCAGGTGGTGGAAAAGAAATGAACTGGGTCTATTCAGGCAAGGTGACTGTACTGTGACCAAGGGGTAGCACTGGCACTGCAGACCTGCAATCTGCATTGCTTCCTCACATCCCAGGCTGGGCTTTCCTGTCAGTGTCATGACAGAAGTGACATGGAAGAGGAGCTGATTACGTCTTGCCTCCAGCAATCAAAAATAATGGCACAGAGGTGGCTTGTCAAACTTCAAGCAGTGTAAAAAAATCAACCTCTGAATATGTATCCTGGCTGTTCCATCAGAGCTGTGACTGAAGTGTCTCATTTGATTTAACGAAACACGTGTATGGAAATAGTACATAATTTAGAATCACAAGATTTGGTTAAAGCTCTGATTGCAAGGTCTTAAGCAGGTCTAAGGCCCAATTAAAAAAATAAAGTCCAGGAAATTTAATCCATCTTTACCTTTTTTGCTTCAATGTGACTCTTGTTAGCTCCCTAAAATTAGATTTTTAATCTCAGATTGGCACCCCATTCTCTGCCACTCAAGTATCACAAACTGTGAGAAGATTATGGCCACTTATGTAGCATCTATTTTCCTATAATCCTTTCAGCACCATAAAAGCTAAATATAGCCTCCAGTTTAAATTAGCTCTAACCTCAAGTTGACTCCGGTTAATTATGCAGGAAAAGTCATTTAAAAAAAAAGAAAAAAGATAGAAATATTCCCACACTTAAAAAATAAGAGGTATTAAGCGTTCAGAGCATATAAACAGATCACCTCACCAGTGAACCCCAGTAGCTTTTTGTAAACCTAGGACACGTGAGCTATTAGTCTACCACACATGGGTAGACTACTTACAGTGCTCACCCTTGTAAACAGCCATCCCACACAACACAACAAGAAACCAGGATGCTCATGCAGATCCTTTATCCTGGCTATATTTGCACATGTTTAACACTGAAAATCACATCATTTTTGTGAATCAAATTCACACTGGTTTTCCCAGGACAGCTTTGTAGGTAGGCCCTGTGTGACCTTCACCAGGAAAACTGGTATCTCCCTTAACTAGGGGAGGACCATCACTGGATCATCATAAGTCACTAGGGAGAAGGGCTAAAACAATCTCAAAAACTGGAACAGGAATGACTTCAGTAAAACAACTGCAGGGAACCCTGCCGTTTGCTTGGCAATATTCTTAGGATTAAATATGTCCTCAGCATCAAAGCAGGGGTTTCAGGAAGGCTGCCATAGTGCAGAGGTCTCCCACATTCAAACAGGGACACCCATAACTGGTCCCAGGGCCCTGCTGGCCGCAGCCAGCTCTGCAGCTAGGGTACACCCAGGGCCAGAGCTCACTCTGAATTTTAACTTAGACATTTATATGTCACATACTTACTCATTAACCTTTATGCTCCGTTTCTGCCTCTGCAACAGCGTTTATTCTGGAGCAGCTTTTTTCAGCAGCCAGTTTGCCTGAGGAATGTAACAACAAATGAATCCCAATGACCCAATCAAACTGAAGGATTGCATCAGGTGCAACGCACTTAAAGTTACAGTTTCATCTCAAAACTTCATTTACAAAGCTTCAAGTTTTTCCATGTCTTTCCTTTACCCTTTTCAAGGTACCACATGGAGAGAAAGGGAGTCCATCTCCAGCAAGCCTGGCATTTTCTCATATTCCATGGAGAGAATAACTGCCAGTACCCTACCCTGGCATAGAAATGCAGATTAAAATATATCTGATTGTGCCTGCCTGTCCATTTTGCTTCAGCTTGTTAGGAACAATTAAACAGATGCCTAAAGCTGAGCAGTAAAATGAGTACCCAGGAGCTCTTCCCACAGAGCTTTCCTGCTTCACTTGGAGGACTGCCATGCACACAGATTGTGATATTCTCAAATGGTCATTACTGAGATACACTCATCTGTTAAATACAGATCGGAAAGAAAGGATAGACAGAGCTGGTCAAAGGAAAAGTAACAAATGTTCTTGTGAGCTGCCATGACCACGACTGAAACATTCTGTGAGTGTCTGTTTAAGAAGCTATGAAATCCCAGCAAAATAAACAAACGTGTTGAAAAAAACAATGGTAAGGTTCTAGGTTCTACGTCAAAGCAGACCAGAAGGCTCAAGCTGGCTGTAAGCATGCAATCCAGACAAGACCCTCAACCTGTTTCCAGAATGTTTTTCCCTGAGAAGGATCCAATTTCTTTTATTTTCTGGACAAGTTTTATAGTAGAAGAGTAAACAAAATGTTTTCAACTACTCCTGGCTACAAAACCAAGGAACAAGAAGGCAGTAATCAATACAGGAAGTATCAGGAGGAAATATAAGCTCCAGGCATTTATACCAAGCCTCCTGAAGCTAAACTGAGCACCTCATGGACCTTAGCAAGAGTGTCACTGCCTTAGGGGCCCCCAGTCTCACTGAGACACAGGGAAAGAAGCAGTACCATAGAGAGGAGGGGGATACAAAGATAAAGGACAAGAACACATACTTAGAGAAGTTTCTTCAGTTTCCCTGTATTACAATTTGCAAAAATACTCGACTCTGAACCTTCGACTCAGACCAAATCCCCCACAGTAGGTGGTGGACAAACACCCCAAGTAGGTTACACGCTTTAGAAAAAGAAATCATTTGGCTTTCATAACCAGGCCCTTTGAAATACAGTGTTTCTGTTTACCTTCATTCTACAGAATTCTTAAAGCTTTCTCACTGGTACTTTTAAAGAGATTAGCAAGTTAAGCAGTTATCTATGCTCTCATTTCCTCATGAAATACAGGTTAGTTTAATCTTCTCAGGCTCTGCAATGATCCTGCAGGGTATAGCTGCAGTATGAAATCGCATGTCACTCCACATGGAGGCTGCAAAGCTTTTGCTCTCTATTTATTATTAACAAATGAAAAAACAACCAGATTTCCTCATTACTACGGTTTCTGTACTTCGCTTCAGGGGCATCCGAAGAAGGCAATTCCACTCTCAAAAAACAAACCAAAGCAAGACAAACAAACAAAAATAGAGGCAAGAAAGCCCAATCTTTGAAATTGGAGGAAAGATTAATGTTCCTGTGCAAGTAAGGACACTCCCTGTAATAATGAACAGTAAGCATGAGTTTTTCTAGGTAAAGAAAACAATACAGCCACTACATGTGCCACAGTGACGGGAATCACTTGCTGTAGCAAGTGAGTCAGAGGGGTTGCAGAGGGCGTTTGTAATGGCTGCGGCACAGCAGTGACATCCCATGAGCTATGCCCATGTCAACCCGGACGAAGCCCTCAAGCTGTTCCAGTGTAGTAGCACGCACTGCTCCAGGCTGGCTCTGTAGTGTACTTCCTTGATACTGCAGCTTCCAAGGAAAACAACTCATTACTGGCTTACCACAATTCACTACCTGCACATCCATTCGCAGGGGACATAGAAATAGTTAACACTGACCAGAATTAGTGTGCAAATGAAAATTCTTTTTCTTCACAACTCATAGTCTCTTTATTCAGTCCCATGTTATTGTTACCAGAGAACACTGAAATGGCAACTTTTCACCACAGAGACAAAATAAGTATCACCACATCCTACACCCACAGCCAGGAAAGCTGCACAGCTAGTACACCCCTGAGGCTGCTCTATGGCATTTCCCATCACTGGAGGAGCCTTAGTGGGGCCCAAGGAAACCTCAAGGAAGCATTTTTGTCCTTAGATATTTCCCATCATAAAAAGCCTTCAGAAAGGCGAGTGCAATGCGATAAATAATTCTTCAATACTGCTCTAAAGTTTTAGGTTCGGCCAATGCCCAGACACCTCCTAATGTCCTCAGCACTGCCAGTCCCCTGACCAGGGCACTGGGCCTTCCTGGTTTTTTTTTTACCATGGAACAAACAGGGATGGACCCATACGACACTGGCTTTCTCTTCATCCTCCCATCAAGACAACACTGAAATCAAACCAATAGCATATTGTTTTAATTATAATGAAACAACTGATCTACACACTGAGGAGTATACAACTTGTCCAGGGTCCTGTTGCTGGCTCGCAGGCTCGTAATCTTCAGGTTGTCTTTTCCGGAGGCCTGGGTGTAGCTGCTGGGAGCACTGGGGAGGCACATTCCCAGTACAGCCAACCACAAATAGCATACATAGCAAGCACAAAATTTATCCTATTTAATAATGTTGAATGCAATCTACTACCCCCTAAGTGTTGCTGCGGGAAAAATCAGTGGTAAGAGCATACATGGCAGAGGCCTAAGGATATGTGGCCATTTGATCTGTTTGGCCTGCTCAATTTCAATGCTGTGGCAATGTCCCAGTTGGAATAAAAAGAAATAAATCCCTTGGCATCTCTCATTTTTGCTTTTCATGCAAAATCAACATTCCTACTGTATTGCTGATTCTCTCTCGCATTACCATAAGGAGATTCACAGAGCCCACAGCCTCTGTTCACCCAGCACGTACATACAGGAATCCAGGGTACATATGCAGCCTTTCACACAGGCCACCGGAACAGGTTTACCACACATAGTGAAAGGACTTGGGACTAATATCCACATGCTACAGCAGAGACAGACGCTTCTCCAAAGGACTGCAGGGCACCCGATTGCCCATGCTGCTGTTTGCGACCATCATTGTTTATTTAGCACAACTGGCTGAGCAGCACTGGCAAAGTACACCAATAGAAAAGCCCTTTTCTCCTACCATGGCATCTCTGGAGGGGAAAGGCACTGACAGCTTGTCTTGCTGTTAGTTTTCCAGGCTGTTGCTCACTTCAGAAGCATGCTCATATAGTGACAGGAGCTCAAGATGGGGAGCTGTACTCACCCAGCTATTCTCAACTCCCAGGCTACCTTCCTTCCCTAGGAGCAAGCACTGCCCTTCCTGTTCTGGAGAAATGTTAAATCTCCTAGAGACCTCTCTAACCCAGGGAACCACTTGAAGTAATGATAAAATCAAATAATTTCCTCAACAGACTGCTTCTAGAAGAGCAAAGTACTGGAAAAAGAACAGTCCCTGCACTGCTCGCTGAGGGTATCTGGTATCGTGAGCATCCGTTAGTCCACTTAATACAGTGACCTGTATCCATTTACTGAATTGATTTGGCATATGAATGTTTACTCTCCTGAGTGTATTTAAACTAATGGCTGCTAAAGCAGCTTATGTGACTTTTTAATCTCGCTTTTCCACGCAGTCATTTGTGGAATGACTGTTTAAAAGGGAAACAGAGAAGAAATTGGGGCGAAACTTCCATTGACAGACACTGAAAATGATGTGGCCACAGCACATGCAGTTACACAGGTGGATTTGTGGCTCATTCATTACCATTAGACTACTTTCCCACAGCTGAGCAGTTATTTCTACAGGCCACCTGACAAGAAGCACATGCACACTGCCTTTGAGCAAGTCCTGAACAGGGGGCACTTTACAGAACTATTATCATCCTCTGAAGAAGAAAATACAAATATTCCCCCACCAGCCCCTTTCCTCAGGGAGAAAGGGGACAGATCCAGCCTGAGTGGCTTAATCTCCCTGTGCTTTCTCTCAAGGCTTTTGACTGTTACTAAGTACTGAGGCATGAGTAGCACTGGGCAATGAAAGACAGTTTCAAGAGCCTGCCTGGCTCTGATCACCAATTACCTGATTTATTGAGCAGGTGTAATATTCTGTGTCACTGTAAAGAAGTCTCTGTGCCATTTTCCTTAGAGAAAATAAAATTGATCTCTTACAAAACACTAATATCTCTTCATCTGTTATTAAATGTATCTGTATCATACTATTTTCCTTTTCAAGGTCTTCCATACCTTTCTATAGTCATTAAACATGCCACAGAAAAATCAAATCAGTGCAAAATCATATTTAACCCCAACATACCATACATCTCGTGTTGCTTCATCATGTGGTAGAAAAAGCTTATCGAAGCACAGCAATCAGTCTTTGCAATAGTAAGCATTAGATTTACTTCTTCTAATGCATTGCACATGACCTTCTGATGACTTCCCCAGCTTGTGCACTCTAGGGTTGCTTATCCACCATGCTGCATAACTGCAGACAAAACAGGACCATGTCTAGATATCGTACGTAACCCATAACTCCTTCACAGATGTTCTTCTACGCATTGCCGCTGCTGGTTTAAATGTGATCAATAAATTGGCATAAAGTTCATTTTGAAAATGAAAACTGTCTTGCTTTTCTGATACTGATACACCCTTACCAACATTGATACAGACACTGCTTCAAAGTTACAGACAAAAAAAGCCAGTATAAGACATTATCCTCCAAGGGGACTGGCACAGCGCACCCCATCAAACATCTCTACCTCACATGTCCCCACAGAGCCAGGAGCTGCTCTCACAGTCACAGATCCCCCATGACTGACCCAGTGCTCTCACGTCATCCAAAGAGAACAGTTTGAGAGCACCTGCTCAGAGCAGGGGCTTGGTGATCCAGCATATAAATATAGGAAAATGAGCTAGGAAGAAATACATAACACAAACACAATTATGGCTCCTGGCTAATAAATACTATCTTTAGCTTTCTGAAGAAAACCCTATTCCGTCAGCATGACTCCAAAGGTGAAGAGTCAGTTCCCATCACCTGTCACAGCAGGAAAGGAAAAAAAATCACCTTTGGGTAATCTCATCCTGGGGATAATCAAGTTAGCTCAGCCTGGCAGGTGCTGCAGACCTGAGAAGCAGGAGGAGCAGATGCAGCATAACGTGGCCAGCACAGTTCTTTATGAAAGCCACCTTCACTTCTGAGTGGCTGGATCCATGCTTCAGGCAAGGGTCTTGTGGGCATCCCACCTTCCCACAACAATGGCATCACCCAACTGTTGCTGCAGCTTCTGAAACTACAGAAAGGAACAGCATGATCTGCTTAAACCACAAGATCCACCTGGCAGTGGGTTTCTGAGTGATTATCACATACCTCAGGTTGCCTCTTGACTTTAATCAGCAAAGAAGTGGGATAATCTCCAAAACACATGCCTTATTGTGGCTCATCAGTGGTAGAAAATGACATAGAGTCGTGCTGTCCCTACACACTTCGATTTGGCATGGATCCCAGGAGCTAACTCATGCCCTCTGTTGGGTCAAGTGGAGGAAACAACTCTTTTCCTTTGCCACTGCCAGCTCGAACATATGCCACAAGGTCATCTCCAAATACATCACATCAAATATTTGCTGACTAGATACTTGCATGCACAGCTGAGAGATGGAAAGGTCATTCAGTGCCGTGCTTCCTCTCAAAAAATGATATTATGTGGAAGAAAGCTGCTGAATATAGATCATCAGTCCATGCCTGACAGCACAAAGAGGCAGAAAGCCGAGCAGCAAGAAAGGAAAGCCACAGGTCTCTGAGATACCTATTTATTCACTTCGAGAAATTCCTTTGATGAGCTCTCAACAGCGGATAGCTGACATTTCCCTCAATCTTTACTGAAGCTTTCGTAGAGCCATAGGCTGTTTCTGTTGGATTTTGAATCAGAAAAGCGGACTGCACAATTTCCTGCAGAAATCAGGGTGCCCTCTCTCAGCATCCATCCAGACTGTATGAAAAGGGAGGCTGGATAAGTAAAAAAAAAAGAACCAAATGGGTGTTTAAGTTCAAAGATAGCACCAGTAGAATGCCTGAAAACCTAGAAAATATTATTTGGAAGAAGGTCAAGGTGCAGAGGTATCTTTGTAACTACGTCTCAGACTGCAGTTACAAAGAGTTGAAGCATCTAAGCCCTGTCTGGCCCCTCCATTCAGCTACTTGCCTAAGGAGCACAGTCACGGATCAGCTTCTGATTCATTTCAGACTTACAGGACATATCAGACTATAACCAGTCAAAGGGAGGTTCACTGTTAGGTCTCTTCAGGCCAATGGCCACTGGCAGCACACCTCACTGCAGCTTAATCTCTAAGCAGCCCAGACAGAGCAGCCGCTGTTTGCTTTGTGCTCTTGCATAAATGCTGTGGATTTTAGTGTGAAATCTGGATTTGACAAACTGGCAGCAAATAAAGGCAGCTGATGATGATACCCAAGCATCTGAGCAGATTGCCCTTAATGGAAACAGAAAGAAATTTGTTTCCCTAAGAAACATAATGTTAAGATTCATATATTCCTTTGCTGTTCACCAAACATCACTTGAACAACATTAATCTCCTACATTGTGACACATCTTCACTGACATCATCTTAATGCATTACTGATGTTACAAGGAAAAGAAAAAGACAATGACACAACCAAATTAATATCTCTGTTGATCATAAAACACAGCATACTCGTCAGAGAAAGGAAACCTTTATTTATGATGCTCATGAGTGTTTAGAGAACGCAAAACTAGAAATTCCCAATACAAAACTCCTGCCAAAGACAATAACGTTAATGTAATCCCTATGGGAGGAAGAAGCTGCTAAATATCGTATCAAGCACAAAGATACCAGCACCTGTCAAGGAATACATTACTTCTTATGACAAAAATGCTATCTTGCAATTCTTAATTTCTTTCAAATAATTCTACCACTAAATACATACCAATTATTCTCTACAGTTCTAATGAAAATAGATAATTTTTTTAACCATACAAAATATTTTTATATCAAACACTTTAAGATGCCGGAGGAAATATTAAATAAGCAAGCTCTGTCGACTGAAGGCAAACATTTTTCGGTGTGCCCCAATAGCTCCTTCTTATTTCAGGAAAGCAAGTCTCTTTGACATGCAAATGGTGGCATCAGATCTTCATGCCGAGGAATGCAAAAGCAGCAGTTGTTCTATAGCTCAAACATGAAAATAAAATATGTTTTCACACCAAAAAGACATGTGGAAATGCGGTGCTCTCAGTAACAATAACATACTACCTAGTAAATAAAAGTGAGTTGCAGTAAATAGAAGGAGCCCTATTCCCTGCCAGGCTGCGTCTCCTATAGCAACTGGCATATGTGCAAAGGGAAATCAAATTCTATCAAATAATGCGTCTCCATCTGCTTACATTCTGCTGCTTCTACGCTCGCTTTTTCCTTTGCTGTGGAAGATTTCCCTAAATACTAGCCAGCAGATAACCAGAGCTGGGGCTGAGATAGAAAAGAGCTTCTTTTCCCCCAGATACACACGATACCTTTGCACCCCCTGCTGGGGAACGAATCGGGAGCGAACAGACAGAACAGAGAGTTCTGCAGAGGAGATCTCCCCCCCCACGCCTCCCCGTCACCGACATGTAACTACTGACAACTGGGTTTCATCGTAAACATTTTCTTTTAACCCCGTGATTCGATTCTATTCATTATCTCTTCTGCCTCCAGTAGCAGTTAGTGAAAAGTTTACACAGAGAATTAATGAATAATTGGGAAAGATCACGAAAAATCCTTATTTTATGAGTGACCTTCTTGCAAGATCACTCGATTCTTCACTTTTCATAGAGTTCCTCTTGCGCTGGGTAGAAAGGCCATTTTAATACCAAAAACTAAACTAAAATAAGAATCCAAAAAAAACCCTCCCTGAAACAGCAATGTATCATTAAATAACATAACAGGAGGACACACATTTGCCAGCTACTGAAAGCCAGGCCTTTGCTGCTGACAGACAGAAAACACGGTGGCAGATTTTCTGCAGCGAGGATGGTGAGCCCCCTTCTGTAGCTTTGTCTCTCTCCCTTTAAGGTCAGCAGCAGATCACCGCGTGATTATTTTATCCTTATCAGTATTCTTTATTAATTTAAATAGTAATAAAAGAGAAAATGTTCGTGTTAAAATAAAAGTATTCAAGAAAGCACTGAAGGAGTTGGGTATTTGGTTATTCCAGTTTATCAGAGAAAGCTATAAACCCGAAGAGCATCTCTGCTGTTATATTTATAACCAGAAGGTGGCATTAAATTGCCACAAATCTGCTCCAAGTAGCCTTAACTGCTGCCTGCCGGAGCCCAGTAGGGAAGAAAGAGTCCTGGGCAATTCACGCAGCTACAAACCTGTCATTTAAGCTACCACTTCGGTAAACTCCCTGAAATTGGAGAAATATAGTCAATATCCAATTCATGCACACTGGTAACAAAAATGCTTTATATCTTGCATCCTATCTGATCCCACAGTGCAACTGGCCCCTGGCATACCTGCTTTGGCTTTTCTTGAAGACCACTGAAATTACAGGACTCAGAAGGACCCCTCATCCCCTGGTATGTACAACATGTGCAGTACTGTCTCATGTCACCAGCTGATCCAAATCTCAAAAGCTATGGGGAGTTTCAGAGGACGAGGTTCCCATGACGCTCACCACTTATTCATATCACCTCCAATGAAAGGGTCTCACTATGGAAATCATGGAGGGTTGGCTGGATCTTCTATTGGTTTATGGCAAGCCTGAGGGCCATGCATCTGAGGACTTTGCCTCTTCCACGGTGTTTCTGTATAACTTCAGAGATGCATTTTTATTGATTGACCAAGCAGAGGCTTCCCAGGTTTTACTGAGAGGGAAGTTATCCCAGTAACTGGTCCACAGGTTGGAGCACTGCCCAGGTGCAATGGAAAGCATACCTCAGGTGGCTGAAGTTTCAGGAAGGAAAACTCACACATGCACACTGACACCAAAGAGAGCCTCAGAGCCCTCAAATTTTCCTCTATGTGGTTCAACTGAGCAGGAGGATCTATTCCCTCCTGCCCTGCTCCAGATCTGCATCACTCCTCTCAGTCCTGCAGGCGATACGCACTCCTGAGCAGTGGGACACGCTGGGACAGGCACTGCTCTGGCTGTACCACCAGCTGTCTGTCATGGATGCAGAAAAGCTGTCCCATGACATAAAAAGAAGAGGTTAAAGGAATGCTGGGAATATCCTGGTAAACCTGCTGTTACAGATAAACCTTCATCCCTGTCGCATGAAGTGAATGGTAGGTTGTACAAGCAGCACTGGAGACACACACAGGCACAGTTTGCCTGGCTCCAAGACACCCCTTGGTGCAACAGTGATTTCCAAGCAGGCTGCAGCAAACAGTGAAGCAGGCAGAGAAGAGGAGCCAAGGTCCTGTTCCCCTTGGCCTGCCACATCCCCACACCAAGTTGCAGCCCCACTTTGAAAGAGATAGCTTGCTGCTAAGTGCCAGTCAGACAACTAACAGCATGCAAATACATGGTGCTCTGCCCATGAAGAGTTGCTGTCTCAACACAGGCTCTAGCATACTGCCAGAAAAACAATTTAAAATAAACAAAAATCTTGTATGAAGATAGCTCAACATGGTTATTTCATTTTCCATATTTAATAAGTTGGTCATTGTGCTTTTTTAGTGAAGTGTTACCTTATTTTAGTGCAGCGCTATACCACCCCACAAAAAAAACCACCACACCAAAACCCCACACACGTTTAGGAGAAGAAACTGCCATTCGCTAAAAAGTAAAACAAGCAAACAAAAAGCAGGCATCCAGAGTTGCCAAATGGAAGGATTAACAATCGGGATATTTCGACTCTAATGCAGGATAGGCGACAAGGTGAATACTGGGACTTCCTTCTTTCTGCGATCCACGCAAACACAAAAAGAGACCCCTGCAAGAAAAAAGTCCAGGTGTTGTAATTACTCTGTATTTACACAGAATAAGAAGCAATTCTCTCAATGAGCTCTGTCCTTATCTCAAAAATCACTTTAATTTTTCTTGGGAAAGAAATAGAGAAAAAAAAATAATCCTGCCTTTCAGATAAATAATTCAGAGGTTTGAGTGCTTGAAGACTTCTTTGAGAAGAAGGAAGAGGCTCCAGTGATGGACATTTAAAGAAGAGATCAGCTTTGCCGACACCCATGGGGTAGCCCAGACGAGATGAGTATGTGTATGGAGAGGAAAAGCAGAGAAATAAAATTCAGGATTGGAAGAGACCTTCCCATTTGAGTTGCCAGTCATCTGGATCGGCACAGCCTCCTGACAGCCCATAAACCTGCATTGCCTTTGCCTGGGACTTGGTGGTGCAGGGACAGAGAGGACAGAGAACAGCTATCAGTATAACATGAGTTAGGCATGGTCAAGACCCAGCCCTGGACCCACAGTATAAACACGGCTGAGGGAAGGGGTATGTATGAGCCCTATGACTGCTGCTTGAGAAAGTGTAAGACAGGGAAAGGTTTGGAGAGAACAGGCAATGGCAGGAAGCTCTGTAAAAAAGCACAGCAATGCTCGGTTTGCAGCATGGGAAACTGCTGAGAGGTTGAGTGCTCAGAGAGACTGAGGAAAATGCAAAGGGAGCCCCTGGAGGGGAACCATTTTTCAGCAGGTCATGAGCAAGCCAATAATGATTTCCACTTCATTTGTATGTGTGCTAAACATACCTGGCATTACTTCAGAGACTGGGGTCAAAAGTTCAGTGATTATAGATCTTTGCTAAAGGCATTATGCTAGAAGATGCGTCTGGATAGCCGCTAGGGAAGGGTCAGAGCCAGGTTTGCACTAACCTTTATCCCTGTCCTGGTAGGGCTCCTCAGCTGAGATCAATTACATATGACTGGAACACCGAAAAACAGCCACAAACCTCATCTTACATGTTACCTCACTGCCAGGATGCTCCAAAATAGCAAACAGGAAGCAGAACAAGTAGGCCAATGTTCATTTTGCATCTCCCAAGAGCCTTTCCCTGCTGCCAGTCTCCTGGGCAAGCAAGAGCCTTCCTTTGTCCAGATCCTATTCACCGTGTCCTCAAAAAACATTTCTAAGCACAGCACACACAAAAGTTGAGTCATGAATGTATGAGGTGAGGGAAAGGATAACCATCTTCCTTGTAAGCTGTTGGGGAAAGATAGGTAATTACAGAAGGACCAGTGCCTAACCCCAAGAGTGCAAAAACCCTCCCTTGCAATTAGTCAGCATACACACTCTTGCTCTCTCCACAGTAGTGCCTGGCACTGTAGTTGAGGCCATTGTACACCCACTGCTTCCTCACCGCACAGTAGGACACTGACCTTCCAGGTACAAGCACAACATCTGGTATTGAGGTGGATATCCTTATGGGGCTTAAAATGGGACCTAACTGTCTGCTGCTAAAGGAAGCTTGGGGCCAGCCTCATTCCCCAAGGAACAGTAGCAGATTCCGCAGATGCAGTAGCAGATGCCTATTCCCAAGGCCAGGGCAGCTCTGTGGCAAGCCAGTGTGCCCCTGAGCACGCCAGCCTCCCAAGCAGCACCAGCAGGCAGCTCCCTCACAACTACTGCTGTGGCCTCTCTGGAAACAGAGGACACTGCAGCCCTCACTGCCTGCCTGCCTCCCTGTAATGTAGCAGCAGCAAAGCAAGTCCCAGCACTATCTGATTTGCCTTGACCAAAGAAAAACACTTAGCAAAAAATAAAATAAAGGTCAGACAACCAATAACTTAGTCTCTTGGAAACACTGACAGCATTCTAACCTCACCCTTTAGGCTCTGCTGGCCTGGTGGACTCACAATGTCAAGCCCACATGATCCAAGATAGGTGGTGGAGTTCTCCCATGCTTCCAAAGAGATGGTCCTTTTGTCACCCCTTACAGTCCCAGTAGCACTTAGCTGCTGCTGCCTGGGGATAAGCTGAAGAGAAGGTGTCCTGCAAGCACAGATTTCTTTGACTGAAGACGATAACAGAGCTACAGCAAAAAGAGAGGGTCAAGTACACAGCCACAATGCTGTGAGTGTTCCTCCGCACCAGCTCTTGCTGTCTTGGCTCTCTTGCCTTTATCTGAAACATACCTGTGTCACAGAGACTCTCACAACTCAATGGGTTTCAGCACACAGCTTAACTTCCTTTATATTGAACTGGCAAGAAAGGGGGAGATTTCTTTTGGCCCCAGGTGTATTACACTGACTTTGTTTTCCAGCTATGAGTAGCAGGGAAACCTCTATTAGACTCAAGGAAAAATGGAGCACCAGAGGCTTTCATTAACTCACACAGGGCTTGGATGAACTGGATTCAGGTAATAAGTACTGTCTGGGAAAGACATGGGTTCATTTTTCAAGGACCCCTAAGCAATTGTCTTGAACTTTAATAGGTGCTTGCAATGCATTCTTTAAAGGTATAAGCCTGACAGACACACACTGTCAGTCTGACTTTTCGGGGGGAGGGAGTTAAGGCGGGGTAAAACCTAAGGAAAGCAAACCCATTTCTTATTTAGAAACTACTAAAACCGGAAAAGGGGCTGGGAATTCAGTTCACATAACAACCACTGCAATCAAAATCTGATAAGAAGTCTGAGTTTGTTTTCATTGGTAGCCACTTGCACTGATCAGTTTGGGCATCTCGCCAAATTGCAAGACAACCTTCTTGAGCCAGTGGGTAAGACAAAAAGCTTACTTAGTATTAAATCACTAGAATTGATTGCACCCTATTGCTTATGCTCTGATTCCACTGGCAGAAAAGGTATGAGATGGCTTATTCATTCTTTCACACACACACACACACAAACTCATTCATAAACAGCTGCCTTCCACCTCAGAGCAATGAAAATTAATAATAAAAGTAATTAAACCTCATCAGCCTTCAAGCGTTTGGAAGCCCTAGAGCCCATCACCAGATCCTCTGAAAATGCACCAGCCTCCTCGCGAGAGAGACTGGGGCTCCATTCCTGCAGAGGCTGGCTGCCAAGAGCCACAGCACCTGGTTGTCACACACCAGCAACAGATTATTCCATGGTATCGACCCCCCATGCTCCAGATTAATTCGTTTAATTGTCTCACCACATCTTTTCCCATTAGGCTGATATAACTTGTTTAAGCATATACAGATTGATTTATGGCAGCACTAGGGATGTTAATCAGATGCCTGCTCTCCAGTTAATGCACACTCTGTATGAGATGCAGGACAATAGTCTCCCATATGGGAGCTCTAGCCTTTTGCCCTGAAATCAAAGGCAGCTTCACAGTGAGAGCAGAATTACACTGCACTAAGAATAGGTGGTTTCCACCAGTGCTGTGGGTAAGGAAAGGTCATTGCCTCCTGCTCTCAATTCTCAAGTGCCATCTTCTTTAAATACAGCTGCAATCAAGGAAATAGAAAATCTCTTTAAAAGTTCACTGTTTGGAAGTTATTGGAGCCCATTTAAATCCTAAAACCTTGTCAGAAGGTAAAGAGCTCCCTTCAAATGCAACCTCACTTGTCTCCAATTTAAAGAGGCACTTTCCTTCACAGTGTATGCTCAACATTCTTTAGCTCACTGCTGCATGTTCCCTGCATTTCCCTCTTACTGAACTCATGCAGATAGTGTGGAAGCCTACATATAACAGCCTTCTTTTCCATACATACAGTTCAGGTCATGCAATGGGCACTAAGACATAATGTTCAGACACTGTGAAGGTAGTTGAAAACAGTTCTCAATAGTACCAATACAATTTGAAAAGTCTTTGGAAGAAAATAGGACACCCTGCAGATCCAAGATACTTTTCATTCTATTGCTGTATTCAGATTTAAATTAGACACATTCAGTAAGAATGAAGTCTACCTGCAGGCACCACCATCTCACTGAAAGTCAAAGAAAACTTGCCCCCTAACTTTGTGTTCTAGAAAAAGAAACAAAGAACTCCCAAACATCCACTGTACCAAACTGCTGAGAAAACTGAAGTTCTGATTCTCACTCTAACCTACATAACCACTCTTTGGGATTACAACCAGGAGACCATCAGTCCCATCGCATTTTGACAGCAAAACTCATGCATTTTCCCGCCAGCAAGAGGGCTCGGAGCAGCAGCTCTCTCAGCTGATTCTCCAGGCGCTCCTCCTGCTACTCAACCGGTCCTGCCTTGGTTAGCAAAGAGACTTCATCTCCTCAGATTTTCAAATCCTCCAGAGGAGGCTTTCAGCACGGTTTCCAAATACAAAGTTACTGGGTGTGTTGACAAATCTCAGCACTTCTTAAGAAATCTATTACACTTACAGGCTCCTCAGATCAAGGGGGGAGGAACTTACATAAAAATTTAGTTTAAAATTGAAGAAATGACCTCTTGAACTGAGTCCCAGACCCTTTAAACACCGCAGAGGGGAAGGTAATTTGGACATAACCAAGAAAAGAGAAGAGCAAACACATAAGGGCCTAAAAGTGGCCAAATTGATGGCAGTAGCAGAGGCTTTGGGGAGAGGAAACATTCACACAGTCAAAGCAGGCACACACTTCCAGAACTGAGTAACAATGCAACACCTGCCCTCTCACAGTTTTCTTATCTCATTTGACTTTTTCTGCAGGCAGGACACAGTCAGCAATACCTCACCATCAATGCTGTGCAGCCTGGAGCTTGCCTTGCAGCCCTGGAGCAGGGGCCAGGACTGCCTCAAGCATGGAGCAGGATCCACCCCACTGCCCAGCCCTCACCTAGCAAGGGTCTCCAGGAGCACCAGCCTCAAGAAACATTTCCCAAAGCCCTGCATCATGGCACAGATGTGCTCAGGATGAGACACCAGGAAGGAGAGGGGAAATTGGCACTAACTCCAGCCCAGGCAGGGAGGCAACAAGAGGTGCACAGCCCTGAGAGCCAGCCAGTGCTGTCCAGGTTTCTAATGTCAGGTATCCCACATTTACAACATTTGAGAACAGCCTTCATGATGAGAGCAACTCACGTTTTCAAACAAAATAAGTGAGACAACTGTAAGAGTACCTTCAGATGATTCACGAACAGAGACCAAAAAACCTTATCTAATGTATTATTAAGTACGGATTATTATTCAGCTCTACTCAAAAATACCAAAGGCCGCTTTGATAGATCTGAAAGTGCCAGCAGGAGCCACTGCCCTTTGTACCTCGCTAAGAAGAACCCCCAGCTGACAAGGACCACATAGACCATATGCTGCTCTGAAGCCACACTGACAACAGAGAACTCAGCAGACACATGAAGAGCTAAAAGCACTATGAAACGCTATCTTCACTCTTCTGCATCTACCCACAATCTTTCCCTGACACCTCACACCAAGAGGAGCCTCAAACAAACATTTGGCTTATCCCAACCTAGGATTAACATCACCTGAACCCATCCTCCTTAGCAGAGCAAGACTCAGCCTTATACCTTTCTGAGGAACCAGCCACAATTACACACCTAAGGTCCCTTCCTAAATTTGTGTGGATACCAATCCTACACACCTGCAAGTACCTGCAAAGTGGCTTCGGCCTCTACTGATTTCATCTATGTTGCAAAAAATAAGCATTTTCTCGCCTTGTTCTCCCGTGTTTTCAATGCTTTGAAATGCCACAGCCATTCAAAATGTTAAGGCAAAGGATGAAATAGAAGAATGCAACTAGAAGAGATGGGCAAAACCAGTGACAAATTCTGCCACAGACACACTTATGCCTATAATGTATGGACATCAGTAAATACATCAGGCACTATGTAATTATTTAGGTTTATCTTTTCTGCCTTTCGTAAGTTACATAGAAAAGTAGGATCCACTACAACGCTGTGCTGTTTGTCTCCAGGCACTTATGCCTATTTCATACTTTACCCAGAACTGCCTCTTTTGCAACAGTTTTGTAGAAAGACATTACAAAACTGATAGATGCCAGAGCTTTTCTTGACAGTGAAATTTCACTGAAATAGTAGGAAGATACAAGCTGGCTTGTATCCTGTCACTGGGACGTGCCACATACAACATATCCTGCAAACACATTTTTAGTTCTTTGCCAAGATATTTGCCTCCCCATTTAAGTAAAACATTCACATTCAATTCATTCTGCTTGGGACAATGTTAATCACTTTACAGATTACCAAACCAAAATACCTGACAGGTTATTTGGAATATCCTTCTGCAGCCAGCACCAGGAAAATGCTCAACATGATAGAAACCTACATTTAAACTGCCAGCAAATCAGATTGGCAATCAGATGCCGGTTTTAAAGCAACAGAAACTATTCATGAGTGTGTGGAAGATGTGTTTTCTGCTGTCTTAGTTCTAAGAGGTTATTAAGCCATGAGGAACTAATGAGAAATTTGATCTGGGCTACAGGAAAGCCCTAAAAGCCTGGAAGACACGAGTGGCTAGTGGGGAATCAGTAGCTTCGAAACATTTCTTCAGCTCCTGCTCCCTGCAAAATTGGATGAGAAATGAGTGCCTGCATGAACTTGAGAGGTTTTGGAACCATGATAGATTCTGTATTTTTACAACTGAAGAGCTGAAAAGCAGAGTAACTTAGGAAAAGATTTTATTTTTATGGTTGTTTGGAGAACATTTTGACAGGCTTCCTCAAAACAGCAAAGGATAAAAATTACTAGGAAGAGAGGCGGTCATTGGAAGGAACAGGATATTCACAGATCTAATAGCTGCTTCTTGTATCTCAAAGATAGGCACCATTTGTCATGCTCATCTATTCTGGGACTGACAGAACAAATGGTTAAAGGACGTAGAGAAGAGATGAGTGTGGTTTAAGGTGATGCACATAGGCATAGTGGGAACAACACAGGAAAAGAAATTTCAAACTGAATATTAGGAAACTGTTCAAGCCATGAATTTTATTGGACAACTAAGTATCCTCCAAGGGGAGAAGTGGAAATTCCATTCACTCAGCCATTTAGAAGTAGAGACATGACTTTGCCATAGAGAATACCCTGTACCTTTAGAGTTGGAAGAGACACTATAATTCAATTGCTCTCTTTTAACGCTAACAGAACAGTGTATTACAACTAACAAGAACATTAACTATTGCTAAAGACAACATAAGCTTAGACACAAAGTCTTGTATTACTTTCTCTGTTCTCTTTCTCATCTATTTTTCTCTCCCTCTCTAAGCATTATTGCCAAAGAGTGAAGAAAAAAAATACAAAAAAAATATTAAAAATCCATTTATAAAGAGCAGTTTTTCCTCACTGAACACAGCTTTTGCAGAAATGGTTTCATGCGCAGTTCCCATCTTTCATCACTCCTCTATCACGCATGAAGTTTTGACAGAAAATTACAACAGACGCTGTCTCCTCAGAAGGCTGTGCCTGGTGGCTATTCCCAGTAACGCCAAAAGCACCACTGGCTGGAGGGGCTAAGGCTTGTCCAGACAGTGCTGCCAATCAGCCCTGCCTAGCAGGAACGTGAAGCAGGGCCAGGAGCACCGAGCCCTACCTGGCTTTCTCCTTCATGGTGCCGCCAGCCATGGGATTTGTCAGCCCCTGCCAGGACTCCCTCTTTCCTCTGCTTTCCAAATCTCCTGTGTGTGCCTCTGCCTGCACCCATGTGTCTGCCTACCTAGAGAACAAAGGTTTTAGTGCCCAACAGGAAGGGCAGGAAGCTACCACTGACCTACAGGAATATATGTCCTGCATTTTGCTGAGGCAAAATCATAGAATCATAGAATAGTTAGGGTTGGAAAGGACCTTAAGATCATCTACTTCCAACCCCCCTGCCATCAGCAGGGACACCTCACACTAAACCATGCCACCCAAGGCTCTGTCTGACCTGGCCTTGAACACTGCCAGCGAAGGAGCATTCACAACTTCCCTGGGCAATCCATTCCAGTGCATCACCACCCTTACAGCAAAGAATTTCTTCCTCATAGCCAATCTAAACTTCCCCTGGTTAAGTTTGAACCCATTACCCCTTGTCCTATCACTACAGTCCCTCATGAAGAGTCCCTCCCCAGCATCCCTATAGGCCCCCTTCAGATACTGGAAGGTTGCTAGGAGGTCTCCATGCAGCCTTCGCTTCTCCAGGCCTGAACAGCCCCAACTTTCTCAGCCTATCTTCATACGGGAGGTGCTCCAGTCCCCTGATCATCCTCGTGGCCTTCCTCTGCACTTGCTCCAACAGTTCCATGTCCTTTTGATGTTGAGGACACCAGAACTGCACACAATACTCCAAGTGAGGTCTCAGGAGAGCAGAGTAGAGGGGCAGGATCACCTCCCTCGACCTGCTGGTCACATTCCTTTTGATGCAGCCCAGGATACGGTTGGCTTTCTGGGCTGCAAGCGCACACTGCCGGCTCAAGATAATACCCAGTGCTTTCTCAAAAAATTCCACTCATGGCTATAATTTATTGGTTTCTGTTTGACAAACTGGCCATTTTGTGCACAAAAATGCTTTTGAAATGAAGCTGTTGAAAACAGGCTTTACCTTCTATCTCCTCCCTTTTCCTCCACCACACTGCTAAAGATCATAATGTACTTGTCAAACTAGGTGAGCCTCTTCCATTTGGCAGGATCAGATTAGCAGGTCTTTCAATCAGAAAGCAAAACCAGAAAAGAAACACTTAATTAGTTTAGTACTAAGTGCTAAAAAGTATTGCCATATCCTTAAGAGGACAAGCTCTCTATTGCAGACATTAAGTACTCAGGCTGTTAAGAAAATTAATAATTTGCAGACATAAGGAACTCTAACTTTCTGAATCGTGTTTGGACTCCTCACAGCAAAAAAGTTTTTCTCTTCTGGAAGAAGGACTCCTAAAGATGCACAATAACATAAGTCCTTTCCTGGCAGCAGAGTGCATCACGGCACTTGCTGTTTCTCTCTCTTGCTGTAAAATCACCCTGATACAGCATGAAAAACAACTGTCATTCCAAAGTGCAAGGACTATCAATTCAGCAGGCAGCAGGACAAGCAAAAGCAGATTGTACACAAGTCATTTTTTTTTTGTTTAACTGCTTGGATATTTATTTTGCTGTTTGGAGAGAAACCTCTCTCATTTTTCCAAAATTCCTAGCGTAGGTAGGTCTTTCTTTTTAATCTAAAGAGAGTGTTAGAAGTGTGACCAACAGGTCATACTAAAGCCCACTTTCCCCTCACATTCCACTTGAACTGATGCCACCTTCAAACATGTACATTTATTGCTTATATGTGTTATATATTTTCTGGCTTTTTTCTGAAATCTTGAAGATCCCTGAATGTAATTTCCCTTCCTGGGCCCTGAGCTTTTGTTGGACTTGAGAATAAATTCCTCTCCATGGCAAAACAGTCATCATGGGCTGCCATTTCCCTCCATCTACAGCATCTAGAACAAAGAAGTCATAAGAAGTCCTAGTGCACTCAACTCTGCTCTTTATACAGACCTAAAATCTTCTCCATCTCCTTGACATTAACAGTGGCTTTCCAAAAACACGTGTTCTGCACTGGAGGACAAATGAAGTACATCACCTCCTCCACATTCCTCCTCTCAAATCAAGTAAATGTCGCATCTTCTGGGCTTTGGAATGAACGTACAGAATTTTAAAAGTTGTCTCACCTCACCCTGAAGTCTCTTCCCAAATATAATTATGCATTTCTAAGGCAAACACCAGGGAGACTTTTTTCTTTTTACTTCAATTTACTGAGGGCCCATCCACTTTGACCACATTTGAAGGTACATTTTCTCCCCATTAGTTCTCTCTAGCCAAAGATGCTCACGTAGCGATGACGCACCTCTTGCAGATAAAGGGTATCTGCTGATTTGATTTACTAAGAAAGCTAAATTTATTATGCAACATTTTACAAGTATAATTCTGCTTTCCCTTGATGGTAATAAATTCGATATCAGCTCCCTTGAGACAAGAGAACCAGTCCCTTTATTATCCAGACATGACCCTCAGAGCCAGATTCCATTTTAGAGACGGGAAATGACCATATCTCTGATTAAAAGGGAAACTTTAATCAAATAAAGTGCCTCATCAAGCAAGAGCCAAGATTCCAATACTCCTGACTGCAGCACAGCAATGATCCAAAGTCATATCTGCCCCCAACCCATTACTGCTTACTGAAAACGTGATATCCATCCCAAACAGGTTACCTATCACCCTGGGAGCTGCTCCTCCTGTGCCCCTAGTGCCCCTGCAGAAACATGTTCCAGCCTGCTACCCCAGGGTCTGTTTGAGGAGCCAGGAGGATGGCCTTTGCAGTGGCTAGTTGGGAGTTGCAGGGGGGGTCCCAAAAAAATCAATCTGGCAGGTGATGTTAGCCTGAATTATGCAGCAAGTGCACCAGCCATGGCCTTCAGCTCAGGACACTTCCTATAAGACCCTTCTGTTCTCTCTGACACTTTCCTTCAATATCTGAAATGACCTTTTAAAGCTTTTGGGATACTACCTTATTTAGTGTCCCAGGTCAAGAGCTTGGTCCCTATTGTCAGTGCCATATTTCTGCAGTTTTACAGCAGAGGTAGTTAATGAGTAACAAATAATGGTAACAAAGACAATGCGGACGTCTAGGGATATTATTTCAAGCTGTGCTTTAAGACTCCGTTTCTGTGTAAACACACCCGGATCTGTATGCCACTCCATAGAGAAATCCATCTTAAATTTTTTCTGGCCATCTAGACAGCTTTCTTGCAAGAGTGGGATACAGTGACTGACAGATAAATCATCTCCCTTTCAGCTGTGGAAGGCCGGCTACGCAAACAAATGAAGGCACCCGAAGCTCCTCATCTCCCTAGGAACTGCTCAGCTGAGAGATACAGCTATTTCGTAAAGCCTTCTGCCGACATCCTCTTGGATCATCCCACGTACAATTTCTGCTACAGGAGCAATGATATTTACCCTCTGCTTTATGCCAGAGGTCTCCCCCTAATACCAAAGCCTCCCCACCAACTGAGGCTCCTTGTTCGGCAGAGTCAAGAGCTGCAGCTCCGTCCCGTTAAAATGAGGGAAGTCTGCAATACCACCGTGCCTGAGGATTACTTCCCCGGTATTTGTCCGAGCGTTAGACACAGAGGCACGCACACACGCAGGCAGGAAGATGTTTACTGTGCTGCGCTCTGCTTTCCAGCGCAGCTTCAGCGGTCTTCTGCGTGGGAGCGCTATCACCGGGGGGCACACACCGCCCGAGGAAGGGCAGTGCTCATCCCGGCCCTGTCTCGCACCTTTCCCGGTTAGCCCGAGTACTCTCGGGGCGCCCCCGCGCCCTGGCCCGGCCACGCCGTCGCGGGGGGGGGCATCCGGGGCTGCGGAGCGCGCCGAGTGCTGGCGGCCAGCCCCTGAGTGTGGCTCTAGGGCTGGAGAGCTGGCGGCCGGTGGAAGCACAGGGTGCCCGGGGAGGGGGCGGTGGTTTCGCTGTGGCCCCTGCACGGGGCGAAGGGACCTTTGCAGCTCGCACCGCACAGGGGCCGAGACGGTCATCCGCCGGCACCGGCAGGAGAGCCGGGCTCGGGGCCGCCCCTCTGGGGCAACTGCGGCTCAGGGCTGCGAGGACAGGGGGCCATTGCCCGCAGCACCGGCGGGCGCACGTCGGACCCGGCCCGCTGCCCCCGCGCCGCCCAAGCACAGCGGGAAACGACGGAGCGAGAGCTTCGGGAGACTGCCGAGAAAACCGAGGCCGCTTCCAAAGCCGCGCCGTCGGGGCCGCGAGAACTATCGGCAAGACCCTGCCTCGCGGGTGGCACCGCCTCCCCACAGCCCCCCCCCCCCCTCGACGGCACACCCCTAGAGTGGGCAGGAACCGGCGGCACCCCCGCCCCGGAGCCCCCTTACCGCGGCCGGGCAGGGCTGCCTGCGCGGTACAGCGGGGCGGGGCGCGGAGGGCGGGCGGGCGGCGGGGCTGGCGCGGTGGCGGGGCGGGTGGGGTTTCCGTGCGCGGCACTTATTAGTGTGGTGATGGAGGACCGGCCCCTAGGAGCCACGTCGCAGCGGCGGCGCGGGCTGGCGGCGGCCGCCGGGAGGTGAGCGGCGGCGGCTCGGGCGGCGGAGGCTGCGGGGCCGCCCCGGCCGTGCCCCATGCGGGCGGCGGCGGCGGGGCGGCTGCGGCGCTGAGGGCGATGTCGGAGGTGGGGGGCGCGGGCCGGGCGCGGGCCGCCGTGGCGCGGCTCTCGGAGGCGGTGGGCGAGCGACGGCAGCGGCTGGGCACTGCCATGGGAGAGGCGAGGAGGCAGCGGAGGCTGCTCCTGGTGGTGGTGTGCGTGGCGCTGCTGCTGGACAACATGCTCTACATGGTCATCGTACCCATCATCCCCGACTACATCGCGACCATGCGCGGCGGGGGGGCCGCCGCTGGCCCGTCCGCGCCCGCGGGGGGCAACGGGAGCGGCGGCGGCAACCGAAGCCTCCTGCCTGCGCGGTACCCGCCGGCCACGGGGGGCAACGAGGACGTGCAGATCGGGGTGCTGTTCGCCTCCAAGGCCATGCTGCAGCTGCTGGTGAACCCGCTCAGCGGCACCCTCATCGACCGCGTGGGCTACGAGACGCCGCTGCTGGCCGGGCTGGCCGTCATGTTCCTCTCCACCGCCACCTTCGCCTTCGCGGAGAACTACCCGACGCTGTTCGCGGCGCGCAGCCTGCAGGGTCTGGGCTCGGCCTTCGCCGACACCGCGGGCATCGCCCTCATCGCCGACCGCTACCCCGAGGAGCCAGCGCGGAGCCGCGCCCTGGGCACGGCGTTGGCCTGCATCTCCTTCGGCAGCCTGGCGGCCCCCCCCTTCGGCGGCGTCCTCTATGAGTTCGCCGGGAAGCGGGTGCCCTTCCTAGTGCTGGCCTGCATCTGCCTCCTCGACGGCCTGCTGCTGCTGGCCCTGGCACCACCAGGGGCTGCTGCCGCGAGGGCCAATATGCCGGTAGGCACCCCCATCCATCGCCTCATGATAGACCCCTACATCGCCGTGGTGGCAGGGGCCCTGGCCACCTGCAACATCCCCCTGGCCTTCCTGGAGCCCACCATCGCCAACTGGATGAAGGACTCCATGGGGGCCAGTGAGTGGGAGGTGGGCCTCACCTGGTTGCCCGCCTTCTTCCCCCACGTGCTGGGCGTCTACGTCACTGTCCGGCTGGCTGCTGCATACCCCCACCTCCAGTGGTTTTACGGGGCTCTGGGCATGGCCATCATCGGCGCCAGCTCCTGCCTGGTGCCAGCCTGCAGGAATTTTGGGCAGGTCATCGTTCCCCTCTGTGGCATCTGCTTCGGCATCGCCCTGGTGGACACAGCCCTGCTGCCCACCCTGGCCTTTCTGGTGGATGTGCGCCATGTCTCTGTCTACGGCAGTGTCTATGCCATTGCAGATATCTCCTACTCTGTGGCATACGCCCTGGGGCCCATTGTGGCTGGCCAGATTGTGCATACCATGGGTTTCGCGCAGCTCAACCTGGGCATGGGGCTTGCCAATGTGCTTTATGCCCCTGTCCTTCTCTTACTCAGAAACGTCTGTCAGATGAAACCCTCTCACTCGGAGAGGAACATTCTCCTTGAAGAAGGACCTAAGGGACTCTATGACACCATCAAAATGGAGGAGCGTAAAGGCATGGGCAAAAGCCTCCACCCAGCGGATGGAATGGAGGAGAATGGCATGGGCTCATACCGCAGAGACCTGACCGGGGTGTCTGAGGAGGACTCATCAGATTATGAGTACAGTTAGATTCCCCAATACCACCCAGCACAAGGAGCAAGGAGGGGCATGGGGGAGAGAGGGAAGGGGGGGGAGTGTTACTGCATCATGTTTCTGTACTGACGTGCAATATATACAGTTTAACCTTTGTCATGATGTAATGGCTTTCTTCTAGACTTGTTTCTAATCAGTATTTCCTTTAGCATTCTGGGAAGGTGGAGGAGGTGGGGAATGAGGGGACAATCCTGAAGAAAATTACCTGGATAATCATTGGCATAAACCTAGAGGGGATCCTTCCAAAAAACAAACAAACAAAACCCAAACAAAAACTATAAACAACAAAGAACAACCAACAGCCTCATAGCTGGGCTGTAATTGTGCAAAGTTTTCTCAAGCTGAAGCTGTGTGTGACATACTGTATATCTCTGTAAAAATATAAGAGAAGCAAAAAAGTGTGTGTAAAATTTCGAACGGTATATTCAGGGACTTGGCAAATCTGGTGTACATATACTTAGATTTTCAGTTGGTTTCGTATATTTAAAAAGAGCAACAACTATCACAATGTCTTATTCTTCCTTGGGAATAAACTGAAGTATTGTACTATTTTTTCTCTCTCGTGCTGCTCTCTGGTAATGCAATATGCTGTATTATGTTGAAGTCCAACCTACGAGAATAATACGATCTGAATAAACAGAATTGAAGGAGATCGATTGCCTTTGTTTCATTGTTGAGGGCTGCTTGAGGGAGGGAGCTGGTTGTAACCCCTCAGTGTAACCTCTAAGGTAACAATTCTTCCTAACACAAACCTCAGCGGTTACCAGAACTGCCCGCGAGAAAACCCCGGTACAAAATGTTCGCGTTCATTCTTCGAAACGTGCGTTTTGAAGATCCGAGCAAACAAGATCGCACCACAAACATGCTATCTATCACCTAGAAACAGCTCTTTGTAGGCTAACGTGGATTTACTTTTAATTCTCACAGTCGTGAATTTCAATTTTCGAATATTCCAAAGAAATGGCATTACCAGCAGTTAGAGATGCAAAATTGGAAAGCACCTTTCCTAGTGCTGAAATGCCTGCCCAACTGCAATGTGCCGACTTCAGTGTAGCCGACAGGGATTAAACAAAACAAAATACGGGTGATGTGCTTCATTCAGACGGTGCAAAAAGTGGAAACCTTCGATCCAACTACAATGGAACCAGAGTGCATATTTTGCCCTGTAAATTTACCCTGAGTTAAAATAAAATCGTTTCTTAAAATTCCTGGCTCTCCAGGAAACAAAATAAATGACTTTCAATACCGAGAGGGGGAAAACTTATCTAAACGGCCACAGCATGCATTGAAGGGCTTCCACCTGTCTCCGGGGAGCTGGGCGCCGCGAGGAGACTCGGAGAACCCGCCGCCGGCTTCGCTGGGCTCCGCGGGACGCTCGGCTCCCCTGCCGCGCCGCAGCTCCTCCACCGAGGCGGTAGCGGCGGTGCTCATGCGGAGCAGAACTCACGGGAGCACCGCGACGGTGCTTCGGCATGGCGGGGTTGGCGAACGAGCCATGGCCAACTCAGCGGTATCTGAGCCCAGCTACACCGAGCTGCAGCCGCTTCCTGCGCTAAGCGGCAACAGCGGCGCCTCCTCCGGGCCGCCGCTCAGCTCCCGCTCGGGCACGGTCGGGTGCTACCGCCGCCCCGGGGCCGCTGCCGGCGGTAGGGTAGCTCCTGCAGAGCCCGGTACCCTCCCATCACCGCTGACGCCCCGTCGCGGGCTACCTCCCTTCTTGGCCGTAGTGCCGGTGCAGCCACAAGCAGCGCTGCCCGCCCCGTTTGGCCACGGAGCTTTCAGGAGCCGCAGAAGCCCCACGGCGACAACTCTCGACTCTGGCGACAACCCCTGTGGTCACCAGGAGCTGTAACCCTCAGGGGCTCCCTTTCCCACCCCCGACGGCGGTGAGGGCGCTGGAGAACACGGCTCTGTCCGGCTTCTCCAGGCCTCCCTCCCCGGGACGGAGGCGGCACGGAGGGCGAGGGGTCGCCGGTGCCCCCGCCAGGCACAGCCTGCATAAGGTGCGCAACAAGAGCGGCGCGGTCCCAGGTCCAACCGCCTGTTGCGCGCCGCGGGAGGGGCGGGTCGGGCCGGGTCGGGCCGGCCCGGGCGGGGCCGGGGAGGAGCCAGGCGGCGGCGGGGATGAGCCGCGCTCCGCGCTCCCTCGCCCAGAGGCGACCTGGCCGCGGAGGAGGCAGCGGTACCTTGGACAGAGGCGCCGCGACGCGCAGGGCCCGGCTGAAGCCGCTCCGGAGAGCCCCGACGAGCAGGTACGGGCTGGCGGGCGGAGCGCCTCCCGCCGCTCCGACGGCGCGGATGCAAATGCCGGGGAGGGAGAGCCGCGGGTCTGAGAGCGAGGGAGCGGGTGCGGAGGGTCCCGCGGGGCAGAGAGGGCTCTTTTCATCCCCTCGCCAAACTCCGCGGCGCCCACGGGGCAGCCCCGTTGCCGCCGCCCGTGGGTCCCGCCGCCATGGGCGGCCCGGGGGAGAAGGGGCAACCCCGGGGCGGAGGCGTAGAAAGGTCTCGGGGCACGCCGGCAGCTCCGGCGGAGCTTAAGCTCTCCCCGACGGGTCCCGGTGCTGAACGGCCCGCGGGGAAGCTCACGGCAGGCGACAGGGCGGCTCCGCGCTCCGCTCGTCGTGACAACGGCCGCAGCAGTGCACGCTTCACACGCGTATTGCTGCTAACGCATACGTGCCTCAACTTTAGTATCGATTCCCGAGAACTTTACCTTCCTGGTAACACTGAGAGCGAGGATGAATAGATGAGGGCTGAGTGTAATGCCCCAACAACGTTATATTCCACAAGCCGCCTCCCGAGTCCAAGCTGTGTGGAGAACTCGAGTATAAGCACATGGGCTTATTTCAGTCCCTCTCTGCTATCTGCTTACAGGGAGATCAGTGCCTTTTGTTGTGTGTTTGAGCTGCTGCTCTGAGCTGTGGGGAAGGCCACCCAACTCCCCAGCCTTCTGTGACTTGCTGCCACCCTGCTAAGCTGCTTACACCACCCCTCGACTGAACCAGCTGTAAATGAAAACAGCTAGGATTATCTTTTTTGCCTAATAACTTTCACAATACACCTCATAGCCATCCCAGTGAGCAACTTTGAAGTCATCTTGAATTTCTGCAGGATTTTCTCTTGTGTCAGTTTCCTTGTCCTTTAAAGCAAATATGGGGCTGGCCATGACGCTAAGCTGGCAGCGGTTAAACCAGAGACAAAGCCTCAGTTCATCCGCATGACAGAGAAAGGTACAGTTCAGGCTACTCTTTATCACACTGATTTTACAGATATACAAGTCTGTTACTAGCAGCATTTCCCACAGACACGGAGCCAGTATGGAACTGTAGTCAGTGTGACTTCATAGTGCAGTTTGACAAAAAACACAAGGAAAGAAAACCAAAGTCACTGTGAGAAGAGCACCAGAAGTATTTTTCCGTCAGGGGAATACAGTTTTAGGGGCTCTGAAGACAAAAGGGCTTCTCTCTGAGCTGTATTTGAGTGCAGGTGGGGAGCTGAGGCCAATCCATAAACTGGGCATGCTACAGTCTTCCATGAGTTATAGGACATGCCCATCATTTGAAGTGCTTTGAACCTGTGTTGCTTGGAATAGAGCACACAGCTAAGTCGTGAGACCTGTGCAGCACACAAGAGGGTGCGGAGCAGCGCAGTGTGTTAATGTGGCCTCTCCATGAGGGAAATGGTCTCTCACCTGGGTTGAAATCACTGAGCAGATGATAAATCAACATGAGTTTGCCGTGTGGCTCATTGCAGAGCCCCAGAGACCTTACACAGCCTTACACAACCTACTTCACAGCACATGGCCCCACTGGCAGCCAATGCAGGACAGGGAGAGAACAGGACCAACACAAGGTGTCAGTGACCACATATACATTGGCAGAGCCACACTGAAGCCGCCAGGTTAGACAGCTGATTCCTCAGGAGCGAAATAATGCATAGCCCTCCCTGCCATCAGTAAACAAAATGTTCATACACTGCACATTTTTATCCAAATTGTACTTTAAAGCTCCTACAGAAATAACTCAGATGTCTTGAGTGTGGGCTTCAGAAAGGAAATTATTTTCAACCTAGTCAGCATGTCTTCTTTATTTTGCATGCACACAGCGCAAACTACTTAAAAAGAAATCAAAACCAAAACAAACAAAAAAACCCCAAAAACCCAACCCAAAACCTGTGATCTGTCAAGACATGACTGAATACATAGAACTTACTCTGCTTCAGCTGTACCACTGCAACTGAAGGATAATCATTTGGTGTGGGCCTATTGTGTCAAAAGAAATACTTGTGTCATATAGCTTATTCTTGTACAGAGAATGCATAATAAGCATCTTTAGAAGTGAAAACCAGGGTAAGTACACCATCAGAGAGACACACGTGAAAGTATTTGCTCTGTCACAGATGATTTCTGTGAGTTCTGTCAGATTAAGCCATCTCCTTTATATGCTATTTGGAAAGACTGCTGCTATATGAAGTGTCTCAAATGCAGGGCATGCCACCCCTCCTGGTCCTCCTGCAACCAGCCTGCCAACCCAGAGCTGTGTCCCAAAGCACTGACACCCCACAAGCTTCTAGCCTGCAGAGCAAAGACATGTCTTCATCAAGCTCCTTCCCACAGCTTCCACATCTTTAACACAGAGATGACAGCAACTCACTGTGCCCATGGAACCATGCAATGACAAATACACTTAAAGGCTTTCATGGTGCTTTCATATAAAATGATAAAGAGAGGACATACAAAATCCTTAGACAGAAAATGGCAACCTGTGTCAATATAAGTACATTCAGAGATGTCACCTCCTTCCTCCAGCTAACATATAACAGTCATGCAAAGCATGCAGATCACAGCACAATGCATCGTGAAGTAAATTAGAGTGACAAAATACACCATGCCAAGAAGGGACCATTTATGTGCATCGGAGAGTTATGGATAAATAAATTTATATCAAAATGAAACAAACAATGTCAGATCCATCTCCGCTGGGCTCAGTTCAGCTACTTTTGAATGTTGTACTTCTATTACTCCTCAGTTTTGTCTGTGTATGCTTGTGCAGGGAATACTCCCTGTGTACATTTTGGTTATAAATAATGGGTACTGACTGGACTTTAAATCTCTTCTATTTACAGAACTGAGGCGTGAGGCTCTGCAAGTGCCCCCAAGTGGCTTCAACTTCTGTCCTCAATAAAAGATATCAGAAGAAATGCAGGAATGCCTGTCCTAGACAAAAACATGCAGAAGAAGGAGAAAGATACGTGCAGTAAAGATGAGACAGTAAGTGACTGCTTCCGGAAAAACAAAAGAAGGAGAAAAAGGAAAATAAAGATTGACAATAGATGACTTCACAGCTTTTAATGCTGTAAATCAATATAATAATGTAAACCAAGCTCTGTTCCAGAGCTGATTTCTGCATTTCAGGGAGCACTAGTTATCCGGCAGCAGTTTATAGCCAGGAACCTTGATCTAATGTTACTGGGTGCGACTAGGTGACCACTAGACGCCTCTTCCAACCAAACACATATCTCATATCCAAACACGCTCTTCCTCCCAATAGTCAGGGAAGAATTCCAGTAAGTGTAATATTATTACACAACAACAGCAGATATATTACTACACAATCAGAGATGGCATGTAATTATTTCTTAATAGTACAGAACTATCAAACTATCACGTATGATTCATTTTCGAGCTGCTTTAAAAGGTGCTGGATGTTTACACCTGTGAGTAGCCAGCCCTTCGGGTGTAAAGCTTTATTACTAAGCAGAGTCATGACCTGCACAGTAACGTTACCCAAAAAGACAGGGCCAAAGCCAGGTATCAAAAAAACCCCAATTATTTGGCACATCTATTTCTACTGACCAAGAAATCAATGACAGAAGAGATATGCCCTTTCAAGCATAGCTTGAAACTGTATAATTACTATTCTTTTATTTCTGAGACCCCGAGTGCATTACAGGCTGAACTGATTTGCATTTCCGTTAACAACAGGTAATCCTACTTTCTGTAAGTCTCTGAAATTCTTGGTTTCTAGACAGGGAAACATAATGCAGCGCTGACTTTTCTGGGGACGTCAAAAGTCAGAGCTGGTATTTGAGTTCAGAGGATACCCACTCCCTGACTTCTCTCTAGAGCACTTCTTTTACCTCTTCC
Source organism: Myiopsitta monachus (assembly GCA_017639245.1). NCBI lineage: Eukaryota > Metazoa > Chordata > Aves > Psittaciformes > Psittacidae > Myiopsitta > Myiopsitta monachus. The sequence goes on along the minus strand of CM029921.1, from coordinate 69,298,207 downwards.
CTCTTTGCATGCACTAGCACATGAGTTTGTAGCTAGCCTTGATCTGAGCAGCAGGTGGGATTAGGTGACTACCAAACATCTTTTCCAACCAAAATCACGCTATGATCCTGCAATCCTATGAAAATTAACGTCTACTACATCGAGAGCGAGTAAAAAAATCCTGAGCTTTCCCTGCTTTAGGAGGCAAGCAAAATCAAATTAGAGAAATAAACCCTCCAGAAGTTTATGGTCTACACTACTTTCTAACGGACAAGCACAGCTGAATTAGATGATCATTTCTCATCTGTGAAACATGTCCACCAACCTGAGGAACCATGCTGAGAGCACAATGCTTTCCTGCTCCAAACAAGATAAGGACAAAGCAAGTACCAACAGAAATGCTTTGTCTTGAAACTTTCAAGGAGGGTTCCAGACTGGCGAACAGCAGAGGTTTGGCAGGGTAAAGCACAGGTTTATTTAGGATTGTACGTAGTCAGTACTAATAAACAGATAAACCTGCATGTTTTCTGTTTCTGCAATTGCATAACCAATTGTATTACCAATCAGACAAGTATTTACCCATGGTTTTACTGATCACAAGCTAAACGCACTTATTTACTAATGAAATACCTTCTCTTAATGCACTATTTTATTATGCTGTAATGTATTTGAAGACTTCCAAGAGTCTAGCTTGGACTATATGCCTGCATTATGCCTATTTGCCTGTTTGTCATAGGATTTCTAAATACTTTTACCAAGCAATATTCTTCTGTTATCCACTAGTTTCCTGGACTATCCATTTGAAACTCTCATTGCCTACAAATAGAGCTATTGGAGAGGTGCCATTGCTTCACTATTGCATACAACTGCATGCTGTCTCCTAAAATTCAGGCACTTGAAGACCTAACGAAACTCTAGTGCAAATTTAATTGTGTCACTTCAGTAATCAGATATCTCAACTGCTAAAACAGAATAAATGGATTAAAAAGGGGATCCAATAAACAAATAAGCATCAGAATACACAAAAAAAAAAAGGAGAAAAGGATGACAATTTAGGAACAAGTAGAATTACTTGCTAATATCAATCTTTTTTTTTATGGTTAGACAGTGCCAAAACTTCCAGTCCCACCACTGCAGCAGACCTTACGCATGTACCTACAGTGCATGAAACACTTGGTGCCAGAGGAGCAATTTGGAAAGACCAAGGTCATTGTGGAGCAGTTTGGAAAGGCAGGAGGCCTGGGAGAATCCTTACAGCAAATGCTGGAGGAAAGAAGGGAAAAGACAACAAACTGGGTAAGCAAATGCAGATGAGAAACATAATTTCTGTGTTGGATTATGGTCATTCACCAACTCTTTGTGATGTTTTGTATATGATCACTGCTTTCTTTCAGTGGGTCAATGCTAACAGGGGTCATATCAGATTCTACCAAAGGGAAGGAATATTTCAGACATATTAGGCTAGAATTTTCAAACAGTGTCAAAATCCGTGTCTTTATTATGTTTTCAGATCAATGGTTTGTTGCCATTAAATGAAGGAATTTATGCAAGGTGCATGCATGCAGGTGTCAGCCCTACCTGTAAGAAGCACTGTATTGCATCCTTTTTGGATCTCATTTCTTCCTTCCTTTAATAAAATGATTTGGAGTTTTTATTAAAATGAAAAACGCCTTCTGATAGAGCTATGAAAAGCACCTTGTATAGCCATCTACCCAGAGCTCTGATCCAGTTATATTGTTCTGGAATGCAATACTTCAATATGGGAACTACCGTTTAAAAACTGAATTATTATTTGCCATTCTTTGTAACACTATACCACTGTAGTTACCCTGAAGTATTTATTTCACTGAACATCCACATACATGTATACACACGCACAGACCATGCTGAGACCTCAGCCTTTTAAAAAGTCCAGATTTCTGTTTCTCAAGACAGGAAAATTAAATAAGCCACAGCTAAAGCCGATGTTACCATTCCACAAAGCCACAGTTCATCCTGCCTGCATTAACTACGTTAGAATATGGTAACTGAAAATTAGAAACACTGCTTCTACTGAAATTCTTCCATCCCAGCAAGGAAGAAAGACACTGAATGGTTTAATGGATTTAGTGGAATCCTGCAGGCTTGCTACTGATATCGGTAGCTGTGGTTCTCCCTTAACTTTTCAGTTGTGGCTTGCAAGAAAACTCCATCAAGTCGCAGCTATAGTCAGAAAAAACAGCTACAGTTCTGGCAGTGCTTTTGTTTAAAAAAGCAGTGCTTAATTTCTGAACTACTTGTTGTCACAGTCTGAGGGCTCCCCCCAAAATGACACCCAATCTCATTTCGTTATTCTGATCATAGAACTTCACGGGTTTGATGGCTAAATTAACCATCACTTAAATAGTGCTCCAGGAGAGCAAATAATGTTCTAGGAGACAGCTGTTCATTTAACTACATATACCACAAAAATTACAGAGGAAGGATGTATAAGCATTTTGTGAAATGTCCCAAAATTAAATGCCAGTTATTAAAATTAAATACCTGATTCTTAATATAAACTAGAAATGTTTCTATCTGGGATTTAACTTGCCAGGAGTACAGCTCTAGCCTGTTCTCCTGAAGACTCCAGAGACTGTGGGGGAAGCATCTGTTCTAACAGCAATGAAATATCTCAGAGGAAGGCTTTTTCAACTGATGCATGCATTCATAATTATTTTTGCATAATTTCGGTGTTGTTTATAGCTTACCATATGCAAAGTGTTCCAGCTAAACCCAGACAGAACATTTTATCTTTTTATGAAAGCCTCTATTTTCCAAACAATTATTCTTCAAGTTCTGTTCGGACATAAAGGAATGCAGTTACCTTACGTCTGTGTTTTCAATAAAAATGGTTAGAAATTTAGGTGTGTCGGTCTGAGTCGAGCATCAGCAATCTGCATTTGTGTCAGTGGACACAGAGAGAATTCTCCAGGGGCCCTATCCGCATACCAGTATCTGCAGGACGGAACCATTAAGCTCAGGAAATTCTTTTCCCACTCTGTCTTGATGAAAGATAGTATCTGATGGCTAACAACAGAGCATCTCAGCATCATTGGCAAATATTTGAAGCCCCCTGAGGAAAACCATCACTAGTAAAATTCTGTCCACTTCTTAAATCTATCCCAGTTATTATTCAAGAGTCAGCAGTTAGAGTGTTGTACTCTTTTTTTTTGGTTGTAGAGAGAAACTAACATCAAAATACCCAAGCCACCACAATATGAAGCCTATTTCCTTTTTAATGGAACACACTGTAAATTGCCATTGATTGAAAATCAGGATTATGGAATTGTGGCTGATTTCAGCTGAGCTGGGGTCACAGGGCCCAGGCTGAAAATGCCCAGCAACTCCATTAATCAGAGCCCATGCCTGACACCAGGAGCACCACTCTCCCCTCACCCCCAGACTGCCTTTCTGCATATTGTTCATAGCTTTAAGATTTCATGTCCCCTTCCCTTAGGTATTTAACTACTGGCTGGATGACATGTACCTCAACAACCGGCTAGCTCTTCCAGTCAATTCCAGCCCAGCAATTATCTTTGCTCGTCAGCATTTCAAGGATGTAAATGACCAGCTGAGGTAATGTACTACAACTTTGCAGCTTTTGCTAAATGAAAGGTTATTTTAAATGTGAAAAAAAAAACAACTTTTGCAAAAAAAGACAATCAACTTGCATTAAAAAATAAGGGCTGTGACTACTAAATGATTTCCTACTAGGTCTGCTGAATAGTATCAGTAACTATATAACCCCTTTCTGGGGTTACTCATACTGATATTCAGAAATGAAAGGGCCATGACTTTTACATTTATTGCATGAAAAAAAAAATGCCATGGGATTTATAATTTTTTAAAGGACCATTTGCAAAGTTTTCATTGTGTAATTCAAGGAAATCATTTTGCAATGGAAAAAATACATACTAATTTCTGGTGCACTGTTTAAAGGAAAACAATCTTTAACATGTTGTCACTATGACTTATAGCAAACTAAAAAGGCCACACTGGCATTAAATTGTCCCTCTCAGGTGCCCAAAAGGGCACCAGAAACACGGGAGATCTGAGAATAAGAATTCAGAAACCGTTCCTCCCCAAGAACACCACTTCATTCAGGCCCATCCTTCCCAGCCCTGAACTGACCTTTCTCCCTTGAGCTGTTGTGCCCAATTAGAATAATTTAAAAAGTTAAAGGTAAGCAAGTAGCCAAGCACAGAATATACCTCTCCAGATACCCTTAAAACAGGATTCCATTCTTCTGCCTTTGCCAAAACTTCTTCTCCTTTTAAAACAGTAAACCAGATCAAATCTACCTTCACATATTGCAATTTTCCTCTTTGCATTTAGCACTCTCTAGCTGCTCATTACTGAAGGAATTAACTGCATGTGAATTTATGCTATTCTAAAACAGGCAGAACCTTGAAGCCAATGTGTCATTTTAACATTTTGCACAGACAGCCAATGTATCTTTCTACTTTAAACGTAACTGTAAATGCTCCCATTCATTACTAAATTTATTGCGCACACAGCTTTCAAAAGACCTCCGCGTTACATTTTATAATGCACGTGCTTTAACAAGAAAATATTTTTCCCAGAGACTCCCATTCAGACACAGTGCAAATGGGCAGTGTCAGGAAATAATACACCTGTCCACAGCTCTGCAGAAAGAATGTCTGCTTAGGACAAGAAGTACTCTAATAAATTGGACAGCTTAGGAGTATTGATATTGAAACCCATACGAAGGATTCTATTAAATATTCAGCCTCTGCTCCCATTCTCTAAATAGATGCTTTCAGGCTTCCTCTTGTGGTAGTCTGTTTAACCATTTGAAGGGACCATCTCTAGGATTTCATATTTCTCTTGACATGAATTAATTAGGGTTTGGGTGAGGGCAGGGGACTCTTCTTGCCAAGCCAGAAGGCTTTTTCTCCTTATGCTATGTCTTCAATCATTCAAGCTCTCCTCTGTCTCTCAGAAACAGCTCAGTGTTGCCGAATAACAAAAGACTGATGTCATTTGTATTTGCTACTTGCAGGTTTGCTGCCAATCTCATTTCAGGAGTGCAAGACTATAAAGCTTTACTGGACACGTAAGTAGCTTGGAAGGAGAGCTGCCTGCTTGAGTATCCACAGGGCTTCTGACTCGAGGGTGCTCTAAAGCGCTCGAAGCTAGGCTGCATTGTGCCTCTTCACCACTTGGGAGGGCTGGGGCTCCAGCACGCTTCAGGGCAGGTGCCTCAGCAATTTTTTTATGTTCTTTCTGCTTTATTACTGAAATCTAACAGGTCGGAGGTGGATAATTTTTGATGCCTGGCAGTCATCAGTTCAGCATGCGCAGTGCAGCCCAAACAACAAAATCTGCCTATCCGAGCTATTGAGAACACACCAGAAGTCATGTGCTCTCCACACACACAGAGCAGCAGCACTGTGGTTAAACAGCCTGCACACCTCCCCTGGCATCACTGACCTGCCAGGAGAAGGAAGCCTTACCACAGTTAGGCTGGCTCAGTGGCTCATAAAAGTAAGGAGTTACTTGTGCCATTGTTATTTTTTGTATACAGGAACAGGAGAAAGCCATGATTTTTGAAACCATGTATGAGGTAGCTCTTAACAGCCGCTGCTCCCCTGAGAGCAGAAACAGTGGAGAACCAAGCACAATGGATGCCACACTGTATTAGGGAAGAAGCAATTCTTCTGTCTGGAAATACAAGAGGCCTATATGATATGCTTTAATCAATGCGTATTTGGATGAGGAAGAAAAAGTCCATGTTGAAACAATAAAGTCCCTATTATCTCTGAATTAGATAAAAGAAAGAAGATAAACAAAAGAAGAGGCTGTTTGATTTTTCAATTTCAGAAGTCTGACAGCTACTTAGAAAGTATAGAAGAGGTACTTATTTAAGAACATGTGCTTTTGTCCAAGATACCCCATGCAACTGCATATACCAGTACTAGCACATTGTGAAGTACCAGCGCATACTAATGCGGTTCACTGCATCTTTATCTGACAGCATCTGAGATGAGATAAAGAAACCACATTGCTCAGACAAAGGATAATTTAAATTCTTGCTACTCTGACCTCGCTACTTTAGATCCAAAGACTTCTGTGATCAGATTTGCCTACCTCAAATCAATAATCACTTAAATCCTCACTTCTGTGTCCTCATATTGTTAGTGCTGTTTGCTTATCACCCCTCCTGTATAATTACAAGGACGCCATAACTGTAACATTTTCAGTTCCTTGTTGCTATTAAGGACTTCTACCAGTGAGTGTGCTGCTAGCTTCTTCTGGATCATCCCACATGCTGATGTACAATATTCCAGTCCAAACCCAGGCATTAAACTAAAACTTTTAGATTTAACAGTGCAGATATTCCATGCAGGTGCCGGGACTAAGGTTTCAAACAAAGCCTAAATTGCTCACATTAAAAAGTTGTAAGATCTTACACAGGCATCTCCTAAATCACTGCTAGATTTTCTGGTGCCATTAATCAATTAACAACACCTTTCTTAGCTGCTCTAATTACAGATTGTCTTCTCTAAATCCACCATGCTATTCCACTAATTTTGATCATTATAGATGCTCTTTAAAAATCTGTTAAATGTAAGAGAATTTCTGCATTATGCAAAATGTAGGAGAACACTAATAACCCCGTTTTGCTAATAAGGAACAACAACAAAAAAGCACCTGTACAAGGAGGAGTTTGAGAGCCAAGAACTGAAGTGAATATCCATGTTTTAGAATTGTAAGTTCCAAAGAGACAGTTAAACAAGATAAACCATCGTAAAACTTTACCCCGTATCAGCTGTATGTATTGTGCGCTTGTTTGCCCCTTCCGACTCCAGCAGGCTGGAAACATAGCCCTCTTTTGCTGAGGCAAAACTCAGCACCACAATGATCTTCTTCCTCCTATAATCTTGGCAGCCTCTCCTGACCAACAGCACTATTATTTACTGCAGCAGTGTCGATGGGATATTTTAGAATCCATAAAAAAAGACAGAAAGAAGTTAGCGCAATTATGATTTCTTTTTTTTCCTCCTTATTTCTGGCCACTAAAGAAGCCTTTTTAGTTAGATTTTTTTCGCATGCCTTCCAATACAAAAGGAAGAGGTTTTCAGCATTTTTCCCCCATAGGTCTAAGTAAGGGTTAGCACATAAGTGAAGCTCTGTGGAAAACAGAAATACCAGTCTGTATTGCCCCAGTCATTCTTGTTCACCAGGCAAGGCGCTCTCACACACCCCCTAAGCACCCTGCACAGTACAGGGCCACCTGCGACCTGCAGTGTATTTCACCAGTACTATTTTCCAAGGTGCTATGTCTTTTCCAGCTGTTTTGCTGACTTCTGTCCCGGCAAGTTTCCAGGGGTCCCATCTAGGCAGGTTTCCATGCGCACTGCAAAGCTGCCTGTGACCTGCTATTCTTTCAATTCCCACTAGATGATAATGCAATTGCTTAATGAATATGCATGAAGCTGCCAGGAAAGATGTATTTAACTTGGCATGGGAATTCATCTATTTCCCTTATACTGTAATATTGGTTTATTATTCAATTTGTGCTATACCTGATCTAATTGTAACAGAACAAAGGACAGATTAGATTTCTTTTCCTCTCTGTCTCTCTCTCCCCTCTCTCCTCCCCCTTTTCCTCTGGCTTTGTTTTTCCTCTTCTCTCTCTCCAGCCACGTTTTACCTGTTGACTTTGCTCGTGGACAGCTGTCCGGTCATCCTCTCTGTATGAAGCAATACTATGGGCTCTTTTCTTCCTATCGTCTTCCAGGACATACCAAAGATACTCTTGTGGCCCAGAAAAGCAGTGTAATGCCAGAACCAGAGCACATCATTGTTGCTTGTAACAACCAGGTAAATGAGGGTTCTCTTTTTGTACCTTTCTCAGTATATATTTCTTGGATTGCTTTAATTCACCTAAGAGCCTGATCTCATCATTGTCTGGAAACACAATTACCATGCTATGTACGAGCTCACTTCTTACCAAGCGTTTGCTGTCTTTCCAAAAGATGCTCCTGCAGCATTTTTGTCCTTAGCCCTGCATTGTATTCCAAGTACAGTGATGCAGAAAGGAGGAATGTGGCAGAATGCATTTGCTTTCTCATTCAAAAAAGCATGTTTATTAACAGAGATGAAACCACAGAGAAAAAAAAATCTTATTGGAGTGCATTTGCTGGAAATGCTCTTCTCTTGACAGTCAAGCATTGGCACACAACACACGGCATATATGCCACCATCCCGTGTAGGGGGGCATAAGCTATACCTGAAGCAGATTGCACAGGTGCAGGCAGAAGTACCGGAACAGTAGAATGAACCTGCCCCAATCAACAAATGCTGTCAAGTAGCAGTGTATATTGGCTAGGCAGAGTACATTATCACCCAGCTTGGCATCTGTAGTACTGGAGCCATGCCTACAGTCCCCCTTGGTATGAAGGAGTAGGTTCCAGTGCCCCCTTTTCCAGGAAGTCCTGTTCCTCACCTCAATGGGAAGTTCTCTAGATTCTCTAGGTTATTTTTAAACAAATAATACCATGGAAATTATTTAGATTCTTCCTGATTTTATCTCTTCAGGGTTTTTTAAGCTTATTCAAATAAGGTATGTTTTATTTGAGCTTAACATGCAGTGTAAGTCCCTTATAGCAACCAGCATGACAGTGATGTAAAAAGATGGGACTGGGAAGCCCCAGGCCAGCCCCCAGTGTTTATGTGCTCCGTTACCTGCAGGCCTGGCTCCCCAGGCACGACTTGAGCATCTCAACACCTACCCAGGCGAAATCACAATGCTGGACCAATAGGGGTCCAACCCATCTGTGACTCTTCTTCTGACTTCTGTCATTTTTTTGCAGTTTTTTGTTTTGGATGTTGTCATTAATTTCCGTCGTCTCAGTGAGGGAGATCTTTTCACTCAGTTACAAAAGATAGCCAAAATGGCAGAGAATGAAGAGGAAATGCTGCCTCCAATTGGCCTGCTGACAACAGATGGAAGGACAGAGTGGGCAGAGGCCAGGACGATCCTTATGAAAGGTTAGCAGCAGCAATTCCAGCTTTCTCCATCATCTTCCTCCTCTTCCTCCTCACCATCATTGCTTTCCTTTGCTGGGAGTGAGCACTACAGCAAATACAGGACTGAATGTGCAAACTCACTGCTGAATGTTCCTAGCAGGAGGAGATTCAATACCTGTAAGTGTTCAGATGTGTGTTGCCAGGGAATCAGCAGAAATGGTTTGACCCTTTGGCTGTGTATGTTTAAGTGTTATGCCTATGTGTATAGCTCTCATTCCATTCTCTGTTTTTCATCACATAAATTACATTACATCAGATTGTGTGATTTGTCTCTTTCTTCACATCCATTTTGTACCAATAGGAATGATGGACCCTCTTAGCTTTTGGCAACTATTTTTCATCTCATGGACTTTTGTCATCTCATCTAACAAAGGCATCTACAAGTTAACACCTATTGAATCTAGCTGTATACTCTCTCTAGTCTATAGAGAAAACCAGAAATTCCTAGGGATTGATTAATCCAAACCTTTAGTCAGTATCAAGAAAAGGTGATACCAGTTACTCGCTGGGGATAGTTCTCTCTCTGCTTCAACAACAGGCATCACTCAGCTGTCTTGGATTCTGGACTTGAATGCCTGACTTTGAAACAGATGAAAATTAAGAGTGGGATTAGTCACCTGGATCACATCACACCTTACATATTTTGCACTGAGGTTAAGTGATGTAAATGAATTCTTTTTGCCATTTTAGATGATTTACATATTCATTTTTCTCTCCCGGAAAAAAAAAAAGTTATGTCTTTTGCCCAAGTTCATCAATGCTACAGAAAATACTGCAATTTTACCTGTGCCCTGGAATATACAAGAGTTGCCAGTAGTCTCAAAATAGGCTTACCATCCCAAGGAAGATCTTTCATTTTCTCATTCAAGTTTGTCTGTGCTTATAATAACTTTATATAGATAAACACACAGACACATTTTATTACATGGTACCAGCCTAATCTTCAGGCTTTACCCTCCCCTTCTTTTCCTTTTAAAACAGTAGAGAAAAGATTCCCTGTTATAATGAAAAGTGAGAGAAACCTGAGTCGTTTGTGTTCATGCCACGCTTTTAAGTAAAACTGAATACCTTGAAAACTGCAGGAAATCATCTTTGTAAACCTGCATCACCCTAAAGAAAAAGGACAAAATAATAAAAACTGGCAGAACTATCGCTGTAGTGGTTTTGGATTGGCTGGCATTTGCCAAAATATTCATTTTAATGAGGAAGAAAGCCAACTCAGTTATGCAGCTGGAAAAAAAACCCTGATTCTGAACTAGCAAATGTCACAGCACTTACAATGTGATGTAAGCCCTCTCTAATCTAAGCAGAAATCCCATCCGAGACCACTCATACTAGCGTCAATCCTCTATGCAGTATAACGCATTGTTGTTACACATGGATATATGATTATTAACAGCCCTCTTTGTTATCTGTGGCAAAATGTTCACAGAACTGACAGAGGAAGAGAAATTCCTCTAGTGAAGAACACGAGGTGAAGGGGTCACTACAACTGTTCTGTATGGGGCAGGGAAAGAGAAGATGATTTGGGACAGAATCTTACACAGCACTTTGTAGAGATTATGAAAGAAATATATGTATGAGCCTGCACAGACCTACAAGTAGAGGAGAGGTCTTCAAGGTGAAGAAGAAGAAGAAATGGTAAAACCCCAGCCATCACTGGTTTATGAACACATTTAGTATTTTAACTGCCTTCAGGCTGCAGAACTAACTCACTCCCCTAAGTACAGGAAGTGAATTCTTTTTTCTGCAGGGGCTGCTGTCCCATGCATACTATAGCTGAATTTCATTCAGAACTACCTTCTTATGTTTTCCTTTTAAAAACAAAACGCAAAACCTCCAACTAGCTAAAGGCTGACCTGCCAATTCAATGCAATTATGTGCATTAGAAAGGCAGAAGGACAAGACATATCTTGGAGGGCTTTAGGCTTGTTCTGCTTTTCCGGTTTCGGCTCTTTCTGGAAATATTTGTTTTCCATCCCAAGTCATGGTTCATGAGTTCTTGCACAGTTCATTGCCTGCTTTACATGATAATTTTTTCAGTGTCTGACCAGCTTTCTGGACATGTCTGTTTCTTTCTGTCAGGGCATCTTTCCCCTGCTTCTGTGTTTCTAGCAGAGCTTAATTTTCTTCACTCTAATACCTAGACTCAAGATACCTGAAGCCATACATCAGAATTAGGGCTTCATATGTGTCAAAGACATGTGGGCAGCAGCCGCAATAAAATACATATAAACCTATCTGACAACATTAAGCAGAATGCTGAGCAAGCTGTGAGCAGTTTGTAAATCACTATCCAAGCAGTTTTTCCTTGAAGGTGCTGTCCACAAATACCAGCAGCTAATGTATAGGGGGCCATTTCCATTCACAAGAACATTTTCAGTCTTCGTACCCAGACCATCAGTGGAAAAAATACGCAATTCCAGTCAGCCCTGTAAGTGTCAGACACTAGAAGAGCTTTACAGCCAAGAGAATAGGGACATGTCTTCTCCCTTACAAAGCTTCTAAATGCCTTTGAAGACAATTCATAGGGACATCAGCGCAGCACAGATCACTGGCAGAAAGGTTAATCTAGCTGCATGTCCCATCAATTTCAATCTCCTGGCCCGAGTTTCTGTAGGAGCCGACAGGAACACCAGGACTCTGCTTCTGTGGGCAAGGGAAAACAGCACACTGTGCTCTGCCAGGTGCCCACAGAGCGTGCAAGAAGTCAGGCTGGCACCAGCCAGTAATACACAGAGCTTCACCATAACCAGAAGAGGCCACAGCTCCCCCTCTTCTCACATATTTGTGCTGTTTTCTACTGTGTTGCATCTAGAGAATGAACCTGGATGATAACAAGCATCTGGGTTTTTTTCTAGTACCTCACTAACCTATGTTACTCATTTTGGGAAGGTACATCTTTTCTTAGCTTTGGAAAATGCTGTTCTTTCAGAGGGTCAAGCTACTTCTTATATTTACAGACATTAAAAACCTGCCCATTTTTAAACGGCTCCATATTTTAAATGCAAATCAGAATTGCTTCTTCTAAAATATTTTTTCCATCTTTTCAGCTAAAATCATCTCCTGAATTGAGCACAAGTTTGCTGAACTTAGCACAGACTTGCAAGGAGGTTTGATCAATCCGAATTCATACCTTATAAGTTAAGAACATTCTGAAACGAAAACAGTTTCTCCAGAATATAACAAAACCAGCAGATGAAAGCTGATCTGTTAAGAATGGAAAGAATTCTAAGTTGTTTGAAAGGTCTTTTTCCTTTGATCTTGTTAACAACCAATTTAACAGCAAGTAATGATGTTATATGCTTTTGAATAAACCAAGTTCTTGTTACAGGTTCCACACCTTTATCCTTTCAATTAAGAACTGTAGCAAGTGCTCATGATTAAGTACTTCCTATGCCTCAAACCAGCCCCCAGAAGCAAGCAAACCTTTATTTTCATAACATTTCTGAGTTAAAGAAACTGAGAATAAAACCGCTACATAAACATACCATAAATAAGGATGAAAGCACTGAAGACAATGTAAAAATAGGCTTTGTAGTTCACCTGTAGAAGCAAGATTGACAGGATAGGGAAAAGAAACAGAGACAGAAAAAGCACACTTTATTCAGTAATGCACTAGTGATAGGAGGGAAGAGGAATGTGGCAACCCGTGGTTTTGGCAATGCCACTCTCAGAATCTAAACCTATAGATGTTTCCTCGTGTGATGTAGGCAATATGCACAGTCCAGGGCTTATTTCTCTAAAGTACAAGAAATGACATGGGATAGGAGAGAGAAGAGAAATTTAATACAAGAACACAAAACTAACAAGGGCCCTGCTGTTCTGTGTCGAGGAAAGGATTTTAATGGAAGAACAATACAAAACCAGCGTGAGGCCAGCTGCTCCAGAACAGAATACTGCTGCAATAGCGTGAGCTCTGAAATTTTCTATTTTCCACCTGTCCTCACTATTAGATATAAAATAAGTAAGCATTGCTGGTGTTAAGACTAAACCAGATCTATTTTGTAATACAATTACTTCAGGAAAGGAAAGGCATAAAAAGAAAGTGGCTATTGTTGAATCCTATGAAAGATACACGGAGATACTGCAAAAGTTAACACATGAATGAGTGCCTCAGTGTAACATTTCCTTGCACTGATATGTTCTGCTGTTGAGAGAACTCTGCAGACACCAGCTCATTGCAGAGTCAGGGTCAGATCTTCAATGCTCTCCAAGGCAACAGGGTTCCCAGCCAGTCCTGCACTGCAGGTAAGAGGATGTGAACATTTCACTCTTTTATCCCCAGACTCTACTAACCGCGACTCTCTTGACATGATTGAACGGTGCATATGCCTCGTGTGCCTGGACAGCCCAAGCGGGGTGGAACTCAGTGATACCAACATGGCATTGCAACTGCTACATGGGGGAGGCTACCATAAAAATGGGGCCAATCGTTGGTATGACAAACCCATGCAGGTAAAAACCTTACAGTACTATGACATTACTTGCACGTAAAGCCACCAGGTGCCCCCGTGGTAGGGACCACTTGATTCTAAGTGGGAATAAAAGAGGAAGGCGTTGTCAGCATCTGCCAAGGCAGGGTTGGTGTGAGCATCACTGTTCCTTGCAAGGCAGCGGAAGCAGACCTATTGCCTTGCTGTAGTAGTGGGAGTGCTTTCTCCAATACAGGTATGCTTTCACCTTTCCTGATATTGCTCTTTGCATTTCAGGAGTTAGAGAGATACAGAGACATACAGGAAGACACCTAACAAAAAAAACCCAAACCGGTGTGCATTCAGTTACACCGAACCAAATGAAATAAAAAGTCTGTACCAGCATCCCAGAACAAAAAAGAAAAGCATAATAGCTTTCTGTGTTTCCTCTTCTCACACATTTTCCTGACATCCTGGAAATACTTCTCCTTATAATTTAGCATGTGTTTAAGCTACCATTAAGTTCTCACTAACGGAGTGTTTATTCATTTGGTGACATCCTTGTTGAGACTTTACTGGAAGTAAATGATTTCTCCAGCATTTTTGCCTTTTTTCCTAATCAGATTTTGATTGTCATAGTTGAAAGGGTCGCCCTGTTATTTTCACATTTTGCAATAGACCCATGGTGAAGCAATGTATTAATCTCCAACTGTCAACAATGCTGACACCTTATGAAAAACTGAAAAAAAAGCCCTAACTGATACATGGCTCATGGCAAAAGCAACAATCGTTGCACATTTAAGAACAGCAACATGAAAAGAGAAACCACTAATTTCACCTGTACAGGCTTCCCCAGTGCAAATACATTCTAGTAGTCTTTCCTGATTTATGCCGTTGCAAATGATGTTATTAGCAGACTGTGTTTATTAGTAGCTGTGTTTTTAAGAACAAACCATTTGTCTTTAGCTAGAACCCAGTTATTTGCAGGTCCACAAGTTGAGATATTTCAAGTAGCTGAGAATAAACAAGATATTCTTTTTGGTTATGATATGAAGGTCGCAGAAAGCACATAAATTTGCCTAGTATATGAGAGAGCTTCATACATCCAGATGTATTTGGTCCAGAAGTAGGTTCAAAGACAGAGAGAAATTCTTAGGGGGGAGAAAGAACCCATTTTCTTTCACGCAAACACTGATTATGCAGGAAGCCATTCTCGTGGGACTTGTCCTTTCTATCCACGCTCTTTTACAACTTTGCAGTAAGGCACCAGAAAGCACCCAGGTAAGCTTGCTGCATCACTCACCTGCTTTGTGAAAGCCTCATGGGAACCAGGGAGGCAGGATGTGTATGTGTGACACAAATACACAGAGTGAGCTGGGCGGGAGAAGTCCAGCCAAAGACACTTCAAAAGAAGCAGGGGGAAAGTCCAGGAAAAGGACAGGAAACAAGTGAGACAAGTTTGAGTTTTGTCCTAGGCATCTGCTTTTGTTTGGGCTGCACAAGTAACCAACTGCATGGGGGAATCACAGAACTACAGTGCAGCAGGTTAAGTGCCACCAGTCCTATCATGTGTATGCAATGAGATCAGGAATGAAGGCAAGTAAGAGGGAAATGAAGAAAACACCTGCACAAAAAATGAAAGAGGGAGCAGGGCAGTGAAACAAGCTGCGAGAAAGCTCTCAAATAAGGATATTTGCTCATTTGATGTGACATTTGTAATAAAATGTGATCCTAAGGGACTTCCCAGGTACAGAAGTGCCCCCAGATGTGGCAAGAGAACCCCAGCCTTTCTGTTGTTGTGTTTTTTCTACCACAAAGCAGATGCTAAATATGATTTGGGGACTCCAATGGGAATTGCTAAAATTTACATTCTCTCAAGACTCAGTCTGAAATAGCAGCATGAAAGGTATCCAATGCAGCACGATTCATAGGGCAAGAAAATCTCCTGCAGTAAATCTGTAAGTCACCCACTGATCTATAAGTCAAGGAAGTTCCTGATATGAGCAATAAGAAAACCACAGGAGAATAACTTTTTTTTAGGTTGCCATCATGGATAACTTACCCAGAACATGATTTATTCCCTATATATCTTGCACTTATTCTTTTCCCTTGCTTAGTTCGTGGTAGGAAGAGATGGCGTCTGCGGTACTGTGTGTGAACATTCCCCTTTCGATGGCATCGTACTGGTGCAGTGCACTGAACACTTGCTCAAGCACATGTGAGTCCCCATTCAGTACAGCTATTGTACCCACTCTGGGAAGCCTCTCCAATGGCAAATTCCCCCTGATGTACAGGGTCACTAAGACCCATACAACTGCTGGAAACCAGTCATTTCCCTGCTAAAAATCCCCAGTGTTTTACAAAGAGATTATTGCTGTGATCCTTAATGGCTTATCTCACGTTTTTAACAGGAAAGAAAGTTCCAAGAAACTAGTTCGAGCTGATTCAGTGACTGAGCTTCCTGCTCCACGAAGACTACGATGGAAATGTTCCCCTGAAATTCAGGCACATTTGGCATCAGCAGCAGAAAAACTCCAAAGGTAGAACACTTGCCTCATTTTTGTTAGCAATGACTGCAAGCTGGGAATTGCACAGAATATTGTGTGCTGGCATGGGTTTTCTCCTAGAGAGCTCTCCCTGCCCTCCTGATCCTCCCCATCTTCCCAAGCTGGACATACCTAGCATCTCTTTGCAGGATGGTAGCCTAAATGGCTGGAGCTACTTCACTGTATTCAGGAATTGCTTTACATTGTTTTCTTTCCATGTAAATATTATGAAAGTGAAAGACCACTGTAAAAACATTGGAGTCCTATTTGCACAGGATGCAAACCGTGCAGGCCCTCTGGCTTTGAGGATGCACTTTGCGGGTTTGACCTGACTAAAGCCAAAGCCAGGGCAATGGGGATATGTATATAGGGACAGCAGAAAACAACTGGTTTGAATAAACAATTTGAATTCAGGAGTATAATTTGTTTGCATTTGTTTGCATCACTTCTACAAATGTTAGTTCTTTTGACTGTGTTTGCAGACTGAAAAATATTTGCATGATATTTGGGAGGGGTGATGGCAATGAGATTATTTTTTTCCCCTCAAGTTATTTCATCTCAACACTCAGGCCTGTGGTCTTCCCGTAGAGAGTTAACGCATTATCTGCATGGTCGGCTGTATGTCCAGTGTGACTGCATTAGACGAGACCTCAAAGTGGTTAGAAGCATACACACGAGAGTATGAAGACTTTCAGGATGCAGAGTAATTCCTTTTTCATTTTAAATAAAGGTAGTAGTCCTCTACATTGAAACTTGCAAGGAGCTTACAGCCTTCATCAGGTTTTAAGTACACCCATTTCCCATGCTAGTAAATCTCATAAACTTGTTGAGAACAAAGGAGGCCCTCTCTCAGACTCAGGAGCAGAAACTCCAGGCTTAAGAAGAAAGGTGTTTTACTCAGATACTCAACGAACAGAATGTGACCCAAATGCCACTAGTTCACGTGAAGGCTGCAGGTAACAAGCCCAGTCTAGAGCCTATATAAATAAAAGTTACTGATTAGCAGCAAGTTACCAAAGGCGGAGGCTGTCTGTAGAGCAGGAACCCACTCATCTCCAAATAGGCACAGGCAGGAAATGATCTTTGGGTTTTACTTGCAGCTGAAAACAGACCAAGACATTCTTGCGGCTCCCCCCACAGTAACTACCTCTGCTTCGTTTTCCAGGATAGTAAATAATCTCAACTTCATTGCCTACAAGTTTGAAAACTACGGAAAGGAATTTATTAAGAAACAGAAGATTAGCCCAGATGCCTACATTCAAGTAGCGCTTCAGCTGGCATTTTACAGGTAAGGTTAATACAACTGTTAGGAGCAAGGCAACACAAGACGAGATTCACAGTTTGTGGGGGTTTTTTTTAGCTCAGCACCCAAACAATTGCCTCCTGCATGAAAAAGAGTGATCTTGCTTGTTGACTGTAAGTCAGACAAGAAAGAAATTGCTCTGAAACAGAGCACTCAATTCCTTTACTCCTTTTCCCTCTCCTTCCTCTACCTTCCCATCCCTGTGTCCTACACATGCCATTCCCAGCTGGCATAGAGAAGAGAGTGAAAGGATGTGGCAGGGAATAGCTGCCAACCCTGCTACCCACAGCAGCAGAAGCAGCCAGGGAGTCCATGTATGTGGAGCAGAAACACATTCTTACCAGTTTCTCCCACATAGCTTGGGAGGAACTGTGGCAGTAACCCATACCTCACCTCATATGCATCCCTTGCACAGCAGGGCAAAAAGCATTCACAGGGAAAATCCTACAGCAGCATATCAGATCAGAGTTCCTACACAGGATGGTAACTAATGCTGCTTCTTTCTTCACAGGCATCCCAAAATTTTATAATAGTCTCTAGTTTCCAAGGTATTGTCAAAGTTAATGCTCCTTTCTGCATAGTCAGAACAGCTAACACTCCAGCTTAGAGATAGGCTGCATGGTTTCCTGCAGAGCAGCTTATTACACAAATAATGCTTTATCAAGTCAAAGCAAATCCCGAACTGGTCTTTACCTATTCAAAACCAGAGATGCCTAACACATTCTGCGTATTCCATTAACATCTGTTAAACATCTGTTTTGTGTGTTCCATTAACCAAACTCCAACAATGACCTGGTCCAAGGTTTTCATCTGATCCCAGCCAGGATATAAATCCCATATATGCAACAAAAACCTTAGGGGAAAAAACCTAGGTTCTGAGACCACTGCTTCAACTGGAAGACACAGTAGGTATCCCAAAGTGAGGAAGAGTAGCTATATACCTGGACCCAAATTAAACAATAGTCTCTGTTCTTCTTGCTATGTGGGTTTTCATTCCAGCTAGCAGTCTCAAGTAACACCCTTTATAGTTTTCTATTTTTCATTCACACACAGAGTGCATTTTTTTCTAGTTTTAAATAAAACATACTTCAAGCCCATAAGTAAATGATTAATTACACTATTATTTTATGATGCAGTACAAATAAAACATTCCTTGAGATCTTTCAATAAATTTTAGTTTTACTAGCCTTGCTTTTACACAGCAGGTCATTTTTTACTGGCAATACATAACTAGAATGTATACAGCTGTATGCAGCTCCTCGTATTAGAAAGGAGTGAGCATCCATCTTTTTTAAGTTTCTTATAGAATTCTATCAACATTAAGATGAATACTATGCAAAGAATAAAACTGTGGCTTGGTACAATAAAACGTACCCAGGCTGTATTTCTTTTAGTCTTTATGATTCCTTGAAAACAATTACTCTTTGTTTTTCTTACTTTATTCTCTCAGATGCCACGGGAGACTTGTCCCCACCTACGAAAGTGCTTCCATACGCAGATTTGATGAGGGCAGAGTCGACAATATTAGATCTGCTACCTCAGAAGCATTTGCTTTTGTAAAAGCAATGACTGATGAGAAGACAGCTCTATCGGTATGTTGGTCTGGCTCCCTCTGCCTCCTTCGGCAAAACACTAAGGAAATAACGCATTCACGATCCCCGGTCTCCCACTTTGCAACTGTTAACTGGGAACATAAAGGCAAAGGGCAGGGTAGCAAGCCTGAGGTTTTGTGCAGACCAGCCACTAAGCTGAATATATCTATTTCTTATTTTTATTTAAGCATCCAAAAGACTCAGAGGTACCCAAACATGACATTATAAGAAAAAGAAACAAATACCTGATTTTAGATTTAGTACTGTCTTCTGAATGATCCATCATCAGATTCAAACTCAACTCCCTGGAGAGGCCTGGGCTGAGTATGATCAGTTCAGGATCATTATACTGCCACACCAGGGGAGCTGCCTGGCAGTTCCCCTGCAGCAGATTGCAATGTGTGAAGTGATATAAATCACATGCTTTGATTTCTGGATTAGGTGTACATGTTCTGTCTGATATTTCTGCCTGGCTGATCTTTTTGGGTTTAAAGGCACATTCTTGCCGAATAGTTTTATAGGATCCTCAAGGGGGCTGAACCTTCACGATGAAAAGAATCATCAAGTTAATGAAACAACTCTCCAAACTGTCCTGACATCATCCCACGAAAAGAAAAACCGAGCTGCTTTTCTTTGAGGCACCACCATCTGTTTGCCAGAAGCATGAGAACTGTGCTTAGTAGATGGGAATGCAAGGGGTACAGCTGAGACTATAGCTGCACAAACAGCTTTATGCGCTGTCCCGCCTGCCATCCCCAGAGAGCCTCCTCCAACGTCTCTGTATGTGCCGCTTCCACCCACTGCACTTCGCTGCCGTACAGGGAATTTCCAGGTGGCTCTTTAGATGCAAAATACTGCCACAATGTGGATTATTTTGCACAGTAAGCCCACTCCAGTGGCAACAGCCCACATGGCTGCTCTTTAGAATCTGGCATAGCACTGCTCAAAGTATTGCTGGGCAATGAGTGGATTAAGTGTAAATTAACGAAATACTGTAAATCAAGCTCTGATGTCCCAGAGGGTGAGGAAAATTTGCCCAGAGAAGTGCTCTGTTCCTTCACTGCTTCTTCAGTCTCCTTAAGGTTACCATGCCCAGAGCTTAGCTCATGATTAAACAAGAATCAAGTAAGTTCCATGTTAAAATGATAACTCAAAGGAAACCTGAAGTAACAATTCCTCATGCTGAGTGGGTAGTTCAAGGCAGATTATGACCATACTATTACACATAATAGTGACTACCACACAGCAGAGAAGAAGAAACTGTTATTTGCTATAAGTGTCCTGTCTAACAACATGATCTGTAATCAAATTTCCTCAGGAGCTGCTGTCATCTTTGCACACCTTCCCCTCCACACTTGGGTGCTCAGCATACCCACAGCCCCAGTGCACATTGCTGCAGGCTGACTGTACTTCTAGGAGGAGCCTGCTTCTAGTACATTGCTTTGGCAGATCCTTCTTGTTCCCTCTAACCTCTTCCCACCTTCCTTAGTCCAACACTTTCTGACTTCTGCAGCTCTACCAAAGCTTCTCACTGTTTTACCATGCAAATCTGAGATTATGCTGATGCTTCACAGCATCCTAAACTGCATGGCTTCACACAAGCAAGCAGAAGAATGTCACGTATGTCTAGAGTGAGCTCAGTCTCAGCCCCAAAATCTTTGCATTGAATGACTTGGCAGTACTGAACAGGGAGAATAATGGTTTCATTCCCTCTCCTCTAAAAAACCTGCAAACATAGTGCAAACCCATCCACTGTCAGCTTTCCTAGCTTATTGTCCGCTGAGAGATGCAAAAGACATTTAAACTGATCTGTGATCATTCCTTCTAACAAACTTTTAGAAACCTTTGTTTTGATGCGAAACGTCTTTGTCTTTCGGTTCAAACCTATATATATTATTATCACAGAATCATTAGAAATTAAATTCACTTAACACAACCCTATTCCAACTCCTATTCTTTAGGCCTACAGATTGTGTCTGCATATGAAGGGGTTAAATCTGGTTTTTGCACAAATAGCTACATCACTTGGTTTCAGTAGCCTTGAACCCCCCAGAATACTGCTTGTTAGTAGCCATTAATCCAAATCAAATTAAAACCAAATTTCTATCTGATGCTAATAAAAATTATCTTCAAACGATAACTGGAACGGCCAAAGACTGATCAAATCAGACTGATTCTCTAGCAGGAGAAATAACTCATGTATTTGACACTTGCTGTAAAGGAAGCAGCAACTGACACTGCCGAGATTGCTTGAATAGCTGCAAGTTAACCAAATTTAAAGACTACATTTGGTAATTTAGTCTGTATAAGGGAACTACGGCCTAGCTCTACCCCTATGAAAATATATCAGACTCTGTACTTTGAAGGCCCCTGGTGGTGGCCTTGAATTGTTTTTAAAATGAGCTCTTTGTTCAAAAGATCATTCATCATCCATAGGAGCTGAAGGTTCCCTGTTTCTCTGGAGGCCCAGTCATTTCTGCCTGTTTCAGGGTCGCCCAAAGTTGCAGTGTCGGACTTGATGTACTGCAGGGCAGCACTTCTTAGGATCTGTTCCCTTAATATAAAAGGTTGCCTTATGACAGGAGTCAAAATTTACTGGTTTGTTATCTCAAATGTGAGGCATCTGTGGAGGGCAGAGCAGCCTTGGAAAATTCTAGATGCCCTTTCACTCAGGGGAGTAATTTTTGACTGGCTAGTAAAATGTCAGTAATGGCTTTCATTAATATCGCTGTCATTGTCTAGATAAACTGTTCTGGAGGAGACAGACTGCCTGGCTGTTTTGAAAACACTGAATTACACTGGGCAATAATTTTCCCTACTTCAGAGTGATTCAATTAATAATAATCTACACCCCCAAAATCCATGGAAGAAATCCACAAAGGAACTGCAGGTCTTTCCTTGACTTCAGGTCACCACCATCAAACCTGTGCAACCCTTGCACAACCAGGCACTGTTGCTGATCAGGATATTGAACCCCTATGGCTTCTTGTTTATAAAGAGTACTTACACCTGAGCCAGGAGCAGGGGACATTTGAGAGCACTTGCTGGCTTGTGGCTCGTAAACTGATGTAAGATGCTATTTCATTGAGAGCTTATTCAATAACAAGATATATTTTCATTCCCCCAACAGGATTCTGAGAAGATGCAGAGATTTAAGGATGCAATTGCAGCTCAAACTAATTACACTATTCTGGTAAGTAAAACACGGCTTTGCCTGAAAGGACTGGTTAGTTTTTTTCAAGGAAAGTACAAAGATACGGTAACTATTTAAGCAAGAGAAAATGTGGACAGTCTCTAAATAGGAAAGTACCTGCTATGTCACGCTTAGGAACATTTCCAATGGCCTGAATAGCATCCAAAAAGCCATATTCAACTAACCTCACCTTAAAAAGTACTTCCTGGAAGGCAAGATAACAAAGTTCTGCATTAGACATCAGTGGCAAGATCATCACTCTTGGGTACATGGGAAATATGCATCTGTTAAACATTTATGATTTGTACCTGTGTCATAATTAGGAGTCCCAGACACAAATTAGGATTCCACAAAGCCTGGTGCTGTACGAATTAAGAATTAAAGAATGGCCTCCATCTTAAAGAGCTTGCAATAAAAATTTAATAAAGGGATTTTTGTTGTAACTATTGAAAAGTTTGCAAGGGAGAACAGTATTCAGGTGAAATGAGCCCTTATTCCGTCCTCTGATCAGCGTGAAATGTTAGGCACGAAGATAACCAAGAAGATTAGCAATAGGGTATTCTAATGGGGTAAGGCAAGTATACAGCCAAGAGACTCTTAGGATGGGAAGCAAGTAAGGCTTAAAAGCAACCCACTTAACTGCTGCGTAACATGCATGAGAAATAAAACTCCAACTGCAAATCCAGATCCCCAAAAATTAAAGGTATTTAGCCCCATAAGCTATAATGTTACAGATAACCTCAAGACACCTGTAACACATCAGGAAAATTTGGGGGTTTTTCACCCCTAAACCCAACTATTTATTAATTTTCTTATGTTTTTCTTCTCTAGAGGAGAGAAGTCCCTATCTGGGACCTGGTCCTCAGATGGACTAGTATTGTGGAAAGTGTATTCTGGTAGTCCAAAGTGATATTTCTAATAAAGGTCATTAACAATGTGGGTATGATTATAGTGAGTTCTTTTTAACGGACCTGAATGTAGTGTCTAATTAAAGGAAGATACGACCTCCAGTGAAGAAATCAGTTTAGTATCAAACACAATCCACTTTCTCTTGATTAAAAATGAGACCTTTCAGCTTTGGTAATGCTCAGCATCCCACTGTGCCAAGACAAAGCACAGATTTCCTCCACAAACAACTTAGCCAAACCACTTATGAGATTAGTAAATGTTAATAACCAGTTATGTTGAGTTTGCTACCTACAGTTTTCCCTCAGACCATTGCCTAAACAAACCCACATTGCTGATTCCTGTTTGAATATTCATAATATTCAAGAAGTCATTTACTTCCAGAGGTGATTTCAAAGGTATTACTCAGAGCACGGTGTGGTGAAGTATTGCTTTCAGGCAGCATTTATTCCCGAGACTGTGAAACAAAAGAAGCAGGGAGGGCAGGGGAGAAAAGAAACCAGTTTTGTGTTTCAAGCCTTGTGCTGGGAGCCCACCTCTTAGGAGCTGAGACTTCACGTCATCCATAAAGCTGGAGGCAAGTCTGACTTCAGGGCAACTATCTTACCCAAACTATCTCAGGGTAACCTCACAACACAACGCAGTCATACATTACTAGGACACAACCCATGGAATTTCTGCACAAAATCCCTTTTAAAGAAAACATTTCCATGAAGTCCCCCCTCCAAGTTGTTTCACTTCCAGAAACTGTTATAAAAGCCAGCCTCCAGTGCAGTCCATGGGCAAGATATTGCAACTGCCATTGGGAAATTATTTTATCTTTCAATTTAAAAAGGCCTCCAAGTATTTCTATTCACCAAGCTCCCCGCTTTTCCCCCTCAAAAAAAGTATAGTGCAATTGTTGTGCCTTTAATCTATGGGCAAGACTTACGTGGCCTGACTAAATCGTGTGCAACAGACTGGAATACAATAGATCCTAAGAAAAACAAACAAAAAAATCTACTTTGTAAAACAAAAAGCAATTTAATGATTTTATTTCCCCTTGTTAGGGCTTACTAGTAGCATTGCTATCTTAAATGTGGAGCTCTCAAATTCAATTTAGCACACTTTTTTCCTAAGCGTTGACTCACAGTTTATTTCGTTAGCCTGTCTCGGACTCTCTTCAGACATGACATTGATCTATGTTGCAAAAATGTCATTGCTAACAGCCTTATACATCTTGTGTGATGGCAAAATATTTCCTTTGATTATCAAGTCAGTTTCCCTCTATGGGAAAAGCAACGTAAACACTGCCCTCATGTCCACTACGTTTTTGCAAGCATCCTTGCTTCATCTGAGCAGATGAACAAATAGCCCATTTACCAATGGATGCCTACTCCTTAATAAGCCAAACAAGATTATGCAATCCCAACCCCCTGCAACAGGCACTTATTAGTGGTTAGAACGATTCTCCTCTTAATAGAAGAAGCAAACTTGCGCATTTCTACTTCTTTTTAATCCTCTCCTTAAGAGGAAAACCAAGCCTATGCTCCTTTTCAAATCCTGCCTTCTCTCAGGATGCTTGTTTCCCTTGTTACAAGGGGCCTGTGCCACAAAGATATCAGTTCTGTTCTCAGGGTAGTACAACATCCCTTGTTCAACATTCCTTTCCTACATGACTTCAGCCTGTTACCAGGCATGCGCTCAATCCTCATAATCAATGCACTCACCAGCATAGAATAAACTCAGACTGGACAATTTCAAATGCATGTTCTAATCTCATGCAATTCCTGCCTGTCTGGAACCAATTTTGATCTGGTTTCCTAAAGAAACAAAACTCTATCATGCCTGCCCATCTCCCACTATTGACTTTTGATCCCATTATCCATCTTCAATGACATTTGCTAGCAGGGAAAGATCTTAAGCTAGAAGATTCCTTAAGTCTACAGCATTAGGTAGGTGGATACAGCAGAGAGACCCAAGCACAGAAGGCTCATGGCAGAAAGACTGGGCTGCAGGCTGGGCAGCCTTCTTGTGAGCTGGCTAGCTGGCTACCAGTGTTCCCTTGCTGCTCACATTCAGCCACTGCACATGCTGCCAACCACCTCACCTGTAGCCGTGAAGCAGGAGGTGAAATCTGGGACATTCTGGAGCAGGGCTTGGGGGCAAGCATGTCTGGTTCTGTGCTGGGGATGATGGTGAGCAGACACATGGGCAAGCACAGGATGGCAAGTAGGCTCCTGCTAAATCTGCTTGCAGACATCTACCAGATCTTTAGTTCTAAATTCTATGGAATGACATCTGGCTTTACCTGAAACACAGGCAGCAAGGCAATAAAAGAGTTGTTTTTTTCTAATTTGGAGGTGTTTTAGAACCTATCTTGAAATATAATCCAAGCAATGCACAGGAAATTCCAAAACACACTTAGAGATATCTGGTGTCCCATATGCTCCCCTCAGCAGCTTTGGAAGCCCAGCCCATGATATTCAGCTCTGATTGATGATGAAAGCCCCGAACATCAGATGACATCAGCACATAATACATCTCAAGACCATCTCCTTCCGAACTGTTTACATCTTCAGAATTTATAGATACTGAACATCAGCAAAGTACATACCCCAGAGTAACATCTGAACATTACAGGCATTACATCACTCGAACCAAGTTCATTAACTCTGTCTAGAAAACAAGGCAGGTAACAGTAAAGAAAATATCCCCGCACTCCGTTAAATGCTGGTGTCTGATCACTGTTGTACACAGGCTATCACTGGAATGGCAATAGACAATCATCTGCTGGGGCTCAGAGAGGTGGCACGGGAGCACTTCAAAGAACTGCCAGAGATATTTACAGACGAGACATATTTGACAAGCAATCGATTCATCCTCTCAACCAGTCAGGTAGGTTTCTCCTGTTCACTGGTCTTGCTAAGTAAAGGTTAATTTATTTGTGCTCTGCCAGACCTTGTCGTTCACAGTGAGAACATCGTAAAAACCAACCAACAAACCTAGTGCCACCAAGAACCATCAAGAAGTCCGCAGAGTTCTCCAGATTTTTAAGCCAGTTTTGGTTCATTCCACAAAGTCTGCACCGTAGATACTGACAAAAGTTATTGCATCCATTGTGACATCCCAAAGCCCTTCCTAGAAATTCTGAAAATGCACACAAACAAACTCAGTAAAATTTGCATGAGGGGTCAGTGTTACCTCACTTTCCAAAATATGTCTTTCCATTCCCTTTCTTCTCCCCCTTCGCCAGAGGGGACAGCTCTATCCAGGATTCTGTACTCCAGACACAGTACAGCCACATGCCAGACAGGCCATCACTCTGAGGAACATAAGGCAACATCCATGAGAAAACTTTAGTCTTAAAAGCAGCTGTGCTTGAAATCTCTGAGAGCCTTCAGTTACTCAGTGTAAGACTGCAACACACGCAGGCGTGCATCTTTACAGGCATTTTAGACGTGCGGATTTACAGTTATATGCAACTATGCTAAGATATGTTGACTCTAAGAGTCAACATTTATACATTTAATGTTCTGAATAATGAAACTTCCTTACAGCATGCAGCCTAAGAATTAAATGCTAAAAAATTAAATGCTTTATTGCATATAACAGTAGTAGTCCTAATGAAAGAAGAAATCTGTGTAGGAATTAATTTACTGAAACACTAACCCAACTGCACAGATTAGAACTATTCAACAAAAGAGACTTATAATATCACACTACAGCATAAAGCATTAATAAGCAATTTGATCTTGCCATAATGTTTGTAAGCTTTCAGACATGAGTGAATATAACCAACATGCTACTACATAAATTCTCCAAGAAACTATCCATGAGCAAAGAGTGCTTCTGAATAGCTTTATGGCCTTGGGCTGTTGCACAGCAAATTTATCTGACAATTCTATGACTCTATTAGCAGGACTAATGGCTTGTTCTACACCATTAAAAACCCAAATGTTATTTGCGAAGGCCCATGTACACAAAGACTGAAACATATAGATTACTGACACATCTTTCATTTTCTGCAGGAGAAAGTGTTTCACTCCTGTATTATACCATGATTAAAATGAGGTGTAATAGAAACATAGCACACAGATGCATTAAAGCGCGTTTTTATACAGCACCAAAATTATAAATGAACGTTAAAAATGGACAATATTAATTTCTATGATTAGTTTTCACACTACAAGTATAACATAACCATTAGATAACCTTAAGAAATTAAAAACATCAGAGAAGTTTTATGTATCATAACTCTGTATAGCAGAATTTCATGCAGCCTTAAAAATTCCCTATCAGTAGAAAAGCTTATAGCTGTTACAGATCTATATAAAGTGAGCAAAGAAACACTCTATATCCACTTTAAATGATACCAGTTTTCAAACTGTGGCAAACAAACAAATTCTATAGTGAGATCAGCCTTTACCTTCCAAGTTTCTAGTCTGGACTTCTGAAGGCAGTGATATTCCACAAGGGGAACTCACCACATTTCTAGCACTTGTAGAGTTTGTTTGTCTTTTTCCTCATTGCTAACCAGCTGATTGCAGTTGCCCTGATTAATCAGAGATCACTCCTTACCTTCTCCCTGCAACCAGGTCCCAACTACTATGGAAATGTTCTGCTGCTATGGGCCTGTGGTGCCCAATGGTTATGGGGCATGTTATAACCCTCAGCCAGAGCATATATTATTCTGCATCTCAAGCTTTAAAGACTGTAAAGAAACCTCCTCGGACATGTTTGCAAAAGCTGTGGAAGAAAGCCTCCTAGAAGTGAAAGATCTGTGCAACAAATGCAGTTCTACTGTGGCAAAGCCACTTACTAAATAAGCAGCAGCCACACAGCTGCAGAGTGATCGCAAGTTCTAAAAGGCTGTCAGAGATATTCTTCTGAACCCACCTTATGAAGAAGCTATGACATAGTCGTTCAAAGACAAGATAGTACTAGTAATACATTAGTGTAGAACCAAAATGTCATTTGTTTTACATTGTTGCCAACATTTAAAACACTGTATGTACTAAATCTAACTTCTCACTTGAAATCTCATCAGCCAAAAAGGCTTGGTCTCACCGGTTGAAATGAAGGAGGAAGCAATACAAGTATGTGTTGTACTACCACTTCTAACCATTCTGCCATTTTATCACCTAAAGAATTGAGTAAGTTTGTGTATGACATAAATTAAACACTAAGGTACACCAACTAATTAATATTCCCTGCAAGTAGTTCTAAAATATGCACATCTATTCCTGCAAGGTTTGCATGTAGAGGAAAAAAAATACAAAGACATTTCCGCTATTGGGAATGTTGAAAGAAACACTGTAAATAATAGGCTCGTGCCATTAAATCTTGAAAATTTGCATGAAAAGTATTTAATTCCACCGTTCTATTTACTGCATAAGAAAAACAGATTATTTTTGAGAGTGGCCACTGTGTATTTCCACAAACAGATTTGCACTTGTGTTTGCATGCTCCCCCAATATAGAAATGCTGCAGAAATAGTTTAGCCTTTATTCTGGTGTGCACTGGCCTCAAGCACAGTACTGTTCTGAAAGCAGCGTATTGGAGAGAAGATCCATCACAGAGAGCTGGGAGAATTTTGTGTGTAATGAATTGACTTAATTATTTCATTCTATCAGTGAGCAAAATCCAGTCTGACAGAGAGGCAAAGCACAAAGCGTAAGTGCAATTCAATCCTACTCTAGACCTTTTTTGTTTGCACAGAAATGAATTTAGTCACTGTGACTAGCAGGAATGTGTATGCAACCACACAAAATCAAAGAGCAATAAATAACTAGAATGAAGAGCAAACTTGCAATATAAGGAAGTCTCCAAGATAGCGCTATAAATACCAGTTTGAGAGTATTGGTACTCGTATCAGCTTTGCATCAACCCACTTGGGAGGGATTTATATTTTATATTTTTAATAGTAGATGTAGGGTGTCATGTTCTGCAATATACAGTAAATTCAATCAGGAAAATGATATAGCATCTGGTAATTCCCATATTCTGCAAGTGTTATCCTAAGGGTTTTCTCATTATCTCTTCCATTCCCTACAAATCCTTCAAAGGACTGATATTTTCAGGCACTTTTGAGCCAAAATATGTTGCCTTGCTTAGAGGTGTTCAGTCATCATTGTTAGAACACAACCTACTCACTGTCTAAAAGACATACACTAACTCCAGTGAGGATCCTTTGCTAGGCAAGCTGGAGCACACTCAGAAGCCTGGCCAGGGACTGCTTACCTGCCTGTGGAGAAGTGGAGATGTTTCTTCTGCCTTTGTAGACTGAAAAATCACATGCTTAAGCCCCTTCAAGCCTAAGAGCAGGAGAATAGATTTATTACAATAAACTTGAAGTGCAGATATGTTTCTGTTCGAGAACTCTAGGTACAGATTCAATAGATCATGTATGTCCATGCTTATTTTACTGCCCCTTTGGCATTGCATACATGCAATTAAGCAGTCTGCTGGATAAAGGCTATCCACAACCCCATATATGAAAGCACAGTGGGCCTGATGATCAGTTGGAGCTCAACCAAAAGTCAGCTATGTTGGAGCAAATCAACTATGATGATTTATAGTGATTGAAAGCTGGGCTCATTTTTTTAAGTTAATGCATTCACTTAAAAATATGTCAGTTTTATTACTCCATGAGCTGTGATTCAAACCGAAGATGAAATCTTTTTAGATTGTGTAAATAATATTATGGCTTAAAAGCTGTCCCAAAGTAAAGAACAAATGGTTAAAACAGCAAGAAAACTGTTAGACTGTTAGTCCAACCAAGTGTTCACCTAATTAATACACCTGTTCAAAACACGACTTTAATTTGTTCCTATACTATAATTATGAAAACTACTTTGAAACATTCCTGGTAATTTTGCTTTGTTCCGTGTCATGTCACTGCAAAAGCATTCTTCATTTTTAACATAAATGTAGCACTACAATCTTTTCATAGAACTGTATGCCTCAATATAACCCTATAAGGACACAAAAATGCTGTGAATAGTTATTTGATTATTAATTTGCCTCTAATGAAACACACAATTTTATTTTGCATTCTTAGTTCCATGGGTACTGATACTTATTTGCAAATATTACCTGTGTTTTCATTTTACTTTTTTTGGCTGGAATTACAACAGCAGCTCAGGCACTGTACTCACCACACAGCCACTGAGAATTCAGGCAGACAGTACAACCGCACCAGTTTATCATTAGGAGTCCCTTCCTTGTCTACAGCTGCCATAACAGCTGTTTTGGATTCTCCAGGACTGGAAACTGATGATGGAAAATACCGAGACTATATTTTTACTTGAGGAAGAAATGAATGACCACTCATACTTCTTATTTATTTAGCTAACAACCACTCCATACTTGTATCTCAGATACTTCATGATCTGCTTTTAGTATTCAGCTCAAGTACCTGAATGAGCAGCTTCACTGAACTCAGTCCCTGCAGAGGAGGGCATTTGCGTACCTCAACTAGTACGCATTAAAAGTAGTATCTGCAAAGTACCAGACTTTATTCAAGAGACTTCAGACTCATTTCAGGTATGTTTAAATTGGAGGGTCCTGATTAAATCACAGGATGGATAAAATTCATGGCCCAGAGCATTACAGATTTTTGTGTTTGCCAGCAGGACCTTCCTAAGGCACTATGCTGCTCCTCAGTTAACAGAAGCCTCTACAGAATCCATGTGGTATGGTCCCGTTTCAGGAAACAGGCACTTTTCTTAGGTTCCTATTTTAAAATATGTATTATAAAAATTAAGTTCTCTCCTGAAAAAATACACAGTCTGTGCACATGCATTTATGGAAATCAAATGTGAGGATTTTAAAGTGTGTCTAAACAGAAGACTGTGGAATAGATTGTTCCTCATAAAAAGGAAGAAATTCTTGGTCCAACAAGCCAAGTGTAATTTCATTAATATAAGAAGCTGCAGCTGCCCCATCCCTGGCAGTGTCCAAGGCCAGGTTCGAGGGGGCTTTGAGCAACCTGGTCTAGTTAAAGGTGTCCCTGCTTATGGCAGTGGGTTAGAACTGAACGGTCCTTAAGGTCCCTTCCAACCTAAACCATTTGAGGTTTCTATGAAGTGGCAATGATTTAATGAGACCTCTCAGTGGGACCTGGAACATACAAACCCTGCACAAGCAACTTTAAGAAGGTAATTGTTTCACTCTCTCTGTAGGGGTATGGCCATGTACACACAGGAGTGGGATGTAGAAATCAAAAAGCCAATATTTGTGAATATATATATTCACAGTGAACAAAAGCAAAAGGAACTTGACTTCCAAGTGGTGGTATTTCAGGGGTGAAACCCTAATCTCAACCCCCCGAGTGCTCCTGTGTGATCCATAGTTGAGCAAGACGTGGTTGTGATGTACAGCTGAACTTCTGATGTATGGGTTGTGAAGATAAAAAATATTTTAGTGATACTTTTATTTTTATACAATAGTACAGATTTATGACAAATGTAAATGTGTATTTATAAGACACTGTTTCTGTTACATTTTGCGCTCTACTGAGATATATTTATCTGTCTATATTAATATATGCAACCTGAAGTGTAAGCTGGTGACACAAACTCAGCTTATATAAAGACGTTGTTCCACACCGCCAATAAAAATGACCAGAGAGAAGAGCTTGTTGCCTCTTTGTGTCAGGCAGCCCCTGCCCCCAAGCTCCTTGACCCCACCATGCTGCACAGGAGCCCCTGGGCCTCCCACGGGAGGAACCTCAGGAAAGCAGTGGTAATGGCCCCTAATGCCTTGCTCATGGGCAGTCCATACTGCAGGGTGTCAGCACAGCACGGCTCACAGCCCGTGAAGGGAGGCTCTACCAGTCACATTATGGGCATGACAACGGAAAACGCTGGTTTTTCAACATGCCTCAGAAAGAACAAACGCTTCCATCTTTCACATTTGCTACAATAAGCTTGTATTACGGTGCGCATATTTTTTTCTTCTGCAGTTACACAAACCTCATTAAAAACCATTTGAAATAAACTTGTAAACCAAAGGTGAAAATGTTTAAGCTCAAATTTAGCTCTAAAGCAAAGTACTTGGGAGTACAAAGTAAGTTTTGTTGCTTACAGCTCAACCTTAATGCTCAGCCATCAGCCTAAGGCAGGCAGCAGGTATCCCGACCCAGGGGCAGCTGAGCTGCTTTGGAGCAGGGCTCCCTCAACTGCTCCTACTTGCGGCACTACTCCTTCCATTGGGCACTAACCGGGCTGTGTAGCTTAGAGCATTGCCCCAGGGCTTGAAAGGGCCTCATCACAGGTCTAACAGAGGAGCAGTGCCTCAGAGTATTGCAGGGTTAGCTTGCACCGTGCAAGCTCATCATCCATACCTAAAGCTGCAGTGACACATCACCCACAGAAGAAGGTGCAGATAATTTTTTCTGATTGGTCATGAATTAAGGATTGGAGTTGTCTATTTTCTGTTTATTAGGGAATGAGCAACAGGTTTCCTCTGTCGTAATGCTTTCCAACTACAAGAGGATACACACAATAAAAATTTCTGCCGAGAAAAATGAATCTAAGATTGCAAGGTAAAACAAATTGTATGCATGTATGTGTGACGTCAAGTGTTCACATAAAGAACATTTTGTGATTATAAAGACTTTAGATCACATTTTAGATGTGTCCAATAAGAGAAATGTAAACTCAGTATCAGAAAAAACACAATTTGCTTGACACTAGAAACTTACCCAGAGCAGGAGTTAATGCAATACCTATGCTGCTGACAACTCATTTAGATTCTCGTACTGGGGCTGCTAGGTCCTTGCAATGTACCTGATCTGGACCAAGAGAGTCCAGGCCTCAACCTAGAGAAACTGGTAGATTTTGTTTTTTTTTTAATTTAGAGTTAATAATACGGTGATATCATCTCTCTCACCCATTTTATAAATGTGAATTAATTGTCAGAGACTGCCATTGAAGTTTGCTAGGAAGCAGTGAAAGCTGCCTTATGAGGATGACAGAGCAGCAGCAGAAGCTGACAGCATACTGCTTTATGAACCAGACCCTTTTTTCAGCCACTTCCTGCAGTTTTGCAATAAGTCGAATTAAAACGCTGCGAAGAGCTGTCACAGATGGACACAGTCAGGTTAAATGTTTGAGGAGCTCTAACTCCTGCAAATCATACAGCTACAGCGGGACCGGGACAGAGGAAGTGCTACCTCTACCTTCCAAAATAGCTGACGTGGGTTGATCAGTACACTGCCTCGGCCTTAACACATCATAGCTGGTAAAAACCTGGAAAGGTGAGGCCCTGTTTGACCGTACAGGCATTCTGCTTCTGCCTTGTAAAACAAGCCAACAGAATAAGATGCATTAAAATATATGTACATGTATGGGGGCCCAGGCAGAACCATGTAGCGTTTGTGTGTTGCTGGAATTGCATTATCAGCCAGTTCTTTATTTCCCCAGTTCTGACTGATTTACAACAACCCTATACAATGCATCATAATAACCCCCAAAAGCACATAATTCATCTAAACAAATATGTGGGTTAAGAGAGAATTTTGTCCCTTCTGGTTTGATTCTCAGCTTCACAAAATCTCAGGTCTTTAATGTCCTGAGGAATTACTCTTTCAGTAGAAGCAAAATGAATTATGCGTCAGTGAACAATTGGGTTATCAAGGTTGTTCACTTAATGTTCCAGCTGTTCCATAGCACCATCTTAACATTTATTGGAGATTTCTTTTGAATTCAGCCTTATTCCAGGGTACTTACAAATAAATACATTGCATTTCTTATGGCTGCTGTGCCAGTTAATAGCAAATACAAGTACATAATGAATTTCTTGCCTTTTACTGCTAGAATGAGAAATGACAGAGGGTGGAGGCTCCATTCAAAGGAGATGCATTAATGTAATAATAGTGAAGCCAGAGATCAAAGCTGATAGGACTTATGAGGACTTTTGTACAGCACCTAACTACATTAACACTATTTCTCAATCTTTACCCTCCTAAGTGCTAAAGCTTAGATATACTCAGCATTCAGAGGAAATGAAGCAAATACAGTACTGGCCACCGCTTCTTTGCCCTTTTCCAGCTGTTCGGCAAGCAGACGGACATCAGCTTATTCTGGAAGAGATACCAGACTGGAACACTGCAGAGCTGGTGGTCAATGGCAAGACTGTATTTCCCTGCAACATTAATGATCTGGATTTTGGGGAGTAATTCATTGCAGTCTCTTACCGAAAGCACTTAAATTCTGAAATGAGTGCTTCCTAGACATAAAGAGCCAGATTCTGTCAACATTAACACTTCAAAGCTCTGCACTCCTTTATGTTTGAAGGAATTTGAAGGGCATAGTCAGCAAGAGAGGACGGGTTGGGAGTTAAGGCCATGCTTGGGAGAGCACCTTTGGGGCCTTCCCATATGCACCAGCGCACAGTCACAAGAAAACCTGCTAGGTTTTAGTCTGCAGAGATATTAGAGTATCTTTTTGCTTTCAAAACAGTTCATATTTTATTCTGCCTGGGCCTCGGTTTCTTTGGGCTTTTTGTCTCCCCTCTTTCCCTCCCCAGCAAAGCACAGTACCACCACTCCAGTGCCTCACACAGAAAGACTTTTTTTGAATCATTCTTTGCTGTAGGTGAGGTGAGGAGCTCAGGGCTCAAGTTTTTGTCATCTCCTGTGCAAGTGGCTTCCAGAGAAAGGCTGGAAGATACTGCTTCTCATCGCCCCACTTTCCAACAGCCTCTCTAGGGCTGGAGGCTGGAGTTCTGGAGCAAAGCGAAAAACTGACCGAGGATTCCCAGCACATTTCCAACACAACTTTCAGGTTGGGTTTATCTTCCTGACAGGAAGGCAAACAAGCCAGGAACCAGGAGGTTTCAGCTGGAAATGTCTTCCAACCAAATACACTGGTTTTTTTGGACTACGCTAGACAGTGAAGTCCTGACTAATGTCTGAGGTTAATGACTAAGTCCTGACATACTACTGCCTGCTGAACTGCCTGCACTGCTGCATTCGCTTCTTGCTCTGTTTCATATCCAGATCAAAGCTAAATCAATCTCAGCTCGTACAGCTAACCAGGGTAAAGCCGAGCTGGGTCCAAGCGCTACGAGGGAGAACGCAAAGGAATGTAGATGTTAGGGTAAGAAGCAAAAATGTAAAATGAGAATAAATTTACTTGCACATACTTTGTAAGCTGTGGTTTTCCTCCTCTGGGAGGTGATAGCAAGTTGCATCCACTTTGTGTAGAAGCCAGAATAGCAGCATTAAATGCTTACTGATTTGCAGGGACACATTCCTTGGTTTTGTCAGGTGATTTACTTGCAATACAAAGATATTAGAAATTTCAGGATACAGTTGGATACAGTCTTTACACTTCTAGGTCATTTAATGAAGCTCTAGATAATCTTGCTCGTTACACCCAATGTGTCAACCAAATAAGAGCATATACCACGTTTTCCAGAAACAGGCATACATTATCACCCTGAATATTACAAATTCATATAGAACTCTGACATGCATGTAGTTCTAATAATTTTATTATAATGAAAAGAAGAATGAAGCTCCTGGATATCTTTCATGCTTTCAAGTCATTCATAGCCGATGAACAACCCATACATATTCACATAGATGTGCCAGTTCTGCTCTTCTCTTGGCCACAAATGTCACAGAACATTTGTGACTCATTAGACACAGCCTGAAGGTATATAGAGAAAAAAGTTGGTATAGCCATAAGGACAGGATTAAAGATGACTGGGTGCCACTACAACTGATATTCCAGGTATCTCGAAAGTAATGATGCTCCTTTTCTGTCTATTTTTCCTCCCCCAATAACTCGAGTATGAAGTTTCTTTTTTTGCTTCTGATTTGTCAACATATACTCCCAACCTCAACTTCATTTAAAGAAACACTTCCGAGACTGAAAAATTCAGCAGTTTGCAAAAAATCATACTGCCAGAATGGTGGTTATGCCACGAAAGGTTGGACCACATGAACCTGATATTCTATGATTCTTCCCTGAATGATTTTCTGTTCGGCCCATAATTACTTACGAAAGAAAGGTTAGTCTTTGCATCCCAGCAGAGTGGTCTGAACAGAGAAACATGGCATTTGTGGAGGCCCAGGAGTGCTGGGCAGCAACGCTGCAGTTTCTAGTGCAGCTGCAGAAGAGACAGGCTGCCCTGCATAAGACCAAAGAATCACTTGGCATCTCCTATCAGCTGTAACCTGCAGGGCGATAGCTGCAGTTATAAATAACCAAACCACATCTACAGCAATACTGATCTATCACAAAACTGCTATCAAAATAACGCTATAACAGTGTTCAAATATAGTCCCTTTCCTGTGACCTATAGATGACAGAAGCATTATAACAACATTCTTTAGTGAGGAAAAAAAGTAAAGTCAAGAGAAACAGAAACTGTTGTTCCTTTAGAAGCCTGAAACACGTTTGCACTCTGTAACTCTGATGTAACAAGATCAGAAAGTGGGAACATTCAGACTGAACTGCATTGAGAAGATCAATACAATTAAGCTTAGCACAGGTCACAAAGGTACTGCAGGCATTCACACAGATAGCAGACAGGGGGCTCAGAATCTGCCCCACTCTAGTTCTGCCCAGGGCAGCAGTGAGTTCACACTCCTCTGTGACCCTGACCCTGCAAATACTGAGCAGGCTGTCCTGCTCCCCACTGCGGTCCAGCTCCAGCCCTCAGCTATACTGACTGCAGCCCTCAGCTCAGGGAGAGGCTTTAAAACAAACCCACCCTACTGCATTTGCCAGCGGGAAACCAGCAAATGGCCTTGTGCTCTGGCAGTGAATCGTCTATTGGCCTCTTAGGTAACTGAAAATTAACTAGACGAAGTTAGTTTAAATAATGTTAATTCTTTGATCCCAAAACCAGAAGAATACCTCCTCCCCCCCCCCGCCCCGGACTTGTTGAGCACGGAGCACCCTGAACATCAATAGAAACGCTCCAGGCAGATGAACTCAACAATGTGACTAGTTTGTTTTTTAAAAGAATTAAGGTTTATTGCTGCTCTCAGTGCCTTCTGCATCGTCACTCTGAGGACACTTCTGACACCCGTCCAAGTTAGAATGACAGCAGTTCTGTAGGGAGATACTCAGCTTTAATAGATCAACATGGAGTAAACACAAACTTGGAGGAACGCGAGGCTTCAGGTTGAAAAAAGAAGCAGCAAGCTTCAAGGCAAGTACGGCTTGAGAACAACTGCTCTGACTTTTCTTTAAAGCAGTACTATGGCCAAATTGAGAAAGATCAGAAACAGATGAAAAAAGTTTTTAATAGGACGATGAGATATCTTCCAGTGAGATTAAAAATTAGCTCCACCAGACATTTTTGAGCGCAGGCAGCTAGAATACATGAAGAAATCTCCAGCCCTGTTATTGTGCTTTTGCTAGAGAAGGGAAAAATAAATACAAACTTGAAGCAGCCCTTTCAGTTTGATACCCATCTCCCAAATGCTACTTGTGATTAGTTGCCATGGCACTAACAGAAAGCTGGATATTTGAAGGCACTGTAGTAGCCACTTGGACAAAGGCATTTCATTTTTTTCTATGTGAAATAACCCTCATTTTCCTCAAAGTCTCCATCATTTTTAAAGGGATTATCTGCCCCACAGATAATCATGGCCATCTGAAAACTGAACCTAGCCTGCAAGTCCTCTCTACAGTGCCTTTCACCCAGCCTATTGTGATTAAGTCAAATCAGGAGGAAGAAAACAGTAGCAGCGAATTATTCCAGTAGTAACACCAACTAAATCTGTGCAGCTTTTATGCTTGGACTAATTGTCTCATTAAGACACATTTCTGATCACTGAAATGGATCTCAAGTATTATTAATCACTGAAAAAATTGTACCACTAAGAGCCTCTCTCCCTCCTATCCTTGGCACTATTTGCAATGGAAAATACACAAAGGCTCCCATTGATTGGAGCCCCGCTGCTGCACAGTTGGCAGTCAAACGGTACTAATGGCACAATAACACAATAGAACTGAAATAGTTTGCCTTTCAGAGTAACAATCTCTTATAACATGATTAAGCTCTATGATGTGCATTCCCTTATGTTTTGCAAATGGCTCAAAAAGATCTGACCATTTTTCCAGCAATTTCTTCAAAAGGTGAGGGGAAATAAAAAAATCATTAGCTATCAAGAAACAAATTAACACCACTTGATACGTTAAGATGAAAACAACTGCACCAAGCACAGGCTGCACAGCGGTATGGTTGGGTGGCACCAGCCCACCCCCCCTTGCAGAACACATCTCCAAGGTTTTGAGAGGCCAGCCCAATCAAATGTGCCCGAGTTTGTCACATTAAATTGCAGGCACTTTATTGAAGCACTTAGTTTAGAAGCTGGCTTGCCCTGGGCTACCTCTGTAACAGATGAAGAGAGGCATCTCCACAAAGCAATACAGTCTACCAAGTATAGATTGTAGGATCCCTGGGCTCCTAATTTAGGTACTTTTTTGGTCTTTGGTGTCAAACAGTAGTAAGAGAGATGAAGCTTCTTCCACATATGAGAACATTTAAAAAGGAGCAAGCTGTCATTATCCAGCACACTACTGACATGCTCTTTACATTCTCAGCAGACGGGAAGATTTTTCTCTTGCCCATTACTGCCAACGGTTGCACAAGCCGTATGTTGCAACAGAACATTTCCCCTTACAAGAGCTGTAGGTGTTTATCCCACACATTATCATATTGAAGACAGAAGCTACTTAATTATCAAGTAGCTTGCTCTCAGAAGCCCAATGGCAAAGCGGCACAGCTATTGCTAGGAGAGATGTACACTTTCGTAGTGGCCAGCCTGACCAAAAAAACCCTACAAAGGACTTGGGAGCTCTTTTGTGGAGATGGAAGTGGTGCATGGGAAGGAAATCAGTCCATACAATTACTCAAGAAGAGTTGAAAAGGTGCTATTTATTCTCAGACATGTTTTGTGGTTTAAGGTGACTGTACAATGGTAATCATCAGCTTCCCATGGGTGCACTTCTAATAGTGTAGTTGGAAAAATAAAGTAACATACGGCTGATAGTGGCACAATTCTTGGACAAGAGCTTAAACTTCATTAGAGGAACAAACTTGAATTATTTTAATAGTTGGCTTGTTGGGGTGTTTTGTGGTTGTTGGTTTGAGTTTCATTTTTAAAAACAAATCAATGATGCCATACATAAATTTCCTTCCTGTTCATTTTGCGTATTGGCCATTCAGTACCATGATATTAAACACGGCACTAAAAACTTCCATACCTCTTTTTTCACATATTAAAAGCAAGTCCATGACAGATTCACTTTATAGTCTGCAGGAACTCACATACCTATCTCCCGCATCAGAAATGGAGATAACAGCTCTGAGACTCAGATTTTGTGTTCGCTAAAACGTTTTCCAGTTCTCCAGTGAGAAGAGCTTTAAAACTTGTTGTACAGCACTCCACTATCGGTGCAGGGAAATGCTTTATTCTGGTGAATTCTTTTTTTAAATAAATCTCTTTTCAGCTTAAAAGAGAGGGACAAAGTGGCTCTTCTGTTTCTAACTGTTGCTTTAAACTGTTCAGATTCCTTTTGGGTATTTTAAGGTATCTTTATTTAAAATATCAAGAACATTGCCTATCGATGCCCATGAGTTATGAGTGGAGAACAGCCCAACAGAAGATACGCGGTATTCTTCTGCTCTGTCAGGGCGCATATTTACGAGACTCAACTCAGCACAGCCTCATTCCAGTGAGAGACAAGACGCATTACTAATTTAAGATTAATTTGAAATGTGGCCATTTACTTGCTACAACTTTCAGTTTAGATCAATTTTGTCAGGCAGCTTTAAGACAAGACAGGGTTGCTCTGCACCCACATATATAGGTGTTCTTCAGACACAAACATTTGCTCTCATACGTGTGTATATATGAATGTACCAAGAAGCATCCACCAAGGTCATGTGAAGTACAGCCAGAAATATTACAAATTAGTGGTCTTTGTCATAGGCATTGGAATTAGTTCCGGGGAACAGAATATGCTACAGAGATCTCTGCTTACTTCCCTTCGGGTTTTGTTAAAGACACAAGTTCTGCAAAGTTGAAGTTCTGCATAAATCTGTTAAGCCCATAAGCTGCGTAACATTGTGCTTGCTACGAAAAGCACAGTTCTACTGATAAGCCTACTGAGGGGCTTGAGGGCAGTGAAAAAAACCTAAAATATAATAATAATCACACTTCATGTAGCATGCCCCTCATTTTTTAATGCACATAAATACCAGAAGAGTGATGCTGAAGATGGAAAAATATTAGTGGGCTTCCCGCTCCACCCCCCCCAACAGTCCCTGCAGAAGTTATTTACTTGCAGTCACATACTGATGTGTATGCTGAGATATATTTTCCTGAAGCCTGTAGAGTTTTGTCTCAGCAAGAGCTTCAGAATGTGTGTGTGTAAATAAAGAATGTCGGGTTTATAATGAGAAGGGTGTATTGTAGTATAAATATTGCAGAGCACATTAAATAAACATGGTCACGTATGACCAGGTATCTATTAAATGAGCACATCACAGGAGAAGTTAATTACCTAAGAGTGTAACTAGGAACTGTTTAGATTCACTAGAGATTAAGTTGCTTTATTTCTGTTTATCTTTCCTTCTGAATAGGCAGTAGGATGTTTTGATG
Source organism: Myiopsitta monachus (assembly GCA_017639245.1). Taxonomy (NCBI): domain Eukaryota; kingdom Metazoa; phylum Chordata; class Aves; order Psittaciformes; family Psittacidae; genus Myiopsitta; species Myiopsitta monachus. The sequence continues at coordinate 69,257,578 of CM029921.1, read as the reverse complement.
AAGAGTCCCTCAGGCAACACAAAGCTTCAGCTCTTCATCAGCTCTAAGTTTTGTCAACAGTAGTGTGAAGTTCTGATAAACCAAAAATTTTCCTCAAAGTAATTTTGTGCAAAATATGCTGCACAAAAAAGTATTTAAGACATAAAGGCACAAAATATTTATGGTTCTATGCTGCTCAGGGGAAGGAAGATGAGTTACCTGGTAAGTATGTATTCTCTCTCACATTAAACCTCCAAAAAAAGTAAGTATACAGAGACTTCTTCAAAACTGATGGTTAGCGTCAGAGGACTAATATCCCAGGAGTAACAGATAACTTTACTGTATCTCAACAAGATTTTTCAAGACTCGAAAAGCTATTGTGTTTTAGTGCACATGCAAAAACATTAATTCTGATGGAATTTGATTTTGCTCGGGCCATGAAATTCCTGAAGAAAATTGTTCTCTATTCATTCTGTACAATATAATCAACATTGCAAATGCCGTTTAGCTAAGGATATGTTTGTGCAAACGGCTCTAGCACAAAGAACAACTGATGAAGGATTCAATCACATAAAATTATTGAATGCAAGATGAAGCAAACCCCTTTAAATTACTTAAGTACTACTTAAACTCTGTAATTAACATATAGCAATAAATATTTCATCTTTAACAAGTCTATTGGGAGCAGTTGCTTAAACATCTATTTCTAGTCACGGCGAACTATGTACAGTCATTTTATCATGTTCTGTATTAGACAATTTTATACTCTTTATTTTATCCACAGCAGTGGAGACACTCATTTGGGAAAATACACTCTTTCTTCAAATATGGGCAAACACACTCTCTCTTCAAATGTGTTTTGCTTTTCACTAATTAAGTTTACCCTTGCAAAATCCTGCCCAGCACACAGTGATGGTTCACATTTTCCTGATGGCCTCTCCTGTGGAATTGATTTACTACAGCTATTGGACCTTTACTGGAAACCTAAGCAAGCTTACCCAAGTCATGAATGCAGAATTAACCTCACAGCCTGGGCAAGGTCATTTTGGGAGACTAGAGAGAAAACCTGAGGATTTCTTTATGGCACAGCCAGGCCCCGGAGAGAGGATGCAAAGGGTGAGTTTTCAAGCACCTTCCAACACAGACCTGAACTTCTTCCCTTACCCCGTGTAGCATCACAGGTGCATGGAGAAATCTGTGAGAGCACTGAACATCACTGCCCTTCAACCAACACCTGGTGCAGGCAGTTGTTGTTGCACTGCAAGGCCAATTGAAATGCAGACGGTTAAACCACTACTAAAACAAACACATTATATTGATAATGACTAACATCCATCCAAGGAAAAAAATAGAGCCAAGTTGAGCTCTTATGCAGAGCTGCTTCACTGTGGTAGTCTGAGCACACCCTCCTTCCTGAAGGGGGGAAGAATACAAAGCGGGTTGGGTATGACATGGGCAGAAAGTTTCTCTAGGCTTCTTTGTGAGAGTATCAGCAAATTTACGGGTCACTGAATAGGAAGTCAAGATTTCTGCAATAGAAATTACATTTCGGTGTTTCATACAGCATCTTTAGTGATGACAACAACTGTTTTCCCCTCTAAACAAATAAGATCTCCATTTGCCATTAATGACTGCATCACTTAAAAGATCACAAGGGAACCGCCTGGAGCACTTATTAATAATTGAAAACTTTGAAAAAAACCCGTGAAACATTTTCAGTCAAAGCTAATAAAATCACTAAAATATTGTTTCCTGGAAAAAGAAAAAAATCCTTTTGTTCTTTGATTACTTTCGGATAATAGGCTACGTTTTAAATAACGGCTCTAAGAAAAGCACAAGCTGAGAGTTCAGAAGTGCCTAAATCAGAAGTGGTTTCAACAGGTTTTTTTTAAAAAAGCCCTACAAGAATTGGAAAAGAGGCAAATATTCATCTGTTTCCTTCTTGCAAGTATGTTCAATTCCATTTCAGTCCGCATGCTGTTTCCTAATACCTTCAACTGATGATTAAGGAAATGTACCCACTTAATCTCTGTCCTTGCTCTGCATAAACATGAAGAAAAACTTTCAATAATCATTTCTTAATCAGTAGAGTCCATCAAATCAAGGCTCCTATTGCTACAAAACAAGATTTTGCAGAACTATTAAATGACCAAAGGGAACAGAAAAAATACACAAAGCTTTTTGATCAGAGCTATTAGAAGTTTTGAATGCCTTTTGCCATTTAAAGTTTCAAAGATTCACATTGTACTTATTCTATTTAGTAACCTTTACTATCCAAGAACAAGGGCAAAAAGATGAATACAAAATTACCCTCATCTGAAAAGATTTTTTGAGTGTACTATAATGATCCATGTTTTCATCAGCACAGAAAGGTTGTGTGCCAGGTACTCATCAAAGCCCCAAGATCTGCAATGTTGTCTATAGGACACAGAGAGAGGGAAGAGCAGTGGCCCAGTGTGGCTGTCCCAGCAGATCTCACCTGGGAATAATGGCTGCAGCCTGGCCAAAAGCAGGTCATGCTTCACATCCCTCCCAGGGAAAGAAAATTGATTTTTAAAGTGTTGTTTTGTGGTTTGGGTTTTGGGAAAAACAGACAAAATCACAAAACCCTCAAGCAACCAAAACCAAACAAGCCAACAAAAAAACCCAACAAAACCAAAACCCTCATGCATTTCTCTCCCACCTTTCGACTCAAAGGTTTCCTCACCTTTTCTAAACAAACCTAAGCGCACTTGCACTGAAAATGGCAGTATTTTACATCCCAAGCAGCTTTTGCCAGCGGCTTGCATCAGAAATCCGCAGCCACACTATGGGTTTCTCTCTAGGACTCAAAGTCCTCAGAAGCTCTGACAATAATTCAAAGGACAGTGCACCCTAAACCACATGGGCAGGATGAAACACCCCTACCCAGTTCCCCCAGCCAGGTCTCTTACTTACCCTCACAAAGTATAAGCAGCTGTGATCCTGCATGCCCCTTTTCTGACAGCCATCCTCAGCTTCTATCACTGTAGCTTAACTCTGTAACTCTCACCCTTCCTACTACAGGAACAGCCAACAATGCCCCATAGAGCATAGGAACCCCCTGCCCCACTGCAGGCGCCCAGAGGTCCAGCCACCAACCTTCCTTCGGGGAAAACAACGCAAAGTGTTTGAAGTATTTAGACAATGACAGCAAAGGAGACAGAGATGGAACAGCTGGGCCAGAATAGGCCTGGCTGATTAAAAGCAACTAACCACAGGCAGCATTTGCTCGGCTATCCTCACACAGGCCAGACACATCAGCCATAATTATGTGGTCACTTGTACTGGGTAACTTGTTAGCCTGGCAGGTGCCCTAACAGCCCCCTTATTGAATCCCAGTACCGGGAGGAGATGCCTGTAAAATTGAAGCATAGTGAATTCACTGAACTAATATACAATAGCAGACTTTTTTCTTCCATCTTGAGCAGACTTTACCAAGATATCTCATGTGCTTTTAGGGATCTTCTGGTTTTACATGATTTCTTGAGTAGGCATCTATTTAATGTTTTAAACAACGTTCAAAGTCATCTGTGCCACTGGCAAAAATCTAGGTTGAGCAACAATAGTCTGTGACACTTCTGTAAAGTTAACAGCAATCAAAAAGACTTTTTATTGGCAGAGGAGTGTGTGTACGTCTAACCAAAAGGAAAAAAAAAGCAAAACCAAAATAAAAAAGAAACAACCACCCACCTTCAAAACACACTTGTCCAGTCTCATGCATCCTAGAGCATGTGGAATGGTTCCCTTTCCAGACAACAGGTTACTCTTCTGCTCCAGCAGACTGATCCCAACCGCGTCATGAGCAGAGTGAAGGTTTCCACCGAGAACACCCCTGCTGCTAGCACAGCTCATCAGGCAGCTACTAGGAAACGAAAATAATCCTGTAACAGAAACTGTTTGTCTTAGCAAGTCTTTTGCTGCTGTGGGCATGCAGAACATGGTATCTCACCCACAAATACGATGTGATTCTCACATTTTGTTTCTTCCTTCTGAGTTATAAATCTGTGATTTGAATTTCAGCGCAGACTATTTGCAGAAGAGGTCTATATATTACTACAGTCCTTTTCAAAAACACTATAGAAATTAATTAATTGATTGCTGTTTAGCACATAAAAAGTCTTTAACTTGTCAGCTAGTTCTAACAAAGTATTTGTTTTCTGTGAGATCACAGAAATATTTCTTAACCTGGTTTAAAGCTGCCATTACAGTAATTTGCAGTCATTTTTAATAATGCACTATTTAACATGCAGCTATCTATCTGTAAGAAGTCTTTTATTCAAGGGGCCTTATTGAAGAAAAGCAGCAGAATTCTGCATATAAGTATAATCAATGCATTTAGCAATTTATAATGCTTTAGTAACCTTCTGAACATTTACTATTTCATAGTGCAGGCAACAGGAAAGGTAATTCAGCAGAAATTTATGTAGCATCAACATGCTTAGAGAAATGAATTCCAGTGTTTAGAAATTAGATAAATTAATTCCAGCCTAGCTCTGATATTTTTAAAATCCTGCTTGAAGTAGGAACGTGTTCACTTATTACTTTAAAAAATCAGAATAAACAAAGTATTCTAACACAACCTCAATGCTATTACTACTTTCAACCCAATGGGTTTGTATAATTATCTTTTTTTCAGTCCAAGCACTGACTCCCTCGCTGCTACCACATTTAAAGAAGCCACTGTTGAGGAAACAAAGAGTAAACAGAAAAATGAGCTGCCCTTGCAGAGTGGGATGCTAATCCCAACGCTCAAAGGAGAAACTGTCAAAAAGAACAGCCATAACAGAGAATTCTGGGTTTGCATTATTTTTATTTTAGTTTTTTTTACATTCTTGATGGAATTTTTATGTAACCATTATGCCACACTCTATGATACACAATGAAAATGGAAATCTGTCATTTACCATTTACATTTCTACGTTAATTTTGTTTTCTACATATACTGTGGCACAAGTGCATTTATCATATTTCATGCAGCACTGACCTGCCTTACGCAAGCTGAAAATACAATAAACAGTGCCAGCAATATTTAGCTGCACTCAATTTTTGCCACAGAAACAAGCATTTATAAAAACATTAAAATACTTCAGGTGATGGTTACTATCAGCTTAATGTTCTGAGCTATAGAAACGGACAAGAGACAGTATTTGCTGCTGTCAGACACAGTACTTCCCAAGTTCATTAGGTTTCAAAAGTCTGAATTAACTTCAATGTTTCAATGAGAGAAAAAGCCCAAGGCTATCAGCCTGATTTAAAAGGACACTACTGAGTTTCGTTAATATTAGACTAAGTTTGGTTGTGGATGCCATGGTAAGTACCTTACTACATCAAATTTATGCTCTGAAAGGAGGATTAGTTTTTCACCATCACGCTGCCTCCAGGCCAAATAAAGGGACAACATAAGGCACATATCCCTTTTTTGTAATCTGCTTGGACAAGTAGTACCTGATCATTGCTAGGAGTTTTTAATATAGTTTTTTATTTTGACACGACAAGAAGGACTTCCAGCATCACCCAATACTGAATCAGGCATAAACTGCCAAGCCTTATTATGTCACAGCCAAGACAGCAGCAGCAGGGTAGAACTTACTGCCAAGAAACAAGTATGCCCCAGGAGCATGCTCAGGCCAGTGAAGTAATTGGACATGGGGTTGAAGTCTCATCTACGTGTTTTCCAGTCACTTCTTATGAGTGGATGCTCAGCAAATCTAGCATAACCCTCCAGGCATCACAGGGGCACAGGGCCCTTGTGCATCTAGTTACTGCTTTCTGCTTCAACACAGGCATGTCCTCATTCCTCCACATCCTACTACACCACTTACTCTGAGCAGTTCCCTCTCCCAGCCAGCAGAAAGAAGGGCAGAAGTCTCCTGCCACTACATAGTCTAGTGTTGAAGAAACTTGCAGTCACGAGGTTCACCCAGACCCAAGTTCTCCTGGGGCAGAGGGAACAGAACTTCTGACAACACTAGTTCAGCGGTGCCCACCTGCTTTCTAGCAGTGTGGAGGAAGCACAAGCAGTGTCACCCTGAGAGCACCCTGCTGTGCAGTGTCTCCCAGGAAGCCAAGCACTCTCTCCCTCAAAGAGAAACAACCCCTGCTGTTGTGTCCCTTCCAGCACCTGCTGCACATCAGACGCCTTACACAGAACCACCTCTTGAGGTTCGCTTATGTCACTTATATCAATAAAAGTACTTGAAAGTACATGGCAGATGATACCCTGACAAGTAAACACAAAGGAAAAAAGAAATCAATTAATCCTTGTACAAAAGCACAGCATGTGCCTTTCATCAATCAGCAACTGTTGCTTGCCCACCTTCCTCTTAACATATAAAAGCATGACTAAATCAGGAATTGCCACTTCAAAGTTGAATTAATACCAGCACAGAGATGTGAGGCAAGGATTAGAACTGGACAAAGCTGTGAACCCACTTCTTGTTGCACAGACACAGATTCCTCATCCAAACACCTTCTTTTTATGGGTATTACCAGGTCTCCACAGTTCCCTACAGAAACTGTTACCACAAAGCAACAAAGAAGGCAGCCCAGGGAGTGGGAGCAGCTGGTGCTGCCACGTCTTACTTTTAAAGTCAGTTGATGCTAATTATTCTGCTGATCACCAACTGCTCTGTTAGCTCATGTGGTGTCGTGTGGAGTTCTTCTCTACTCACCTATACTCCACAAACTTTCTTGGCCACTTTAATTTCTGCCTTCGTCGCCCTCTTCCGCCTTATACCTAAGTGGTCCACACCACTTTTGTTTTCAGCCATAGTTTAGCAGCTTTGTAATCTGACTCCATTTCCAGCCTCCTCACATCACCACCTTACCATCTCCTTCCCGCAGCCACAGCCAGTACATTTCTCTGTCAAAGCCATCTATCAACTCTTTGCTTTTTGGTTTCATAACTCCTCTCTAATATATCTATAAATAACTGTCAACCACCTTCCTTGTAACAGTGTATCCTGTTTCCTTAGTGGCTCCCAAATGTACTCTCCTCTTTTTCAGGGATGCGCATAACTATCATGCTGTCCATGCCTGCTCTACTTACAGTAATTAGACAGTGCCCACAGACTGGAATTGGAGCCTTACTGAGCTAGACACTGCATCCTTGGATAGGAGACTCTCCCTTTGCCAAAGAGGTCCTAGTCTAAATAGACAGGTGACAAAAAACAGTGGAAGGTAAGTTGGAATTACTTTTCTTTCCTTACAAACTGGGCAGTAAACTGGTGCAGATTAATGAAGTCAGCTGCTGCACTGTGTTACCTGGCAGAGCAAAAATGTATGATTTTATTATGTAAAATTTTATTCCAGTAATTTTCCCCACTTTTATTTACTCTTTCAGATGCAGTGACTTGAGAGACGACTAGTCAGAGATGGGTTGGTGCCCTGCAGTTAGAATGTCTTTCCCTCAAAAGCCTCCAGGTTGAAAGCTGTATCCAAGAACCTTCTGAGCGACACCAGATGTGTGTTCTTGTTGCCTGTGGCAGCTGCAGCAGCAGGCTCTCGGCCAACGTACCTTTGTGACAAAAAGAATTGGGCAGACAAATGAGGTGAGAAGAGAGACTATTTTGACACTAACAAGCATGACAGCATGCTGCTAAATGCATTCAAGTCAGCTTGGAAGATTTGGACATTTAATCATCAATCTTTCTTAAATAAAAATCAAACTAAGCTGTAAAATCAGTTATACCTTCTGGTCAGCTTCCCCCTCTTCCCCCCTCCCATCAATATTAAGCTGCATCTTCTCCCCCATCCCTCCCAAGGCAAGCTACACTGTCTCATAATTAGGTAACTTGCTTTTGGCAATGAAGACTCATTCCTCTGACAGCTGCATGGCCAGATCCAAGAGTCAATCATCTAAAATAAATGCAAAGGCACCTGAACTGAGCTCTCAAAAGAACTGTTTCCTCCAGAAACCTAATATTTGGAGTGCAATTCTTAAAAAAGTCAGAATCTTAGACAAGAAGAGAGAAAAAGATGTGAGAGCTAAGTGCTGTGCTAAATGGCAATATATAGAGAGCTAATTGCGACTGATTTTCTTTTGGAACTACAAGGAGGAGCCAGATATGCATGATGTATTTGTGAAAGTCATCTACACTTTTCCCTCCTTCACCCAAGAAATCAGACTCACAGGTTTTGATTTGTGAAGAACATGACTTCCCCTTAAATAAGATCCTCAAAAAAACTCCCCAAAAACCAGCCAAACTTAAAAGCAAACAAACCAACCCAGCAGACACAGCAATTTTTCTCATACCATATAGGTCGAGTGTGGTTCACAATAGTGCGGAAACGAGGTTTGACATAATCATAATATCCACTGTTTTTGTGTTCCTCCTGACACCAAACTAGATCAGCACCTGGATACTTCTCAAGTTCTTCCTTCAGCAAGTCAAAAGGGAATGGTGATATCTGGAAAGAGAGGGTAATAACTGGTAAAGCTTTCTCCTACATGGTGTTTGCCCATGGTAGGAAGGCTTTTTATCCATCAGCTCTTCCAACCAACCATTACAGTTAAGCAATTAGTACCTTGTATATGCTACACGGTCTTTAAAGTGACTTGTATTCCTTTAATTGACTTCCTGCTGTCAGAAGTGAATACACATATATTTTATACTTGCACCAGTATGAACAGAAGTAGGTGATAGTCCGTATCGCCTGCATTCCTACAGTTTTTCTAGTGAAGTCCTTAATTAGTGAATGATAATGTAGCTGCAAAATGTACTGTTCACAACATTTAAGCATAGTAGGTGCAACATACAAATTTAAGGTGCCATTGTATTGCAACCTTCACTTTGTTATGTTGTTCTGGAAACACCATCAAGCTTTCTAGATCTCATTGTCCAGTATACAATTAATATGTCCCTTCACCACAAGGCCATTAAATAACATCTTGGAAGATGCAAAGTGCTATAAAAAGACTATCACCATCCTTTCTGGCAAGTTTTATCTATTTAAAAGCATAGGAAGCCCTTGCTGAAAGTCTACCCAAACACTGGGTCCTTCTGAGAGCTCACCTGTTCAAGTCTGGTTATAGCTACTTGCTTCTCCAGGTCTTGATTCTTTCTCTCTTTCACTAGATCATAGTAAACTTTTCCTGTGCAGAAAATCACTCGCTTGACATCATGCGGTGCATGGGCTGCCAGCCCGTTCTCAGGAATCACACGTTGGAAAGTGGTACCTAGTTAGAATACAAATTAGAAAAGTGCTCTCACAGGAACAGACACTGCAACAAAGCAGCCCAAGAAACAGTCCTCTACTGGGCAACCAGCAGGTTGCAATGGTCATGGGGTTCTGCTGCCTCTCTATTCCTACTTTTCAGATAGATAGGTAATTCTGCTACAGTGACTTTCGGCAGTTTAGCTTCAAGAAGTTAGAAGATTGTCAATAATCCACTTGTGACACTTCACAAAACATATTGAGTAGCTTCTTTTTTTTAGCCCTGTGTTGTGCATTACACCTTTAATTTTTAGTTTATTGGATAGCCCACCTTTGCTTCCTTTTTTTTTCAGAGAATTATCTGAAATACTGTTTCTTCTTTTCAAGATGATTTCAAGCATCTAACATTAATATAGGTTTAGAAAATGTGAGAACATTCTTATATAAAAGCATAGCACATATTCATAATGCAACTAAATCTGGCAACTGCAGAAATATTTACACAAGCACACATATTACTGCCATAAATTTATGTGATTTAAATATCTGTCTGAAAGCTAGAACAGCATTAGCCAGAAGTGTAAGTGATAAGATACAATTTCAGATGCATATGCTCAATGCTAGGTATCTTTTCCCCTGTGATATCATCTCCCAGGACAATTTGCTTGGGACACATGAAACTGGAAGAGGAACTTGATGGTCTAAAATATCCCTATATGATTGATTAAAACTATTCCCACAGTAACCGACTGCAAGGTAGCAGACAGCAACATGACCTCCCAGTCTGAATCAGCACACCCACGTACAAGGAGAATAAACTCCCATTCGAACCATTTATCTTGGGGGTAGAAAAGCAGCAACACAAACATATGAAAGAGGAACTGATTTATGCCAGAATTATCCTGTCTCACTGAACAGCAGAATTCTTCATTAAAAAAGACTGAATCTGTGCTACACTGAGTCAGCTGCAGTCAGTCTTCCTCTCCTCAGCTTTCCATTGAAAATGGAGCAGAAAGAGTTAGCAGAGAGTCAGCAATACTTTACTACTTCCTTGCCTCTTAAGCAGCACATAAAAGTATGTCAGAATTCAGTGTTAATTAGGAGTTTGGCCACTATTAAGGATTAGCCTGAAACAGAGGAGACTCCCAAAACAAAGTGACAAATCACAATCCCTATAGAATTTCTAATCTGAAATCTGTTGTGACACAGCAGCTACAGAACTGAATACTGTAAAGAAAAATGTGCCCCTCATTCTTCCAAATAGGCACAGTGTGATTCCAACCTATCCATCACATATAGAGGGTGCAGATAGTACACAAACAACAATTCAATTTTTATATGAAGAGAAAGAGCCGAGGCACCTAATAGCCTATTGAGGGGAACATCCCTGCAGAGAGGGGAATGCACTTTTCACTGCCTTTAAGATTAATGAGTAGTTACAAGATAAGCCTGTTAAAATTAAGAATCCATACCCAAAAACTGATTTTTCAGCAAAAGTCCATGTTAGATCTCACTATACCAGCTCCACAGAAATTACACCAAAGGAAAAGGTAAACTGTCCAGAGCAGATTCTCTTCTTCACAGCCCGATACGTGACTTAACACAGCTAATTATTTGTCCGTAATACTTAAAGGTGACCTACCAGACACCATTTCATCAAAACTGGATTTAGCTTCTGGATGCCTCAGCAGTGACTTGGGTGTCAAAATAATCAGCTGTAAAACAAATTTTTCCCAAACTCAAGAGCTGCTTTACCTACATTATTATATGCAACATCTGTAGCACTGTTCATACTAAACACACAAACTGAACATGCCATAGATCAAATTAATGTGATGAACGAACAGCAAACACAATATTTTTTCACCTGTTTTGAATGCCTAGGAAGTTTCAAAATTACTCAAAAAATCTGGGTAGTCCACTCCCTTTAAAGGTTCTCAAGAACTACTGCTTATGCTTTTTTTCGCGAACAAAATAAAATCACAGGCTATGAACCAGTAAAACATCCAACAGTTGTATCTTAGGTTTTTGAAGTTCCATCAGTTACATGTAGATTATAGTTACGCAACCTATTAACTACAGTGTCTTGACAAGCTCATCTGAAGGCTTGAAAAGCCAGAAAGAAGTAAAACTGAAAATCAAGTTTCATAGTTGTAGTACATCAGAGCTGAGTTTCATTCCATCAAATCAGCAACTTCGATCTGTGTTCAGTTAAGATTTTTCACCAATGGTTCTTGTTCTTTTTAGCGCTATGCCATATGCAGACACCCCTCCTTATGTGAGGGTGCATATACCTAGAATAACCAGGCCCGTTATAGTAACTTTACCGGTTTTCTGAATGGCAGCAAGATCTGTCTTCTGAGGACATGAAAGTAATTAGCTGGAGTAGAACAATTCACCACAATCCAGTTGCATTCATACAGCTGGGAAACTTCAAACTGCTCACTGAACTCCTGAGAGAGACATTAAAGGCATTAGAAAAAAAATGCCTACAGGATCAGAAAAACAGACTCAAAAGCTGTACTTCTGACTCTCAGCAACTCCCTTTCTCAAAAATACTTCATTAGCAGACCTCTGCTAAGATTGTATGATTAGCTAGGGAAACATGCCCACAAATCACTCTCTTCTGTTTCTACTTCTTCCTAAAAATGTATGTAAATAAATGCATAAACCTTCCATTAATTTCAGCAAGGTGGGAAGTCCAGGAATGACGGGTGAGGCGGACTGGGACTTCAGTAGGTGGAAGACACAAAATAGAACCCCTTTGAAAGTATCTTAAAACCAGAATTCATTTTCTGAGTGTATAGGTAACTCTTCCATTTTTTGGCAATTGTCCTATCCTCCTATGCTTTTTAACACATAAATTTCATGTTTCATACTTTCTGTGTTTGATGAATATAGGTGTTTTTATCCATATCTATGTACATATACATTAGGTAGCATATATGTAGATATAGGTACAGTGATCTCATTACAGATTGGTACAGCAGCTAACACAATTTCCTGGTCCATGGTTAGAGCTCCTGCCTTCTATGATGAAATTTACAACTTGCTTCACTGTGCGCAATTGTCACTGCTTAAATGCTGTCAATCAATCAGGTCTTTCTTCTGCCAGTTCACTGACACGAATTGCTCTTAGATGAGAAGCAACATGGCTTTGGAATTATCATTGCCCCAAGGGTAACAAACTCTGGGCCAAAACTGAAACAGGCATTTTATTTTGCCTGGTTTTAGATTGGTGGGCTTTTCAATTAATATATAGCAGAGTTTCGTAGGAAATCTGCAGTGAAGAAGTGGATGCCCAGTATCCTGTAGAGCTACATAATTTGTCTGTAAAAATGAATGACCAGAGTATGAAGGTCTTAGCTGTATAAAATTTAGAAGTTTCTTATTTTCATGCTCCCTGCCGTATAATTAAGCTCCACTGCAAAAAGCCAGGAGTAGTCTCACTTGGCCTCTTTTAGAAATTAGCTAGAGACACCCATTTGCAGTATGCACAGCAATATAAACAAGCAGAACCACTGGCCCTGAGGAACAGCCATAAAAAGATCATGCTGCTAGAGATTAATTGCATATGACCTCAGCTTTGCAATGAAGCAGCACATACCTCATACTTCCATTACTTTTACCGGGATCAAGTTAATGTTACATCAAGTTCTGAAACTGAATCTTGACCCACTATACCTACCTAAAAGGATGCTTCTTACCAAAAAATGCATCTAAAACGTGAACAAAAAAAGGATATAGCCTTTGACAAATCTACTTACTGGATAAGCATCAGAATCATCATTGCTCATCTGCAGAAACCTCTCAGGCCTGGCTGACGAATGCTCCGGACCCTAGTAAAGGTATCATTTAAAATGAAATTAAAAAAGCACATCAGCAATTAGACATCATTCTAGGCCACTCACTCATGAATACCTCCTGTCACCCTGGCAGCTCTGCACCAAGCTGCACACCTGCTCCCCAAGTCAAAGGGCATCAGTGGCAGCAGCAGTGAGAAGAGAGGACACACCACAGGAATGGAATTTTCTGTCTTTCATAAGATGTTTTCATGGGAGAAGATAAAGCTTCATATGAATTCCCAGCGCTTTTACCAGCTGTAAGTAATTTCTAGCCTCAGTATAGCTGCACAATGAAGACGAATGAACGGGCAGTTGGGTCCACGTGGGCAGAACAATGACCTTGCTAATGCAGGGCAGAAAGGAGCAGGAGGAATGTCAGGAAGAGAAACACCATGTGCCTCAGTGTATGCAGGGACCCATACTTCTTTGGACTAAACCACACTTGCATGCTGAGCAGGAGGAAATACAGTTAACTGCTTACTATCTTCACTATATTAGCAGCAAAAACAGAATCAGGATCTTTTTCCTACCATTGTTTAGTGTTCAGTGCAGGACAAAATAGCCTAGATGAATGCTTCTGCTAAAATGAATCAAACTACATGTACAGATATCTGGCAAACTAATTTATGATTAATTTCTGCTTCTTCCTGTTATGTAAAATACCTTTACATTCCATTCTGTCAAAATACTGAACATTCACAACCACTGTCTTACTAGCAGTACCCAAGGTAATTTCTTTTAGTGACAAACATTGTTAAATCCATTTAATACTAGCAAAACACACGTGCTGGTCACAGACAATATCAGGAATTAGGAGTGTATCAGTATCTGTTATCTCCCCTCTCATGTCCTTGTTTATAAAGGATAGATTGGACAGGCTTTGAGCAACCTGGTCTAGAAGAAGGTATTGGAAGAGTTGGAACTAGGTGATCTTTAAAGTCCCTTCCAACCCAAACTATTCTGTGTTTCACTCTATTCCATGGACTAAGGGACTTCAAAGGAAAGAAACATGCCACCGGCAACAAAGGAGTAAAGCCGAGAACTATGCCTTGCACAGTTACTCTTTTGAAGTCTGTCTCCACTTTTGAGATGCCAGATAAACTGATCATAGATGGGTAAGGGCTTGAGAACAAGGAGCAAAGCTGTGCAAAACTACGGTGCGCAGTAACAGTTCAGTATTGCATTACCTCTGCTGTATATATCTGTTTGCGTAAATCAAACTTACACAAAAAAGTACAACCTATACATGCACAAACACAGTGCTTCACAAGCACACTGAACTCAGTACACTGGAAACTGAGATGTTACTGGCAAACAATTACAGGAGAGACTATGTGAGGCTTCCCTAACACACACACACATATACTGCCCCAGTAATAACCTCAGTCCAGAGCCTCAATGTTCACATCCATCTTTGATTTCTCTGCTGACACTGCCAGTCAGATTGCTAGCAACTGCTGCGTGGGATGGGGTAGGGTTTATTTCTACTGTGACCACCTACCCAGTGAGACCTATACTGAATCCATTAGCTACTTTCAGACGAGTCCCCAAGGAACCATTAGGCAGCAGTCTTTCAATCACAGCCAACTTGCCTGTGGATGCATGACCTAGAGGTGAAGGGATCCATACCCCATTACGAATCCTCCCCCAAATCATTCTGCCCCCAACACTGTAGTTACAGAGAGAGTAACACTCCCGTAATGGAAAGCTCCTCTGGGAATGTAACAGATTTCAGCAGCCTGGATTCTTAAATACTCCAAAACCACCTGACACTAGTAGCAAAATAAGCATGTTTCAGAAGATCTGGGCAAATCCTAGCTGCCAAGTGGCTAAGAGAAAAGAAAGATTACCTGTACTGTAAGCAGCAGAAAACTAGCTCCCTACAGCTGAGTGCTTCCCTGCAGAGGTCCACCCCTCCTGCTGAGGGCACAATCAGGCTGTCCCCTCAGGATTCATGTTTTAAAAATTTAATTTATCAAAACTCTTGTGAACAGCATTAGACCCATTATTCTCTATGCACAAATGGGCACAGAAAGACATTCATAAGATATGAATGCACCCTGGTATATCAGGACAGGATTATAATTGCATGGAAATAAACTAAATTGTTTGTCAGAATGGAAATGATGCAGTTTGTAGTGAAAGGGTCTGCAGCATTTATACAGATGGAGATTGCCACTGTGGCACATACTATGATTTTCTTAGTAGAAGGCTAGAAACATACATGCATCAATTCACGAATGTTAATACATTTGAAAAGGGAGAAAATTAACCTAGCCTGACATGCTGTTCATGTAATGTTTAAAAATAATTTAAAAGATTTGAAGAACAATTCTACTGCTGATATGAACTTGACATAACATCATACACAGAGCGTGCCCATGCCCTTTCCCACTATGACACTGCCTAGTGCCTTCTGCAAGCCACAAAGAAAAGAGAGTCGACAGCTAGTGGAAGCATTTTCCTTTTCAGAAAGAGGGACATTTCTTATGACATCACAGTTATGCAATGTCAATGATTTTTGAAGAAGTTTAAAGTTGTTTAATACCATTTCACTGCAAGAGAACTTCGTGCAATTTACACAGACCTACTTCATGCAAAATCAAACCAAGGAAGTAGTACTAGACAGTACTGATTTCTTTCTTATTGTATGCTAAGAATCCAGCTTTCCAGGAGTAAAAGGCAGCATCTTAGGGAAAGATACAAAAAAAAGAGAGGAAAAAAAAGAAAAAAACTGGGGGCAAGTGGTACATGCCACTAAGGAGGACACACAGCTGAGAGCTCTGAAATACTTCTCAGGTTTTTTTGGTTCTCACTGATAAATACACACGCATTTTTTCTGTAGCACTGAGGCAGTCCAACATGCTGAATACTGCCTTCCTCCCCCCAGCTTTGTATCACCATTGAGCCCCAAGACATCTTCGGCTTTTACAGCCACAGCAAAGGCACAGTAGCCAGCATTTACATCCTGCATAAGCCAACCAGTGGCCCTCACCATTCCTTCCATTCCATGTGGCAAGAGCAGCACGATCCCGTTGTGACGAACCCACTTGGCCTGGCCAGAGCTGATGAACTGGTCTATTATACACTGTGCTGTATTGTGGAAGTCACCAAACTGGGCCTCCCAGCACACCAGGGCGTTGGGACTCGCCATAGCGAAGCCAAGTTCAAAACCTGAGAACCAAACAAATAGAATTAGAAAAGAAACAGACATGCTGAGAATTCTGTTAATTTCTCATTTTAAAAAACATTATTAAAACAAAAGCAAGATGAGAGCATAAGCTGGATTTTTGTAGCCCTGCTATAAATCATGCAGTTTTCAGTAGTACCTCTTCCATCAGAAAGACTAGCAAATAACATTTTTCCAATCCTGACTCCAATCCTTCAAATGAAAACCTCCAATCCTCACACATTTGAATATCATAGGAGTTTAAAAATGAACAATTAAAACCCCTCCCTCAGCTCAAACTTCAGTTTGATGTTTTCCTGAGAGCTCATTGAAGTATGTACTATCTTTTCCTGTAAAAATCCACTTACAGTCTATGACTGGACGGTTCAGGAAGCTACTTGTTAATTTTATTACTTGCACAACATTGTCTTTTTTCTTTTCCCTATCATGCAGGCACTGAACAAAATTAATGGTGACATCCATCTTCAGTCAATAGGCAGGATCATAGCCTTTGGATCTTCAAGAAAGCTTGAACATAAAAGGCGCATGGCAGATACATCTGAGGCTTGGGTAAACAATCTTTTCTTTGGCAGAGTTAAGGACCCCTTAGGTCTCTGCCTCAGTGGCAGAGTTGATCAGTGGGCTCTTCAAGGGCAGGACATCACTACTTCAGCTACTGAAAGCACAAAGATAAAACCCTCTCCCTCTCCACTCTGCATCAGAGATTTCAGGTGGTTTACGTAGCAGGTAAGTACAAAGATTTCCCTAAACTTGTGCTGTTTGAACTGCAAATTCATCACTCCATACAGAGCAGAAGGGCCACATATTCCCACTTAGTACACCATGTCAGGTTAATACAGCAGGACAAACCTAGTGCAGCAGCCCAGCTGACAGCAGCTCAGGTGCTGCGCACAGAGCAAGCCAGGCAGCTTGCTGTCCACTCTTAAAACTTGCCAAAGACCAAACATAACTGAAAGCTCTTGACAGGCCCCACGACTACCTCTTAAAAGCAGAAACAAGTTCTTGCTCTCACTGAGAGACCCGCTGCAGTACAACAAAGCCCCAGCACTGCAACAGGCCCTGGGGAGGTAATTGGCAAGAGAGAAACCTAAACTGCTACAGCAATGTAAGCTAGGAAATTGATTTCTAGTAGCTCTGCAAAGGTCAAAGATAGAAAACTACAAGGGTGTTTGCATATGCTACTCAGCCTCTGCTGTGTAGCTTTAAAAAACATGCAGAATCTTGTGTCAAGTCAAAACATGAAAACCCAGCTATGTGCAATGTACCTGCCTCAGTTTAATGATAACGCTTAAATTTAAAGCATTTTTCCATACCATGTTCCATAGTGAACACCTAAATGCATCCAAAATGTAAAAATATATATTTGATTTCTGCTCATATTTTCCTTTCACACTTCGATGTAGCTAGGCCTGGAGTGCTGAGCAAACACTTGCACTCATATTCTACACCTACAGTTTTGAACTATTAAACCCCCCAAAAATTAAAGCTCTCAGTAAAAACCAGTACTACGTAGCACTGCTCTGGATGTTAAGGCTCTGACTGAAGGAAAATTGATTCGATACACATATAGAATAAGTATTTGCTGGATAAATATGATTTACATTGAAGTTTTTGAATTCTGCACAGAATATAAAGATCCATTTCCAAATATAGAACTGCAACACTGAATGACTCCCATTGAAGGCTGTACCTGCAGAGCACCTACCTTTGCTGTTGCAAGATTTTATTTAAAAAGATATGATACTGAGTTGTAACTCTTTCTTGAGTTATGGATTACATTTTCTGGACCTACAGATGGCAATAAGCCAAATACAATCATAGGTCAGGTACCTAATACGCCTCCTAAATATTATGTATCAGTAAAATCCAATACTGCTTTGTGACCACCAATATTAGTAAACTACAGTAAACTCCTTCAAAGCCATGATAAAACTCACAATCATTGGAACTATAGTTTCTAGCCCTGACCAAGCCTACTACGCAACTCTTCTAATTAGAAGTTTCAGGAACTTCAAAAAACTCAAGCTCCATGGAATATACAAGCTTAGCATCTTGATATCCTCCATACAAAGAAGGCTACTTACACGGTCATCTGCAAGTAATAGCTGGCATCTCTCATATACTTATAATTTGTGATTCATACCCTGGTAACTGAAGGCTGCAGTCCCTCTAGGAGAGCTCAATGTTTACAATTCGATGGGTAAGAGAATTACTTCGAAGAGAACTATAATACCAAACAATTATATAAGCAATAATAGAAAAATACCTCAAGTACCTTTAAGATGGTCTGGCAGTCCAGGCACCAGGCACTGAAAGATTCTCAGGCCATTATGAGGCAGAAGAGAATAATATGTGGCACATACAGCATACAAGTTACTTTAATGTTATCAGTGGAAGGTAATTAATTTAGCTATGGAGGAAGATTTCAAGATCAAGTCAAACCTATTCAAACTTCCTTTGTCCTTTTTCTTTTTTGTTCGACTTTTACTGTACTTTCTCTATCAGAGAGATGCTCAGAGATCTAAGCTAAGACTGAGGTCTTCATGTGCTGAGTGTCACAGACATACACAAGCAGTTCCTTCCCTGGAAGCTTTACTGGGGAAAAAAAGGGGGGGGGAGAGGTAAAAAAAGAGTGAGTGAAGGACAAGCATTCCTGTGAACTAACGAACATGTGGTTACATAAAGTTTAACTTGTCCAGTTCCACAAGGGAAAAACTCAACAAAACTAGTGAAAGTAGTTATGCATCAAGTTAAGTCCCTCTGTAATACAAACTACAAGAAACACCCTTCCAACACTTGACGTGAAGTTTTGACATAGATTATCTGTGCATGAAACTGAAATTTCTTTAACTTTACTCAATGACCACAGCTAAATTGGGACTACAGGATCTCTCCTGCTCCAGGAACTGGCTCTTCAGCTAGTGTCAGGATACAGGCTTTCCTGGAAGGTTAGCAGAGGGACAACTGCAGGACAATTTAACTGCGTAAGGCAAAAGCAACAAGAGCTTCAAGTGAAATGTTTTACTCCCACTGAAAACAGTTTTTCATACTGTTTTTATAGTGTGTCTTCACAATCTACTCTTTGGTAATTCCAACCCAGCTTTTTGTTTACCAGCAAGAAATCTTTGAGTCACTTGGCTTCTGGACTCCTGAACTCTGAACAGTCCATCCATGACTCCAGCAGATGCTCATGTTCACACCAAAAAGCAACTAGTAAGTTAGAGGCCAAAAGGAGACTGGTAAGTCAGACAGAAGGCCTTTCACCTTTGAGTCACTGTGACAGTGCATTACCAAAGAGGACGGCTTTTGCTGACGACTCCTTTGGCCTGAGTGACCTTTCTTTCAGAACATATTTTAAATCTCTGTCCTCCTTATTTACGTGATTCTATTGTTTTTAGCACAGTGCAAACAGTGGGAAAAAAATACACAATTCCTTCAAGGCGTGTTCCCAAAGGTATCTGAAAAATAGATTTCCCTAGATAGGCCTGAAACCCATTCTAATTTTACACAAGCATTAAGAGACCATTTCTACTGATTGGGTGACATGCTTGAGAAAATATGCAATATGTTCAAGACTTATTTGTGCATATGCTGCTCTCTGTAAGGGTAGGGTAATCTAGCTTTTAGAAAAGAATGAACTGAGGTCTTGACAGCTTAGAGTTACCAATAATTACACAGGGCTTTTCAAAGGGTATGGAGCAATATGCTTATTTAAACCTTGGTCAGAGCACACACATAATCCTGTTTCATATGCCAAAATCACCCCTAAAATTCACATGGAAAAAAACGTGCCATTTCTCATTTGCTACCTTGTTGTCCCCTTTGTGCCAATAATCTTCACAAGGTGACAATGTCCCAGGCGAAGCTGCATTAAAGGTGTGATCCTAACACAGATACCTTTTGCAAGCTTTCTGACAGCCATAAAAGTATCTGGGAAAATATATTCAAATGTAATCTACACATTCTGATTAATATTTTTAAATTAGTTTTGCCAAGACTACTATTTCACAGAACATGTGTTTGTGGTAAAGCCATCATGGGTATACCAGAACTCATTTCCCACCTGGCAAATGACAATGAGAGGTCCTAAAGTTAAAGCTATTCCACCAGCGATTATAGCATGGGATTCTGTCAAGACTTACTTACTCCCACCTGCATGTGGAGAAAATCATTTAAAGAACAAGATCTGAACTGCTAAATTAAATATATATATGTGTATATATATAGGTGGAAAGTCATCCAGACAGATACAGGTGAACAACCCAGGAGAAGGTGAGGTGGTTCTCCTGAAAGAGATTTGTTGGGGCACCAGATAAGATCAGGGAAGCTGACCTGAGCTAGAAAGACCCCACAGCTCTAGAGATGGGAAATGAACATCAGGGGAGCAGGTTTCTACCCAGGCCCCTAATGAAGGCTCAACATCACACCAGAGTAAAGGGTTAAAAAGCTGCAGCAGAGACTTGCAAACTTCTGTTATGTCTGCAGAGACAAGACCTGAACATTTCTTCAGAATTGTGTGCAAAGTTTAAAGGATTAACTCTCACACAGCTAGAAACAGAAAGGCTTAAGCTGTGAGGAAATCCAGCAACAAGACAACCAGCATGCAAGGTGTAGCTTTCAAAGAATGACAGGTAAAGAATCTGCACACCAAAGGGTGGTGGAGAGCTACCGGCCAGCTCCTGAACACCAGGCAGCTGCTCAGGGCTCAGTACACCAGGGCACAGGGGACCAGGACCCAGCACAGCAGTTTGGTAAACTTCCAAACTGAGGAGAGAGAGGAAAGAAAAATACACAGCACTTGACTAAGGTTGCAAAACTAATGTTTTAATTGCTGAACTTCATTAAGGTCCCTAGATGACAGGCACAGCAGAAATGCTTATTTCTATTAGTCCAGCTCCTGCTGTGCTCCCTTACTGTTCTTTTCGTCACTCTGGAAGAGAAAGAGGTGTTGTCAAGCAAAGTGGCAGCTTACGCAGCATGTTATGCTGTTTTTTTCCCCACAGCACTTTTCATGATTGTTGTAAGAACTGTACTTTTGCAACGTAAGTAAAACTACAGCTTAATTCAATAAGATTTCAAAGTGACTTAAGGCATGAATGCTAACTAATGGTTATAGAGGGCTTATCAGTGCAAGGACTTAACATCAGAATGAGGAAAGTTACAAATTGAGATTTGTGCTATGTTTAACAGAAAATCTAAGCATAGGAACTAATAGAGGGACATGCATTCTCTCACAAACCCAAACACAGCCCAGGAGAAAGCGAAGTTAATACCCATCTGGCGGCTGACCCTATTAAACAGAAAGACTGATGCTTTCTTAGAGCTCCATGAAGACACCATTGAAAACCTGGTCCTTGGTTACTCCAGTCTGTCATATTTGCCAACACAATTTCTGACAGATAACTGTATTTGCTACTCCCATTTTTAAAAACATGTTGTTCTGCATGAGTAGTAATACTACATATTTCATCCTAGAACTGTATGGTAAGAAAAGGTTAAATCAATACCTGTCCTCCTCCCTTTATCTTCTGTTTTAAACATGACCTTCTCTCTTGAAAAAGCCGTACTCCAGATCTCATGGTTCAGGAATTTGCTGAACTACACACTAGTTCCAAGTGTATCTTGCCTACATATTCCCTGGAAGTTCCCAGCACAGGATGCTACAGCCCAAGACTGCTCAAAACTCCTACTGAATCTGACAGAGAATGACACCTTGATGAACAATCAACACTGAGGGCAGTAAAGAAAGACTGGAGATTCCTTCAAGTATTTAAAAAACAGGTAGAATGGAACACCTGTAAGTTACTCTTGCTTCTCTCCTTTATCTCAATCAGCAAATAAATTCAGGCAAACTTTTTAGCTTAAATAACTTCACACAGACATCATTTATACTACCAGACATTCAGTTTCAGTAAAAGGGAAAATTTATAATTAGATGAGTGGATGCACAACTAAATTGCAATAATCAGGGTATAGCTAAAAATAGTAGACATAGGATGTCAAATAAAATTATCAGAGGTTGTTAAATACTCTGATATAATGCCCCAGTACACATACTCCACAGCTTCCTGTGCACAAAACATAAGCAAGTGTTTGAACTACAAGTTAACAAGACAGCCTCAGTTTTATTTAGAAGTGCAATCAACCTTGCCAGAGTATCATTTTAATGGAGCAGTTACACCCCAGGTGTTCCTAACCAGGTCAACAATAACTTGGTGCAAAGCTCACAGCTCTGAAGAGATGCCAGCCTTTGGTTTATGTACCTGCCAAGGAAATAATCTGTAGTGTTATTGTGTTGGACTGTTCAATCAACTTTTAGTTTCTGTGAACTAGAGCTAAGTAAGGGAATTCCCAAAATGCTTCTGAGGTGCTGCATGTTAACACAGTCATAAATTAAATTCTTAACGCTTTTTACATCCTCTCACAACCTTCTCACCCCTCACCAAATACTTCAGGCCACTAATCCCAAAGTGTTCCTTGTAACAGGCTCATATAGTACTGTTGCGGTCCAAACCCAGACAGTAACTCAGCACCATGCAGCCACTCACTCACACTTCTTCTTTCCCCCCCTGCCAAGTGAGATGGGGAGAATCAAAAGAATGTAAAACCCAAGAGTTGAGATAAGAGAAGTCCAATAACTAAAGTACCATACAGTGATAATAGAAAGAATATCAACAGTAATAATAATGATAATAATAGGAAACAACAAGAGAAGTAATGAAAACTCAGTAAACAGCAGCAATGTTCAAAACAACTGCTCACCACCTGCTGACCAATACCGAGCCCAGCCTGAGCAGCGCCCTTCCAGGTAAGTCCCCCCCAGTTTACATACTGGGCATGATGTGCTGTGGTCTGGAATACCCCTTTGGCTAGTTTGGGTCAGGTGTCCTGTCTCTGCTTCCTCTTGGCTTCTTGTCCCCCTCCTCACTGACAGAGCATGGGAGACTGAAAAGTTTCAGTCCTTGACCAGGGTAAGTGCTACGTAGCAACAACTAAAACATCAGTGTGTTATCAGCATTGTTCTCAGACTAAAGCCTAAAACACGGCACTGTACCAGCTACTAGGAAGAAAAATAACTGTTACAGCTGAAACCAGGACAAGTAGAAATAGCAGTTAGAGAAAATAAAGTGTTGGGGGGGAGTTGCTACTCCTGAAGAATCAACTCATTGAACTGCAAGCACTCACTTATTCCTCCATATACTAAAAAGGAGACCTGGTGATGTTACCAGCCAAACAGGTAACAATTCTAATAGCTCCTCTTTGACTGAGATGCCACATGTTCACACACTACTGCTTATCCCAACATTGTCTCTCTATAGATACAATACACAAGAGCAAATATGGTGGAAAAGGCTGATATATAAAAACAAGATGAGGAGAGAAAACTTAATTATAAAATCACTTCAACATAGAAACATGACATTTCTAGGGAAAAAAAATCATCTCATCAACTATTTCTAGAAATTTAATCTCCTTTACTGCTAGAAAACAGCTCAGACATAAGGGATTTAAAGTTCTTAACAAGTAAAAATATTGATATTATTAGTTTTGAAGAACCTGTCATCACATTTGCTGAAGCAGGATTGCACAGAATTGGTACTCTTGCTTTCAGTGTATGAAAAAGCCCATATTTTGTCCTATTGCTTGTACTCAATTAAAGTTATTAAACCAACTTTCACATTTCTGTGAAAGAAATCTACCCTAGCGGGTAGACGGAGGAGCAACAGTGAGCAGAATGGGATCAAGAAAGAGAGAGAAAGAGAGCCCACTTCGTTAACTTTTAAAGAACAGATTTGTGGCAATTGGAATTGCTTTTCACACCATATCAACAACAGAATTCCTAGACCTACTGATGTGTAAGCTTTGGAATAAAACCACATTGCAACCATAGCCAGACACATCACTTTCACATTTGGATACGTTATTTGAATGTTAAAAAAAAAAAAAACCCTAACAAAACAAACCCAGAACTAGAAACCTATGACACACCCATTACATTTGCAGCTACACTGTAAATTGGCTCAAATTAAGAAAACCCAGACCAAACTGTGAGAAAGAACAGGAAATTGGAAATGTCCTGGGTTCAGCAGCAGCAGTCATTTTTCTTCTTTTTAGTAGCTGGTGCAGTGCTGTGTTTTTGACTTTCAGCCTGGGAACAGTGCTGATAACACTGATGTTTTCAGTTGCTGCTCAGTAATGAGGAAGCAGAAACAGGACACCTGACCCAAACTGACCAAAGAGGTATTCCATACCACAGCACGTCATGCCCAGTATATGAACTCGGTGCAGTTACCCGGAAGGGTCAGATCACTGCTTGGTCGGGCTGGGTATCAGTTGGCGGGTGGTGAGCGGTTGTATTCTCCTCCCTTGTTACCTCCCTTATCATTATTATTACTGGTGGTAGCAGCAGTGGTTTGTGTTATGCCTTAGTTACTGGACTGTTCTTATCTCAACCCATGGGAGTTATTCTTTCGATTCTCCTCCCCATCCCTCCAGGAGTTGGGGGGAGGAAGTGGGGGGGGGGGGGGGAAGGAGAGAGAGACTGAATGGCTTTCTGAGTTATGGCTGGGCTTAAACCACAACAGGAAACAAATAAAGAAAAAAAATCACTCTCTGAAATTAAATTCTTACTTTTTAGCTATGCCAATTATTTTTATTGTTTATACACATCCTCTCTTGCACTCTCCTATTTAGAGTTTACATGTTACTACATTAGCTTATAGAGACAGAGAGTTCTGTTCACACTGAATCTGCCACAGAGCTAACAAAAATACCTACAGAATCTCAGCTCTTCAGCTCACACTAAAGCTTACCAGTTTTATACCTCTTTAATTTTAATATTATTAGCAATAAGTATTATGTAGCATACATAAAAATGACTGATGAAATGTCTGGAACTTTGCAGCAGCTATCAATTCCCATCTTTATCTCCTACAGTGCTTCATCCTTTTCCTTCACACTAGCTCTGAAATGGATATGAAAAAAAATTTCATTATTTATCCATAGAATCAATAACATTTTTGATAAATTATTAGATGTATTGATTTTGTGCTCCACATTCCTCTTGCCACCCTCATCACACCAGTGAGGTTATTCGTTCTCTATGGCTGAAGGTAAAATGCCTGTCCACTACCAAAAATATAATTCACTATGAGTAATGCTATCACAAGTATTCGTTTTCTTGAACTAGCATGTTCAGAAGAGCAGTTCAGATAAGGCTGGCATGGATTTTTATATCTGTATTACAAAGTGTCCTTGATTCTGTTGACAGTTCCTCTCCTTTTGAGAAGGCATTAGGAGCATGTTCCAGCACTGCCACAAGCAACCACAGAAGATGGAAACTTTCAGTTGAATCCCAAGATTGTAAAAAGTGGGGATGCTTGTTTAAGGGATGCCATAACCTGAGAAGGAGAGCTTTGATATCTGTTTCACATATAACTGCTTTACAGCTTTCTTCCATTCTCTTTCTTACTGAGCTCTGCTTCTTGTATAGCTATGTTATTATCTGAAATAAATCTTCTCTCATTACTATGTAATGTCCTGCTGAATACTAATGGGACTGATTCTGTGACTTATCCACCAAAAACTACTTTAGTCTCCCAGTTTTGAAGTACAAGCAGGCTCTAAGCAGCCTAAACAAATAGGTGCACTATTTGAAGAGGACAGAAATCTTTGGCAAAGAAACCTGCAAATTCATATGGCTGATCCCACAGGCAAGGCATTTAAGATTTAAAGAAAACAAACAAACCAAAGAAACAAAACCCAAAAGCAAACACACATACATCCAGTTGAAGATTTCCCTCTAATTTTTAATTTATTCTAAAATGTTAAAAATAAAATATACATTAAAACAGAGACCCATCATAGAACACTGTAAGAAAAAAACCTAAATTGAGCTTAAAGTTTATACTACAATGATTTTTAAAAAACCATTCCAGATAAGAAGACAATAAGGGACAAATCCTGCAACGAGCAGGATAAATTTACTGAATCTCTTGAGAGAACTACTTTTTTCAGGGGGTGGAGGGAAATCAGCTTAGGCATTTTGACTGGATTTTAGGCCCCTGCTCTGCAATTCCTGGTTCGCACCTGATCAAAAACATGACTATTATGATAATGTCAAAATACAACAAAGGCAGAGTTTGCTTATTATTAAATGCTACTAGCAGAAGGAGATGTTTGGGTTTAGACCTGTCAAACTCAAGTAACAAAGTAAAACTTTGCACCCAGAAAGTCTGACCACATTAAAGAAAAGTCTGAAAAAAATTCCTCTTAATTAGCAGTCACAATTTCCTACATCTTGTTTGACACCTATTAAGATCTGTCAGACAGTTACCCCAGGACGTACCTAAGACACCATACTCAGAAAGGGAGCTGTTGCACACGGTATAGGGGGCCTGCTGCTCCCACAGGTGATTCATAGGAACACATGTTCTCTTGTCAACTTCTTGATCATGAAGCACATGATGACGATGGCTGCAAATAGTTGTTGAAAGCAATTTATTAGTCAAGAATAACTTTGGGCTTTAACAGACCTATTTTGAGAGATAAACCATCAAAGCTATGTCCTAGAAAGCATGCAAGCAACATAGTTAACCTTTGCTTTACACACAACCCTGGTCTGGCTGAAATCTAGTGATAAAATTACATCTCTAAATGCAATTGCTGCACTATAAGGACTTTGACTATACGGGCTTGATCTCAAGTACTCATAGAAACTGAAAATACCTTGTCCCTAGAAGAACTAGGGGGAAGGCGAAAAGGAGTAGGGAGACTGTTGCTATAGAACACACCATTTAAAGCAAAAAAAAAGAAGAAAAAAAGAAGAAAGAAACCCAAATAAACCAACCAAAAAAACCCAACCAAAAGACAACAAACAAACAAACAAGGACGAATAAAATTGTTATTAAAAGCATTTCACTTCGCCTCCCTGGCAAATTATATTAATCTTTTCGTTAAAACAACTGCTTGTCTTTCATGCAAAAATGTAATCGAATCGAATCTCAGCACGAAGACTTGAAGCAGTTGTATCCTCTTTCCTGTTATTTCCACTCACATGCACCATTTACAGTGCTATAGAACACCATTAATCAGCATTAGAATGAGGCACAGAGGAATGCTACCAAAACAGAGATGACTGAAGTAATTACTGTAATCCATTAACTCCCTGAGCAGGCTAACTGAGTGAATCACACCAATATGCCCAGCTTTACAACTGCTAACATAAGGACAGTTATTATACTGGTAACAACTACTGTGTGTTGTATAGCTGCCAACACTGAACTGGGGACTGAATCTTTTTGTGCTTCCCTTTGCTATAAAACAAATGCTAGTAGAACAGCTCTGAAATTTATTTAGGAGTCAACAATATAAGGCCAGGAAAAGGCCGAATATTTGAAGAACAGCATAGGGAGGGAAGTAGACAGAAAGGGGAAAATAGACACATTTGACTGCTGTTAAGCAGAAAAAATTATTGTTAGCATTATGTTATTTTTGTCATTCAGCCAAAGACAGAAGACCGAGCTAGGCGATAAGCTTCTTCAGCACGAAGTTTTGTGTTTCCCCCAGAAAAGGTGATCACAATGAGCATAGAAATGTACAAACAATGTACAAACATGGAAAGCCAGAAATGTACAAACATACAAGCCAGATACTGCTGTTGTGCAATAATCAGGTTTACTGACATTAAATCAGTACAGAATGAAGTCTCTCTCTTCCCCTTTCTTTCCCTTCTCCAAAGCGTGTCTCTAAGATGAGAGGGGCCCAGTGGTTCTACCTGCAGCTTTATCCAGCTTCTGACTATTGATAAGACTGAATAATAAAATCCAGATGGCACAGGAATCCTTAGCTAGTCTTCACCAGTCTGAACAGCTTTCTACTTGAACAAGTTTTTCATTTTTTCCCAATGTTGCTGTGAGCATAACAATTATTTTTACCTTAAACATCAAGAAAAATCTGGACGATTGTTCTGGAAAATCCTCTTCCACCAAAGAAAAGAACTGAGACTACTGAGAACCAGTGTTCTCATGACAAGCCTATAGGTGTGTGCTAGATACGACCAGGTATCCTCCTGAAACATGTGGGTAGCTTGCTAAACAAAGAACATCTATGTTCCTCTCCCAGGAGAGGATCACCGCTTTACAAGACCACGGTACTAAAATGAAGGAGGCTAAGAAACCAGAGGGGTAAGGGGGGGAAATCTCACGATTTTCAGTTTTGTTTTCAGGTCTTGTCCAAAGGATTTTGCTAAAAATGCCATTTTTTATATGAGCAGAAAGAAGAATGTCCAAAAGACTGGACACCAAATGAACCTCAGCACAGAAACACAGCACTATTGCAGAGAAGACAGGCACTGAAATGTATCTCTCTTTCCAGCAAGCATTCACAATGAAGCACAGTGCAGCTGCTAGTTCATTCACCCCCAGAAATGAGCTTCACATCAAAGGCTGCAATTAAACATATCATTAACGTGTTACTCCATGGAGAATCAGGTAAGGCAGCAGAACTGTATATATTTTACCGAATGATAAGATTCTGCATTCGTTCATGCTCCACAGTCATAGGTAGTCTCAGTACAAAGAACCTTATTTCACTTTAAAAAGGCTTGCCTATTGTCAACATGTTTGTTCCCAGGATAGCCGAGCTTCATGGAACCACCACTGGAACGGTATTTAAAAGGCTACACAATCTGCATAAGCAAATACCCTTCTTTTACTTCTCAGCAATAGGATGAATTACAGCTGAATTTTTAGTTAAAGTGCAGAAAGAAAAAAACATATAATTTCTCTTTTCTGAAAAAAAAAGGAAGAAAATATCTAAGAACATTTGCTCTGCTTTAAATACAATTCTTTAAAATGGTGTATGCAGACACAGGAGATTTGATTACTCGAGTGCCAGACTGTAGAACATTCAGATTGATGCTAAATAGCCCCAACTTGCCCTTCCCCACAGATCACCATACTGTTTGAAAAATGCCAAGGTGTTTCTTTAAGTATGGGACAGCATTTAACAGTTATCACTGTACTCACCTAAAAGTACCCCTCTCCACATCCTGTCCACTTAGTCGGACGTGGATTCCTTCTTTCAGAAAAGAGCCAAAAGCCATGTATTCTGCTAAGGCCCAGTCAACAACCCTGTTCTTGGTCATTTCCAAGCGGGCTCTCAAAATCCGAGAGAGTCCTATATTGGAATAAATATCAAAAATCAATGGACTTACTTCAGAGATATTTTATATTCATATAATATTCACCATTCTCCTTCCCACCGGCTGACTTGAACACAGATCCTAACAGGATTGACACGTTGTTCTTCTAGAATTAAAGTGCTAGCAAAGTAAAATAACTTGTTTCCTAGGCAAGGCGTTGCATAATGTTCGTACATTGTTTTAGAAGAAGAAAATAAGACTGGCTGTGTCAGAAACTACTGAGGAAAATAAAAAAAGACTCATGGTGAAATACTTCTTCCTAAAGATTTACTTTCACACCTCTAACACCAAGTACTGTTTTATAAGAGACTGAAAATATCAGCTACTGGGTTCATGATTTTTTTCTTCCCTCTTTCTCACTCTCATTTTGTCTTGGCATTTGTATTACTGGACTTCTGGAGATGCTGCAAAGTGAAACAGGACAGATTGATCAATACTATGAATATCATATAAATGGGAAATTTGTATCAGCTGCCAATGGGTTTTCAGTTGGCAAACAACAGCTGCTTTCTTACAGTGAAGATTTTTTAACTTGGTAAGACAAAACACAAGTTAGATATATTCCTGAGTAGAAAGTTATCTATCTACAAAAGAAGTATCTTAGGTGCACCTCGTATCACCACTGGTTTTACATTAAAGAAAACACATGAATAGTGTTTCCTGAGATGGGTGCCTTACTTTCCAGTAAGTCCACAAACCTGCTGCATAGAGGCAGCATTTTTCACAAGGACTTGAATGAAAGGAGGTGTTAACATCACAAGGAGACTTTTACCACCCTCAGAGGAAAATCTATTTTAATGAGGTAAGGAACAGAAGTGGCATGATAATGAAAGAACATTATGCCGAGAATAAGCAGCAGGATGTTAACTGTCACATTCTCCTTGCCCACAGGACGGAAGAGTTTTAAAATAAAAGTCACAGGCATTTTCCTCTTTGGGAAATGACCCAGCAGCAGAAATATAAAATCTGAGCAAGAAACCAGCCACCAGGACAAGTGAAGAATACAGCTGACCTGCATGTATTTTGAAGTCTTTGACTGGCACTGAACTTGCTACATTGCCAATATGAGTCAGCAGGTCTTCTGAAATGCCAGTTGGAGGACAAGACATGCTCTTGGGTTCTCCATCCACATTAAAGAATCCTGGAAGTAAAAAATTTAGTGAGATGTTCAAGGACTGATCAAGATATATCTACCCTATCTACAATTAATTTAAAAACTCACAACTCTTAAAAAGATATTCTAAGCAGCAGCCTAAACCTAGTTCTTCACCTTTCACTGGGAGACATGATCATTTTGATTGTATGACAACAGAACTTAAAGACACACAATAATTTTCTTTGTTTCTGCCTTTACTCCCTGTGAAGTCCAACTATGTGGGCAGAGGCAGTCAATAAAGGGCACATGGCACCTCAATCCCTCAAAAAAGAAAAATCTCTGAAGGCAGAGACAGTATTAACATCACAGGAAAAACACTTCTCAAACACTAAACTGAAAAGACATCTTTTTCAAAGTCACACCTTACTTTGCATAGTTTTTAACAAAAGCATCTCCTTCAAGTTGATCTGGCAGAATGTTTTATTTACTATTAACAGGGGCAAAAAAAAGGCTACGTATTCTATTTTAAAGGAACACTGTCTGACAAAAAGCATTTAAGAGTCCTAGAATATAGACTTAAAATAAAAGCACAATATTAACACTAGGATAAGTGAAAGGATGCTCCTTACCAGGCCAAGGTGAATCAAGCCAGTGCTTGATATGTAGGATCTTATTATCCTTAGATCTAGTATATGCTTCTTCACATATTCTATCATACTTTGCAATTTCTTCCTGTAAAAAAAAAAACTCTCATTTTAAAACAGATAAACATAACACCTTTGTATCTTACACAAGACCTATGATTCAGTATAAAACACCCAGTTATTTAACTTCTGAAGAAAAGTACAATTATGCAATTTGATTTTATCTAGGATCAAATTGCCTTCTAGAGACATGCTTACTCACATTACTCTAAATAAATTACTTAGTCCATTCAACAGGAGTTACAAAGGAGAGTACCAAGAGCTGAATTTTTAAGTATTACTCTAGAATGAGACAGAGCTGAAGTACCAAACATATCTGACAGTCACACTTAAGCAAACAGTATGCAGTGACATGTGTGTCTTCCTACTGACAGCTTCTTAAGGTTGCTTTAACTCTGCTGACATGTACCTCAAACTCCTGCAGTGTTACAGTCCCATCTGCAATCAGTTTGTCAGCATATTTCTTCAGCACCGGCACCTGCTTGTGAATTTGCTTGTACATTAGAGGCTGGGTGAACATCGGTTCATCCATTTCATTGTGCCCCCTCCTACGGTAGCAAACCTACAACAGGAAATAGTGTTTCTGTTGGTAGGAAAAAATGTAAAATGCAGTCTTTTCATTTCACAGTTTTACAGAGATTTTAGGAGGTTTTAGGAGGTATAAAAACAATTATGGATTCTTGTGGACCTATTACTGTTTTGCATTGTTTAAATGAAGAAAATAAAGACCATTAAAATCAAAGTATGTTTCTTTACTGGGTCTTCTAAGCCACACAAAAACAAGAGAATAGTACAGAATTCAAAGAATGAAAAAGATCAAGACCTACCAAGTCAACCACCACATCTTTATTGAATGTGTTTCGCCATTCTGCAGCTACACTGCACACATACATCACTGCTTCAGGGTCATCAGCATTCACATGAAAAATGGGAGCATTGACCACACGAGCAACATCAGTAGGATATGGAGATGAACGGGCCATACGGGGGTCTGTGGTGAAGCCAATCTAAAAATTCCAGAAACATAAATTAAAATGAGTTGGGCATCACCCCCTACTTTGTTTTAAATGTTTAAGATTTTCACTTAATAGTCATTTAGACAGCAGTAGTATCAGCTTTTCATTTTGGCTAGCTGGCTTCATTTTGCTCCCTTAGCAACAAAACAAACATTTAATTCACAAATCGAATGAAATAAATATAGGTAATAAAATAATATTCAGTAAGAGTTGCTAGATACTATGACAGTTTTCAGAAACATCCTAATCATTCTAATGAACATAGGGGACAATGCACCCAGCTAATGAAAACAAGAATAAAACTGAATACACTAGCAACTATTCAGAAGACAAACTGATTGGAAAATGCTCTACTTGTTACCTGGTTGTTGACCACAACGTGAATAGTGCCATTCGTGGTATAAGATGGCAGGTCACTAAGATGAAATGTCTCATAAACCACTCCTTGTCCTGCAAAGGCAGCATCTCCATGCAATAATATGGACATAACCTAAAGGGAGAATTATACACACATATCCACACACATATTAGAAAGCAAAACTGCAATTTAATCCTCTCAGCAGGATTTCTTTGCTCCATATTTCTGTAACGCTTACAAAATAGAACTGTCTTTTTATAATAAATCAGAGACTTCTCAGCATTCTGCTATCTTTGCTTAGTTCACAAATGAAAGCTTAAGCCGACTTCCTGAAATTACCCGTAAGGTAGCATGTCAAAAGCATTAACTAGTTCAACAGGTGATATATCCCTTTTGTGTAAGAGGAAAAGAGAAAGACTCTGTGATACAAAACTACCGGTAAACTATTTTCATTAAAAATATGAAAAGCTACCAGTAAGTGTTACTCTGTTAAACAATATTTACCTTCTTCCCTGCTGTATCCCCCCGATAAAACTGTTCAGCTTTTGTTTTCCCTTGCACAACGGGATCAACTGCTTCCAAGTGAGAAGGGTTAGCCATCAGGGACAGAGTGATTTTCTTGTTTGTTGCTCGGTTGATCCTCTCATGGTACATTCCCAGATGATATTTTACATCCCCAGATCCCTAACATGCAAGATGCAGTCACAATTCAGGAATGTCATTTATGTCAGCTACATCCTATTGACTATGCCAAAAAAGTTGTGCCTTCAGTCTGAAAAATGCATCTAGCTAACTGCACATCAATATGCACTACAGGCATGACACCATCATTTCAAACTGGAGCATTTATTTTATTTTCAGATAAATATTAACAAAATATTGACACTCATTTCATTTATATAAAACAAAGAAAGATGCTTAGGCATTACAAACTCAGTCAAATGACCTGGAACTTAACTATCTATAATCTTTCCTGAGATACCTTCCGCATATTAGAGGTATAGTCTTTAGATTTGTTAAGAAATTTCACCAAATCATATTGCTCAAACTACAGAAGAAGACACGCTTTTCAGCAGCTGACAATGCTCTTTTCATAATAAATGAGCAAAATGACTAAAACATTACCTTGAATGTTGACCTCTCTACATAGATCTATTGAAGAAACATCTTACCTCATCAGCTGCTTCAAGTTTAGGATCAAACTGACAGAAGATCTGTTCCAGCTCTTTTCGGATTACATTAGCCAACACATTCAGTCTACCTCTAAAAAAATTCCAAACACAGTTATGTCTCAAAAATGGTAATAACAGAGTTAATAGCATGAAGCTTATAAAATCAGCAAGCCACTCTGTCAGCAATTCACAAGAAGTTCACTTCAAACTTCTGAACCTGAAAACCTTCATTCTACCCTTCTTCCCATTGCAAAGTTCTTCCAATGCATTCCCACAGATGTTTTACAACACCCTGTTACCCAAGTAGGAGTGATGAATTCTGTAGCTACCTCACAGTCTTAATATAAGACGTTAATAACTAATTCAAGGCAAACTGTAAAAGTAAGCTTGAGACTATCTTGCCAAGCCGTCTCAGTTCTAAACTCTGCAATGGGACAGATACCATGGCTGCTGTCCCATTTGTTTGCAGCTTCAAAGTACACTGAAGAGACTTTTGCTTGCATTTACCTGTGAAGCCTACAGCCTCTCACTGACAGGTATTTGTTACAGTTCCGTGTTCCCATTACTTGCTATGCCTGACTCTTGCTACCTGAGATGCTCTTAATATCAACTTCCTTAATAAACCTCTAGAACCCAAAACTTGTTTTAAGACAATAAGCTCATTTGCTGGGAGGCTTCCATCAACATTACCTGTGAGGCATCCCCATTATAACATATTCAATTCCCATTTCGCTGGATTTATCAATGATGGTCTTAAGTGCAGGAATCATTACTTCACACCCTTCCAAACCAAATCTCTTCTCGGAAGACCACTTGCGAGCAAGGAAGTCTTCAAATCTTTGCCAAAACGAAAACAAAACAAAGCATAACAAAACAACAGTGTTTACATTAAGATGAAGTAACAAAATCTTATTTGTTGTCAATCATCTTTTAGCAAATAAAATTACATTACACTGTTTTAAAACATAAGTGAATACATGCTTTTAGGACTCCGGAAGTAAGCCATATGTAGGGAGGAGACATAGGAAAGAACTAAGTCATCTTTCTCCTCCATCCGAGAAGCATTTGCTGGGACTTTGAAACAACTCAGACAGGAAGATGAGTCTCCACCTCAGACAAAATTCACTTCCCAAGTTAAACTCTGTTCCTTCCCATGTACACAAAACATATATTGCCCACTGGGAAGGCAGAGCGACAGCAAAGAAGTCTCTTCTATGGACTGAAGAAAACAGAACAGAGAACCTGCATTTTCTGGAAATAAAATGCTTGTAGAAAACCACAGCAGAAAGCACTCCTACTTCAAAGGTCCTATTCAACAGCAGGGCTCTTCTCAGACCATGTGATGTAACAGTTGATAACACACCAAAAAGAACTAGGACACTGGTATCTCTGCCTCAGCTTCAGTTGGAGAAAGATGTCAATCCTAGACAGCTCTATGTTCTTTCATTCTTTAATGCATTTGGGCCAGAGGCAATGTGTTTAAAAAAGTGCCTTTTAACAAATGTTGAAAGGATTATATGTTGTAAAGCTTGGGGATACAAAAGGCAAAGAAAATACATCTTCATGAAAATAACTATTGGTTAAGTCATCTGTGCAATGTCTCAACTCATAACACTCCCATAATCCATTAATACTTGGCCTATTCCTCACATAGAATGCTGACATTTACCTCTTTAGATTGAAGTCCTAAAAGCATCAAAATGAAGAGTTGCTGACTCTCTCCTTAGCTTGCCCATCAATACCCTTACAATTCAACCATCCAAGCAACAAGCCAGACTCTCAGCTGAACTACGCTATCAGAATTCCTCAGGGAAGTCTGATGGGCTATGCCAGTTTATATAAATGGCAAGTGAGGCCCCATGTGAACGGCAAGTCCTACATGACAAATCAAAGTGGCATATACACTGTTTTCCTCCTCATTCCTGCAGCAAGCCAGTACTGGACAAGCAGAAAGTTCATTATTTGAGATAAACTGCCACTACCACAGAACTACAATGTTTCACAGTCACATCTGTGGGGTTTCCCTTCTTTCTGTTCTCCTCCCCATCCCACCTGGGGAGGGGAAAGGGGACAGGGGTGAGCAGGCAGCTGGGTGGGACTGAGTTAAGTGGCTGGGCTTAAACCACGACACATTGTTCACTAATGCAGACACAGAGTAGCTCAAAGATATACAGGGAGTACTTTTACAGGAGGAATAGTTAAAAATGACCCTTTGTTCAATAACATACACTGAACAGCACAAAGGATGAGAAATCCTACTTTAAAATTCAGTTTCAAGTACTGAACTATGTAGTACTTGGAATGAACGTTTTTGAAAATGGTACTCTTGAGCAAAATGATTACTATCCTCTTTACAAAATCACAAATCTCAAGAGCACAACCAGAAATTTGGCAGAAGACGAATGTTCGGCTCCTTCATGCTTCTAGAAACCCCAGATCTTTCCACAGCTTAGGCAGGAATGAAAGCAGAATACTTGCCACAAGATAAATGGAGATGCTGAGGGCTTGTTAAACAAGCTTACTCAAGTGCAATATTCACTTGACCACAAAGTGACTTTTTTTATTTCTGTTTAAATTAAACTTTTAATGAGATAATCTTGCTATAATATTGGCAAACAAAATACCCGGCAAAAATATCTTCCAACACCTTCAATAAGTATTTAATTTTTAAATCTTTTAAAATAGAAGCTGAGTGAAAAAATGTATTTTTATAAATTTCTAACTCTTGTGTTTATCAAAGGATATACAAACTGTTTCAAATTGTAAGAACTGCAATAAATCATATGCCTGAGAATACATTCTTGTTCTAGGAGCAAGATGGTAATTCAGTCTCTGCGATCATAGTATTTCCATACAGATTACCACAATGGAGCAATCAATAAGCTGTTTCCAAGCATGCATTTATACACTGCAGAGACCAAAACTCCTGCTGGGAGGTCATGCAACCATACAGCACATCTTGGCATACCGCAAAAGGAAAATGGAAAAAACAGGACTTGAAATCACATTATGCTTCTCAAATCCAGTCCCATCCTGGCACAGCTTCCCAAAAAGACTGTTACCACCCCACCAAGTCAAACAACGTTCTTGTTAACACTTCACCCATAGAATCATAGAATGGTTGGGGTTGGAAGGGACCTTAAGATCATCTGGTTCCAACCCCCCTGCGATGGACAGGGACACCTCACCCATCTAAAAACTCTTCCTGAGCTGACCATTGAGATGGATTCCTTTCATCATGGTGCTACAAAGATGCACAGTAGATAGAATATAGCAGAAGATCCAGTATCCAGTGTTGTTCTGACACCTATTTTCTGAAACAAATTATGAATCTCTAACACAGATGCATAATACTAGTCTGCTGAAACATTTTTTTTCCCCAGTTTAGCTCCGCAAGCCAATGAAAACATTGCCAGATATGCCACTAAAGGCTGCACAAGTGTTACAGAACAACTTACCTTTTAAGGAAATGGAATACTAACATTCACTACACATACCCTGACCCCTCACAGCACATGCTTCCCTTTGATATCCCAACCAGATTAAGTACACCCACTTGTACTCGATTTCACTTATGACTCTTCACCTCCAACTCAGCAATTTACTGCACCGGCTTCCCACACCAGCTTACACCCAGCAGTCATAAAGCAGCCCCAAGTGCCATCCCAGCATACCTCATTGAGCGCACCAGCCTTGCTAACAAAGTCCTTTTCTCCTCATTAGTAAA
The DNA here is from genome assembly GCA_017639245.1 of Myiopsitta monachus. Lineage (NCBI taxonomy): Eukaryota > Metazoa > Chordata > Aves > Psittaciformes > Psittacidae > Myiopsitta > Myiopsitta monachus. The sequence continues at coordinate 69,220,110 of CM029921.1, read as the reverse complement.
CTTCATAACTCCTGGAGTCTCAAACTTCTGCCGGATCCATTGGCACTGCTCCACATCATTGATGAACATAAACTCCAAGCCAATGTGTTGGCAGTAGGTATTCTAGGATGTGAAAACACCAATACATGGGCTTTGGAAGTTAATGAGCCATGAAGAAACAAATACATTTTTCAAATTACATTTTCTGCATATATTATTCCTCTGAAAGCTATCTTGTCTTCTTCCTCTTCCACTGTGTCTTCCCCACAGTAATCCTATAAGGAAACAAACTATTTTACTGAATCTAGTTCTGTGCCAGAAAGCTTTCTCTAAAGGTAACATTTCAAAATATTGAATCTGGAAGATTCTCGTTTGGTTATACGTTCAAGATAGGCCAATACACCTTCCTTAAACTGGCATATTTCACCTAACTCATGACTGTTCTTGCAGGTGTAATAGTCTTTTCTTTAGATGCACCAGCAAGGATTTCATGACATTCATCAAAATTCACCCTGTCTTTTTTAAATGTCACCAGAAATCAAGCCATAAAGACAATGAGAGGACAGCCATGAAGCCTCATGCAAATTATCTGGTAACTGTCAAGTCTCAGAAGACTGGAAATCTCAAAAAAGAAGCCAAGCAACTGAGAGCAGAGAAAGGGCAGGGAAAAAATGAAGACATTTCGGAAGTTTTATCTGCCCGCTGCATTTCTTCCTTTTCTGTTTCTTACCTCAGAATATTTCTCCAGAAAAATGTGTCCAAATCCACATCAACAGAACTAAGACCCAATTTGAGTTTGATTTGAGACAAACCCACACTGAACACATAGTGTGTGCTCTCTACTGCCTCTAAAAAGGAATTTAATGTTAGCTTTAATTAAAAAAAAAACCCAAAGCTCTGAGGAGAGGAGGAAACCCAGAGGGTTGCTTCTCTTTGTTCAGTTCCTTGGAGTTCTTAGATTTTGATATTCATTTGTACATGACAATTTTTAGGGTTATCTCCTGAAAAATGCTCCACAGGCATGCAGTGCAAAAACCCAGAAAGCAAATATACAGCTCAACTGTGCAACAGAGACATGACTTAACAAGCTACCATGCATCAGCTATGCTGATGTAATAGTCAGATGTGCAAGTCTATACATTCTCTTACACTTGCAACAGGTCGAAGCCATGAACTCTTACATGCTTTTATTTTTACATTCTCGTAACTCAGCTCTGTATTTCATCCTTCAAATTATCTCCTCACTCCTAGTCCTTTTTCCTCCTATGGATGTCATCACTGTGCAACAGAAATACCTACAACTTCAGTACTCCAACATCCTGGAAAAAGGACAATCAAAAATATCCAATACTTACTAGCTCAGCAGTCTACAAATTCATTACCATTCCTACTCACTGTTTTGCTATTTGGAGTTCCCCTCTAATTATATTTATTCCTTCTAATTATTTTTGCTTTCAATTATTTTAGCTTTGGTGATTTCACATGACATAATCATATCACCTGTCAGATAATGAAACTCTAGAAAAAGGATTGGGGATGGAAAACAAGGACCATCACTATCTACAAGCTACAGCTGCGCTTTCATGAATTTAGTATCCATACCTTGTATTTTCACCTAGGTAGAAGTGTCATTAAAGCAAGGGCTCTGAGAGCAACCCTTGCGCATTCCAAGTGCAAAGGTGCAAAGGCGCTTTATCTGTCATTGAACATTTAAAAGGCAAGTCCTAAAGGCTCTATTCCTTTGAAACAATGTCAGCTCTTTACAGAACTAGGGCCCAAATTAGTATTCTACCCTATTCACCTCTTTTGTACTCATTCTTAACCTATGTATTTCAGATACGCAGGCAAAGAAACCGATCATGCTGCCACCTCTAGAAACAGTGCAAGAGTTGTTTTTAACATCATTCAGATTCCTTACATGCTCTATTAATAACTGACAAATGGTAAGTTTATGACTGACTGGAAAATGTCCACTTCTGTTTGGATGAAAAACAATCACAAATCACAAAATATCCCACTGACCTCCAATCGTTTGATGATCTCTCGCAAAGAAAGACTGTTCTCATTTCCTCCTATGAAGGTGGTTGTGGGCAGCTGAAAGACTTTGTCCAAATCTGATTCATGCAAACCATAAAACCCTACAACAGGTACGTTATCAATTTGTGAAGCAGGGCAGGAGACAAAAAAGGAAACAAGCATTGTTTTTCAGACCACCATGATTTAAGTTTAATAAAGCAGTATCAAGAAAGAAGGTACCAAATTAAAAATGTAAAATGTGAATATTTTGGAGGCATCCACTAGTCTGGAATGTTTTAATTAAATAGTTATTATTTGATTAGAAGTACAAAACCATTCTTTCTTAAATGCTCAGACAGAACAACTGAAATTAAAATCACCCAGACCCTTTTATATTTTTACATATATGCCATCAACTCCCCATATTATATCTTGCACTTCACTGTTTAGTAAAATAACAAACTGTAATGATTGTGATTTCTTCCTTGCTCTATCATGAGCAGCAAACAGAAAGAACCACTTTTCACAGACAGAACCAGTTAGTGGGAAGCATACTAGACTAATATATACATTAATGAACAGACTAAAAGAAAACACAGAACTTGTTCAATGCTACACTGTGTGAACACTCTGGTATACCTCCCAAGATATCTCTGTTCACCTTTTTTCTCTTTATAGGGAGTTTGAAATAGCCATGTACAGCTAGAAATAGCTGTACATGAAATAGCCTGTACAGCTCTATTTCCCAGTTGGCGGCCCCTTATAAAGCAGACACATTTCCACACATGCGCCCCAACTACTAAAAGAAAGGCTTTTAATAAGCATATTGTCCCATCTTGATTTCAACATATCTGAACAACTTCTGGATGAGAATATGGTTTAAGAAAATATTTAACTTAACTGTTATGCAGTTTCAAAAGCCAAAATACACAACAGGTAAGACTGAAAGAGTGGTATCAATGCAAGTTAAAGGCTTTGCATGGTAAGGTTTAATCTAAACCTGTTAAACGAAGAAAGGAAAAACAGCTTCTTACAATTGTAAGAAGCAAATCTATAAAAATTACAATAACATTACATACAGCTATAGAAACTTACACGTAAAAATTATATATGTGTGTGTGGGCATCTAAAAATTAAAAATAGCTTCTCTACTTTTAGTTTTGAACTCTTTATCTTGGCTCCAGAGAAGCTGTAGGCATCCACTTTAACACTGTATGACAGTGATAAGCCTGCATGTAACGCTTAAATCAATATACAATAGTGATCATTATTTCCTGTTAAATGAATTTTCTGATGATGAAAGCAAGGAAGCAATTAAAAGATGAAATAATAATGGAACTTAGCATTTAGAGTTGAAGTCAGGCCCTAGACCTGTGTTACTATCACTTCTACTATAAAGCGCTGTCAGTAATAACACATTTTGCGTTATAAAAATAATATATTTTAAAATAGGTGCATTTTGTGTTGAATGATATTTTAATAGTATATTAAAATACTAAATCTGGAGTGACCAGCAAGAAGTATTTGTCTGCCACTATGTCTCCTTTTTTGTACCACAGTAAATTTTTTCCAGCACAAAATTTACGTAACTTTTAGAGAGAGAAGAAAAGGAGGAGCTGGGAGGGACACAGGGGATGACAGAGGCTTTAGTGCCTTCTGAAACCAAGCAGGGCTAACATCCTATTTTTTTCTTTTCTTTTGCTGACTTTCTCTGACTCCACAGGCTTTTCATGTTCTGCCACGCATAAACCAGAACACAGTACAGGAGTGATCTGGGCACACACAGAACATCTGTGCTTTGTACAACGGCACTGCTTTACTGAAGCATCACCTCATGTTTAAAGAGATATAACCTCATCAAAATCCAAGAGTTCCTGGAAACAATTCTGTAACTTGAATCATGCAGTAGGTACGTCTGCAACTTAGCGACATTCTTAGAAGCAACTCCCAGAAGAAACTTCCTACCAGAAAGTTTTTCAAAAAAAACCCAATCAGATGACATGACAAAGAAAATGCACAGAAAAATCAAATACTAAAATACTTTCTGTACTACCACAGACCTTTCGTAAGTGTTCTGCCTGGAACATTCAAGGACAAACAACATTTAAGATCCTTCCCTTTTTTGTGGTGCCAAGACTACGTTAGAAATGTTTTCCCTCACAAACTGAACTATTACCTCAGACACACACTCAGACACATCCCCCCTTCTCATTCAGAGTCTAGCATGTTTTTCCTATGCTCATTAGAGCTTCAGTATGATGTCTTCTGGTGAGTCACAATGTACTAAACTATCTGCACTAAACTATCTGCACAGTTTAAAGAAATTTGTACTGACATGCTAGCAATCACCCATGCTCCAAGCAAATTATATTTGCTCAGTAAATGTCTAATGCATTTTCTAGTAGGTATTTTCCTTTAATCAAAGCTGACAAACTTCAAAAAGAACCCCTGATTTCTATAAGCACCTCTCTATTTAGTCTCAAGCACACCACTGCCTTGACAGAATAAAGGGTCAGAACTGCTTCTTTTCCTACCACCAGAAATAGAAAATAAAGCAGCAAAGAGGCAGTAGAGGTACTTAAAGTAAAATTAAGCAGAATGTGTTTTCTCTAGTACTTGCACTATGTTTTATGCCCTGTCCAAAAAGCTTCTCTACATATCAAAATCAAATTGATTCAATGTCTTTGCCAAGTATAAAACCATCTTTTTAACAAACCAGGAAGAGTAGAGAAAAATCAATCAGATGGGTTTTCACTCAAGCAGAGAGAGCAAAGAAATTGATCAGTGCAATCTCTCAAAGTCATGCCCTCTTAGCAACCTAAACAACCTTTGCAGAAGCAGACCCCAGTGTATTACACTGTGCCAGCTGTAAACTAAAATGATCACCACTGAATTACATACACGAGTCAAGAATTCTACACTTCCATGTTTTCTTCTGATAACTTCAAACAGACTTCTTCAAGTTATACAGAAGGAATAAGCATCAGAAGCTAGAATCCAAATTTGGTATGAAATGTAGTTCCTCTATCCAGCAAGTTGGTTTTATTTGGTTTTCCTATTGACTAGCCTTCAGATGTCCCCAGTCAAAACAAGTATCAAGCAGAATGGTATAAAAGTAAATTAGATTACCAGAATCCTGGCCTAATGTATTGATTAGCATTAATTTCTGGTGTGGCTCAAAACCATAAGATTTGGGGTTTATAAAGTGTTTATAATCATCATTCATCAGAAGGTGAATTCACAGGAACCTCACCCCTGATCTGAGTAAAAATTCCATAGTCCTGAAATCTGAGCCTCTTTACAGATGCCAAAGAAACTATTTCATGATACAAGCAAGCAGAAAAGGCAGAAGCTTCCCTGAAATGTCTTATTACATCACCTCAGACCAATGAAACAAAAGAGACAAACGACCATTGCAAATAACAAGGCGTACAGTGCACGCACCAAGTTTATCGATTGTAGTGATTAAGTCAGATGGAACAAACGAATCCAAGTCTAGCATCCAGAATTCCAAGGGGATCCAGCTGAGCCACATGATGGCCACGGATCTGTAATAGAGGGAAAGTGAGAGAAAAGTAAAATCACACTAACAAAAGTCAACAAAGGGAAAAAATCACTGTATATCTCTCCATAGTATGTATATCAGTCAGGAATTCAAATAAACAAACACCACTAACATCATGAAAGGCTCATATTTCCCAAGATTTTCCATAAGAACATAGCATACATTTCCATAAGGAAATAAGCATACATATCTCTGGATATGCATATCTGTAATACCTCTATTAAAAATTGCTGAATACACGTTAGAACATTAGCTTTATTTTGTCTCACATACAATTTAAAATTACACTGAAGTTTAAGTAAAAAAAAAACTACTTTAAGATAGTACCCTAAATCTTTGGACAAAATTAAGAAACTATGACTTCTCTATATCCTATCATTTACTAATTCATTCATTTTGTATTTTTGCCTTCACACACCTGCAGAACACTGAAATAGAGCACTGCTGACCTGAAACACAGGATTGGTGATGAAGAAGTCTATATTGGAAGTGAAAGCATTGCTCTTCATGAGCTCTGCTCCACATCAGATAGTATCAGATAGCATTTACTTTCACTCATGCAATCTTGGGAATTTAATCTATGATAAAATTGACATGTAAGACACCCAAGAACACAAATTTAGCAGGGAATTTAGTCACCTTTCAGTTATCAACATTACTGGTGTTGATGCACACCACAAGTTGCTATAAACTAGTACCTTACATTAACATATAACATTGCTACAGAATAACTAGTTGATTCAATAGAGCCACAAATGAAACATGTTTTTTAATCTCTCTTGCGCATGACTTTCATATACCAAATTTAAAGCTTTTTATAAATTAATGTATTAATATTTTCTCCTTAATGTTTTTCTTTTTAAGGACAAATTCAGATCACCTTGGTAGAATTACATTTACACTACTAGTATTCTAATTGTCTCTGAAAAAATATATCCATAAACTGCAATATTAATAATGAATTGCACCACACAGTAATAGAGTGTGGTTAAAGCGTGGTTCATCAAGAAGTGACTTGTAAAAACATTATTCACATGTTCTGTATTATTCAAGTGTTCTGTATTTGTAGGAGAATTCATAACAAAATGCTTCCCACTCACAAGCAAACAAATACAGCATCTTTTTTAGAACCACCAGCCCTGTAAATTCAGCGTGGCCTGTGAGATTCTTTGCATCTCATGAATCACCAGCAATAAAACTCTGACGGGCCAAATAATGCTCACGGCAACATCTGTGCCACCTTATTGTTCACCACACACAAAGTCTATTTGACTGGAACTAAGCAAACAATTCTGTCTCAAGCATCATCAACAGAAAAAGAATTCACCTCCCCAAGCTACATCTGTTCTGCAGTATTAGTAGGAAGAGGAAAAAGATTAGCAAGAACACCAAAACCCAGAAAAGCAAATCGATGTGCCATATTACACTCCAGAAGCAGTTTGGTCTTCAACTAGAAAACAGCATTTTCCTCAATATCAAGTCATTTTTTAATAGCTTCCACTTAGTTCACTGCATACAGAAAAGAGCAGCAACTGCAAAACTCTACCTTTTGAAAACACATGCATGGAAAATTTTCAACAATTGCCACAAATTTGGCGAAGTGCAAATACCGACTACCTGAAACTAGACTTTAAAATCATATTTTCTAGACAAAAAGGCAAAAACCCCCTAACAACTACATTATAAAAGAAGACTCAAGACATTAATTTATGTAGACTCCTTTTTGTTAAGCACACACGTTTCACTGGAAATCCTTGCAGCGCATGCAGTGTTCTACATTAAAAAAGCAAGAGATTAACTGCCTTTCCAGAAGACCAGCTCAACAGCCCACAAAGCAGTTTACCACAAAAGCCCATAAAATACTGACAGGCTTGAAAAATGAAAATTCTGTATCCTTCTCCACTTCATTTCATTATCAGGTGAAGGAAGGTCACAAATTAATTATATCCCTTCAACACTGAATTCAGAGGGTATTAAATACCTTTTAAAAATAGACAGTTGCCTTAGGTAAACCTCTTTCACTGTTGCAAAACAGATGGGTTCCTGCCACTTATACAAACATTTCTGTCCCATCACTTGAGTTGCATGGCACAGTCTTTCAAACAAAGGAAACAAAATGGCAACCCCTGAACTATTTCCAAGTAAATGGTGTCAAAGCAGCCTAACGTTCTCCAATTTTCTCTAATTCTTCAACCCTTTTTTACTGCAAGGAAAAGTGAACTGGCTGAAGTAGTTGTTTTCTACATAGCTATTTCTAAGCAAATTTCATATATTCTTTAAATATACTCAATATATATAGCTATATTCTCTATATTATATTCTATATATTAATATATATAGCTATACACATATATATGTGTATATACATATCCATAGCTATATTCTAAGCAAATTTCATATATTCTTTAAATATATTCTTTAAATATATATATTCACAAACTTTTCCACTCTTTTACAACACTTCTCCAGCAGCTGCAATAACATGGCTCGTAACTGAATCAATGGTGACAATGTGATGTGTACAGAAATAAGAGTTGTTCTTCTATTACCTCTGATCACAGCAAACAGGAGTTAAAAGTCTTAGGATATTGGACCTAATTTCTTAATTTAATAAAAGGGTTAAAAAAAAAAAACCCGAATGTGAAACAAAGTCAACTTTCATGAACAGCTCTCTAAAAGAAATTCATCAAAGCTGACACAAAATCAGTACTATCAGACTCCCAAAATTCAATTTCTGGTTAATTCATTATTTCTCCTCTCTACCTATAATCCTCCTCAATGCAGGAATCTAAAAATTCATACTAGATGTATGAACGGGGAAACACATTTCCTCTTTTCTTAAAGGAAGGTAGTAACATTCAGAACAATAACACAGACTTTCCCAGAGGTGAAGACAGACTTGGATGATGGAAAAGGTTACTGTTGGAGAAAGGGAAAAGTCCTTATTTTGCTGCACGCATCAGGAGATTCATTAGTACCAGTATATCCAGGACAACTGCCTTTCATATCAAGCAAAGCCATTTCAGATAACTTAGTTTTCCAATTTGGTCAAGTACTTTACTGATTCAGACACACACACAACCTGAACATAGTCAAGTGAATCAAAATAATAGTAAAGGCTAAGCTTCGACATGTTTGGCTTCTGCTCCTGGTAAACAGGCAAAACCCAACAGATTTGTATTTCCTTTCACAAATTACTATCTCCATAAACTGCCTTCAGGTTAAATCAGATAAAAAGCATCAGGGATGTGGGTAATCTGAATCTGGAATTTGCTAAGACAGAGGAGCATCCCAGTCTGAACCCAGGACCTCAGTGTTCGGACACTGTGCAGGGAACATAAAACTGTCAGGTTCGAGAAATTATGGATCTGAAGTAAGACAACAGGCAAGAGTTAAGATCAGAAGACAAACAAAAATGTAAGAAGAGGCCCTTCAACACCTACCCCGAAGTACACTTACTTGGTATGCTCTTATCAAAGACTGCACAGCAAGGTGATCTTCAACAAGCTTTTCAGCTTTACCTGGTGTCTGGGCCAGGCCATGGCTCTGAAGAAATGATGCCTTTCTCTCCAACTGATCTGGTAGATGGGGATCATATGCTTGGCCAGCATTAGCATTTCGGAAAAACAAATCCCAGGACTGGACATGTGTACAGAGAAGGAAAGAAGAAGGAAAATTTATTACCTCAAACAAAAGTCTCAAACAAAATCAGCTCCTTCAAGCTGCAAATGACACTTCACTACATTACAGTATTAAGTACCACTAATAGCCAGCAAAAAGACAGCACTAATAGGTCCACATCAGCGCAGCAACTATGTGTTCTATTTACAGAAAGCCATTTTCAGATCATTTCTTATACTGAGCTTGATCAGTGGAAAACTCTCCAGCACATCTGAGTGGAAAGCATCTTCATGTATTGCTTATTCACACAGCTCTTTTTAACTGTGCTATTTACTCAGGCAACCAGTAATGGGTATGATATTACGCTGCTGGTAAAGAGGTATCGAGCCTATAAAACTGAAAACCTTAATAAATTAAATTAATCCATTTCTTTAATGATACTTAAAGAATTTATGATACTTCAAGGCACTTGCTGACTCTGCTAAATCAGGAATCAGCCCTCAAGCGCCTTTCTTGAAGAAACTGTTTAAAAGCAATTACAGCTTTTCCAAGTGAGGCTTCTGGTCTAAGATCCCTCACTCACTAGCTTAGGTTACTACCCTGGGTTCAGCAGTAACAGTCTTGGTTTTTTTTTTCTCCTTCTTGGTAGCTGGTGCAGCACTGTGGTTTTGATTTTGGGCCTGGGAACAGTGCTGATAACACCAGTGTTTTCAGTTACTGCTTGGCAGTGTTTTGGTCTGACCAAGGACTTTCTGAGTCTCATGCTCTGCCGGGGAGGAGGGGAAGCCGGGAGGAAGCAGAGACAGGACACCTGACCCAAACTGACCAAGGAGGTTATTCCATACCACAGCACAGTCATGTCCAGGATGTAAAAAACTGGGGGCAGGAACCCGGAAGTCTCTCTCTCTCGGCTCGGTCGGGTGGTGAGCAGATGCACCCTCTTCTCTTGTATTTCCCGGGTCATTATTATTATTGGTGGTAGCAGCAGTGATTTGTGTTATACCTCAGTTACTGGACTGTTCTTATCTCAACCCATGGGAGTTACGTTCTTTCGATTCTTCTCCCCATCCCCCCCCCCCCGCATCGGAGTGGGGGGGAAGAAAAAGGGAGAAGTGAGTGAATGGGCTGCGTGAGATTTACAGCTTAAACCACAACAGTTACCTTATTATGAAAGAAATTATGGACCTGGTTTCAGGTACAAGTCATAATTTTAGAAGAGTACACATTTCAGAAACTGAATCACAACAAACAAAAGATCCTTTTATTTCCATCTGTACTTTTACACAAGCACTCCCTCCACATATGCCCAAATCTTATTTTCCTGAGCTGTTTCCATTCTGATTAGGTGGTCACTGTCCCAGGTGGTATTAGATATATTAGCAACAGAATGGGATAAAACATCTGAGATGCTTATACCAACCAAAAAGAAAGCCTGTTGCAGTGGGGGACTAAGCAATACTTGTGCTTAGCTTACAGTTCCCATAAAAGGTAGTGAAAGGTCATAGAACACTTTCCTCAGTTCAGCTAATTTAGGAAAGAAAGGAAACTGTGAAACTACTTCAAAACTTTAAAATGATTGTGACTGGAATAGAAGAACTGTAAAAGCCAGATTTCATTTTGTACAGTGCATGTCATTTAGCCTGGCTGTGAGCTTGAAACTAACACATTTCACATTCTAAGGAACCATCGTCAGAAAAGACAAAAAGTAGCCCAAAGATCTGATTCTAAAAAGAACATTACTTAATATACTCATTACAGAATACACAGGAGAATCAAAATAATGTAATACTAACACTGCATGACAGAAATATATTTTTTAAATTCTTATTTCATTAACAAAAAATCTTTATACTGAAATTCCTACAAGCTTTCAGGTATTCAGAAGCACTATGAGAGGGGCAGTACACAAAAGCTTAACATCACCCAAACTTCCAAGTTCAAGTTATAGAAATGGGAGAACTCACTGAACCCGTGGGCAGGAATCTCATCATTAGCATGAAGCCACTGCCTGAAAAACACTGCTTTAATGAACCTCTCTTACTTCTTTATTGATACAAAGCTGCAGTGATACAAAATACAATAACCTTACTTAATTTACCACCGTACTTTTACATGGACTTGAGCTAAATACAGCCTAACTTCTATATGCCATGACAAATTAGGGTGGACAGATCATGCTTGGAGGTCAGTTCCAGACACACTGATGAAGAACTCATTCCTTCTCCCTTCTCTCATTTATGCCGATTTTCTCCATTCTTCTTACCTTGACACCTTGATAGCTGCACTAAGATTAGAAGTATGAATTCACACAACATCCTATAAAAGATCTGCAAGAGTCTATCGGTGTAACCATGTTTTTTCTGGTATTCTCTCTATACACCTTCCTACTCTGTATTAAGGACAGTACTGTTGTTCCATGCCTGTGCAGCACCTCTCATCTAAGAACCTGCATACCACAGACAGTGAAAAATAGATACAACCCCTTCATTTCACAAGTAAGGCTACTTAGATTGGTGGAATTATTTTGACAATAAACAGTTATTAACTTTCATTAAATTAGGAATTCCAAACACATACTTGGATCCATGACAAAACTAACATTTGGTATTCCTTCAAAGTCTTAATAAAGAACACGCTTTGCTTATGTTAACAATCTTTTCTCACCTTTTCCAATACCACAATACACATACAATGTTGACAGTAATATAATTATTTTTTTATTGGGTTAAAACCTTTTCATTTAGATGCAAAAGTTACCACAGCACAGCCCCACAAAAAAAATATGCTTTTAAATGAGTGCTCTGTAAGACACTTGCTAACAAAATCCAGGTAGGCTCACCCACCAAGCTACCTGTGTAAGGACAGTAAGCATAGGGCCCTTTCTTCACTGCAAACTCACAGACATAAAGAAAATGTTTACATCTGAAGATGCAGCCAGCTAGGACAGAAGGAACCACACTACCTCTTCCTATGGCATCTTTTAACTTATTGATTTGTTGGGCAAGCTTGACATTTAATCAGAAGGGAGGGAAAATACATCATTTGGCTACAGAAAATTAGTTTTTTCTAGATACACATCCATCAAAGCCTGTACAAATTTCTATAGTGTCTTTCAAGATTGATACCAGATTATAGTCTTCAAGTTGTGTGTATCAATGTCAGTTTTTGGCAACAGCATTTGCCATACGACTGAACAGACAAAAGACCAGCTTGGTCTCACAGCAAACCTAGAGGTTCTCAACTAAATTAGTAAAGTTCTTTAAGAGGAGACTTATAATAGAAAAATACAGCTGCAAAAAAGAATTACTATAGCGGTATGTGATACATTCTTTTTTCCCTGTCAGCAAATCTATACTGTAGTTAACCATTATTTTCTCAAGTAATATAATAAAACTCAAGTGATTTAGTGTCACCTATTCTGTTCTCATATAATAAACAGTGTTGCATTTAGAATAACAAGTAACATACGAGTTATCTTGATGGTTTGGTTTTTTTCCTAGTGACATCACAATATTTATCATCTGCAGTGAGGACAGTATAGCCTTAGAAGACACACAATGAGCATCATTATACCATTTACAAAAAATAAAACAGATGATATCAAAACAAAACCCCCATGCTTTTTCCAAGTACATAAAACAAGGAAGTGATTACACACTCATGGTAGAGTGACTGTATACAGGATTATATGGCAGGCATTATGTACTCAATCCCCAACCATGCAGTATTGCAATTAATCTTGTGATAGTAATAACTGAGCCTTGTCAAGCTTCTCCCTTATGATCTATGGCCCTGACACCATGCTTCAAGAAGAAATAATGATGCCTTTTTCAGAGCTCACGTCATTTTATTCTGATTGTTTTCTTGGCTGCTCTAAGGATAGGAGATTCAAAAAACAAGGAAAACCAGAGAATCATCAAGAATGGATTTGCACAAAGAATGAAAGCTCCTATGCATATAAATGCATATTCCTTAATATACGACCATGGTATACATAGAAAGAAGAGAGTTTCATGAAAAAATGCTAGTAACACTGAATATGCTCATTAGAACATGACAGCCATATTTCAAGCAGTTTTAAATAAGCATCCATGGTACAACATGTACAGTCAAATCTTCTGAGAGAGAAATAATTTAAGGAGCCTTGATTAATTGGAGTTTCTAAGTAAAAGTGCATAGAGCATGATTTTTAAAGCCCAGGAAAAATAAAGCATCTTCATCTCCTCAACTAGAAGAAGGCACATCCCCTCTGATAAGAAGATATCCAAGAAGAAACATGAGGAAAAATAGGAAATAGAGGAAAAAGACAAAAGAGAATGTAATGTCTAAAATACCTAGCCCAAACTGTCTCTATGTTGTGGTTTAAAACCATGCTGGACATACTGGATAAAACAACAAAATATGAGTGGCTTGCATAGAGAGTTAATTACTAACAATAGCAAAACAAACATCACATAAGTCATTGGTGTCTCTGGATATTGTTTTCCAAGACTTACACCACTTGCCATAGCAGAATGACAAGTTCACAACAGTCATACAACTACAGATTGAACTCTTCTGTATTTTTAAGAAAACAGCGCGAGTTCAAGTCTTCGCATTTTTGATGTGTTATATTAAAGCCAAATTGAACAACCTCTGTCCACAAAAATCTTGGGTAGGTATTTACAGCTTTCAGCTGATGAAATAAGGTGGTTTTCAAGAAACCAAAAATTGATTTTGTTGAGGAAACAAAATTAATAGGCATCATTCTCCTCCTTCCTTTTTTCTAGGCTGTGAAAAACCCAGTTATTTAGACAAGAATAGCTGTAAATTCACCCAGGATGCCCATCAATCATATTCTTTTAAGGCTCATAAACCAGGCACACAGTGAATTTATTTCATTTCATTACTATTTTGAGTATATTGCATACAATTAACCTGGGACAGACTTCACACATTTTTAAAATGCATCTTGAATTACCTAGGATCCACTCCCTAGGCCACACCCTATTCCACCAGTACATTTATATTCCACTGTCAATTCACTTCTCCTAATTTATCGGTCGCTGTCCAACCTACACACGGCAAATGCCTCATGAGGATCCACTGCCACACTGTGCCTGAACTGTCAGACGAACTGGAAAGTTTTTCAGCAGGATTTTTAGCATTTCCACCTACCCCCAAGTACCAGCAAAATAACACGCAGGTCTAAATTTAGCAGAACTCTTTGCTAGGGCGGTGGCGCCGGGAGTTTCCCGGCCTCGCAGAAGACGCGGCTGGCCTTTACGCGGAGCCCAAATGCAGGCTCGGCCCGGCAGTCCAGCACCCTGGCCAGCTCCCGCGGCGCTGCCCGCAGCCCCTGCTCCGGCTTACGGTCGATTTAACCATGCAGAGCCATAGAACCATAGAACAGTTAGGGTTGGAAAGGACATTAAGATCATCTAGTTCCAACCCCCCTGCCATCAGCAGGGACACCTCACACTAAACCATGCCATCCAAGGCTCTGTCCAACCTGCCCTTGAACACCATCAGCGATGGAGCATTCACAACTTCCCTGGGCAACCCATTCCAGTGCCTCAGCCCCCTACAGGAAAGAATTTCTTCCTCATAGCCAATATAAACTTGCCCTGTTTAAGTTTGAACCCGTTACTCCTTCTCCTCTCACTACAGTCCCTCATGAAGAGTCCCTCCCCAGCATCCTTATAGGCCCCCTTCAGATACTGGAAGGCTGCTAGGAGGTCTCCACGCAGCCTTCTCTTCTCCAGGCTGAACAGCCCCGACTTTCTCAGCCTATCTTCATATGGGAGGTGCTCCAGTCCCCTGATCATCCTCATGGCCCTCCTCTGTACTTGTTCCAACAGTGTACCACTCGTGTGCTCATTCACAGAGGTTTGTGCCCCATCAGAAGTTTGCAAGACTTTCCAGCAGCAAAATTCACTTCACTGTAAAGGGTCTGAACAAGAAATTGCATTCTTAAAGGGAAGAAGGTTGCCACGAGTTGATGTAACTTCAATAAAACAAGTAAAAACATATCACCACACACACACTCCCTATGCATGAGTTCATCCCTCCACTGCCCTCAAAATAAAAGGTTAATATTGATCTATAGCACCAATGCATCACAAGTGCTTCTCAGAAATTAAATACATCAATACAGTGTACTGATATATATATCAATATATATATTGTATATATACATTGTACATATATATATATAGTACATATATATATGTATACTGATATACACCCTGCACTACACTGGGTGGAACTTCAGCTGGCAGTTGCATGTTGAGGAATCAAAGACATGGGATGAGAGAAGGAAACACCCTGGAAGAGACTATTCATTTCCAACTTAAGGTGTAACACAAAAGATGCAGGATCTATCTGCCATGTGAATAGCATTCAGTCTTCCGAACTGTCACAGCAGATGTCACCTTCCAATAAGACTAAATTCACAAGCAGCATCCAAAAAAGAAAAACCCACAAAACCAAACCAGCTACAAACCTGCTTTTTTTTGTTTCTTTCCCCAACTTAACATGCGCCACTTCCTCACCCTCTAGATAGATTATCAGACTTAGAGCAACAACTTCTAAGTGACATTTTGATACATGTGCCTTGAGAATAAGGGAACACACAACCAATTTGGTAACCATTTTGCACACAATTCACATCACTTCTCTAGAAAATGACCTGTCTGTCTTAGAATTTGTCAGACTTCTCATCAGCTTCTTAAGTTACTCTACACGCATCACCATAAAAGAGCCTTCCTTGTCAGCAGAAAGCTGGTTAAAAAATAAGCCTATATATTTTGCCCACAAGAAAGGATTTGGGCAATAAAGTTTTTCAAAAAGCAAACAAATGTATGTCACCTAGAGAGGGAGAGAGACACAACAAAATACTTTCCAAAATACTTAAGAAGGCTTTTTTGACAATTTCAGATCTAGTTTTAAGGTTACAACTTCCACAGCTACCTAAAGGGACCTGAACATTCGTTTTTCCTAGGCAGTTTAGTAGTGCCAACATCAACACATGCATCAATATAACATACCCTCTGATATCACCTTATCTTGGGGCTTCTTCCAGATGTAACTAATTACTTAACAGACTGCGTGTACAGCATTTCCATGGAGGACTGCAGAAAGTTTCTGGGCAGCTTACACTAAGCTCACCATGCCTGTGGCTCCTCTGTGCTTTTTTAGCAGCAATATCACATCTTACAACAATCAATATGTGGGAAATTAGTTTCACATTTTTCATTTCATACAAGACCTTTTTTTGGACTTTTTATAAAAGAAGTTAAAAAAGAAAAAAATAATCGATTCCACTCTTAACCTAATATTACCACCTACAGTCACGTTTTCAACTTACCTTATGTACACTTCCTGGGTTTTCAAGCCACGCATAATACATTTCCTCCACATAATTTGAATTGCTCCCACTCAGGAATGGTTCTGAGGTTCCTGATGAAACATACCGTTGGCCATGCAAAAATACCCTTCTGGCTATATCTTGCTTTTCCAGAAATTTAATACCATGCCACTTCAGTGTAGCAGCAAACAACTTCAGATGACTCATGTTTGTTTATTAGAAGATTTAAGTCTGTTAATAAAACAAAAACAAACCCAATCAGGAAAAAAGTCAATGAACTGCAGACACGTTTCAGCCTCACAGTGAAAACTGAGGTTTATAGCTACAGTGCCTCATCAACAAAGCTTAGGCCTGGCATGATGCTCTTTTCAGGAGAGAGGCTACTACTCATGACTGATTGCAGAGCTATACTCATAGCAGCGGAAGTGTTGCTCATGGCCATCCCCACATCAATCAGCTCACCTTACATCTTCTGTAACTGGTAACATCTTCCTGATTCCTGAAGAAATCATGACACCATTTGTACGACATGCTCCCTGAGCCCTGGTTCCCTGGGAACAAATGAGTCTGCTAATCACTGACTTCTCTGGAGCTCTTGGCAACTACAAATGCTGTGCCTTGGTTGTACATAGCTGAGGACTTCTACTAAGCCGAACAGGTAGATTCACTGAACAGCATCAACCACAAACACAGTAGTTTTAAAAAAGCCTGCTACTTCAAATTTATGCCATGAATAATGAAACTTGACAAATAATTGTTACTTAAGTGTTCATGTTGGCACTAGCCTTCAATTAGTGCTACACCTAGAAAAGGCTCAATATAATCTGCTTTCCTGACTAGCAACATTTATCTTGTCCTTCCAATGAGCTTTTTAACAAGGACAGCAGATTCTCTGTTATTTTTAACACAGTGAGGAAAACAATAAGGGTTGAATCTTTGCTAGCACTGGAGCTGATAGTGTTCAGCATTCCCAACATTCTTTGGCTCTATGAATCTTGGGAATGCAGGCCACCATCAGCTCCAGTGCTATCAAAGGGAATTGTCCTGGGTTCAGCTGTAGCAGTTACTTTTCTCCTTCTTAGTAGCTGGTGCAGTGCTGTGTTTTTGACTTCAGTCTGAGAACAATGCTGATAACACATTGATGTTTTTTGTTCCTGCTCTGTAATACTTACTCCGATCAAGGACTTTTCAGCCTCTCAGGCTCTGCCAGTGAGGAGGGCCACAGGAAGCCAGGCAAGACACCTGACTCAAACTAGCCAAAGGGGAATTCCATACCACAGCATGTCATCCCCAGTATATAAACCGGGGGGAGTTACTGGGAAGGCCCTGATCGCTGCTCAGGTTGGGCTGAGTATCAATCAGCAAGCGGTGAGCCATTGTATTGCACAGAATCATAGAATAGTTAGGGTTGGAAAGGACCTTAAGATCATCTAGTTCCAACCCCCCTGCCATCAGCAGGGACACCTCACACTAAACCATGCCATCCAAGGCTCTGTCCAACCTGGTCTTGAACACTGCCAGCCATGGAGCATTCACAACTTCCCTGGGCAACACATTCCAGTGCCTCACCACCCTTACAGGAAAGAATTTCTTCCTCATAGCCAATATAAACTTGCCCTGTTTAAGTTTGAACCCGTTACTCCTTCTCCTCTCACTACAGTCCCTCATGAAGAGTCCCTCCCCAGCATCCCTGGAGGCCCCCTTCAGATACTGGAAGGCTGCTAGGAGGTCTCCATGCAGCCTTCTCTTCTCCAGGATCAACAGACCCAACTTTCTCAGCCTATCTCCATATGGGAGGTGCTCCAGTCCCCTGATCATCCTCACGGCCCTCCTCTGCACTTGTTCCAACACTTCCATGTCCTTTTGATGTTGAGGACACCAGAACTGCACACAATCCTGCAAGTGAGGTCTCAGGAGAGCAGAGTAGAGGGGCAGGATTACCTCCCTCGACCTGCTGGTCACGCTCCTTTTGATGCAGCCCAGGAGACAGTTGGCTTTCTGGGCTGCAAGTGCACACTGCTAGCTCATGTTCATTTTCTCATTGACCAACACCCCAAAGTCCTTCTCCACAGGGCTGCTCTCAATCTCTTCTCTGCCCAGCCTGTAGCTGTGCCTGGGACTGCTCCCACCCAGGTGTAGGACCTTGCACTTGCCATGGTTAAACTTCATCAGGTTGGCATCAGCCCACCTCACAAGTGTGTCAAGGTCCCTCTGGATGGCATTCCTTCCCTCTAACGTATCAACCGAACCACACAGCTTGGTGTCATCAGCAAACTTGCTGAGGGTGCACTCAATCCCACTGTCCATGTCACCAACAAAGATGTTGAACAAGACCGGTCCCAACACTGATCCCTGAGGGCCACCTCTCGTTACTGGTCTCCAGTTGGACATTGAGCCATTGAGCACTACTCTTTGCGTGAGGCCATCCAGCCAGTTCTCTATCCACCGAGTGGTCCACCTATCAAATTGATGTCTCTCCAACT
The DNA here is from genome assembly GCA_017639245.1 of Myiopsitta monachus. Taxonomy (NCBI): domain Eukaryota; kingdom Metazoa; phylum Chordata; class Aves; order Psittaciformes; family Psittacidae; genus Myiopsitta; species Myiopsitta monachus. The sequence goes on along the minus strand of CM029921.1, from coordinate 69,201,098 downwards.
TAGAGACAAGGATGTCGTGTGGGACAGTGCCAAATGCTTTGCACAAGTCCAGGTAGATGACATCAACTGCTCTACCCCTGTCCATCAGTTCTGTAGCCCTGCCATAGAAAGTCACCAAATTGGTCAGGCAGGATTTCCCTTTAGTGAAGCCATGCTGGCTGTGACCAACACCTTGTTGTTTTTCACGTGCCTCAGCATGCCTTCCAGGAGAATTCACTCCAAGATTTTGCCAGGCACAGAGGTGAGGCTGACTGGTCTGTAGTTCCCTGGGTCATCCATTTTCCCCTTCTTGATAATGGGGGTTATATTTCCCTTTTTCCAGTCATCGGGAACTTCACCTGGCTGCCATGATTTTTCATTTGGGCATCACTTGTCCCTCTTGGTTTTATTCCTCTCTCTCCTTTTCATTACAATTATTATTACTGTTGTTGTTGCTATCTTTGGTAGTATTAGTATCATTGCTGGATTTTACTTTCTTTTGTTTCAATTATTAAACTGCTCTTAACCCATGACTTTACCTTTTCCTGATCGTCCTCCCCATGCCCCTGTGAGACAGAGGGGACGGGTGAGTGAGTGAACAACTGGTGGCTGAGGTTAAACCACAATGCATGGAAAGATTATTTTATCTTTAATTCCAGAAGCAATACTTATCTTAAATATTCTGTGTAAATATTTTCTGCATAGAAATCCCATTAGATTATTTTCTGGTTTTCCCCTTCCTCCTCTCCCTTCCAAAAGGAAAATACATGGTTCTAAAATGCCTAAAATTTTAAGGGATAGGAAAAGCTGTATTTTTCAGCATCCAATTTTAAAATTAATACAGGTCTCAAAGAAAATTAAGAAAAGGCTCCTACTGAATTAAACAGTATTGCTGCACGCTCTTCTCTGGCATCACATTTTTAACATGACTTATTAACTTGACATCTATTTTGAAAGCTGCTTACTGGATCCCCTTCCTCGTTGCTGATTTTAACTGCGTCATCCCAGCACCGAACTTTCCTCCTTTACCAGACCAAATTCTCTCATCTCATCTTTCAAACCTCCTGCAGCCTCTTCACTCTCTTCCACTATCAGATTTGGCATCTAGCTCACAACACCAGCTGCCATCATCCAGTTACTGAATTTTCCAAACAAACACTTGTTCACATACTCCATGGTGCCCAGATACATGGAAAGTATTCTCCCATGGCAGTACCACCAAAACTACAATCCTCCTTTAAACCTACAAAACTTCTTTCCTCAGTTTGCATTTTCAGCCAACTGGCAATGGTTAGGCTACCAGTATGCTGAATCCCCTATACATTAGCATTATTTCCTATCTACCTATATTCACTTGTCATTTCCCATTTCACTAAGCTCTGAATCTTAGTACAACACTGATTTCCTCCTCTGACAACACCCTGTCTATGTTTAGGGCTCCGAGGCAACTGTAGGAACATAAATACTATCAGGCCCATTACGAAAGCAGATTAGGTCCTGCAAAAGCTCAGAGCAACTGGGACAACACTGACAGAGTTAATGTATTGTCTGTATACATAATTCTCTCTGAGACATAGCACTAAACCCACTATGTAGACACCACGTAATTTTGCAAAATTTGGTAAGATTTCAAGACGTCGTAACAGTAAGAACTGGGAGGTCACCATGGCACTTAGGACTTTATGTCTGTGCCGATTCTGATAGGAATTATTATTCTGTCTACCTTCTCCCACACAAATCTCACCCTCTACTACCAAACTTTTGCACACATATGTCAGGGGCGGACGCTCATTCCTGAACGGTCACCTACCCACATTTAAAGTGCTTTGAAAAGACTTGAGAGAGAAGGGGACAACAGAAACGTTCTTTGCAGTTGTCGTGGTTTAAGCCCAGCCGGTAACTCAGAACCACAGCAAGCTCCTTAAGCACACTCTTTCTTCCTAATACATCTGCCTGGCAAATGTATAGATCTTTCTTCTAGCACCTAGCAATGAGCATACAGCAAAATACCAAGTTTGTCGGGGAGATTTAAAAATAGGTGCAAATGGTATAATATATAATAGCAATAAAGAGCTTTAAAGCGATACCAATCACTTTCCTCCAGTTCCATTTAAATTTCAAAATGGGTCAGAGCCGTATCTCAAGTTGTAACTACTCAATACGCAATCTATAACAGCAGATATGGGCTACGTCACTCCTGTGAAGATACAAAGATCATGGGTGAAGAAAACTGTTATCACAGACATTATTCCCGCCTCATAAAAAAGTAATCCCTCCTTTTTTATGCAGATATGAAACAAAAATGGACAAAGTCACCAAGCATGAAATTCCAGTCAGATTTCAGTTACAGATTAATCTGACCCAACAAGACTGACTTCTTCCTAGTTCTTTTGTACACACTGCTCTTTAGCGCAGATGTCAGCTGTCAGCAGCTTAACAAATCAGAGACCACCAGCACGATCATAGACCATTCCAGCCCATTCAGCCTTTAGACTGTCAGTCAAAAATCAGCACACAGGACAACAGGTCAGAAGGCAGAAACAGGATTGTTTCACTCTGCTATGTTTCCTAAATCAACCCTGAAATGAAAACAGTGATTGGCAAGGAACCAAGCTGAGCTAAGAGCAACCCAAAGGAAGACAGCAATTTAATCTCTACCAGAGGTCAGAAATAAGAAAGAAGCAGCGAACCCCAAGAACAACCTGATATTTAAGCACCAAAGCACCAGGAAAATGTTGGACCTAACTGAGAGCCCTATGCAGCCAAAAATTTCTGCAGGTGTTCTGCAGTATGGCACCTGCGTCTCAAGCTACAAGCTAGCTTTCACCTTGGCACCTCACCTTCAGAAGTGACCTAATGTGAATTACAGGTTTCTAGAGGGTAATACAAGCATATGGAAAAGAGACAGCGAGACACTTCTTATAGTGTTTATCCAGATCACCGGATAAACTTTCAAAGTTTAAACATAAGTTTATTTTAAACATGAGTATATTGCACAGGCTAGTATCATATGAAGAAGCATTCTCCTCATACTGCCAGTACGTGTACTGACTCTAACACACAGGAAGTCCTGCTACCAATGCTGACAAATGTTCTTCATGCTCTGCAGAGTTAGTCATTAATACGTCTGGTCCATATTCCACAGGAATGCTCCTTCATCCACTATCGTGGTCATTTTCTCCTACATTCCCCATACAACTCATTCTTAAAGCTCTTCTTAAGACTGAGTAATTCTAATAAAACAAGGCTGACAATGAAAACAATGGATGAAGATAATAAACTATCTTCAAAAGCCTGTCAAGGCTAATTGAAACTAGAGAGGCATGGAATATCCTTATCAAATAAGGTGACTTCAAGAATTTATATCTTCACATGCTACACACTTCCTTCCAGCACTGAATGCCCAATACTGCATAAAGAAACGCAATTTTCCACCCAAAAGAGCTGACCCGGAGGAAGTTTGTAAGTTGTGCATTCACCACAAGCCATACACTGTATGTCTCGGGCAATGGAGGCATCTTCAGGCAATTAAGCTATCTGATACACTACTCTCCCCGCAAAAGAAAACCCACCTTCCACGGGTACCAAATGACCACCATAACACCATCAGACTCTAGGGTACCACAATGCTGTGGCCAGTTTTAGCCTTACGCCCCTGCTCATAACGCACCGCCAGGTCCTTCCACGGCTACCTAGCAAAACCCTTCCACGCCAGCGCCCTGTTCACCTTGGCTGCGACCAGAGGCCAGAGCCGGCCAGGCTGCCACGGCGCGGCCCGCTACGACGGCGCTGAGGCATCGCGGGAGCCCGAGCCAGGACGGCCGCCGTCCCCCCTCAGTGCCACCTGCGGCGCCGCGCCGCAAGGCCCCGCTCCGCGGCACGACCCTTCCGCCACCGCGCCTCAAGCGGCTCCCGCCCCCCTCGGAGCCCGCTCAGGGGACGGTGGCCCCGACAGCCTCGCACGCGCACGCAGGCCGGGCCCGGCCAGAGCCCGCCGCCGCCGAGCCAAGCCAAGCCGGTTCGGCCTGGCCGCCAGGCCCGCCGCCCCGCGCCGGCGCCGACAGACCTGCGGGAGCGGAAGGCTCCGGCCCGTCCGCGGACAGCGGCAGAGGCCGCGCCCAGGGCCCGGGGACGGTGCGGGGCGCCGCGGGGCGGGGACCGCTACCTGCGTCAGGCGAGGGGCCCCCGCCACGGCCTCGGCGCCCGCAGCGCGCGGTGAAGTCACGGCGAGGCGGGGCCGCGGGGCTCCGTCCGCGGGGCTCCGTCCGCGGCACCGCGGCCCGCAGCAGAGGCCGCCGCAGCCCCGCTCCAGGCCCCGCCCCTGCCGCTCAGCGCCGCCGCCGCGGTCGGGGCGACGCTCTCCCCGGCCCGGGCCCGGGCGAGGTGCGAGGCGGCGGCGTGGGTCGGTGCCGGTGCGCTCCAGCAAAGGGCCGCGCGCTCCCCGGAGCCCCTCTCTTCGGCCGCCTCTCGCAGCGTGCAGGGGAAGCGTTGCTGTGCTGGATGCCGCCCCAGCCGGCGCGCGTGAGCCGCTTGCCATGGGGTGTCCGTAACGGGCGGTGGACCTGGCGGGAAGGAAAAGAGGGTGAAGTGAACAATCCATTCCGCACGATTTCCAGTGGATCGGAAAGGAAACTGATGGACAGACACCAACACCTTCGCAACCACACGGTGCGAGGCGTTGCGGGGACATAAGAGGTTATCCCAGGCTTGGAGACGGTGTGCTACACCTCCCTCATGCCAATGTTATGGCATATAAAGATATCAGCACAAAGAAAGTAATTGCACTCGACGTTAATGGCAAAGGGTAGCATTAAACCGTATGTGGACGTATAAAGTCCTTTGGTGATCCCTGCCCTACAGTTTTCATGAAAAATAGGAACATAAGTGCCAACAAAAGCACCGGTCAAACGAATAGCTGTGAAGGGAACACCTAGGGAAAACGCGTCTAGAGGGCAAGCTGTTCACGCGGCTCCGGTACGGGGACGCCCGGAAGTTTCAGAAAGGAGATGTAAAGCATTCCAAGGACACTCACGCTTTCTCTCCAAATTTGTGACTGAAGTAGAAGGAAAGTCGTAGACCTTGACAACGTGATTGGAACTACGTTTGAGGCATTTTTGTCTGAGTGAGTTATCGCCCCGGGTGATGTGGCCAAATGTAAGACGCAAGACAATACGATTTCAAGTGTTCTTTGCTGGCTGAGTTTTTATTTATATCTTTAAAGTCTTCTTTTCTCCCGGACTGTCTTCAAATTACAGATGTCTATTTTCTGTAATAATTCAGAGCACAACGTGATTTGTTACTTACCTGCTCTTAATCAAGTTACATGGTACATACAACCGAGGGCAATTGTCTAACAGACACATATATTTCAGGCAGATACTGACACCATCGCATAAATACCAATGTTTGATAACTCCCTGGGTAAATAAAAAGATATGAATAATGGGGAAATGGGCACGCCTTGACAGGAAGGAGGAGAGAAGCTGTAATTCGGTTTGTGCTGAGCATGTACTACAAAAATGAGTTTGGCAGGGCCAGGTGGGCAGAAATGGGAAGCAAAAACCTGAGGAAGGAACACAACGGGCTCCATCTGGGACTTCAGCTCCCAGTGGTCACACAGGTTTTCGTAAGGCTTATTGGTTATTGTGGCTGTTGATTTAAGTAGAATTCACTTCTTCTAGACAAAAAAGAAACATAACAAAACCCGCAACAGTAATACTCGCATAAATAAATCAAAAGCCCTATTATCATCTCAGCAGTTTCCCTCGCAGCCGTGCATCTTGGGGGAGCTCCTAAATACTGCGAAGAGAAGGCGCGAATGGTTGTGTGTCAACGTTTTTGAATACAGTATCTGGTGCAGGGCACAGACAGCGCAGGGAACAGACTGCGCAGATGGATGGCACTGGAAGCCCAGCGGGACAGGGAGGAGACGGCCACGCAGGCTGGGGGAGCCTATTATTCCCTTCCTCCCCCCCCCAAATGAAGTGCGTGCTGAACCAGTTACTAGCAGCTACCCAGATGCTGGTTGAGCCTTCTGGCAAGTGGTGAAATATTGTGAAATGCTGCAGCTACTAACTGAGCTTTAACCTGATTAGGAGCAGACAGAAGCCATCTTTAGAGCAATCACCTTATGCTGACTGAACATAAATTCAATCAAAAATTGCAGTGAGGACAAGCAGACCTCCCCTTTTCTTCAGAGGAAAACCTACATGTCAACTCTCACTTTGGATACCACTGCAGTGAACAGGGTAAATACGCTTCAGTAGACACCAAGATGTTGCAGTATGTTTTAAATCCTTATGTTGTTCCCTGAAGCCTTTGCCCAGATTCACAGAATTTATGTTTAGCTTATTCTCTTTTCTTTTCTCTTCCCTTTCCTTCTCACACAATGTGAATTTGTGTGCTTGAAACAGCAAAATTCTGGTTTATTGTGTTCTGGAGCAGCTCCCGGTTCCCCAGCACTTATTTCAACTGGAATCCCTCCCGTTTCTCTTACTGCTGCTTGTTTTCCTTCATTCAGCGTCTCTTTGCCACCGGTTTGCACCTCCTGAGCCATACCTTCTGTGCACTCATCTGCTTGCTCTCCAGCGAGCACCTGTGATGGACAGTCAGATATTTTCTCATTATTCTAGTTTTAATTCTTACTATTTCCAATTTACCTGCCCATTTGTATGCTTACCCCTCTATCCCACCAACTAAAGGGAGATACAGACACTGGCTTTGGTTCCTGTTAAACTATCGCGCTTTGAAACTGGCTGGAAGGAAAGTCCCTCAGTGGATTGGAAACTTAGAAAAATTGCAATTCATAGCAGACACAGAGCCAAGTTTTCCAGCTCCCTTAGCATCATTCTCATACCAGCTCTGCACTGGAAAAGTGTTATAATGTTAGAGAAGTTTTGCACCGGATAAAATGCATAATGCAGGATAGTCACAACAGCACCTCCAAGATGGAAGTCAGATGTGAAATTGTCTACTGGGCTGAAAGACACACTGTCTCACCATGAATTTAAATTTATCCTTATCATCTCCAGCATGTCAGTGTGAATCTGACATACTTTCTTTCTTATTTCTGCCTCGTTTATATCTTATCTCAGGTGTCACTTGACAAAACTAGAACCAACCTGCTTGGACAAACCAAAGTATGTTTTAACAGAACTAGAACCAAACTATTTTTGGCAACACACCGTGGACCAACCAGTTGTTCCACAGTATGGCACTGCATGACTCTCTAATGCCTTACCCCTGTCTTCACTTGGGTTTGGGACGTTGGTTTTCCTCGGCAGCTCAGCAGCTACTTGCAATCAGCATTGAGGTTCCTGTGGTTAATTGCTTCACACAACTCTCTCTCCGACACAGCATGACTGCTCAGTAGGCTTGTTTCTTCAAAGGGTAATGTCATAGGAGGTGGTCTGGATACAGGATTACTCATTGAAGGACAATCTCATTAATAGCTTCCCCTCCTGAGATAGACACATTTATGTATTTTTGGCAACTCTTCGTTGTTACTGGCAATGTAATTCCACTACAGACAAAGTTTACCACAAGTTCTCTGAAGCCAAGCGCAGAAACTCCATTTGGCTTTATTTTTCAATGTGTTTAGTACATATGAAAACTACAAAGCAACATAGCTTCAAATATAAAGTATCGCCTCTTCTTAAAGCAATTGGGAAATGGTAACGCGTCCTCAGACTTTTAGCCTACCAGTAAACACAGTGAATGTCCTGGGCTCTGGTTTATTAGAATTAAACAATTTTAGGATTAAATAATTAGGATTGTTTAAATTTGAGGCTTAAAACCTGAGAGCATCCTCGACCAAACGGCTCCAACAAATGATTCAGTTTTCAGTGGGGAGGCTTTGAGGTTTTTGCTGCTCATCCTACATAGACATTTCTAGTCAGTGCTAAAAAACTCTTCAAATCCTTCTAAAGAGGAGCAGAGTAACAGCACGCTCTTCCAGTTGGGATTTGCACCAATTCCTTGTGCAACATTTATCCCCCTTTTTCTGCAGCCCTCTCAACTGGAATACTCTGAAATTAACTCGGCAGGCACTCAGATTAACCCCTCCTGCCGAGCACAGGAGCCTTTCCTGGGTAGGGCATATCAACTTGAGTTGACCACAGCTGCTTTGACCCTTCCCCCCAGGAGCACTCTGCCACTCCAGCAGCTCACATGGGAAGGCTAATCGCAAATTCTGGCTTAACCCCCCCCCCAGCCAGGGTGTTACAGACACTGCGTACAGCTCCAACCCAGCTTTCTCCGCTGTCATCGCATGCCATGGTCTCCCTGTGCAGTATCCAGCCTTCTGCCTGCTGTTAAACACCCTGCACTGTCAATGCTCCACTTACACCCATGACTGTGAGAAGATATTAATTGTAAGCACACTTTTCAGCCTAGAGTTTTTATCATGTCTTCAGGAGGAACCAAATTACTTTTAGCAGCAACTGACAACTGCTGACTGCTGCCAGGCAGCTCCTCTGGCAGATTTCTAATTTCAACTTCCCTGGGCTTGCTGCATGGCCTGGATTTTTATTCTAGCAGACATAGCTGCATTGAACGGGAAAATGGGGCTTTTCTGCAGCACTAGTACCTATCCGCTTTGAGATGCTGTGTAGCCAAGGTAACGGTACTGCATTTTCTGGTGAACTTTACTACACGCTCCCTAAAATGGCACATGCTCAGGCGTTGGCAGAAGGCTTGTTTGGAATAGCGCAACAGAGTGCTTCATGCTGGTGTTCGCAGCGGTTGGCTCGAGTGGGTTCCAGCATCTGGGCATACTTCCATGGAGCAGCTACACAGCCATGTTCAGCACGTTTTACTACTACTCCTGTCGGCAGCTGAAACCATGACCCTAATGAATTGGCAGCAAATTCAGTGCTTTTGATGCTTTCCACCAGTCTCTTTTATCTTCCTTTTTTTTCACTTTGGTCAACCGGTATCAGGCTTTTCACCTTCCTCAGTTCTACAAGGCAGAAGCGTATTCATTACTTCTGACGCCTCCTGCTGCAAAGTTTATGCGGGGAATCTCACGTGAGTTATTTCCACTCCCTTTGCTTGCTGAAGTCTTGGCTTTGTGTGCTCCAAGTTTCAGTGATATCCCTGACTTTCCAGGACAAACTTCCTATGGTGAAGGAGACATAAAAACTGGTCCCAGTTTCACAGTTTCTTGTATTGGGCAGATTAAACGAGGGGTGACGAGGAAAGCCAACAGCACGATGGGCTGTGCAAACAGAAGCACAGCCAGTAGTTGGAGGGAAGCAATGACTGCCCTTGCCTCAGTAGTAGGGGAAATAAAGGGGGGGGAGAGGAGGTGTCAGCCAGAAGACAGAGGCAGCAGAGCCAGGCTGTTCACAGTGCTGCATGGCAGGAGGATGAGAGACAGTGAAATAGTAGTTTAATCCAGATACAAGGAAAACACTTTTCTCTCAGAGGACAAACAAACACTGCAACAGGGACTCAGAAACAGTGGTGGATCTTCCACCCTTTAAGACGCAACAAAGCCCTGAAAAGCCTGGTGAAGCTCCAGTATTGACCCTCCTTTGAACAGGAGTTGCCGTGGATGACCTCCAAAGTTCCTTCAAACCTGACTGAAGCATCTGTAATTGCACCAATTTCACAACAGAAGTCACATCAGATCTAGGGTTAAGCATGCAATCATTATTTGGTCAACAGGCAAACTCATATTGATAGTTTTACACAGGCAGCATCTATCTTGGTTTTAATTACTTCCTGTTCTAAAATTCCAGGCTGTATTGCTTTGGAGAAGACAGTAGCTTAGATGTACATACTGTTTTATTGGATCAGCAAAGATGTCTCCTCAACTGATTCTGGACAATGGATGATTTTCAAGTGACTTTATTCTCCAAACATGTTCCTGCATAGAATCAAAATGCATGAGCCCATTTGCCTGGCCACAGATCTGCCGGAAACAAACAGAGCTGCATGCAAATCAGGAAAACGCAACTTCAACGTCACTGTTCCACAGGTCTGTGCTAGTAAATTAGCCCACTACGGCTACAAGAACAAAAGCAACTCCAGGTGGATTTATTTCTCTGGTACCTCACCGCATTGTTGTTAAAATCTCAGAGTAAACAAAGAACTACCACATACACAAAGCAGCAAGTGGATCAATAAGAGATGTAGGTGAGGGAGGAGCGCTGGCGTACAACGCTTCTTATAGCTGCCAGATAATGGATTCGTGTTGAAATTAGCCAGACCACGAAACTTAATTTGTCCTAGTATTGTAATGGGAAGTTAGTATGTTGGCAGGAGAAACAGCAACAGTTTTCCCACTATCACTGCAGAAAAATTTGGCATTGTTGACTGCCAAGTGCCCTTCCCTTAACTAAGAAAGAATTTCAAAGACTATTTTTAATAGGAGATTCAAAAGAGAATCCTAACAAAAATAGAAACACAGTCATTTCTTTTGGATAGCTTTCTTTTAGCTACACAGAAAACACTGGTTGGTTCGGTTTTTTTCTTTAGATTGCCCCTTTCAGTGACAGTAAAGCATGAAGGTATCCTGACTTCATCACACCCAACTGTAAAATTATCCTCATCTCTTACTCTCTACCACTAGCTGTGTTTTCTTCAAGCAGATCTATTTTGATTTTTAATGCTATTTATCCTGATGAAGGAATGTGTAATTATCTTCCCACTTCTTTAAATTGGAAGAAAATAAATAAGGCAAGACAGTTCTCCCATCAGTTAAAGCTTCTAAGGTATCCGAGATCTGTGGCCCTCACTGGCAGCAGGGTTTGCTAATGAAGCTTTCGAAGCCACAGCGGAGGTGTCTGATTGTAATTGCTGAAAGGTGGCTCTTGAAAAGGTTTATTTGCACTAATCAACACCATGTCGTGCCTCAAAGCTAGAGTTCCCTTCGGTGCACTGTCCCTACTGAGTTACTCTGCAATAACTAAACAGGCTTTTCTGTTTACTTCTGTTCTGGCACCATATCTGTTTCTTAATGGGATCCTTTGAAGCTGCTCTCCAAACCTGTTGTACAGTTAGAACTTAGTAATTTCTTTCTACCACTTTCCTCTTGCAGCCCCCAACCCCTTCTCCTCTGGTGCCTGAGCCAAAGGGACCTTCAACAGAAGTGTTAATGTAAACTATCCGAGGGCTCAGGGTGGGCTGTAAATATCGAATCTATCACATGCAGAGCAACAATCATTTCTTATGTTCCCGATGGCGACCATTCAAAAACTTGACATTCACAGTGCTGGATGCAGCTGGACAGCATTAGGGAGTGATTCTTGTTCACAGCTGAAATAGCTCTACACCTCCCTTCATTTTTGTTACCTGTGTTTTACTGTGCACTTTTTCTCCAGTAAAGTAGAAACATCTGAGCTGATGGAACTGATGTCTCAGTTACCGGGGTGAGTGTACTGTTCATGCTTCACGCAGATTCTGGATCCACTGGCAGCCACCGTTATCTCTGACTAGATACGCAGAAAAATAACATCAGTGGTGTAGGAAAAATGCCACAACTCACCCCAAACTTGTCTCCGGCACATTGTTCTGTGCTTGCTTTATCGACACAGAATACATTGTTCTGACTTTGCTCTCAATTCCTTTCAGACCAGGTCGATGTGCAGTTCAGGCTGTTGCATTACACAGGTCCTCCCATTTTATGAAGTCTGCACCCATCAATGCTGAGCTCGGAGTTGTGCTACTAACACGAGGGAGCTGTGGTCCTCAGGACACAGCACCATAATGGTGCCTGGCTCTCTAGTCTTCTCTGCAGTTACCAGTGGGTGCATGCATGGTGCTTGGTTTATTAACATGAAAAGAGGATCGTTACAGCTCTGTTTTAAGACATTTTGAGCTGTGTGCAATCCTAGTCTGATTAACTGCAGTATCTCCTTCAATGCCCAGTAGGCTACTTGAAGAACAACATCATTAAGTGAAAGGCAGAAGCCATGGCGAAACAAGTTTTGATTGTAATGATGCTAGAGTTTAGATTCTTAGTGCTATTGCTATAGCAGCCTAAGGCAATTTCAGACCTTTCCCACATAGACCCCTTCCCTGGATGTGCACACTTGCTGCGGAAGGCTGGCACTGAAGCCAATTAAAGGGGAAAAAAAAAATCAAAAGCTCCGAAAAGGTTTGTGGAAAGTGAGAAGCAAATCCTACCTGTCATTTCTTACTCAGTCCAGCTAGCAAATCACAATCCATGCTCATTACCACCCTTGCCCATTGTAGCAAGGGAAAGATCGAGCTCTGAAGAGCAAGGATTGCATGTCACTTTGGGGACTGTGATTAGACCAAATCTCAAGTAAATGAGTTCGAAGGTGACAGTTCAGTCAATACTCTAAAGCCACTAAGTGTAGATGGCACACACTGTCACCACGAGCACTCTGCATGCGATAGAGGCTTAGCAGGAGTAAGCCGGGAGGCTGAATTATGATTCCTCCTGCAGACAGGGTGAACGTTTCGGGCCGAGGCTGAGATCATCGGCTAGACACGGCTGAGGAGCCAAGAGGCAGCGAGGCCGTCGGACCAGAACAGAGAGCTAAAGCAAATGTTTCAGTAAACAAAGAGGCTTTCGCAAGGCATTAACAACTTCTCAAGCGTGGGATAAAACACGCATGGGTTTCATCAGCCAGGTCTGGGTTTGTGGCACTTGGGTGCTTTACCTTATTCTGTAAGGTAAGGTGCTGCCTGTGTCTGCTGGACACCACTGAATAGGGACCCTCACAAACCCCTCGTCTTGTTCTCCCCCTCAGCACACTTCAGAGAATTTTCCCCACATGAGGGTGTTCCAAATACTCACTTTTGGAAATGCTTTAAGACACAGTCTACTAAATACAACATTAGGATACTTTGGCCACCACTGCTTGTGTTATGTCTCAGCCCTAGAGAAATATTAAGGCTGCGGAGAATACCTGGTGCCATTTGTTGCTTTCAAGATGCTGGTCATCACGTTCCATACATTCCTGTGCATGCCATTCATTACAAGCATCAGCCAAGTATTGCTTGAGATCAGAATCCAAGGTTGCATTTAACTCCCTCAAGTCACAGTTCTGTCAGTTGCTATATGAATTTTCTGAACAGCAGAACTCCAGCAAAGCCTTCCCCTTCTCCTTTAAGGACAAAAATGCATTCATTTTGGTCATAGATTAAACATTTTTCAGGGATACCGTTTTACACAGATCTGTCAGGAGCTTCTACTGGGCTGTAGCAGAAACCAATCTCAAAGTAATTTATTAACATTTGGAGGCTATCTGAAGGTCACACGCAATCATAAGGCAAACAGAAGGGCGTGCTTGCTTAAAGCAAACAGTAATTTGATTAGCCTTGGAACCCTTCAAGCTACTGGGGCCAAAAGCTTTCCAAGCAGACAAAGGAGGTTCCTGCTGCCTGTCAGGGTAACAAAACCCTTCCAAAACTCACGTGCAGAAGGTGCAGGTTCGCAGCTGTCACACGAGTGACTGACAAAATTAACGCCTTCAAAGCCTTCAGCCAGTCAGTCAGAAAGATGTAGAGTCCCAGATGCTGCAGTCAGGTGAGTTTAGGAGGTACTTAAGGTAGCACCAGAAATGCCTAGTCCTCATGATTGCCTGCAATCAAACAGTCAGGTTTCGGATGTGGGGAGAAAGCTCCAGATCAGATGCATTGTAAATTTAATCTCCTGGGTTCAGCTGTGAGTTTTTGTGTACGGGGAGGTGGTGGAACGGAGGGGGGACTCAAATCAATCAGTAGGTCTCCTTTTCATCATGAATGCCCAAGGAATTGTCATCACCGACAGTAAAGTCTAAACGCCGCTTAGCTGAGCTTCACAATGTCGTACATGCAGAGCTACATACAGTGTGTCCAATCCTTGCCCAGAAGTCACTGACTGATTTATTTTACCCTTCCCCTCAAAATACGAAGATTCTGATTTTCCACAGAATGTAAAACCAACGATCCCTTCGTTCCTGACCCACATTTGCCGCAGGGCAAGTAATTATGAATGAAAATACCACTTTGTTTATGAGTTCCATTTATGACAGAGATGAAGCTATGAAATTTGTACTCCTGGCACCTTATTAATGCTGCTCTGCTGTAAAATTCCTCAGGCAACAGGCGAAATAATGACTTAAAACTGCAACAAGATAATTACCTTACAATGCAGGCAGTTTGAAGATAAGAGTTAGCTCTGGATTTGCAAATACAATGTTTTAGGACCTTATCTTCTATATGAAAACGTGTGAAACACAATTATCTTAATTTATTTCCATGACATTTTGGTTTAGATCCAATCAATCCCTGGTACATTAAGGAAAACTGTCATTATTCAATAATGGGATTTAGCTATTCAAAGCTGTTTTCTTAACCTTTAATTTTGAAAAGGTAAGTCTTCGAATATTAGCAACATTAACTCTGTGCCGTGGTGAAACACTTTAATCTATAGAATGTCTTTATTGCACCTGGTGTGCCAAGATGCTTTGATGAATGACAGAAATAAGCAAATTCAGCACATCCCTTCAACTTGCCGCTGAAAACCCAGTGCACAGGAGTGATGTCCTCACTGATGTAAGGCCATGGCAGAAGGTTCTTCTGAAGCATCTCGAAGGCAGATGACGTAAACTACATCTAAATCTGAAGTAGATGCTCTCCAAAATTAATTTATTTGATTTTGCTTTCTCTGCTTTCAAATGGAAGTAAACAAAGCTGCTTCTTAGTCAGTGATAATCCACACTAACGCCATAGTTTAAGGTCAGGAACTTTCCCAAGTATCCCTTTGTAGGTAACACCTAATACGGAAATAGCACAACAGATTAATCCAACAAATGATTTCCCTTATGAGTGGAGCAGGTCAAACTCCTGTAATGGGAAAAGATCTTTACAGTGTATTTCATCCTGTCAGTCCTGAAAAGCCAATCCATGCCCAGTAGCCGTTACAGAGCACATCCAGCCAGGATTTACAGAGATTTAATTTCTTACATACTCCAGCTGTTGTTCCTAATGTAAATTACAGCTTACACAAAATCTAGCAAATGCTGTGCTTCCAGGCAAAAAGAATGCCTGGAACCTTTAGCCAAGCTCAGGCGTCTTAGGAAAGTGATGACATAAGGATACATTTAAAGAAGCACTGTAATTCGTAATAACCACCTTCCTACAAAAAAAGCCTTTGGAACTGAAGTTCAGCATTTGCTGGGTCATCCCATGGTAGGGATGGTAATTAAGTGTTAATGCATGTATGATGTGCATCTAAACTGGTGTGGCACTAGATTGTTTCTTGGTAACAGAACTCTAAACACAGACTT